>CM062260.1:10100787-11350787 GCA_031216405.1 Syzygium malaccense | reverse complement strand
AACTTTTGACATTGTGTAATTGCTGGACGGAATCTGACCAATTCCCAGCCAAAAATGCTGACATGATGGACACATAGCAATTGCATGGCGTCTAAATGGGCCCATCTCAGCCCTGATACAAAAACTAAAAAAAAAATCAAGACCAATGTGACCATTTGCAAGCAACAGAAAAGGGTCTTGCGACCCTCTACGAGCACCCACATAGGGTTGCGCAACCATCTACCACTGTCACACACTCTGCAACGGAGATCTCCACCAAATGTGGCAAAGTTCAAAGCCCTCCGCCCTCCTTTTGATTTGAAATTTTTAAAGTTTTTTGGGGTGAAATGGCACTCAACTGGGCTCCATGTCATGCCAAGTGTCTGCCATGTCAAGGCTAGACCAAAAGCCAACAAAAGTGCATCAATTGTCTGCTCCATCTTCAAATTGCTATTTTTTTCGTAACCCTTGATCCCACTGCACCAAAAACACCATTATACGCAAACACTCCCCTCAGCTATCAATTAGTTGCATTTCACCTTTCGCTCAAATCTTGCAATTATCACCCTGACTTTTGTTTATTGTACTGGGCACATCATTTAACTAATTCAGTAGTTTCACTTTAATTTTGACAAAACTTACAAGGTCCATTTTTGCAGTCTCCTTTTGTTATCAACTTGTTGCACCTCATCTCTTCTTCTTCTTCTTCTTTTTTGTTTTTTTTAAATGACTAAGATATCATTTTCTTATTAGAAAGAACATACTCTGTACATAGGAATTGTATACTTCTGGCATTTTAAGGTTAAGCTTGAGCCTAGTTAAAAATTGAGGTACTAGTCACAAGAAATTGAAATGATTAGTGGCAATTTGCAACTTAACCACAGCAGAGGGGAGTTATGTGCAAATTTCTCTTACTCTGAAATATTCTTCTATATCTTTCCAATCAACTGTTCTACATGGTTCGACCAAAAAAAAGAAAAAAAACTGTTCTACGTGGAGCAGAAAGGGCTGAACATCCAAAATATTCTACCTTCAGAATTTCAGACAATTAGTTCACCTCCAAAGACTTAGTTTTGAAAATAAAAAACTGCCATAACCAATGATAGACAATCATCAAGGAATCACATTGCCAAATATCACACATTGTTGCAGATTTACATTCTCACATACAGCATCAATCCACTATAATAACACCTATAGATCTTAAAGTTTCCTCTAGTCAAAATCTCACCGAAAAAGGCTGTCCAAGTAAAGTAAGTCGTGTTTGTAGGAACCTTAGCCTTCCAAATCTGCCTCCAAGAGAAATTAGAGTTTAAATATTCATGAATCAGGATAAGTCTTAGGAAGCTTACTATTTACAGTCATCCTCATACTGATATCTCCAATGGTCCCATTGTCCCAATATTAAATTTCTAATCTTATAGCCCCTACCTAATGTTCGCTGACATGCACACAAAAAACTTTTCATGTAAATGAGTTCACATGCAAAGTGCCTACTAATTACATTAGCACTATCAGTTCTCATCAAATGGTTCTCGAAAAAAACATCAAGAATCTTAAAGCTCCTAATAAAAATCATAAGATATCAAACTAAGTATGTCACCCCTTCACATCTACATAACAGTGTTTGGGAAACTTTTTGAAGGAGAACACACTGCCCACTTCCCAACCTAGTAACAGTCGCCCTTGCAGATAGACCTTTTGACAAGATAAATTGGACAGAGTCTTATATACTCTAATTTGACTTCAAATGACATAATGCATTTCTTGGAGCAAAATTCAACCTTTTGTCCTAACTTTGCATATCGGCCCTCAGAAATGCAACTTGCCTTTAGCTGCATAATTACACACTCAAGTCCAATCAGACTAACCAAAACAATTATCTGCTTATTTAGGTCATCAAATGAATCACGTCTTACAAAGGAAACTTAAATCAAAGGATACCTGTGAGGGCAGAGGGTAGGTAATATGAAATGTTCACGGAACCACAGTTGAACATATTGAAGGGTCAAGCTTGACCAAGTACTTGAATAAAAATCCTCACAAAGTTCGGGCTCTTGGATCTACTTATCTCTCAAAAAGGAAACCTTTCTAGAATACTCAGAGAGAGAGAGAGAGAGAGGAAAAAAGTTGGGGGATTTGTCGATATCTGGACAAAGTGATTGGAACAAACAAGGAATTCCATAATATCAAACTTTACAAGTGCAAATCTAAGTTATTGTAATAGCTACGTATCTAAACTTTTGCCGGATTTGGGTGATAATCATAACATGGTAACAAACAAACAAATGCAATAACAGAGTAGAGAAAACCTTTTGTCTTCCATAATTAATAAGTTTTCGAGAGATATTGCAGAATTTGTGGAAGAGGCATACCTGTAAGAGGCTTTTTCATTTCTTTTCAAGTGTGCTTGTCCTTAATAAATTCACATCCAACATCATACTTACACTTGATTTCTTGAACAAGATTAAGAATTGGGAAAGTCAATAAGCTCTCAACAGCATTCCCATTAACTATCTTATAGGTACTTGATCGAGTCAAATGCAATAGTTGATCTACTTAAGTCAATGAAATTTAAAGCTATAGTACTCAAATAATAATCTTCGACAAGTTTACATATTTTCAATATGGTTATCTTATTCTCTAATAAGTTAATAAAGTAGGATGGGTGCCAAACCCGATAGCAGAATAACCATTAAAGTTGTTTTCATTTATCATTACCTTCCATGAACAGCAAGCGCAGAGACACCTGTTCTTTCAATTCTCCTTGCTAGTTCTACCGTATCGGGAGAATGCTTGAGAAGTCGAATCTTACATGTAACTGGTGTGTCCATATTCCTCTTCAAGGTAGTCAAAATCTGAATTGCACATGAGAAAGTTATAAAATGTATTAGATTCTTTAGTGATCTGAAGTAGAAAAACAAGAGTGATGTTTTCAGTAACAGCCAGCGAAAGATCTGGCGATGTGTACATCATGAATGAGCTCTGGTTTATTCAGTAGTGCAGCCCCCATGCCTCCACTCAAAGAAAATGACTTTGGGCATCCCATATTAATATCTACTGCCGCAACATCTTTACACCTGGGAACAAAAACCATGTCAGAATAAGTAGGCGACGACACTGCTTCTTCCAAATTTTAGACCAACATCAATTGGAAAAGAGTGAAGAAAAATATAAAAAAAGTGATCAATCACTCATTAAACTAAAAAACTAATCTTCAGAATTATGTTTTGTGAGGAACATCAGTCATGATCCACTTCCAGCTCAGGAAGCCCAACCAATGTAGTCCCAATTAAAAGAAAATTGTTGTCGCAGGTTGCTTGACAAGTCAGGCTCCATTTCTCATTCAATGGCTCTCCCTTTCTCACAGTAGAGCCTCCCTACCTCTAGCCAATCATTCACCAGCACTCAGCACAGATAGGGGGAGGAAGAATATGATGCTAAATTCCATCAACACCAAACAATCTTTTTTAATTTCTGTAATTTTGCTTAAGACTTCGATGGGCAGAGAGAGAGAGAGAGAGAGAGAGAGAGACCAAACACATTCAGGAAAATTCACATATAACTGAAACACAACTGCATAAATTTGTCCATAGACATCTAATACATCTAAAAGGTTTTGTGAAATTTGAATTGAAAATACAATTCTTCTAGATGCAGTTTGAAATAGCTGATTTGATACATTTAATAAGTGAGCTAGGTCATGGGACAATGGACTGTTTTACAGGCAGGCGATGTATATTTTCCTTAACTTTTATGGTCCACCTTCACCAATTCTACCAGGCCATGTTAATTTTAGAAATCTAGGAGTAGTGTCTTTAAACAGGTCACATACACAACTTGCCCGAGGATATTTTGCAAGAAAGCTCCATAGCCGAACTTAAGGCTGCGTTTGGGAGAGCTTATGCTAAGTAATTAGTTTGTTCTCTCTCCAAAGTTTTGCTTTCCCACAAAACATAAAATTAATTTTAATTTCTAAGTAATAAGAAATTCTCTTAAATAGAAACCAATCTCAAGTAGATAAACCCCTAACCCATAAAAGAACCTTGAATAGGTGGGGCAAACACGGGATTGGTTGCGTTCGATGTTGTGCGGAATCGAACTTATGCCATGCAACTAGTTCGCACATGCATGTCCATTCCTTCACCCCTAAAGCAAACTCCATGGATATATGTTTTCAAATGACTTTACCTATCCACATTTGCCTGTCTTAACAGTTTCAGGTGTTCAATGTTAAGTTAAATTCCAACACTACAAGAACAGGTGAAAGCAAAAGGCAAAATTAAACACAAGGATACACTTTCAACCGTTTACAAACTTCCAATTGATCCTCTTTAGGTATTACTTATATTTATTTGGTTAAAATACTCTCACCTATTTCATCCATTCCTCCTTAGGATTAAAATCTGTCATTCTTTTCAATTAATAATATTTCCCCACGAATCTCAGAAATGCTAGCAGAGATAGCATTCTGAGGCCATATTCAAAAGAAATGAGTTTCGCAATCCCATTGATAACGATTGCTTCATTTCATGGAATTTACATATAAGGGCATTTCCAGCAATGCCTGTACCATTCCCAGGTCATCCTACTGCAAATCAAATGAAACGAAATCATTGTGAGACAATCTAGTTTATTTCAAGAAACAAACTGCAAAAACTTATTTTATAGCAAATCCTGCTCCATTGACTATTCACTCTTGTTGAAGTGTGATGATACTAAAACTAATGAAGTACCAACATTGCCCCAGCATCCAGCCTACTTATGTGACTTGTACTTCACTACTGGCAGCAAATCAGCATTTCAGAGCTCTTAATTGGTGTGACAGCATAACTAAAAGTGCGGAGCAAGATAAATGACTGCTTGACAGCTTCCCAGAAGAATCTTCAAATGCCATTAAAATGAATCACTCAACTCAAGAAATACAAAGTATCAGAGGAAAACCCAAATCTATGTTGGATATGCAAATCAATTGTCAGAGGAAGTTGTTAAACTAACACGCTATCGCATTGCAAGGCAAAATATCACATGTCACGTACACCATTTCTGCAGCACGTAGAGCCCTCACAGCATCAGAAGTACCCATTTGAAAGACTACCCGATCCTGTTCTTGCTTGCAGGTTCTAAAAACAACATTCTCTGTTCCTTTCTCCACAAAATCTGTCGAACCAATGCGCTCTGATCAAAGGAGGAAAAATAATACTTCAGAGAAGAGAAATTTTCTCCACAAGAATTCTGATGCAGCCAACGAAACCATGCAAGATGATATTTGTTCAGATATTGACGTTCCTACGAAGTTTTGGTGGAAGATGGACTTCGCAAATCAAATAAGAGTCCTAAGGGATTAGGATTCATCTCATACATATATTACCAGTCTTAAATCTTTAAGAATTCGATTCTCATTAGGATTTTATTAAATTTCCTATATAACTTGATGTTTCTTATTAGGATTTTATTCTTATTAAGCAGCTAAAAGTTCAGTAATTATATCATGGCCCTGCCCTCAACGATTCTTTAGTTCTCTGCACTTCTCCTTATTTTTTCTTTACCTTTAGCGTCATTTTAAAGTTTCTCCACAATAAGTGCTTGAAATACCAAATACCAAGCAACATTTACTTTCAATATAAATGCTTCAGTCAAGGGCCCTTGTGTCAAGGCAGAGTCCCAAAGTCAAGGCATTTTCAAACTCACCTTATGCCTTTCCATTTATATAAGGAGAGCGAGAAAATTAAGATTAAGGCTTAAATGAACAATTGGCTTTGCTAAAATCTTGCCAATATGTGTCATTGTCATCTCCAAGGCCAAGCATATATCATCTTGGAGCATAAGCAAATGTTAATGAACTTGAGCAATATACATTGACTTTTGCACTCAATGTTTCTTGGTAATATATCAACACAAAGCATCAAGTTCTTATTTGCTAAGGTACTAAATAGAAGAGTACCTCCTGTGACAGTGCTTTAGCATGCAAACAATGATCAGCAGAGTAGAAAGTCACTCGCTTCTTAGTAAAACTCGAGGATTCCAGATATCAAAACCTATCTGCTCTGGAAATTTTATTGATTGACTACCATCATAAGATAGAACCTGCTACTGGTCTAGTAAATGTTTGTAGCTGAAAAGGAATATCAATTTGATGTAAAGAAACATCCAGTTATTCTCCATTTGAGCATCTACCTGCAAGTTTTACCAATTATACTTGTATCCCAAATTTTCACAAGAACAATATCGCAAGAATGCAAATGAGGGAACTGAAAATCCCATTGCCTCACTCTTCATTTGAAAGAATGGAGAGCAAGGAAAAAGAAAATGGGAGATTTTTATATTCCCTTGTCTAGGATGGAGAAGATGATGGAATGGATGGGAAAAGCGTAAAGTAACGGGTCTTGAATTTCCCTCTCTTTCTCAAAATTCACAGTGAGACTTAGATCAAATTTGCCAGCTCATGTGAAGCCGTGTTTTTTTTTTTTGGTGAAAGATGTGATACAAGATTGAAAAAGTATCTCAGCTTCAGCCACCAAGCCCGCTTCCAAAATTTTAACCTTCTCTCCTCGCTTTACTTATCAAAATACAAAACAATCGAAACTCTCCAACAGCAATTCCTAGAACAGCAGCATGGGCCGACAGCAACCCGAACACAGTCGGGGGTGAATTTAAAGAAACAAAAAGCATCAGTATCACAAAAAAAACCTGTCCAACATCATATGGGCTATTACTACATGGATTATCATACTAAAACCAAATTGAGTTCGTGTCAGATTCTCCTGTTCACACTGGTAGACATGGAAACAAATCACAATCCATTCACATAACACATCAACAACAACAGAGTTCTACCAGATATTTCCCTTCTAAAAAGCAGGTGCGCCGCCGTACCGTTCATTCTCCGCTCGCATTTGAGGAATTTGTGGTCAATGATCTCCTCCCCGTACGTTATATCCGCACCATACTGAGCAGCAAGCAACCTGAGAGGCAGCGTCCCCTGCCAAAATCTCGAAATTCGTGACCCGAAATTTTTCCACACAATACATCGAAGCACGATGACGTGAGACAATCAAAAGGGTTTTAAGGAGGTTTTTTGAAACTCACGACTCGAACCATGGGAGCGAGAACGTGCTTGTTCTCGTACTCCATGTTTGCGGGAAGGAGACACCGCCGGACAAAACCAGTTCTTACTCCTGGAAGTCACGACCGTACCTACGTCTTCGATGGCGCGTATGATGTCAACGACTTTGGAAACCGTACCGTACCGGAGAGCGATCCGCTTCTGACGGCGCCGCCGCCGCCGCCGGACTGACCTCGCCGTAGCCGCCGGCTGGCGTCGCCGTGGCGCGCGGAGGAGCAGCGACGCACCGAGGACCAGGAGTCGAGGATGCCCGAAAAAAGTAAAATCCGCTCGCGCTCGAGGGGAGAAAAGGAAGCATTTTTATTTACCTGATCAAGAATATGGTAAAAAAGTAAAATCGGATATTTCCCCCCATCAAAAACAGTTATTTTTTAGCTAATTCACCGAAATACCCCTCTCTCAACGATACAGTGTCTCTTTTTTATAATGTTAACAATTAAAAAAGTTACCCTTATTTCTTCCATCTCACGTTAATTTAATGCCTAAGGCTCCATTTATTTCGCGTAATATAAATGACTTGAAAAATATTTTTAAAAAAATAATTTTTCGTGTTACTTAAAATAATTAGCCGATGATTACCGATGGCAATTGATGTCTAAATATTTTCTTAGACGATGAACATATTTATCGTCGATTCATTTTTGTAAGCAATATAAACGATCATTTTTTTGAAAAATATTTTTCAAATCATTCATTTTTCTGCAAAATAAATGGAGCCTGAATGTCATCAAAGTTATACATTTTGGGTTTTTTGATAGGACTAGAGTGCATTAACAAAATGTCGGAGGACCCAATTACACAAGCAATCAGAGGACTGAATATGAGCTCACCGTATAGATCATCGAGACTATGATCCTTGTCTAGAAACATATATGCTTTTTATGTACAAATGTTAAGGGTTAAAAGGAGAAAACTTTATGATTGCTCGAGGCAAGCTTTACCGAGGAAAATCTTCGTTGGATAGGTATCCCGTTTATTTCGTTTATGTGATGACAACTTGTACCCGGACTTTCTTGGTGTAAGTTATTTGGAAGGGTGAAACTACTAACGAGGCCGGGCCAAGCGGGGATATAAAAGGGGATCCTCTCTCTCCGTACTTATACGGCTCAGCTCATGCATGGCAACGGTCCTTGATATCAATAGGGATAAATGCGATTATGCATATGAGCACAATGAAGGCTATTGTACCACATCATATCATTTGTCATACTCGCCATGATCCTTATCTTCGTTTTCAATTTTTTTTTTGCATTTGAAAGTTTTACCACATGTTCCTAAAGTATTGTTTCGGTGGGTTGCGAGCCCAATTCATAGATGAAACATAGGATATCAAATCATTTTCAATCGTGTAGCTAGAGATCAATCTCTTGACGGTAGAGCCCATGCTTTTTAAATCTCATACTGCTTGTATAGGGGAAGTGTTTTATCGGCGATCGTCAAACAATATAATATATGAATGATAACTTTTCAAGTAGGGAAATTGTACCGTAAGGATCCTAAACTTGTGTACGGTGCAGTCGAGTCCTAAATTAATTGCTTCAATTGAGACCTAAAACCTTAATCAAAAAGTGCAATCGTGTTCTAAATCTTTCAATTGGTTCAATTAGATCATGTGCTTTCGGTAAAAAAATGCAACAAAATCCTTAAATTTATGGTAAAAAGGAGCAATTAAGGATGTCATGTAGGTAATTCTTGAGTAGAACATAGACAAAAGAACTTGATTGCAAAAAGGTCTGTGACTTAATTTATATCAGTTTTTTCTTTTTGCTTAGAAAAATTAGTCAACGGAAAAATATTTTCATTATCGACAATAATTTACACTTAACTATTCTCGCGAGTGATGAAAATACGTTTCATTAATATACTTTTTGTACGCGATATAAGCGGTTATTTTTCGGAAAATAATCTCCAAATCTTGAGTATTTTCATGAAACAAACGCACCTTCACAGATAACGTGATAAAATAAGAGGCCAAACTACTTTGGGCGATCATATACGGCATTCCTTTTAGTCTCGCGCGCACACTGTCTTTCCGCACACGCACTGCACAATTCTTAAAAACTCTGGTGGACTACCCAATGGCTATGTCATTAGGAAAGTTCTGTGGGAGAAAGGAATAGAAATTCCTGAGGAGTTGAAGAAAGAGGAGGTCCTTGCCAAGGGTGGCAGGGGCACGAGACTCCGAATCGAATGCAAATCAAGCCTTCTGCTGATGGGTGGAAGCAGAGAGGGAATGTCATCTCTATGGACAAGAGCGTGGATGAGGGAGTGAAGAAGCCGTTGAAGGAGAAGTGCAGAGGGGAGGAGGAGTAGGAAAATGGGGCCTGCAGAAGAAGTTGAAGGAGGTATTGGGAGTTAGTAAGAAGAAGAAAAGCTCTTTCCATAGAGAAAACAGCCCTCTTCATCGGCAAAAGAAAGGAAAATCCAGCGGGAGCCAGCCATGCCTACTGAAGCGAGTAAAGAAATCAAACTTCTGCAGCAAACAGATTGTGACTAAACTTGAGGAGGTTAAAGGAGATTCTAGCTTCAGAGGAATACTGTGCTTACAACGAAAGAGCATGTGCTTGCAAGTTGCAAATACATGTCATGTTGCTCAGATGATTGCAGAAGAAAGATCGTGTATAAAGCTTATTTCTAATTTTTCAATAGACGAAAATTTACCAAGAAACTGGTATGTACAAAGATGCATCTATACTTTGATCATTATTATTCTAACGTTTGCTGTAATTCTCGAAGAGAAAGCAGTTCTACCGGAGCGTGATGCTTAAGATTTGCTGAAACCATCAAGTCTAGATGGAATGCGTTGTAGAGGAAGTTCACACTATAGACGGAGTGGACAGCACTCCATGTATTTGAAAACGAAGAACCAGCTCCTAATTGATATAATTTAAATATAGATTAGTGCTTCGGGCCTTGAAAATCACATAGAGAAGTTAGACCGGATTTGCCATTTTTGGCTAAGTAGAGGGAGTGTCAGGCAAGTTTGCAGAGACAATTTTGTCTCTTTCGGGCAAAATTCATTAATTAGCTCTAGATAGAAGTTTTGAGCGAAGAATAACTTTTGTAGCAATTATTTTGACCTATCTGAAGTCTCCAATGCGTCGAGAAAGTTTGGAGAACTACATATATGTGTGTGTCAAAGTGGTAGCTGAAGGTAGCCTAGGGGATCAAAACGTTCTCAAAGTTATTTTTACCTTTTTGAGTATAGTATGAGTGAATCTTGGGGTGATAATTGTAACAGAGTGCTATGAGCATAGAGTGAAGGGTCGGTCTGTACGTGTAGAACAAGCTACAGTCCCTCACGGAGGGGGAACTTCATCTGACGCTATCAAAGGTTTCAAAGATCGCGCCAGTGGATTCCAGTCTTGCTATTGAGCTTCTAGAGTTGAGAGAGTGGAGTAAGCCGAGAGGAAAGACCGCATCACTATAAATTATTTTGTGATCTCTTCTATTTCTTTGCATTTATGTTAACAGAAGATATTTGCTCTGCATGGCGTATTTCATCTGCGAATACTATTTCATCCTATACACTTTGTTTTGCATGAAAAAAGTTTCAAGAATCCTCCAGCAACCAATTCACTCGTCTCTTGTCAGTCCATTTCAAAAAGCAAACCCATGTTGGTATGTTATAAATTTCACTCGTAACTTATCGTTGACCACGCTAAAATTTAGTTTTCGGTAGTAGGTTTATGAAAAACTTATTAAGTTACTATTACATTGATGGTCGCTAGTCGCTAACATCGGTACTCAATAGCATCAAAGTACGTGAATATTGGTTAACTATGGTATCTTAACGGTAAATTTATCATTTATCCCTATAAGTTCCTCGTAGAATATGATTGATTTCACGGGTAAGTTACTATTTGCATCACTAATATTTAATTATGAGTAGTGAATTTATGAAAAACTTAACAAGTTACTATTACATTGATGGTCGTAAATGCCTAAAATCCTTTGTGAATTACCACCAGTAGCCTGATCGATAGTATACCAATCAGACAAATTTCAATGATGTAGAATTTACATTAATGTTACGTATCTACCATTCACAAAACGAATTTTTGTGCTTTTTTTTGTCATAAGAAAATTCCATTCATTTCTTTGAATAATATTCTAAAGGTACATAGAAGGCTTTCAAGCCTAGCAAATCCCAAATAACCGCGGAACTAAGTAAATGCTAGAATGCAAATAACAAAGCACAATCTGAAACTAGGAGCACACTCTCATTCTTTAAGAACATATATGGCGCCGTAAACATTCGATAGCCAATCATTAGATTCTGTGATGAGCACACGTCGAGATCTCTCACTCTATTTGCGTCTAGGTTCAACGTCCCTATTACCATTACCATGTAGAGACACTAATATCAATATGTTGAAAGAACACAAATCAAATACCTATAGGAACTCCCAAATTAATATCTAGATCTAGTTCGGGAGAATAAAACCCTAGATCTAGACCTAATCTAAATCGGGAAAGGAAAGTGGCCTAATCTTGGAGAGGTTGTGGAGTCACGTCACAAACATCCTCCTCGGTGGTTGTTGACTGGACGAATGGCCGGTTTCCATGTTCACCCAAGATTAGCTAAGGAAATTTATTTACAAACACAAACTTCCAAAGCAGATCGGAAGAGAAAAGAAAAGACAATCAAAGCAAAGAAAAAGAAAACCAAAGACTAGGTAGGCTCTCAGCTTCAAAAAAGCTTCAAAAGAGAGAAGAATTTTTGGGAGACGAGGGGTTTTGCTTACAGAGAGAGAAAAGAATGAATATCTGTAATTAATTCAGGTAGCGGAATTTTACAAACGGCCTGAAACTGTGAAAGAACGCAACACAAAGAGCAATAAACATGTTACAACAGCATCAATTTTCTTCAGTCTAGTTGTAATATCTTTAATAAAAGCTTCAAAGACGGTTACTCGGATCGGCTAGAACTCATGTTGTCTTGTATTTTTGTGTGCCTTCAATAAGGAGCTCTTTCAAAGATTTTAGCTTGTGAATCTCATTTGGCAAGTCACGAAGGCACACGCAATACCTGACATCTAAGAAAACCAAGCACTGTAACTGACCGACGGATTCATCGACTTCGGCCAAGCGTATACAGCCCTCCATGATCAGTCGTTCTAAATTGGCAAGTCCTGAGAAGTCCGGAGTTTTAACCAAAAAGAAGCAACCCGACATATCCAGAACTTTTAAGCTCTTTGCCACCTGCAACAACATAAAGATAAAAAATCATGAAACGATCAAGTTCTGGATTTATCAGATAGACGTTCCTAGCATGTGTCACACCTTTATATGGCTCCAACCATCCCAACAATGGGTAATGGGGCTCCATGCTAGAGTGAGAACGGCTAGATTCCCCATGGATAGTTTGGCTATGTCAAAGTCTAGAGGAATATTACCCCAAGAAAGCCATCGCAATTTCGGAAGTAGATGTGACTTCTTCCAGAAAAAGTTGATCCGAAACATGTTTTCAAAGAAATTTGCCGGACCGAGAAGATCACGAAACCATTTCAATTTATCGCCAATAACTACAAGGAACCTTAGATTTGGAAGTCTCACGAGTTCCTCATCTGCAAAACGGTGTTCTGCCGGATGGTGCAACTCTAGATGGAGAGCTTCAACTTTTCCCTTTTCCTGCCAAAATGGAGACACATTATTAACCCCTCATGTTTTGTGTCCTCATGAAAGAGAAAGTAGCCAAATTGTAGTGGCGGCAGGGAGCTTTTAGCCCGTTTGTCATCAGCAAATCTAACGCTTCATCAGCATCCCACACCCTAGTCTGCTTCTCTGTTACCATATTACTATCTCGGCGGATGATTTCTTGCCCCAGGTCCCTTGTTAGATCATGCATCCACAAGGTATTATTTTCTTTGATCTCTATCAAGGACATATGCTGCAGAACTTCCAAAGCTTCTTCCGGAAAAAATTCAGTCTCATCCCACATGTGAATTGCGATTTCTTTGTCATATCCATTGAAAAAACAAGCTATGTCAAGAAAGATTTGCTTTTGCCAATCATCCAAGGCCTCGTAACTTATTTTCAGCTTACTGCTGACTTCTTCATGAGGAACTTTTTCCAACTTTGTCAGTATGGCATCCCACATTTCTGTACTGTTGCACGATAAGAGCGAGCCTATAATCTCAAGAGCTAGAGGAAGACCTCCAGCAATGCCTACTGCCTTTCTAGAGCGGGCGAGATGATCTTCCAAAGGACGATCTCTTCTGAAGGCATGTTTGCTGAAAAGTTGAAGAAATTTGTCGAAATCCATGCAGTTAAGTTCATAGGTCCAATTCACTTCAGAAACGTTGAGAACCTGTTTGTTTCTACTAGTGATGATAACCTTACTTCCTTCACCGAATCAATTGTGCCCCATAAGTGCATTCAATTGATTCTTTTTGTCAACATCATCAAGGAGAAGGAGAAGCCTCTGACCACAAAGCCTTTCTTTAATCATCTCAATCCCTTCGTCTGTGTTGCTTATATCTTTCCATTTCCTTTTAAGGATGTAAAAAATCAGCTGATTCTGCAAGTACTCAACACCCGTTACCTTTGAAGTTTCTCGAATGTTAGAAAGGAAAAATCGATACTCAAAATTAGGTGAAAGTTGATTGTAGATGATTTTGGCAAGAGTGGTCTTTCCGGCACCACCCATTCCATGGATTCCAACAATCCGAGTTTCATGCGTCTGAGGGCCAATCATTCTCATAATATCACTCACGTGATTGCCGACTTCAACCAAGCAATCTGATAATGCCAAACAACCCTTTTTCAACTCACTGAAAACCTTCTTGACGACTGTTTTCACGAAGTGACCTTCGTGCTGATATTTTTGGAGTTGAAAACACATGGAATTAGAAAATTGGGTTGAACAACAAATAGTCAGATCAAACCAAATTAGAAAATTAACACCCAGGTTGTTTGGACTCCTTATTGAAATTATATGAACTAATAATGTTATTTGAAAAGAAAAGGATGAAAATGGACTTATAACAAATACTCGAAATGACACAAATTCAACAAGAAACGATCAGAACTAAGTTGCATTCAAAGGATACAAGCTATTGCTGCAGTCTTAATCTTAGAAGTAATCACCTGTTGGGCATGCTTTGGAGGTCCCATCCCTTTAGTGCTCCCACTTCGCTAAGAGCAACCTTCCATTCGCTAATAGTTCCATTATCGTATCGCCTCTTGCTTTCGTGCTCAAGGAAGGCCTGTCCATACCTGCCGGTTTGGTACCGAACCTCGGAAGGGTCCATGTCATAGAAAATGGGCATGATCTTCTGTCCCATGTTTTTCTTGTACTCCACCATCTGGACTAACTCCTTGAGACACCAAGTCCTAGAGGCATATCGTTTTGAGAAGATGGGTATGGATATTCTCGACTGCTTGATTGCGTGGAGAAGCTCCAGGCCAATCTCATCCCCGACGTGCAGATCTTCGTCATCTCTGTACGCACGGATTCCTGCATCAATCAAGCTGATATAAAGGAAGTTGGTAAAATCTGCTCGAGTATCTGGTCCTTTAAAGCTCAAGAACACCTCGTAGTCAAATCCTGACGAAACCGCCATTTCCTCAATTATTTTCAAATGTGTATACAAGCAGCCGGGTCTGCTACTCCATTGTTTGCAGCTGCATCATTTATTTGTAGCGCTGCCTTCAGTGATGCCTACTCAAAGTCTTCTCTGGAAGAAATCCTTGAACAGAGCAGCAGAAAAGATAGTCGCCAGAGAAAACTAATTAGAAGCTAGTTTGCAAGACCCGGTCATACCGTTTCAATATGATATTGCAACATTAAATGACCGTGACAAAGTCAACGATGCACAGTATACACTCTCCATTCTTCATCAATGTACAGCCAATATAATCTTGATCAGCAATTTCATGGATGCTTCCCATCTAATTTTTTCCTCTATAATTTAATCGCAATCGAGAGTCTCCTCTATCTGGTGAAGAATGGATGCAAAAGTCAGCTTGTTGATCTGTCAAAATTAGAACAGCCACTTGACAACATTGTCGGGCATCTCAGAAATAAGAATGTCCACATGGGATACTTCTTTAAAATATATTAGCACTAGGCTCCAAACTCATAAACTATAGGGTGCGTTTGTTTCATAAAAAAGAATTTATGCGGAATCATTTTCTAGATTTTTCGATATTTAGAATATTGAAAATGCTTAATCAACTGAAAAACATTTTTAGTCAAAGAAAGCACTTGAACTTTAATCAGAAAAGATGATTTTGCTTTCTACTAAAAGGAAAACGCTTTCTACTAAGTTTCTCATTCCTTTGTGTCATGGGACATCGTAAAACTTCAACCATGTTTAGAGGTTCAACAAATTTCTCTCTCTCTCTCTCTCTCTCTCTCTCTCTCTCTCTCACTAGCTTGGGGAATCCATTTTTTCTGTTTCTTATTGATAAATCAGCTAGTCATGTTCTCATCCATCATGAAACGATACTTTCGATATGTGATTTTCCCCATAAAACTTTATTTCACGGCATTGAAGTGGAGAGCACAGAAGATAACTTCATAGCTTCATCTTTCATGTTACAACGTATAATATCCTTCATATACTTTAATAGCATAACATATAACCAAACAGCGGAAAACTACTTCCTCCCATTTTTATGATCGCAACTATACAAGGGAAAATCAATCACTTTCTTAGAATATATATTTTGATGTAAAACCATTTCCTTAATAAGTTTTCCATAAAACAAACACAATTTAAGATTAGGAAAAAATTGACTCTTCTCATATCTGAGTAACGTAATTGGATTTTGGTTCCAGAGATGTGGTCCTCCACTTTTCAATAGACTAGGCTGCGTTTGTTTTAAGGTAAATGATTAACGGGAAAATTTTTTTGATCCTGTTCCTTTCTTTGTTTGGGGGGGAAATAAGTTAATCTAGGACAATGATATTGCTTGACAGAAAACAACTCTAGCTTAATTACATGGAAAATGACTTCCCCCAAATTAAAATTGGAAATCAATTTTCCCTAAACACACAAGAGAGTTTTGTCGCTAACATTCATCTAGCTCCAGCCTCAGAAGTGCGTCTTCTTCTTCTTCTTCTTCTTATTCTCTCTCTCTCATTGTACGGTTTTGTTAAGCCCCATGATATCTTCTACCGTTACCCATTTCTGGCTGAGGCCGAAATATATGGATTTATATGTTTATTTGACGTCTATTGTTGGTTCTACGGATATGGTCGGAGCTGGAAGGTCAAATTGGACCCGTGATGCTAGTAATAACAAAGCCCACCAACTGCTTGTGAAAATTTCTCAGGGAAATCTGACCTTTTTTTCTTTGGTCGAGACAAGGAAATCTGACTTAGGATCACGACGATCTAGCTACAATAGTTATTTGTGTGAATAGGAGACGCATCAATCCAAAACGCACCTATCAAACAAAGCGTAGAAATCAAGCAATGCAATAAAATGCTCTAGAAAAAAATTATTCATTCCCTAATGAAAAACACAAATCGGTTTTCTATTCCAAACGGCGGTAATCATTTTCCAATTCATTTTGCATATTTGCCAAACATAAGAAGACGTTGCCATTTTTCTGATAAATGACTTCTTTTAAAATGCTTTCCGGTTGCATCAAATATATATTTTTGAAACAAAAGAAATAGTGTCAGAATTTTCTTTGCTAAGGACTTGGAGACATTGTGAAGACCATTAGTCTATAGGGATTTGGATTCAGACAGTTTGAGATATGAAAAATGAGATTGGATTCAAGCCAAAATGCTACCATTTAAAGATTATAATTAAGGCAAAAACAGAAAACCCAGTATAGGAAGAGCAAAGGGAGTTACAATTCACAATTCTAATTAAACTGCACCCCCGCAGCATTGGAAGAGCAAAGGGAGTTACAATTCACAATTCTAATTAAACTCCACCCCCACCATTCGAACATACTAAAACATTTCAAAGTTGCTCGCGAGCTCGAATTCGGCGTGTGCACTCCCGTCTCATTTCCCTCTCCCTCAGCCCTCAACACTTCTACTGTCTAAGGAGCCAAACCCTTAAAATCCAGACCCAAAATCTCAAACAAATAGATTCCCGCGTACCGATGAAGCACAAGGCAAGCAAGGATCAGGCCAAACATGAAGCAAAGAGAAACAAATTGGAACCCAAAATGGGATTGATTCAGAAAGAAAACCCTCCAAACGACCCGACAAGAGAGTCAGTGAGATCGAGGGAATCATAGCAATCGCTAGTGGTCTATAGGCACATCAGCGCAGGTATCGAAGCCATTATGAACTAACTAGATTTCTGCAGTTTAGAGCATAGTGATCTGCGACATCTCATTAAGGCGCTCGGAGGTTCTTAAGTTTGCCCGGAGCCACTTCGTATACTGCATTGTGGTGGCATAAAAGGCCTGACCAATGTATACAATAGATTCACCGACTATTTGAAATACTGGAACCGGAAAATTATGAACAATCAGACTCAGTAACATAAACAACTTACAAACACAAAAGGGCATACCGGGATGGCTTCAAATTCGCTGCCATGAACAGTCACTAACCAGTAGTCCCAAGAAGAATAGCATTTTTGGGTCCCAATGTCCGAAGCCCCCAGAGAAGCAGCCAAGGAGAAAAATTCGAAGGACGCATGCGGTATCCCAAGTGAAACAGAAGTGCAAAATGTGGTTCTAGGATTTCATCTCACGACCCTTGATTTCTCTCGATTTTCCCGGAAAGAAATGCGAACTTGGAGCCTGCAGTTCAACACAATCGTCTCCCAAACTCAGTGTTCACAGTGCTCTTGAGATTCTGAGCAGCTCCGTAGGGCAAGAAGATGAGCAGAAACCCACAGCTCGGTATATGAACATCTTGGACGGACATGGCTCCTCCGAAGCGACGGAGCTGGTGAGGCCTCAGCAGCAACCATCGGAGCTTCCTAGTTGATTTGAGAGCGCAGAGACAGAGATTGAGGAAGACGAATAATATTGTTCGACTGGGTATAGAGTGTGGAGCGAGCGAGATCGAGTGAGGGAAAAGAGAATCACACTTTGGATTGGGTATAAGTAAACTGAGAATCCATTTAACATACATACTTTCTTTGACTTTGCCATTTCTATCCCATTTATTTAAAAAATGGGCCGACCTTATCCGATTCACCTGTTTACTAGGGCTGTCAACAATGCCCAAACCAAACCGGCCCTAAAAGCATAAAAACCCGATCCGATCCGAAGAGTTGCCATCCCTACTATCAGCAGACCCATCAAATGGTGATGAAAACGTAATGAGGTTCATTGTTCCGCCATAAGTTCGGAGCACTTTCAAAGATTTTTGGTTATGAATCTCGTTTGACAAGTGAAGGTTCAAGCAGTTGCGGACATCTAAGAAAACCAAGCGCTGTAACTGACCAATGGACTCATGGACTTCGACCAAGCTTACACAGTCGAACATGATCAGTCGTTCTAAATTTGCAAGTCCTGAGAAGTTCGGGGTTTTAACCAATTTCTGGCAACACGACAGATTCAGAACTTTTAAGCTCTTCGCCATCTGCAACAACAAAAGGAAAAAAAAATCATCAAACGAACAAGTACTGGATTTAACAGATAAACGTTCCAAGCATATGCCACACCTTTATATGGCTCCAACCGTCCCAACAATGGGTAATGGTGCTCCGTGCTAGACTGAGAACGACTAGATTCCTCATGGATAATTTGGCTATGTCAAAGTTTAGAGGAATAATATTCCAAGAAAGCCATCGCAATTTAGGAAGTAGATGCGACTCCTTCCTGAAAAAGTTGATCGGAAGATGAAATAGTTGCAGTAAATTCAGGTATTTTCTCTGACCGTTCACTTCATTCCTTCCATCAACTACAAGGAACCTTAGATTTGGAAGTCTCATGAAGTCCTCATCTGCAAAACGGTGTTCTGCCGGATGGAGCAACTCGAGATGGAGAGCTTCAATTTTTTCCTTTTCCTGCCAAAAAGGAAACACATTCTTAAGCCCTCACGTTTTAGACAATCATAAAAGAGGAAGTAGCCAAATTCTTGTAGTAGCAGGGAGCTTTTACCTGGTTTGTAATCAGCAAACCTAATGCTTCATCAGCATTCCACACCCTAGTCTGCTTCTCTGTTACCATATTACTATCTCGGCGGACGATTTCTCGCCCCATGTCCCTAATTAGATCATGCATCCACAATGTATTATTTTCTGCAATCTTTATCAAGGACATATTCTGCAAAACTTCCAAAGCTTCTTTCGGAAAAAAATTATTCTCATCCCACATGTGGATTGCAGTTTCTTTGTCATATCCAATGAAAAAACAAGCTATATCAAGAAAGACGTGCTTTTGCCGATCATCTAACACCTCGTAACTTATCTTCAGCTTACTGCTGACTTCCTCATGAGGAACTTTTTCCAACTTTTTCAATATGGCATCCCACATTTCTTTCCTGCTGCATGATAAAAGTGAACCTATAACCTCGAGAGCTAGAGGAAGACCTCCAGCAATGCCTACCGCCTTTCTGGAGTGGGCGAGATCATCATCCAAGGGACGATCACTTTTGAAGGCATGTTTACTGAAAAGTTGAAGAGATTTGTCGAAATCCATGCAGTTAAGTTCATAGGTCCAATCCACTTCAGGAACATTGAGAACCTCTTTGTTTCTACTAGTGATGATAACCTTACTTCCTATACCGAACCAATTGCGCTTGTGCATAAGTGCATTCAGTTGACTCCTTTTGTCAACATCATCAAGGAGAAGGAGAAGCCTTTTACCATACATCCTATCTTTAATCATCTCAATCCCTTCATCTCTGGTGCTTATATCTTTCCATTTACCTTTGAAGATGTTGGAGATCAGCTGATTCTGCAAGCACACAATACCCTTTACCTCTGAAGTTTCTCGAATATTAGAAAGGAAACAACAATCCTCAAAATCAGGTAATAGTTGATTGTAGATGATTTTGGCGAGAGTGGTCTTTCCAGCACCACCCATTCCATGGATACCTACAATCCGCGTTTGATGTGTCCGAGGGCCAATCATTCTCATGATCTCACTCACGGGACCGTTGACTTCAACCAAGCAATCCGATAATACCAAAAATCCCTTTTTCAACTCCCCGGAGATTTTCTTGACAACTGTTTTCGCGAAGTCACCTTCGTTCCTGATATTGGGTTGAACAACAAATCGTCAGGCGAAACCAAAAACAACCCCTTTGTTTAGAATCCTTACTAAAGTTATATGAACTAAATAATGTTATTTGAAAAGAAAAGGATTAAAACGGACTTAAAACATACAGTGAAGCTTAGAAAATGTTAAATTCCGGTGAACCATACCACTTTTGGCATGATTTCTGAATAATTTCTAATTTTTCTAATAATACATTCAACTTCGAATGCTCAAAATAACACAAATTCAGCAAGGACTCAATCAGAACTAAGTAGCATTCTAAGGATACAAGCTATTGCTGCAGTCTTAATTTGAGAAGTAATCACCTGTTGGGCATACTGTGTAGGTCCCATCCCTTTAGCGCTCCGACTTCACTAAGAGCGGCTTTCCACTCGCTAATAGTTCCATCATCGTATAGCTTCTTGCTTTCGTGCTCAAGGAAGGCCTGTCCATACCTGCCAGTTTGGTACCGAACCTCGGAAGGTTCCACGTCATAAAAAATGGGCATGATCTTCTGTCCCATGTTAGTCTTGCACACCACCATCTGGACCAACTCCTTTAGGCACCATTTGCTAGAGGCATAACTTTTTGAGAAGATGGGTATAGAGATTCTTGACTGCTTGATTGCTTGGAGAAGCTCCGGGCCAATTTCTTCCCCGACGCGCAGCTCTTCGTCATCTTTGTATGTACGGATTCCTGCATCAATTAGGCTGATATAAAGAAAGTCAGTAAAACCTTTTCGAGTATCTGGCCCTCTGAAACTTAAGAACACCTCGTAGTCAAATCCCGATGAAACAGCCGAATCTGATATTCCATTGTTTGCAGCTGCATCATCTACGTGTAGCGCCATCTTGGGTGATGCCTCCTCAAAGTCTGCCCTGGAAGACATCCTTGAACAGAACAGCAGAAAAGACGATCGTCAGAGTTGACTGATCAGGAGCTCCGAGATGACTAAATACGCCGCACGAGAGCCACAGAAGGCTATGCTAGTTTGCTAGACACGGCGTTTCCATATGATTTGACTGGGTCAAAGTAAAAGTACACAGTCAAACAGTAACGCGTGGTTTAGTGTTTGTCGGCATCTCAGTAATTTCCCGGATGCTTCCAATGTAATTTTTTTTCGATAATTCAATCAAGGTGGTTGAGAATCCCCTCTATCCGGGGGAAAAATGGATACAAAAATCAGTTTCCTATATAATTAATCCATCAAAATTAAGACGGGCACATGACAATATTTTCAAGCGTCTCAGAAATGAAGATGTCCACATTTGGAATAATTCTTAAAAATGTAATAACACTAAGCTCCAAACTCATGAACTATAGAGTGTGTTTGTTTCGTTGATAATAATATATGTGGAATCATTTTTTAGATTTTTCAATATTTAAAATATTGAAAATGACAAGTCAACTGAAAAGCGTTTTTAGTCTAACAAAGCACTTGAACTTTAATCAGGATAAAGATTTCTCCTTTCTAATAAAAGAAAATCCTTTCCATTAGCTAAATTTCTCGCTTTTGTGCCATGGGACATCATGGAACTTCAATCATGTTTAGAGCTTCAATAAAGCTCTCTCTCTCTCTCTCCCTCTCTTCGAGAATCCATTTTTTCTGTTTCTTATTGATAAATTAACAAGTCATATACTCATTTATCATGAA
This sequence comes from Syzygium malaccense, assembly GCA_031216405.1. NCBI lineage: Eukaryota > Viridiplantae > Streptophyta > Magnoliopsida > Myrtales > Myrtaceae > Syzygium > Syzygium malaccense. The sequence continues at coordinate 11,328,891 of CM062260.1, read as the reverse complement.
ATAATACTATCAACATATGATTTTCCCACTTCCCAAAAAAAAAAACATGTGATTTTCCCCATAATACTTTATTTCATGGCGTTGAAGTGGAAAGCGCGGAAGATATTGTTGGAATTTTGGCACCAAAATCCCATAGAATTGAATGAGAAGTATGTGGTTGAAAGTGTCCCACATAGGAAAAGAGGTGATGGGAAATAAGTTCAAATAGTTGAGCCTCACAAATGGGTTTGGGCCCCAAGGGGTACTCCACTTTTGTGGAAGAGAGAGGACCTACGTGTCGGTCCACCCCCCGCGCGCGTCGCCGTATCGATTTTTTATTTTTCGAACAGACACATTGTTTAGAATTTATTTATTTATTTTTTGACGAACAAACATGTCTGTTCGTGAGGTTCGGTTCGCCCGAACGAAAACCGAAGATCATTTGGTGCGATTGTTCTACGAAATTGCGTTCGTTGGAGTCCTCCGAATACGTACCGCTTCGGAGGAATCAACATTTTACTTATTTGGTTGTGCTGCTTTCAGGTTTGTTTTAAATTTCTTGTATACGAACTTAGCCGAACTACAATCTCTCTGGTTTTTGTATCCGATAAGCCGAACTACAATCTCTCTGGTTTTTGTATCCGATAGTGATGGTCTTTTCAAGTTGAATGTAATGACTGTTGTACTTTATCACAAAACGATAGAGCGTGGACCCCGAACCGAACCGAATCGAACCGGCCGGACGGCGGCGGCTCGCGCGGGGGGTGGACCGACCTAGCTTGACGTAGGTCCTCTCTCTTCCACAAAAGTGGGGTACCCCTTAGGGCCCAAACCCATTTGTGAGGCTCAACTATTTGAACCAATTTCTCATCACCTCTTTTTCTATGTGGGACACTTTCAACCACACACTTCTAATTCAATTCTATGGGATTTTGGTACCAAAATTCCAACAGATATTAGTTAAAATGTTAAAGTGAATTGTACTTACCCCTTCACTTCTTTCCAACACTGACTTCAAAGCTAGAGAAAAAGAACGAAGAAATTGAATACTTTCATGTATATTTGTGGTTATGATTTCTAGATTATATAACTTATTTTTGCCATATTTACTCTATAAAACCAACAATTGTAACTTCATAGCTTCGTATTTCATCTTACAATCTATAATTTCCTTCATATAATTTAATAGCATTGCATAATTTATCCTATTTCAGAAGTAAAAACCAAACAGCTAAAACTACATCCTCTCATTTTTATGCCCACAACTAAATCAGGGAAAATCAATCACTTTCCTAGAATAAAATTTTGGGTGAAACCCTTTGCTTCAACATAAAGTTTTTCATGAAACAAACACATTTTAATATTAGGAAAAAAATGGCTCTTCTCATATGTAAATTACGAAAATTGGTTCTTTCCGATTTTGGTTCCGGATATGTGCCGCCCACTTTCCATTAGACTAGGTTGCATATATTTGAAGGTAAATGATTTACGGAAAAAATTTTCATCGTGTTCCTTTGTTTGTTTGGGGGAAATAAGTTAATCGAGGACAATGATATTGCTCGACAGAAAACTCTAGCTTAGTTACATGGAAAATAACTTCTAGCAATTAAAACTGGAAATCCATTTTCCCTAAACACACAAGTGAGTTTTGTCCCTAACGTTCATCTAGCTCCAGCCTCGGAAGTACTGTCTTCTTCTCTCTATCGTTATCCGATTTTGTTGAGCCCCATGATATCTTCTACTGTTTCCCATTTCTGTATGAGGCCAAGATATATGGATTTATACATTTAATTCATGTCTACTGTTGGTTTTACGGATATGGTTGGAGCTGGAAGATCAAATTGGACCTGTGATGCTAGTAATAACTGTTAGAATAATTAAAAATTAAACCACGTCATCCTCTAACAGTTTAAGCTTTTAGAACAGTTGACGGTGATTCCAAAAAAATCTCACATGGTATCAGAGCTATTCTTCAAAAGAAATTGATTCCTTTGAACATTGGCAATTTTGTGTCACTAAAACTGACACAGACAAACTATTCTTGCTAGAGAGCTAGATGATTGCACTAAATGAAAGTCAAGATCCGGTAGGATTTATTGATGGCGAGTACTAGATGCCGAGTCCAACAATAGTTACCCCCTCTGATTCAGAAAAAGAAGCTACAGTCTCAGAGGAAGTGATAAATGCAGAGTTTTTACAATGGAGAAGGTCAAATCGCCTTCTGCGGGATTGATCATTGCAATGCTTTTCGAAGAAGTTCTTGCTCAAGTAGTAGACTTGAAGACATCTTTTGAGACGTGGTTAGCTTTACAAAATATTTTTGCCAAGATTATCTGAGGAACATGAAGTGTCAATATTTCTACAAATTCAAAAATGAAGAGATCATTATATTACAAGAATTGTCAATCAGCATATCCAAGAATCATCTTGTGATTTTGATTGATATTTCCAGATTCTTCTTTTCTAGTTCTTACATGGTATCGGAACTGGAGGTCCCAAGTTTAAATTTTTCCAGGCTCCATTTATCTCCTCAATTAAATATTTTCACGCTTAGTACTAGATAAAAATGCCAAACTAAGCGTAAGGGAGAATGTTATAATAATTAAATATTAAACCATGTTATCATTTAACAGCTTAAACTTTTAGAACAGTTGGTGGTTGTCCCCATAAAATATCACAATAACAAAGCCCACCAACTGCCAAATTTCTCAAGGAAATATCACTTAGAATCATGGCAGAAATTATTCTCCAATTCATTTTTTAAATTCGCCAAACATAAGAAGACATAGCCATTTTTCTGACAAATGACTTCTTAGAAATTGTTTTGCAGTTGCATCACATACATTTTTCTGAAACAAACAAAACAATGTCGAAATTTTCTGTGCTAAGGACTTGGAGGCATTGCGAAGACCATTAGTCTATAGGAACTGGATTGAGACAGTTCGAGATATGAAAAATGAGATTGGATTGAGACAGACGGGATGAATGGCCAGTTTTACCATCACCATTGGGATGAACTACAACATGATCTACACAGTCTTGTCAGCTATTTCTTCCTATCAGGCTACCTCGATCCAGAACTCAACAAAACACACATTGTGATCATCCCTAAAGTTATCCATCCAGAAAGCATCACACAATTTAGACCCATTAGCCTATGCAATTTCAGCTACAAGATAATCTCAAAGGTGATGGTGAATCGCTTCAAACCCTGGCTTCCGAATCTAATTGCCACAGAACAGAGTGCCTTTGTGAGTGGGAGGATGATTCAAGATAATATAATCATAGTCTAGGAGGTCCTACATCAACTAAGAATTCGGGAAAGGAAAAGGAAGTTTCAGGCGATCCTAAAGTTGGATATGCAAAAAGCTTACGACAGAGTAGAGTGGGACTTCCTATGCGCTAGCATGGTGAAAATGGGCTTCAGCCAGGAGTGGGTGTCATTAGTGAAGCAATGCATTTCCTCAGTCACATTCAGCGTTAAAGTGAATGGTGAGCCTTTAAAGTACTTCCAACTATCACGGGGTATTAGACAAAGAGATCTATTATCTCCCTATTTGTTTATAATCATGGCAAATATGCTCTCGTTTCTACTAAGAAAGGCTGTTGAGGATGGGAGTCCGAAAGGCATCAAACTGAATAGGAACTGCCCAACGTTGTCACACTTACTTTTTGCTGATGACGTTATTTTCTTCCTGGATGGGACAATAGGGGAATGCCAAAATCTAAGAAACATCTTAAACCAATACCGCTTCGCTTCGGGACAAGCAATAAATCTAAACAAATCCGGAATCTTTTATAGTGCGGGCTACCCTCAAATCCTCAAAAGAAATTTGGCGGATGAACTAAGAGTTCCAATTATGGAGAAAACCGGGAAATATCTGGGGATACCATCAGATTGGGGACAAACAAAAAACCAAATGTTCGCGTGGATATTGGCAAGGGTAAATATGAAGTTGGAAGGATGGAAGGAAAAGCTGCTCTCAAAGGTGGGTAAGGAGATTCTAATCAAAACAGTGGTACAATCACTTCCCCAATATGCAATGTCTATTTTCAAAATCCCAATCTCCGTGTGCAAAGCGATTGAACAGAAAATAGCTTCCTTTTGGTGGAAACAGAATTCTTCAAAATCGGGCATCCACCGGAAAAAATGGAACTCCTTAAAGAAAGGAAAATAGATGGGGGATTGGGCTTCAAGGACTTAGTTACCTTCAACAAGGCTATGCTAGGAAAGCAAGCGTGGAGACTGGCGCAAAATCTAACTGCGTTATGGTGCCAACTACTAAAAGGCATTTATTTCCCAAACAGAAGTTTTTGGAAAGCAACTAAAGGCTCCCGGCCCTCGTAGGGGTGGCAAAGTATATTAATGGGAAGGGATACCATTTGCCCTGATGTGAAATGGCATGTCGGCAATGGTGAGAGCATCAACATAAGAGAGGATAAATGGCTGGAAAGGAGTGTCATAGGAGGTCCAGCAAACCGGGAGGACCCACAGAGAGTCGTAGAACTGATAGATCAAGAGACAAAAACGTGGGATGTTAATCAGCTAACAAGACTTTCCGGAGGAGATTGTGTCCGAAATCTAGGCCATAAGGATTAATCCTATCCAGGACACCGATAGACAAATATGGACTGGAGCTACAACAGGAGAATATTCAGTAAAACACGGTTACTCCATACTTCGAGCAATTCCTTCTAAGCAAAATACAGAACTCGCGTCATCCTCTTACCAGCAGCCCCGCTCACTTTGGACAGAGATATGGAAATTACGCACAGAACCAAAAATCAGGTTTTTCATATGGTGTGTGTGTAGTAATGCTCTGCCAACTTCGGAAAATCTATATAAAAGAAAGGCCTTACCTGACCCACTTTGTCCAATTTGCCGAAAACATCCCGAGATGATGGAGCACATCTTCACCGTCTGTGACTGGACCAACAACATATGGTCAGACCCAAGAATCCAGATGGATGTATCACCGATAAATCTAACAAGGATGGACAAATGGATCGACGAAGCACTCACCAAAAGCTCAGTACAACTGGGTCGGGAAATGCTTGCGGGAGTCCTATGGCAAATTTGGAAGGCAAGGAACGCCTGGGTATTCAATCAAATTAGTCCAAGCTCCGGAACAATTGTGGAAGAAGCTGTTTACTTAAATAGGAACCATCGGGAGCAAAACTTACTTGAATCGAGGAGCTGGAAGGCGAAAGCTAAGACAGAACGCTGGACACCGCCAGATCCAGGAATTCTGAAATTCAACGTTGATGGGTCTTGGATCGAAGGTAAAACAGAGGGATCGGTGGCTGGGATATGCAGAGATTACAGGGGAGTGATTATTGTGAGGTTCGCCAAATCTGTGTCTACTTCCTCCCCGTTGGAAACTGAAGGCAACACTGTAAAAGAAGCTCTTCTCTGTCTACGGGCAGAAACAGCCAAGACGAAGGAAATAGCAGCAGCGAAGGTTAGCTTATAGTCAGATAATGAAGCCTCTGTACTTCTCGCTTATAATCCGACAGAAAGCCCATGGGCCTTGAGAAGCCTTTTTGTTGATTGTAATGCGTTGCTCTCCCAATTAAAGGCGGTTTCCCTGGTCCACTGTCCACGATGCAGCAATCAAACAGCAGACTGGATAGCAAAAAATCATCAGAAAGGATTTCTACCATCCAACTGGATGTCCAGACCACCCCTACCTCTTTGGGAGTTATTTTGTATTGACTCTAGTCATATTCTCTCTTGTAATACGTCTCCTAGTGTTTGAATGGAAAGTAATACTTCGACCAAAAAAAAAGATTATAATTAATGCAAAAACATAAAACCCAGCATAGGAAGAGCAAAGGTAGTTACAATTCACAATTCTAATTGAACTCCACCCCCGCCATGCGAACATAACTTGATTCGTAACCACATCTCTAAATAGGATGGAGTCTGGTGGCATAAAAGTCCTAACCAATGTATATGATAGATTCACCGACTCTTTGAAATACTGGATCGCGAAAATTATAAGCAATCAGACTGAGGGACATAAACAACTCACAAACGCAAAAGGGCATACCTGGACGGCTTCAAATTCGCTGCTATGAACAGCCAATAACCAGTAGTCCCAAGAAGAGTAGCATTTTTGGGGCCCAATGTCCGAACCCCCTAGAGACGCAGCCAAGGAGCAAAGTGTGAAGCACACATACAGTATCCCAAGCGAAATCGTGTCGTTTTTCCCAGAAAGATGTGCGAACTTGGAGCCCGCTGTTCAACACAATCGTCTCCCAAACTCAAAAGTGCTCTCGAGATTCTGAGCAGCTCTGTAGGCGAAGAGGATGAGCAGAAACCCGCAGCTCGGTATATGAACGTCTCGGACGGACTTGGCTTCTCCGAAGCGACGGAGCTGGCGAGGCCTTGGCAGCAACCATCGGAGCATCCTCATCGATTTGAGAGCTCGGACTGAGCGAGATGGATCCGTACTCTTTTGGGCTTTGCTATTCTGATTCCATTTCATAAAAACTGTCCCACCTCTATTTCGTTAAAACTGTCGCACCTAACTCGATAAACCCCTTTACCGCAATGTTAGACGCAAAATTATTGTGCCGTGCACTCCTGCCAAGAATACGGAGCACTGGCAAAGATTTTAGCTCGCGAATCTCAAGTGGCAAGCTACAGAGTTTAAGGCAGAAGCTGAGATCTAAGAAAACCAAGCGCTGTAACTGACCAATGGATTTATCGATTTCGACCAAGCTTGTACAGCTCTCCATGATCAGCCGTTCTAAATTTGCGAGTCCTGAGAAGTTGGGAGTTTTAACCAATTCCCCGCAACCCGACAGATCCAGCACTTTTAAGCTCTTCGCCATCTGCGACAACAAAAAGGAAACAAAAATCATGAAACCATCAAGTTCTGGATTTAACAGATAGACGTTCCTACCGTATGCCACACCTTTATATGGCTCCAACCGTCCCAACGTTTGGTAATGGCGCTCTCTGCGAGATCGAGAACGACTAGTTTCCTCATGGATAATTTGGCTATGTCAAAGTTTAGAGGAAAATTATACCAAGAAAGCCATCGCAGTTTCTGAAGTAGATGCGACTTCTTCTGGAAGAAGTTGACTGGAAGATGAAAACGCTGCCGCAATTTCCTCATTATTACTCCACACGCGAGTTCAAGAATTTTTTGCTGATCAAAAAGTTCCCTAATCCATTTATAATCATCCCCGCCATCAACTACAAGGAACCTTAGATTTGGAAGTCTCATGAAGTCCTCATCTGCAAAATGGTGTTCCGCTGAATGGCGAAACTGGAGACGGAGAGCTTCAACTTTTTCCTTTTCCTGCCAAAAAGGAAACCCATTATTAACTCCTCGTGTTTCATGGCGTCATAAAAGAGAAAGTAGCCAAACTGTAGTTTTAGCAGGGAGCATTTACCTGGTTAGTCATCAGCAAATCTAATGCTTCATCAACATACCACACCCTAGTCTGCTTCTCTGTTACCATATTACTATCTTGACGGATGATTTCTCGCCCCAGGTCCCTTATTTGATCATGCATCCTCAAGGTATTATTTTCTTCGATCTTTATCAAGGACATATGCTGCAGAACTTCCAAAGCTTCTTCTGGAAAAAATTCAGTCTCATCCCACATGTGAATTGCAATTTCTTTGTCACATCCAATGAAAAAACAAGCTATATCGAGAAAGATGTGCTTTTGCCGATCATCCAATGCCTCGTAACTTATCTTCAGTTTACTGCTCACTTCCTCATGAGGAACATTTTCCAACTTTTTCAGTATGACATCCCACTTTTCGTTACTGTTGCATGATAAAAGTGAGCCTATAACCTCGAGAGCTAGAGGAAGACCTCCCGCAATGCCTACTGCCTTTCTGGAGTGGGCGAGATAATCATCCAAAGGACGATCTCTTCTGAACGCATGTTTACTGAAAAGTTGAAGAGATTTGTTGAAATCCATGCAGTTAAGTTCATAGGTCCAATCCACTTCAGGAATGTTAAGAACCTGTTTGTTTCTACTAGTGATGATAACCTTACTTCTTTCACCGAACCAATTGTGACCGATAAGTGCATTCAATTGATTCTTTTGGTCGACATCATCAAGGAGAAGGAGAAGCCTTTTACCACACAGCCTTTCTTTAATCATCTCAATCCCTTCGTCTGCGTTGCTTATATCTTTCCATTGCCTTTTAAGGATGTCAAAGATCAGCCGATTCTGCAAGTACTTAACACCCTTTACCTTTGAAGTTTCTCGAATGTTGGAAAGGAAACAACGATGCTCAAAATCAAATGAAAGTTGATTGTAGATGATTTTGGCAACAGTGGTTTTTCCGACACCACCCATTCCATTGATACCAACAATCCGCGTTTCATGTGTCTGAGGGCCAATCATTCTCCTGATTTCTCTCACGTGATTGTCGACTTCAACCAAGCAATCTGACAATGCCAAGTAACCCTTTTTCAACTCAATGAAAACCTCCTTGACGACTGTTTTCACGAAGCCACCTTCCTGCCTGATATTTTTGGAGTTAAAAACACATGGAATTAAAATTGGGTTGAACAACAAATGGTCAGGCCAAACCAAATTAGAAAAATTAATACCCCGTTTGTTTAGACTCCTTATTGAAATTACACGAACTAGATGATGTTGTTTGAAAAGAAAAGGCTGAAAATGGACTTATAACATATCGTTAAGCTTAGAAAAAGTTAAATACCAGTGAACCATACCGCTTTTGGTTTCTGAATGATTTCTAATTTTCCTAGAAATACATTCAACTTCAGTACTTAAAATAACATAAATTCAACAAGAAACGATCGGAACCAAGTTGCATTCAAAGGATACAAGCTATTGCTGTAGTCCTAATCTTAGAAATAATCACCTGTTGGGCATGCTATTTAGGTCCCATCCCTTTAGTGCCCCAACTTCACTAAGAGCGGCCTTCCACTCGCTAATAGTTCCATCACTGTATCGCCCCCTGCTTTCGTGCTCAGCGAAGGCCTGTCCATACCCGCCGGTTTGGTTCCGAACCTCGGAAGGTTACACGTCATAGAAAATGGGCATGATCTTCTGGCCCATGCTTTTCTTGCACTCCACCATCTGGATCAACTCCTTGAGACACCATTTGCTAGAGACATATCGTTTTGGGAAGATGGGTATGGAGATTCTTGACTGCTTGATTGCTTGGAGAAGCTCCGGGCCAATCTCTTCCCCGATGCACAGCTCTTCGTCATCTCTGTACGCATGGATTCCCACATCGATCAGGCTGTTATAAAGGAAGTCGGTAAAACCTGCACGAGTATCTGGTCCTCTGAAACTCAAGATCACCTCGTAGTCAAATCCTGATGAATCTGCCATCTCCTCAATTTTTTTCTAGGCGTATGCACAAGCAGCCAGATCTGATATTCCATTGTTTGCAGCTGCATCATCTATGTGTAGCGCCATCTTCAGTGATGCCTCCTCAGAGTCTTCTCTGTAAGAGATCCTTGAACAGAACAGCAGAAAAGACGATCGCCAGAGACGACTGATCAGAAGCTCCGAGATGACTAAATACGCCGCACGAGAGCCACAGAAGGGTGTGGCCACGTAATTTGACTGGGTCAAAGGAAAAAATGCACACTCTCTCCTTTCATGTCCAATGTACAGCCAAACAATAACGCGTGGTTTTGTGTTTTCCAGCATCTAATGCACAGTACAAGGTTCATCAGCAATTTCATGGATGCTTCGGATATGACTTTTGTTTCAATAATTTGGACGGGCGGTGGAGAGTCCCCTCTATCGAGGGAAGAAATAGACACAAAATCTGCTTTCTATATAATTAGTTCAACAAAATTAGGACATGCACACCAACATTTTCAGGCGTCTCAGAAATAAAAATGTCCATATGAAATGATTCTTAAAAATGTATTATCACTGGGCTCCAAACTCATAGATTATAGGGTGCATTTGTTTCGTTGAAAAGAATTTCTATATAATCGTTTTTTTAATTTTTCAATATTTAGAATATTGAAAATGGTAAGTCAATAAAAAAGCATTTTTAGTAAAAGAAAGCACTTGAACTTTACTTAGAAAAACGATATCTCATTTCTAAAAAAAGGAAATGTTTCCATCAGCTAAGTTTGTCGTGTTTTTGTGTCATGGGACATCACAAAAATTCAACCATGTTTACTTCAACGAAGCTCTCTCTCTCTCTCTCACTAGCTTCCGGAATTAATGCTTTCAACATGTGATTTTCCCCATAATACTTTATTCCGTGGCGTTGGAATAGAAAGCGCAGAATATATTTGTTAAAATGTCAAGTTTAATTCCACCACTTCACTTCTTTCCAACACTGATTTCGAAGCTAGAGAAAAAGAACAAAGAAAATGATTACTTTTATGTATGTTTGTGGTTATGATTACTAGATTATATAGCTTCTTTTTGCCATATTTACTCTATAAAAGTACGAGAGAATAACATTAGAAGTGCCAAAACTTATGTACGGCGCTCACTTTAGTGCTAAAAGTTTATTTCAGATCACTTAAATGCCATTTTTTTGAAAAAATGATTACTTAAGTGCCAACTCCGATTTGGATCGCCGGAAATCTGACGTGACCATATTTTATTAATTTCTCAGTCCTACGTGGCACGTCGGCGCTGACAAGGACAATATTTAATAATATTTTAAAATTTTAAAATTTTTTATGATTTTTTTTCTGTTTTTCCTTTTTTTTTCTTTCTTCGTCTTCTTCGTTTGGCCGGTGAACGGACACCGGCCACCGGCCATGGCCGGCCGCCTGGCCTCGCCCGGACGAGGCTGCCATCGCTTGCCACGGGTGAGGCGAGGCCGTCGTGGCCTGTGCGACCGCCGGCGAGGCCACCGTGGCCTAGGCGAGGGCCAGCCCTCGCCCAGGCTGCAATGGCCTCGCCGGGGGTCGCCTTCCCCCAGGCAACCGCCGGCGAGGCCGCCGCGGCCTGGGCGAGGGCTGGCCCCAACGGATCTGGCGAGAGCCGGCCTCGCCTCGCCCGGGCAAGCTCGCCTTCCAACTTCATCAGCTCCGATTGGTTCTCTGGCGGCACCGGAGCAGGTTGAGATTTGGCCAAATCAACGGAAGCTCCATTTTCTTCCACCGTGAATCCAAGGGCCTTCTCCATATTGGGTGAGGCGGCTTCAATCTTGGCCGCCTTCTGGTCGATTTCGGCTTTGGTCGAGGAGATGGAGCTGCTCCTGACTGGAAACATCGATGGCGTCTCGTCCTCGTACTTCACCGGATGAGGCTTTTTCCTCTTGGGTGCTGCAGATTCGATAGAGCAAAATCCCCCAACAAGTCAGTAATCGCAAATTTCAAGCATTTTTACAGTGAAAACTTGAGCAAAATGACTGGTGAAAACCAAGGAATCCTCCGACAGGAGCTCAGACTTGACTGTCGGAGAAGTCGAAACACACCGATGGCGGTCAGCAGAGGTGCAGATGAACCGGAGTTTTGGGGCAAAACCGATGACGATGGCGGAGCGCCACATTGAGAGTTTGAGATGGGAGATGTGTTAAATATGTCTTGAATTTTATGTACTTGGTCCTGTTCATGACCCGACCCGATATATTTTTTGTGCGACTCGAAGGTGGAGAGAGGAATTGAGATTTGGTTCGCGACGTGAAGGATTGGGCAGATAGGCCCAACTTGTAGCAAGCGAACAAATCTCCATAGCGGACCGCCCAAGCTGAAGGAAGCGAACCAATGTCTCGGGGGGTTCGGGGGCTACGCCCCCCGAGGAAAATTTTTGGAAGCCCTATTTATACTACGGCTAGGTTTTCTCATTGATGTACAGAAAGAATTTTGTTTACAGAGAGTTTTGTGAGCCGTGAGCTTTAATCGTTTTCTACTTCTGAAAACTGTATTTTCTTTGATTATAGTGGAATTTTATCTTGCCTCGCCCGTGGACGTAGATCACCTTGTCATCGAACCACGTAAAATTCCTGTGTTCTGTCTTTTGTTTTTTCCGCATCTGTTTCCAACAAGATGAAATTCGGGACTTCGCATCGCTGGTGGAATTGTTCTCTTCCCTCGAATCGAACTTCACCAAATCGCTTCCCACAGCTTCGTTCTTCGACGGAGCCTGAGGCTGCCTCATCATCCCGTACAAAACCTCCGCAATCTCGATCTCGATTTCATCTTGAGCTTCGATGACGACTTCGATGACGACTTCGACGGCCTTTGCTTCGGTCTGTTCGGCTTTTGCAATCACAGAAACGGAGCATTCAGCTAAAGAAGTGAATCATAGACAACAAGAGAGTCGATTAAAGAGTCGGGAAACTGGGCAAAATGAGAAGAAAGAAAAACCCACCAACTTCTTTCGAATAGAGGCATTAGAAGAAAACGGCGAAAGTGGCCTCACCGGAGAGGCTGTCGGAGCTGCAAGAGTTGGCCTCACGGGCGAGGTAGAAGCCCTTGCCCAGGCGAGGCGAGGTCGGCCTCGCTGGATCCGGCGGGGCCGGCCCTTGCCCAGGCCACGACGGCCTCGCCGGCAGTCGCCTTCCCCCGGGCGACCCCCGGCGAGGCCAGGCTATCGGCCATGGCCGGTGACGGGACATCGGTCACAAGCCAAATGAAGAAGAAGAAGAAAAAAAATAAAAAAATAATTAAAAATTCGAAATTTACACATGAAAATGCCACGTAGGACTGAGAAATTCGAAATATACACGTGGAAATGCCACGTAGATTAAAATTTTAATTAAAAAAATCACGTATTAATTTGACCGGAATTTCTTGCCGCTAGCACTTAAGTAATCGTTTTTCTCCGATTTTGGCACTTAAGTGATCCGAAACAAACTTTTGGCACTAAAGTAAGTACCGTACATAAATTTTGACACTTCTAGTGTTCTTCTCCCATAAAAGTACTATATTTGGAATTCGTACAGCTTTTATCGTTCACTCGAACATTTCTCGGTACCAACAATTGCAACTTCATAGCTTCGTATTTCATTTTACAATCTATAATTCCTTCATGTTTTTTTAATAGCAATGCATAATTTATCCTATTTTCAGAAGTAATAACCAAATAGCTCAAACTTCTTTCTCTCATTTTTATGCTCACAACTAAATAAGGGAAAGTCAATCAGTTTCCTAGAATACATATTTCGGGTGAAATCATTTCCTTCAACATAAAGTTTTTCATGAAACAAAGACATTTTAAGATTAAGAAAAAAAATGGCTCTTCTCATATCTAAATACGAAAATGGTTCTTTCTAATTTTGGTTCCAGAGATGTGGCCCCGCACTTTCCATTAGACTAGGCTGCGCTTATTTCAAGATAAATGATTTACGTAAAAAAAAAATTCATCATGTTCCTTTTTGTTTGTTTGGGGGAAATAAGTTAATCTAGGACAATGATATTGCTGGACAGAGAACTCCAGTTTATAATTACATGGAAAATGACTTCTCCTAATTAAAACTGGAAATCAATTTTCGTATAATGTGTTACATAGATTTCTGGTGGTTAAAAAGAGTTATAATATGTTACATAGTTGGTAACTTTAACCCACCAGCAAGTCCCCAAAAAAATGTTGATAGATTTATTTGAACATTGGTACCTTCAAAGCAATCAAATAAATGTTCGTAAGTGTTGACTCAAATAAGGGTTGGTAATTTTTTATTTCAGGTAGTAACCTAATAAGTTGGTAAGCTGTGCAAAGAATTGTTTGTACATTATTGGAATGGTTTGTAACTTGGAAACAATTAAATAAATATTGGTAATTGATTCAAGTAAAAGTTGAGAATTTCATAAAAGAGTTGATAACTAAAGCTACCGCAAATAAATGTAGTTACTACGAGTGCTATTGTCAAGTCTTTTTGAAAACGTGTATGATAGTGTCAACTTTAAGAACTCGATCTCCTCCATGATTATTTCGTTTTCTTGGTCATTTTCTTTTTCGGCAAAACGCCATTGTAAAATTATCACAACATCGACCTTGATGAAGACAACCTCTTTTTAATCAAATATGAAGATAAATTGATTTCTCATCAAGGATAAGATTTCATTATCTTTTCTTGATATCCAGCATATATTATTACCCCTTTGAAGGAGCCCTTTGCATGATTACTTTTAACATATTTAAAGATGCTAATATGTGCCATAGAGTCCATGGAACAAAAGGCATATGACAAATGTTCTCTGCCCACTGAACTAAATTCTATTTTTCAGTTCTCACTAGGCTGTGCTCCTTTGATATCTATGTAGATTGTTTTTTTTTTTTTGCCAGAGATATCTATGTAGATTGAGTTATTCTTTTTGCTAATAAAATTATGCTAATTGAATTTGGACTTTGAAAACAATTGAGGAAAAGAGTATTCACCATATTAATGGAAAAATTCATACTTACTAAATTTATCAAAAGGACATTTTCTCTTATTTTGCTAATTTTCATCAAATTCCACGCAACATGTGGGCAACCAAACTACTGCTACATTTCGACAAAAAAAAAACTACCGATACATTGGTAAGGTTAGTAAATAAATGTTGATAAATTATTATAAGAGTTGGTGGTATTCAATTAATGAATTAAATGCTGATAATGTAAGAGTTGATGATTTTATTTAAGAGAACTAGTCAATTTAACAAGTTGGAGATGCTATTCGAAAGCAAGTGTCGGTGGATTGTCGAAATAGTCTTTAAGAGTCGATAATTTTGTGCAAGAACTTAGTTACTTGAACACGTCGTAATTTCCGCAGATACAAAATAGTAAAAGATTGGAACGACTTCAAAATGGCCAAAATACAAGTCGGTAAGTGGCCGAGATAATAGATTTTATAACTAGAACTAGCTAATAGTTTTGCCGCGATAAATTGGTAAAGCACTCAAATTACTGTCAGTAAATTTTTTTTTATAAAAATTAGTATCATTAAAAATTTCGGTAAACTCTAAAAATATGTAATGATACATCATGGCAACGGTTAGTTTTTTGTCGAAATAATCAAATAAAAGCCAATAAATGAATTAAAACAATGTCTGCTAGGTCCAAATCATTTTGTAATTAAATGGGAGGAAAATTGATAGATTAGGTTGCTGATGGTTGAGTAAGTTTAATTATTAAAATGGTGGGTTAATTTTAGAAGTCTAGATAAATAGAAATAATTATTCTCACGGATTAACATTATCTTCCCAGTCCGACCGTTATGTGGTTCAGAACTGTGATATCACCTTCTCTCTCTTGTATGTGTCTCTCCGTTTCTCCAGGTTACCTTGTCCGCCATTGCTAATGGAGGCGCTGATCAAAGCAGCGATCCCCGCGCCGGTTCATCTTCCGAACCGCTCGGCAGCGACCCAGAGGCCACCGAATCATGTCTCAGTCCGTCGCTCTCGGTGAGTGCTGGTCAGCTTATCCCCTCATCTACGTGCTTTGCCGAACACGATCTGGGAACGATGTCGAAGCTTGTCGGGTAGTTTTTTGGTCCTAATTTCGGAAGCCCATTTGGCTTTTTCGTCCGCAATAGTCGTTGGTTCTAGGAAAAACCCAACTTGAATATGAAGAAGAGAGCTGGCTTCTGCTGAAATTGATGGTGGGAAATGAGAAAATTGGGAGTCACTACGAAGAGAAGTGTGGAATTAATCTCGAACCGGTTGATCTTCTGGTGCGAATATAGTGCAGTTGGACAGGATGCCTCTTAAACCATTTGTTGCGGTACTTCGGGTCACCTGATCATTTGGACTGATCCACGTTGATCGATAAGTTGGAATTTCTTACACATGACATGATGCCTCTGCTTCTGTATCTCTTGGTCGGTGAAAAGTCCTGTTACACTGATTACTGACGGTAATTTGTGATGTCGATGGTGTTAATAGCGAAGGGAAGGTAGGGGTGGTTAGATATGAGATGTGTCGAGGTAACTTAATTGCTTGTGGGTATGGGAATGTGGATTAGGAAGTTCTGGGATTTCATCGTTTAAGGTCAAGTTGGAGCCTAGAAGTATTGGCAGTGTGGTGAGGCCCCTGCAATGTAACCCTTTCATAATCTGTTTCTTTTGTTTACACGAACAATAGTGTCTGTGAACTACAAATGAAGTTCAACATTTAGCGGTAGCTGGGATGAAATTCGTAATTGAAGTCTATTATGGGAGATTGAGGAGTCTCTCAAATTGTTTCAGTATCCTTATTGGAAATAGATTACTGAGGAGGCCGAAGAAAAATGTTATTTGATAGTGGGAAAAGGGAAGGCATTTTGTGAAGTCATTTCTGTAGTTTCCAGTGATTAGGCAGAGTCTGCAACAGCTAAACAACTCCCTGAACCATTTGGACCTGGACGCCTGTTATCGGTCATTAAGCGGCAACTTGAGGACCTAGCTATTGGCTGTACAAAGCCAGATCAACAAGCAATTTCCACTGGTTTTTTCTCTCCTAGGAGCAATAGCAACTTTTTTTCCCCTTTATTCTTGGGAGTGGAGGTGGGTGTTTATTGGTTGGCATTTAAAAATATTTGGTGAAGGGTGTGATGAATTAGTTGGCCATCTGGTTTTGATTTTCCCTTGGACCCAAACTATATGACATTTTGTGACTTCTATAGTTGTGTGGGCACTGACAATTTTTTGGGGAAGCACTTTACTCATTGAATGGAATAGCAACAGAAAAAGTAAAAGTAAGATTTTACATCTCAACCATGAGAATGTTTTGGCTGCTGTAATGTAGAGACTACAAGAGTTTGATGGTATAAAACTTGTTATTTCTTAATAAAGTGAAGTTGAACACATGCATTTCTAGTTACTCCTCAATACATCGATCTGGTTGCTGAGTTTAAACCTCATAGATTCTTACTTTGAAATGGTTCTTTTATGGGGTCCCTTGATGTCTTCTATGCTGGATTTTCTCATACTCTATTAGAATAAGCTTAGGATATCTTGACACCATGAAACAATGTTGTGGCGTCTTTACTTTGATCAAATCCGCATGTACATTATCTAATTCAGCAGCATCTCTGCAGTGTTCTTGAGCTAGTAGGCATATTAGTTTATTATAAAGTGGAAATGTCTACTTTAGGTGGCATTTCTCTTGTTGCTCGTGATTTTTCTAGCTTCAGTGTAACTGATCATGGTTTTCTGAAATTTACCAATTATTGAGGTATCTGAGATTTATTTCCCCTTTCATTAAAGGTGAACCATTCTCTAATCAAATGGTTGTTTTATTAATTCATATGTTAGTTATGCTGTTCATCTTATCGCCTATTGTTAATTCTAGGAAAAATGGGGAAGTGAATGGACTATATTGCACTCCCTCACATATTGGGTGAGTTGCTTTGCTCTTTGGTTACATCTAATACGTATTGCATTTTTGTGTGGTCTCTCCATCTTGATGTCTGATTTGGAGCAATTTTCATTGTAGATCGGAAAATGAGGGAGATGAGCAGATGACAGAGGTATGTAGTGATATCCCTCAATCCTCAATTTTTTTTCCTTATAAGCTCTTCTGCTAAACTGGTAGCATTGATTACAGGAAATTAGTCAGCCATCAAATCTTGAAGCAGAGGGAAAACATGCTGACATCTGGCGGCATTTTAAAGAAGCTCAAGAAAGTCTGTTTATCTCTTTTCCTGTTGATTTTGATTCCTTCTGTCATCTCAAAAAGCCAAATATAATAAAGAAAAGAGTTCTGTCCGACATCTCAGCACTAGTTATTACTGATGTATTGGTCGTAATTGGTTTTAATCTGATGCTTCTCATGGTTCCATTCAGATATTTTGTATTTAAACAAACAGCGACTCCTGGTCATTGAGGAGCTAGAAAAAGTAAACAGAGAGAAACAACTGTTGCTTGGCCAGATAGAGCAGTTTCAGCTGGGAAATCAAGCTGCTGATGGGAGAGCTAATGGCACTGTAAGTTCTATCCTTCTCTGGCTGGAGAGTTAATTTGATCTGGATATGCCTTATGTTGTCCTTGTTGTGCCTTCCCCCTGAACAATAACCTTTGCTCGTTCAAATTATTAATTTAACTGAATACTTATAATTTTGTTGCCTTAAATTCTTTTTGCAACAAAGACGTATTTTAGCCGTTCATGGTCACGCATGGTTCTGTGCCTTTTCTCTCCTACCTTCAATTTGTATGTGTATATTCATCCCTCTTTGACAGCCAGAAGCTTCCCTTCCTACTAGAGGCAACTGAGTCTTCGGTCAACTATGTTTTGCTATCATCTTTTGTAGGGATTTCTATCTCATGTTGGTCTCAATCTATGCAGGATAGGCTAGCAATTTTGTGGGAGTTGCTGCATCGAATAGACTCAATGGTCCTTACACAAAAGGTCAATATTGTGGAGGCATCCAATTGGAGGAGGCTAATCATGGATGGCAAAGTTAGTATAGCTGATGTCTTCTCTGATGTCCTGGACCAAAGAGATTCAGGGCTTCTTGAGAAACTTCGCCAATTTGCAGATGGAAGCAAAAGGTAGGTTTGTCTAGGAGATATATACTGGTTTTTTCATGTGCTGTAAAATATTTCATCATCACTAGGACAGGAGATCACGACATGTGGTACCATATTCTTTTCTTGTTTTAAATTATAGCATCCCCTTGATGTGCTTTCTTTTTAATCCTCCATCGAGTACACTCATAATTTCCATTGACTTGCATATTTCTTTCAACAATTATCTGTGATCCCTACTAATTTTGCAGTTGATGTCTTTTCTCTTCAGGAATGGTTTTCACATTGTTCAGATATGCACTGAAATGGAACCTTTGGTCTATGTTGGATCTTTGGCATCATATGTAACAGGGTTGAGCCGTGCACTACAAAGAAAGGGCCACACTGTAGAGGTTATTTTACCCAAGTAATGAAGGACCTTCTCTTTCATGCTTTATTTCTGCAAGTGCATGCAACAATTTATTTATGATATACCAATTCTTAGTAAAATCTTCTTTTGAAACTTTTTCGTTTGTGGTAGCATATACTTAACATAAGACGTTGCTGGAAGGACGGAATAAGAGTTCATGTTCACATCACCAGAGTAGTAAAGCTGGTCATTCAGTTGAACTCTGATCATAATTCTCGAAAACTATAAACTACATTAATTAATTTAAACATTACAAGTTTCGATAAATAAGGACCTGCTTACAAGTAAAAGATAAGGCCTTAAGCCTTGACTTTGAAGAGGATTTTGAAACATGGAGGAGGATAATAAATGATAAATTTAGTATATTGTGTAAAGCTTTCTCAAATAATAGAGTGGGAAGTAATCAAGTACCTGCATCGCCTAGCTAAATCCACCATTAATGAAGCATACATTCTTGATGGACTTGAGCCTCTTAGATAGGAAAACTTAACCAGAGAAAATTATGATCTCCATATCTAGTCAAATGCTACCTTTGTCAACTCCAAACAATTCAGAAATTGCGTAGGCATTATAGTATGCATAGGTATTAGAATGATGTTCCTATATTCATTGGATTCAAGGTTAAAACTAAACGTATCTTTCAGGTGAATCTTAAAATACTGAAGTGCAAATGAGTAGATGCTCTACTGATCTATTATATTGTAATTTGTTAATTTTCCCCATCAAATCATATAACACCCTATCTCATATTGCACAACGTAGATTATACTGTGATAGTTTCACCACAACATAATGTAGATTTTTTAGTTTACAGTCCTATAGTAACTGAAATGTCACATATGGTTTTTGTGCTTATTCCTGAGCGTGATACTTGTCATTGTAAAACAAATGTCTTGTGATATCTTGCACAAAGGAATCGTCAGATGTACTTGAAATCAATATATCTCGCCTTTAATCATGGGTCTTACTCAAAACTTCTTATATGTATTATCTTAGTTTATATTATGTTGGAAAGCATGTGGGTTCTTCACCAAACCTTATGATTTGGTTCGATTTCAGGATTCATAATTTTGATATTCCAATTGATGATTTCTACCTTGACAGACAATAGTAAGATGCTTGCTGGCTTGCAAATATTCACAACTGCAATACAACATACTCAAGCACGTCCTCGCAAAAAATAAGATAGCTAATGATGCCGTGGAGCTAATTACTAAACTGTCTCTCTCTCTCTCTCTCTTTCTCTCTCTCTCATGTGCTAGCGTGCATGCACATATACACACATGGACATTACTACATGTCGGAATGCCTTCACGTTTCAGGAAAATCTATTAGAGCTTTTTGCATTAAATAATGAAAATTGATTTGGTAAGTCTAGCATGATATGACTCAGGTATAAATGTTGGAACTTCTCAAACTATTATTTAGGAATCTACTTTGGAAACAGGTATGCAATGCTGAACCTTGGAGAGGTTCAAGGGCTAAGAAAAATCGAGGCAGAGTTCTATTCATACTATAATGGTCAGCTGCATGGAAACAGGATTTGGACTGGGTTAGTCATTTGCAATCTTTTCTGTTCATGACAGTAGTATTTACCTCTGATTAGAGAGATTGGATTCCTGATAATGACTTCACAGGTTACTGTTTTATGTGGAGTTGGAAATGGACACAAGAACCTTTTTGGTTGGACATATTGTGATTGCAACTAACCTCTCGCTCTTTTCATGCAGAATCGTCTGTGGTATTGGAGTTACTCTCATCGAGCCTATATTTTTCTTGTCCTTTTTTAGCCGTGAGAAGATATATGGCTACTCAGATGACTTTGAGCGGTCAGTTCAAAATATTTGTTATCTGTTGCACTTCTTCATAATGTGCTTTTCGAAATCTCTGGTCTTTGACAAGACCAAGGATACAGTGTGAGCCCATGTCTAGAAACTCAGCAGAAATTATAAGGGATAACGACATGGGTAGTCCCTGAGCTTTTTCTTGATGTTCAATGTCATCCTTAAATCTTTTTTTTTTTTTTTGTAAATTTAGTTACTGAGTTTTTCAAAATCCGCTCAATGCAGTCCTGCCATTAGAGGCATTGCCAAATCATGTTCTGTTTTGCTAACATGGATTACCAACTCAGCATTTTGTGGGCCAACTTATCTTGGGGGCCCCCTTAATGGAAGACGTGGAAGCATCTGAACCGTGCAATTGGACATGTAAGATGCCAGCTTGGACACTTAATGGTCAATTAGTGATTTCAGATGCCACATCAACAATTTCCTTTGGTCTACTTAACGGAAGGAATCAAACCCAATTTTTTCGAAAGTTTAGAGACTGCGCATGGCATACCCATAATTATAACTTTTACAAAAATAAAGAGAAGGAAGAACAGGATGACCTAGACCGAGCGGCGAGTGCATGTTTGCGTGTCTTGTCTGCCTTAGACGAGTCATGTGTTTTGTTCAGCTTAGGAATAATATTCCATTCTTACCGGTGATTGTGCCTTTATTGTCTGCTTACTTTGTTTGCTTTGCTTAAAGACATGTTTAGTTTTTCTTCTGATTCTGCTTCTGAATAAGACCTTACGAATTTTGCTTCCATCTTTAATAGTTTTAGAAAATTCAATCCAAAGGTTTAAGGTGATAAATGAAAAAGACTGCTTTTTTTATAAGGAGCAAGGATTATACTTTAAGCCACATTTGTCAAGCCACTGTCAAATATTTGAAAACCTTAGTTTATTTGTTGAAAGCGTGATTTAAATTTAAATACTACAGCAAATAGCAACACCATATGTGTGAAACATACCTTCTTGCTACTTTCAGGTTTTCTTATTTCTCCCGTGCTGCATTAGATTATTTGGTCAAAGCTGGAAAGAAGCCTGATGTTTTGCATATACACAACTGCCAAACTTCTATTGTAGGGCCTCTTTTCTGGGACATTTTTGTGAAACAGGTAATGCTGGGAGCTGTATTTTTTATTATTCCGCACTCAGGTGTATTTTATGTGGGTATATGTGATGTTAAAATCCAAGGCCATCTCCTACCTCTTTTTGGAGCATATAGTTGAATGAGGATACAATCGACACTTCAAGAATAAAAATGCCCTCTGCCTTCAAGAAGCTGTTTTCGTAAACCTCCTTGTCTTATTGGGAAAAGAAGCCTCCTTGTCTTAATTTTGTGCAAATTATTTTCTCTAGAGTAAAGTATCAATACAAAACAGGATTAGCTTAATTGCTATTGATAAAGAGAAAATAAAACCATTTCAGTGTGAGGTGGTCTATCCGTTGGTTTTCCTATACTAAAACTGCGGTTAAATTAAAATAGAATTAGATCAGCATAGTAATTGCTTTCATCTGGAGATAATAGCGAAGTCGACCTGCATGCGGCTTTAAGTGTAAGGCTAATGCATCACATAATCAGCCACCGTAAGCATTTTATTTTGTGACTACCTCATCTATGTTCATTGCTGAATCTGTTTTATAGGTCAGTTTTCTTAAAAATGAAATTACTTTAATGCCCTATAAGAAAATAAAGCTAAGCATCAAGCACTGGACTCATTATAGAAGAGAAAGTAGCATTGTAACATGCTGAATAAGAGAACGTCAGTAGGCTATAGCAGAATGCTAATATGCTTATGGAAAGGTTTTACCATTCTCATCATTCTGGCACTTAATTATATGCAGTCTCTTCATTGTCTATGTTTTCTTCTAACAAAATCTTATTATGTTTATTTGTAGGGACTTGAAGGTACAAAAATATTACTAACTTGCCACGACCTTAATTCACAGGCATGTAGCTATTTGTCCTATCTGGCTTGACCCTTGTATCCCGGACCTCCTCATTGACTTCATTTGGTAGAAATCAGTGTCTTGAGCAACCTGATAAGCTGGCTCTAAGTGGACTAGAACCTGCTCGTCTTCATCGTCCAGATCGTTTCCAAGACAATGCTAGGGCATCCCTTGTAAACTTGTTGAAGGTAAATTTCTTTAGGTAGAGATTGAATAAATTGGCATATCAGTTTCATGCGATAATAGTGTAGTTAAATTCTTAGAAGTCTAATTTTAGAAATAATTTTACTGAATTTATTGTTTGAAAGTTTCTTTTTACAACTTGTCAAGTGGTTTATGCATCTGGATCTCATTTATTATAAAAAAGAAGCAAGAAAAAGAAAAAAAATTCACTTTAGGACAGCTTTTTGTTTTCTTTTTATGTATTGGCTATTAGTCTGCAGCTCTGGATTGGGATTATTTGTCATTTTACCAAATTAATATACTTTGAACAGCTATTTGTAGTTGGCTGTTAAATATCAAGCCTGGCCGATATATCTCAGTTAGAGATTTCTGAGCTTCGCATCGATCAACATAACTTGACCACGACCTCAATTATTTGTTTTGATCCAGACTGGTTTGGGCTTAGCCCAGTCTTCAAGATCCATTATGCAATTGTCAGAAAGTTACATTCTAGTATCTAAAATCTACAAATTTCATCCTCTGAGAGAGAGAGTTTCTACACATTGATCTAGGTAGAATTTGGAACCTTCAAGTAAATACAGAAAGCTCATTCGGAAAAGTGTTCCATACTTCCATCAATGTTGTTAGGTCTATTCACTTTCTCCTTCCTGATTTAATGATAGAAGAGCACTTTTTCATTCTTTCAAATTACTGTTTCTTCCAAAACCTTCATCAATCAACTTACAAGAATAGTTCCCCATTGTTATTAAGATCATCTTCTGCTGATAGAACTTGTTGGTTCTCATCCTCAAGGCAGTTTGATCAGTTTGAACAGATGGTTCTTGCATTGCTATGATTGCTCTTCTTTCTTGTGGTGCGGAAAGAACTCAGCCATTAATTAGTTAGTATGCACTTGGTTTTGGGTGACCCTACTTTCCAAAGTCTTTCTCTGTTTGTCAAATGATTTTCAGAGAGTATAAATGCCTAAGTTGGGAGATGATTTTCTGCTTTATTAGTTTTAATTTTCAGGCGAAGAAGAGAATGACTTTCTTTAAGTAATCCTATAAAGATGCACTGGCAGTACTAATCAGGCATTAATTCCTTGTAGATTTTAATGAGCAGTGACAATGGGCTGGAGTATGATACCTTATGAGCTATTTAAACTATTTATGTTTAACATCATAATCTTTTGTCTTTTGTTATTGGATCTAAATCTTACTAAATTATAAAGAACAGCCAAAACATATTTCACCTCTTGCCAAAAAATACACATAAAGCAATGCCTGCAATAAAATGAATAATGACGTATATTACTACATCAAAATAATTTGGAGGAGTCTACATAACTCTCCTCTTATTCAACGAATCTATGTAGATTCTAAATTTAAAGCTAAATCTTTCTCATCCTACACAAGCCTTTTCTTTTAATACATATATGTGTGAGTATATTATTTGAATTTTTGCACACTGCTCTTTTGGGCAATGATAGTAAAGCCATCCCTAGTACCAGAAAAAGATTATGGGAATCCATCACAGAAAGTCACCTTGTTTACTTGAATTTTTTAAGGGATTAATTTATTCCTATTTCTTTGAACATTATCCATATCAAGCTAGTGTCCTGGACTTGCAATTGCCATTGTGTTTCTTAAGTTATTTTTTACCATCACTTACCTTTTCCTTTCCCTTTTTGGGTAAATTTCCAGGGAGGAATCGTATACTCGAACAAAGTTTTAATTATTTCATCCATGCACTCCAAAGGAAGGATAATCCGTAATTTTGGTTATGGTTTGGAGCCCACCTTGGCAACTCACAAGTAATGTTTATTGCACACCTCTTTTTTTATCAGTAGACTATACATTTCAACAATGTCTTTGTCCTTTCCTATGAGTGCAAGAAACTAATTTTAGGCAACTTTTGTCCGGTTTTTTCCCTATTACAGTGCTTCATATTGGCAGTAATCTTTTTCCAAAGTTGATAGCTTTTCTTGGGTATACTTTCATCACAGGGACAAGTTGCTAATCGCTCCCAGTGGGTTTGACAACTCCACATGGGATCCTTTCCAGGACAAATTTCTTCCCAAAAACTACAGTGCAGATGACTTGGAGGGTAAAGCAATTTGCAAAGTTGCATTGCAGCAGCATGTGGGTTTGCCTAAGGATGCTTCTGTTGCACTTGTAAGTATTGCGATGAAATCAAAAACTATAGAGGATCTGTATTCATTCATTTGTTTTATGGTCTCTCTGTGCATGATACTCTACATTGAGTAGTTATAGAGCGTCCAAATTTCAGTTATTTCATGAAATTGATAATTTTTCAAATGTCTTGGTAGCTGCAAAGATCGTGCAGGCTGTCATTGCATTCTATTATATCTCTCTGTCATAATCCTACAAATACCTTGCAAGTAATACTGCATCCAATGTCAGATATTAATCTATATGAATATTTGATACCTTCATTGTCATGTGATATATGTTTTTGCAATTCTGGGAATGAGGTAGAGTCTTTCTACTTGGCAAAACGTGGGATATGGGTTGCAACATTTCTGCATTGTCACTTCATACAGATATTGAACTGATGCACCGTCTAGGCATGGATTAGTTTCTTTCTCTTTATATTTTTTATTCAACATCTAAAAGCTCATAGTGGTAATAAATGGGGGGACAACTATGTACTTTGGGGCTTCCAGCAAATGAACTATTTCCCAATATTCAGGTTGGATAATCTGAAATCACTTGAGAGTTACTTGATTGTATAGTATTCTGAAATTACATATAGCAGCTTCCAAATATTGTAATTCAGATTTGTATATCATTGGTTTAGTAGTGCCGGTCATGTCAAATGGAACTTATTTAGTGAGCCCAGTTTCTGAATACTATGGTTCTAGAGTCTGTTCATCTTTGATTATAAAATTCAACATGCTTTTCGTTGTGCATTTGCCTCAATAGAAACAGAGTTCCTTATTTCAGGTTGGATGGATCTACCAAGAAGTATCAGATATTGACCTAAAGACACTAAAAACTGTTGTCCAGAGCATCACACATGGGGGTGGCCAGGTTCATATTATTTATCTGTTTTTTACCAGATGAATTAGTAATTCAGCTCTCGGAGGATCACTTTATGGCGTGGCAGGTTGCCGCCATACAAATAAACTTGAGGAGATAATGAGTTAGTAATATATAGTAAAGTACCTAAGCAAACTGGCCATGACCTATGCTTTGAGATGCTGCAAATTGAGAAATCTCATTTACAGGAAAGAAGGTAATTTCACCATAGAAGTGTTCTATCCAGTCAGATGCAACATTTTGATAAGGCTTTAACTT
This sequence comes from Syzygium malaccense, assembly GCA_031216405.1. Lineage (NCBI taxonomy): Eukaryota > Viridiplantae > Streptophyta > Magnoliopsida > Myrtales > Myrtaceae > Syzygium > Syzygium malaccense. Next base: position 11,302,882 of record CM062260.1, on the reverse strand, counting down.
AGAATAAATTCTTCGTGAGATATTTACAATGCTGTAATGTCATCGACAAATCTGTGCAGCTTATCTTGGCAAGGATAGACAAGTTGACAAATCTGGATAGGGCCTCTGAATCTTTCGTGAAAGATCTGAAGGTATTGGCGGGAACGGTTGGTTTCCTTTGTCCTTTCTGTTGACATGCTGTTACTGTCTAAACACATACCCTATTTCTTGATTTTTGCATGAAAAGATAATTTCTTTCCACTGTCCCTTTCCTTTAACAATCTTATCAGATTTCTTTTGCTGAAAGAAAAGTTTTGCTTTCGACTGCTTGGGTCTCAGGCTGCCTGGCCACTGCAGTTGTAGTGGAGTAATGTTGGACTTGCAATTCTTTTCTTGTATTGCTACATATATCACGGTTATATCAGGGTTATATCAGGGTGAGGATGCGTCTTAATTGCACTTGATCTTCCAGAGTGGCTAATTCTTCCCCTCCTAATTTTTCTCATGGGCAGGATGAAAACGTGAGATTCATGGACAGATATGATGAAGCTCTGTCCCACTTGATATTTGCTGGTTCTGACATTATCTTGTGTCAGTCTTTTGACGATCCCACACTACAAGTGCCGGTATGTTAAGTGCATGATATCATCTGCAGCTTATCAGCTATTAGTACATTGTATTTTCATCTGGTTTTTGCTGGCACAGCATACTGTGTGCCAATGTTAACATTGGGGAAGATAGGTTATAGTACTGCATTACTTTTAAAATTAGGCCCTTAAGATTATGCAAACAATGCCAACTACTGTTTGAGGTAAACTTCATGAATACACGTTTGAGTTTACTCTAAGTCGTGTTTCTGTAATCTGTTGGATGGCTTTCTTTGATAAAATGTCTCTTGGTCTCTCTAATATTTTATCGGTTATTGAGTAAATGATCTTGAGAATTCATGGGAGCTAGAGTTGCAAAGCCCTCCTAGCTGCTGTTTTATCTCTGCACAAAGGACTCCATTGTGGAATTTGCTTCATCCATGGATAATTAAGGTGCAATTGAAGTTTTTGCAGATGAAGGCATTGAAATATGGAGCTGCTCCAGTCGCAATGTCTTCTTCTGATGATAGATCCAGGTGACCTTTTTCATGCGTTGATCCATTATTAACCCATATGATGTAATTTGGGAGCGTGTTCAAGTGCCACTATTTTTCACCATTGGCTTCTGAACAGGCACATTGTTGATCCCGACCATGATTTCTCAGAGTACTCACAGTTCATAAAGTCCACATTTGAGAATATATCTCTCAACAAAGCCCTAGAGGAAATGGTGAGTAGCTTGCTAATATTCACAAATGTTTAGATCTATCTATCCCCATGATTAGAAAATTAAATTTACCAGCTCCCGCAAATGTTTCAAGTTGCTAGTGGATCTTATTCTTAGTGGTATCTTTTGGACATTTGTTGCTTGTGATTTTAGAGGAGTAATCCTTCCAAATGGAAGCGAAAGATGGCGGATGCAATGGACAAGGACTTCTCCTGGGATGCAGAAACATGCGACATACATATCTCTGCTTATGCAGCTTTACAGAACTTGTAGAGTAGTTGTAACAGTATGAGCAGGTGTATGTATATATAGCCGTTGATCATAGTAGTAGATAACCGCTAGAAAGCTGCTTTATGATTATAGTAGTAGATAACCGCTAGAAAGCCGCTTTATGATCGGGGAATCCTTCAGAGAGTGCTTGCAAATTGGCCCGATGCCCAGTTGCTAAGAAGAATTGTACAATAAAAACAGGCATCATTTACAGGCCATAAAGGCATTATGCAGTGTAATTCTTTGTTTCAAGGTATCTATTTTCTGTGTGCCAATAAATTTATTGTTGTTGTTAATGGTCGGTCCAATGTCATGGATGTCATTGCTGTTGGCCTCTTTGGCAGTGAATTGTAAAAGGTGATTGCCGAAAGAACCCATGCCTCACTTGCACCACAGCGTTAGGCTGCTCGGGATGGATGGTGATGCCAGCAGAGGTGGGAGTGCGAGAAAGGAGGCTAGGACTCGACGTCGGTTGCAATTGCGATTTCAATTATGAGCTAGAGGTCGAGTGATTGGAGAGGAATCCAACGTATATAGGGACGGGGCGCCGGCGTTTCTGTAGGAGGATAATTCTGTCACTCCAATTAACAAGCTGTGTCCACAGGATTTTTGGCCGTGGAAATAGACGTGCCCTCATTGCTCAAGCTGTGACTGTTGAACGATGTGGCTGGCGCCTTTGAGGACCCATTAATTGAGAGATTGGGCTGGGACACATGGGCCCAATCAATGGATTCAGTCTCAAAGGTCGAATCCATAAAAAAAACTGGTTTTGGGCTTGGGCTGACCCGAGTTAGCCAATACTAGGGCAGGGTCGTTGGGCGGGGCTAGGCGTGACAAACTTTAAGTATGCATTTAAATAAGTGTTCTGTTATTCCAAAATCAACACCGCTAAAACTTACTTCATCAGTTAATGTATGGTCTTGAACCCTTCTGGATGTATCGAATGGTTATGATTCAGATTGAATATTCAATAACAGGGGTGGACCCTTAAAATAACATCTGGAAGGGGTGGCCGCTAGGGGTGAGCATGGTTCTAGGTTCTACCCTAGAACCTAGAAATCTGAACAATAGGATCATGTAGGTTCCAGGTTTTAAGGTATGCAAGGTAGTATCTAGGTTCCAAAAATTAAGGAACCTATTTCGACAGGTATGTTCCAGGTTCTAGGTAGGTGGAACCTAGAATTTGGAATCTAGAACGTGAACCTGTCTTCTCGTAATCCCACAGTATTTCATGGCATTAGATGATGAGTGTATAATCTGGAACTAATAATTTGTGATTTCATTTTACGACTTGTTAATGTTTCATGTTTTTCGTGTGTTTAAATATAAGTTGTGGTTAGTGGATTATAGCTGTAAGTGGTGGCTATTAAAAGTGATAATTCACTACAGTTATTCAATTAATAATACAGGTGGAACCTGAGTAGATTTTGGAATTGACCCTCGAGCTTGTGATAGGATAGGTTCTAAGTTTCAAAAAATGAGTAATCTATTATCATGGGTGGAACCTATACGAAATATGAAATTGCTCACCCTTAGTATTGATTCATGCAATGATTTCTCATTTTAGTTATATTTATTTGAATCATAATGTCAGAAAAACTAGTCTTTTGTATTATTTGAAGAACCTCTACCCGAGGGTATGTTTCAGATTTCAAGTGGAGCCTATACGGAATCTAAACCTGCTCACTCCTAGTGGCCGCCCTGTTACCCCTCTCCACCCTTTTCTCTTATAAAAACAAAAGTAAAAATTAGCATTGGACTCGATCGTGGGCTTGGTGGCTCATAGGCCTGTCAAGGCTCGGCCCTGTAGCTTTACGCGAGCCCAGACATGAGCTTTTAATTATAAGGTTCAGCCCGCTCTGCTCGCACAATTCTTCCGCACGTATCGTTCCTCTCAACGGACAGGGACCGGACGATACTTCGGATTCGATCCGAGCCCGCGGCATCGATCGCCTCTTCCACTCGACATCATCCGTGTCGATTTCGCCCCACTTTTTGGTTGATCCATCCCCAAAAGTCCAATTCAATGAGAAAGGGGGCAAAGATCCTTCACATGGGGGCATACGTCCCTCTCCACTCACGTGCTCCCTCCCCACACCTCTCAATCCCAATCCCAATCCCAATCCCAATCCCCCCCTGCCGACCATAATAATAATCGCTCTTCCAAATGTCGAACACCCAGAAAGAAAACAAAAAGGAAAAAACCAATCGCCAGAAAGCAAGCGAAAGAGAAACGAAAGGAGAAAAAGCAAGCCCCCCATCACCGTCAACCAACTCCCAAACCAACGAACCCCGAAAAGAAAAGGAAAGCGAAAAAAAAAGGCAGAGAGCCAGAGATCAAAGGTCGCGACCGCTCCACGTCTCTCGTGGCGGGGGGGGGACTTTTCGTCTTCTTCCTCCTCGTCTTCCTCCTGCTCGTCGCTCCCCCCCTCCCTCTCTCTCTCTCTCTCTAAAAAGGAACGGACGGACGGGCATTGAATGCGCCGCGCCACCGTACGCTCGGAAGCAGCCGATCCTCCTTCCCCTCTTCTCCTCCTTCTTCTCCTTCTTCTCCTTGTAAACATAGAGGCAGACAGGACAGGGAGAATTCAATATTCTGCTCGACCAACCGCGCGTTCCCCTCCTCGTCTCTTTCTCCCATTCTCTCGGACTCCACATTCTCGGATTCCGGAGCTTTCCTCCCCTCCTCTTTTCCTGTCCGGATAAGTTCGACTTCCGAATCGCTCCTCCCTCCGTCCTCCTCCTCCCCCGCCGCCCCCCGGGGTTCAAATGTAGCCTCGTCGCTCGCGCGCGTTCTCGAAGGCGACGACGCTCCCCTCGCCGCGGCATTGCGGAAATTCCCCGGAAATCTCGCGTTGAACTGAACTCTCCTCCGCTCCCGCGATCGTCCTGCTCGAATTGGTCCCGCATCGTTTTGCTGAGATCCGGCGCCGGGTTCTCTCTGATCAGCTCCGGAAACGGAAAGCCAGCTGGCGGCGGCTTTTCCTTCCGATCTTTTCCCTCGATTCTTTCTTCTTCCTTCTTCTTCTTCTTCTTTCGACGTTGCGGAGTTTTCAAAATTCGATTTTGAGTTTTGGGGTTTTTGCCCACCCGATCGCGCGGGCAATCAATCAATCGTCGGATGTTGAGGTAGTGTCCGGCTCCGGTAGTGCAAAATAGGCGCGGGATTTGATGCGAGCCGTGCAACATGCCCAGCTTAAAGGCTCCTGCTGCTGCGGCCAGGAGGACCGCCACCACCTTAACGGTTCGGTTTCCGGGGCGCTTCGTTCGATTCGGTGACGATTGCGCTAGCTTTGGGTTTTTTTTTTTCCGAATAAACTGAATCTCGTGTTCTGCATTTGGCATCAGGTTGCTGCTAAGTGTAGACCCATTGTTCGGAGAGATTACGGCCGCGATATCATTAGAGTTAGCGATAGTAAGGTGAGTAAGTAGTGAGGTCTAATGTGTGCCTGGCGTGTCTAAGTCGTTGAAGTTGTCGACTTTAGATGCTAGCATTGAGAATCTAATGTGGATTGGCAATGCAGGAGGTTCTAGTGCTAGATCCCGACCTGTCGAAGGACTACCTTGACCGCATACAGAACCGAACCAAAGAGAAGAAGTATTGTTTCGATCATGCATTCGGTCCTGAATGTTCCAATAGGGTAGGCAGCATTCGTAATTGTCCATCTATCCTTTCGATGTCTGCTCAGCTGCTCGTGATTGACGTGGATGTACTTGCAAGCTTTTGTCTCTGCTTTCTCTGACTAATTGGCACCGGGATCATGCTACTAACTAAGACATGAAATATTGGAAAAACATTTGCACCCCCGTTCATGTTCTTACGTCTTAGCCTGCGCCACATGTTGATCTGTACTTAGTGTCTTGCCCAATAGCTCGTATTATGGAAGTTTTTTAACAGTGTCAGTGATATCCAGGACGTGTACAGTAGATGTATAGCTTCAACAATCGCTGGAGTCGTTCAAGGTCTCAATGCAACCGTCTTTGCATATGGTTCGACTGGAAGGTACATCTATCTAATAACATGATGGTAGCGTTGATCATTTTGCTGAGTTCTGCTGTTGATAAATTTCCTTTTCTTTTAGCTTATGATTTTGGTATGCTCTTGTTATATAGTGTAATCTGTAGCCTTTGTCTAGTTTCAGGACTTCTCTCTACTCTCTAGTGGCCATGAACATGGCTCCTTGTCTTATAGTTGGACCAAACTCCCTGTGAATTGCACTTGTCTAAGTATAGGCTGCTAATATAGGAGCTGCAGTCAGCAATATTGTGCAAAATTTTCCTAAATACTTTTGGCTTGCATGCATTTGAGATCGAGAGTATTGTATCTAGTAAAACAATGTAAACTTAAATTTGTTGGTTTTGAAGATAAGTTTGAATTCTGCACGGTTCTGGAAAATATACCCTGGATACCAGACCTGATTAATATGCGGGCTGAGCCTAAAAATCTTTTCCAGGCGTGCCATATAAAAAATAAATCAATATTTTTGTTGCCATTAAATTGACCAGGCCTGGGGGGGTTGGGTTCAAGAAGGGAGTTGCTTGGCTAGACCCGTTCATTTTTCCCTTTGGGTGGACCGGCCCGAGATTGGCTCAACTGGCTACTAGGTCCACGATCACCTCTAGCAAAACCGCAGTGGAATGCTTTGCTAGATTCTGTTCTTCTAATCTAACTTTGTCTAATCTTCATTTTCATCAAAATTACTAGTCTTATTGTGAGTAATTTAATCATGACTTGATGCCGCAAAGATATTGCTTTCTGGAATTGCTAAAGTCGAATTATGTGGATGTACTTGTATTGGTTCCGTAATTCCTTCTTAATATTACCATTGAATGACTACGCTTCTCATCGATTTGCTGGCAAATTGGATTCCCTCATCATGTAGTATTTGCCCATACTCAAAAGATAAAGCTGAAAATCAATTACCTCTGGTAAAGGGTGTAGCTGTTCATTTCTTTTGTGATTGACCATTTTCTTGCTCTCACAAAAATATTGTTAGAGAGGAGCTTGCTTTTCTTGACATGTGATCTCCAATGGATACTGGAATTATGGATGCTAGTGGTTCTGTGTCTAAGATTCTAAATAGTCGCAATAACTGATTGAATGTGATTAGAGGGAAAGTAAGCATATGAAAGCTTCTTTTTGGTTATATTGCTTGAACTGCGCTACCATATTTCGCAATTCTTATCATACAGTGATGCTCTTTCTTGTAAGAATCTGCTCTTTATAGTTTCTGTCTTTGTATAGCCACTGTTTTGGATCATAGATTTGGGCATGATTAAATTGCATGAAGCTCCTTGTTGGTTGTTGCTCATGTAGTGACACCATCCTGTGTAGCTTAGATTCATATCAAATTCAGCTTGTGTCCCCTTGAGATCATATGGATTAATGATGTATTGATCATTCAGTCCCCGTGTTTCTTTTCCCTCAAAAATTTTCAGTGGAAAGACATACACGATGGTTGGAACTAAGAATGACCCAGGACTTATGGTTCTTAGCTTGCATACAATCTTTCACCTTATCAAGCAGGACACTAGTTCCGATGAGTTTGAAGTTAACTGTTCCTACCTTGAAGTTTACAATGAAGTAAGGATAAAATTTTGATCTGATAAGTTGGTCTCTTTTTCCTTACACAATGGTTGGCATGGACATTTTCAGCTAATTTCAGTGCATTCAGGTTATCTTCGATTTGCTAGAGAAATCATCAGGTCATCTGGAACTCAGGGAGGATCCTGTTAAAGGAATAGTTGTTGCTGGCTTGAAGTCAATAAAGGTTCTTCCTTGTTCTTTGATATGTGTATGATAAATGCTGTTTGAGTATAAAACTGTGAATCACTGGATTAAAGCTGATGATTATTGGTGGCCTCAAGACAGAATAAGCAGAAAGAGTAGGGCATAATAGGGGTGATCGGTTCTAAGGTGGGTCGGTTCCAGACCTGGAACTTGAAACTGACCTTGTTATAACCGGTTCCTAGTTTTAGGAACCTGAAACCTACCCTGTTTTGGAACCTACTCTATTTTTATGTTCTGGTTACAGGGTCTACATGAGAACCCCTTTTTTTTGTTTCATTTTTTCCGGGTAGCAAATAGGAAAACTTATAACTCAAATCAAAGGTTATAAGTTTGATTATGCAAACAATCTTAAGTATTCATACAAAAGCATATTATCTTAGTTCCCAATAATTTAATGAACGTGATAAAACAGTATAGGTTTCAGTTGGATATGTAGTTTCTTTGTTACAGAACAAAAATTTTAAGAAAAAGGAAATTGCTCCCTATAATGCTTACAAGCACTTGAGTTAGACTATCTGCAAATAATGATCACCTCACTCATCCTTTATGATAGAGTGCTTTGAATTCTGGCCATATAAATTGCAAGTGGACCTCCATATAAAGCCGGTTTTAAAACCGGTCCGGGTGGGTTTTCACTTGGAACTGGAAACCGGACCGGTTCAAACGGGAACCGTTTTCCGGACCTGTTTTTCGGGTGGGCCGGTCCGGTTTCCGGGTAAACTCGGTCTGCTTGCACACCCTTAGGGCATAATGTGTCTTGCATTCTGTTGTTATCTGGAACGGGTCATGCATATATCTCTTTCTCTATGCTAAAGCATTTAAGATACTTCTTTATTACCGACAAAGAAAAGGATTTCTTCTTTCTCTGGTTTACAAGTTTCATTTGCCAAGAACTTCCTTTTGCTTATTAGGGCTTTTGTTTGCTATATTAGCTGGGCTGCAGAGTGGGTGGTTGGCCTCCCTACTCGTAAATCCTTCAATTTACTTGTGAGGGACTTAGTCCAACGACCAATGCATTGATCGATACTCGTGGAACTTTCCCAGTCAATTTATTTTTTCTTAATCATCTTTGTTGGCCTTCTACCAATGAAGATATTAACTGGTTTTGACTTCTGTTTGGTTATGGCAACGCAAAGCAGATATAAATGTAGGCATACGGTGTACCTGGATGTTTATAAAATATTGATTCTCTCACATGTGACCAGCTCAATTTTGGAAAAAACATAGTTTAGCTCTACTCTCTGCATCACATTGCCCTATAAACTATATTTTCTCTTAGTTTGCCTCCGCTCTTCTAGAATCTGCATCAGTTTGCCAATTCTTGCTAGTAGTGTTAGTATTTTCCTGGATCAAGTCATGTCTGATTTGAAGCATGTAATACTTAGTTAATGCAATAAATTTTCCGAGGAGTCTTCTTTTAGTGCCACCTCCGGATTAAACAGTTAGAACAGGATTATGACTGCAAAGTTGAGAAACTCTTTGGTTGATGCATCCTCATTAAATGGCCAAGATTGATGCTAGACAATTTCTTCAGAGTGTTATACTCATTATTTTAAGAAATTGTATATCTCATGCTAACTCAATTCAAAGCAAAAAATTAAGCAGCAACAAAACTCAGGAGAAATTGGTATCGGTTGTGACAACGCAGGCACAAAGCAAAAGAAAAAATAAACATGTATTTTCCTCTTCAATTTATGGGGGCAGGGCTTACTTTGTCTCCATTTTTTTAAAAAGTTGAATGTAGAGTATGGATGCCAAATAAGCAAAGCTCTTTGATGTTTCAGTCATTTGAACCATCCAGTTGCAGTTAATTTATAGATTTGTTCATCATATATCGGTTCCTTGTGTCGCCAAATTGTGTCAATCTTTCTAGCTTATTTGGCTGCTTATTAATATCTTACTCACATGTAAAATGCACACCATGCTTGTGGTTTTTAGAGCACCAACTTTTTCCTGTCAATACAGCCTTATTTATATATATTTTTTTGAAAATAGGTTAACTCAGCGGATAAGATACTTGAACTTCTCAATCTGGGAAACAGCCGAAGAAAAACAGAGAGCACAGAGGCTAATGCAACATCGTCAAGGTAACAAAGGCACATGACTTATGTTTATCTTCTTGCTTGATGTATGAAATGCAGAATGATAAATGAGGGATAGCTACAGATTAATAGCCTTTGAAATATAGATATTTGGTTGTGATTGGTGATGGCTTTTGCTTATGGATGCCCAACTCAAAGAAAATATTGCAGTAACCGCGACAATACTTTCTCCAATGTTGTTTCATAAACCTTGGCTGTTTTATGATGTTTTGTTTTCTAAAAACAGATCACATGCAGTTCTGGAGATTATTGTGAAAAGAAAACAGAAGAACAAGTATCGAAATCAAGTAATGCAAGGAAAACTTGCACTTGTGGATCTTGCTGGCAGTGAACGAGCTTCTGAGACAAACAATGGAGGGCAGAAGCTCAGAGATGGAGCTAATATTAACCGCTCGCTTCTTGCATTAGCGAATTGCATTAATGCCTTAGGGAAACAGCAAAAGAAGGGCCTGGCCTACGTTCCTTATCGGAATAGGTTGGTGGGATTCATCATTTTGTAGTCAGGATTCTCTTTGCTTACATATCTAATAAAAAATCTTTCAGCAAATTGACACGGATCCTTAAAGATGGTCTGAGTGGTAACTCTCAAACAGTTATGGTGGCTACAATATCTCCTGCTGATAGTCAATATCATCACACAATCAATACTTTAAAGTATGCTGACCGAGCCAAGGAAATAAAGACACACATTCAGGTTAGAAAGTCTAGATAGACACACATATGAACATTGTGCAGGCCTTGAATTCCGTCGACATAAATGTATTTTATGACCATAATTTGTTCATGAGTTTTTCTCATTTGTTTTATCTGATATTCATTTTATGACATCACTTGACATTTTTGCAGTGAAATTCAATTTTCAGGATTCTACCGTTTCTTATACCAATCTCCCTCCTTTTATTGGATATTCTGTCATGTTAAATCTTATTCACGTGTAACTAGTTCATTTTCACTGATTCTTTTGTTTCATTGGTTCTTATTCAATTGCAATATGCTGCTTTCTTGTGATCTGTGCATCTTGGGCTAGACTATTCTGCTTGAATTGTCACTCCTGCTGCTAGTAGTTCATGTTATGGGTGTTTTCTTTTTTCAGAAAAATATTGGCACAATTGACACCCACGTGTCAGATTACCAGCGGATGATTGACAGTCTTCAGGTTTTCCTTGCTCTTTTGTGTTTTACGTGTTTCACTTGACTACAATATGCAGTCTCATTCAACTAATTTGATATTGTAGATAGAGGTTTGTCGCTTGAAGAAGGAATTGGCTGAAAAGGAGTCCCAACTTAATGTCAGACCTACTGAAAAAGTTGCAGATGATGAGTTGTCTTGGTTAAATTTACTGAGCCAAGAAACCAGTGAAAACGTTCAGGAAAGGATAAACTTACAAAAGGCAATGTTTGAGCTTGAGGAGATTAATCTTCGTAACCGCGCTGAGCTCCGACATCTGGATGATGCAATTGCAAAACAACAGGTCAGCTTGTGAAATTAGTTTCAATGTCCCAATTACCTAGCCTTATCAAGATTTATCAAATAGCCTCTTTAAACGAACTATCTGCTTGTGTTGAACCTGATAGTCTAAGCCTGCTGGCCTGAACAAACTGAACGTGGTTTTATTCTAACCCGTTTTCCCAGTTCTGATCTTGGGCAACCTGTGGTTCTTGTTGCAAGCTGCAAGGTGGAGAAATAGCTAGCTCTTATGTGAACTGCTTGACCTGGTTATGGGTTTAATTTAGTATTTCGATCATAAAATATCCTTTGACGGTTTGAATATAGATGTTATCTGTTACCAGACTGTGTCACACCAACCACTTCAACAGGACCTTTTCCTTATTCCTGAAAACCATCAACTTGAATTCTCAGAAACACAACTTTCACACGCTCACAACATTGTATCCCCTCATGCGATCTTCTATTAAGTTCAGTCGTTCTTTTGGCTCATCTCATTTTGGTTTTCAGTTAAGGGTTGGAAAACTTCCACCTTGAAGTTTTTGGGCTGGTTCGGTTTATCTCAAATTTAATTAGCATGTTTAGCTTCTTAGTTGAGACTGATTAGGTAGTTGAATGGCAACCTCGAACTGAAGGGAAATTCCAATTAGCCTGCTGAAGTGGCCTTGTTTTCTCAATGTGCCCCCTCAACTTAGCTTTGTCTAAAACTGACCCACTATTACTTGGTGAATATGTATCAATTATCCCCATATGTTGATCGCTGGTGGAGAAGTGGCCAACCATGGAGCAAGTGCATCTTACGTGCACAATTTTGCACAATCATGGGGTATTTTCATCCATAGACCAATAAAAGAAATTTGAAAAGAGAACTAAAATTTGAACCACGAACCCTAGAAAGAGAGAGGGGCACGGGAGAAGGGGGAAGCGGCGGTGTCGGTGTTGTTGGCATGCAACAAGGAGGGTTAGGAGTCATTCTTGGGTTTGGGTGAACAAGCCGTAGTTGGTATGGCCGCAAATCACACCCTCAAAGAGAATGAGAGAAAGTTAAGACGCATCTGAACGCATTGATAATTGGGTGAAGGCTGAAGATAATGACTGATGAGTGACCGGTGAAGGAGGAAGATGGCCGTTAATGGGGTTGGCGTATGTTGTATTCGGAGAAGGTGCGTGTTGAAGATGGTCTTGATCGAAGAAGTATTGATGATTGGGTGGCCACAGTGGGGAGCATAGGGAAAGCATAGAGTTTGGTGAGCAGTGATGGTGGTGCAGGAATGGAGGGTAAGATGACCATTTTTTGTCAAGAGTTTCTTGGATTTTCCTTCCCCTGCTCATCATCTCTTCTCCTGGATTTCTCTGTCAACTTCCATGGTCCATCATCATGACCATGGACATTGAATTCCCTGTAGGCTCTCCTATGTTACATTTGATCTTTGAGAATGCAAAAAGAATGTGCTCAGCGCTCTGAAACTGAAATTATGAATTAATCAACACTTGAAACCCTTACTCTTTAATTTCTAGGCAAAGACCATCAATTAAAATTTATCTCGTGACAAAAAAATGCTTTCAAATCTATCTCCCTTTTTTCACTCTCAAAACTATTACAGCTCAGCAGCCACAACAGGCTTAAAGCTCGAGACTGTGTCACCATGATCATCCACTTCTCTCTGTCTGTCTGTCTCTATCTATCTCTTATATGGGTGTGATCTGTGGCAATGGTGGCTGCAGCTAGTACGTGTGCAAGCACCATGAGGGATTCTGAACCCTCATTGGTGCCTGACGATTCCGACTCCTGTGCCCCCCCTACCCCTCTACCTCTCTCCGCCTTTAGGGTTTGTAGATGTTAATTTTAATTTATCTTTGTGTACGTTACATGCATCAGTTTGTTAGTTTCGAACGAAAATACCCCTATGATACAAAACTGTGCACATGAGATGCACCTGCTCCATGGCCAGCCACTTTTCCACCGCTGATGAGCATTGCTTCTCCTAGTATATAGGGGTCATTTGAAACAAAGCTAAGTGTAGGGGGTACTTTGAGAAAACAAGCCCACTTCAGGGGGCCAATTGGAATATTTCTGCAAGAACGTGATATGATTCTTGCTCCCCTTTATAAAGTGGATACTTTCAAGTTATTTGTGATCTATGAAAGTCTGTTGTATGTTAGCTTTAATAGCAGCCTTTGCTTTTTTATTCTATTAATCGGTAACATGAGATGGGGATGAACTGTATTGATGAATACATATATTATTGACTTATAAATTTACTATTAGTTGACAAATTTGTCATATGCAAGGATCATTATTCCTTAGTTGCTAGTTAGAAAATAATAGTACTGGTGAGATTTAATTACCTGTGTCACAGGTAATTGAAAAGGATGGTCCAGTTGTTGAGGCTTTGAGAGCTAGGCGACAAGTGATTCTTGATAACATCCGGGACAATGACGAAGCTGGTTTCAATTATCAGAAGGTGGTTCCTCGGTCACTGTTACTTAAAGTGTCTACTGTCTATGTTATATAAGTGTTGTACTTTGTATTTGAACATATAACCTTTGCTTCTTTAGGAAATTGCGGCAAATGAGAAGCATCGATCTGAGCTACAAGAGAAGACTAATGAAGCAATCTGTTATAATGGAAACAAAACATACTTGCGTATTCTTAGTCAGTACCGGCTCTTGGTGAGTTATCCTGCATTTGCAACACTTTTGACTGAGGGTATAATGTGTCTTTTGTTGTTAATTGTATTTTTCTGTAAATAAAGCTTAGGTGCAAAGAGAAAATAATGTGCAGTTAATGAACTGATTACTTCTGAGAACTTTTTAAAAACCAAACCCTAATGGCAGTGGCATGGCAACGTTCATTTTATCATTGTATAAGTATTCATATAAATGGGTTGCCCGGGGTAAGAGTACTGTCAACTTCATGTTCTGTATGCAAGACAACAATCCCATCTCACTCTTGCTGTCAAGTACCAGAGTGAACCTTACAGTTGTAGTGCCATTATGTAGGGGATGTCAAACACTGAGCTTCAGTTTGAAATTGCAATGAGGGATCAAGTGATTCATAATCAACGGGAAGCACAGAGAAATCTTTGGAACTTGGTAATGGGGCTGGGGCTCGAGTCACTTGATAAGAAAAGGCTGTTGGATGTTGCAGCTTGGCAGGGAATACCAATTGAAGACTACATGATGACACCTTATCTGGGGCTATCAGATAATAGTCACTTAGGAAATGTGGCTTCTCACCGATATCTCCCTTTTGGAAGTTCCCCATGCATGGGACGTTCTCTATCCAAATCATCTTGCAACTTACATCACCATCAATTCTTCTGCAGTGGGCCTACTTCCTCGGGCAATTGGAGTGCTTTGTGCAGGGAGGAGCATCACAGTTCATACTACTTACTATCTCATGATGTATCGCAATCAACTCATTTGAGGTCGTGTAAGACTCCCGAACATTGTGGTTGTCATAAGCCAAGGTCACGGCTTGGCACACCTGATGTGTATCACCAAGGTTCATGCCGTCCCTCTCCAGAGGTGACATGTGAACCTTCGCATTTTCAAAGTCGTTTATCTTCTGGTGTTACTTTTGGGCGACAGCATGAGGTATGAATCCACAGATCTATCCCCTTTCCTAACATGGTGTTTTAATCCTTTACTGTTCTTTCCTCTCATAGTTATGTTTCTGTGATTTCATTATCCTCTTTGTCCCTTTAGATTTTAATAGATCTCATAAAAACACCTGTATAAGTATTTACTTAACATAATAACAGTTGATTTCTACTCTTGGAGTAATTGGGCCTTAAGTACCAACTTTCTCACAAATCCGGCCTATACAGATGTGCAGCTGACCCGATTGCAGTTATAGTCCTCTGCAAATGAATTTTTTGTATAGGTTTTCCTCAATGCCGTTGAAAAGACCCTCTTTCTTTCGCTCTTAGCATGATCAAGAGAAGTCACTTCTGAATAAATGAGAAACCATTGCTTTCATGAAAAGATATAGGACAGTAGTATGAGAATATGTTTCTATGTCCTTGTTATTGCAGTTTTATTTGTGGTAGACTGGTCATCTTGTTTGACCTGTGTTAAATCTTGCTTTGAGACTCTAATTTGACCATCTATTCTGGTTATTTTCCTATATCTACAGTCAAGCTTCTCAAGGGGTTCAGGAATTGCTACTTCTGGGCAGCATTTTTATGAGGATCGTGATGGAAATAGGAGCAAGCAAGAGTCGTATGTCTTGAACCATTCCAGCAGAAACCAAGTTTTCCTTCCTCGTAGCTCTTTGGCACAGTCCTCTCGCATGGAAAGAAGAGATGACCTTATCAAGACAGACCCTAAATTGCGATAAATCTCCCATGTCATCTTTGTATTCTAGCCTGGAACCTGCTGCTTTTGATTCATCTATCCCTGATTCTAAACCGTTGTCTCTGAAGCTTTTCTAGTCTCGATTTCTTCTGGCCCTACCCTTCACAAACATTCACTCATTCATCATTCTTTTCTTCTATTCGTTCCAGCAATTGTACATACAGGTTGTAGTGACATGCTTCAGGTAGTTGCATTGCAAAGTTTAGTCTTACCTAAGTGCCGAAAAATTAGGAGAGAAGATTCGGATCTTCAGGAGGAATGGCGAGTTAGATGTTTTCGGCTTTTCAGTTTGCAGATTGTAGATGCAGTTGATGTATATAGTTCATGTATACTTGTAAATCATGTGTTCGTCTCACTAATTGATCAAATCCATTGCTTGGATTAGAGATGGACAGACATTTGAGTGTAACTCAATTCCATAGATCTCCTCTTGTACATTCTTTGCAGATCTTACCAACAAATTGTTTTTTGACTCCGCTTTATCTCTGTTTTTGTGTAGAATTAAGCTTCTCACATCCCCTTTTTTTGATTCATCTGTTTTCTGTTTTATGCAGGTTTTTAAGTTTCTGCATATGCTCACTTCTTTGTCTGTGTAAATAGATGCACATCTTTATGAAGTTTTCAACTCGATACTAATAGAGTATCGAGTTAAGCGGTTATGCAAGTTTTCCGTGTAATATCCTGACCTTCAGGAGCGTCACGTCCAGAATCAATGAATATACGTTTATTGTCATTTATGTGTGAATTGACTGACGGTGTGATTTGGGCATGAGTATATATGTGTGAACATGGCCTGTCTACATAAGGCTCCGATTGTTTTGTGTCCCATTCTTCGGTGTTTCATCGTTGAGGAAAATAAGTTAACAAAAAAGGTTTTTCTAATCAACGAAAAATGTTTTGCTAAATAAGGTTTAAAATTTAGGAAAATGATTTCCTCTTAAAAAAATCAGAAACCGTTTCCAAAATATGACTAGGTATTAGTGCTCGGATTAGAAATTCTACACTTGGGGCATGGGAACCTCAATGTTCGTTCTTGGGCCCTTGGTAGTTGGGGCGGGTCCCCAACACCCAGGCTAGGGTCCATCAAGGCCGGGCTCGAGACCTCGGCTTCTCGGCCTGAGTTCATCAAGGCCGTACCTGACCCCATCTACCGTGCCCCGGTCCATTAAGGCTGGTCTTAGGACGCCAAGCCTGAGTCCTTGGCACCCATGCCTGGGTCCATTAAGTTTGGTACCCTAGGCCCCGAATCTTAGTGCTTCTGCTCGGGTCCATGACTCTCAAGCTTAGGTCATTCAAAGCTGAGCCTGGGACTCCCATGCTTGTGCCGGCATAATTCATGGAGATTCTAGATATATCAATCAAAATCACAAGATGATTCATGGAGATGCTAGAAAATAAGTATGTTTAAAATATTTCCCGACAGTACTTGTCAATAGGACCATTGGAAGTAGAGGACTCAAAAGGAGCTTGGCAATGACTAATCCTGTTCAAGCCGAATGTTCAGAAAATAACTGTTATCTCTTGGCTAGTCTTGCTGATTAGTGGATGCCTAATTTTTTATCAGGATGTTGACCTAAAGTCAACCTCGTCAAAGTTACGATCAAACCGCACAATTGTGCTCTGCAAGAAATTATACTCTTAAATAATTTTCTAATTAAATGAGTTACAAATTCGTTAATGGCGTGAGGCTTCAAGGGTCTGGCAGCACCACCGGCAAGGGTCGGTGACCCTCACGGAGATCTCAGTGATGACCGTTGGCCCTCGCCAATGGCGAGCGAGGGCCAAGGCAA
The DNA here is from genome assembly GCA_031216405.1 of Syzygium malaccense. Lineage (NCBI taxonomy): Eukaryota > Viridiplantae > Streptophyta > Magnoliopsida > Myrtales > Myrtaceae > Syzygium > Syzygium malaccense. The sequence goes on along the minus strand of CM062260.1, from coordinate 11,285,827 downwards.
GGGCAAGGGGTATGTGCCGACTAATGGCAACATGATTCAATTTTCTAATTAAATGAGTTACAGATTCACTAATGGCACCATAATTCAATTTTCAAATCCCTAGCTAGATGAAGTACAAATTCAGTCTCATCTTAGGTTTCATCGATCGATTGAATTAAGTTAAACCGTAGTGATTGATGCATGATGGGAATGATGGGATTATAAAATTTGTTTTCTGGGCTAAGTGTAGGATACTATAAGTATTTAAAGGAGAAAATGCATGAAGAAGTGCTTGTTGGAATGCATTTGATGGAGTGTGTTGTTTCTTATGATCAAAATGTGGCGTGGCTAAAATTGTGAAATAGAGGTAAAATGTAGTGTTTTATGAATGAATATGAAGTTGTGATAGACAAAACTCCGCACTAAGGCATAAAAGGAACAATTCACTAATCAAGGATAAAGAACTTAAGTGTCGGTACCAAATCAACGTATAAAGAATCGAAAATCGAAGGAAATCACTCTTTTGAGGAGGAAATCTCATGAATTACAAACTTAGGGTACAAACGATAACCATTCTATTCTAGAAATCAATTTCTGACCAAAAATAAACTGAGCCAAAATATGTGTTTGATAACGACACAAAATTTCTCCCTCCCGAGTAGCCGGTGAGCGGGAGTTGGCGGACAATGGGCCGTGGCGGGAGGCGATCGGCAACGGGAGGCAGGCGACGACGAGAGGTGGTCGGCATTGGGCGACGGAGGAGGATGGCGGACAGCAGCGGAGGATGGCGACAGGAGGCGGCCGGCGGTGTAGAACGATGACGGGAGGCAGCCGGCGGTGAGAGGTGGCCGGCATTGGGTGACGGAGGATGTCACATCCCGAACCAACTCACGATCGATTCAATGTGATCGACCATAACCGGAACGAGCCTGTGACGTAAGGAAAATCGTTAGAACGTCCCGTTCGTTTTAAATTAAAGCACAAGCGAAAGCAAAATAAACGAGACAAAATCCAAGCAAGATAAGCAAACTTAGCACGTTGTATTTACATGATGGATTTGTACTAATTTTTACATGCCCTACTTCGGGCCAAGCAAGCCGCAAGCATAGGTATTTCACACGACCATTTCAAGGGTACTTCCGTTTACAAGCCATATGAACAACAAAATTTGGCTTGGGGTCCCTAACTTCTTTACGGCTATTAGCTTCTCGTTCTCACTCGCTCTTTGCTTGTCGCTTGCTTCTCCCCGCCCTCGTTCGCACGGCCGTCCTTACGCCCCACCCGTAGCCTGTCCCGGAGCCGTCCCGCCCATGCCATCAAAGGGGCCGGTAAACCCATGAAGGGGTCCGACTCAGTCCTCGTTGGCTAGGCGGTACCAAGCCACGTACGGGTGCGGGACAAGGTCTTCCCAACCTTCGTCAACCATTACGTATGTCGTAATCCAGCGGTATGCACAGTTCTCGCGAGCATCAATCATCGTTAGAAGCTCGGCTCTCATTTCGATGGGATTGCCAAACCGAGTCGGGGAAGACGCCATGTTATGGATCTGAAAAAGAGGAAAACAACTGGGGGGGGAGGGGGTGAGTCGAGGAGACTCAGCAAGTAAAAATCTTAATAACGAGCGAAGGCATATCGATCGTCATAACATGCGTTGATTCTTACCGTACCGGCCTCAATAGTTACTCAAACAAACGTGCATACCAAGTATAACAGGAAAACTTCATCATGGCTATTTTATGGTCATCTCGCCTCGGTTTAAAGTTCGGGAACAAACGTCTTGCAAAATAGGAAACAAAACAAGCAAGTAATCTAAATTCGACCTCGAATCACCAAAGAAACAAGAAACAGGTTGAATAACTACGATACGACGTATCTCAACGCCCTTTCCCGGCATTAGGGAATTTACTTACTCAACAGGGTAAAACAAGAACAGGAAAGGGAACGGCGGAACGGGGGCCGAGGGGTCTCGGGTGGTTCCGGGCTCACGGTGGTCTCACGGCTCACGGGTTTTCGGGTGTGAATTGAAGTGACTGAGCACTCTCTCTCTCTCTCTCTCTCTCTCTCTCTCTCTCCTTGTTCTCCCTCTCTTGGTTGTGAAAAAGTATGGCAAATTTCTTCTAATGGCATCTATTTATAGAGGGCAAAACTTGGGGCCAACGTTTGGATGAGATAAGCACACGTGTCATTGAAACATGAGGTAAGCGCATGTGTCATTTGGGCTTTGAGGTCATCGCTTACCTCGCAGCTTCATTAATAACAAGGGACAAAACTTCATGATAAAGATCCAATAATTCTCTCTCTCTTGGCTCTCTCGGCTCCCCCCTTCCCTTGGTCAAAATTCACTCTTTATTTGGGCAAATAATTGGTGCCTTCGTGACTCATGGGCTTCATAAATGGAATCATAAATGGCTAGTCAAAAAATTATTACATGGGGACATTAAGTCAAGCAAGCATTAATAAAGGCAATAATGGAGAAGATAAGCTTGGACTTGGTCAAAGGCTTCTAGGTTCTTCTTTGTAGCTCACGTGAGCTCCTATGCTATTTATCTAAGGGCTGGTTTCTGTCCAAAATGGCTCGGATAAAAAGGTTCTCGCGGAATAACACAACCGACGCCAAAAACGAACCCCGTATCATATTTATCTCGACCTATTTTCGAGATTTTTCTACAAAATAAAACCTTCAAAAATCCCAAATGAACCAAAGTTTGATGTACAAAAACTTCTAAAAAAGACCAAACAAGGCTAAGGAAGTGTTTGAATCAAAACTGGGTAGAATCGGGCTTCTTGGGTGGCCTAGTGCATAGCCTGACTGGCTGAGCCTGACTGGGCCATGGCCAGGTGCGTGGCCGGGCGAGTGGCCGAGCACACGGCCGGCCTGCACAGGCGCTATTCCTAGTTGCACGGGCAAAGTGCCAAGCTGCACGAGCCGCGCGCTGGGCACAAAGCCAAGCAACAATTCCAATGGTCGGTTCATAGTTCAAACATCACTATTGGTTCACGCATGGGCACGACACATGACTCATGAGAAATTTCATGAGCATGGGACTAGGTCGAGGCCGAATCTCATGGGCACAAAGATCGGGTACGGTGCCAGGCACACGATTGGGCGCGTGGCCCATTTGCGGCTGAGCACTAGGGCACGGTGGCCGGTCATGATCGAGCACACGGCCTAACCACCTGACCAATCCAGTAGGCACGGTGGTCGGCCCGTGGCCAAACTATTAGGCCTGCGACTCAGTACATGGCACGTCCATGACTTACTTCTTAAAAAACTTAACTTTCCACGACTAAATCATGACCGATTCTCGATCAAGTACTAACGGTCTAAGGCCGACCCTTGGGTTTTTTTTTCCTAGGCCCAAAACTGGGGATGTTACAGAGGAGGGCGACGATGGGAGGCGGCCGGCAATAGAGGACGATGACGGGAGGTAGCCGGCGGGTGGGCGTTGACGGGAGGTGGGTGATGTTAGGCGGTGACGGGAGGCGGGTTGTAGTGGGAGGTGGCCGGTGTTGGGCAGTGGCAGAGGATGGCCAGAGTTGGCTGGCAATGGTCGACAGTAGGAGGCGGTCGACGAAGGCTAACAGTGGGAGGTGACCGGCATTGGGCGGCGGAGGAAGGCAGATGGTGGGAAGTGGCCGGCGGAGGAGGATGGCTGTGGACGGCAACAAACGACGGCTAGCAGGCAGCGGAGGATGACCGCTGGTGGCGGCGGGAGGCGTCTAGCGGCGACAGTGGGTGGCGAATGGGCGGCTGGCTAATAATGAGGACAAGTGATGAGAAGAGTTTTTATTTTTCATTTCTGTTTCAGAAATAAAAAAGTAAATAATATTTACTTCTGATTTCTATTCTAAACCTATTTCTACAGTAGAAATTTGTTCCAAAAATAGAAAAATGAAATTGCGTTACCAAACGGATTTCTGTTCCAAACTTGTTCTTGAGAACATAAAAATAGAAAAATATAAAAACAAAATGGTTATCATGCGCTCCCCTTAACTTCTTTTACATTTGAGATTGCACATCCAAACTAAGACATTGATCTAAGACTGACAATATATGCTAGCACACACTTTTTGACACTTTAACCTTGTGATAAATACTAGTACACACTCTTTCAACCTTGTAATGAAGAAGACTCTTTGACATTTCAACCTTGTAATAAAAATACTAACTATCATTGGAGACTCTTTAAGATGTAGAAACCTTACCTAGAATGTCTTGGACCTGGTGGACTATGCTGCATCTAGATTTTGTCTGCATGATTAAATCGGCTCGATTGATTGATGAATCTTCAGTCGGGATTGTGAATTGATTAATGGAATTTCCAAGTTCCGATGCTCCCGCATCACTGATTCAGCTATCCTTCAAATGCTCACACCCACAGTTCATATCTCCACCATATTCTTCGCTCCCCAAAATCTAAGTTCAAATTTAGAACACTGCTGTTGAGGGACCGGACTTTGGGAAACATGACGGTAAGACCCTGTGGACATTGCCCTCTTCTTATGCTGGAAAGTGTTGAAGGAAGAGTAAAATTGAATCCCACCAATTGTGTGCAAGTAATTTGCACAAGTCAAAAGTCTGGACTTAATTGGTTCATGGGAATTGCAGGGCGTTTCATGAGCTTATATTCCACGCCTATAATCCGGGATAAGAAAAAAAGGAGAGTGAACTCAAAAGGATTTGGGAGCTCTAACGGTAGCTGAATTCCCTTCTACTTCCACTAATTCCTTTTTTATTTATTTCTTTCATAGTTCCTCGATATTTGATCACGATCGGCGATGGTGGCAGAGTTGCTTGTCTGCGACTCTCAACCCCAAACGCTATGTTTGCACTTTGGTTGAAGCTTCACTTCAGCGATTGTCCTTGCAACTTGGTAATTCCACATAGTCACCTCGCGTGGAGGTAAGACCTCGCATATGCTCATAGTGAGGGTCGTCGGGCCCTTGTCGGGGATTTGAAAGTAGCACAACCACCCCAAACCGTCAAATGCCCATGCTTTGATTTCCTTCTATTGTGGGTGATCAGTTCTGGGGTAGGTCAATTCCCACCCTAGAACTGGGAACCTTCCATTAAGGGCTAGTTTCACAAATTGAAAACTGGACCACTGGTCTGATTTGGTCCCAAATGGATCCATGGAACTAATCGTGACATTTCAAGAACTATCGCATTATCAATTTTAAGTGATGTTTCGTCAAACATATCATGTGTATTGTTTGAGGAGTAAAACAAAGCCTTAACAAACTAAGTTTTGAACCCTAACCCATTCAAAGACAACTTGGCGTGCATGAAAGCTAGGAAATATACTTGGATCATGAACGAAATAGTGTGAAAGAAGAGAAATGATTTATAAGCCAAAACAGAATGAGACGAAGTATAACAAGATATTTAATCTTGCATGGTTAATAAGTGGAACCAAGGCTACAACTAACTATTATATTACTTGGAACTTTTTGGCCTTGAAATAGAGGAAGACAGAGAGATTAGTCGCGGTTGCTTCAGAGACACGATTTTTTTTTATCATGGATAAAGATCGAACAGAGATCTGGTGAGGAAGCGTTCCTAGCAGCAATTATCGATTTAGCTAGCATGAGCAAGATCCAAGAAGTGTCACTTGTGAATATGAGCAATGGCTACAAAGCTTCATATGCGAATAACTTGCTTTGAGTTCCTACAACCAAGAATAGGGGCGAACGAGGGTTTACTGTGATAGCCAAACGGCGGATTTGAGGGTGATGGGAAGAAAAAAATTCGAGAATTGCTGACAAAGACCCAAATCTTGCTTTGATTCCCCTCTAACCAAGCGTGAATATGAGAGGAGCGATGAGCGTCGTGACTCGTGAGTGAGCGAGGGTGCGAGAGGAGTGATTCACGTCTTGAGCAGCGAGCGAGGTTGCGACTGGTGAGCGCCGAGGGTGAGCGCCGAGAGTGAGCTATGAGAGAGAAGCGTGAGTGTGTGAGAGGAATTAGGGTTTTGAGAGAGTGTGAGGAGCATGGTAGTCTAATTAGTACTTAGATTTTTGAAACATAAGAATTAAAATATATATATACACACACACGGTTCGGTGGTTCGATCTGGTTCTTTTGCTCACCTGTACCTTCTATGACTTTTAAAAAAAAATTTAAGTTCTTACTTTTTTGTCATTGATCTTGACATTTTTAGCTTTTTTTTTTATATGTTTAGTAGAAATCCTAAAACTTGTTATCAAATTGCAATTGAGTGCTAAAATTAATCAAGTCCTAAAACTTGTCAAATTGATTTAAATGAGTCCTAAAGTTAACACCATCAACTTTACTAATAAAAAATACTGATGTGACTTATTTTAATATTTTCTCTCTTCTACATGGCTAAAATGACGTCATTTTGGCTCAAATTTGATTTTTAATACTAATTTTATTTAAATTAAATTTCAACAGTAAGCTAGAATTTAAAAAAAAAGGAAGGAGGAGGAGGACAAGCGGGGAGGGAGGGCTTGCCCTCCCCATCGCCGCCACACCATCGCCGGGAGGGGCCGGTGAGGGTGGGGGAATGGCAGGCGGGGGTCGCCGGGCCCAGCCCAGGGATTGGCGAGGGCCTGCGGGCCTTCGTCTAGATCGGGCGAGGGTTGTCGGCCCTCGCCTAGACTTAGTCGTGGGTCGCCAGTGGCGGTCAACCCTCGCCAGTGGCGGCCCTCCCCCAGATCAAGCGGGGCTCGGCCGCTATTAGCGACCCTTGGCCAGGTTTGGGCGAGGGCTGACTACCCTCGCCTGATATGGGGGAGGGCCCGCAGGCCTTGCTGTCCATCGGCGAGGGTCGTCAGCCGCTGGCTGGGGCCCGACGACCTTCGCTTGCCGTCTCCCCACCCTTGTTGGCCCTCTCGGCGGTGGTGGGGCGGCGGTAGGCCCTCCTTCTCCACTTGTCCTCCTCCTCCCTTTAATTTTTTAATTTTAGCTTGTCTTTGAATTAAATTTAAATAAAATTAATATTAAAATAATGATGAAAAGGCTACGTCATCATCACGTAGGATATAAAATAATAATAAAAAAGTCATGTCGACATTTTTTATTAGTCAAATTGGACCGTGTTAACTTTAGGACTCGATTGAACTAATTTGACAAATTTGAGGACTCGATTGCACATTTTGCAAGTTTGAGGACTCGATTGCACTTTAGTGATAAGTTTTAGGATTTCTAGTGAACATATCCTTTTTTTTAAATTTTGGGATTAGTGCACTAGAAGTCCTAAAATTAAAAACATTTTCTCGCCCCTGGTACTGTTCACTCGGTATTGTATAGCTTTCTCTACCGATTACAGGCGATTATGGCACTGTTCACTCGCCTAGTTTTTCTCCAATTTTGGTTGATCAGACCGGCGGTTCTTGCAGGTTTTTGGTGCTAGGCTTTGCCAGTAGCTGCTTCACTTAACCGGAGGAATTCTCATGCGGTGACCCCTGTTAATCGGGTAAGCAAATCTGGGATTCTTCTGGGTTTCTTCGCTGTTCTTTAGTGCCTATGCGTTTTCTAGGGATTGCATTGTGTCTGTAGTCTGAGCTTCGGTCCAAGGACTTGCACCCACTTTGCCTATCACCCCATTCGTCTCCTTGCTCCTTTTTGTCCCTCGTGTGCCATGGTAGATCTGGTATGAAGGATTCCACGGCTGGAAAACCCATACTTAGGGATTCGCTCTCCATGTCGAAGGCACCGGAGGTTTTGGTGAAAGCCAAACCTACCATGATGCTCCCTAAGCATCCTGCTTCTGCTATTGTTGGCTCGTCTGATGCTACCCCACGGCCCCTGTCATCTGGAGTATCCGCGATTCTGAACTCCCAATCGACTACCGTAGCTACGGGAACTTCAAAAGGTGCTGATCCCTTGGGAAAAAGGCCCCAAAGAAGAGGTTGGAGTCGGGGACGTTCTAAGTCCAACACTCCCCGCATTGCCCCCATTGCTACTGCTGGCATGGCCACTGCTGATGTAGGGACTTCCACACACCTGCAGGGCGTTAAACTACCTATTTCTGGACATGGCAAATCGCCTATCCAAGCAAAATAGCAACCCACTCAGCGTTCTTGGACTGCAGTTGCCAAGACGGCGGAAAAGGGGTATGGCCTCTCTTATGTTCCTCCTACCATAGTTGATGGTAAACCAGTTGTCCATATTTCTAAGGCTGTCTTGGAAGAGGCAAACCCGAGGAATGCCTGGTTGGGTACTTTATGGGGAAAAAACTGCCCTTCAAGCTCACTGAAACTGTTGTTAAGAATGTCTGGGGACATAATGTCATTGATGTTCTGGCAAATGTGGATGGATTCTTTTTCTTTCACATCCCAGATGGAGCATTTCGCAAGAAAGTCCTAGACGGGGGTCCAATTACTATTCTGAGAGTGCCGATGATACTGCAACAATGGAACCCCGCTCTCAAGCTTGTAAAGGACCAACACAAGTCCCTTCCAGTCTGGGTAAAACTTAGGGACATTCCCTTTGCCTTATGGTCAACCCCCGGCATCAGTACAGTTGCCAGTGCGATAGGAAAATTGCTCCATGTGGACTTGCAAACCGAAAGCATGAGGATGATCTCATATGCCAGAGTTTGCATTGAGATAAAAGCTACTCAGAACTTACTCGACACAATTGATGTTATGCTCAATGGTGAAATCTGGTAGATCAGAGTTGATTATGAGTGGTGTCCTATATCCTATTTGACCTGTGGCTCTTTTGGACATAGGTGTGCAGCGATTAGCAATGAGCCCTTAGCCCCTAATGAGGTACTGCTTATACCTTTTATTCCTGTTGCTGCTCCCCTCCTCGTGGAAGAGCCTTGGCAAATTGTAAACAAGAAAAATGGGGCTGCGCATTCTAGGAATGTGGTAGATGCCCCCCCTACTCCAACTCCTCTTCCACTGAATCCCACCCAGGTGAATCTGGACAACAACCCCCACCTTGGCATTGCTCAGTCATCTCGAAATGCCTCTCCAGTCTCCTCAGATTCAGACGAATCTAAAGAAGAATTGGCCAGTAATGTGTCCAGCGACTCAAACTCTCCCTCCCTGGGCCGCCTACTACCCGGATGACTAACACATTACATAAAAAAGCGGGGCCGAGTTCTGAGAGCCAAGCTCCTCATATTGATACACCTAGCTTGGATTCCCCCATGGTGGAAGCTCTCCCTTCCCCTCCTGAAAAAGGCGACTGTTTATCCGACTTGCCGGCTCCATCTATTGATACTCCCAATCTGGAAAGTAGGCCCCCCGCAACTAAATTGGCCAACCCGTAATCCAGAAAGTAGGATGTCACTAAAAAGCGGTAAGTGCCCCTCCCCTCAATCTATGTTTTTTGGCGTTTGGAATATTAGGGGACTTGTAGACCCCCTCAAACAAGCTGAGATCAGACACCTTGTCAGATCTCACAATATCTTTTGTCTTGGCATTCTTGAGACAAAAGTCATACTGACACGTTTTGGAGAAATCTCTTATGGATTATTGCCGGGTTGGGCTTGGACGAATAACTATGTCCATTCCCCTCTTGGGAGAATTTGGATTGGGTGGAATTCCTAAGACGTGGAACTTGAAGTTCTAGCCAAATCCGCGCAGATCATTCACAGTCATGTCCATATTTTGGCATTGAATAAAACCTGTTTCTTCTCGGTTGTCTATGGTGAGCACACCTTCGTTGCATGGCAATCCCTATGGGCTGATCTTATTAGTTCTAGTACTCATTATGAAACTGAAGCCTGGTTGGTGGCCTGTGATTTTAATGCCATTCGGAATAACTCGGACAGAATGGGCAGCACCAATACTTGGATTCTTGCTTTTGATGAGCTTGACTCTTGCTTAAACCATGCTGGACTTGAGGACCTTCATTATGTTGGACATAGGTTTTCTTGATCGACATCCTTTGGTGCAACTCGCAAACAAAGGAAGATAGATCGTGTTTTAATTAATGATCAATGGATCAACTCCTTCTCCCTCTCAGAAGCAACCTTCCTGGCCCTTGGTGTCTCGGATCATACCCCAATGATCATCAGAATTGCTCCTAAAGTTGTGTCCAAGAAGCCATTCAAATTTTTCAATTGTTGGATGTCTCACCCGTCCTTTCCAGCTATTGTCTCAAAGGTTTGGGACTCACACTGTGATGGCACACTAATATATATTCTCTGCCAGAAACTTAAGCTCCTTAAAGTCGCCTCAAGCAACTCAACAGGGCTTCTTTTTCGGATATAGCGAATCGTACTGCCCAGGCCAGGTCAGCACTCATCGCTACACAGGATGCCCTCACCTTAGACCCTCTTAATTTGGGGTTAGCAATTCTGGAAAAGGAGCAATTTCAATGCTTCTCGACTCTCCAACTTTAGGAAGAGTCCTTCTTCAGACAAAAATCCCATATCAAGTGGCTAAATGATGAAGATAGAAACACAAAATATTTCCATCATTTTGTTAAAAAACGGCAACTACATAACCGAATCCTCTCGGTTACTGATAATGATGGTGTAATCCTCCCTAAATCTAACTTGGTCCACAATCATATCGTTTCATATTTTGAGACCTTATTCAAGGCTAGCCCCGACACCTCTTGCCTTGCCGTGGAAGAGATCACGCCTATGATTGAGCGGGCCCTTAATGATGAGCAAGTTCTCCTTTCTCGGGAGGTCATAGACATGGAATTTAGGAACTCTATGTTCTCATTAGCGAAAGGTAAGGCCCCTGGCCTTGATGGTTATAATGTTGATTTTTTCATCTCGTCTTGGGATGTGGTTGGTCCCTCGGTCATCCTGGCTGTCAAGGACTTCTTTCGCTCTTCCTCATTGCTAAAGGAGACCAACACCGCCATTCTCACTCTTGTCCCAAAGATTCCTAATGCATCAGCAATGAGTGATTTCCGACCAATTGCTTGTTGTAATACAGTCTATAAATGTATTACAAAGATATTGACTAATAGGATCGCGTCTGTATTGCCCTCCATCATTGGTACTTTCCAACATACTTTTGTTAAAGGTCGAAGGATAGGAGACAATATCCTTCGTGCCCAAGAGCTCTTTGCTGGGTTTTACCATAACCCATATCTTCCTAAGTGTGCCATCAAGGTAGATTTCCAAAAAGCTTATGATATGGTTGACTGGATATTTTTGGAAAAGGTCTTGCAATCCTTTGCCTTTCCACAAAAGTTCATTTGGCTCATTATGGAGTGTGTTACCTCCCCCAAATTTTCTGTGGTCATCAATGGGGATCTCCATTGGTTCTTTGTAAGTGGAAGAGGTATCCGTTAAGGTGACCCTTTATCCCCATACATCTTCACCCTTGTGATGGAAGTGTTCTCTGGGATACTCAATTCCAAGGCACGACACCCGAGCTTCAAATTCTTTTGAAGATGCAAGCCTTCCTCTCTTACACACCTATTCTTTGCCGATGATGTGATGCTTTTTGTTGAGGCAAATCAGCCGTCAGCAACTCTTATGAAGGAAGGCTTGGAATTATTTTCGGCTTGGTCTGAACTTATACCGAATGCCAACAAAAGTGAGATTTTTTTCTCAAGTGGATCCAACGAGATTCGATCCCAAATTCGGCACATTTTTTGCTTCAATGAAGGTATCCTCCCCTTTAGATATCTTGGTGTACCTATTATTGCGATTAGACTAAGCAAGACAGACTACATTGCCTTAGTAAACTCTATTACTGCTCGAGCTCGTTCTTGGTCGCAACGCTTCCTATCTTTTGCAGGTAGGTTACAACTTATTAAATCAGTCCTTCATGCTATCTAAGTTTATGGGGCTTCTGTCTTCTCCTTTTCCCGTTCAGTGCTATCAAAGATTGAAATGATTTTAAGACAATTCTTATGGAGAGGCCTGAACTTGGGAACTGGAGGGGCTAAAGTGTTATGGAGTGTTGTGTGCCTCCCTAAAGACGAAGGAGGATTGGGCATTCGTTGGCTCCTTGACTGCAATTGTGCATCCTTACTCAAACACATTTGCAACCTTTTCACAGACAAGGAATCGCTTTGGTGTAAATGAATTCATTCTATTTTTCTAAAAAACAAGAACTTCTGGGTTGCACCTAAACCAATTGTTTGCTCTTGAGTTTGGAAAAAACTTCTTGACCTCCGCTAAGATTTCCAGCTTCACTTCTTTTGGCGCCTTGGCAATGGAGCTAACACCTCCTTTTGGTTTGATCATTGGCACACTAAGGGCCCTCTTTATAAACTTTTCTCTGATAGGGACATTTACCGATCATGAATCTCAAGAAAATCCTCAGTGAGAGAATTCTACTCCTCGGTATGGCATCAATCTCCAGTTTTGGATACGCTCCACTCCTGGTCACTTGGTTTATCCCTAAATGAGGATGGAATTGACCATCTAACTTGGACGGGACATCCCTCAGGTATTTTCTCCTCATCCAAGGCTTGGGAATTAATTAGAAACAAAGGACAGGAAGTCACCTGGAGGTCTTTCATCTGGGATTCTTCCATTTCACCCAAATATGGCTTTCTATTGTGGCTTACCATGCTCAATAGGCTCCCCACGTAGGTACTTTTATTAAGCTATCATAGGATTGTGGAAGGGGTTTGTGCATTTTGCCATTGTAGATCGGACTTCATTGACCACTTATTCTTTAGCTGTAACCTCACGGGCTCCTTTGCCCTCTTCTAGGCATCCAAGTGCAGCCTCTCCTGGAGCAATAGACCATGGCAAGACAATTTCCGTTGGGCTATCCGTTTTATTGGGGGCAATACTTTTCACCGTCGCATCGCTCGATTTTCCTTCAGTGCACTTTGCCACATCATTTGGTCAGAAAGGAACCACATCCTCTTCAAGAACAAGAATCTTTTCTTGCCGGCCATTCGTTTTGTAAAGGTCACAAGAGATAGAGAGCTGTCCTTTAAGCCCGTGGAAGACACTTCCCATAACCGGAGAATACAAAACAACTGGGGTATCTCAACAATAATCTTTTAGTGATCTTCCTTTTTAGATTGTATATAGCTCTTGTTTTCCCTTAGCCACTGTTTTGGCTATCATTTGTTCCACTCCGATCGCTTATAGCTTTGAATAGTCGCACACCTTCTACCCGTTGGAACACCATTGGTGTCCCATTGTGTACGAGATTTTTGTGTACGACTAACCCCTACTTGTAAGTGGTGCGTCAAAAAGTTAATATACATCTTACTTTACAAAAAAAAAGTCATAAAACTTGTCACAAAAATATAATTGAGTCTTAAAATTTTTATAAAGTGCGATATTCTACGTGGCTAAAACATGAAGAAGAACGTTGTTATGATTCAAATATGATTTTTAAATCTAAATATCATTTAAATTAGATAAAAAAAATAAAATTTAAAAAAGGAGGAGGAAGGCAAAATGGCTTAAGGCCCTTGCTGTTGCTACCCACCATTGCCGGAAAGGGCTGGCAATGGTGCGGTGAGTGTCGATTGAGATCGGTCGGGGACCCTAGTTGACTGCAGGCGAGGGCTTGTTGGCCCTCGCGCGAATCTTGGGCAAGGGTTGCGACCCTCCCCCATATTTGGCCGATGCTTGGCAAGCCCTTACCTACAGTTGGCCAAGGTCACAGACCATTGATGGAGGCCCGACAACCCAGATTGACCCTTGCCACACCATCGCCTCCTTGCCCTCTCGACTGCCAAAGTTGCATGAGGGTTGATGACCCTCACTCGATTGGAGAGAGGGCCCCAACCCTCGCCCAAGTTCTACGCAAGGGCTGGTAGGCCCTCACCTGCGGGCGGCCAAGGTCGCTAGTAATTGGCCGAGGCCCAGTGACCTCAGCCGATCCTCGCCGACCCTCACCCAGATCTAATTTAAATATATTTAGATTAAAAATCAGATTTGGATCAAAATAACGTTGTTTTGGCCTTGTTTTTCATATTTTAGTCATGTCAACATCGCGTAAGAGAGATAAAATAATAATAAAAAGCCATGTCAGCGTATTCTATTAGTCAAGTTGGATGGAGTTAACGGAAGGACTTGATTATACAAATTTGATAAATTTTAGAACTTGATTGTACTTTCGTAACAAGTTTTAGAACTTTCAGTGGACTTATCTCTAAATTTTTTGACTTTATGGTGCCAAATTACATATCCTCATAAAATACAATGCTTTTCATCTCCAAATCCCATTTTAGGAAGCTTGATTTTATGGAAAAGGTTTTTTTTCTTCTTTATGGAAAAGATTGTAAGGCAAGTAATTGATGCGTTTTCCATAGAATTTCACCGTGCCCGACTATGGCAATAATCGACTATGCACAAGTTTAAAGAACTTGCATTCACAATATCCCATGTCCCAGGATATGCCACGCCTATTGGTCTATACCATGCATCCTACATGTCTATGCCGCATACTCTCGCTTGTGTTACCACATTACCCCGCATGTCTATGTCATGTCATTCAATGTGCCTATGTCATGTCACCTTACATGTCATGTTGCCACGTCATCTTGCATGTTCATGCGGTGTCATCCAACATGTCATGTTGTCATATCATCATGAATATTTGCACGTTATTTTTTATGAGTGGCAAGATTGGGTAAAAATGCAAAATGAATTACACCGAAAGAAAAGTATTTGCGAAAAAAAGAAGTTTGATATAGAAAAGTTCATCAGCAAAGCAAAAAGCATTGCTCCATTGGTTAATGATAAAGAATTTGAAGGTTCACCACCAACGGATTGGATTAAGAACCGAACGAAACACTCACTTGAGAGAAATTCTCATATATTACCAACTCTCAAATTTGCTTCTTACAAGGAAACTTCAGATTAGAAAACATTAAATTAGGAAATATCAAAGTAGAAAAAGTTAAAACAGGTAACCGCAGACGAGGAAATATCAAACTGGGAAACATCAAATTAGGAAATAAACTCTAACTAGGAAACATTTTTCTAGTCTTTGATTCAGTTGAAGGAACCTTTATCCTCCATCTTCAATGTATTCTCCTTATTGGACCCACCAGATCATGCTGTGATCGAAATCTGCCTTTACTTGCTCAAATATCAAGTGATCTTTAATGGAATTTGATGCTCCCGCATCAATTTTGCCACCTTTTTTTAACATATTATCATGTCATCATGCATACATACACATATTTCATCGAAAAGACAAAATATCTTTCTAGTGTAATGGATCGATAGATGTGAATCGATAAAGATTGCATAAGGTCCTTCGTTGATTTTGGACAACAAAATGACAAGAAATTTAAAGCACGAACACCAAGAACAATCGTTGCCAGTAATGTCAATTGCAGAAAAGATAAGATAAAGATTTGTAGAAGAATGTTAAGTTCCATAATTGATTAGGGGGTCCTCGCAAACGATACAATATAGGTATTTAGGGCTCACAATAAACTATTACTAAAAAATTAAACATGGGCGACGTGGCTCTTATTATTCAAAAACATTAAACAGTTACATTTGAGATTATCGACTTTATCACTCGACGGTTATATCGACTCCGCTAATTTGACAGTTACATCGGTTCCACTATCTTGGTGGTTACATCAACTTCACTACTCGACCGTTGGATCGACTCCTTCGATTCAGCACTTAGCCACTGCTTGTTGACATCTCTGTCAGTCAGAATTGGATGTCCTTGTCGACCGGTTGCACTTTACCGACTAATTATTCTCAACACTTGCCCATTTTCCACTCCTGTTGTACCTCTAACAGGTTTTCATCCAAACTGTCGACTACAACACCTGCACATTTTTTGGTGTCAACACGTTATGTCATCTTGGAGATCGAATTTTAGCTCAAACATGGAGGAACAATCAACCTAAGCTGACACATTAGATGATGTTGGAGTTCAATTCACTTAAGAAAGAGAGTTGTGACATCTAGATATCAAGTTTGGTATGTTTCTAAGGAGGATCGGAATCAACAGATTGGACGTTTGCACAAATGCATGGAGTCGGGATCGGACGCCGACACATTACTGGTCGAATGTTCGACTCGGACATTAAACATTGCTTGTCATAGTTTTGGAAGTTCGGTGAGCTGGAGGTCAAAAGGCATCATTTTCTTTAAGGGTGAGCAGTTTCAGGTTCAATCCAGGTTCCGCTTGAAACCTGAAACCTAAGTTCCCTAGATTTTGAAACTTGGAACCTACCTGCATACACAGAAACTTGGAACCTATCCTATTACAGATTCCAGGGTCTACTTAGATTTTACATGTACTCCTGATTGAACGATTGTAGTGAATCATCACCTCTAATGACCACAATTTGCTACAATCCATTTATCATAGCTTATAATTAAAAACACGAAAAATATGAAACGTTAAAAAAATTAAAAATCTTAATCATGGATATCATAAAAAATAGAATTTCATACTAGTGATTTCGGATTAGACACTCATCATTGGATACCATGGAATGACGTAGGATTGCGTGAAGACATGGAACATAAAAAACACAAATACTTATTCCAACTTCTAGGTGACCTGGAACACGAAACCTATCTGTCGGAACAAATTTTTCAATTTTTAGAATTTGAAACCTATCCTCATCCTAGAATCTGAACCACTGAAACTATTCTCACCCCTAATTTTCTCCATGATTTTAGCTCTTTTTTCAACTTATACTCACATGTTCAGGTCATATTTTCAACGAGCATCAAAATCATATATCTTCTGAAAAAAAAAATTATGTTGTAACTTTTTTCTTTTTGCTTTTTTTTTGTTGGTCCATTTTTTCTTTGGAAACCGTAAAAAGGGAAATTCGATATATACGAGTTTTGCCGGGGTTTAAAGGAGCCGCAGTCCTACGTCTCCTCTCTCTCTCTCTCTCTGTCTCACTCTCACAACTACTCTCAAATCTGTCGCCGGAGAACGAATGATGTCGTCGTCGGCCGGGGCCACGGCCACGGCGGAGGCGGCCGACCCCGCCGCCGCCCCCTACAAGCCCTACGCCCTGGCGAAGACCCTGAACGGCCACAAGGCGGCCATCTCCGCCGTGAAGTTCTCCCCGGACGGCAACCTCCTGGCCTCCTCCTCCGCCGACAAGACCCTCCGCGCCTACTCCACCGCCTCCCTCTCCCCACTCCACGACTTCCACGGCCACTCCCAGGGCGTCTCCGACCTCGCCTTCTCCGGCGACACCCGCCTCCTCGCCTCCGCCTCCGACGACAAGACCCTCCGGCTCTGGGACGTCCCCACGGGCACCCTCCTCAAGACCCTCCACGGCCACACCAACTACGCTTTCTGCGTCAACTTCAACCCCCACTCCAACCTCCTCGTCTCCGGCTCCTTCGACGAGACCGTCCGCGTCTGGGACGTCAAGAGCGGCAAGTGCCTCAAGGTCCTCCCCGCCCACTCCGATCCCGTCACCGCCGTCGATTTCAACCACGGCGGCACCATGATCGTCTCCAGCAGCTATGACGGGCTGTGCCGGATTTGGGACGCTTCTACTGGGCACTGTATGAAGACCCTCATCGACGATGAGAATCCTCCGGTGTCTTTCGTCAAGTTCTCGCCGAACGGCAAGTTCATCCTCGTGGGGACTCTCGATAATACTCTGGTAATGTCTCGAGCTTGTACTGTTGCCCCTCTCTTTATTCAATTGAAAAGCCGATGATTTTGTGGTGGGGTTTTAGTGTGGAAGATTCTAAGGATGTGTTGGTGATGTGATTAGGGCTTTTTCTGGTGCTCTGTTTCGTTTGATGGACTGATGGTGGAGCTTTAAGATGCTAAAGTTTGTATCTTTAGGCTGATGTTGTATGATTCTACTTAGGTTCTAGAAGGTGAAATTTTGTGCACTTGTCTGCCTGGTTGCTGTCTGTTCGCCTTGTCACTGTGCGTACGAGGTCGAAGGTGTTTGCTAGTCAAGCTTGAGATGGAGTGTTCTATCTGCAAATGTAATGCTGGCGGTGGACTTTGTTCCTTTTATCCTCCTTGTATTTGGCAAGGCGACCTTCATCAATGAAAGGCAAAAGAATACTTTGATCACGCCATGGGAATGGAAATACTGATGATGAAAAACAAAGGAACTATCTGCTCTGCCAATGACTTCCTTTTAGTATCATTTTGGGATGTTGGGTCGGTTGACGGAGCATTTGCTTACCTCTGTACTTGAGAGCTCTTCCAAACTTTATATGTGAGGAACTTTTGTCAGATTTAATGGTTTGCTCGATTGTGTCAATTTGGTTCTTTACTATTATGTTGAAAGCAGCTTTGGAGAACTTTATTTCTGTTCGGTTCCTCTGTTCTAGTTGTGGTCAAAATTTAGCTTTGTGGCGGACTTGCATCTTCTCAGTAATGCATGGCGTTGAGCAAATTATTTCCCGGTTTCACCTACTCTTTTGTCTTGAAAACATGTTTATTTTCTTTTGTTCTCTGTTTTATTTTTGTTGCAGAAAATGTGCATTCTTCTTTGTTTCCAGACATGCCTTGATGCCTTTAATCTACTGACAGAACCCTACCAACCATTGTCCAATGATTAGTAGAATACTAGAACTTTAGGGAAAAGGTCTTCGGAATTGGTGTTAATCCCTTCAAAGATGAGAGCTTCCCAAGCTCTTAGTCTTATGGGTCGGTTCCTTCCCCTTCCGCCTATTGTCATGAGAACAAAAAGGAAGGACGATGAATAGCGAAAACTTTGGGTGTTTTATCTTCTCATTTTGGCCCCTTTTTGGTAGCTAACTTGGATTCTTATATTGTGCTTGCAGAGACTATGGAACATATCCACAGGAAAATTTATCAAGACGTATACAGGTCATGAAAATTCAAAATATTGTATTTCTGCTTCTTTCTCAGTGACAAATGGGAAGTATGTTGTGAGTGGTTCGGAGGATAAATGTGTATACCTGTGGGAGCTACAGACGAGAAAAGTAGTACAGAAATTGGAAGGTCATACTGATGCGGTCATATCAGTAGCTTGTCACCCGACAGAGAATATGATCGCATCAGGGGCACTGGGCGATGACAAGAGTGTGAAGATCTGGACACAAGAAAAAGATTGATCTCTTTAGGATAACCTGTTTTATGGGGATTAATTGTGCGGTATTAATGTAAATCTTGACCCAGGTTAGATATTTTTTTCTCCCTTCTGAGATGCATCTAAAGATTTTGTTCTTTATGGTCCGAGTTGGTCAGACTGGTTTGTTCAGATAACCTTTTTGGGTATGTGTATGTGACATCTTTAACTGTTTATGTATTCGAAGGCATCATTAAGTTGTTCAGATGTACTCTTATGAAGTTACTCTTATTTAATAATCCTCCGATGAAATTATGCGAGTAACTAGGTTTGCCCTGAGGCTGAACTGAGGTGTTGACAATGATAAAAACCGAAGCCAATAGTAGAAGAAATAGCTGTGCATAGTGTAAGAACTGAAAGGTAAACTGGAAAGTGTTGTACCTGTGGCTTCTGATGAGTAGTGGGGAAGTCTACTTCTCCACTACGATAGTGTAAGAATGAGCATTATAAGAGAAATGATTTTACTATGAAAGCTATGGATGTAATAAGAGAAGATTTTTACTGTAACAGCTATGGATGTATCGAATGAGGAAAAGTTATGATTTTGTGGAGGATTATCTTGTTGCTTAATGAATTCAGACGCACGCCATGATTTCGTAACGTATGGTAGATGTATAGTCTAGATTTGGCTTGATTTTGCTGAGTTGGCAGTTTATGACCTGAGATTGTGATTATTGTTCTGTTTTAACGATGCCTTGTTGACAAATTTTTAGTCTTACCTAGTTTTGAGTAAGGTAATCGTATTTCCAAATAGCTGCACGCTGTCCTTCTGCTACTAAAACATAACCTCACGGTCAGTTTGGGAGTAGCTTACTGTCTTTATGATGGTTTCATTGTATCAAGAGTTAAAAAGTTCAGAACTATTATTCTTCCCTGTGGTCTTCTAGCATATAGCAGCTTTCTATACGATCGTCATCTAGTTTTATCGGCTGTTATGTGCATTGGTTCGACAACACTCAACTACCTCTGTAATGGTATGTCTTTGTTCGACTATCTTATTTTTGTTCTCTAGGAAGGTACCTTTGTCACGCTGCTATTATCATCCTATCATTTGATGTATGTTGTCGTGGGCTTTTTAAGCATTTGAGTGATGCCCATGATTGTTGTCGTAATTTGGACATTCCGATTATGGCAATGGATTCACTGTTGTCTTCATTATTCGTACATAAATGATGTCTGTAAGGTTTTGCGACAATTTTTTTTTTGTGCTGTTCTTCCGGTGATATGGATTAGGTTCTTCTGGGTTGTGCTCATTTGACATCAGGTTTAGATGTGGATCATATTGGGCGGACGACTATTCTTCTGGTAGATGATGAAAAGATGCAGGGTGCTCCAATGGAGATGTCAGATTCTAACCGAGATTGAGTCCTGCAAACTCTGAATCTCTTGGTTGTAATGGTCGATTTCCAATCATCTCTCCCTTCGTGAGTTGATTCTGTCATCCACCTCCCAATCCAGCTTTCCAGATACGGTGATCTTTGCTGCTCAAATTTAAACAAAAGAAACAAACCCCAAGGTTGCCGAAGCTGGATGAAGCGTCTATGGCACTTTTAGTTCACGAATCGGAAGTCATCTGCTCTTGCAAACGGCGTGCAAGTTACTTTGAGTTCGGATTATCTGCACAGACAATAAAATCTGAACTTGATTAGTTTTGTGGGGGTTGCAAGGTATTTTATGAGTTTCTAGATAGTTTGATCTTTGTGTCGGTGTTTCCATATTGATAAAAATATCAAATCAAAATCGATGCAAAATATTCGTTAAAACTGATACTGTGATTTAAAATCAATTCAAACAGTTTAAGTTACAGCAGCTAATTCGGTTCAAAACTTTTCAATTTGGCTAATTTAGTTTTAAACATTTTGATGATTTTTCAAAATAGTTATTTCAATCAATCTTGGTTAGAAATCACTAATGTGGCATCTCAGTTAGGCCGACTGTCTTACATTGCATGAGTGGCGTTGACGTAGAGGATTTTTACAATTTAAAAAAAAATTGAATTATTTTTTCCCTTTTTGCCCTTTTTTTGTTTCTTTTTTTATTCCTTCTTCAATTGCGGTCATTGGGCCTCGGCGATGGCTAGCAAGGTTGAGGGTCTACCTCACCAACCACTAGCGAAAAGGGAAAGAAAAGGCAAACAAAAGAAAAATTTAAAGAAATTGCAAAAATCATCATGTCATCCCTGCCGTGCCACTTAGGATGCTTAGCATTTATATCAATGATTTTTGGCTAAAATTGACCAGAATAACTACATTGTAAAATTATCAAAAGTTTAGGACTGAATTGACCAAATTAAAAAGTGTAGGACTAAATGGCTGCCATATAATAAGTTTAGGATTTTTGGATAATTTTCCCTCACAAAAGAGGAAAAAAAATCTCTCCTGAATATATCTTGGCATCGAACATAATTTGAAATTGACCTAACCATTGGATTGTCCATCTCATGTTGTGCTTAATTAGTTGGCATTAACATGGTGCACCCAATTCGATTAATTTATACGCATTACCACGTGCAGTTCCAATTCCCATTTCATTGTAATTATATATGGAGGTATGGTAGCACTCTATCTATGAAATTGAGAAAGGATTATATAACAATCCTTAATGTATTGTGAGAATAACAGTATGTTTTGGACTAAAAATAAATAAATAAATAATTATAAATTATTGTTGGGTCAACTCTTTCAAGA
Source organism: Syzygium malaccense (assembly GCA_031216405.1). Classification (NCBI taxonomy): domain Eukaryota; kingdom Viridiplantae; phylum Streptophyta; class Magnoliopsida; order Myrtales; family Myrtaceae; genus Syzygium; species Syzygium malaccense. Next base: position 11,264,224 of record CM062260.1, on the reverse strand, counting down.
ATTTAGGCTGACAAGATGTTGTTCCTTTCACAGTGATCCAAAGATTATTATTCTAGATTGAAAGAGACGTGAAAGATAGAAGCACTATTCAATAATAATGGACAATAAAATATGTTTTGTAATTCTTGTTAATCAGGGTTTTCAAGACGTTTGTTAAATATGCTTAATGGAGAAATGTATGATTTTTCGAATTATATATCGTAAGTGCTGAAGCATTAAGAGGAAAGAACACTCCTGTTTTTTTTTTTTTTAATTTTTTTATCACATTACCTGCCAACAAAACAATGGGAGGAAAAGCATTTGATGCGGGTGTTGGGTTGAAGGGGGAAAAGAAAGCACTCTTATTTAGCATACTTAATAAGAGTGATTTGATTTTCTTTCTTCTCTTTTTGTTGATGACGAAAACACCCACCTTACGCAAGTAGATTTTAGGCCCTTGAAATATCATGCTATTCTTGTGGAGTAGGTAAGATGCGAATCAAAATTTGAATGGGTGACCTAAATATGAAATTATCTAAAAAGTTTTACTTTAAGACCATCAATTAAAAATTTCGAGAAAAGTAGGTGGATTTTTTTTTAGAAAAGTCAATTAATTGCAAATTATAACTTTTCTTCATTCAGCTACAGTAAGTATCTTAAAGACACTATTATATAAAAAACTAAGTTGCTTAATGGAAAATTACATCTCTCATCCTTTTTGGATTCTACTTTCGATCTCTTTCTCTTTACTTTTTACCTATCAAATAAAAAAAGAATAAGATCAATTATCTCCTCCATCCTTTTCTCTTTGCAATTGGTTTTTTCTCCACTTTCCTTTTCCTTTTATTTTAGCTTTTGCCAATTCCTTCTTATTAAGAGAGCATAAAAGAAATCTGCTCGTGCTCCATGTGATGGGGGTCCTGTAGGTCTCATGGAAGCTTCATATTTCTCCTGCATTAGAATATTTAAGCTGTCACGATCTAAACGAGATCCAGGTGGTAGGTTTAACTAGGAATTTTATATTGGAAGTACCCCTTTCAAAGAAAACTACTAGAAGCAGAAATAATATGGTGTACGAATTTATTAGAGACACGTTGAGAAATAGTATTCATAGAAAGAAGTGTCGTCCATCTATATCACTGGTTGTCGGATCAAAAGAGATGAAGTATCGCCGGATTAATTGTAAACTTTTTGACACTTTAATATAAAAATTATGATACATGTACATAATTACGATAAGTTATAGTAGGCGGATCATTAAATATCTCTTTTTTCTTTGGATTAAAAGGGCAATATAATGATATAATCATCTTGCGTTTGGTTCTCCATTAAATTCAGTCATTTTATTACTAATGAATTGGAGTCTCTCTCTCTAGCCCAAAAATGAAAGAAAGAATTGGAGTGTTTCTCAGCGGAGCTTTTTCATACATCTCATAATCAAACCCAATGGAGTTCACAACAACGCACTACACCAAGGATCAGCTACTTGAGATTGTGGTGGCCATCCAATTAAATGATGGGAAATCTCGCTCATTGATTGTATTCTTTTCAAGTTTTTGTGTGTTACGACCACTTTATATGAGGATAACGAAAATATGCATGTGATTATAACCGATTATGATTAAGGGATTAACTCTTCGATAGACCACATAAACCCTCCAAATCCACCAATAGCAACCTTTTTGCTATTGCCATCATTTGGACATGCAATCACCGCTCTCATTCAATCGCCAACCATAGTTCGTGAAGCCAATGACATGAGAAAATATATGATGTGCCGGTCACACGGTCGATGTAGTGTCAATGGCAAATGGTGCAACTTCATGCTCTCATAGAAGCTCACTCCACCAAGGACAAACAAACATATTTCTATATTCAACATGTGCTATCGACTACCTAGTGTAATAATTTATTTGGTGATACATGAATGCGGATTTTGAAAATCGCCATATTTTCCCTCCTTCGTTGAAGAAAACTCAATTTGGCATAGAAATTGCTTTAAAGTAGAATCTAAAGAATGGAATGGATACTAATGACTAGATTGTCGATAAGTCTACCGCAGGGCCTCACGTTCTCTCTGCGTCAAAAGATAATATCCCCCCCCCCAAAAAAAAGAAAGATACAAAGTACTTGTTAGGTCCAATCCATGAACATCCTCCAGTTTGGTTCATATTTTACCAAGACAGAACCCTAAGCGGAATCCAGTCAAAATGCGCCAACGAGTCTGAAAAAGGAGTAAATGGAATTAAAATTCAATGAACGCGTGGGGATAAAGTACAGAAATTAATTTTAGTCCTTGAAAGGTTGGCGAGAGCGTCCCCCTCGTGGTGAGTTGTTTATTGCGGACAGGGTTCCTGCGTGCCCTTTAAACAAAACAAGGTACACATTGCTCAGCAACTTCATGAGTTGCAGCTTTTCAAGAACATACAAAAACCCTCGCCGACCTCCTCCTTCTTCGTTGGTAAGCTTCGCTTCACTTACAAATGACCCCTTCACATCTTTTTACTCGTGGGCTGTTTGCTTGACGACATTACATTGTGCTGCATTATTCTTGAGGTCCTATAAAGGAAATGTTCTCTCTCTCTCTTTCTCTCTCTCTCTCTCTCTCTCTCTCTCTCCCATTCTTGTGATAGTTTACGTTGGTAATGGTTTGGATCTATCGATTTTATGTTAGCATTTCTGTTTTTCATTTTTAAGGAAGAAATCCAGAAAACAGAGAACAATAGAAGTGTCAAGCTTGAAGCTTTCTGTTGGAACGAAACTTCATAATGGGGTCCATCTTCATTGGATTGGGATTTCTTTCGTTTTCTTTTGGCCACAGAAGTGTGTGGTTTGGATGATATTATTTTACTCATAATTAAGTATTTTATGATATGTTGAGTTTCTTCAATTTTGCTATATCGTAGTGCACAGTGTTTTTTAGCAGAATCTTGAAGTTTTAGGTTGATTGAGTGCTCAAAACATTCATTGAATTTTTCTCAGGGAAACGGAAAATCCGGCCTTCGCGGATCGATATCAAATGAATCCCTTTGGTTGCTCTCCCACCGAGTCTGGCTTTAATCAATTTACTTCATTTTCTTTGGCAACTACCCACTCGTCAAAACGAATCCAAAATGTTGGCCAATCGCACGATGTCCCTTTTGCAACTGAGTGCAAAAACCCCCAAATGAAACCATCTCCACCGTCAAATTCTCAAATTATATCCTTTCAGAACTCAGATCTATCCACAAACATGTCTCAGCAATATCCGGGTAAGTGAGGCTTGTGGCCCGACTAATTGTTGAAGGCTGAAACAGTTATTTGGTTGTGTGATGGAAATGAAAATTTTCTCCCTTTGCTTTGTGTTATTCTTATTATTATTTTTTAGGCACCTATGAGTTGCAAGATGGGGAAGGTATGAACATGAAGAGAAGTGGTGGTGGTACATATAGTAGAACAACTTCGCATGCACAAGAACACACTATTGCAGAGAGGAAGCGCCGGGAGAAGCTGAGCCAGTGCTTGATTGCTCTTTTAGCCATCATTCCTGGCCTTACAAAGGTACTCCAAATGAATTCCTATCGAGTGAAAATTCCTGAAGGATTGATATCAGTTCTTTTTCCACCTTCATCATATCCATTTATTGGGGATGTTGGCAATCTTGGTTTCATTTGAGAAATTATAATCAGTTTTCGAAGAATTATATGTCTGAACTTGAACCAAATATAATAAGTTACATTAAGCTAATATTTGTGTTTTTGATAAACGGAAACAAAAAATGAGGACCCTCTTGACAGGATATGTACCTACAGAAACGAAAGGGTTATACCACTTATGCTATACTAGCTATTTTGACAAACAATAGCATAGACATTTATCTTCCTCACTATTGAATAATAAGGAGCTCGTTGCTTATTGCTTGACTTTGCATAATGAGTAATGAAAAAGTAAATTACTTTCTATTTATGTTAAGACAACCCACCTTAGATAGGTAAACCCTGGGCTTATGAAATACTCTAAAAAGTTAATTACTTTTTAGTGTATGTTTATCGAGTGTAGTATACCGGTCTCAAAAGTCTACCTAACTTTTATAATTGCGGATTGGAGATCATATGCCGATACACCTCAGATAATGAGAGGAGACTCCTTGAGAGAGCAAGACCAAAGACCGAGATTAGAGAACCAGAGAGATTGATAATTTGAGGAAAAGAGCTTTTCTATTCTTGCGATTAGGGGTTTTTTGTGGTTAATGAATTAAATTAGGTTTGAACCATCAAATTCATGAGAAATTGTGTGTTCTCTTAAGGAGTAAAGTTAAACTAACACAATTTACCCATAAAATGAGAAAATTGTAGATCAGTGATAGATAATTTAAGTGAATCACGATTATCATTCTAGATTAATACCCAACTACATATGGGCAAAGGGTTGCTTATGTCAAGTATTATTAAGCTGGAATTCATTCTGAAAAATCACTCAATTACTCAAGCTCGATGATGATTGAGTTGATTTAGATTGGTCTGATAAATGTTTGCACCATGTTGGTGATTGGATATTATTTCTCATAATGAAATAGTACTGGATACCATTCACGCATTTAAAATTTGATAAGATTATATGCATCCGTTGTCAAATGATTTAGATGGGTTTAATCCGCATAAGTCAATATCTTTGACATGTAGAAAGATATTGTGCTCTGAACTTGTCTAGAGGAGTGTCGAAACCCTTTTTTTAGTTGCTTAACTTGTTTAGGTTATTAGTTTTGTCTTAATGAATTAAAAGAAAAATTGAATTTTGTGTCTACTGTTTAATTTTCACTGTTATGACTATCGACGGACAATCAATCACGTAAGTTATATGTCATTCATAACATTTAGTAAATGCTAGCTAGTGATTTGAGATCATTACAGTACTTGTATCATTCTTTTTATTCTATTCACAGTAGTCTCATTAATCAGAAAACCAGTCCCTGCTAACGATGGAGGAAACAGAAACCCTTTAATAGGTAAAAAGCTCGACAAAACAACTTAAATTCGACTTCTAGGTAGAATAGTCTGATCTATACAGGTACTTGCTTGAGGATTGTTTAGAAATTGAGACTAACCTCTTATTGAAATAGTCACCATAACAAGGGTTCCGCCAACAAGGACCAGAAAACTTAGGGAACAAAAACGTAGTGTTGTCTTCTAATTTATTACATAATAAGTCTTCATTGTTCCTGCTAAAAAAGTTAATATATGTTCTGGTTGAGTAGCTGGACAAGGCTTCTGTCCTTGGAGACACGATAAAGTACTTGAAACAACTCGAGGAACGTGTGAAGATCCTCGAGGAAGAGGCAGCCATGAGAACCGTGGAATCAGCGATCTTCATGAGGAAGCCATCACTCCGACGTGGTGATGGCATTGTCTCTTTTTCATCCAAAGAGAAGTCATATGACCCAGTTATCGATCAGCAACTACCCGAGGTTGAAGCACGGGTGTCGGGGAAGAACGTTTTGATCAAAGTTCAGTGCAAGAAGCGTGAGGGTTGCATCAAGGAAGTGATGAAACAAATGGAGGACATGAACTTGACAACTCTAAATATCAGCGTCCTAGCATTTGGGAGTTCACTCTTGGATGTCACAATTGTGGCCCAGGTAATTATTGTCAATTTCTTCAAATTGTTTTGATGAAAAGTAGTCTTTTAAAACTTCAACTAGTTTCTAATTTCCTACTACTGCGGACGATTTTGCATTCTGATCCTTTCTTGAGAGCATATTGTCTGTTTCGATATTCTTGGAAACGAGCTGCTATCCGGATTTCTCCCTTTCTTCTTATTTGGAGTCGAGTCATGGTATTTTATCTTCAGTTATATAGAAATCTTACTTGTTTCGTCTACATTACTTGCAGATAGAAAATGAGAATTGCCTGACAATTGAGGAGATTGTCGAAAAACTACGCCATGCTCTGACAACGTTCATCGGATCATCGTCAAGACGGTCAGCTTGTTAGGCAATAAATTGGTTTTCTGCGATGGTCTGTGTCTTAAAGATGTTCATGATTACGTGTTAGTGCAAGAGTAGTGGGTAATTGTACTATTATGTGCATTGTATTTTCTTTCTTACTGTGGTAATTATCTGTTATTGCAAGATTTAACCAAGTGTTAGTGCAAGAATTGTGGGCAATTGTCACTCTTGCCCTCATGGCTTTTTTCCTCTATTGGTCTCGCTTCTATTGCCCTTGTCACCTTTTTTGAACTGCTTGCAGGCAGTACGAGGTTATCTTCTTTATCCTTGTTATTGCAGTTTCCTTTGTGGTAGCTCTCTCATCTTGCTTGACCTGTGGTTAAATCTTGCTTTAAGTCTCTAATTTGGTCATCTATTATGATTATTTTCTTACATCTACAGTTAAGCTTTTCAAGTGGTCCACGGCAACATATTTATGAGGATCGTGATGGAAATAGAAGCAAGCAAGAGTCCACTGTAATGAACCAATCCAGCAGAAACCAAGTTTTCCTTGTAGTTCATTGGCACAGGTCCTCTCACATGGAAAGAAGAGATGACGTTTATCGAGACACAGACCCGAAATTGCGATAAATCTCCCATGTTATCTTCGTATCTCAGTCTAAAATCTGCTGGTTTTGATTCAACTAGCCCTGATTCTAAATCATTGCCTCTGAAGCTTTTCAAGTCTTGTTTTCTTATGACCCCACCTTCACAAATATTAGCTCCTTCATCATTCTTTCCTTCTTGTCGTTCCGGCAATTTTACATACAGGTAGTATTGCCACGCTTCAAGTTGTTGCATTGCAAAGTTTAGTCTTTCTTTAGGAGAGAAGACCCAGATCTTCAGGAGGGGGTGGCGAGTTAGATGTTTTTGGCTTTTCAGTTTGCTGATTGTAGATGCAGTTAGTTGTACATAGTTCGTGTATACCTGTAATCATCATGTGTGTCTCATGTATTGATCAGCTCCATTGCTTGAATTAGAGATGGACAGACATTCAAATGTAACTCAATTCCATAATTTCCTCTAGTACATTCTTTGCTGGCCTTACCGCAAAATTATCTTCACTCCCTTTATCTGTTTTTGTTGAGAATGAAGCCTCATCACGTCCTGTCTCTCTCCTTTTTTTCGGCGAGGCTTCATAATATCATAACCAATCAAACGGAAAAAGAATAAAAATCTAGTTTAATTCATCTGTTGTCTGTGTTATGTAGGTTTTGAAGTTTCTTAATAGAGAAATGCTTTTGTGACTATTCTTAATCCACCGTAAGATTAACGGCCTATCATGAGCCACCAAAAAACAATCCTTCAAGAATTTATGGCTTACAACATGCCGTTACTTTCACAGTGACTTGAAGACTAGCAAAACCCTTTTGCATATGCATATTGATTTGTCTGTATGCATAGATCCATGTGTTTATGAAGTTTGAACTTGATATTATTGATATAGACACGTGAGTCATGTTAGAAAGGTCTCATATTGGATACTTGGTGTGGTGTGGAGTAATTAATATATCCTAGTTAGTTCATAACTCATTAGTTTAAGCTTTTTAATAAAGTTGGGTTCAACAAGATGTGTCGATGACAGGCTCGGATTTGGGCACTCTCTTAGTCATGTTTTCTGTGTAATATCCTGACCTTTGGGAGCATTGCGTCCACACCTAAACAAAATATCAATAACAAGTTTCGCAATGCATTTAGGCACTTTGGAGAAAAGTGATAATGAGATAGAACTTGGAGAGAAGTATTATGTAAAGATCTTGACAATTCGACCACAAAAGGAACGAGGGAGGAGTATTCTGGGCACCTATATTCGGCGAAGAGCAGAACATGATGAAGCCAAAATATTCACACGCTTGAATTGAAGAGAGAGAGAGAGAGAGAGAGAGAGAGAGAGAGAGAGAGAGAGAGAAGAGGAGCTCTTTCAGTGGAGGATTTGTCGTGCATGCGTGGGATTGATCGCACAGCACTTATGCATTAAAAAGTTCTTACCCTCGGAGCTCTCTGTCTTGGCGTTTCACACTTTGGCCTCCATCGTTTTGAAAATCTCCTGCCAACTCTTGGTGACCACCTCACCTCACATCCAGGCGTGACCGTGACCGAGACCAAGACCGAAGCGCATCCAGGGGTGACCAAGGCCACAGGGGGGCAGTAACCGAGCTAGACCAAGCCGTGTACCTGGCACGCGAAAGAGCAAGAACCCCAGTGCAGCGAATCGCATCCCGGATATCCACTTCGGCGGGGTTCACCGCAGCGGTCCACCATCCACTAGTGACACCATCCGTGAGCACTACCTTCCCCGACCACCATATTACAACACGAACCTCGCATACATGATCGCATGCATGCATTGATCAATCACTCTCCGCGCCTTAATCAAGTCACGCGTCCACACATTACACAATCCATACGAGGCGAGAAGTTAGCCAAGTGGAAGACAAAAGAAAAGGAAAACGATGGAGACTTGGTGATAGAAAAGGAGAGTGAAGAGGTGATGATAGGCGTTCGTTGAATACTTCAAAAGAGAGCCAATAAGTGGAGCAATACCCGGGAGCTTGCGGGAAAACAGTGGATTTGTTTTCTTTTGGTCTTTGTCCAGACTTGATGAAACAAAGCAGCATACATCGTGGGTTTTGTGGTCCTGCTTGATGCAAGCAAAAAGAAAGTTTAAAAAAAAAAAAGCAGATCGTGAAGGTCAGCATTTCCCGCACCTGAGTTTGATCCGTCACAATCGACGGCCAACTCTTCGTCCCATCGTCCCTCACCACCGGCTGTCTTTTCCTCAGCCCGTACTCCAGCGCACAGCCGCCACAGTCGCCGCCATCCTTTTGCCATCCAGTCGCCGCCAGTCTTGACGTCGCTCTTGGCCGTGATCCACTCTAGGTCCGCGATTGTTGGTAATTCAAATCAATGCAGGACTGTGTTTCTTTTGAATAGTTTGACTCGATTTTTAGACTGCATGATTTATCAGATTACATGTCCATCTATTGCATGTTTTAATATATGCATGTCTTAGACTATCTAATTTCCTTGAAGATTATCATTGCATATTTTTGGCCGGAAATTATTGACGCGACAATCCAGTTAATAACGGCTGTCTACATGACATAGCCTGTGACTTAGATGAATTTTGTTATTTTTTTCTTTTTTCTCTTTTTTTTTCCTTCTTCCTCTGCCTATGGCCAAGCCTCGATGACATTTACCCTCGTTAGCCTCTAGCAAGGGCCGCAATGCCCTCGCCCATCTCGACCCTCGCTTGGGGCTAGACCCTCGCCTATGGTTGATCATTGGTCATTGCCGAGACCAGCCACAGGCAAAAAGGAAAAGAAATGGTAAAAAAAATATAGTAAAAAGAAAAGAAAGAAAAGAAAATGAAAAAAGAAGAAGAAACTTCAAAAATGTTTTACGCAAGCGCTGGCTACGGTTAGTGTCATTTCTTGCTAAAATTGACTAGATTAATTATATTGAAAAATCGTCAAAAATTTTAGGACTAATTTGGCCAACTTGCATTGGCTACTCTATAATAGGTTTAGGAGTTTTGGGCAATTTTCCCTCACATCAGAGGAATAAAAATCTCTCCCAAATATTATATTTTGGCATTGACATAATTTGAAATTGACCTACCCGTTGGGTTGTCCATCTCAGGTTGGGCTTACCGTGCACTTCCTATTCCGACTTCATCGTAGTTATAAATGGATGTATGGTAATACTATTGGTTGATAACGAAAAAACCCACCTCAAGCAAATAGATTCCGGGCCTATGAAGTATCAAGCTACTGCTGTGAAGTAGGTAAGATGCGAATCAAAATCTGAGTGGTTAACTAAAATATGAAATTAGTTGAGAAGTTCTATTTTAAGACTATCAATTAAATATATCGAGAGAGTAGTCAGTGGATTTTTTGTGAAAAAAGTCCATTAATTGCAAATTATAAATTTTCTTCATTTAGTTACAGTAGGGACCTTAAATACTTCATAGAAACCAGTTCCTGCTTAAGGGAAAATTACATTTCTCATTCTTTTTGGATCCTCCTTTCAATCTCTTTCCCTTTGCATTTTACAAATCAAATAAAAAGAGAATCAATATCTTCTCCAACCTTTTCTCTTTGCCATCGATTTTTTCTCTACTTTCCTTTCTTTTTATTTTAATTTTGTTCAATTCCTCCTCATGCACTTTCAAAGAAAGCATAGAGAAATCTGCTCGTACTCCTTGTGATGGGGGTCTTGTCGGTCTCACGGAAGCTTCATATTTCTCCTGCATTAGATTTAAGCTGTCTCGATCTAAATGAGATCTGGGTGGTAGGGTAACAAGGAATTTTATATTAAATCTCCCCTTTAAAACAAAACTACTAGAAGCAGAAATATTATAGTGTACAAATTTATCTAGAGACATGTTGAGAAGTAGTATTCCTAGAAAAAGAGTTTCGTGCATCTCTTATCACCGATCGTTTGCTTTCATTCAATAGAGGATTTCGTAAATATCCAAGGAACGGTGCTTTCAGAATGTATTAATTGTCGGATCAAAAGAGATGAAAATTCACCGGTTTCAATTGTAAACCTTTGAAGTCTTTGTTTGTCATGACACTTTAATATAAAAATTATGACACAAGTACATAATTACGATAAGTTATGGCCAGTGTATCATTGTATATCTCTTTTTGCTTGGGATTAAAAGGGTAATATAAGAATATAATCATATTGTGTTTGGATGGCCATTGGATCCGGCCATTTTATTAATAATGAAGTGGAGTCTCTCTTTTGCCCAAAAGAAAGAATTGGAGTGTTTCTCTCATAGGAACAGTCAAACGGGGGGTTTCTTTTCAAGTTTTTGCGTGTTATTATATAGGAGTTATGAAGAAATACGCGTGATTATATCCGATTATGATGAAGCGATCAGTTCTTCGATGGATCATAGAAGTCTCCCAAATCCATAGGTAGCGATTTTTTTTTTTTTTTAATAAACGTTAGCCATAGATCATAGGGCCAAGGAGACGAGAAAATATATGATGTATTGGCCACACGGTTGATGTAGTGTTAGTGGCAAATAGTGCAGCTTAGTGCACGCATGGAAGCTCACTCCACCAAGGACAAACACTGCCACGTAAGATAAACGTATCGAATACTTGGTGTAATCATTTATTTGGCTACACATGAATGCGGATTTTGAAAAGAGCGCTACATTTCTCCCCATTCTTGGTTCAAGAAAACTCAATTTGCCATTAAAATTACTTGAAAAGTGTATATTACTGACAAGAAGGTCGATAAATCTACCTTAGGGCCTCGTGTTCTCTTTGCATCGAAAGATAATATTTATTTAGACTGATTATCCAAAGAAAAAAAGAAGATAAAAAGTAGTTGTTAAGTCCAACCCATGGACATCTTCCAGTTTGGTTAATACTCTACCAAGACGGAAATAGAGTGCATGTGAAACTGATGCCGAAGCGCGATAGAAGAATTGACTGAACAAGAAAATTCGACAGAAGAACAATTCGTCTTCCAAATATGATTATCAAATCAAAAATATCCAAAGTCTGCTAAAAGGAAACCCTAAAACAAGCTTAAATATCCCCAAACCTAACCCTACTAGGATTAGTAAATATCAAGACGTAAAATTACGAAAACTGCCCTTTATTAAATTAACCCAAAAAAATACTAAAAAAATAGAAAAATCCATCTAAACAATCTCGAATCGCGAAAATCCATCGTTAATCATAGCCAAAGGCAGTGAGTATTGATCAGCACGCCGTTTCGCTTCAGCCTACCAAATTTGAGCTCAATCTGACATTGTCGACTACAAATCCGCCGATTTGCTCAGTCGCGTAACGGGTCCGCCGGTCCCCCTAGGTGCATCATCCTCCCCTGCTAGAGAAAGATTCGTCCTCGAATCTGCTTCGCCTTCATTATCGTCATCAATCTCCTCAAGATCTTCTTCCTCTTCAGGGTAGTAAGGTGACAAATCTGCTACATTAAAAGTTCCGGATACATTATACTTACCCGGCAATTCGATCTTGTAAGCATTGTCACTAATTCGCTCCAAAACTCTGAAAGGTCCATCAGCTCTAGGTTGAAGCTTGCCAAACATACTCGCGGGAAATCGTTCCTTCCTAAGGTGAATCCAAACTAGATCACCTTCCTTGAAGACAACTCTTTTCCTGCGCATATCCACGCGTTGCTTATACTTCATGTTCTGACTATTGATCTGATTATGGACCTGGGAATGCAGCTCTTTGATATACTTTGCATGTTCCTCAGCTTCCTAGCTAAATTGCTTGAGCACTGGTATCGGTGTGAGATCTAATGGAGTAATTGGATTACGCCCATAAACCACCTCAAAAGGAGTCTTGCTAGTAGTTCGGTTCTCTGACCTGTTATATGCAAATTCTGCCTGAGGCAATGCCAAGTCCCACTGTCGCGGATTATCTCCAATCAAACTCCGCAGTAAATTCCCTAAGCTTCAATTGACAACTTCTGTTTGACCATCAGTCTGAGGATGATGAGATGAACTAAACTGCAAACTTGTACCCATGTACCTCCAAAGAGTGCGCCAGAAGTGACTCACAAATTTCACATCACGATCTGAGGTAATGGACTTAGGAATTCCATGCAGCTTCACAATCTCCTGCAGAAATAATCGAGCAACCTGTGAAGCATCATAGGACTTGCTACACGGGACAAAGTGGGCCATCTTCGAGAATCTATCGACAACCACCATTATTGAATCCTTACTCCGCTGCGTTCTTGGCAAACCCAAGACAAAGTCAAGACTGACATCCTCTCACGGTGCAACTGGAACAGGTAGAGGCATATACAATCCTGCATTAGTACTCTTGGTCTTTGCCACATGACATATCCTGCACCTCTCTATAAAACGTGTCACGTCACGCTCCATCCGAGGCCAATAAAAGTGTTCACTCAACAAGGCCTTTGTCTTATCCACGCCAAAGTGTCCAGCTAAATCGCCCGCATGTCCCTCAATAATAATAGATTCCCTCAAAGAATATTGAGGAATGCACAATCTGTTACCTTTAAATAGATAACCCTTCACGATCTGAAATTGTTGAAAAGGCTCCGTTTTGCTCTTCCTCCAGATATCCCCAAAATGAGGATCAACAACATATAAATCTTTAAAAGTGTCAAAGCCTAGAACTTTTACCTGCATCGTAGACAGCAAAGAGTGTTTTCTGCTCAATGCATCTGCCACACTATTTAGCACTCCTGCCTTATGCTTGATGGAAAAACTGAAAACTTGAAGGAACTCCACCCACTTTGCATGCCTTGCATTCAATTTGTGCTGCCCATTGATGTATTTCAAGGCTTCATGATCAGAAAATAAGACAAACTCTTTCGAAATAAGATAGTGCCGCCAATGCTCCAAACTCCTCACAATAGCATAAAATTCTTTATCATAAGTTGAATATTTCCTTTTCGCCTCGTTCAACTTCTCACTAAAGAATGCCACAGGTTTACATTTTTGACTTAGGACACCCCCAATACCAACACCTGAAGCATCACAATGCACCTCAAAAATCTCATTAAAATCAGGAAGCACGAGAACAAGTGCTTCAGTCACCTTTTTCTTTAATAATTGAAAGGCAGCTTCTGCCTCCTTAGTTCACACAAATTTACTTCCTTTCAAACAATCCGTCAGAGGTGCAATAATAGTACTGAAATCTCGAATAAATCTCCGATAAAAAGACGCAAGCCCATGAAAGCTACGTACCTCATGAATATTTTTCGGAATCTCCCAATTTGTAATAGCCTCAACCTTAGCTGGGTCCATATGAATGCCCTCCTTAGTTACTATATAGCCCAAAAAGGTCACACGATCGGTCAAGAAGTGACAGTTCTTGGTATTAGCATATAATTTCTGTTCCCTCAATGTCTCGAACACCATTCTCAAATGCTGTAAGTGTTGATCAGTCGATACACTATAAACCAAAATATCGTCGAAATATACGACGACAAACTGGCTAATAAAAGGACGAAACACCTGATTCATCAGTCTCATAAAGATGCTCGGTGCGTTAGATAACCCGAAAGGCATCACCATCCACTCATACAGACCATCTCGAGTTTTAAAAGCGGTCTTCCACTCATCTCCAGGACGCACCCTAATCTGATGATATCTACTTCTCAAGTCTATCTTCGAAAAAATAGTCGCTCCATGCAGTTGATCAATTAAATCATCAAATCTCGGAATAGGAAAGCGATACCTGATCGTGATTTTGTTAACAGCTCTGCTATCCACGTACATTCTCCACGACCCGTCTTTCTTAGGAACCAATAAAGCTGGCATTGCACAAGGGCTCATGCTCTCTCGAATTGCACCTTTTTCTAATAGTTCCTGCACTTGCCTCTGCATCTCCTCATGCTCCTTAGGATTCATTCTGTAAGCTACCTTATTAGGAATAGCAGCTCCTGGAACGAGATCTATACAATGCTGAATGTCCCTCATGGGTGGTAATCCAGGTGGCAACTCCTCTGGCACGCATCAACAAACTCCTCAAGTATAGATAGAACTTGAGTTGAAATTTCTGGACTATCAAGATTCTGCTTCATGACTACAATAGCATAAAGCTCTGGGGCATTCACCGCCTCCTCCTGGAACTCTGATTTGGAAAGCAGATTACTTTTCCCTTCTTTTCTCAAATCTGAAGGACTCAGAGTAATAGTCCGGCCATCTTTCTTGAAGGTGTATGTATTTTTGAATCCATCATGCTGTGTTTTCCTGTCAAACTGCCAAGGCCTCTCCAACAGAATAGGACAAGCGTCCATTGGAACGACGTCACCCCACACTTCATCAGCATATTTCTTCCCAATCGAAAACTGCACTAGACACCTCTTGCTCACTTTTACCTCATTCCCCTTCCTAAGCCATGACAACTTATATGGCTGAGGATGTTCGACAGTTTTCAACTCCAACTTTTCTACCATAGTGGTAGATATTACATTCTCACAACTTCCCCCGTCAATGATCATACTGCACACCTTTCCCCCACTAGTGCACTTAGTATGAAATATATTATGCCTGAGCCACGATTCATCATCTACCTCAGCAATATTTAAAACCCGACGCACAACTAAAGACTCACCAGAATCGGCATAGATAATGTCCTCCGGATCTGGATATGCTTCTGCTTGCTCGCCATCAGATTCATCATAAGTTGGGTCTTCATCAAAAGTTGGATTATCTACAAGTGTCACAAACTGTCGGTTCGGACAATCAGCGGCAAAGTGCCCGCATTCTTGACACTTAAAACATTGCTTGCCTGCAGTTCCTCCCCTGCTAGATCCAGTACCACCCTGCTCTCCTTTTATTGCAGATTTCAAACTAGCGCTCTTAACTGCTGCCGGGGCTGAAGAACTCCCTACTTTCCCCCGGGACTCTTTATCTGATCACTTGGAACTGCTGCCTATCCATTTAGAACCGCTGCTAGACCACTTAGACTTACTGCCTTTTCTTTTAAACTGCCCCTCCACCTTTAGGGCTAGTCTGCACACATCCTCATATGTCCAATACTGCTGCAATTGGACAACATCAGAGATGTCATATCACAGCCCTGCTAGATATAGTGCAATTGTCTGCTCGTCTTCCTCTGCCACATCACAACGCATCCGTAAACGATCAAATTTTTCTGTGAATTCCTCAACTGTTTTATCATCTTGCTTGACGTTATGATATTCGATAAACGCCTCTTGCCTATAATGGGTAGGAAAAATTTTTTTTTGCAATAACTTTTTCATCTTCTCCAAGCGATCCACCTTCGGCTTCCCCTCTCTAGCGTGTTGCTTTTTTACGTGTTCCCACCAAATCGAAGCATGTTTTCGCAGCCTAATAGCCACTAACTTCACTTTTTGCTCCTCAGTTAGGTCTTTAAGATCAAAAATCCGTTCTACCGTATGCAACTAATCAATAAACTCATCAGGATGAGCTTTACCATTAAACTCGGGAATCTCGATCTTCATTCTGAAATTTTGAGAAGAACGCTGATTTCAAGGTCGTACTCCTCGATTCCGCCCCTGGTTCAGAACTCCGAAAGGGTTTACGTCTTCTTCTTCATCATCGGATGAATCCTTAGATTCCGCTTCTTCTTCGGATTGAACGCCCAACCTCGCCTCCGCAAGTTGTCGCTCCAAATCCTGGATTCGTCTTCTCTGTTCTTCAATTTCTACGTCTCGCAGATCTCTTAGACGCGGTTGGTCGTCTACTTCAGGAACGCCTCCACGCCCCCGGCCACCACGAGCCCGCTGTCCACGACCGCGATTCTATTCAGCCATTGATTCAAGCAACCTGTGCTCTGATACCAATTGATGCCGAAGCGCGATAGAAGAATTGACTGAACAAGAAAATTCGACAGAAAAACAATTCGTCTTCCAAATATGATTATCAAATCAAAAATATCCAAAGTCTGCTCAAAGGAAACCCTAAAACAAGCTTAAATATCCCCAAACCTAACCCTACTAGGATTAGTAAACATTAAGACGTAAAATTACGAAACTGCCCTTTATTAAATTAACCCAAAAAAATACTAAAAAAATAGAAAAATCCATCTAAACAATCTCGAATCGCGAAAATCCATCGTTAATCACAGCCAAAGGCTGTGGGTATTGATCAGCACGCCGTTTCGCTTCAGCTTACCAAATTTGAGCTCAATCTGACATCGTCGACTACAAATCCGCCGATTCGCTCAGTCGCGTAACGGGTCCGCCGGTCCCTCTAGGTGCATCAGAAACCCAAGGCGGAATCCGGTCAAAATGCGCCAACGAGACTGAAAGTAGAAGGAATGGAATTGAAATTCAATGAACGCGTGGGGATAAATACAGAAATTAGTTTTAGTCCTTGAAAGGTTGGCGAGAGCGTTTCCCCTCGTGGCGAGTTGTTTATAGCAGACACAGTTCCTGCGTGCACTTTAAACAAAACAAGGTATACAGAGCTCAGCAACTTCAGGAAGTCGCAGCTTTTCAAGAAAATACAAAAACCCTTGCCGACCTCCTCCTCCTCCTTCGTTGGTGAGCTTCGCTTCCCTCACAGATGACCCCGTTAAATCTTTTTACTCGTGGCCTGTTTTCTTGATGACATTACATTGTGTTGCATTGTTCTCGAGGTCCTATGAAGAAATGTCTCCCTCTCTCTCTCCGTCCGTCCGTCTGTCCGTCCGTCTGTCTCTCTTTCCCCACTTATTTTCTTTTTCCCCATTTTTTGGCTAGTTTAGGCTGGTAATGGTTTGGATCTATCGATTTTATGTCAGCATTTCTGTTTATCTTTTTTGAGGAAGAGATCCTGAAGACCGAGGACAATAGAAAGACGATAGAAGTTTTAACCTTGAAGCTTTTTGTTCTGATGATTAAGTATTTTACGATGTATTAAGTTTCTTCAATTTTGCTATATGGTAGTGCAGAGTGTTTTTCAGCAGAATCTTGAAGTTTTAGGCCGATTAAGTGCTAAAAATCATTCATTGAATTTTTCTCAGGGCAACAGAAAATCCGGCCTTTGCAGATCAACAACAGATGAATCCCTTTGGTTACTCTACCACCGAGTCTGGCTTCAGTCAGTTTACTTCATTTTCTCCGGCATTGACCTACTCATCACATAGAATCCAAAACGCTGGCCACTCGCCCGATGTCCCTTTCGAAACCAAGCGCAAAAACCTCCAAGGGAAACCATCTCCACCTTCTAATTCTCATATTATATCATTTCAGAACTCAGATCTATCCCCAGACATCTCTCAGCAATATCCTGGTAAGTGACGCATGGGAACGGACAAATTGTTGAAAGCTGAAACTGTGATTTTGTGTTGTGATGGAAATGAAAAATTTCTCTCTTTGCTTATTATTGTCATTATTACCTATGAGTTGCAAGATGGGGAAGGTATGAAGATGAAGAGAAAAGGAGGTGGTACATTTAGTAGAACAACTTTGCATGCACAAGAACATGTCGTTGCAGAGAGGAAGCGCCGGGAGAGGCTGAGCCAGCGCTTCATTGCTCTTTCAGCTATCATTCCTGGCCTTACAAAGGTGCTCCAAATCAATTATTGTTGTGCGAAAATTTCTGAAGGATTGATATCTGTTCTTTTTCCACCTTCATCATATATCTTTAATAGGGGTGTTCGCAATCTTGGTTTCATTTGAGAAAATACAATTGGGTTTCAAAGAATTTTATGTCCAAACTCGAACCAAATAGGCAGATATTAATAAGTTACATTAAGCTAATATTTTTTTTCTTGATAAATGGAAAATAAATTTGGGACCGTCTTGACAGAATATATATCTACAGAAACGGAAGGGTTATACCACTTATGCTATACTAACTATTTGGAGGACAAACAATAGCATAGACATTTATCTTCCTCACAATTGAACAAGAAGGAGCTCGTTTCTTATTTCTTAACTTTGCATAATGAGTAATGAAAAAGTTAATTACTTTCTATTTATGTTAAGAAAACCCACCTTAGATAGGTAAACCCCGGGGTTATGAAATACTCTATAAAGTTGATTACTTTTTAGTATATGTTTATCGAGGATAGCGTACCAGTCTCAAAAGTCTACCTAACTTTTAGAATTGTGGTTTGGAGATTATATGCCATATACGCCTTAGATAAAAGGTAGAAAGCAGTTGTTGACTTCAAATAATGAGAGAGGACTCCATGAGTGAGCAAGACCAAAGACCGAGATTAGAGAACCAGAGAGATTGATAATTTGAGTAAAAGAGCTTTTCTATTCTTGCGATTGGGGGATTTTTTATGCTTAATGAATTAAATTAGGTTTGAACCATCAAATGCGTGAGAAATTGTGTGTGTTCTCTTAAGGAGTAAAGTTAAACTAACACAATTCGCCCATAAAATGAGAAAATTGTAAATTAGTGATAGACAATATAAGTGAATCATGATTATCATTCTAGATTAATACCTAACTACATATAGGCAAAGGGTTGCTAATGTCAAGTATTATTAAGGTGGAATTCATTCTGAAAAATTACTCAATTACTCAAGCTGGACGATGATTGAGTTGATTTAGATTGTTCTGATACATGTTTGCACCATGTTGGTGATTGAATATTCTTTCTCATAACAAAATAGTACTGGATATTATGCACGCATTTAAAATTTGATATGATTCTATGCATCTGTCGTCAAATGGTTTAGATTGGTATAATCTGCATAAGTGAATATCTTTTACATGTTAAAAGATATTGTGCTCTGAACTGGGCTGGAGGAGTGTCAAAATCCTTTCTTTAGTTCCTAACTCGTTTAAGGTATTAGTTTTGTCTTCATGAATTAAAAGCAAACTTGAATTTTGTATCTACTGTTTAATTTTCAGCTATATTTCATTCATAACATTTTGTAAATGCTAGCTTGTGATTTGAGATCATTAGAGTACTTGTAGCATTCTCTTCATTCTTCTCACAGTAGTCTCATCAATCAGAAAACCAGTCCCTACTAACGATGGAGGAAAACAAAAACCTTTTAACAGGTAAAAAGATCAACAAAACAACTGAAATTCGACCTCTAGGTATAACCGTCTGATCTATACTGGTACTTGCTTGAGGATTGTTTAGAAATTGAGACTAACCTCTTATTGAAATAGTCACCATAACAAAGCTTCCATCTACAAGGACACTTATGAATCGCCAGAAAAGTTAGGGACCAAAAACGTAGTGTTGTCTTCTACTTTATCACATTATAAGCCTTCATTATTCCTGCTAAAAAATAAATAAATGTTCTGGTTACGTAGCTCGACAAGGCTTCTGTCCTTGGAGACACAATAAAGTACTTGAAACAACTTGAGGAACGTGTGAAGATCCTCGAGGAAGAGGCAACCATGAGAACTGTGGAATCGGCAATCTTCACGAAGAAGCCATCACTCCAACGTGGTGATGGCATCGTATCTTTTTCATCCGAAGAGAAGTCGTATGACCCAGTTATTGATCAACAACTACCCGATGTCGAAGCACGGGTGTCGGGGAAGAACGTTTTGATCAAAGTTCAGTGCGAGAAGCGCGAGGGTTGCATCAAGGAAGTGATGAAACAAATGGAGGACATGAACTTGACAACTCTAAATATCAGCGTCCTAGCATTTGGGAGTTCACTCTTGGATGTCACAATTGTGGCCCAGGTAATACGGTTCCTTGATAATTATTTGAGCTTTAGCGTCGCTTTTCGTCGTACCTCAAAAGCTTTTACATTTCGCTTTTAACATCTAAAATAACAATGAACGAGTGAAGATAAGTACTTCCACATGCCAAAGGAAACGATTGTAAAAGAATCACATATCAGATGTGTACGAATTCTTAGAGTATGTTCTATCCACTTTTAGTTGTATTTATGTAAGATTCATTGACATGTTGCTCTGTAAATTATTCTCTTCTTATTTAGAGTTGAGTCAGGGTATTTAATCTTCAGCAACATAGAAATCTTACTTGTTTCGTCTACATTACTTGCAGCAAGAAAATGAGAACTGCCCGACAATTGAGGAGATCGTCGAAAAACTACGTTTTGCTATGACGACGTTCATCGGATCATCTTCAAGATGGTCAGCTTGCTAGGCAATAAATTGGTTTTCTGCTGGGGTCTGTGTCTTAGAGATGTTCTTGATTACGTGTTAATTAGTGCAATAGTTTGTGGGTAATTGTACTATGATGTGCACTGCATTTTCTTGCTTATTGTGATCATTATCTGTTAGTGCAAGATATAACACGTGTTAGTCAAAGAATTGTGGTTAATTTTCACTCCTCTTTGATAGGAAAGTTTTTATGTGAAAACACTCACAACTCAAAGAAGAGAAGGAGGCGAATAAGCTCTTCACTTATTTTTATTTTTTATTTCACATTTTTTTACCTTATCAAATGGATCACAAGACTCACCTTTATAGAAGCTTGTTACATGACTCTTGAATGACTCATAATTATATCTAGTATTTCAAGAAGATAGATTCCTGAAAATTTACAAAACATTAAACTAGGCATAAAAATACGATCATACTTTTGAAACTAACATTACAATAAAGACTTTTCTTAATTCGCGCACCAATTTGGAAGCCGAACAGACATTGACATCTGTAACAGCCCGAATTTCGATGTCATTTTCGGGATCAATAAAACTGATATTATTTCGCATTTCATTTTAGTAAGTCTCGCCCAGAACTGATCACTCTCGGAATACTAATCATTAGGGTATGGCTAACTAAAAAATGGTACGTGGACCGGGGACCCTATCGCGAAAGGGATACTGATCACGAGAGACGCTGAGGAAATATTTTGGGCCAACGTGGGCCGATCTTAGGAAAGAGTAATGGATTGGGTTTGGCCAAGGCCAACGATGTACAATTGGGACACAGGTGATTCTGCAAGACCAAAAGTGCACGTGGTCAACTAGTCCTGAACTTGAACCTAATGATTGTGACCTCTGAAACTAATGATAATTTCTCATTCTCTCAATGATCGAGATCATCACAATACGGATAGCCCTAGGTCGATACGCGTAATCTCTAAAGAGCCGCCCGTTAGTGAGAGACCCTGAAATTGAAAGTTTAGCGAGTATTGTTCACGGAATTGAGCCCGGATTCCGATGTCGATTTTCGAAGGTTTAAGAGGCTATTTTTGGGAATCTAACATCATATCACGCTGGCCACACATGTTTGGAGTTAGTACAAGTGAAAATTGGAATTTCGGTCCGGGGGTGAAAAATTACGATTTTGCCCCTCGGGACGCCAGCTTTGCTTTTTGAGATCAAATGAGATTATTTTTCGAGGCTAACGTCATTTTTGGGTGGCCACGCATACCAGGAGTCGTTTTGGACAAAAACTGGAATTTCGACAAAAATTAGAAAAATAATATTATTTTATTCCCTGAACTTTGCAGTCGATTTTCGAGGGCTTAAAAAGTGAATTTCGTGATTCCGATGTCATATTAGGTTGGCCACACATATATGGAACGCGTATGTGCGAAAATTGGAATTTCGCCCCGGGATCGGAAAAATGACGATTTTGCCCCTGGGCTATTTTTGGTCCGAATTTTTGGAAAATTATTTGGGATAATTAAGAGGACTTATCAGCTCAATTATTGGGGCTATTGACCCTTTCTCTCTTGAGTTTTGGATAAGAATAAGTAAGGACCGTTGGATTAGGGGCGTTTTGGTCATTTTGGACCGATCAGCAACACGTGGCACTTTGGGCTGCTATATTTGACCATGTTGGACTGATCTTCTCTCTCCTCTACTCCTCCTTCGGCAGAACCATCAGCCAGCAGCCTCTTCCCCAATTTTCTCTCTTTTTCTCTCATTTTCTCTCTTGATTTTGCCTCGCCGGAGCTTGCCGCCGGCCACCGGAGAGTCGCCGCTGGCCACCGTGCCCCGCCGTGGACCACCTCAGCCCCCTCAGCCTCAGCCTTACCCTGGCCGACCCTTTCTCTCTCCCTTTCCCTCTCTTTCTCTCCTTTTTTCTCTCATGGATTAGACTCGTCGCCGCGCCGGAGCTTCGCCGGAGCTTCGATCGCCGTTCTGTCGACACCCAGCCGTCCAGCACCGCCCCATACGACGTCGACCGTACCCGGTCGTATAGTGTCCGTACGATTACTGTTCACGCGTCCTTACGGATACTATTCACGCCGTACGGACCGTCGCGCCGGCCACTGGCACCTCGCCGGCCACCGTTCCCTGTCTATCCGTACAGTGTCAGTACAGTTGGTAATGTTCACCGCCGTTCGCACGGTCACTGTTCACGCCGTCCGTACGCCGTCGCCGGGAATTTCGCCGCCGGTTTCACTGTTCACCAGTGATCGGCCGCCGTTTCCCGTCGCCGTGGTTCGGAAATTAGGTGAGTAAAATTCCTAAACCCGGATTAGGACTGGTATTGCATTTTTCTGGACCGGTTTAGGTATTATCGGTACAATTTGGACTGACTTAGGTAGTGTCAGTGTGTAATTGAGACTGGGGTGAGGATGGAATGGTAGAAATTATTATTGGAAAAATTTAGTGGAGTATTGAGAATTATTTGGGGAAATTAATTAGGTTGAATGACCAATTTAGGAGCCCATTGAAAAATTACCGGGTATGTCCGGGTTGACTGATTGTATGTAATTTATGCTCAATTGTGATTGATTGTGTACTACCATGTCGCATGTCGTGTGGCTGAATTATGTGGAGTGCGACTGGCCAACGATGGGTTTAAAATTAATTGTTAACTTGTGAATCGCACATTAGGCCACACGGTATTAATTGGGCCAATTGAGCACGTGTTGTGA
This sequence comes from Syzygium malaccense, assembly GCA_031216405.1. Classification (NCBI taxonomy): domain Eukaryota; kingdom Viridiplantae; phylum Streptophyta; class Magnoliopsida; order Myrtales; family Myrtaceae; genus Syzygium; species Syzygium malaccense. The sequence continues at coordinate 11,241,053 of CM062260.1, read as the reverse complement.
TATTGAGTGATTGAATTTCATCGGTGCTCATGATGCATTGCATCGCATAATATGGACACGCATTATGTATGCCTAGAGTGAGGCATGTGGTGAAATTGTGCGAGAATGCGTGCCTGCCATGAGCATGTGATCACCTAAAATACCCTAAAGCGTTATACGCTGGGTTCAGATAATAATGAATTGTGTGATCACCTAAGGACCTTCGGGTCGTGACCTTCGGGTCGTGACCTTCGGGTCGATACCGTTCTCATGCACTTTGAAGCAGGACGATACCCGGTACGTCCGGAAGGCGACCATCCTCATGCACTTTGAAGCAGGCTCTGGTCCGCGAGGAGAATAGTGTTGCGCCTCATGCACTTTGAAGCAGGCTAGAGACACTGGGCCAGATCGGTTGCTGCGTCTCATGCACTTTGAAGCAGGCTAGACGTAACGGGCCGTGAAAAATTGATGACTCGAGTCGTAATAATAATGAATTGGGCAAGTGTGCCAGTGTGGGCCGGTGGGCCAAAGAAATGTGCATGACATGTCGATGACATTTGCATGCATAAACATGCATTGACTAGCATGCGAGTATGTGAGAATCGGTGCATGAGTATGTGTTTGGCGTACGTGTGACTGTGTGTGCCACGTGGGTGCCATGATTATTATATATTAAACTGTCTAACCTGCAGGGTCAGAGAATTGTTTGATTATTGTTGTATCGTGATTTAATATTTGTTTTCGGTTAGGAGATTACATGTTAGCATAGCCTAGGTTTAGGGGTTGAACTCATTGAGATTCGTCTCACGGTTGTGTAAAACTGATACTTCTCAGACCCCCGGCCGTGAGGATGGAGAGACCATCGTCACTTTTTGGGATCCCTATGCAGATCCGGCAGTATACCAGTACCTACCCCTCAGGAAATGGGGAGGCTTTTGTGAGGTATAGGTCGGAATTGGTTGTGAATATAGGCGAGTATTTTTACCAGCATCAGGAGTACGTAGCATGGTGCCACCAGGATGCCAATGGGAATGAGGGGGAGCCTCTCAGGACCTTTGATATCCCAGTCGGTAATCTTGGGATGTTGCAACCAATTATAGCTGCTGGTGACGTGATAGACCCTGAGGTCACACCTGAGTGGATGGGGCAGAAGGAAGGGATGGATGAGGAGCCTGAAGTACTAGCGGAGGACCCCGAGCCGATGGATGAGGAAGAAGATGAACTTGAGACCATGGAGCAGGACATAGAGGAGGACGGAGAGGTGGTAGAGCTGGGATTAGATGAGGAGGAGTTCGAGATTTACTTGGATCCGGAGTTGGAGATGGACTATGAGGACAAGCGAGCACAGGCCATGGATTCGGAGAAGTCAGGGTCTAGTGAGGACGCTTCTGAGGAGTTGTCAAATGATTCCACCGAATCATCCGATCCCGACTGGGAGCTGTAGAGCCGTCCAGTGTCCTTAGCTAGCAGTGAGGGTCGCTACTTTTTGGACTGTAGCCCTCTTCCCTAGTTTAGCCTGACCTCCCTAGTCACTTATCCTTTTTTTTTACCAGGTGGCTGTTGACTGTTTGTACCTTTTGTTTTGTACTTGTAAATATTGTACAAATGGTTTTTAATAGTAATATAAATATGTAATTATCTTCTACAAAGATGTTTGTGGTATGGCTATCTTTGGCTTATAGTTGTAGATGTCTGGATTTGTTTATTTTATGCTTCCGCTTGTGTTTGATCTTTGTATTGGTGTGGGTCGGTGATGCTTCCTGGGACATCGCAGTCAAACGACCGAAGGTGGGATGCTCGCGCTTCGTGGGGTACGGGGCGTGACAACATCAATCTTGCAAATCGACAACCAGGTAACCGACGACAACTTGTTAGTAAATCGATAACCTCTTAGCTTGATCAGCAACTTCCAATGAATTTGGTTTAATTACTAACACTCTCCCTCATACCAAATTCTATCCGATCAATCATTCCAAGCAAACTCTTAAACTTCCGAAAGGCTTCAATCTTGAGAAGTTTAGTAAAAATATCTGCTACTTGATCTCCTATCTTCACATGCGAAATTTCATTTCCTTCTCTCTCACTTATTTTCGAATGAAGTGATATCGAACATCGAAATGTTTGGTTCATTCATGGAAAAATTGGATTCTTCGCCAAAGCAATATTATAATTATTATCAACAAAAATCTCTGCTACTTTCTTCTGCTCCATATAAATTTATGTGAGTAGTTTTCTCAACCATATTGCTTGAGAAACACATGAAGATGTTGCTACATATTCAGCTTTACATGTTGAAAGAGTTACTGTAGCGACCCTCTTTTTCCATTGGGGGAAAAAGAAATGAGGTTTAGGGAAATTGCCTAAGTCAGGCTGACAGCCCTCGATTAGACGAGAGCTCTTCCAAGTCCATGCCTCACACAATGTTAGATATTTTATGATTCTTTAACAAGCCATGTATTTCTAAGAGTCGCCACTAGCCATTTGGGTTCGGCTAAAAAGCAAACGAGACATGGGAGGTTCGCTTAATTTCCTACGGAACCAAAGATTCTAAGCACGTGAACTTGATTATGCTAATATTTCTATTATGCCTTTTCGGTACCACTCACTCTAAGGTTGTTCATCTAAGTGGTCACAAGCCTTAAGGGTATCAAAGTTGCTAAATGAGCATGCAAATGTTTTTGTAGGGTTCATTACAATTCTAAACTTGGCCTAACCGTCTAAAAGAGAAATTAACAAGCAATTTATTTAAATGCGGTGCAATAAAGAAACACTCGAGCATTAAAAAGACTTTAAAATAAGTACGGAAAAGAAAACCCGATACAAGTTGGGCAAAGAATATACATGGCCATGTTATAAACCCTAGGACATGGTCCCCATGAGTTGAATTTGGAACAGGTTCACTTTCTTACCTAAACTAAGTCTAAACTTATCAAAGGAAAACACAAAAATCCATAAACTAAATGTTGCGTTGACTTAAAAAACTAAGCTAAATCTAATGCTAAAATCACACAACTTGGTCAAGACCTATTTCTAAGCTATTTTTTGAATATTTATTTATTTTTTTAAAAATTAATATATATTTTAAAAATATAATAAAAATATATTAATATATTTTTTTTATTAAGCCCGGACCCAAGTCAGGCCCTAAGGCCTGGTCTGGGTAAAGGCTGAACTTTGGTCCCACTGACCTAGGCCTTCGCTTGGACTAGGCTCAAAAAAATGATCATAATCTAATCAAGGCCCGCTCTTGCCAAGCCCAAAACTAACACCCCAACCCAATTCCTATTTCCTAATCTAAGCCCACACCAAGCCTTGACTAGGGCTGGTCCAAACTGAGACCTAGTTCAGCTTTGGTTAAGGCTGATCCGGCAGGCCTCGACTTTGGCTAGCCCTCCATCTGGCTAAGACCCGACTCAACCAGCCTTACACTCGGTTGAGACACAGTTCGGCCAGCCCTACACTTGGTCGAGAGCTTGGCTCGGCCAAGCAACCAGCCTCCTCGTCCGCCCTCCTTGTTAGTGACAACCGCTGGCCGCCACTTGTCAACATCCTATCTCCACCAAAAAACACACAAGGAAACGAAACCATGACTAGAAAAAACACTGATTTGGTTGAGACATTGTCGAACGAGTGGCGGAGGTGGATCAAAAAGGGGTATCGACCTATTGAGAGCTCAAGCCCTCATTCAAACTCAAAAAAAAAATTAGTAAGGGATGCATGAGATTGAAAAAATTAGCTCATTAAAACCCAGCACAAGCATGGATCGGAAAGAACGAACATTGGCTTCCAACTCAACGAAAACAGGGCAAGGTGAAATAGGTTCGCGGAACAAATGTTCGAATGTGGGGGCTACTTGGCTTGGAGGCGGCGGCTAGAGAGTAAGCTTGAAACGAATTTAGATATCGTCGATCGTCTCAATGTCTCCGAGTCGAGATCCTTTGGGCAAGGGAAGCTCGAACCAGAAAAGAAACTCACCGATGATGCGTGGACCAGGAAAGTGAGGTTGTGAGGTTGAGGATGCCGGCTGGAGGTCATCGAGTAAGGGCGGTGGAGACGGCTGGTTGGGCACAACCGAGGAGAGAGGGGTTTGTCTGGCTGAGAGCGAAAGGAAAACGATATGCCATTCTTTTTTTATTTTTTTCCATTGAGCCGCCATTTCAAACATCCAAAACTTTTCCTTTCATATGGAGCTACCTTTCGTCCTTTTATGCCTTGCGGTTGCTAGCCACCTCTACCAAAAGTGGAATAACGTAAAATTTATTTAGGGTTTTAGTAATGTGGCAACAAGTGGCAAGCTCACAATGGTGAGGATTCGAGCCAACGAGGAGGCACCACGTGGCACGAAAATTTTCAGTTATAGTAGAAAAAAACGCGATTCAGGGTCAGATCAAGCCGAGCTTTATCTAACTGGGCCTAAGAGGCCAGGCCAGTTCTAGCTATACTGGGCTGACCCAAATCTTTGCAATTTTTCATATTTAACAAGATTTTTCGGGATACTAGCCAAGAAAATTTAGGTCCCAACAGCTGCTCTTCTTTTTAAAGATTAAAAATGATACCTAATTTTGACGATGAGCCTTGCGTCTCAAAACCATATGAAATATTTCTGATTATTTTCCTCTCTTGCTTTTGGACTTCCTTTGTTTTTTTTCCTTCCTTTTTTTGATTTTTGATTTTTGATTCTTGATTGATTTTTTATTTTATTTTATTTTATTTTATTTTTTGTTTGGATTTTTATTGTCATTTTGTATTTGATTGATTTTTTTTAGCAAAATTAGAAAGAAATATAAACTCATTTGACATTAAGGATATAGTTACTTGGTATCGAATATAATCACATGTCTGCAAGTTGACTTTGGATATGATCATGAGTTTGTAGTTTTTTCTTGGATATCATCACTGGTTAATACTTGGATATGACCACTTGTCTGCTCATATCCAACTTAAGCAAATGGCTTAGTAATACCTAATTCACTTCGAATATATTCAAATGCATTATTTTCTAAAGGTTTTATGATTATATCAGCTAATTGATGTTTTGAATTAACAAACTGGATGTTAATATCACTATTATGCACATGATTGCGAATAAAAGGATGCTTGATTTCAATATGCTTACTCTGGAGTGAAGGATGTGATTCTTTGTCAAGTTGATAGCATTGGTGTTGTCACACTTGATTGCGACATTGGATTCTGCAACTCCAAAGTCGCTAAGCTACTTCTTCATTCATAGAATTTGAGTATAACAACTTCCAAGTGCTACATACTCTATTTCATCTGTTGAAAGTGCAACTGTGTTTTGCTTTTTGGAAAATCATGATACCAACATGCAACCCATCAGTTGACATGTTCCTAAAGAGATTTGTCTATCAATTTGACATCAGTAAAGTCAGCATCTGAATATTCAACAAGCATAAATTTATATTTCTTTGAATACCATAATCATAGCTTAAGATAAGTACCAACACACTTAATGATTCTTTTAATAGCATTAAGATATGATTCCTTAGGATTCGATTGAAATCTAGTACACATGCATACACTGAAGGCAATGTCAGGTCTAGAAGCAGTGAGATATAACAGAGATCCTATCATGCTTCAATAAAGCTTTTGATCTACCGATTTACCTAACTCGTCTTTGTTAAGTTTAGAGGAGTAAGACATAGGTGTCTCGATTTTCTTGCAATTCTCCATTCCAAACTTCTTCACAAGCTCTTTTGCATATTTCTCTTGGCAAATAAATGTATCATCTCTGGTTTGCTTCACTTGGAGTCCACGAAAGAAATTCAATTCTCGCATCATGCTCAACTCGAACTCATTATGTATAGTCTTAGAAAATTTCTTGCACCAAAGTTCATTAGATGAATCGAATATAATATCATCAACATATATATGGATGAGAACAATGTCTTTACCTTCCTTGCTTATTAAGAGAGTAGTCTCAACTTTACCTTTGGAGTCATCTTAATCATTAATACATTTAGCTTCATAGGACATGAAAGTTCCAATGAGTTCATCGACACTAAGGGGCCCTTTGTGTTTATTGAATGAATGTTTTGATATCATTCCATTCTCTTGAGAGTCCTTGCAGAAGCTTGTTTACTTTCTCTTAGCTAAGATTGGTTTGCCTTGATATGCAAGTCCATTGAAGATATTAGTGAATCTCTTGAACATGTCAATAACCGATTCATTCAGTTTCATCTTGAAGGATTTATATTTGCCAATGAGGATATTTGTCTTTGTTTCTCGACTCTGTCAGTTCCTTCGAAGGTTACATGGAGCCTGTACCATATCACTTTTGCTGTTTCATATGAAGATACACGTTTATACTCAGTGGGAAATAAAGTGCAATAAAGAGAGTGAAAGGTTTTAGCATCTAACGTGCCTCTTTTGGCCGACTCTGTAGAAGTAATTCAAGGTGCTAGAGTTTTGTTCTCATTTGTTTCTACTGTGTTGGAGGATGCAGGTGTTGCAGTTGCTCTAGGGGTAGGATTGACTATATTTAAAACAACTTCACACATAAGAGGATCTAATGAAAGCTTTCATTTTGTTCTTCAAGACATCATAATCTTTTCTATCAAAGTAGGGAGATTTGTGTTGCTTGGTCCCTCGATAATAACTGGTCTAAGATTTCTAGCCATTACAAATCATTAACTAAGAAGTAATACACTTTAAAATTACGAGCACCTTGCTCTGATACCAATTAATGTTGGCTAACAATATTATCTAGAGTTGGTAAAGTAGTACGGAATTAATAGCGCCAGATTTAATAACATAGTAACCGGGTAAAATAGAATATGAAAATAAGCAAGTTATGGTAATATTCAAGTAGTGCAGTGCAATATATCTATCAAGTAGTGATTGAGTAAGAATAGAGGGATAGAAGACAATATACACAGAACTTGTAGCGATTTGATTTTAGTGTAAGCCTACGTCCATTTTTTCACACTAACAGCTTACTGGTTGGATTCCACTAGTCAATTGTTGAGAAGTTACAGCCGTACATGTTTGCTTATACCCAAGTGCTTCTTCACAAAGCAGGTGCTATTTATACTCAAGCTATCTCAACCTATGCACATACTTTAAACATTGCCAACACCCCTCAAAAGATTACAATTGTATATTTTTGGAAGACAAATGAAAATATGTGAAGCTCTCTTGAGATTTGGAATTGTGAACTCTTGATTTCTCTCTTTCTTCGGCGTCTTGATCTCCTTTTATACTTATTGACTTCCAAGCTTCCTATTGGACAATCTTTGAGGATTATTCTCCTATGTACCCATTGGATAATTGTTGAAGTGAATTGTAACGTTCTTATCTTACCTTGGGGTTATTAATTTGACATTACATGCTTGTCGCTGTTCCGTTTCTTTCATCTAATTATTAAGCACATGCGAAAACATGTATAAACAAATTTCCAAACATAATAACAGCTGGAAATCAGGGAAAGCATAACAAGCAACACACATTATTGCCATTTTACTTAAACATATTTCACAAGCCCTCTTTCCATGGGCCGTTCCACATACAAATTATATCACAAGCGAAGGCTGAGGTTAATTCTATCTCCTCTATGTCATCTTCCATCTTACGGACCTGAAAAGGAAAACAACGGAGGATGAGTCGGGGAGACTTAATGAGTAAATTTACTAATACTCGTGCAAGATGATGCCTTACCGTTGTATTAATGCATACAAATATTTTCGGTGCCTTATGTCGATGGCAAATCAATAGCAAAAACTTTGACCTTGCCCTTGCGATGTTCACATGGAAACTCACCTTTATCCGATTACATAAATTCGGCTTATCAATAAACATACATATCGACACACATATAGAATTCATTTATTACATACCGGCACACATATAAGATTCATTTATCGTTATCCTGGCTCAACTAGGGCATCTCGGCTCAACCGAGGCATCCAACTTCATGTTAAGCATCTTGACTCAACCAAGGCATTCTGGCTCAATCATAGCATCCCGGGGCTAGCTCACCCGAGACATTTGAGCTCAATCAAGGAATCCTAACTCAACTAGGGCATCCCGGCACTAGTTTTTTAAAGGTATCCGGGCTCAACCCAAGCATCCTAGCTCAACTAGGGCATCCCGACGCTAGTTTACCGAGGTATCACCACCAATACTATGTGACGACGGTCTTCTTCTTTTATTTAGTGATCACACATCATAGGTCACACAAGCCAGTTTATTATCTTGATTTCATTAATCCATACAATCAAGCCCAAAGGTGTGTCGTGCTTATGTAATTATGATCTCTAGAACATTTGCCTAACATATAGGTCGCGATCGAGAGCACGTGATTCAATCTGCCATGTCGAGCGCTGGCTCGAAGCTGAACTTGGCCTAGATCTACACACCTCAATGTAAACTCGTACCAAGCCAAACTCGTCCCATGACGCCACAACATGAGTACGAGACCATATGACACCTCGTTTCATGACTCGTACGTGCCTTGACTTACAATTATGAAGCAAAATAATAAGCACTCATCCACACATCGAGCATCGCAGACACGGTCACTACTCGAGCCAAACTCGTAACACCATGCCCTATCCTCTTATAAATCAACAAGCATAGATGAGAACATCAAGCATGATAACAAGCGATGTGTGCAACATCAAGACAAACAATGACACGCAAGTCTCAACAAAAGCTCGGGTCAGAACTCAAGCCAACAACGCATCATAACTTCTTATTCTAAGATTAGGGAATCCACTTACATGCTGCGTTCCAACCACGTAGCACACCGCCCTATCTAAGTGTTAGGGAATTCACTCACCTATAATCACAAGAAAACGTCTACGGCGATCGGCGGCGGCAAATGGTGAGAGAGAGAGAAGTGTTTGGCATGAGGGTGAGAGATAAGAGAGAGGTGAGGAAGTGGTGTGTGGTAACTAAGGGTGGGAAACTAAGCCTATTTATAGGCAAGCCGACTTGTTCCCCAAGCTTAATTATGAAGAAAAGACAAATAACATAATGAAATAACCCCTAAAGTCAACTGCCATCATGACTATGATCTTGAAAATCTTGATCAATAATGACATTAATGGAAGAGAGCCAAATGACGTTAATGAAATAGCCCTTAAAGCCAAGTGCCATTATGACTATGATCTAGAAAATCTTGATTACTAATGACTATGATCTAGAAAATCTTGATTGTTTCATTAATGTCATTTATGAAACAATCTAGCAAATCTTAACAATTAATAGCTCTCTCTCTCTTTCCCTCCTTCTCTCTCTCAGCTCCCTCTCGGTTTCCCCCTTCTTGGCTGACTTCATCATTTAGTTTTACCTCATTATTGGTGACAATAAGTCACCATGCTCCAATAATGAGAGTGGACAATTCAGCTATTGAGCAATTATGGAGGGGGACACCTAAACATGACTCAATATTGATGGCTTTAACAAGCAGAATTGGCCCTCGACTTGGCCAATTTCGTTTTCATATCTCCCCCCTTCGTGTGACCTCCAATCAAAGCTTAGCATAACTCATTTGAAAGCTTAGAATAAGCACATTAAATCATCATTAGACATCAAGTCGAGATTCCAACATTCTCATATAGAAAATGATGAATCTTTGAAATCTGACAAAACTAGCAGTTTTTACACTGTTCTAGAAATCGGGCTTAAAAACATAGTAAATGAACTCTGAAAATTCCCAAATTTGAATATTTCATAAACATGACCTTAACAAAAATTTTCCATGAGAATATAAAATCTGAATATTTCTATAAACACAGCTTTTAGTACCTCAAAAGCATACTAAAATCGGTTTGCCAGAAATAATCTTTGCTTCTCAAAGTAAGCTCTTTTCAGAATCCAAATTATCTCCAAATATTCTCAAATTTATATATGTTATAGAGGAAGAAGTTCTCAATAAATTTTGTGAAGGAAGTTTATTCAAAATCGGCTTAGAAAAGTTTGTAAAAAATCAAGAAAGTGTGAATATCACAAAAATACCTATTTTGGGTAGTTTTACATGGTCTGAAATTAGGTTATCATACTACTCATATCAAGTCCAAAAATTCTGAAATTAAATTATGTAAAACTTCAAGATGTTTGAAGAAACTTTTAAGAAGGAATTGTTGGAAATTCGGATCACAAAAGTCTCTACAAAAAAAAAAACAAAACGAAAAGGGTATAGAGTATCCGAATCTGGATTTCCTAGAACAATAATAAAATTGGCTCCGATTGGAAAATCACCAAACTTAAATCATAGCCATTTTCCAGGGACTGAAATTGAGGATGTTACATAGATCTTGTAGTCGTTGAAGTCAATCAAGCAGAATTTTCGTAAATTTTATTGCCCATACAATCAAACCTTGGTTCCCAAGAATGGAGTGCTTCAGCTAAGGAAAGAAACTTGCCTTCAAGATGATTGTCAATCAACTAAGATATTTTGTGCAAGTTAATGTTCTATAAAGATGGTCTTTAAGATTGACAAACAATCAAGATCTTCTAAAGAGGGAATCCATATTAGATCATAAGATGTCGATAATAAAATGAAAAATCTCCAAGTTTTAATCTTGTAAGTCATGATAAGAACTTCTTCGCAAGTAGAATTGATATCCTGCTAATATTCAGCTGTCGTAGTACTTTGATGATATTCAGTGCCCTGCTGATTACCTTGTTGATATTCAGCGTTTGCCCTACTGGATATTAGCATTGTTTGCCTTGCCAATATCCAGCCTTTGCCTTACTGATATCCACGCAATTCGTTATTTTTGGCTTCTTGAATATGATCAACTATTCTAACTAATATACTTAGACAACGATAGTTATGTAGATACTGTAGGCATAAAGCCTTGATACTTCCAAGTCAATCTGAACTCTCCATTCTTCTAGACTTGTTCATGTAAGTTTTTCAGTCATAAAGGATCATTTCAGCGTAAATATTTCCTGAAAGATAAACACTTCTTGCATTTATTAAAATCAATATAAAACATGAATAATTTTGTCAATTTCAAAATATATTAGGATGTTTTCTCAACAATATTATCCTCCGATTTGTCACATAATAGCCGTCGTTGCTCATGCTAAAAAAATTAACTAATGTTCTAGTTGCGTGGATGAACAAGGCTTCTGTCGTTGGAGGTGCGATAAAGTACTTCAAACGACTCAAGGAACGCGTGAAGGTTCTCGAGGAAGAGGCGGCTACGAGAACTATGGAACTGGTAATCTTCGTGAAAAACTCGTACGACCCAATCATCGATTAGCAACCACCCGAGGTCAAAGCACCGGCGTGGGGGAAGAACGTTCTGATCAAAGTCCTGTGCGAGAAGTGCGAGGGTTGCATCATGGAAGTGATGAAACATATGAGGGTCATGAACTTGACTACCCTAAATAGCAGTGCCCTAGCGTTTGGGAGTTCTGTTGGATGTAACAATAGCGGCCCAGGTAATTTGTGTCAACTTCTTCAAACTGTGCAAAGCGGATTCTTTTAAAACTTCAACTAGCTTCTAATTTTCTACTAAAACTAAATTTCAGCAGACGATTTTGCATTCTAAACTTTTCTTGGGAGAATATGGCTCGTTAGATATGTTTTTAGTCTAAGTATACGGTTTCCTTGATCATATTTGGATTTCAACATCATCACTTTTCATCAAACCAAAAAAGCTTTGAAATTTTGTTTTCTAATTAATAATAAACGAGTGAAGATTACTACTTTCACATCCCAAAAAAGTCGTCCTCCAAAAATCACATATCTTGTGTGCACACGGATTCTCCAACTATGTTCTATCCACTTTTAGCTGCACTTATGTTAGATTTATTTACTTGTTGCTGTATATTTTGTTTTCTCTTTATTTCGCGTTGAGTTGAGATGGGAGAAAAAGCTCTGGTATTTAGTCTTCATTGATATAGAAAAAAATCCTTGTTTTGTCTACATTACTTACAGAAAGAAAAAGAGAGCTGCCTGAAAACTGAGAAGATCATCGAAAAACTACGCCATGCTAGAACAATGTTCCTCGGATCATCTTCAAGACGGTCGGCTTGTTAGGCAATAAATTTGTTTTATGTTTGTGTCTGAGAGATGTTCTTAATTACGTGTTAGTGCAAGAGTTGTGAGTCATTGTATAATTTTGTGGATTGTCTTTTCTTACTTGTGGTAATTATTTGTGAGTTTCTGGGTCATCCTCACCAAAGCTTTTGGTGTCTCTCCTCTTGCCCTCATGGCTTTCCTTTCTCTTTTCGTCTTGCTTCTATTGCCCTTGTCACCCTTCTTGAACTATGCTTGCAGCTTATGAAATGTTATCTTTCTTTATCCTTGTTATTGCAGTTGGTAGACCGCTCATCATGTTTGACCCGTGGTTAAATCTTGCTTTGAGACTCTAATTTGGCCATTGATTTTGGTTATTTTCCTATGTCTATAATTAAGCTCAACTATTCTTGCTTGACGTGTTGTAGACCGCTCACCTTTCTTGAAATTTCTTTTACCAAGGGGATTCTTTATTTGGAGGAGTATCTTGAATTGCTTAGTCGATCTAACCACATATCTTCATCATTGTGTGCACCTTCCACAGCTGGGCCATTTATAAAGTAAACCAACCAGAGGCAACTACCAATAACCCCAATTATCATGACAATGGGAGTGAATTAAGAGAGTGTTCAAAGAGGGTAACTACATCGATATTTAAGTGAGCAACCATTTGCAAGCGAAATGGGAAAAACCACGGGGCAACTGTATTACTGATGAACTTCAGTCAAGAGTACGAACAGGTCTAGCCACACCAAGAACTACACATGGACACCGTCTACCCCTTCTACGTATGAGTCACTGCGCCACAAACTACAGGTTACAAATTAAGTGCAACTAGGAGCAATAGAACTTACGCGAAATTAGATGCAACCTTGTAGAAGAACAGTGAATACAATGAACTTCCGGGTCTTCTTTTTAACTCCTCTTTTCTCTCTCGCGTGTTGTGTCTTGTAGATATCAAGACCATTCTACTGGCAAGAGATTCATCAAGTGAAACTAAGCACAATGCAAGATTATGGGCTCAAATTACAAGTTGTGGTTGTAACTTGTAGCACCAGATGGGCATCTTCTTTGCATCTTCTACAGTAACTCTTGCTCTCGTCTACGGTGACAAATGCAGAAATCTAGCTCAAAGGTGAGATAGAAAAATTCTTTACAGGTGAAAAAAGATGGCTAACGAGCGGGGTGCTTTGTCATCCAGTCTCTCTCTCTCTCTCGATTAATTCGGAGAAGCTTGCCGAGAAGGTGGAGCGAAATTATATAAAAACTAGCTAAATATAAAACCAATCGCAACATGATCAACAAATCCGTTGTAGTCTAGTTGGTTAGGATACTCGGCTCTCACCCGAGAGACCCGGGTTCAAGTCCCGGCAACGGAATTCCTTTTTCGTTTTCTTATTTTATAGACTTGACCGTGATCCTTTGCATTTTGGAAAGTTCAAAGGAACCGTATATATTCATTGGTCATTGTTGTATTTTTCTTTCATATCATGATCATCGCGAGGACAACTCAATGCGTTGGATTAATGTCGTTTCAAAGTGCTCGGCAAAAATTTTAATCGTTAATTCATCTAATTGAAGAATTTTAATTGGTTAAGCTGTAATTTCAATGCAGTTCGGCTTTTAGGTTGTTGGATTGATTCTTGAGGTTATTGAGCCATGAACTCATATTTTAAAGAAACTTTAGGGTGTCGTGAAACTATGAGATTTTATGAAAGTTGACTTGGGGTTACGGTTTGACCAAGGTGATATTTTAAAAATTTGTTGCGCACTCCTATAATCATATTCAAACTACTGTGTTTGGCGCCGGGTTTTTTCCTATCTCTAGCCATCTTTTGGATCGGAGGCCAGTTCGCGTATTAAGTGTGTCTACTTAATTTGTCAAGGACTCTAGACCCACTTAAAACAGGGATGGGTAGAGTTCAAAGGAACCATTTAAGTTTGACACGCGAGCTACCGTAGTACAACAGACAATCATAATTTTTTTGCTTTGGGTGAGCTTCTCCACTAAGGTTGTTTGATGAGTTTTGGAAGTTTTGAAAGTAAAACCTTATGCTTAACAGCTGTGTCACTACTCAAATTTTGAGAATAGAAGCTGTGACAACCTCATACAAATACGTCTGACGAGGCATCGTCATGGCAAGATAGCGGTATGAAAGGTTTCATTAGGATTTTCCACCCATTATTAGTCACATATCATACATGGGATTGCGCATCTTATGAATCGACAAGAGTTTTTCGAGGACAGCAACATGGTCTCTCGGTCGTATATCTCGACTAAGATCCTCACCCCTGATCTTAAGTAAAATATTCCTCTAATCGATTTATGCTCTCCTTTACACTGATTCTCTCCCTTTTTATGCAATTCAATCATTTCATATAAAGTCATAACAATTTGTTTTTCTCCACTGGTTACATGCGTGCGTATCTCGTGTGTATTATTCATACTAAACATTGTTTAACAAAAGTATGCATTCACATTTTAGATGCTATCCTTTTGGTAGTCAACCTGCAACAAATTATTAGAAGAATAAAGCACTTTCAATTGTTTCTTTCTCGACCTCCATGTATTCAAAGAAGCGTGGAGGAGCCCTTTGTGAATGCAAGAAAGCCTTGGTCACTGTCTAAAGGTCCTTTAGTGCAAGAAAACCTTTGCGGCATATGTTCTTTCCAATTGCTTGACCAGCAGCTTAAGATAGACTGCTTTTCAATCCAATCTCGTATTTTTCAGATCTCCTACTGATTTCATGGTTTGTTTATCGGGAATGAAAGCAGGGAAATGGATGGACATGATGGGAACAACTTTTATAATATGAAGTAGGATTAATATCACGAAAAATTTCAAACTGGTATACCTGTGTACACCTTTGACAAATTTGCTGCGACCTATTTTTTTTTACCACAAAAAACTCCACATTGATATACTTGTGACAATTTTACCTGAACTAATTTTTTGACCACAAAAAATTCTAAACTTGCACACCTGTGACAATTTTATCCTAAACTAATTTTTTGACCATAAAAAATCTCAAACTCGTACATTTATGACAAATTTATCATCTGTTAGTGTCCGTTAAATTGGTTTAATATCACGAAAAATCACAAATTGTTAAACTTGTGACAAACAGAGGGGTAAAACCCCAAACTGGTACACCCGTCAATTACCACGTGTCATCAAACATAGCAATTTGACAGTAAAATTTAACAGAAACTAACGGATGGTAAATTTGTCACAGGTATATCAGTTTAGGGTTTTTGGTGGTCAAAAAAGTAGTTCGAGATAAAATTATCACAAGTGTACCAGTTTAGGGTTTTTGGTGATCAAAAAAATAGTTTTGGGTAAATTTATCATAAGTGTACAAGTTTGGGGTTTTTTGTGGTAAAAAAAATAGTTTAGGATAAATTTATCACAAGTGTACCAGTTTTGGGGTTTTTCGTGGTATTAACCCTATAAAGTAAAATTTCAAAGTGACATATTGAATCTCAAGCTTTCGTCCAAAAATCTCCTAAATAGTCCATAGTATTTACGAGATAAATAGACACAGTTAGCAGTGAAATTATGATTTCCGCCTGCTTTTCACAACAAATGATTGTTTAGATTGCTATTAGTTCATATAGACTAGAATTAATTATTTATAAAGTGATTTTTACCTATTGACAAACTATAACTAAAGGTTATTTTAACTATTTTTATATTACAATTATTTATACACATTTATTTATAATTAAAGGATGAAATAACATATAAAATTATATTAATTACATATACTAATTAATCACAAACTATAACAGTTTATAGAACTTAAGAATAAATGATAATTATGTATACTTCATTAAGTTAATTATGTGTATTTAGTTTAATAAGTTTATTAATAAAAAAAATTATAAATATGTTTTTTTGTATTATAATCTAAATCTTAATTACATTAATAAATTCTAATGCAAGTAAAACAACATTAAATTTATTAGAAAACTCTCATGGTAGACCATTCCCACAAATGTCTTATCACAATCAAATACAAAAATGTTCAATTCAATTCATTACTACATTTCTCCAAACAAAATTATTGAGATTATCATTTCCTTCCATTCTACCGTTTCAAACACGACATAATACGTTCAAGGTGGTATATAAATCTATTTATAAAAATGACATATTTAGTGATAAGAATAATTTCTTATTGGGTGTTCATTATGGGTCATTTTCTTGGCACGACCACCTGTAAATCTTTAACAAGAACCTTAGTACAATGGGTATTAATCTAAATATTTAAAAATTCAGTGGCGCAAGACGACGTAAGCGTAAGATCAGAGTCCACGAACGGCTTAGTGGGCTGCAGCTGCATCCTGTCCTGTCTGCACAAGAAATGGGGCAGAACCTCTTTGGGGTTTTGAGTCCACATTTTCCTCTTGCTCAAATCATTAATTTATCCATTGTTTATTATATTTTCCCGATAGGATGATCATCAGTCAATCTATTATTAAATACGAAGGGAAACACAAAAAAGGTTGGCTTAGAGGCGCGCTCCAAGAATCTTCGTCCTTCATCATCTCCAATCTTTTCGGTTTGCGAAGTACTTTTTAACGAGAGAATCAATGAGGGATTTTCTCGGGCCAAATATGGAGGGATTAATAGTTGACCAAAATTTATATGTACATTAGGTAGATACAAATATACATACTAGCAAATATGTATACGCATTGCGTGCATGCACAAAATTGACATTGGAAAGTTGAGTAAAACCTATTTCTTAGAAAATTATGAATCAACAAATAATGGGAAAGAAATTATTCGTAAAGGTACAAAATACAACGAAATTATGTAAATATATATATATATATATCTGTAAATAGGTATTGAGGATATTTAGAAAAAAAATGATAATATGCTTTAAAATTATGAAGTAATCCTAGCTAAAATATTAGCAAAGGTACACAGCGTTGTGTCAATGCAAGAAATGTCAGTTGTCATTTGAAAAATTAAACAAATCCACTTTTTTAGGAAATATTTGAGTTACCAAATCTATTGCAATTATGAAAATTCAAATTTAAACCTTTTTTTGGTCAATTTAGTTATAAACTTTTGCATTCATGTTAATTCAATCTATCTAACCAATTTTGGTAGGAAATTGCTAACATAAACACCGGCCGACCCTCATCGGCTATAGATGAGGGCGTTGCGACTCTCACCGACTCTGGCCGAGGGCCGCCACACCTTCGTCAACCACTAAGGGAGGGCTCGCATCCCTTTGCCAGATCTGGGCAGGTGTTGTAGCCCTCGCTAGATCTGGGCCAAGCAAGGGCGTCGCGGCCCTCGTCGACTTTGGACGAGGGCCCACAAAGCCCTCGCCTAGTGCCAATGAGGGTCGACCGGCGACCTTTGCTGGCCCTTAGCCTAAAGAAAAAGTAAAGAGAAAGAGAAGAAAATAGAAAAAAAAAACAAAAAAATTACAAAAATTCAATAAATTATTAAATATATGTGCATGTCAACGCCGGTCATGCCACTTAGGACGGTCGGTATCCATACTAGTCATTTCCGGTCAAAATTGACCAGACGAGCTGAATTGATACAAATGTAAAAAGTTTTTGACTCAATTGGCAACTAAAACTGAATTGATATAATTGCAATATGTTTAAGACTTTTTTAGTAATTTTTCCTAGCAAATATTATTGATAAAAATCATAATATATAAAAATTTTATAGATATAATTGTAAGAGAAAGACATTTCAAGATTAGAATTTTTTTCGAAACGTTGTTTTAGGATGAAAGATATCCAATTATAATATTGACACACGTGGGAGATAGGATATAATAATTTATATATGCATTTTTCTATGGACACAATATTGGTAATATTAGTAATTAAAAATATTTGGGAAAAATAATGGATATTCCTTAAAAATAGGAGTTGCTCTTTAATTATATGACAATACAGATGTTGGATATAAAGATAATAGTATAAATAGTCATAGATGTTGAACATAAAGATAGGCATGAAAGTAGATACATACATATAAATAAATAAATAAATATATATATATATATATATATATATATATATATATATATGGATTACATCTCCTAGTTTTATGACAAGTTGCTTGTGTCTTGAGCCAAAAACTAATGTTTTTTTTTTATAACCGAGGATCCGCCACCATTCCCCGAAGATGAGCCCGTACAGGTAATCGGGACGCCTATACCTCGGGGGAAACTAGCTCAACAACCCACCGCCAGGACCCCCCACTTAAATTACGGAACCGAGCGGGGATTCGACCCCAGAACCTCTAAGGAGGGAAGGAAAGCGCCCACCAACTCGGCCATGCGCAGGTGGGTGCCAAAAACCAATGTTTGGATAGATCATTTCGAAGATTTAGTTACAGATTATCATCTCTCCAAATATTGTCTTGATGGTATTGGACTAGCTGGCTCGGTTATTTTTTCATCTAATTTATTTGAATATAAACCCCTTTTAAATCTCGACCAAAAAAACAACCCCTTTTAAATCGTCGAAAGGAAGTTACTTATAATTTCTTGAAATAATGGTAACAAGTCTAAATAAAGTGTCTCTTTCTGGAGTCTCTTTCACGGACCAAGAAAAGGGTTCGAGCTCTTTGAAACAGTCTTTTACGAAAAAAAAAAAAGCAAATGGATGTTTCGATTATGACACTAGCAAATGACGAAATTTTCTTTGCATAATATTTTAGTGGGGAAAAAGCAAATATCCCATGACCTACCGTTTTAGACGTTAGATAAGGGTATTTCTTTTTCTTTTCCTTTTTTCTTTTGTTTGTCTCCAAATGTAGATTTGGGTATCATCCAAAGATTATAACCAAATATTAAATCGTAGAGAGAGAGAGAGAGAGAGAGAGAGAGAGAGAGAGAGAGAGACAGAGAGAGAGGCTAAAGTTGACCGAAGGAAAAGACAAAGCCCTAGGCGCATTATGTGGGAAGGCTTGAAAAACTAAAACAGCGATGGCTGAACAAAGAGAGGCACAGAGAGAGGGAGGCTAACACGCTTGGCACGTGCGAATGCTTTGCTTCACACAGGAGAGTGGAGAATGCGTTTGGTTACTCTATAAGTAAAGGCATCATTTCCTCCTCGTGCCCAGTTTTGAAAAGGCAAAGTTTCTCACACATTCCACTGCTCCGGGTGAGATTTCTGACTTGTGTTTCTTCTCATGTCCCTCTCTGGTCTTTAGTTCTTCAAACACGTTTGAATTCATTGTTCATCAACAAGGGAAAGAAAAAGGGCACAAAAGAGAATTTTCCATGTTTGACTTTCATCTGTCATAAATCAGCCGTACTTTTCAGATGAAATTTTTGCCTTCTATCTGATAAGAAAGAAAGATTAAAAGAGAATGGTCTTTATTCTCTTATAATGATGTATGAAACAATGTACATGAGAAGCCTTTATATAGGCTTAGAGGAGTAAAAGAGTCTAGCATTCTTCCTATGTGGGACCAAAGAGAAAAAAGAGATGTAAAGGAAAACCTACCAAACTATACAACATGTTCTAACACCGCCTGTCGAACTCAAGGTGGATCAAACAACGAGAGTTTGGAAAGAAGAAATTTAAATCTTTGTGATGTAAGAGCCTTCGTAAAATAACCGGCAAGTTGATTCTCAGTTCCAACAAAAGGAAGTGAAATAGTGCGAGCTTGGAGATGATGACGAGTCAAATGACAATCGATCTCAATATGTTTGGTACGCTCATGAAAGACTGGATTTGCACCGATATGAATGGCTCTCTTGTTGTCACAATGCAAAGGAGTAGGATCCAAAAGTGAAACTCCCATATCAACAAGTAAGCGGCGAAGCCAAACAATCTCAACAGTAGTGTCGACCATAGCACGATACTCGGACTCTATAGAGGAGCGTGAGATAATATGTTATTTCTTGGAACGCCAAGAAATAAATGAATCGCCAAGAAAAATGCAATAACCAGTGATAGATTTGCGATCAGCGACATTCGAAGCCCAATTAGCATCAGAATAGGCACGCAACTTGAGAGCAGAAGAGGATGGTAGAAATAAGGAACGCGATAAAGTGCCTCGAAGTTAGCACAGAATCCTTAGAACAGCTGCATAATGAGTTGTTCGAGGAGCAGCAACAAACTAACTGACAACATGAACAGCATAGGCAATGTCGGGTCGGGAGATGTAAGATAAATAAGACTGCCAACCAAGGTCCGATAGCGGGTGACATCAGAAAGAGGTTCTCCATCGTCTGGGCAAAACTTTTGATTTAGCTCAATAGGAGTGGCAGCAGTACGTGAATCTGATAGAGCAGCCTGGATGGAATATCAGCGGTATATTTCTGCTGAGAAATGAGAATACCACATGAACTGCGAGCAATCTCAAGTCCAAGAAAATAGCGCAGTGGTCCTAGATCCTTCATGGCAAAATGTTGCTGAAGGTGTCGCTTGGTATGCTTAATATAGTCACGATCATCTCCGGTGATGATCATGTCATCAACATAAAGAAGAAGAATAGTGCAGCCTGAAGAAGAGGTATGAACAAACATAGTATGATCAGCCTCACTTTGAATGAAACCAGCAGACTGAATAGCATCACTGAATTTCTCAAACCAAGTACGAGGGGCCTGTTTGAAACCATAAAGAGCTCGTCGCAAGCGGCAAACCTATCCAGAGGTATGAGCAAGACCAGGCGGAGGTTGCATAAAGATATCTTCCTGAAGATCACCATGAAGAAAAACATTCTTCACATCAAGCTGAAAGAGAGGCCAACTGCGAATTAAAGCAACAGCTAATAAAGCACGGAAAGATGTCATCTTTGCTATAGGAGCAAAGGTCTCCTCATAGTCGATACCATACTCTTGCGAGAAACCTCGAGCAACCAGACGAGCTTTGTAACGCTCAATACTACCATCAAAACGAGTCTTAATCTTATATATCCATCGGCAAGATACGAGGGAGCGACCTGGAGGAAGAGGCACAAGCTCCCAAGTACCAGTACTCTCCAAAGCCGAGAGTTCCTCAGACATAGCTTGGCGCCATTCTACATGCTGAACTGCCTCGCGATAACTATTAGGTTCTTGTACAGTATGAACAGCAGCTAAAAAGGATCCAAACTCAGTAGAATAAGAAGTAGCAACAACATACCGGGCAGGTGGACGCCGATCTCGAGGAGGATTACGGCGTGGCTCTAGTTGTGCAGAATCGTCGAGGGCAGATACAGCAGGAGGTGCAGCACAAGGGATAGGTGAAGATGGAGAAGGTGGCAATATATCTAGATACGATGTAGAAGAAGGACTAGAAGGATCAAGTAGAGGATCAACAAGAAAATCCATAAATGGAACAGGAGACGAAACATAAGGTGTAGTATTTATTGAAAAGAAAGGGATGTGTTCATGAAACGTAACATCATGAGAAATACGTACACGTCGCACATTTGGGTCATAACAACGATAACCTTTGTGCTCAGTGCTGTAACCCAAGAATGCACATGGGATAGAGCGGGTGGTAAGCTTTGTACGTTCAGTGAGTGGAAGAATGACAAAACAAGTACATCCAAAAACTCGAAGATGATTATAGCTAGGAGGTCGAGAGTAGAGACGCTGAAACGGGGTGTCTTGATGGAGAATAGATGAGGGTAGGCGATTAATTAGATGAACAGCTGTGAGAAGAGCCTCAGCCCAGAACTCAGTGGGAACGGATATGCCAAGTAAGAGAGCTCGAGTGGTCTCTAGAATATGACGGTGCTTGCGTTCAGCAACTCCATTTTGAGCTGGAACCCCAGGACAAGATAACTGAGGAAGTGTACCATCACTAGCTAAGAGGGAACGAAAGACACCAGAGAGATATTCTCCCCCTGAATCTGAATAGAAAACTTTGATTTTTGTATTAAATTGTGTGGAAACCATGGAAGTAAAAGACTGATAGATGATAAAGAAATCACTACGTTGACGCATAAGATAGACCCATGTATAACGAGAATAATCATCAATAAAAGATACATAATATTTGAAACCACTCTTGGCAGAGAGCGGGGCAGGACCCCGAACATCAGAATGAACAAGATCGAAGATCGCACTAGTTCTAGAGTTACTAACAGGAAAAGGCTTAGTAGATTGCTTGGCCAAAGGGCAGATAGAACATGGAGGAAGACTACCAGAAGAAATAGGACCCAAAGCACCTTGTTGGTGAAGGACGGTGAGACGAGAAGACGGAATATGTCCAAGACACTGATGCCACCGAACAAGATCGAGGGTAGCCAACACAGGATGAGGAAGAGAGGAAGTTGGAAGATGGAGATGTTGCATAATATTAAGTCCATCCCGTCTATTGCCCCTGCCAATCATCTTGCCACTCAAACGATCCTGCACAAAGCAAAAGCTATTTGTAAAGCTTACAGTACATCCAGCATCGGTGAGTTGTCCAACAGATAATAAATTGAGAGCCAAAGAGGGAACATGTAACACATCAGGGACATTGAAATCTTCAGAGACGGTAAGAGTACCCTATCGGGTAGCTAGTAGAGGAGAACCATTAGCAGTAAAGAAATGTGCTGGTTGTTTGAGCTCAGAGAGCTTAGTGATAAAAATAGTGGAAGTAGACATATGTCTAGTAGCTCCTGAGTCAAGTACCCAAGCAGTAGAAATATCACCTGAAGGTGGAGTAGCTGCAGCGGTGCTTCCAGCAGATGAGAGAGTTGTAGAAGTACTAGAATCGGGAAAAGACCTGGGCAGAGAAGGACTCAAACGGGCAAGTTGGGCCTCAAGAGCAGCAATACAATCATCCGTAAAGGGAGAAACCAGAGTAATAGGTTGAGAGATTGGAGATGCGGTAGTGACTCGTGGTGATGCAGAAAGGCGTGAAGCATTCCTCTTCTTCCAACAATGTGACTCGTCATGACCAGGACGATGACAATACGTACATGAAAGGCGGCGAGGACCATGAGTAGGTGAAGGACGTGGTGGCGCAGCCAAAACTATAGGCGGAACACGTGGTGGAGCAGCCAAAATAGCAGTTGAATAAGAAACTACCGAGGAGAAAAGAAGACCAAGACGAGTTTCCTCAGACTGTAATTCTTTGATAGCGTCAAGGAGGGATGGTCTTGGAGAGCAGTGAAGAAGTTGGCTGTGAACACCTTCATAGGGAGAGCCGAGCTTCATAAGAAAAGAATGTAGACGATGCCTATCTTGAGTCTGAAGCCGAGTAGATAGACACCAAGTACAGTTCAAGCATGATGGGCAGAGAATAGGAGCAAGAATGTCCAGTTGACTCCAAAATGAGTGCATGTAATTGTAGAAATCTCGAATAGAGCGAGACTCTTACGTAGCACTGTAAACTTCTTGCTCCAACTGATAAACTCGAATGTCCCCTGTCTGGGTGAACATCTAAGCAAGCTGATCTCATAAACTTTTCGCCTCAACAACATTAGAAAATTGTGGGCGAAGAGCAGGATCAATGGAACCAAAAATGATAGCCCATGCCTTCCGATCAACAACATTCCATGCTCGAATTTCAGCGGCACATTTCGCAACTTCATCAGATGATTCACTTTCAAGAGCACCAGGACAAGGACAAAGTCCCTCAACATCCTCAAACAAGTCGCAGTAAACAAGTGCTGCCATTGCCGATGGTTTCCAAAGAGAATAGTTTGAACCATTGAGTTTGACGTCAATACGGTCACTAGAATCACCCATGACGACAGAAAAAGAAATCACTAGCAAAGCTAGAAATATGGATTGAGGTGATCGAAAGGATCAAGAAAGAAGAAGCGCGGATTAGAATGAGCAAGGATGATGGCCCAAAAGCCCTAAACTCATTATCTTAATTTCTGATGCGGAAGATCCAATTTATGGCAATCGCAGAGCATACTTTAAAAAAAAATAATGAGCTCATTGTCTTAATTTCTGATGCGAAAGATCCAATTGATGGTAACCGCAGAGCATACTCTTCAAGACAATGATCTTGACTCTGATACCATGATAAGAAAGAAAGATTAAAAAAGAATGGTATTTATTCTCTTATAATGGTGTATGAAACAATGTACATAAGAAGCCTTTATATAGGCTTAGAGGAGTAAAGGAGCCTAGCATTCTTCCTATGTGGGACCAAAGAGAAAGAAGAGATGTAAAGGAAAACCTACAAAACTATACTATCTAGGGTTCTAAATCACACTTGTGAGGTTTCGCATCAACCCAAATCTATAGAAAAAGAAGGAAAAAAAAATTCATACTTCTTAGGAACCCCAGAGATTGCTTCAATGGAGGCCTCATCACCCAAATTGTTCCCTGAGATATTAAGCATTTGATTTTCCTTGCAAGCCCTATCAATTTTCATGTCGACTTGACGAATTTTTCAATATCTCAGTTGTACTTGATTTCACAGGTAACAGAAGATCCACTTCATCATATGTATCAGCATCATCAAATGATGAACCCCTTCGATTTCCCTCTCGACGATTTCGACTTCAACCTTTTCTCTTCAGAGATGCACTCCTTCCGTGCACCGTTGGATCCGGAAATGATGTGAGCTCTCATGGATCCGCGGGTCCAAGCTGCTCCGACAATCATGGAGAGGCCGAAGAAGAAGCCAAAGACCGAGATCTGGAGCAGCACTTGCTCGCCCGAGACATACAATGCCCCGAGAACGGTCATGTCCTCTCTGTCGTCTAGTCCCCAGTTGATATCTTTTGGGAACTCAGATCTGTCCCCGACCGAATCACAACAGTGTTATGGTACTTACATAGAACATTTTTGTTTATTTAGTCTAAAGATTATGATCTGAGGTAGTATGCTGTATGATGTTCACACGAAAAGCCTTCTTTTGATTGATTTATTGAAGGTGATTAAAGCTGTCTACTTTTAATTAATTTGTGAAGGTTGTTATGAGATCCAAGATTGTCAAAAAGAGATGAAGAGAGTTGGGGCAATGAGTAGACCTACTTTACATACACAAGAACACGTGATTGCAGAGAGGAAGCGGCGCCAGAAGCTTAGCCAAAGCTTCATTGCTCTCTTTGCCATCATTCCTGGCCTTAAAAAGGTTAATCTTCTTCAAGAAACTTCTTTTCCTTTTTCCTTTTTCTTTATTTTTTGGAAAAATATTCTATTGCTAAGAACATATAACTTTGTCATAACATTAAAGGTGTCATAACTAATACTTATCAACATTGAATATATGTTAGTGATCGAAATGTTGAGGCACCAAGTTAGGAAATCCGACTACTGAACTGTGGAAAAATGAGATGATATTAGAAACAGTAACTCATTGTTTGCTCCGATTCATTGCTACTTGCCATTGTTGTGAATTCCCTATAGTCGGGTTTGCAATCACCCAACTAATGAAACAGTCAATAGCACAGTACTTCATTTTATGCATAAGATCATCTCATCCAATCACCCTTCACAAGTTTACACAGGAAAGAGGTGTCAGCTCGGAGTCTCACTTTCCCAAAAGTATGGATTAACATTCAAATCATATATATCTCTATCTATTTTTTACTTGCTTACAATAGCTTAAACTTCCATGTCATACTGTCGAGTGGATCTTCTGGTTCATTACCAGGTATTTCATTCCATAGGAAACAAGTAAAGCTAGAATGAACAAGTTTTGTTTACCTTTGACAAATCATGAACAAGATTGAATACTAGCTTTCCTTCAAGTACCTCAAAATTGACAAATTTGAAGGGTGTAACTACTCGACCACAATACTCAGCAATTTTCTTGTGTGTTGTTGTGCTTTTCAGATGGACAAAGCATCGATCCTTGGCGACGCGATCAAGTACATGAAGCAGCTTCAAGAACAAGTCAAGAAACTCGAGGCAGAGGTAGCAAACAGGACTGTGGAATCAGTTGTGATTGTAAAGAAGTCTCAAGTCTCGGCAAACGATGATGAGTCATTGGACGAGAACTTCTATAGTCAATTTGAGCAACAACTCCTGAGATTGAAGCGAAAGTCTCAGATAAATATGTCCTTTTCCGAATCAATCACAAGAAGCGAAAGGGATTTACAACAGAGATACTTTAGCGAAATAGAGAAGTTGAATTTGTTTGTTCTCAACAGCAATGTGTTACATTTTGGGAGTTCCATACTCGATATGACAATCGTAGCTCAGGTAAGCTCAAGTACTTGCATCATTCCTCTCTTTTTTCTTTCAAGGGTATAATTACAAACAAGATAAACTTGCACTTTTGGTTAAGTTTTAAAAACAGTATATACTTACAAGCTAATACAAACATATTTTTCAACATATTAATGAAATTACTGTTCGTTCGAATTAAATTGGTTGGAGTTGTTCAAATCAATCTAGTCTCTGTCTAGGTGAAGTAGAAGGGGAATTTTGCAAATTAGTTAATTGAAAGAACTCTGCATCACCTTTATTGTCGTTCATTTACTTTAACATAACCTTTTGTCCTTGAGACTTAAGTTCGGGCTAAATTATCTTCATTTCAACTAACGGAAACCTTTTTTCCTTCCAGAGGAACGTTGGATTCTGCATGAAAGTTGAGGATCTTGTCAAGAATTTACGCCAAGCTCTTCTCAGGATAGCATGATCAATCAACATCATGTTCGTTCGTTTTAGTTTCAAAAGTCTCTTCTAATTTTTCCTTTGGTCATTCAAAAGTTAGCTGTTTTCTTTCCCCCTTTAGAGTGTCTTTGGGACCTTGTGAGGGAAAACCTTGGAGTCTTTCTTGACCAGACCACCACTTTGCGCACGAATTGTCTTGTTTTGACTAAGTTTCTATTTTGCTAGTGGGTTTTTTCCTTCTTCTTTTTTGCATGGTCGGCTTTTTTGGCCATGTTGAAGTTTTACCCACAAGCTGTATAGGAAACTTTAAGTATATTTTTTTGAAGGGTCTTTCTTTTGGAGGTTTGACTTTTCAATGAAGGCTCTTCCTTGCACTCTAATTGAAAGTGGAAATGGGTCTTCCTCAGAGAAACAAATTGGAACTTCTCTCTCCCCAGGTTGCATTATGTATTCATCAGTTTATATCTGCTGTAATCAAAGAAAGTTGAACGACTGTGGGATCATCTTCTTATTGATTTTGATCCATATTCGATGCAAATGTGATTGACAAAAGGTGACGGATTGATATTCATGATACTCGTGAAACCATTTTCATAGGAATGGTTGAATTTGTGAACCAATTTATGTTGTGATCTCCTCATGATCCTTCATGGACAGTTTGACTACGTTTGCTAGAGAAGATAAAATTTAGGATAAGAGTAAGTTTGTCATGTCTTGTGTTTAATATTCATATCATTTACATATTTTAGATATATTAGTATAGTTTATTATTTAATAAATTTATATTTAGGAATGATGGAAGGGAATAAAAGAATAAAAAATAAAAAGAAGGAAAAATAAAAAATAATAAGTAAACAAAAATGAAGTAGGCGAGAAAATTTAAGCATTATACTTTTTGGAATCACGAAGGTGAAAGATCAACCTTTCTCTCTCTTACTAGATTCGGTATTCGCTAGTTGATCTACCTTGTTGATGTTGCCGTAGCCCATTCACATTTCTTGTCACAATCAAACCTATAGCTTTGGAATGCTATAGTGACCTCTTTTACTACTTAAGATTTATATCATACAATAATCATGGATTTATTACTAGAGGTTATCTTCGTAAGTTTATTTGTAATTCTTTATCAGTGGATCTGAGAGACTCTTGTCATCGCCGTTTGTGTATTTTCAAGTTTATTTACATTGATATACCATTCATGTCAAACAGTGGACATGATAGGAATATAAAAATATCTGGTTTTATTATCATTCACCAAACAATGGATGGGATATAACAAAATCCTTGTATTTCATATCCTATTCTATCCTGGCTAGAAATTCAGGTGAACAAACGCAGCTATTGAGCATGTCATGTCCATAGACTTCAAAAACTACACATTGTGGAAGCCATTAGTATGATATTTTGACAGGTCTTGTATATCTTTTGCCGAATCTGACCTTGGAGGTAGAGTACTCCCTGAATAAGATGAAGAGGTCTAGTGTATTTGCACAATTGAAATATGTAAATCGAACTAATGTTATGATTGGTTGATGTAATTTATTTAACTTGCACTGGGGTGAGGCTGCGGTGACAGGGTTGCCATCTTGATGTTACGTGCTAGAGAATTCTATGCATCATTAATTGAGTATTAGGTTACAAGTGGGAAACTCCTATGTAAAGCCCAGTAGGAGTTGCCATCATTAGTCGCCTCTTACCGCTCCTTTTTCGAGCCAAAAGAATTACGCCAATTCTACACATACTCCATGGATATATTAAGGTTGCATTTGGTCTCTAGGACAATTATTACAAAAGATAGGTTAAGAAATAATTAAAAAAAAACCCTACATTTCTTGTATGTGATATTTTTTTTGGTCACTTGTATGTGATATTTTGTTGTATGTTATATATTTGTAGAAAAAATATCACATGGTTCAATGGATGAAGCTATATCCAATTCAAGATAGTGTTTGGTGAAGTTAGATACAGATTTAATAAAAGTAACAAATTATCAAGTAACAAACTTTAAATAAAGAGAAAGAAAGAATGAATGAAAAACATAATCTAACGTTGAAGAATAACCACTAAAGCCATTCCGACCATAGTAGCACCAATGTCAATGACGATCACCACCATGGTGGTCACCTGATATGATTGCGGTAGCGAGATCCCGGCCCTTTACCGGACTGCTTGCCCTCAGCCGATCTGAGCGAGGGTGAGCGTTAGACACCACCGCTCTTTTTGGGTTATCGAGGCACCATCATTGCGAAAGTTAGGGCAAGCAGGCCCCTCACCTGCTCTACCTGTGGTGAGGCCCTCGCCTTGCCCAGACAAGGCACGTCAAACCTCCTCCTCCTTTTTGTGATGTGGCGTCCACTCATTGTCATATTGTGCCACGTGTCCAAAAAAAAGGAAAAATCAACCAAAAAAAAGCCATGTAAATGTTCCATCCACTTAAAACTAAATAAACAGTTAGAAGGACTTAAGAGCACGGATTTTGTAAATTTTAGGGTTTAAATGAATAAAATGAAAGTTTTAAGATTTAAGTGCATGTGCATTATTGTGAAACATTTATGACTTTGGCCGTAATTATCCCTATTTCTTAAAGTTGTGCTAATTGACGCAGTCCAAAGCTAATAATAGCAGCCGTAAGTAATAAGAAAAAGAATTTCAATCCAATATTTTGCACATCTATAAGGTTAATAGGGTAAGATAGCAATTTTTTCGGTTCCTCCCATGACCAAATCTAGTTTCGAATTTTTCATGGGAAAAAAGTCCTTATTTATAGGCTCATTTTATTTTGCGAAAAATATTTTTCTCACTTTTCAGCGTTTTGATTGCTTAGGAAAATGAGTCAACAGAAAACCTATGTTTAAATTCAAGAAAAATATTTTTCTCTTTAAAAAATTGAAAATTATATTTCAAAATATGACTAGATATGAGTATTTGGACTAGAAACTATGCGCTTCAACACAGGAACCATAACACTCCCAGGACCTTGTTGCTCAAGCCCTAGTCCATCAAGGCTAGCCTAGGAGCTTAGTACCCGTGCTTGGGTCCCTAGTGCCCATGCTCAGGTCATCGAGGTCGGGCCAAGGACAAGTCCCAAGCGTCCATGCCTTGGTCCATTGAGGCCGGGCTTGGGATTGAAGTGCCAATACTCGGGTCCGCATCCATTGAAGTCAAGCCCAAGGCCTCGGTGCCCATGCCCTAGCAGCAGATCCCGGGCCCACAAGATCGTGCCCTAGTCCTTGGCACTTGGGCTCGGATCTCCCACACCCAAGCCTGGGACCTCAGTGCCTGGGTTCCCGATGCTTGGGCCAGGGTCCATAGAGGCCAAGTCCGGTACCCCATTGATGGTGCCCGAATCCCTTGTAACTAAGCCTGAGGCCCTGGTCCATCGAATCCAAGCCCGGGACCCTGATGCTTGTGTTTGGGTGCCCAACAAGAGCTTGAGACCCTAGTGCCTATGCCCAGATCTACAACGCATCCATCGAGGCCAAGGTTCGGGACCACAATGCCCGTGCCCAGGTGCACTGAGGTGGGGCTTGAGACCTTAATTCCAATGCTTGAATTCCTGGAGTCTAGGTCCCGGGCCTCGACCTTGATGGACCTAGGCTCGATTGATCCAAGCCCTGCCTCGATGGACTTGAGCTCAAGCATCGGAGACCTAAGCATGGGCATAGAGGTCCGTGCCCTAGCCTCAATGGACCGAGGCACAAGCAACCGAGCCACAGCCTCGATGGACCCTATCTCGGGGCATAGGGGATTCGCCCACAAACACCTAGGCCTTGGGCTTGGCCTATGTGGACATAGGGCAAGGTGCTAGGAAGCCATACACTAGCACCAAGTTCTTGGTTTCGGCCTTAATGGACATGGGACCGATGCTTATGCTCTTGCTCAAGACCCAAGTGACCATGCCAAGGTTGGGTTCCATCAAAATGAGGATCTTGGTACTAGTCTCTCGTTCTCCGGCTATTCGTGCGCAAGTCACTAGTGCTCGAATATTGTATATGTATTTAGAAAAATTAATCAAATTCTTCTTTACAAATGATGGAATATATTTTGCGAATCCTTTTCAAATTACCCGCCAAACATAAGTAAATATTATCATTTTTTTAGAAAATGACTTCTTGGAAAATATTTTCCAAATATGAAACATTTTCCATGATCTTTGCTCCTCTCCCTTGCCTCTCACTCTTCGATTCCACCCTCCAATCTCTGTCCTTGGTGAGCACTCCCCTTTCTCTTTGATCCTTACCGATCTACATTTTCTTCTGCATCCACTGCGGACATTAGAGGAGCTCATGAAGCTCGAGCTCTCATGGCGGCCACCACTCAACAAAGTCATAATTGATATGGTACTAAATATCTAGTATCTTTGGTTAGAGTTGTGATCACAATTTGTTTCTTCACGGGTTACCTACGTGCGTGTCTCGTGTGTATTTTATTATACTAAACATGCTTTGACGAAAGTTTGCATTCATATTTTCGATGCTGTTCTTTTAGTAGTTATCCTGCAAAAAATTATTAGAAAAAAATAAAACACTTTTATTTTATTTTTACCTACACGTATTCAAAGAAGCATGGAGCCCTGTGAATGCATGTAATGCTTGGTCGGTCCTTTAGCGCTCTGACATGGAGTCTGACATGTGTCCCATCGTGGCAGAATGTTCTTTCTATTGGTTGACCAACAGCTTACACATGATGAGACAGTGTGCACTTTCAATTTAATCTCATATTTTCAGATCTCCGATTGGTTTCGTCGTTCGGTGATGGGGAATGAAAGTAACGAAATGGAAATGACACAATTCCCATTCAATAGCGTGCTTCGATTGAAAAAATTTCTATAATATAAAGTAAATTCAAAAGTGACATTAAATTTCGTACAAAATTTCATAACGATTCCATACTTTTAATGAGACAAATATTGACTGTTAGCCAAGAATAGGTAATGGTAATTCACATTGGTTGACAGAACAATCATGTTTATTCCATAAACCTCTCTTGAACTTCCAAGTATAATTTAATACTCCTCAATTTGGAAAAAATAAATGTCTCTATTGAATAAAGCAGATACAAAGGCAACATTCAACATAAAAATTTCGTCAAAAAGTTTCATGAATAGTCCATGGTTGCTATATAAGATAAATGAAAACTGCATATTACCACAAAGCATGCAAAATGACAAATTTAATCGGTCGTCGACAAAACTATGTTATCCCATTGATCTCTCGTGAAATAGATAAAAAGATGAAATAACATAATAAATTATATCAATTATGGATACTAATTAATCCCAAACTACAATAACTTATGTAGTTAACAAAATATTCATTATTATTTATACTTGATTAAGTTAAGGGATAATGACACAAATAGTCCATGAACTTTGGCCCAATGTATAATGTGATCTCTAAACTTTTAATTTATTAATGTGCTCCTTGAACTTTAGTTTATTGTTCAATGTAATCCTTAAACTTTTAATTTGTTCAATGTGGTTCCTAGACTTTTTATACATGTTCAATGTAATCCTCGAACTATATAAAAGCGTTCAATATAATCATTCAATTAATTTAATATCGGGGACAACATTGAACTTTCTCATATAATCAATAGACTAAATTGAATATGTATCAAAAGTTCGGAGACTATATTGAAAAAATTAAAAATTCAGGAACTACATTACACATTGAGCTAAATTTAGAGACCACATTGACAAATTAAAAATTCAGAGACCACATTGCATATTGAGCCAAAGTTTAGAGACTATTTGTATCATTTTCCCTTAAGTTATTTATGAATAATTAACTCAAAAGTTGGTTATTAAAAAAATAACAATATATTGTTTTATGTTTATATTACTAGTATTAAATGTATTGCAATATCTCATTCCATTCCATTCCAACAAATCTTTTCTTACAATCCAACACATAAAATTTCATTTCACTCCATTCCCACACTTGTCCATAAAAGAAAATTGAAACTATCATTTCATTTTATTCCACCGTACCAAATGTGCTATAATACGTACAAGTCGGTATAATAAATTCTTCTATAAAAATGACATACATAGTGATCCAGCACGTGGCTATTGGGTGTCGAGTATAAATCAATTTTTTTGGTACGACCACCTATGAATCTTTAGTAGATTGAGGATTAATCTAAATGTTAAATATTTCAGTGGCGCAAGACAACGTAAGCGTGAGATCAGAGACCACGAACGGCTCAGTGGCCTGCAGATGCATCCTGTTCCATCTGTCCAAGTCCAATCAAACCAACAGTCCGTACAAGAGATGGAGCAGAACGTTCGGGGTTTGAGTCCATATTTTCATCGTGCTCAAATCATTAATTAATCCATTATTAATTATATATTTCTCGACAGGGTTGTATTCAGTCAATTAATTAATAATGACGGAGGGAAATAGAAAAAACGTTGGGTTTAGAGGCGCATTCCAAGAACCTTCGTCATTTCATCATGTGCAAATCTTTTCGATTTGCGAAGCACTTTCTAACGAGAGAATCATTGAAGGAATTTCACCGGCCAAATATGGAGGGATTATTAGTTGACCAAACATATGTATATTTAAAATATACATTGGTACGTACTAACAGATAGGTACTCGCGATGCACATATAAAATTGACACTTTGGATATTTAAGCAAAACCGTTTATTCAAAAAAAAATTGAATTGTCAAATAGTGGAAAGAAATTATTGATAAAGTTACAAAATAATACAACAGTATTGCGTAAAATATATATTCATACGATAAGTAATTGAGGACATTTAGGAAAAAAAAAAGATTGAGATCCTTTAAAATTATGAAGTCATCTTTGCTTTATATATATTAGTAAATGTAAACAAACATTAGGTTGATGCAAGAAAATTGACATTTGAAAAATTAAACATAGGAATTTTATAAATATAATTGGAAAAAGAAAGATATTTCGATATTTGATTTTGTTAGGAATCTGGTCTTGGGATAGAAAATATCCGATTTTAATAGAGAAACGTGTGAAAGATAATATATAATAATTTATTTACGCATTTTGCTATGCAAAAATTAATTGTAAAATAAGTAACTAAGAATATTTGGGAAACTTGGTAATACCCTGTTTTCAAGGCCTGTAGAATTATAATAGTTATCCCATAAAGATGGAAGGTCCTCTTTATTTTATACAACAGGATAACTAATATAGATGTTCACATAAAGATAGGCAAGAAAGTGGATACATATATCCATATAAATGTTACATCTCCTAGCTATCTGACAAGTTGCTTGTGTTTTGAGCATAAAACTAATGATCGGACGGATCATTTCGAAGATCTAGCGACAGGTTATCCACTCTCCAATTATTGTCTCAATGATCTAGGACAAGCTGGTTCCATTGTTTTTTTTTTTGTACAATTCTTTTGAGATAAACCACTTTCAAATCCTCGAAAAATATTTTTTTATAATTCCTCGAAATAATTTTAAAAATTCTAACAATAGTCTCTTTCACGGTCCAAAAAAAAAGGTTCAAGAGCTTTGAATTGAAATTTTTAGTCAAAAAATTAAATGAATGTTTCGAATATGACACTAGCAAAGATGAAGTTTTCTTTGCATAATATTTTAGTGGAAAAAAACAAGCAAATGGGACATGAATGTCCCTCCTTTCAGACGTTAGATAAGGTTTTCTTTTATTATTTTTCTGAGAACGTAGAAATGGGTGTCATTGAAGGATTATATCCAAATATTATAATTGTAGAGAGAGAGAGAGAGAGAGAGAGGGCTAAAGTTGACCCAAGGAAAAGATGAAGAAGCCCTAGGCGCATTGCAGTGATGGTTGAACAAAGAGAGGCAGAGAGAGAGGGAGGCTGACACGCTCGGCACGTGCGAATGCTTTGCTTCACACGGCAGAGTGGAGACCGCGTTTGCTTCCTCTATAAATATAAAGGCAGCATTGCTTTTCCTAACGGACACCTTTGTAAAGGCAAAGTTTCTCAAGTACTCCTCTCCCAAGGTGAGATTTCTGACTTGTGTGTTTCTTCTCATGTCCCTCTGGTCTTTGCTCCTCCAAACACGTCTGAATGTAATGTTCATCAACGAGGAAAAGAAAAAGGGCACAAGAGAGAACTCTCCATGTTTGACTTTCATCTGTCATAATCAACCAAACTTTTCTGATGAAATTTTTGCATTCTATTAGGGTTCTAAATCACACTTGTGAGGTTTCGCATCAAGCCAAATCTATAGAAAAAAGAAGGGCAAAAATAATTCATACTTCTTAAAAACCCCAGAGAGTGCTTCAATGGAGATCTTATCACCCAGATTGTTCCCTGAGATAGTAAGCATTTGATTTTCCTTGCAAGCCCCCTATCGATTTTCATGTCTGACTTTGATGAATTTTTCAAGATCTAATGTATACTTGATTTCACAGGTAACAGAAGATCCACTTCATCATATGTATCACCATCATCAAATAATGAACTCCTTCGATTACCCTCTCGACGATTTTGGCTTCAACCTTTTCTCTTCGGAGATGCACTCCCCTCGTGCACCGTTGGATCCGGAAACGATGCGAGCTCTCATGGATCCGCGGGTACAAGCTGCTTCGACAATCATGGAGAGGCCAATGAAGAAGCCAAAGACCGAGATCTGGAGCAACACTTGCTCACCCGAAACATACAAAGCCTCAAGAACAGTGACGACCTCGCCATCAGGTAGTTCCCAGTTGATATCTTTTGGGAGCTTGGATCTGTCCCCAACCGAATCGCAACAGTTTTACGGTACCTACTTCGGACATTTTTGTTTATTTAGACTAACGATTAAGATCTGAGATAGTATGCTGATGATGTCAACAAGAAAAGCTCTCTTTTAATTAATTTGTGAAGGTGCTTGAAGCTGTCTTCTTTTAATTAATTTGTGAAGGTTCTTATGAGATCCAAGATTGTCAAAAAGAGATGAAGAGAGCTGGGGCAATGAGTAGACCAACTTTACATTCACAAGAACACGTGATTGCAGAGAGGAAGCGGCGCCAGAAGCTTAGCCAGAGCTTCATTGCTCTCTCTGCCATCATCCCTGGCCTTAAAAAGGTAAATCTTCTTCAACAAACTTTTTTCCTTTTTCCTTTGCATTTTTCTTTGGAAATATTCTCTATTGCTAAGAATACATATCTTCCTCATGACGTTAGAGTTGTCAAAACAAAAGCATATCGACAATGAGTATATGTTGGAGATCGAAATTTTGACACGCCCATGGTAGGATACCCAACGATCGCACTCTGGAAATAGAGATGATATTAGAAACGGTAACTTATTGTTTGCTCCGATTAATAACTGTGGGTGATTGTTGTGAATTTCACGAAGTCCGGTTTGGAACGATCTTTATTAGGAGATCCTAGTCATAGTAACAAGATAATTTTCCCAACGCTAATGAAGCAGTCAATACTCAATAGCACGGTACTTTGTTTCATACACGAAATCATCTAATCCAATCACACTTCACAAATTTACACTGGAAAGAGGTGTTAGCTAGAAGTCTCACTTTCCTAAGTATGGATTAACATTGAAATCATATGTATCTACGTGCATTATTGACTTGCTTACAATAGCTTAAAGTTTCATGTCACACTGTCGGGCAAATCTTCTGGTTCAAAACCGGGTATTTTACTCCCATCGGAAACAATTTAAGTTAGCTTGAAAAGAATTTGATTACCTTTGACAAATCATCAAGAAGATTGAATGCTTGTTTTCCTTTAAGTTCATCAAAATTGAAACTTTTGAACGGGATGGCTACTGGACAACAACATACTAAAAATCAATTTTCTCATGTGTTGTGTTTTTTCCAGGTGGACAAAGCATCGATCCTTGGAGATGCAATCAAGTACATGAAGCAGCTTCAAGAACGCGTCAAGAAACTTGAGGAAGAGGTGGCAGTCAGGAATGAGGAATCAGTTGTGATTGTAAAGAAGTCTCATGTCTCGGCAGACAATGATATGTCGTTGGATGACTTCGAGCAACAACTCCCGGAGATCGAAGTGAGAGTATCGGATAAATATGTTCTTTTCCGAATCCATCATGAGAAACGGAAGGGATATATGACAGAGATACTCAGCGAAATCGAGAAGATGAATCTATCTGTTCTCAACAGTAGTGTATTACCGTTTGGAAGTTCCATGCTAGACATGACAATCGTAGCTCAGGTAAATTCAAGTACTTGCGTCATTCCTCTCCTTTTCTTTTATGGGTAAAGTTAGAAACTAGCACATACTTAGAAACTAGTACAAACATATGTATCCAATATCAATGAAATTACTGTACGTTAGAAGTTTCAATTAAATCAATTTAGTGTTTGTCTAGGTGAAGAAGTGGAAGGGGAATTTGCAAATTAGTGTGGAATTTCGGTTCAGTGGGAAAATGTCGAATAAGCAATTCTGTCTGAAAATCAGTTAATCAGAAACATTCTCCATAACCTTTTTTATTGTTGATTTTCATTAACATAGCCTTTTTTTTCAGATGGACGTTGGATTCTGTATGAAAGCTGAGGATCTCGTCAAGAATCTACGCCAGTCTCTTCTCAATATTGAATAACCAACTAACATCATCTTCGTTCTTTTGTTTTCAAAAGCCTCTTCTAATTTTTCCTTCCGTCATTCGGAAGTTAGCTACTCTTTTTTACCCCCCCAATAGAGTGATTTCGGACCTTGTGAGGGACAACCTTTGAATCTCTCTTGACCAGACCTCCACCTTGCGGCACGAAATGTCTTGTTTTGTCTAAGAGTTTCTTTTTTGCTAGTGGGTTTTTTCCTTCTGTTTTTTTCCATGGTCGACATGTTTGGCCCTGTTGAAATCTTACCCACGAGCTGCGTAGGAAACTTTTAGTATATATTTATAAGCTTCTTTTTTTTAGAGGTTTGACTTTTCAACGAAGCCTCTTCCTTGCACTCTAATTGCAAGTCGAAATGGGTCTGGCTCAGATAGACGAATTGGAACTTTCTCTCTTCCGGTTGGATTAGATGTTCAGTCTTTTTCAGTCTTGTTCAGAAGCATTCTGTATTCATCAGTTCATATTTGTTGTAATCAAAGTAAATTGAACGGTTGTGAGATCATCTTCTTGTTGTATATGGAGGTTTAAATTCAGCTGATTTTGATCCATATTCGGTGCAAATGTGACTGAAAAAATGTGTGATGGAATGATATTCCCGATACTCGTGAAATAAACTCCTCAAGATGTCAATCAACATGACGTGCTCAAACTGTCCATGAAGCATCATAGATGAAGATATCGGGCTGCTCCTTAGCGTTTTCAATAAATGGTATCAAAGCTGATAGTTGATTAGTGCTTCACCCTTAATCTGTTTCGGTGTTTGGTGAATACCTTAAGGAAAGAATCTTGTTACTAATGCGGTTTTCGTGGGGAGCCTTCATGGTTCAATCTGGTGAAAGAGACCAGGGTTGAAGGTGGGCATTATGGAATAGCAACATAGGCTCCGATGGACTTCATGATTCGCTCTGGAGAAAAAGAGACCAAGGTTGAAGGTGGATGTTCATGGAGATTCAAGTTTAGATATGCTGGTGCAGAAGGAAACTTGAATTAAGGGAAAGCATAGACCTAATACTAAGCTCACAGGTGAGGTGTGTTAGAGAAATCTTACATCGGATAATTGGCGTGGTGTGGAGTAGTTGTTGCGACCTTTCCAGAGGTAGACCACCAATGGAAAGCTAATAAATTACTAAGCCGGCACGAATAATTACCCATAAAAGAGACGTGTCATCGCCTAGCGCAGACTATCTAAAGCCCGTACCGATCACAACTTCAATTTAATCATTCAGAAATATGTAATTCAATTCATTTAGGAATCACCACTAATTTATTACGAGTTGACTAGAAACCCAAGTAAAATATGGGAAAACACTCTAGTTCTACAAACAAAAACTTTCATGGATACAGGAATTTGATTACGTTAGATAAATCTAATGCCCTTTGATATGTTTTCTCTTTATTTCAAAAATATTTTGTTAGTAGTTTTAATCAATTTTAATCCTAAACCACTAACATGTGATGAGTGAGCATAAGGGTGCGCAAATAATAATTTAACACTCAATAAATCAAAGAAAAAATATATTATTTGAAGGGATAAGAACCCTAATGGGCTAAGCAAATCCTAAGCACAACTTTGTTATCGTCCAATGCAACAAAGGTTCCGCAAAATGTTAACTAAAAGCAAACGACAATGTAATGCATGAATGACCTATACATGGTTTCTAAATGCAATGGCAACTAGCCTTTTTTGGTTTTTCTTATTTCTAAAATAGACATGATTTAATCTAAATGTTATGGCTCTATGAATTCTAAATTAAGACGCATTGGTGAACTAACTTGAAATCTAGTAACATGTAAGCTATGTCATAATCAAATTGATTGCAACCCATATGTAATTCTAATGCATGAGACTATTTTTTTGAGTTTTCTTCTTATAAATAACCTAGACTTTAGGACACCTAAACATGACTTAATGATGCAAAGCTAATTACTTTGGTATTTTTTTTAAAAGAATTAAACTATATACAATACATGAGATGTAATGATCGATTGTACTTATCTACATGATGAAATTTTTGAGCTGTTGAGAAAACCTGTAGACACCTATTTTTAATTTGCCCAAAATTAATTACACAAAAATTTAGGAATTAATGTCTTTAATTCCTAAAACAAAAAATATTTCAATTTAAAACGCATTGCATATAGAATTAGGCACATTTTGCATTAATATGGCTATTAGAGTAAATATTAATAATAATAAAAATAAAAAGCAAAAAAAAAAAGAAGAAGAAAAAAATCAAATCGAAAATTCGAGTCGGGCTGGGTCGGGGCCGGGTCAACCCGGCCCGTTTTTCCCCCCGGCCGCGGGCCCAAGGCCCTTTCTGTTTTTCTTTTTCTTTTCCTTCGCGCGGGCCTCCGGCCCGTTCCCTTTCCTTCTCTTTTCTTCTTCTCCCCGCGCGGGCCCGAGCCCAGCTCCTCTTTTTTTCCCCCCCGCGCGCGGCTGGGCCTGGCCCGGCCCAGCCCCTTCTCCTCCTTCTTCCTCCCCCCGCCGAGCGTCGCTGTCCTTCCCCTGTTCGCGATCGTCACGCCGACGCACGGCGGCGCCGCTCCTCGCCGTCGCTATCCGGCCAGCCAGGGCCGGATGAGCACGCCAACAGGACCGGCATTAAATGCCAGTCCCGTCCCCCCCATTTCCCGGAGCCCCCTTATCCTCTCCTCTCTCCCGGCGTCCTGTTCCCCCCTGTCCTGCTCTGCCCCGGCCTGCAAATGGCCACCGAAGTCGTGGGGTGACGACGGCCGTTGCAGGCTATCGTCACGCCGACGCAGGGGAGGCCGTCATGGTCATCGTCGTCGCCGTCGCCGCCTATAAAAGGCCAGAGAGAGAGAGAGAGCGCCGGTCGGCCAATTTTGGGAGGAGGCCCGGTCAGCCAATTTTTGGGGAGGAGGCTGGTTCGGTTTGGGAGAGAAAATAGAGAGACCGAGAGCTCTTCCGGCGACTGTCGCGCTCGTACTGTGACCATAAAAAACCAGAGAGAAAACGGGACTCCCGGGTCGGCCAAATAGAGAGAGAAACAGAGAGAGTAAGAGAAACAGAGAGAGAGAGAGTGAAAATAGAGAGAAAGAGAGGGAGTCTAGTTTCTGCAGGTCCCCCAGCAGCGTCGCCGTCGCCTTTCCCCGAAGCCGGAAGCCTCCAGACGCGCCGTCGATGGTGAGACTCCCCCCGGTTCAGACTGCCCCTGTTCCGCTCTGTTCTCCCCTGTTTTTGTTCCGGTTTTGGCCGGGACTCGCGCCGGCCGTTCCGCGCGAATCCCGGCCCATACCGTCGTCCCCCACCATTCATACACCGTCGTCGAAAGCAAGGTAGGTCGTCGGAGTGCGCCGGATCCCCGAGGTAGGTCGAAAACCGTTTATTTTTGTTACGCCCACCACCTGTTCGATAATATGCCTCAGTGAGGCCGGGTTTGTTTTGGTCGCCGGCCGGCGAGGAGATGGCCGGACGGCGAATCCAGGGCGTGGCGTGGCTCGGTGTTCAGCCGGGGAGCAGGTCTGGAAGCGGCGCCGGTCTGGGTCGGCCGGCGATCGGCCAATTTTGGCCTCGCCGGCGTCCCCCTCTTGCGGGTCTGCTTGTTCGGGTCGGATCCGACCCGAATCAACAGATCCGACCCGGGTCAACGCCCGGGTCGGATCCGTTGACTCGGGTCGGTTTTGAACCGACCCGGATCGATAGATCCGACTCGGGTCAACGCCCGGGTCGGATCCGTTGACCCGGGTCTGTTCCGCCCGACCCGGCTCAACCGAACCGACCCGGGTCAACGCCCGGGTCGGATCCGTTGACCCGGGTCGGTTCCGCCCGACCCGGCTCAACCGAACCGACCCGGATCAACGCCCGGGTCGGGTCCGTTGACCCGGGTCGGACCCGACCCGGTTAATATTATATTGTTTTATTTTATTTTTATTTTTTTAATAAAAAAAATTAATTAAAAACTTTTTAAAAAAAAATTTTAAAAAAAAAAGTTTTATTTTTATGTTATTTTCTTCGGTATTATTATTATTTTTTTTTCCGAAAAAATTCAAAAAAAAAATTCAAAAAAAATTTTTTTTTTAAAGTTTTTTTATGTGGATTATCTAAGTGTTTTATTTTATTATTATGCATGTTATTGTCTTGTTCAAATTAGACAAGTCTGAGTTACGCGGTAATATTTTGCATGTTATTTTTATTACCGTTGCGTTGTTATTATGCATGTTTTTAATACAATTGCATGAGCTGTTGTATTTTGAATGTCATCTGACTTAGTTAAGGTTAGAACCTTAGGTTGTATAAATTTGTGTGTTCCTGACTGCTGATCATTTCTGATTATGCACTCGTTTGATCACCTCACATGTTAGGAGAAAGGTCCTAAAATCAATCCAAATTGCCTGACAAATGTTTTCATGAAATGAACAGGGTAGAAAGGTACCGAAAGGGCATTAGTTATTTAACTAATGTAATCAAGTCCCCGAACCCAGTTAATCTCTGATTCGTAGGAATAGGGTGATTCTCCCGTCACCCTATTTAGGTTTCTAATCGGCCTACCCCAAATCGATTAGTGGCGACTCCTTGGTATAAACCACTTGCATGTTAAAAACTTAAACCCTAAGTCGCGATATGGTATGGGCTTGGGAGAGCCAGAGTTAAGTCCTGAACCTAGACTTAGCACATACCAGACGAGCCTTCCTTCTTTTTGCATGTCGTCCGATGAAAAGGCTTGGGGAGACTTCGGTCGCGACAGACTGGCGACTCCGCTGGGGACTTGTTTTTTTTAAAAAAAGTGGATTTAGGCCAAAAATTTTTATCCTGTTCAAAATAATTTTTGTTTGGCAGCAAGGACTCCAGGTATGACCCTGACATTAAGGTGTTATTTGTTTTTGCAGGTTCAAATTGATTGTTTATAAATTGTTGTGCATGCTTTAATGATTTAGCACTACACTATTGCACACACAACCACGCTGCCGGACCTGGGCCGCAATAGGATTTTTTAGGATGGTGTTAAGAAAGATACGACCTCGAACGCGAGCCCGCGATGTAGAGGTTGCCTTTCTTTTCCCCGAAATTTATTTCTAAAA
Organism: Syzygium malaccense; assembly: GCA_031216405.1. Lineage (NCBI taxonomy): Eukaryota > Viridiplantae > Streptophyta > Magnoliopsida > Myrtales > Myrtaceae > Syzygium > Syzygium malaccense. Next base: position 11,198,972 of record CM062260.1, on the reverse strand, counting down.
AATCGTAAAGAAATATCTTCAACCGCTATTCGCGTGACTATAAGATATTCCTTTCGATTTGGCCGAGGTTAAAAGGACTTGACACCAACGCGAGACTGCGACGGTCAGGCACCCTTTTAATTTCATTTTGCTGAGCCAGTCTAGATAGAAATTAAACCTCACTCCTCATGTGCATGTCGTTGTGATTGCCATGGTTTAAGGAAAGGTATATATTCTATCCCTTCTCATTTTTATACGGCCTACTTGTTTAATTGTTTTATCACTGATGGGCCACTCATTGATTGCAGTTTATACACGAGGGATACGCTTATTACGGAATTTGTCCGTAAAAATAAGCGACTCCAAGAGACCGTAATTTCCCCATCGTTTATAAAATGAGTATCCGGGAAGGGCGCCTTTTTGTTAAAAACCTCTATATTTTATATTCCCTAGTAATTATGTTCAGGGTTTTTGGTTTTCTTCCTTAAAAACGTTTTTGAGTTATACTAATGTTAATATAACTCGGGCCGTTTTTTACACTTTAAATGAATTTTTTGGCCCCTTTAAGACACCACCGCGGCCTTTGGCCCAGTGGTATCCGGGGGTGAGGCCTCAGGGTCCGAGGCGACCGGGGTTCGAATCCCGGGGACGCCGCCTGTAATGACTATATAAATAAAAACCTTTTTTTGCTTCTGTTTTTTTTGTAAATAAAGAAAATACATAATAGACAGATGCAATATTAGACTAAGTCATGGATTGATCATTTATGAGATTTTATACTCATTCGTTGCCATTTTTTCCAGGTAATTACAAATCATACTGACCCGCCAAGTAAAAATGGCTGAAAAAGATATGACAACTCGTGTGGCCGACATGGAGGCCAAAATGAAGCAAGTCTTTGCCTTTCTTCAACAACTCTCGAAACAAGTGGAACATTTGTCAATCCGCTTAGACCAACTCACCATGACTCAGTTTTGCTATCCAAAACCAGGGGTGATGATCCAAATGGAACCCTCCAGTATCAACCAAAAGGGTAAAGATGTCATAGTTGACAATGTCCACAGGTCCCCTAATCCTAAAGAATTGAGCACCCTATGCCCAAAGTTCATTCAACGTGAACAATACAAACCCAGTATCTCTCCATCACAAAAGCAAAACAACCGGAGACAGTTCACTCCCCTCCCAGGATCTCCGTCTCAGATACTGACAATACTTCGGGAAAAGGGGCTGCTCTCCACTGAACCAAAGCGACCTAATCCTAAGAATTTTTCAAACTGCAATCCGTCTGAAAAATGTGATTATCACATGGGCGAGGTAGGGCATTCAACTGATGGGTGTTATACTCTTAAACACCGAATTCAAAACCTGCTGGATACCGGGACTTTCTCATTCGAGACCGGTGAAGGGAATGAGCTCAAACCTGCTTGAGTAGAACTCCTCTCATCCTTTTGCATGAATCCCTGGAAAAGGGGTTGTCCTTGTATTTTGTTTTTTGTCGTCATTTCTGTTGGAAGAAATGTCTTTTTAAGCTCTCCCTCTTTTGGGGTTGTAAATCCATGCATTGTAAATAAATAATGTTTTGAGGGCATGAGGGAGTATCCCAAACCGGCCCGTTGATGATATCCAGCCATGTAAAGGAAAGTGTTCTGAGGCCCGGGCTTCATCATGTTTCCTCGTTTCTAAGCTTTTGAAAATAAAACAAATGTTTTATCATTTTTCAAAAGGTCAAAAAAATGGTGGTGGAAAAGCACGCATGCTCATAGCCCTGTTTGTTTTTCTAACTTGCTCACTTTATGTCTCAGAGCATATTCATTTTTTATTATAAAGGAGACATTTGGAAATGACACAAACTGAAGCGCACATCAGACCCTGATGAAGTTAGCGGACCAACTCATCTAATAGGGGCAGTCCAAGCGAAGATCGTCCAATCTTCAAAAGAAACATGGGGCAAGTCTCATTATTACCAGTGGGTGATATCAGCCCCAAAAAGTCAATGAGAATACTGAACACTCCCTGATTCCATGATGAGCGAAACATCATCTCGTACAAAAATCAGGGGCAGATCAAGAAAAGATTACCCCTTTTAAAGAAAAGGTATGTCTCATTCCTCAACAAATTTTGGAAATGACATTCTATCCCTTTTCTTTTGCAGATAAGGAACTGGGAAACATGCTAGACTCTGACGTACTAGCAAGCCGGATGGAACACCAATGTTAGGACTTCTCGAATGAAACATGACGAAGAAGTGCTCAATTGGAAGAGTAGACTAGGGGGCATGCAATCCCCCAATCCATCAAAAAGGATGTATTTCGTTCCTAAAGTTTATTCACTTTAGCGTAGAAATGACATATCTTTTCCTTTTATATAGGACAAAATTGAGTAAACAACACTCATGATGCAAGCAGCTGGAAAGGACTTCGCATATGACAAAATGGCGTCAAAGCCAATCTTGACAACCACAGAAGTCTCGATGGTAGTCACGCCCATGCCCGTCAAAGACCTTTAAAGTAGAGATTAGCTTTGCTGCGAAGCTCCCCATGCAAGCAATTGCACATGCCCTGTGCAGTCAAGAATCGAGTCGAGAAACTCCTCAATATACCGGAGCCGCATTGACACAACATGCGCTGATAATAGAACCCTCTATCTGGAAGCATCCCTAATAATAGAGGATTTCATTTGAGCTTCGACACCAAGAGTATGGAGGAGCAGATTGAGGCAGAGAAGGCTGAACAAAGTAAAGAGTAGAAAAGACTCTGCTAGCTTTGAAGGCAAAATGGAAGAAGGGTAATTTGTATCGTTCTCGATTTACCCTCAATCGCCTCATTTCTAACATAAACTCATGTTTTTGTCGTAAGGGAATTATCAACATCCGAGAAAACTCAAGGAATTGTCAGTTTAATCTCAAATGAAGGGATTCACGAAGGGTAATGTTGTATCGTTCCTAATTCCTGTCCCTCAAAGAACTGTTCATTAACACTGTTTTCCTTATTACCTTGCAGGTTTGCTCTACTATTGCAGCATAGGTAAGTATTTCTTTCCCTAAAAAACTCTTCTCATAAGAGTAGAAAGAAACAAGAATGAAGAAATAATCAAAGAAAATCGATACTATTTTCTTCCTCAAATGCATTACGTGGAAAGTAATTTTGCATGGTAATTTTACCTGTTTAATTCACCAATTCCTTGAGAAAATTTTGACAATTCGACGAATGGTGTCGAACTGCTCCGAGGTGTTGAACGAGGTGTGTCGGGATGATGAGAGGCAATCCTTGATTTATACACATTCTCAAGTACCAAACCCTTGCAAGATGAGCGAAGAGGTTTCATTTCTACAAGGTAAAGGGATTTCTCGCATAAGGTACGGTAGCCAAAATGACAAGAGGCAGTTCATTTCTCTGCCCCATACACTACCATTAATCCTTTGCTTAACCATTTGAGCCCATACACTCAGCGGTTTCTTTTAAATCAACCCTGTCAAGAACCACCCCACATTGGGGCAGCTTGAGGTCCGGCGATCCTCGACAGAGTCCTCCAAGACAAGCACACCATCGATGGCCGGACGGTCGAGACTAAGAGGGCTTTGTCAGGAGAGGAGCAGCAAACTAAAGCCTGTCCAAAATGACGATATCTTATTGATAACAGCGATGTTTTCACTAAGATGGATGAGGAGTTTGTAATATCTAAAATTTTCTATCATCATCAGCTGCAACAGCTCGTACAAAGTGAAAAGATGAATAGAAGTTTTCTTGCTCTCACTTGCATTAATCTTTGAGTGTTTTTATTGCAGATGAACTCTCACGATAATTTAAGTGCCCTAGGATGACGAAAAGCAATTCTTTTTCTATCCTATACACTTATATCCTTTGCTAGCCCAATTGAGCCGGCGATTTCATTTCGTATGAAACCCAGTTGGTGATCATCCCCTACACTGGGGCAAAGCAAAAGTCACCACAATCTGAGCATCAGGGTCCAAAGCATCGAGCAAGATGAGGACTTCAAACTCGTTTAGGCTAGTCCCAACAAAAAAATGCTAAAAATTTGGGGCATGAAAAAGCAGTGTGCCTGGTAAAAGCAAGGCCAATGCCCATGAATGGAGATTTCTGAGCGTGATGAAAGCACTCTCAAATATCTCAAGGACATTAAGTGGTGAAGAATAGATGACCCCAAAGGGTTTAAACTTGAGTTCTTCTTCGATGTAAATTCCTACTTTAGGAACTTTGTCTTGACAAAGATCTGCCACATGACAGACGAAGATGAACCTATTCTTGAGAAAGCAATTGGAACAGAGATAGAATGGTATCCAGGAAAATGCTTGACGCAGAAGCTCCTCAAGAAAAAGTTGTCAAAGATGCTAAAACACAAGATTACCCAGGGAGTTTGCCAGAAAAATCCTGACGGCGGAGAAGAAGACAGGTGACAACGCCAAGATGATCACCAATTCTCACCCTTACACACATTTTTGAGCCTAACGATCATTTCGTTTCTCAACCTGTAAACCAAGCCCACGTTACGTCCCTCATGAAGTCTCTTCTGACTAGGGCAATTGAATTAACGTGGAATTTCAAATGTTTATAAACACCGCTCGAAGAAGTGCGAGCAAGTTTACTTCTGTCTCTTTTACAGGGTTCTTGACTTGTAAACCTGGAGATAATTGCAAAATATTTTCTTTCATGGCCTTGACTTGGACAGTCACCTTTGTTAAGCCATTGACCAAGCCTACGTTACGACCTTGAAGAAGACCTCTCAGATTGGCAGTGTCGTACCGCTTGCGAGAAAACTCAGACCCTTGTTGATATGATAGAGGTCAGATTGAGTGTTTTCGATGTTCCCGCATTAATGGACAGGACAAACAACCCTTTTCAATGAGAGCGAGTGCAAAGTCCTTTCTGACTGAGGGTCCCTCGTTCAAAATCTCGAGAAGTCCACCTCACGAGCGAAAATTGTCTTGATTGACCCTCGGTGGATTTTTGGTGATGCAAACATGGCAAAATCATCATGCATGAATTTTCAAACACACATTCTAGAATAGACTAACTTGTCTATTCTTGATCAATGCATGCATGTTTGCACTAATCATCTTTGACAGCTCAGAGTTCTAATCCCCAGTGATGGAACACAAAATTCGGGTGTTGGAGAAGCCCTCATTATCATCCCAAAAGAGATGTCCCGAAAAAGGTCGGGTATTCAGCAGATGATGCATTCAACCTCCGGGTAAGAAATCCCAGGTATTTCATCAGATTTCTTCTCAAATTACCCAGGGGGCAAATTGGGTATTCCTTTGGAAAAGAAAAGCATCTGGGCTTGCTGGCCAAGATATTTCATACGATATTCTAGAATAGCCTCAGTTGTCTATTTCTCTGATGAATGCGTATGCCTTTGCACAAAAGAAAGTTTGTCTGACAGGAGACACGCCCTTAAGAGGCAGCAACATGCCCAGGTAGGTATATTCTACCCATGTCCGGTTCCAAAAATCCATGTACCTATGATTGTTATGGTACCCTCCTGAGCATAGGAATGACCCCCTCTGTTCACATCAAATCCTGGGGCGAAGACCCCCAGGTGCTCATCGTTTGAGCCTTTTCAAGACCTGCTGGCGAGGACCCACCAGGCAAATTGTCAAATCCTTGGGCAAGAATCTCCAATTACTTTGACAAGCAAAATATAATTCAGTCAAGGCGACCGAAGAAAGGTTCGGGTCCTAGACGTACAAATCCAGTCAGTCAAGGCGACCGAAGAAAGGTTCGGGTCCTAGACGGACAAAATACAATTCAGTCAAGGCAACCGAAGAAAGGTTCAGGTCCTAGACGTACAAATCCAGTCAGTCAAGGCGACCGAAGAAAGGTTCGGGTCCTAGACGGACAAAATACAATCAGTCAAGGCGACCGAAGAAAGGTTCGGGTCCTAGACGTACAAATCCAGTCAGTCAAGGCGACCGAAGAAAGGTTCGGGTCCTAGACGGACAACAATCCCCAGTCAAGGCGACCGAAGAAAGGTTCGAGTCCTAGACGGACAAAGTATAATCAGTCAAGGCGACCGAAGAAAGGTTCGGGTCCTCGACGTACAAATCCAGTCAGTCAAGGCGACCGAAGAAAGGTTCGGGTTCTAGACAGACAATCGAAATCCAGTCAAGGCGACCGAAGAAAGGTTCGGGTCCTAGGCAAATGATTTCCCCAGTCACGGCAACCGAAGGTAGATTCGGGTCCGAGACAAACGAAATCCAGTCAAGGCGACCGAAGATAGGTTCGGGTCCTAGGCAAGCGATTTCCCCAGTCAAGGCGACCGAAGAAAGGTTCGGGTCCTAGACGTACAAAATCCAGTCAGTCAAGGCGACCGAAGAAAGGTTCGGGTCCTGGACGGACAAAATCCAGTCAGTCAAGGCGACCGAAGAAAGGTTCGGGTCCTAGACGTACAAAATCCAGTCAGTCAAGGCGACCGAAGAAAGGTTCGGGTCCTAGACAACAACAATCCCCGTCAAGGCGACCGAAGAAAGGTTCGGGTCCTAGACAAACCATTTTTTTCGTCAAGGCGACCGAAGAAAGGTTCGGGTCCTAGACGCACATCCAATCAGTCAAGGCGACCGAAGAAAGGTTCGGGTCCTAGACGTACAAAATCCAGTCAGTCAAGGCGACCGAAGAAAGGTTCGGGTCCTAGACAACAACAATCCCCGTCAAGGCGACCGAAGAAAGGTTCGGGTCCTAGACAAACCATTTTTTTCGTCAAGGCGACCGAAGAAAGGTTCGGGTCCTAGACAAACCATTTTTTTCGTCGAGGCGACCGAAGACAGGTTCGGGTCCTTGACACACAATATCAACTGTCCGGAATTACTCTACCCTTCAGCAAGGTAAGTAGCCTCAGGTGTGTTTTTATTTGCTTTAGCATGCATCATCTTATATCGCATCATAAAAATGGGACTCACAGTCTCACCAAAAAAATAGCATTCATTGAGCATGCATGGGTCAAATTTAGGTGTCATTTTATCTTTGAATGTAACCTCTACGAGCTCAATCTCTGCGAGCTCACCTTCAAAGAGGGGCAGCTGTAGACACCTATTTTTAATTTGCCCAAAATTAATTACACAAAAATTTAGGAATTAATGTCTTTAATTCCTAAAACAAAAAATATTTCAATTTAAAACGCATTGCATATAGAATTAGGCACATTTTGCATTAATATGGCTATTAGAGTAAATATTAATAATAATAAAAATAAAAAGCAAAAAAAAAAAGAAGAAGAAAAAAATCAAATCGAAAATTCGAGTCGGGCCGGGTCGGGGCCGGGTCAACCCGGCCCGTTTTTCCCCCCCGCCGCGGGCCCAAGGCCCTTTCTGTTTTTCTTTTTCTTTTCCTTCGCGCGGGCCTCCGGCCCGTTCCCTTTCCTTCTCTTTTCTTCTTCTCCCTGCGCGGGCCCGAGCCCAGCTCCTCTTTTTTTCCCCCCCGCGCGCGGCTGGGCCTGGCCCGGCCCAGCCCCTTCTCCTCCTTCTTCCTCCCCCCGCCGAGCGTCGCTGTCCTTCCCCTGTTCGCGATCGTCACGCCGACGCACGGCGGCGCCGCTCCTCGCCGTCGCTATCCGGCCAGCCAGGGCCGGATGAGCACGCCAACAGGACCGGCATTAAATGCCAGTCCCGTCCCCCCCATTTCCCGGAGCCCCCTTATCCTCTCCTCTCTCCCGGCGTCCTGTTCCCCCCCTGTCCTGCTCTGTCCCGGCCTGCAAATGGCCACCGAAGTCGTGGGGTGACGACGGCCGTTGCAGGCTATCGTCACGCCGACGCAGGGGAGGCCGTCATGGTCATCGTCATCGCCGTCGCCGCCTATAAAAGGCCAGAGAGAGAGAGAGAGAGCGCCGGTCGGCCAATTTTGGGAGGAGGCCTGGTCAGCCAATTTTTGGGGAGGAGGCTGGTTCGGTTTGGGAGAGAAAATAGAGAGACCGAGAGCTCTTCCGGCGACCGTCGCGCTCGTACTGTGACCATAAAAAACCAGAGAGAAAACGGGACTCCCGGGTCGGCCAAATAGAGAGAGAAACAGAGAGAGTAAGAGAAACAAAGAGAGAGAGAGTGAAAATAGAGAGAAAGAGAGGGAGTCTAGTTTCTGCAGGTCCCCCAGCAGCGTCGCCGTCGCCTTTCCCCGAAGCCGGAAGCCTCCAGACGCGCCGTCGACGGTGAGACTCCCCCCGGTTCAGACTGCCCCTGTTCCGCTCTGTTCTCCCCTGTTTTTGTTCCGGTTTTGGCCGAGACTCGCGCCGGCCGTTCCGCGCGAATCCCGGCCCATACCGTCGTCCCCCACCATTCATACACCGTCGTCGAAAGCAAGGTAGGTCGTCGGAGTGCGCCGGATCCCCGAGGTAGGTCGAAAACCGTTTATTTTTGTTACGCCCACCACCTGTTCGATAATATGCCTCAGTGAGGCCGGGTTTGTTTTGGTCGCCGGCCGGCGAGGAGATGGCCGGACGGCGAATCCAGGGCATGGCGTGGCTCGGTGTTCAGCCGGGGAGCAGGTCTGGAAGCGGCGCCGGTCTGGGTCGGCCGGCGATCGGCCAATTTTGGCCTCGCCGGCGTCCCCCTCTTGCGGGTCTGCTTGTTCGGGTCGGTTTTGAACCGACCCGGATCGATAGATCCGACCCGGGTCAACGCCCGGGTCGGATCCGTTGACCCGGGTCGGTTCCGCCCGACCCGGCTCAACCGAACCGACCCGGGTCAACGCCCGGGTCGGATCCGTTGACCCGGGTCGGTTCCGCCCGACCCGGGTCGGTTCCGCCCGACCCGGCTCAACCGAACCGACCCGGATCAACGCCCGGGTTGGGTCCGTTGACCTGGGTCGGACCCGACCCGGTTAATATTATATGGTTTTATTTTATTTTTATTTTTTTAATAAAAAAATTAATTAAAAAATTTTTAAAAAAAAATTTTAAAAAAAAAAGTTTTATTTTTATGTTATTTTCTTCGGTATTATTATTTTTTTTTCAGAAAAAATTCAAAAAAAAAAATTCAAAAAATTTTTTTTTTTAAAGTTTTTTTATGTGGATTATCTAAGTGTTTTATTTTATTATTATGCATGTTATTGTCTTGTTCAAATTAGACAAGCCTGAGTTACGCGGTAATATTTTGCATGTTATTTTTATTACCGTTGCGTTGTTATTATGCATGTTTTTAATACAATTGCATGAGCTGTTGTATTTTGAATGTCATCTGACTTAGTTAAGGTTAGAACCTTAGGTTGTATAAATTTGTGTGTTCCTGACTGCTGATCATTTCTGATTATACACTCGTTTGATCACCTCACATGTTAGGAGAAAGGTCCTAAAATCAATCCAAATTGCCTGACAAATGTTTTCATGAAATGAACAGGGTAGAAAGGTACCGAAAGGGCATTAGTTATTTAACTAATGTAATCAAGTCCCCGAACCCAGTTAATCTCTGATTCGTAGGAATAGGGTGATTCTCCCGTCACCCTATTTAGGTTTCTAATCGGCCTACCCCAAATCGATTAGTGGCGACTCCTTGGTATAAACCACTTGCATGTTAAAAACTTAAACCCTAAGTCGCGATATGGTATGGGCTTGGGAGAGCCAGAGTTAAGTCCTGAACCTAGACTTAGCACGTACCAGACGAGCCTTCCTTCTTTTTGCATGTCGTCCGATGAAAAGGCTTGGGGAGACTTCGGTCGCGACAAAACCTCTGATGACTTTGATAATGGAAAATAATATTTCTTGCCATTTATGGTTTGATAGATGTGATGTTTATATTCAGGTAACTATCGGTCACTTAACACCATTGAAACTTTCCTTGATGCTAAGTGAAAGAACTCGAAAGACTGGAAGGATCTTAAGGGTCAAAAAGTATTGAGCATGTCGTGTTAATGGACTTGAAAAACTACGTGTTGTGTACACCATTCATATAATCATTTTAATAGATCTTGTATATATTTCGTCTAATTTTACCTTTGAGATAGACTATTCCCCAAATAAGATGAAGAGGTCTAGTATATCTACATTATTGAAATTTGTAAATCGAATTAATGTTACAACGGGTTGGTGTAATTTATTTAACTTGCACTGTGGTAAAGCTGTGGTGATGGGCTTGCCATCTGGACATTGCACGCCCGAGGAATCCTATGTAGCACAAATTCAACATTCCATTGCAAGTGAGAAACTCCTATGTTAAAGCCTGAGAGGAGTTGTCATCATTTGTCACCTCTTACAGCTCCTTTTTTGAGCCAAAAGAATTATGCCAATTCTATATAACACTCCATAGATATACTAAAGCTGCATATGGTCGCTAGGACATTTCGGAAAAGATTGGTTAAGTTGTGATTAAAACATTCCCCTACATTTCTTATATGTCATATTCTGAAGTAAAAAATATCAGACGTAACAATCGATGAAACTATATTTAATCCAAGATAGTGTCCGGTGAAGTTAGGTTTTGATTTAATAAAAACAATAAATTATCAAGTAAGAAAATTCTTAAAAGAAAGAAAGAAAAGTCTAACATTCAAGAAAAATCACCAAAGCTAGCCATCCCGGCGACACTAGTCACCACTGACGATGACGATCACCACTATGATGGTCGACTAACGTGATTGCATTGGTGAGGTCCCGACTCTTTGCCAACAAGGGCGAGGGTTAGCCACCACCGCTTGTTGTAGGTGATTGAGGCACCATCCCTCGCCTGCTCTATCAGTGGCAAGGCCCATGCCTGGGCCTAGACGAGGCTCAATGACACTCACCATGGCCTGAGCAAGGCTCAGCAACCCTCGCTTGCCACCCTCTTCCCCTATCTCAATGATCTCTCTCGACCTCTCACTCTCTCAATCTCTTTTGTTTTGTTATTTTTTTTTCATTTGTGGTCTTTCTATGATGTGGGTGTCCACTTAATGTCACGTCACGCCATGTGTCTAAAAAGAAAAAGGAAAAATCAATAGCCATGTAAATGTTCTATCCACTTAAAACTAACAAAAAAATAGAATGTCTTAAGTATGCGAATTTTACAGGTTTTAGGAATCAGATGAACAAAATGAAAGTTTTAGGAGTCACTGCATGCGCATTATCATGAGAAGTTGTAGGACCCCGGCCGTATTTATCCCTATTTCTTAAATGCCGTGCAAATTGATGCAGCAAAGTGAATAATATAGTACACGTAAGAAACAAGAAAAAGAATTTCAATTCAATATTTTGCACATTTATGATGTTAATTGTATAGGATAGTAATTTCTCTGATTCTTCCCATGACAGAATCTAATTTCAAATTTTCTTTCAGGGCAAAAAATCCTCATTCGAAGTCTCGTGCATTTGGAGCTTGTCAGGACATGCGGTTAAAGTACAATACCTTAATCTGGGAAGATTACGAGGGCTCAAGTCTGAATTCATCAATATATCTTGTTGAATCCAACTTCAATAAAAGAATTTATGTAAATAAATTATGAATTAATTATGATGTATAAACTGCTCTATTAAACAAGACATTTCCGATTCGAGACTTATTTCATCTTACACCCACATACGAGCACCTTGACGGAGCTTAATTTGTACAGTTTTCTAATCCATTTGACTGTTTCTAAGTTAAAGACAACTATATTTTCAAAAGCTTAAACTCTTTTCAATTTCTCTTCTAATATTTTTTAGGGAAAATTTCAAATAAAGGCCTAAAGTGTCCTCATTTTCTCAAATAAGTGCATGAAATAAATCTTGTTTTAAATAACAATCTAAAATGGCTATGTCAGTCTCAAAGAAGAGCCTAACTTCACCAGGGTCAAGGACAATTTTTTCTTTATATATTTTTATTTTTTTTTCCTTTTTTTTCTATCTTTTTTCCTTTTTTTTCTTTTTTCCATAAAAAAAGAAAAAAAGGCTAAAGTTAGTGAAAAAATGAAACCACAGGCAAGAGGGAGCTTGATTTTTTTTTAAAAAGCTTTTATTTTTTTAATCGTCAATCTAATTAAACTAAAATTTTTGTTAAAATTATTTTTGGATGAAAATGCCCTTGATCGGCTAGAAAATTTGGTCGGTCGATGGGGCTAGGCTCTTATTTAAAATTATTATAATCATTTTAGACCCTTATTTGAGAAAATAATGGTACTTCAAATCCTTTTTAAGCTCTATTACTATTCGTGTTTCATGAGTATAAGGCATCTATTTCATAGAAGCTTCATCTACTTTAAGATAAAGCTCTGTAGAGTTTCGCAATCCAATCGATGGGTGCACGTGTTTAATTTTTGGGAAAAAAATCATAAAAACCTCCGAACTTTGCCATTTGTGACACATTTACCCCAAACTTTTTTTGTGACACCAAAAATCCCAAACTATGCTATTTGTGATACATTTACCCCAATGTATTTAGTCCATGGGCATTTTCGTCTTTTTTGTTTTTTTTTTCTCTTTTTTTTCCTTTCTGGCAAGGGGGGCCCTCGCCAGATCCGGTGAGGGCGACCCTTACCGGCGTCGGGCGAGGGTCGCCCTCACCTGGGCGAGCGAGGGCAGCCCTCGCCCGACTCAGGTGAGGTCGACCCTTGCCGGCGTCAGGCGAGGGTTGCCCTCGCCTGAGTCGGGCGAGGGTCGCCCTCGCTCGGCGTTGACGAGGGTTGCCCTCGCCCGGCGTCGACGAGGGTCGCCCTCGCCCGGCGTCGACGAGGGTTGCCCTCCCTCGCCTAGGCGAGGGCCGCCCTCGCCCGACGCCGGGGAGGGCCCCCCTTGCCAGATCCGGCGAGGGCAGCCCTCGCCTGACACCGGCGAGGGCTCTCCTCGCCGGAAAGGAAAAAAAAAAAGAAAAAGAAAAAAGACGAAAATGCCCATGGACTAAATACATTGGGGTAAATGTGTCACAAATAGCATAGTTTGGGGTTTTTGATGTCACAGAAAAAAATTCGAAATAAATGTGTCACAGATGATAAAGTTTAGAATTTTTGATGATTTTTTTCCTTAATTTTTTAGCTCAAAAGCTTCAATTGCTTTCATTTTTCCATTTTGATTCTTTAGCGCAAAACCTTTATGGGTGCACGTGTTTCATGACCACGTCCCTATCAGACGTCCATTCCATGGAAGCTGCATCTATTTTAAGTCAATGTACACAAACCCGCTGATTGTCAAAAGAGGGTAGAGCCCATCAAATCAACGAGGTAGGCGGCTGGCTTTTCCATTTCAAGCATCCATCTCGAGTTAAAATATCTTATTAAAAGAAAAAAAAACTGTTGAGGGCACAAAAAAAACTTTATCAGAGCCAGGTGAAGGAAAATATATATATATAAGTAGAAATTTTGTTTCGTAGAGTAAGTATGGCCTTTTCAAGGCTATCACTTTTAATGAAAATCGATATCTATCATATGAAATTGATAACTCATTAGTTTTGCACAATCGTCTATATCTCCGTATTAGAAAAATTACACCACAAGTCCTAAATCTATCATTGATAAAGCTCAGTCTGACAAATGATGGCACTTCAATGATGACTAAATTCACCACATTAGCATCTACTTCTTTGATAGACTGTTGGGATGGATTCAGGTATCACTTATTTTAAAAGCGAACCTCTTTGAGATACCTTCATAAAGTAGCACTTATTGACATCAGAGTTTGTTGTTCAAAAGGTACTTTGTCATATTTTTTAATTTTGGGGATTGAATTCGTCGATATTGGCCGAATTCAATCCCTAATGGAAATGAATGATTATGATACACAATACAATGAAATTGTGTAAATATATATTTGTATGTTAAGTAATTGAGGATATTAAGGAAAAAACGAATGAGATCCTTTAAAAATATGAGGTCCTCTTTGCTATATTAGTAAATGTACCCAAGTGTTGCGTCCACACAAGAAATTGACATTTGAAAATTAAGCAAAATCACTTTTTTTTACGAAACATCCTAATAACGAAAAAATGGAAAAAATTATTTCATAAAATGATACATAGAATTTAGATAAGTATACATGGAAAGAGAAATATATTTCATGATTTGAATATTTTTGCGAATGTTTTTTTAAGATAGAAAGTATTGATTTTTAATATTAAAATATGTGATAGATAAAATATAATAATTTACTTACTCATGTTTCTATGGACAATATTTGTGGGAAAAATTACCAAAAATGTTATAAATTCCACTTGTACTAATTCAGTCATTAACCTTTCCATTTGGCCAATATAGTCCTAAATCCTTTAACAATTTGCTAATTAAGTCATTCCTACCAATTTTGAGCGTAAATCGCTAACACAAATGTCGATTGTTTGATGTGGCACGGTCAGTGCTAATATGGATAATTTTTATAAATTTTCTAAGAAAATTGATTTTTTTATTTTTTATTTTTTTTATTTTCTTTGCTTTTATTGTTTTCTTTGTGCTCACCCATGACTGGCAGGGCCGCGAAGCCCCTCACCCGCAACCACAATATGGGCGAGGGCCTTTGTAGCCATGCTAGTCGTAGGCTAGGTGGCCTTTGCCCGGATCTGGAGAGGGCTTTCGTGGCCTCACCGGCACAATAAAAAGAAAGCAAAGAGAAATAATAAAAGAATTTTTTTTAAAAAAATAGAATAAATTTAATTTTTTAAAAGATTATAAAAATTATTCACGTCAACGCCGGCTGTGCCACGTACGACGATCGGCGTACACGTCTGCGATTTCCGACCAAAATTGATCGGATACACTTAATTAGCAAATTGTCAAAAGGTTTATGACTAAATTGGTCAAATTAAAAAGTTTAAGACTAAATTGGCATAAGTGCAATAGGTTGAGGAATTTTTTGGTAATTTCCCCAATATTTGTAATATAATTAAGAATATTCAAGGAAAAAATACTCGATATCCCCTAAAACTAAAAGGTCCAAGACGTGGAACATAAAGATAGGCGTGACAGTCGATACATATAATGTTACATCTCCTATCTATATGACAAGCTGCCTGTTTTTTGAGCAATACCCTAATGTTCGGACAGGTCATTTCGATGATCGAGCGACACTCCAATTATTGTCTTAATAGTATTGGACTAGCTGGTCCACTTGTCTTTCTTTAGTACAATATATTTAAATATAAACCCCTTTTAAATAGTCGAAGATTAATAACTTATAATTTCTTTAGATAGTGGTCCCAAGTCAAAAGAGTGTCTCTTTCCCGGCCCAAGAAACCGGTTGAAGCTCTTTGAAATTATGTTTTGCGCCAAAAAAAAGGTAAATGAATGTCTCGAATACGACACTAGCAAGTGAGGAAATTTGCTTTGCATAATAGTTTTAAAGGTGGTAAAGCAAACACGACATCAACGCACCAATTAGACGTTATATAAGCGTTTATTTTCCTTTATTTTTTTTGTTGTTTTCCTCGGAATGTTAATAAGGGTCTACCATCCAAGGATTATAGCAATATATTAAATTCGAAAGAGAGAGAGAGAGAGGCTAGCACACTTGATCACGTTTTGGAAAGGCAAAGACCTCATGTATTCCTATGCTCAAGGTGGCAATTCTGACTTATTTTTCTTCTCATGTCCCTTTGGTCTTTGATTCTTCAGACATGTTTGAATTCATTGTTTTTTTTTTGGTAACCAAGGATCTGCCACCATTCCCCAGGGACGAGCCCGCACAGGTAATCGGAGCACCTATACCTCGGGGGAGACTAGCCCAGCAACCCACCGCCAGGGTCCTCCACTTAAATTACGAAATCGAGCGGGGATTCGAACACAGAACCTCTAAGAAGGAAAGGAAAATGCCCACCAACTCGGCCATACGTAGGTGGGTTGTTTGAATTCATTGTTCATCAACAAGGAAAAGGAAAAAAAAAAGCACAAAAAAAGAAGTTTCTATGAATTGTTTTTCATATGTGATAAATCAACTTTAGCTTCCTGATGAAGTTTTTGCATTCTATCTAGGGTTCTAAATCACGTGTGAGGTTTTGCGGGAAAATTGTCTAAAAATCCTAAACCTATTGCATTATTGCCAATTCAGTCCTAAACTTTTCAATTTTGTTAATTCAGTCCTAAACCTTTTGTATTAATGCCAATTCAGTCCATCTGGCTAGTTTTGACAGGTCGGCGCTGACGTGAACACTGGTCGACACTGACATGGGAATTGTTTAATATTTTCATTTTTTTCTAATTTTTTTTATATATTTTTCTTTCTTTTTCTTTTTCTTTTTTGTTGTTTGCCCCCGCCGACTAGTGGCGAGGCTGACCTCACCTTAGGTAGGCGAGGCTCACCCTCACTAGTGGTCGGCGAGGGTGATCGCCGGCCCTCACCTCTGGCCGGCTAGAGGGAAGAAGGGCAGAAAAAAAAAATTCCGAAAAAAAATTAAAATATTAAAAAAATAACCACGTCGATGATAGTCAGATGATCGACACTGGACGTCCACATCAACGCCGGCTAGTCAAAATTGGCCGGATGGATTGAATTGGCTCAAATGCAAAATATTTAGGACTCAATTGATAAAATTAAAAGGTTTATGACTGAAATGGCAAAAATATAATAAGTTTAGGATTTTTTGGACAATATTCCTGAGGTTTTGCATCAACCCTATCATATAAAAAGAAAAGAAGGAAAAATAACGTACTTTTTAGGAACCCCAGAGTGTGCTTCAATGGAGATCTTATCACCCAAGTTGTTCGCTGAGATAGTAAGCATTCAGTTTTCCTTAAGCCCCATCGGTTCTTATGTCGGCCGGATGCATTTGTAAAGATACAATTTTTACTTTATTTCACAGGTAACAGAAGATCCACTTCATCATATGTACAAACATCATCAAATAATGAACACCATCGATTTCCCTCTCGACCATTTCGACTTCAACCTTTTCTCTTCAGAAATGTACTCCACTTGTGCACAATTTGCTCCGGAAACAATGCGAGCTCTCGTGATTCCGCCGGTCGAAGTTGCTCTGACAATCATGGAGAGGCCAATGAAGAAGCCAAAGACCAAGAGATGGAGCAACTCCTGCTCGCCAGAAATATACAAAGCCCCGACAACGGTGATATCCTCGCCATCGTCTAGTTCCCAGTTGATATCTTTTGGTGGCTTGGATTCTTTCCCGACTGAATCGCAACAGTTTTATGGTACTTACTTTGTAAGTTGTTACATGTTTAGGTTAATAGAATAAGATCTGAGGTATCATGCTTTATGATGGTGATAGTAAGAGTTTTCTTTTAATTAATTTGTGAAGGCGCTTATGAGAGCCAAGATTGTCGAAAGGAGACGAAGAGAGTTGGCGCAATGAGTAGACCAACTATACATACACAAGAACACCTGATTTCGGAGAGGAAGAGGCGTGAGAAGCTTAGCCAGAGCTTCATTGCTCTCTCTGCCATCATTCCTGGCATTAAAAAGGTAAATCATCGAGAAACTTTTTGTTTTTCCTTGGAAATATCTCCTATTATTAATAATATATATCTTTGTCATCCTGTTAGAGTTGTCAAAACAAAAGCATATTGACATTGAGTACATGTCGCATTATCGAATGTAGATGTGCCAATCTTAGGAAGTCTGACGATCGCACTGTGGAAATAGAGATGACATTACACACAGTAACTTATTGTTTGGTCCGAGTTATCACTGTCGGTGATTGTTGTGAATTTCCTAAAGTCTGATTTGCAACAATCATATTTAAGAGTTCTAATCGTACAACACAATTTTCCCCATAGCTAATGAAATAGTCAATAGCACAGCACTTCATTTCATGCATAAGATCATCTCATCCAATCACAATTCATTACACTGGAAAGAGGTGTTAGCTAGCAGTCTCACTTTCCTACAGTAAGGATTAAAGTTAAAATGATGTGAATCTACATGCATTATTGACCAGCTTACAATAGCTTAATTATACTTCAATGTCACATTCCGAGCGAATCTTTTGGTTTATGACCAGGCATTTCACTCCCATAGGAAAAAATTAAAGTTAGCATGAACAAGGTTTGTTTACCTTTGATAAATCATCAACAAAATTGAATAATGGTTTCAAGTTCATCAAAATTGACATATTTGAAAGGTGTAGCTGTCAGACAATGATATACTCAAATCAATTTTCTTGTGTGTTGCCTTTCTTCAGATGGACAAAGCATCGATCCTCGGTGACGCAATCAAGTACGTGAAACAGCTTCAACATTGCGTCAAGAAACTTGAGGAAGAGTTTGCAATCAGGACCATGGAATCACTTGTGATTGTAAAGAAGCCTCAGGTCTCAGCAGACGATGACACGTTCTCATTAGAACAGAACTTCTTCATCCATGTAGGGAAAACTCAATCCCGATCGTCTCGTCCGAAACGTATTCGGAACGAATTCGATTAATGCGGAAAACGTGCCCGAGAACCATCAAATTTGTATTACCGATCGTACAGGAATATCACACAATGAACATACCCGGTATTGTCACATATTAAGTGCCACTTTGCGCTTGAAAGTTCTTCAATCGTCTTTCGTACGAGTGTGCGTTCCGAAGAGAAACAGAGAGAAGACGTCGTTCTTGAAGGAGTGTGTTTGCATGTATGAAAATCACGTCACTTTTCAAAGGGTGCCTTCTATTATAAATAGGGAAATAACTACCTTGTGAGCCCTTGTGGCTCACGGGCCGGGTTTGGTCCATCTTGGGCGGTCCACCCATTATTTCTTTCATCTCCCACTCGCCCACGATGGGCTAAACACAACTCTCTTCCTTGCAAAGCTCATATTGGCAAATAATCCGTGCGACCAGCGTACTACGAGAGCTCGTTGTTATACATCTGTTAGGAATATATAACAGCTCAAATTCGAGCATTATCCAGAGTAGAATTAGTATGCAGTTCCCTAGATCAATCAGTCACATTTTTTATCTCTCTTGATCTCTTTTAATTTCTCATATATTGTATTCACAACTATGATTTACTCAAAATCATAATTGGTCGACCTGTGAACACAAATATAAAATGTGACATCATAAATTGAATTGATCTTCCTCTTTCCTTAAACCTCTCCATTTCAATCCAACTCGCTTTTCTAGAAATGCCCCGTTAGACCGAATTATCATGATCATTGGCAACATCCTAAGATAGCAAACACTGAATAGAAATTTCAAGAATAAGTAAGAGTCGTGAGGGCACTTTAATTGAGAAGAACTATTTTCCTCCAAAGTCTCACACGACTTAAAAAATTGAGATCATAAATATTTGTCAACTCTTATTGGTTGTCCCATGCATACGTAATATGAAATACGTATTACGGTATTCTCTCCTTTTCCCATAGAGCGTATGTCTTTACTCTCAATACCGTACAGATGATAGTTTAGACATACTCAATGTCTAACTTGAGTTCACAAATCTACTCTATTCATAAGCACTTATCAGAACTCACATCTGGCATTAAAGACAGGTAAAGTGAAATATGTGGGTCATTTTACTTTCGGACATAATAATCTATATGTCCTCATCTTAACATTCTGTTAAGGCGACGTCCATGTTTCAAGCTTGAGCTATCAATTATCACCTAGATAACAAGTTTAAAACCGTTTCATCTCTATTCATCACACAGTGAGTAGAGGCGATTACCCGTGTGAGTGGGCTAATCTCTCATCTGTCCGACATACCTTTTCAATATAATGCACTCAGCATCGACATTCACAAACGTCATACAAACTTATAGGCATTGATAATAACAAACTTCATTAATAGTGAACATTCTGGGAAAAATACAATATTTAGTACATCATATTCTACACAGTCCTAGAGATCTCACATGACCATGGAAAACTTCTCTAGGAATCGGCTTCGTCATAAGATCTGCTATCATCCTTTGTGTAGATATGTACTTCACGTTCACTTCCTTTCGTACAACCATGTCCTTGACATAGTTATACTTGATATCTATATGTTTGGTCTTTCCATGGTACTTGGGATCCTTAGTGTACGCTATTGCTACTTGGCTATCACAATAGACCAATACTGGGTTTGCAGCATTCTCAGTTACACCTAAGTGATCCAAAAATCTTTTAAGCCAAACAGCTTCTTATGCCGTTGCTGATAGAGCCACGAACTCGGCTTCCATTGTAGATAAGGCTATACACGGTTGTTTCTTACTGCTCCAAGATATGGCGCCATTATTCAGTAAGAACACGTATCCAGAAGTAGATTTCCTTTTTTTTAAATCTCCTCCCCAGTCAGCATCAGTATAGCCTTCAAGGTGTAGATCACTTCCTTGATACGTCAGCGCATAGTCGGCACTTCCCTTTAGATATCTTAGGATTCTTTTGACGGCGATCCAATGTGCTTGACCTGAATTGGATTGGTATCTACTTACCATTCCAACTGCATAACAAATATCAGGTCTTGTACACATCATAGCGTACATCAAGCTTCCGACAGCACTAGCATATGGAACTTATTCCATTTGCTCCTTTTCTTGTGAAGTCTTAGGACACATTCTGTCGCTTAATGCTTCGCCTTTTGCAATAGGAGTATTTATTGGTTTACAGTCTTGCATACGAAATCGCTCAAGGATTTTATTCATATACGTCTCTTGTGAAAGGGATAGGGATTTCTTTGAGCGATCTCTTGAAATCTTAACTCTAAGAATGTATGTAGCTTCACCCATATCTTTCATCTCAAAATTGGAAGATAACCAATTCTTGACTGTATTAACCAACTCCATACTGCTTCCGGCAATTAGTATATCATCAACATATAATGATAAGATCACAAATTGATCTTTGGATCTTTTGATATATACACAATTGTCTTCACTAATCATTACAAAATCATATGCCATTATGGCATTGTGAAAACGTATATACCATTGTCTCGAAGACTGCTTAAGGCCATATATCGACCTCAATAGTCGACACACTTTGTGCTACTGGCCTTTTGCAATGAAACCAATAGGTTGTTCCATATAAATTTCTTCCTTTAATTCTCCATTGAGGAATGCAGTCTTTACATCAATTTGATGTAATTCCAGATCCATACTAGCTACTATTGCCAGAATAAAGCGAATAGAGGTAAATCTAACCACAGGAGAAAAAGTTTCTTCAAAGTCAACTCCTTCCTGTTGATTATATCCTTTCGCCACATGGCGAGCCTTATACCTCTCTATTGAGCCATCAGCCTTACGCTTTATTTTGAGAACCCACTTGTTCCCAATGGTTTTGCGTCCTTTTGGAAGGTTAACCAATTCCCAAACTTGGTTTGATCTTAGTGACTCCATTTCCTCTTCCATTGCATGTATCCATTCTTCCTTATCAGGGTACTTTAGAGCATCGTTCACATTCTTCGGCTCATCTTCATCTTGTGGGGCGATCATGAAGGTTTCTCCTTCAATGTCAAAACGTCGACGGGGAATCCTATTACGACTTGACTGTCGTATGAAATGCTGTGCTCCTGATGATTCACCACGTTTCATTGCGCTCCCACTCGAATGAGATAATGGTGGTGTTGTCTCTTTAAGTGATTGCAATTGAGACTGTGTTGCATTCAACTTTCCATTTGTCACAATGCTCCCACTAACTTCACTATCACGATCCACAGATTCGTATAATGAGTAATCACCACCTACTTCGCCCTTTTTAGGAAATTCATCCTCTAAGAATGTGACATCCCGTGATTCAAATTCAGTTATACTTCCGCTTTCTTGCTCACCTATGAATACATATCCTTTTGAGTGCTCTGAGTATCTTATAAAAATACTCTTTTTGCCTCTTGGGCCTAATTTTTCATACTTGTGAGAAGACTCACGAGTATAGGCAGCACAACCCCAAGGTTTTAGAAAGCTTAAATCAGGCTTTCTGCCTGTCCATAATTCATATGGAGTAGAAGCAACTGATTTAGAAGGTACACGGTTAAGTATGTAGGCAGCAGTCAATAAAGCATCACCCCAAAAGGTGATGGGCAAGTTAGCTTGTGCCATCATTGATCTAACCATTTCCATTAAGGTTCTGTTTCTTCTTTCCGCAACACCATTTTGTTGAGGATTATATGGAATAGTCAGTTGTCTTTCTATTCCCTTTTCATCACATAAATTTCTGAACTGATCAGACAGATATTCTCGATCTCGATCGAATCTTAATGCTTTTATTTTCTTGTCTAATTGATTTTTCACTAAGCTCATAAATCTTTTAAAGCAATTTAAGGCCTTGGACTTATGAGAAATCAAATCGACATGTCCAAATCAAGTATAATCATCAATGAATGTGATGAAATAAACAGACCCGTGCCTTTCTTTTACATTCATTGGACCACAGATGTCAGTATGGATTAATTGCAAAGGAAATTCAGCTCTTGTTCCTTTTCCAAATGGTTTCCGTGTTGTTTTTCCTTCTAGACAATGCTCACATATGGGTAAATCAACCTTTTTAATATTGCCCAATAAGTCATCTTTAGCCAATCTATTCATTCTTTGTTGGCCAATATGACCAAGTCTAGCATGCCATACGTTCACATCATTCTCATAAGAATCAGATGATGTAAATAAGGAATAACTAACATTAACTTCACAATAGTCAACATCTAATACAATGAAACCATCTAAGAAATATCCGGAACCATAATAACTTATACCTAAACACAAGTCTACACCATTGTTATGGAAGTTTACATTAAAACCAAGTCTAACTAAAACCAACACCGAAACTAAGTTCCGACGAATCTCTGGAGCGAATAGCACATCATGTAGGAACAATGTGCGTCCACCGCGCATAAGTAGTTGACAGGTGCCAATGCCTCTGACCTCCACTCTTGAATTGTTCCCCATGTATATCCACTTCGTTCCTTGTGGAACTCATCGGAACTCCACGAAAGCTTCTCTATCCTTCGCTACATGGTCTGTGGCTCCCGAGTCTACAGTCCACAAAGGATTAGATTCGGTTAAAAACACTGAACTAGACACATAAGTAGCATTTTCATGAATGCTAAGGGTTTCTACTTTCTTTGGCTCGCCACAGTCGCGAGCGAAGTGACCCTTCTTGCCACAGTTGAAACATTTCACTCTTGAAATATTCTTCTTGAAAGGACGCTTTCCTTTCTCCCGTTGGTTGAGCCTCGGCTTCTTCCCTGAAGGACTTGGCCCCTTGCCTTTCCACTTCTTTGACCCAATAGGGTGCTTCCTCTTGGAGCCCGAAACTCCATGCGAGCTAGAACCAGCAAAGTAAATATCAGTTTCTGGCTTAGCCACCATGAGGCGATCCTCTTCGAGCTCAAGATGCCGCATAGCATCCTCGAAGGTCTTGATACCCTCATTGTGGGTCAAATGGATCTTCATGTGCTCCCAGCTTTGAGGCAAGGAGCGGATTACTGCCTGCACCTGCTGTTCATCAGTGAGTATGTGCCCGACATCCTTTAACTCACTAATCATATTCGACATCTGCCTCAAATATTATTTCATGGTATTTCCATGAGACATCTTATATGAGTCGAAACAGATAGTGAGTTGTCTCAGTTTGGTCACAGAAGTTCGATCAAATCTTGATGCCAGTGCAGCCCACATGTCTTTGGCATTTTGGAAATGTTCGAACTCTCGCATGATATCATTGTCCATGTTGCTCAGCAACGTAATGCGAGCAAGGGAGTTCTTTCTTTTTCAAACAGCAAAGGCATCTTTGTCCCTTTTGTGTTGGGCACTTGTCCCATCCTCAGGTTCTTCCATAATCTGGTTAAGAGTTTCGAGTGCCTCTTGCTCTTCCAGCACATATTGAATCTTGAGACTCCAAATCTCATAATTGTCGCCATTCAATTTTTCTCCCTTATTTAGTTCAGCCACTATGTTCTTAGTTGCTGAAGCCATCGTATCTGAACATTTCAGACACATACGCACGAGTTATTAAAGCCTATCTAAATGCTTCATCAGCATCATGATTACATAAACTAATCATGTTAATAAATAGTTTCACAAAAAGGTTTTAGAGTCGAAAGTTCACTATGTTCCCAATCATCGTCTAAAAATCTAATTTGAAATTACCATTAACATAATCATTTATGTAAAGAAATTAGTTCTTCAAAAGTTATACAAACTTTTAAGAACTTCCCACATATAACATAACATATAATATGGCAATATAAAGTGATAAAACACAAGAAAAATTCATAGCCATATATATATATATATATATATCATAACACATTTACAAATGTTTAAGAACATGTAATAACAACTTGACACATGTACAGAATTGATTCCAAAACCTAAAAGAACAGCATCAAGTGTACCAATCCAACACATAGACAGGAAAGGACTCATAAAATTCTTTAGAAAGTTTTATTTTCTTCGGAACATAAACAGAGGCTCCCGGAAAACCCCTAGATCCGGGCCATGGTTTGCGCCTAGACCCATTCAATGCAAGGGTTGATGTTCTTCTTGCCCCGACCCTTATGTATTCTTGCACAAAATACTCCACAAGCATCTTATAGCTTGGACCATTTAAGGTTTCTTTAACCTTATCAATCATTTTTCCCAACTCATCAGGCATAGTGCATTTTAGGGCTCCGACCATTACATATTCCGGCATTACAAAACCGTTCCAAATGATATCCTGTATCATTTTGTTGACCTTGATGATGTGTGTCATCATATCATCTTTAGCGTCCCATCGATAAAGAGCTAGCTTGACTCTTATGTTCTCAAGCTTCTCATTTTGAGCTGCCGTTCTTGGTATTATCGGAGTGCGTCTTCAATGTACCATTGTTCCTACAACAAATGCAGAACGAAGGATTACTTATAATCTATGATACATTAAGATAAGGAATGCTTATTCATATACATATGATATAGCACTTGTATTTCAAAAAATACTAGAGAAAATGCCAAGGAATATACCCCTAAGTACGTGTACATAGGATTTATCGTGCATTTTCACATTCATAAGTGCAGTAAAAATGTAATATGAATATACCATGACGTAGAGCATTCCGATACGAGCACATCGATACCAAGAACGCCTAAATCGGAGTTAAAATGAGCTCGAACGGGCCGAGAGAACACACGGGGGTCAATTTGCCGGTTTGAACCGGTCCGGTTCGACCGGTTTGACCGGTTTGACCGGTCCGACCGGTTCGACCGTTGACCGATCAACGGTCAACGGGTCGGGTCAACTCGGGTCGGGTCAGGTCAACGGGTCGGGTCAAAAGTCAACGGGTCTGATCAACTAGGGTCGAGTCAAGTCAGCCGGGTCGGTTTTGATGACGTCATCGTCGGCGGTTCGCACGGCAACCGACACACCGTTTCGCACGGACGCGCGTGGGCGTCACGCGCCGTCGCGGCCCTGGCCCTTGCCGGCGCGTGAGGGCGCGTCCGGCTTCCTCCGGCGACGCGCCGCCCATCAATTTGCTCGTCTCGACGAGCCCTTTCTGTTTATGCAATAAAATTGAAGTTTTGACGAAAAACAAAAAGCGAAACATGCATGAATAGTTCGGCGACGCGACAAAAACGAACAAAAAAACGAGGCCAAAAACGAAAAACAAGCAGTATACACTTCAGACGATACATAAGCATGATCGGGAAATAAGTAAACCTGGCTCTGATACCAATGTAGGGAAAACTCGATCCCGATCGTCTCGTCCGAAACGTATTCGGAACGAATTCAATTAATGCGGAAAACGTGCCGGAGAACCATCAAACTTGTATCACCGATCGTACAGGCATATCACACAATGAACATACCCGGTATTGTCACAGATTAAGTGCCACTTTGTGCTTGAAAGTTCTTCGATCGTCTTTCGTACGAGTATGCGTTCCGAAGAGAAACAGAGAGAAGACGTCGTTCTTGAAGGAGTGTGTTTGCATGTATGAAAATCACGTCACTTTCCAAAGGGTGCATTCTATTATAAATAGGGAAATAACTACCTCGTGGGCCCTTGTGGCTCACGGGCCGGGTTTGGTCCATCTTGGGCGGTCCACCCATTATTTCTTTCAATCCAATTTGAGCAACTACTCCCTGAGATCGAAGTGAGAGTCTTGGATAAACATGTTCTTTTCCGAATCCATTACGAGAAACGAAAGGGATGCATGACTGAGATACTAAGAGAAATAGAGAAGTTGAATCTATCAATTCTCAATAGCATTGTATTATCGTTTGGGAGTTCCATAATAGATATGACAATCGTAGCTCAGGTAAATCCAAGTACCTGGGTCACTACCCTCTTTTTCTTTTTAAGAGTTACAAACAAGAAAGCTTGCACTTTTGGTTAAGTTTTCAAAAGTAACACATACTTACAAACTAATACAAACATATATTTCAACATAATTAGGAAATTACTCTATGTTCGAAGTTTCAATTAAATTAATTTGAGATCTTTGTCTAGATGAAGTGGAAGGGAAATTTTCAAATTAGTGTGGAACTTCCGTTTAAAATGTCGAATCAGCAATTCTGTCTGAAAACCTTTAATATCGTTCGTTTTCATTAACATAACCTTTTTTCCTTGCAGATGGACGTTGACCTCTGCATGAATATTGAGGATCTCGTCAAGAATCTACACACAAGCTGTATAGGATTAGATGAAGCCACTCCTTGCACTCTAATAGCAAGTGAAAATGGGTCTTGCTCAGACAGACTAATTGGATTAGATGTTTAGTCTTTTTCATCTATTTTGCGCTTCTCAGAAGCATTCTGTTTTCCTTAGTTTATATCAGTTGTAATAAAAGCAAATTCATAGATTGTGGGATCATCATTTGTATATGAAGATTTATATTCAGCTAATTTTTATCCATATTCAGTGCAAATGTCATTGATAAAAGGTGATGGATTGACATTCATGATACCCGTGAAACCGTTTATATATAAATGGTTCAATTTGTGAACCAATTTACGCAATGTACTCCTCCTGATCCTTCGTGGACAGTTTTAGCTGGCCATGTTGATAGGCTTGAAAACTACGTGTTTTCGTACGCCACTAACATAATTATTTGAAAAACTACGATGAGTCAATGTAATTTACCTAACTTGTTTAGTAGTGAGGCTGCGATAATGAGCTTGCACACCAGTGGAATTCTATGTAGCTTAAATAAATATTCCGTTGTGAGTGTGAAAGTCCTATGTTAATGCCCAGGTGAAGTTGCCATCGTTAGTCGTCCTTCCTGTCCTTTTTTCAAGCCGAAAATAATTATGCCAATTCTACTTATACTCCATAGATATATTAAGATTGTGTTTGGTCGACAAGACAATGATCAGGAAAAGATAGGTTAATATGGGATTAAAAAACTCCCTACATTTCTTATATTTTATCTATTGTAGGAAAAATATTATATACAACATTGGATGATCCTATATCCAAATCAAGATAGTGTATGGTGAAGCTAGATTCAGATAAAATATAGGCGACAACGACCGCCGCCTCTCGATGTGGGGAGTGAGACATGATCATTGCACAGGCGAGGGCCCTTGCTTGCTCTACTTGTGGTGAGGCCCTTCGCTTGGCTCGGTTGTGGTTCATTAACCCTCCAGCAAGGCCCGCCAACCTTCACCCTGCAGCTCTTAGGGCTGTCCTTTTCCCATATCGATCATCCCTCCTCTGTCAATCACTCTCCATCTCTTCTGGTTTTTATTTTTTTTTAACTTTTGTGTTGGGTTGTGGTTCATACTCTCTATCAATAACAAAGCGCGGGAGTTTGGGGGAGCCGCCTCGACGGGGGTTGTAGGGGGCAGCGCCTCTGTGAACTTAGAGAGCTTTTATAATTTGGATTCGTATTTTATTGATAGTTTGGATTTGAGCCCATAAATAACTAGTTAGCTATTGCTGCCTATATATAATATCTTTGCTTGTAATTGAGGGACGTAACAAAGAGATTTAAAGTGTTAATCATAGTGGAATTATTTACTTGTTGTAGCCCTCATTTAAGGCTGAACCAAGATAAATCTTGTATTTTGATTTCTCTTTTTCGCTTTTACTCTCTATTTCTTTGTGTTTGTGCACCAACCCTAACCTTTTGGTCTTTTTTTGATGTGGCATCCACTTGACGTCACATCTATGCCATGTACCTAAAAAGAAAATGAAAAATCAATTAAAAAATGAGATGTAAATGTTCCATCGTCCTCAAACTAAAGGAACACATTAAAGGATTTAAATGCATGAATGTTGCAAGTTTCAGGATTGAAATGAGCAAAAGAAAGTTTTAGAAGTCAAGTACAAGGGTCATTATTGTGAAAAAAAATTTGGACTCCCGTTGTAATATTTCCTATATCTTAAATGTGCTACAAATTTACGCTAATGATAGTACACGTAAGTAATAAGACAGAGAATTTCAATCCAATATTTTGCGCATTTATTATGTTAATAGTATATGATAGCAACTCCTCTAATTCCTCCCATGGCTAAATCTTGTTTCAAATTTTTGAAGGGAAAAAAGCGCTCAACATATCTAGTTAGATCTAAGTTCGCTAAAAAGCTTAAGCTAACGAGTTATTAACTGATTTGGATAAATTAATTGCTCTACATTACATGGAATTGCCAATGTGGGACTTCTTTAATCTAACAATCAAAAAGATACGACTTAACGGCGCTTAATCCGAACAAATTTGTAATCCAATTGATTGGTTCTAAGTTAAAGACAACTATACATTCGTGAGCTTCCATTCTTTTCATTTTCTTCTTTTTTTATTTCTTTAGCTCAAGAGCTCTATTGGTGTATTTGTTTCATCACCAAGTGATTATAGCGTGTCCATTTCATGGAAGCTTCATCTACTTTAAGCCAAGGGACATGATCAAGTAATTGTTAAAAGAGGGCAGACCCCACCAAATCAATAATGTAGCCGCCTCCTTTTCGATTTCAAGCATCCATTTCGAGTTGAAATGTCTTGTTGGAAGAACCAAGGTGTACCCAAAAAAAACAAAAGAATTGTTGAGGTCACAAAAGAAAATTATCAAAACCAGGCGTATATATATTTTTTGTGCAAAAAGCATAGCTTTTCCATGGCCTAAACTTTTAAGACAAATAGTTATCTAACATAAGAAATTGATAACTCGATGGTTTTATCAAAATCATCTATATATTTATATCCGAAAAGTTACATCACAAATCCTAAACTTATTATCTACAAATCACGGTTGAATCCTAAACTTTTATGAAGAGAGCGAGTCGGAATAAGTGGACTTTTTTAATTTTTGGTCAGATCGAATAAATTTTTTTCCTTAATAGATTTCTGCAGAGCACTCATGGGGAGATATATCAACGTCTGGCCGCGGTAACAGCTGAGGATCAACAAGAGGATAACTGGAGGACGAATAATTTATTCCTTAAAAAATAATAAATGCTTGTTTAATTTAAAGTCTTTATCACCAGCCTTTGCACATTCTTCTAACACGCCAGTCATTGGTTCGACTGCCATCAACATTGAACTTGGATCGGACTATTTTTTTGTATTCTCCTAAACTTTTGGACCAGCTTTCTTATCGGTCAGTCCAAGCAAAAAACAAAGAAAAAGAAAAGCAAAACAACAAGACTTTTGCCTTTTCATGAATTTTTATTATTAGACTTTTGAACCCACCGTCCATAAAGTTCGACTTGCTCTATGAAACGTGTTTCAATGCGAAACGTCGCAGTTAGTCAAACGCAAATCCTCATTGAGTGCACGAATTGCCTCAACAGAATTGACAAATTCAAGTACGAACTGTGCTTTATGCTGGGTGGGACATTTTGACTGAAATTTTTACTGTTGAATCACCGTCCAATCGAAAACGTAATTTCATTTTCTCAATGAGAAATTGGGTCACTGAAGATCTTTCAAGTTTTAATAAGAAAGACGTGCAATATCGAGAATCATAGAGCATAAAAATTGATTGATAAAAAAAAGTGAATATAGTTAAAAAAGAATATTTAAATGTGCCTAGTTCTCTAAACTTTAGGTTTAGTTCTAAATTTGCCCTTAACTTTTTTTGTCTAAAGAAAAATCATCAACTTTTACTCTTGTTCTAAATCTGCTCTTATTAACCCCTCATAAAAAATCACTATTAAGTCTTCTGACGTGGCAATTCCACGTGTTGCCATGTTAGCAGTAAATCTACGTTGGAAGAAAAACTCCACAAAAATGTCAATGTTCCTTGCTTTGAAGATTGGGGGAATTTGGAAGCAATTAGGGCTTGCTTCTTCAATTCGTGCTCAAAGAGAGAGAACGTTCGGTTGCTCCCTCCATATCGGATTTGCTCTTGATGACACAAAGCGAGAGCCAGCAAGCTTCTCCATCCTCTGCGTGTCAGCTTCTCTTCGTGCGTTAGCCTCTCTACTCATTTCTCTCGAAGGAATTGATCGCAAATAAGAAGAATTCCTCCATAAATCGACTGAGTAGTGGATTCCAAGGCACTCGATCTATTCCTATCTCGCACTCTCACACAGGCTCAAGCTCAGTCGCTAGTTGAGGAAGTGGCCGAGATTAGAGAAATTGAAGAAGTTTTTTATCGAGTTCTAATTGAAGAACGGTGAGCCGACCAAGTAGTGGACTCCCAAGCTGCAAGTGATGTTTGGGGAAATTGCTAATTTAGATGAGTTGTGAGCTGACCAAGCCGATCAGTTGGAGGTTGCTCCAGTAACTGGACGAATAGGTGACGTGCTGTTTTTAAACAATAATCAATTTTCTTCCATACATGTTGAGATTTGATATTTGCGCTTGTTTGTTACTGTAAGTGAAACTTTTATCCGATATCATAGGGATTAGTAGTCAAGTCCGGCCATAAGCCAGCTTATTTTCATGGAAGCTCTAGTGATGGTGACGATGGAGTTACTTTGTGGAGATTTTACATAAGAATATGCCTTTATTCTTTATGTGGTTTACTGAAGGATGGGAGTAAGAAGTTCATGAATTTTCAACTGAACGTTAGAGCCGACTAGTGAAGTCCTTTTTCCCCTGCAGCTATGATATGAAGGATGCAGAAAAACCTTTATTGATGTTGGTGCTTTGAGAAAGCATTCTCACATCCAAGGCATCTTTTATTATGGGTTAATTGAAATGAAGTTGTGTTTTAGATGATGCACAACATCTTATAGCTCTTCTTTTAGATCTCCAATTTTCTCTTATCAATTTATCTGTTTCTAATGTTGGTGAAAGACCTATTTGAGTTGTAATCCTTATTTATCTTAAAAAAAATTGCCATATTAGCTATTCTTTTTTATTATCAGCTTTACTAAATTCACACAATGATCTAATTAAAAAAACATCAATTTTAGGTCAAGTGACAATTCTGACCTCAACCTTTTTTTTCCTGTAAAAAAGCACCAACTTTAGGTCGAGAAACAATTCTGGCCCAAGCTTTTTTTGTCTCATAAAAAATCACCAACTTTTACTTAAATCTCAAATCTGGCCCGCCTTGACTTAGAACCATTGATTATTCAACTTAACTACTCCACCTCAACAATAAATCCATGTGGCTTGCTGACCGAATTTAGAGCACTATTCATTGTCTTTTTCTTTAAGCCACAGCTTGAAGAATAATGGTAAAACTGTTCATATCTTTACCTTCATCGTCAAGTAAAAAAGATCTCTAAATTGAATCTCTTTGGTCAAACTTTATCATTTTGTCATAATTTGAAGTTGTAGACCACTGCTTGTCGACAAACGCCATGGATAAGATTTGCCAAGCTCACGACCATAATATTTTTCTCAAACAAGGATGACTTTAGACAGAAAATCAACGGGGGGCCAGATTTGGAATAAGGGTGAAAGTTGGTGATTTTTTTTAGACAAAAAAAGTTTGGGCCAGAATTGTGCTCGACCTAAAGTTAGAACTTTTTTACGGGACAAAAAAAAGTTTGGGCTAGAATTGTCACTCAACCTAAAGTTTATGTTTTTTTTTGGATTGGATAAAAATTTCTTACAAATAACTTAACAAACCATCTTTTCCAATGATGGAGTAATGAAACGACCATTGGATATTGCTTCACTTGTTGTGAGAGGACCACCACCACGAAATTGTTGTCACTTCTGACCACCGTGCGATTGTCATGGTCTCCACGACAACCCGTCACCATTGATTCTCACTGAGAAGGCTGCAATTGTCCTCATCTTCATCGAGCCCGAGCTCGACCGACAAGGTCGATCCTTGGATCTTGAATCTAAGGTCGGCCAAGCCCTAGATCTTGTCTGTGTAGTGCTGTGCCAACGTGGTCCCCTTCAATGGTAGATCCTTGACGTGTTTTGATTGCGACGGTGTAGATCCTTGATGGGTTCTTTCTTAGTTTGATTCGCAAGAAATAATCAAGGTCTAATTGAGCTACAGCTTTCTTTCAGTGGTTGGTGTTTTGGGCACTTAAATCGACCAATAGGTTTCTTGGTGCTATGGTTAAGCATCGATCGAGAAGAAATTTGGAAGTTTTTTTTTATAGTAAAGTTTGCGACCGAATGCATTATGTTATGATATCAGAAAACATGTAATGGGGAAAAAAATTAGAGTTAAAAACCGAATATCCTTTATCATATGAACGTGAGGAAGGCAATAGGAAAAGGAAGTGCTTGCAATTTTGCAGACAGAATTTATTCTTAAACAAGAAATGTAAGGAATTGAATGATATTTGACCCTTATTGTTGCCTGCGTTGATCTGTGCTAGTCGCCTTGTTGTGTTGCCATCCTTCAACAGGTACAGCCACAGTGGTTGGGAGTGCGATCACCTCAATGATGGTCACCATTCTCGATTTAAGGGATGCCAACAAGCTATGTCGCAACTTGGCTTGGTGGTCATGACTATCATCACCATCATCCGTAGGAGGTCACCGGCGTGGTGTATTGCACATCCAGAGATCCATGTGATATCCGCACATTTATCAAACATATGATAGAATTTTTCACAATCTAAAAGACAATCCAGAGGATTTCTAATCCCTCCTTATCCTATCATATCTCAATTCGTGTCCAGACAACCAAACGCAACATCAATATCCTCATCAAAACATCCACCCCATACTAGACACATTTCAAAGCCAAATCCACTTACAAAAAACAAAAAAACTCGCACTTTTCAATCTCCAACAAAATTATCCGCAAAATCATCAATATCAGGTCCACTTAGAGATTCATTATCAAAATCTGTGTCTTGATCAGTTGCCTCATCTTTGTATAAATAACATCAGTGGAATCTACAACTAAATCCCGACCATTATCTACCTTGTCCTCCTCCTATATTCTTGCTTTTTCGAATTTTTTCATCATCTCCCTTGTCACTAATCATTAATTATCTGATATATTTGGTTCTTTAACACTCATGCCCGATGAAGTATCATCACTGTTACTTTCATTTCATTAAAAAACACACAAAGCCATTAATTGATAACTAAAAACAGTATTCGAACATAAAGAGTCAACAATTGAATGAAGTAAACATGGCTTCTGATTCAACCTAGTAATACTCCAATTTTCAACAAGCTAAGTGACACTCAACCTACAAATTCAATGTCAAACACATCACACTGATTGAAGCGAACTGCAAACAACACAATTCACATCCTGGGAACAATTGACTACCACAACAATATTCTTGTGCGATTGAATTCTATTCAAGAAAATGAGGACTTTGAGCACTACTTTTGTTATTTCCACTGCTTAGAGTGATGATGGTGGCCATGAGGGAACAACGAATCACATTTACGGATATATAAGAGCAAAAGGGGCAAACTGACAGACAGCACGGGGAAGCAACAACAACAAGCCCCCAACATGTAGCTTCTAACTAGAATGATACACATAACAAGAATAGTAAAAACTGAAAAAACACAAAAAAAATGCAAGCGTACTTCATCAGAAATGATGAAAGTTAAATTTAGGGAAAAGAAACAAAGGAAACAAAAAGAACAAGTACCTAGTTGTCATGAGGGTTGTTTGCAGTTTCTGCCGCCCTCTCCTCCGAGTGACCAAGCACAAGCTTGTATAGGAAGAGACCAAATGCTTTGGATTCCACTACTTAATCGACTCATGGAGGAATCCCTCCTATCCATGATCAATTCCTTCAAGAGAAACGAATAGATAGGCTAACCATTGGAGAGGGGGATGGAGACGCTTGCTAGCTCTAGCTTTGTGGCATAGAGAACGAACCTGATATGGAGGTAGCGATCCAGCGTTCTCTCTCTTTGACGTAAATTGAAGAGGCAATGAAGCAGCCCTAATTGCTTCTAATTTCCCCCAATCTTCAAAGCAAGGAGTGTCAACGTTTTTTTGGAGATTTTCCATGTCAGAAGTTGACATGGATTTAGTGCAGACGTGGAATTGCCACATTAGAAGACTTAACGGTGATTTTTGGACGGAGGGTTAATAGGTGTAGATTTGAGACTTGAGTGAAAGTTGAGCGTTTTTTTAAGACAAAAAACAGTTAGGAATAGATTTGGAACTAAACCAAAAGTGGAGGTTTTTTAGGGAATTAAGCTTACATGTGTTTGAGTTCTTGTCATACTATTTCATAGATAATGAATGTATGGGTTTCCTGTAGCAACCACCTGCAAGATGGGTATTTTTTATTGTTTTACGAGGAACGGATCTCCCCTCCCAATTTAGAAATCTTGTATAAATGTTGTGTTACAGGAACACATTGAAACTAGCAAGGAATAACTATTTGTGGGGAACAATATTTGTATAGATTGGACAAAATTTTGAGTGCAATGTGTTATGATGCGGATGTGCTCCTCAAGGACCAATATAGAAGCCTCCAACAAAATTAAAGTACCGATAATACTTAATATTGGGGTTAATACCACAAAAAATCACAAATGATATATCCCTATCATATTTATCATAGACTAATTTTTGTATCATAAAAAATCTCAAACTGATACACCCGTGCCAGAGTTACCCTCTTTTAGCTTCTGTTTAATTAAATCAATGTCATAGAAAGACACGTGACAAACAATTCGGATGATCAAATACGATGTGGGTTTTTTTGTGAAAAATCCTAAACTAATACGACTAGTGGGTTAAATATGGCACTAGTGTATTAGTTTGAAATTTTTTTGTAACATGAAGATTAGTTTGAGTTAAATATAGCATAGTTTATCCTTACCAAAAAAAAATATAGCATAGTTTACCAATTTGGTATGTTTTTTTTTTGTGATACGAAAATTAGTTTGAAGTAAATATGACATTACTCTATGTCCTAATAGGGTCAGGTTCTGGTATTTTGAAAAATTATATACATTCTTACCTTACCAAAAAAAAGACATTAGAATACAAATTTGAGATTTTTTATGATTCACCCCTTAATAACGGGAAAAGGGGCACACATTTCTTATTTAGTTAACTTCAACCAATGTGGGCTATTTGGCTCATTCTGGGTTGTTTACTGCATTATTTTCCCCGAGGAACAATAACAATGAGAACAAGTTACTTCTAAGATGGTTGGTCTAATGGTAAAGAAGTTGGTCATCTTTCACAAGGTCCCGAGTTCACAAACCTTCTTAAAGCTTGCGCTATCTATTGTAAAATATCTCATGTGGACAGAGTTCTTGACTACTGGTATTTTGGCAGTTGATTGACTCATCAACTCCTTCAAATCCCAGGTGGTGTAGAGTAGCTACGATACAATGCAAATATTCAGTAACGGACGTGAATCCTCATGGTAACGGTAAGAGGAGATCATCAGTGCTGGTCTCACTTCCATACGTTTTAACTTATAAAAAATGAACAATGACAATAAGTTTCAAGGGAAAAGTACCAAAAAAATTAGAAACCTATTGTATTGATCGGCATTCAGTCCTAAACCTTTAAATTGTGCTAATTTAATCCTAAATAATTTCACATTTGGCTAATTGAGTCTATCTGGCCCATCCAGACCAGAAATCGCCGACATAGACGATGGCATCCTACATGGAACAGTTGGCTTTGTCATGGACATTTCTAATAATTTTTTGGATTTTTTTCTTTTTTCTTTTCTTTTCTTTACTCTTTTCTTCCTCTCTGGCCACTAGGTGAGGATGGTGACGCCTAGCAAGGACACACGGTCCCTCGCCAGATCTTGGCCAGGGGAGGGCCGTGCCCTCGCCCAATGTCAATGAGCGCTTCCTAGCCCTCGGCGAAAGTCTACCTGTGATCCCTTCCAGCCCTCAGTAAAAAAAAGTAAAAGAAAGGAAAAGAAAAATTATAAATATTATAAAATATGTCTACATCAGCTTCAACCATGCCACATTGGACTAAATTGGCACAATTGAAAGATTTATGACTCAATTGACACCAATATAATATATTTAAAACTTTTTTGGTTCTTTTCTCCAAGTTTCACGCATTTTTTCTTTTGGTTGGCGGGTTATATCTCTTTTTCCCCCTTTCTTCGCTAGTTTCTTTTTCCAAAGTATCGTCATAGTTGGAAAAGAAGCGCCTTTTATATATTTAAGCCAAAATCCTCAATCATCTCCCTTTTATATTCTTCCGCGATTAACCTACTCACGATTAATTGAAACAAAATTTCTATCTGGATCCTTGGAAGATTCGACAATAGTAATTTAAAAGGCGAAAAGCTCATCTAATCATTGAATTCATTAAAAATTATAATTATAATAATTTATAACACTCTATATTGGCTTCCCTAATTAATTGAGCAAAAATTTAGATGTCGACGGTAGCTTGTTTTTCTCATAAATTTAGCTCTTAGTGGTTAATTGTGGAGTTTTTAAAAAAAAAGAAAAAAATGGTTACAAGAGGATATAATGAGCAAAATTAGGGAGATGTGGCCGAGACTTAATAGAAACTAACATGGATTTGGATCTGGTACGATTTTGGACAATATCATGGCTATAATAATGGATTTTTCTTTGGGCAATAGCAACTTGGGAAGATGAGAGAGAGACAGAGAGAGAGAGAGAGAGAGAGAGAGAGAGAGAGAGAGAGAGAGAGAGAGAGAGAGAGAGAGAGAGAGAGATTCAATAATTAGTGTGGCCGATTTGTAAGTGATTCTTTCGCCTATTATAGTGTTTTCGAAGATCGTGTTCATGCTTGACTCTTGTCGTGGCATCATGATCGTCGTCGTGCACATTAGTTTATGGGCTCAACGGATAAAAAAAATTTCCAACAAGTCCAAAACTTATTATACGAATCTTAATGCAGCCATAAACTTCTTAATTTTGTCATTTAGTGCTAAATCTTTGCACAAAATTTCAATATAGTTCGTTAGGCTAATTTTTGCTAAATATTGTTGATGTGGCAGTTTTGTCATTGCTGGCCTTCCTTTGTGATATATGGTCACATTAACAATTTCCGGCAAAAATTGGCCAAAAAGACTAAATTGAAATTAGGCGCACATGTTTATAACTAAATTGGCAAAATTATAAAATTTACGATTGAATTGGCATTCATACAATAGAGTTAAGACTGCTTGGACAATTCCTCTCAATATATTAGTTGTGTGATATTTGTTTTTCTCCGAGGACCTTTTGATTCGGCTCTGATGCGCCCATGTATATTATAATTATGAAGATTGGATTGTTGGAAATATATAAAATGTGCTTGTTTTTGTTGGGTACTATTAGTATTAGCTACCTAGGTCAGGGGTAAGACCTTAAAATACTTCGTCTCGGTCTTTGTCAAGACCTTGGGATCATCGGGATGTAAAACTCCGAAAAGGTATTCCCTTCTCTCCGGGAAGACAAAGATACGGGGGTGGGGGGGAAGGCAGGCGGAATTGAGGTGTTGGGTGTGCGGGTAATGACACATTAGAATAAGGAATGCATCCGTAGAGCCTACAGTTTGTTGGAAATATATAAAACATGCTTGTTTTTACTGGGTACTATTAGTATTAGCTACCAAACTATTTAGTGCAATTGTTTTATGAAGTGTCGGATCCGCCAGTTGTGATGGTCATTTCTTATCGGGATAATGATCCGATTAAATAGTAGTGAAGCTGACCTACAAACGGGTTTTGCACATTTTGATGCTTTGATTGTGGAGTTCGAAATATCATAGTGCACAATGAAAACGCATATCGTTTTTTCTATTTATTTATTTTTGGTCTACACCATATTGGACTGTAAATTTTTTGTGGAAATAGTTTGCCAGAGAACTTTTTGTATAATGATGATTTTTTTGAAACTTCTTAGGATTTAAGGTCCTGTTTAAGGCCGCTTATTCAAGACAACACTTGGTATAATTTGTTTATTTTTCTAACCGCATATCTAGTATTAGTAATGTTATATAAAAACTGACAGAATCACTACTTTTGCAATTATCACATTACTTTATACGGCATTTAGATAATTTTTAATGCTTGTAATATGTCTTAATATAACGACACAAACCTCTTACAATTGGTGTAGGATAGGAAGCAAAGCCCCATCCTGCTTTTTAGGAAATTTTTTGAAGTTCTATAAAACTCCATCGCTTTTAAAGTAAAGAAATTAGAAAATGATTGGGGAAGGAATTGTGAAATACTCGATTAAGTACTCATTTACGCTCAATAATATGAACAAACAATAAAGCAATCTAACAACAATAATTAAGATTATAGGAACCAATTACAATCTCAACGTATACTCATATAATCTCAAACTCAAAAGAATTGTAGGAAAACCATCCAAAGTCTCAAGAAAAAAAGAAGAAGAAATAATATGGAATTAAGGATGCGCCTTTGCGAAAAGGACGGCGGTATAATTGACCGAAGACATGGACAAGATCAAGAGTGCCTCAAATAGGATGTTTCCAAAAAAACCGAACAGTCCTTTCCAATATGTTTAGTTTGTTCGTGGAAGACATGGTTTCGTGATACACAAAATTATGCATATACGCAAGGGTTACAGTATACAACCCTCAAGTCCTGATACACCGTAATTGTAATCTTTTTGAGCTTTTGACGTGTGCTTTTATATCATAATAGACAAACTGTTTTTTTCCTCAAAATAATGCTGTTAGCAACAGAGGAAATGCTGATCTCGTATTTGTATTCAAATGTTGACAGAAAGCGAAAGCAACTTGCTGCATAATTATGTAAGAATCCAACACACAAGTACAACACTACGCATTAATCAGTCAGTGATGCACAACGAATAAATTACAAGGGGAGAGATAAGATTATACATCACAAGAATTTGATGTTAATTGTCTGATCAGAGAGAGTGATTCACCGGAACCTTTCTTTCTCCTCAGAGATCTCAAACTCTTTGAACCCAAAAAAAAAAAAGAATTAGAGAAAACAGGAAATGAAGTGAGTGGGTGTTATTATTAGGGTTTGGTAAGTTGTTGCTCGCCAACTCCTGATGAGATGAGACTATTGCAAGAGATCACATGAGATCCAGAAGAGCTTGACGCAGATTCCTCACGAAATCCCCCATTTTCAAGCTGAATCCCACGTCCATCTGCAAGAAATTTTTATTTGATGGCGTAAAATATCACTTAGTTTTCTTTTGCTACAACCCAACTACAAATACATGGGATGAAATAAGAGAAATACCGAGTGCATTAAGAAGTTTTATTATAACCCATTTGCTAAGCAACGTGGGAGTTTTTTTATCGGGCTATGAACTCAATGACTCATGCATTATATAAAAGATTAATTTGGTAATTTTCGTAAGATTCCTATCTATATTGAACATTTCCCGGAAAATAAATGCACAATATGGAGTTAAAGCGCGGAAAAGAATTGCGGCAACTAAGGTACCTGAGCTAAGATGGTGACATCTAGTATGGAACTCCCAAAAGGTAGGACACAACTGTTCACAATAGTTAAATTCAGTTTCTCTATCTCGCCGATCATTTTCGAAATAAAGCCCTTGCGCCTTGCGCAATGGATATTGATAAGGATGCAATTTCCCGAGATTCGCGCCTTGATTTCTGGGAGCGAGGGTTGCTGGTCTATTTGGCTGCAAGAGTTCTCATCGGATGAAGACGCCGTGTCGTCAAACCTAGTGAGTGGGGTCTTCTTCACGATGACAACCGACTCCTCAGTCTTCGCTGCCACTTCCTCCTCGAGTGCCTTGACACGTTGTTGAAGCTCTTTCAAATACCTAATGGCATCCTCAAGGATGGAAGCCTTGTCCTTCTAAAATACACATTTAATATCAATGTTAGAACAGTTATAGGTCGTACAATTCGTTAACGGTGTGAATATTTTGAAATGGTTTCCTTAAATCGGTGATGACGAAATAGATAGGATTTATTAGTTGTGTGCGTCTAGTTTAAGCTAGCATTAGCGCATGCAGATTTTCCCTTATCAACGATTATGAATCATCATTATTCTTTTCCTCGCGTACATCAAGCTCGCAAGCATAAAGTTTCGGTCATCTTACCAAATTTTACTTCACAATATAATCATCAGGTTTAAGTCGTAATCTTGATACAAAATAAATAAGCCATGTGATTATGGCGTGTGAATTAACCTTATAAAGCGTAAATGTTGGAGAGAAGCCATTTTTACAGAACCCCACACATCAAGAGAGCAAGCATTATAAATTCTCAAAATGATCAAGTGGAACTCTTTAATACAAGGATGTTATGCATCTGTCTCATCCGGTGCTAACGACTATACTAATCTGTCCTAATCTTATGCTTAATCCGACCCATCAATCATACACTCCTAATAATTTCCAGACATTTTCGGCTTGTACCTTCTTTAGGTTGGGAATGATGGCTGAGAGCGCGATGACAAGCTTGCTGATCTTCTCGCGGCGCTTCCTCTCGGCTAGCACGTTTTCTTGTGTGTGTACCGGCTTCCAGCTCGTCTCGCCAGAGCTTTTCATCTTTGGTCCCTCACAATCTTGGATTTCATAATTACCTTTCACACGAATCAAAGCAAGACAAATATTGTTAAAATATTTAACGAGAAAAGATTCAATTTTCAAAGAACTAATTTCACGGACGAGGCTTCGGTCTCTTGCAAGACTATACCATAGAATGGATTGGATATGGCTGGAGACGAATCAGGATTCCCGAACGATATCCAGTGTGATTCAGAAGGCCGAGATGGAGACGGAGCTGGCAATATCACCTCGTTGCGTGTCATCGTTTCGTGCTCCGTTGCACGCAGAGAGTTCCAGCTCTCGGTCTTGAGCTGCTTCCGGGGCCTCTCGGTGAACTGTTGAGGGGTTTCGACAGATCGCGCAACGAAGCCTGGCATCATCCCGGGGCTCATAAGAGAGAATGGATAGGACGGCGATGAGTCTGAATATGGATTCGAAGGAAAACGTGGATGGAACAAATCAAACTCATCATCAAGTGAGGAGGAGTTCAATTGTTGCTGCTGCTGATGATGGTGGAAATAAGCTGCATCTTCAACCATCTGTGGATATTCACCCTAAAAATGGGGGGAGAAAGAAAAGAATCAACATGTGATTGTATATACTGCTGCTACGCCTATATCCGAAGAAATCTTATCATGGAAAACCGGAAGTAGTACTCCTTCGGGAAATATTCTCTGCGACATGATCTCCATTGGATCACCACCTCCTCCTCCTTCTGGGTCCTCTAATCACCCTGTACAAGAAAACGAAGACGACGCATCAACTAAAAGAGAAGGCAGGAACAATCCCTTGTCGTAGCTCTATGCTCGATGTTGGATCTCTAGTTGTATTTGTAAAGATTCAGTCGAAAAAAACCAGGAAAAAGAAAACAAGGTCGTCACCACCTGTGAAGAACAAATGAGAGAGAGGCGAAGGTTAGTTGGGTAATGGTGGGACTTGAAGGAAGAGTTGCGGTCGCTTATATGCAAGCACCCACACGCGTTCTCGGCGACGATGCAGAGCTCGCACGTGCGAGTGATTCGTCTCCCTTTGCGAGCTGGTACCGCCGGTTCACATTGGGGAGGGAGGTTTCTTCTGTCTCTTTCATTCTGTCAAGCTTCAGACAGAGCCCTCCTCATAATTCCCCAAAAACTTCGGAAATATTTAGTTGTGCTAATATTTTATAGGATGTTGTTAACGGGTCCTTACAGAATTCCTTAATTATACATAACAAGAGAGACGGAGCATTGGAAATGATAATAATTCTTTATTTAGGTAATTAACAAAGTCCATAGAGATACCACCCGCCTGGGTGGCGCTGCTGGAGAGGGCACTCTTCCTCTCGCAAAAGGTTGAGTGTTCGAATCCCGGGCGCCGCAGGGTGACTTAACCGGTGCACGTGTGTGGTGGCTAGCACGTGTCGCCCCCAGGGTTTACCTCCCAGCTGTCGGCCGTGCGGGGGTTCCCTGGGTTATCAAAAAAAAAAAAAAGTCCATAGAGATACCCGTTAATGAATATGTACTCTATGTTGTTTCTTTTTCTTTGGTAGGGTAAAAGGGTTGCAATGGACAAATGGTGTTGATATTTTTTTGTTCTTAGACAT
This sequence comes from Syzygium malaccense, assembly GCA_031216405.1. Taxonomy (NCBI): domain Eukaryota; kingdom Viridiplantae; phylum Streptophyta; class Magnoliopsida; order Myrtales; family Myrtaceae; genus Syzygium; species Syzygium malaccense. The sequence continues at coordinate 11,156,879 of CM062260.1, read as the reverse complement.
TACTACAGGAGTTGCCTACACCTGCGGCCAGATGTTCTGTTTGAGTTATAATGCTACTCGTTTGAATGAGCTCATCACCACTACATCAGCAGATGCGAGTTAGAGTAAAGTCAGAGTTACACTTGGAACAAGCTGAACTAACATCATAGACGTACTAGAATTTCTTGAAACTAAAGAACAATCAATGAACTCGAACTAGAGTCCAAGAGACGCTTCGAACTACATGGAAGTACGTTTTAATCATTTCGCTCAACGATCCCGTTTATAAAATCTTTTACTGATCTATTATATATATATAATAGCTCTCTCTCTCTCTCTCTCAGTCCATATATTTGTTAAGTTTCCAAAGCTAACTTATTTTGGTATCCTTTTGAATTACAATCGGAGTAGAAAATTGGTTGTAATTCTAACTCACATACTTGACAGGTAAAATCAATATCAATAGAAGATATCTTCTTGCACCAAAATCGTGTTCCAATGTGATAAAAAAGGAAGAAATTCTCTATAATCTGAACATGAATTCATCGGTTTGCTTACAGTATAATGTTGTCGGTTTGAGTTGTTGGAAAATAGTTCACTAGTGCTTTTGTCTAATTTCTTTGCATATAAACTCGCATATCTTTCATAGGAAAAATATATGACAGCATGGTCCAGGTATTCTACATATATGTACTCATCCTGACATATGAGATTATAAGCATTATCCCTTTCCTTTTCTCAAATTTTTTTTATCATTTTAATTAGAATATTGAATGGAGCAAACTATTAAATCTTGAATAAAGCTACCAGCTAAATATACATTCAATGGGTTTTGTTTTTGTCCCATTGGAATTTGGAAGAAAGTAAATTGTTCTCTTCATATTGCATGTAAGAAATAATACAAAAGTAATTTTTGAAGAAAATTGAGATAGGAAAGTAACAACTAGGGACCATTAGTCATAGGGGTGATCAGTTCCTAGTCCGGTTCGGACCACTGATATGGTCCAATGGAACCGGTTATTTAGGATTTGGTTCACATTTTACTAATTTTTGTTAATGAAGTTCACTTAGGGTTTATTTCACATTTTACTAATTTTTTTGAAAAAATTAAAAAAATATGTGGTCAATCTAGTCCGATTTGGTTGGTCAGGTTCCCTCTTGGAACTGGGAACCGACCGACATTCTTGAGAACCGAGCAGAATCGGCCAATTCAGTTCGGTTCGAGCAATTTCTGGTTTGGACATTCCATTTTGCACACCCCTAATAAGTTGCCTAGGAAATGTTGTTAATCAATTTTAATAAGGTTTGTTTTAAGCAAAAAAGGCTGTAGAAAAATGACATGTACATAGGCAAGAGTCAATAGTACATTTTATTAACAAAAATCCTAACTAATTGAGTCGATTACAATTGCATCCCTTGGGTTTTTTCATGATATGTCCATTCCGTATCTGGACTAACTTATTCAAATCTAATCTAAAATGAATAATTTCTTTGTTACGGGTAAGTAAGGACTCCAATTTTTCAAACTCAAAAGTTTCAAATTAATTGAAGTCACAAGTCAATTACAGCATACTGCGCCAAACTTCAAAACCATTTTAGCTGTCTTTTCCGATGATCAATCAAATCACTCGAGGCTGACTTTTTTTTTTTGTTGACTTGGGCACCTACTACATAAGAAAATGTTACCATTTTGCACCAATTATCGATGAACATCCTCGTAAACAAAGTAAATCAAATCCTAGATGTTGATTAGGATCTATAATGGATTACTTCAAAATTGCTCTGTTTATCGGACATAAGAATATCCTATTATTATACTCTCTTCATAGAGTCTAATTTGATGGCAGATGGGCAAGTTGCTTTTCTCTTTTACTATACCACCGTGGAGCTGGAAAACGGCTTCTCAACCAAAAGGACAAATCACCAAACCTATCAAGAAAAAACAAAAATCGTCCTTCTTATTTTTGAGAAAAATTCTACCAAAAAGCCTAATTGATATCAATATCCCAAATGATTTCGTGTCATCAATACTCCAAACTTGTACTAGTGATCCAAAATGTACTTTTTGTGACAGTTCTGTCCAAGATGGCCGCTAAAGATCCGAAATGAAGGCTTACATAGATAACATAAGGAAATGGAACTAATGTAGATCTGATGTGACTTTAGCTTAGTCCAAAGCGTCGTAATTTATCCATTTATAGGTTCGACAAGGATGTGGTATATATGTCAAAATCCATTTGGACCTCATATTTCAAGGTAACAACTTGTCAAAGTTTAAATTTTTTCAAAAACTGGACCTCCATGATAAAAGAGTTGTCTCTTTGGGAATCTTTAGATTCCTAGAAGAAACATAATCCATAAAACGATGTAACTTTGGATTAGACTAAAGCCATTAAATTCACGTCAAATCCGTTTGCCTGCTGTTGTCCACTGAAGTTGCCACATCGGATTTTTAACGGTCATCTTGGGTGAAATGAAGAAAGAATTTTTTGGGTTATTGGTACAAGTTCAGGGTTATTTGGTAACACGGAAAAAAATTTGGGATATTAGTTTTAGACTTTTTGGTGGAATTTACCTTAAACTAAAAGCCAGATCTAATCCACGTAAGGCTCGTTTGCCTGTCGTTGTCCATGCAAGAATCGGATTTCAATGGTCGTCTTGGACTAAACTGGGACGAAAGGTATTTTTAGATCACCGGTACAAATTTGGGGTATTGGTGACATGAAAAAAGTTTGAGATATTGGTATCACGCTTGGCAAAAGTTAGGCTTTTTGGGTCCTTGGTAAAGTGATCCTCTGTAATTTTTTATGTAGGATGGCCCCTGATACTTTCGGAATCGGTGAGAAGTGCTCCATTACTAAATTTTCCTTAAAATGTGCTAAAACTAACATCTACAAGATTGTCAATGCTCATTTTCAACTAAATTGTTTATAGAATTGTCACGAGAGGTTTCAATAAAAGGTGAAATATCTTTTAATTACTCTTTGCACTTGCTATTGCTGTATTCTAACTTATTTGTATGGTACAATCAGGAGGGATTATTGCGTGTACTTAAATTGACATATACTTGTACCCAAAAATAAATAAATAAACGGCAAAAGTCTTTGTAAATACTATTTTTACCAAAAGATAGATGGAAAATGTTTTCTTTACCAATTTTGAGTATCAATGGAGCTATCCGTCGAAAACAAACATTTTACACATGACATAAAGTACATTTGGTCAACTCATAATTTTCAATCTCCATTTACGGCAATTCAGAATGGGTTATATAAGTTATAAATTTCCATCTCCATACAAAGAAAATAAGGAACTTTTACCGTCTTTTTGGGAAATTTAACTAGTTCTCCTGCATTATCTGATAGTTTTTATAGCAGTGTTATTTAAGAGTTAATAATCAACTATGGTCAGACAAAGAAGATCAGAGATTTTAAATTCTTATACAAACTTATTTTCTGGTGGGCATTCATAATACAAATCGTTTCTTCGAGAGAAGGTTAAGGCTGAGAATTTTTTAGTATGTCTTGTTGCTGAAGAAGTCAAAACGAGAAGATATTGATTGATTCTGCTTGTTAACTTATAGGGAAAAAGCCACAAAAAATCTCAAATTTTTTCATCTGTGACACATTTACCTCGAATTTTTTTTTATGATACCAAAAATCCCAAACTTTACTATTTGTGACACATTTACCCCAATGTATTTAGTCCATGGGTATTTTCTTCTTTTTTGCTTTTTCTTTTTATTTTTCCTTTTTTTTCTTTTCCGGTGAGGGGGCCCTCGCCGGCGTCGAGCGAGGGCGGCCCTCGCCTGGGCGAGCGAGGGCGGCCCTCGCCCGACTCAGGCGAGGTCGACCCTCGCCGGCGTCGGGCGAGGGCCGCCCTCGCTCGCCCAGGCGAGGGCCGCCCTCGCCCGACGCCGGCGAGGGCCCCCTCACCGGAAAAGAAAAAAAAAGAAAAAGAAAAAGCAAAAAAGACGAAAATGCCCATGGACTAAATACATTGGGGTAAATGTGTCACAAATAGCTAAGTTTGGGGTTTTTAATGTCACAAAAAAAAATTCGAGGTAAATGTGTCACAGATGAGAAAATTTGAGATTTTTAGTGGCTTTTCCCCTAACTTATATTTCTGTTCTTCTTTTTTTGCTGAGTTTGAGTAGTTTTCTATCATAAGTCATACCATTTTGTTTGATCCGTACCAGATGTGGCGTCATCATTACATAATGTGGGCCCGACGAGATCATCCGATGATGATGTGCGGGATACTAAGATCGGTTCAACTCTTCCACATGTTTCAAGTGATTTAGTAAATTATTATTCAATCTCCAGAGCCAGCTATAAAATAATTCTCTTGCTTTTATTAATTTTCTAACAAGAATGATTTATATAATCCTCATTTTGATTTGCCCCTTTATGTTGAAAAAGGAAAAACTCTTTAATCCCCGCATTTTCACAACAATGAAAAGCGAGCGAGAGGGAACTTGTGATCATATCTAAGACTCTATTTGTTTCTTGGAAAATGAATGATTTAAAAAATATTTTCATAAAAATGATTGCTTGTATTGCTTACAAAAATGAAGAAACGGAAAATATTTTCATCGACCACTACAATGTTTAGATATAAATTATTGTAGATAATGAAAAAAATATTTCAGGAAAATGTTTTTCGAATCATTCATTTCCATAAAATAAACAAAGCCTAAATGATACAATGCGAATACTCCTTTTGTAAAATTTGGCCGGTGACAGGCCCCGCCATTGCAAAAGTAAACATTGACATTCTCATTATTGTTGGCTCATTTGACCAAAATTATATCAAGCAAATAGAATTCGAGAAGTGCATCACACAACATGTTTTTTTTCCCAAACATGTTCAAGAGCGATGGCTCTCATTGGCGTAATTCGTCTCCCGTTGCATTTGGTCCGCACACTTCATGATGGTGCAATGCTTTGACATTAGTGGGATTGGGTGACAAAATTAGGGTTTACAAATATCAAGTGTAGTCACTGAAGTAAATCTTGACATAGTTTCTTGGAACTATTAAATGAAAATATTATTTCGTGTTAAATTGTTTCGACAAACAGTGAAATTATACAACCGCTCCTATTGAAAAATGAAACTCTCCACCACTTAACGAGAGATCAGATTCACCAACCAATGAATTCGAACAATTGAAACTTGTGATGAGCTTGGAAATCATTTTTCATGGACTTTAGTTATCTAGGTGAACTCTGTGGTTGTGAAAGCAATCCAACAACAAAAATTCCTTCGGGTGCAAGAATTTTGAGTAAAATCGTTGTAGGTTAAAGAAAGTCTAAAAAGGATACTGGCCAAGTAGGTAAATTTTAACGAGTGAAGTGTTATTTCCTCTTTTAAAGGTTGATAAAGACGTTCTAATGCATCATGACGAAGTGCTGGCGTTTTCCTTACACAATCAACCACAAGTTTCATCTTTTGTGGGAACACGATGTTTTTTCTTTTTTTGTAGAACCAAATTTTAAATTTTTTTAGTCGGTCTTTGTAACTTCTTCTCTATGGATTTTGGAATCTTTAAATATGTTTGTTACCTAGATTGAATGGCGACATTTGAGGAATCATAATGATAGTGTACGGAGTATCGTGCCTTAAAACGCATCAAGTTGGTCTCTTTATATAATTTTTTTCCACCTGCTTCTGATCAAGTTGCAGTATCCGCCAGACCATACATACGAGCGGCAAATATTTATAAATTGAAGAAGAAACGAAAGTAAAGGAAGAACATTAGAAGGGTTGTTGGATGAGAATGCTAATTTACAAGTAGGAATCACGAGAGATTCATGAAATCGCACGACATTTTCTATGTCTTTTTCAATTATTTTTTGTGTTGCGAAAGCCAAGCGATCGAATAATAAAATTAACAGAATAAAAAAATAAATTGGACACCAGATTTACATGATTCGATCGTAATGATCTACATCCACGGAGAGAATAGTACGGAATTCCATTATAGATCAAGCGATATAACGGAGATTACAACCACACTCGAGTCACTCGAACACTCTAAATGTTTTCCAAACCCTAATTATACCTAATAACCTACGCAGTATTTAGCCACACAATTTCTCACGAAATAATTTATCAATCTCGCGAAGGAATTATATACAAATCTTACTACAAGATTTAATCGATATAAACACTTAAACTCTTGGTGTAATTTTACGAACAAAATCATGAACTCACTATCAAGCACCCAACACCTATGGATGACCCATAGCACTAAGAGCGGAAACGACTCTTCAAGACTTCATGGATATAACACGCCAAGAAAGACTCACTGCAAGCTTTCAGTTGGAATGACGCTTCTTATCTTCTCTTTGACATCTACAAAGAAATCTTAAGAAATATTTTTATTAAACCCACCGCCGGAGGGAAGTGCAAATTCCCATTGTGAAGATTGCCACATCAAATAGGAAACAAAGTCCAAGTAACACACGGTCAGCCAAAACCGAATTTTGGACTTTCCTATTTTGTCTTTCCCTTTGGCCGTCTACACTAACAGGGACATATAATTTGCGTATCCTTCTTGTTTTATTTTATTTCCTCTTCTCTCACCCAGACTTTCCTTTTCTTGTTTCGTTTGAAATCCTTATCCAGCGAAACTTTTACACCGAAAAGGAAACTCTGGATTTTCATGGCATATATTTGGATGTTCGCAAATTATAATTCCATCCTGGGTCGGATTGCGTTCACGAGCTTAAGCTCAAGACGTATTTTAATAATCTCCATCTTGACTCGACGTTTGAGTCAAGTCACAATTACTTTTATCGAATTCGAATTTCGCTACTACTTTTCTATAGCCCCAATGGGCTCAACCGCCATAGACGTCCTTGAAGTTCAAACCACGCTTGAACTTCATCATGACCATGGACCTCATCAGAACACCAACTCAGCATGCACCTTAACCGCTCCACAAGAATTTTCCGACACAACTTCCTCAATCACAGATAAAGCAAAACCATCATTACATCCATATCTGTCAGGAGATCGAACATGCACCTTGTCAAGTTCAGTAGTTACAGCAACCATTGGCTCAATAGGCTTCACCTCGCTATAAGCACCGTTTGTGTCGATTACTCTACTAGTACTCGCTACCTCAGGAGTTTTTGGTTACAACTCCACCTCAAGCTGAACATCATTCAGATCCGTATAAACACTACTATAATTACTTCTAGTCAAAAGTATTAGAGACTCGTCAAATGTAACTTCTCTGCTAATAACAAGTGAATTTAATTCCGAGCAAGACAATCGATAGCCCTGCTCACCTTGTACATTACCTCAAAACATGCACTTCCTTATCCTTCCATGAAGCTTATCATCATTAACTCGGACATAACATAGACAACCAAATATTCTAAGAATAGAATAATAAGCAGCGTTATATGACCACACTTCTTCGGGGGTTCAACATCCAATCGTAGTCAATGGAGATCTATTTTTTAAGTAACTCGCCGTATTAAGCGCATCCATTAGGAATCTCCCAGCCATTCTAGCACTAGAGAGTATTTTATAAGCCGTCTCTAGTGATGTTATGCTCATCAATTCTGCAACCTGTTGTGGTTCATTGGCATTAGTGCGATGGCTCACTATGCCTTCCTTCATGCAAAATTCGTTTAACAGCTTCGAGCAAAACTTCATTTGTCAGTCCGCAGCTGCTTGATCGTTTTCCCAATCTCCTTTTCGATTAAAGCTTTTAACTGTATGATCCTGACAATAGCATCAAATTTGTGCCTTAGCACAAACACCCAAGTCTTCCTCGAGTAGTCATCAATAACTGTTAGCACAAATCTAGCACTCTTCCTCGAAGGAAACCTCGACAACCTACGAACATTTAAGTGAATTAATTCTGCAATTTCCGTGGTTTCTCTAACACTTGCACTAAACTGCATTTTCCACCGTTGATCTAAGTTACAACAGCTGTATACATTCAGTTCATTAGCCACATAATCACATAGCAAATTTCTTCCACTTAGAACTTCAAACTTCTTTCGCTAATGTGCCCCAAACGCAGATGCCACAATGCAGACTCTCGAACCCATGCATCCGACGTCTCCATAGCGAATTTCATCACTGTCTCACCTTGAAGTTCATATAGGCCAATATGCTTGATTCCCTTCATTGTCACCAATGCAGCTCAAACAACTTTCAAAACTCCACATTCTGAAGAATACCGACACTTAACTGAATCCAGGGCACTCAAGGAAATCAAGTTCTTCTTCAACTCTAGAACATGGCTCACTCCAGTCAATATCCACACAATATCATTATGCATTTTGATTCTAACAACACCAACACCTATAACATCGCACTCCGAATTGTTCCTCAATTGCACTTTACTACTATCCATGCACTAATAAGTAGTAAACCAGTTATTGTTTGGTATAGCGTGAAAACAATAATAAAAATCCATAATCCATCTGTTAAACGACGAATCATTAGTGACAGATAAGACAAAATCAGTATTATTCGAATTACCATCAGCTATAACTACAACATCATCCGTAGGATTAACTCTAATTTCCTTACCCTTATCGTTTTTCAGTTTAAAGCAATCCCTTCGAAAATGCCCCTTCTTGCCACAGCTCCAATAGACGACACCACCAGTCCTAGACTGACTACGTCTATTTAAGTTCATACTACTCCTACTAACACGTGTACCAGTTTTTTCTCTATTTTCACTTGCTAAAGCAGCGAATACATGTTCACCAGATTCTTTTCTACGGATGTTTTCACTTAGAATTAAATTTTCAACACCATCAAATGTCAAACTTTTTGATCCAAAGGAATTATTAATAGCAGTAACAGTAGTATTCCAACTATCAAGCAATGAGGATAATAGAATCAAAGCACGTACCTTATCTTCAAAGTCAATATCAACTGAACTCAATTGACTAATGTTCACATTGAATTCATTAATATGATTAGCAACTGACGCACATTCGCTCATCTTCAAATTAAACAGACGTCGCATCAAATAGACCTTGTTAATCGCAGAGGGCTTCTCGTACATGTCCAATAGGGCTTTCATCAAACCTACAGTGATCTTCTCATTCACGATGTTAAACGCGATGTTATGAGCCAACGTCAGTCGAATAACATCCAAAGCTCGTACATCCAGCAATTCCTAATCAGTTTGCTTCATCGTCTCTAGCTTCTTCCCAAATAAGGACAAGTGCAGTTTCATCTTATATAAATGATCCTCAATCTGCATCTTTTAAAAACCAAAATCTTTCCCATCAAATCTATCAATTTTCACTTTTCCTTCTTCTATTGCCATCAATTTACTTCAACTCAGCCAAGCCTAACTCTGATGCCAATTGTTACAGAAGCCAATCGATCGAACAATAAAATTGACGAAATAAGAAAATAAATCGGACACCAGATTTACGTGGTTCGATCGTAGTGACTTACGTCCACGAGGAGAGTAGCACGGAATTCCACTATAGATTGAACATTACAACGAAGATTACAATCATACTCAAGTCACTCAAACACTCTAAGTATTTTCCAAACTCCAATTATACCCAATGACTCACGCAGTGTTTAGCTACACAATTCCTCATGAAATAATCTCTCAATCTCGCGAAGGAATTATACACAAATCTTACCACAAGATTTAATCGCTATAAATACTTGAACTTTTGATGTAATTTCACGAATAAAATCACGAATTCACTACCAAGCACCCAGCACCTATGAATGACCCATGTCATTCAGGGAGGAAACAACGCTTCAAGACTTCATGGATATAACTTGCCAAGAAAGACCCACTACTAGCGTTCGGTTGGAATGACGCTTCTTGTCTTCTCTCCGACATCTATAAAGAAATCTTGAGAAATATTTATATTAAACCCACCGCCAGAGGGAAGTGCAAATTTCCATCGTGAAGATTGCCACATTGTTGACACCTAAATTTTGCCTATTCATTTAGGGTTTATTTGCATAGAAAATTAGGGATTGATTTTTAACCCCTAAAAAAAAAATACTTTCGTTAAATTACATTGCATATAGATGTTAGGCGCATTTGCATTAGTAGAATTTAAGGAAACATATTTTCCTTTTATTTTATTTCACTTTTATTTTATGTAAAGAAAATCATCATTATAAAAATTTAAAAAAAAAAGAAAAAAAGAAAAGAGAGAAAGACAAAAACGTGATCTCTTCCCTCTCCCTCCGGACACTCTACCCACACTTTCACAAAAGAAGCAAAAAGGAAGAAAGGACTCAGAAGAAAGGGCTCGGCGTGTTTTCATGAAGAAAAAAAATGGTAAAGCTGATCAGAAGAGACAAAATAGGCAAAAGCTCTTCTTCTTCCTCTCGATCAACGCACGTCCTGGAAGGATTAAAAAAAGAGAGAGAGAAGACAAAAGAGGAGCTTTTCCCCATGGGCAGCAAACCCTCTGCACGCGCATTGAAGAGAGGCAAATGAAAGGGAAGGACAAAAGAAATGAGGGTTTTAGGGTGTTTCACTAAAGGAGAAAGCGAGACGTCCAATGCAGCGAAAGTCAAAAGAAACCCAAAAATGGACCGTCACACTCTCTCTCTTTTTGGGTTGCCGCAGTATATGTCACCAAAACAGAAAATGGGGTCGGGAGACATAGGAAAAAGACGGAGAGAGAGAAGGGGGGGAGCGGGAAGAGAGCGCCAAAAAAAAAGAGAAGAGAGCTTGAAGAGCTTCCGGAGAGGATAGACTGGAAGGGGGCCGAAACCGAGAAAGAATCGAGAGAGAGAGAGTGAGCTCGAGAGAGTTTCGGAGAGTGACAGAGTTTCAAGAGAAGAAGGGGAGACCGAGAGAAAGTTGAGGCGAATCGGAGAGGCCCGAGCCCCGTTCGCTCGCCGGAGGACCGCCTGAACCGTCGCCGAGCCTCCCTCCCAGCCGTCGCGCCTCACTCCGGCCGGCCGCGAACAGGTCGGCTTCTCTTCATCTTCCTCTGTTTCGTGTCCACCTCCCCTGCCTCTCGGGTGCCGGGCACACCGAGCCTATTCGGTGGTCGCCCGGCACCACAAGATGAGGAAAATGTTTCTTTTCACCTCTAGGATGTGTTCTTGAACGATTTTCATCAAGAAAAACCTTCGAATCCCACTGAAATCCACCTGGAAGCCTTAGTTTTAGGCGCATCCCACTTGTTCGATGAAATGCCCGAATGAAAACCGAAACCGAAGTCACCGCGTCGACCCGTAAAAATCATAGATTCACGTTTGTTTGCTCTGAAGTTGATGTTTGGTGACTGATGCGGCGTTATTTTGTTCTTTTCTGTGGCATATTTGTCGTATATCGGAGTGAGCCGTCAATGAAGCCTTCGCCGGAGATGCTATTCCCGCCGTCGGAACGACGCCCGCGGTTTGAGGCCGCTCCCGTTAATCCACTATCCCTGTTGCTTGGTATGTGTGTTTGTTTGCTTAGATTTAGTGCGTTTCATCGGGGCCGGAAGTGCGGTGGCTGGAAATCGAGTTTTTGCTCGTCGATGTCGTTTCCGTGGTCGGAGTAAGTCGCCGGTGTGATCGCCGGAACGTCAGCCTGTGGCGACGGCGTAAGACCAGCATCCTCCATCGGCGCTGGCGGCTCAAGTCGATGGCCGGCGTTGGGACGTCTCCGGCGTAGTCACGGTGGGGCGAGTTTCGATGAAGAACACCACGAAGAAGAAGAAGCCCAGGAGCATAAGGACGTGCATGGGAGAAAGCACGTCTGGGAGGAAGACCAGAAAAGACAAAAGAGAAAAAAGAAAAAGAAACACAACAAAAAAGAAAAGAGAGAAAATAGGAAAAGAAGAAAAACCAGAAAAGAAATAGGAAAAAAATCTCAGGCGGGTCAGAGAGAGTCAGGTCGGGTGTTGGGCGGATCGGGTCAAGGGACCCGGTCCAGAATTTTTATTTTATTAATATAAATATTCGAAAACTCAAAAAATTCAAAAAATATTAAAATATTAAAAACTCCAAAAAATTCGAAAATGTTTAAAAAACCCAAAAATCTAAAAAACGTTAAAAAATTCAGAAAATTCAAAAACATTAAAAATTCCAAAAAATTCCAAAAAATTCGAAAATGTTAAAAAATCTAAAAAAGGTCTGAAAAACATTAAAAAAATTCAGAAAATTAAAAAACACTAAAAAATTCAAAAAAAAAATTTCCAAAAAAATCAGAAAATTAGGAGATTTTCAGAAATCAGTTTTGGGCTAAATTTCACCAGATTTCAGGTTAAAAACTCAAAACAAAAAAATGAAAAAATGAGGAAAAAAAAAACCCTCTAAAAATTCCCAAAAATCGGATAAGCCATTAGGGCTTTACCTTAAGGCTTTTGATTGCACTTTCTTTTTTTAGAGACGATGCTAGGTCGTTGGTTATTTATTCTCTTCATGATTATCTAGTTGCGCACTTTTAATACATTGGTTGTTATTTTCTATTTTTAGAACGGTTAGGTGGAATCTTAGCTCTTTCGATAAGCTGCCCGGTACGTTAGTTTGCAAACATTTAAGTTTAGGTACCGAAAGGGCACTAGTTAGATCACTAGTGTAATCAAGTTCCCGAATTTTGGAATCTCTGGTTTTCGCACGCATCGAGACGACACTCCCGCGTCTCGATTAGGGTTTCTAGCCGACCCTTGATCATGGCTAGTGGCGACTCCATTCAAATGCGTAAATTAAAAAATTCTCGTCGCACGAGGTATGAGGCTTGGGAGTGCCTTAGTCTTTGGATTAATGAACCATTTGGTTTGTCTTTCGAACGAATCAATCGTTGTTCACATCCATCGACAAATACCTATTGGCCTAAATCCGATCGGTTTGGGTAGGTCGCGACACACATCAAATAGGAAACAAAGTCCAAGTAATACACGATCAACCAAAACCGAATTTTGGACTTTCCTATTTTATCTTTCCCTTTGGCCGACTACACTAACAGGGACATATAATTTGTGCGCCCTTCTTGTTTTATTTTATTTCCTCTTCTCTCACCCAGACTTTCCTTTTCTTGTTTTGTTTGGAATCCTTATCCAGTGAAACTTTTACATCAAAAAGGAAACTCAGGATTTCCATGGCTTATATTTGGACGTCCACAAATTATAATTCCATCTCGGGTCGGATTTCGTTCACGAGCTCAAATTCGAGACATATTTTAACATTTTGTGATAAAAAATATTATCATTCATCTTATAGCAAGATATTTCCTGCTATATATATTTTTTATAAAGATTTTAATTTAAAATTTTCCTTGTCTCTATAGAATTGAAAGTCTTTATCAATTATCTTATCTATCTTATATAGGTCACACTTCCCAACCGGCGCAAGTTTTCTCCGCCATCTTAGTCTCGAGAGGCATGTGAAAGTATAACAAATATAAACGGCAATCAAAAGAAGAATTGAGTGCGAGGGATGATCCGGAACCAGCACGGCCTTATTCCAATGCTCCCAGCGCCTCCGGACTTTCCTTTACCATTGATGATCTTCCATATCACAAATGGCATGGACGATTACAAGAGTTCTACGCCTGGATGAACGCCAGATCGTTGAATCCAGAAATCGGTCACTTTGACATACTTCTAGAATTTGTTAGCAGATTTAATAAAGAGTAGTGGTTGATCGGTTCCGGACTAAGAACCGTGAACCTATCCTATCATAGTTGGTTTCCAGCAATTGGAGTTGGGAAATGAGCCGGTCAACCCTGGCCTAGGATAGTAACGACCAATTCCAAGCCTGTTTTAGGTTCGACTTAAAAACCAGCTTATCTTTGTTTTTGTATTTTTTTGTAAAGTATTCCATGAACGCTTAAAAAGCAGTTTAGGAAAAGCTTTTCGTTTGAAAGAAGAACAAGCCATGCTGCATCCACTTCCCAGTCCCCGGTGTACTCTACCAACAAGATGAAGCTGCAAAATTGCTTTCCAAATATGCAAGCCGATTGGACATCCAAAACGTGAGTGGTTCCTATCCTCATCCGCAGAGTTACACAAACAACAAAGTGATGAAACCAGTGTACTCCATCTCAACAATCTGTCTTTAGTGGATTGACGATTGTGCATAGCAAGCCAAGAAGGAAGCCGCCGATTTCAGAGAGAGAGAGGGGGGGGGGGGGGGTGGTGGCAGCTGCAGATTTGAAAATGAGAAGTGAGAGAAAGTGAGAAGCCTGAGAACCAGAAAAAAACATAAGAGATCTGAGATAGTTTAGGGTTCATTTGAATTGGTTCAAAACCAATTCTATCTGAAAACTGGTCCGGCTGGTTCGCAGGTTTAGAGAATAGAACTGGGAAGCGAATCGTCAAGACCGGTTCCCAACTTGGAAACTGAACCGATCCCTATGTGAACCGACCTAGAACAAGTCGGTTATGGCTGGTTCAGTTCAGTTAAAATATCTCACATCACTTGACAACGAAATTTATATGCTCTTCATATCCATATGGTCTTCCTCAAGTTATTAACTTTACCTTTTGGGTTTCTAACATGGTATCATAATTAAGTCCTGGCTTTTTAGCGTGAGCGTCCATTTCTATTATTCAAGTTTCATGTGCAACTCCTAATCAACTCTTTATATTCATGTGTTCTCTCTTTACATATTAGTTTAAATTTTTTAAGTTGCACTTTTTAACAGGTTCGGTTCTCGAGTTGAACCCACGTATCAAAAGTCATCCTATGTTGGTTTTTGCTACCCCATTGGGACTCGACCAATCCACATATCTGCACTTGAGCGGGTGAAATTATCATCACTAATAATTTCTAATTCTCTCTCTTTCTCTCCTGTTCAATTAAAATTGAAAGAAAAGTAAAATCTGTTTAGCCCTCGCAAAAATACTTACGAATTGCGCTCCTTCATTTTTCACAATATCTAGTAAACTTAGTATTGCCTAAGACACTCACTGGCAAAAAATAACAAAACTAGCCCAGTTGTTGTTGAATCTTGGTGCAGCTTCACAGTATTATAGGTTGTTTATTATTTGTAGTAGTAGTTGGCTAAATTGGAAAAATAACCGGGACATTTTGTCTCGAAAAACGTGGAGTGCTATATTTTGACTTTTACTTCTGGGAATCTTTTAATGTCAAATCACGAAGTTTTTGACGGATCTTCTAATTGCGATATAAATCGCGACCAAACTTAAAGAGATAAGATCGTCCGTGCACAAATAAAGGCCAAGTCTCTTCCATGGAGTCATAGCAGGGGGAACACGTGAAACATGACAATCTCATCTCATACGTTATTTTTATTACCAAGAATAATAAAAATAGCCAAACAAAATAATATTTTCCTTTTGCCCTTTTGTATTTTGCCAAACCACCCCAATTTGAATTGGAGCCAACTAATTAGGAAACAAATTTCAGGGACAAGGCAACGTGAGCCAGCTCCCCAGGAATGACTTTAGAAACGAGGACACCCAATTATTGAGGAATCATCTAGAAGCCCAACATGTTGGTGGGTTGTCATTATTTCATATTTGTGTATTTTTATCACATTTTGTATTGAATTATCATAAAAGAGTGGAGTGGGACGACAAGCGTCAATTTTTTCCTTGGGTATAACCATAGTAGTCACATACTCACTGTGAGATGTTCAATTTGAGACTTAATTACTCAGCACTATATAAACCCAAAGATTCGAGATTAACGAGTTCATTATAGCAGCATATCTCATTTTGCATGATGCAGCAGAGTCCGAAGGCATTAGAGCATTGGACAATCAAAAATTAACTTAACTTGAATTTTGTGACTTTTTCTTAATAACCTTATGGAAGATAGATTGAGCAATTGATCACTAGGGCAACTGCACTAGGTGATTGGCCTGCCACCGCTGGACACTATATCATGGGTACTTATGACCCAAAAAAAGACGCTCCAAGAAAAAACAATGCACCTGAAATAGGGAAAATTACCTAATCATTCCCTAACCTTATGATAAGGATATTTTATCCTAAACATTTGCACGAAGTTCCAATATAGTCATTTTGGTCAATTTTTTACGGAAACCGCTGACATAGTGGTCTAGTGATTGCCAGCCGTCCTACGTGGTACAATTTCATATCAGCAATTTTCGGCGAAAATTGATCAAAAGGACTATCTTGAAATTTCGTGCAAAGGTGTAGGAATAAATTGGTAAAGTTGAACATTTTAAGATTAAATTGACATATGTATAATATGTTTTGTACTAATCGGACAATTTCCTCCCTCAAAGAGAAAGATGAAAATACTTCATCGAGGTTCGGGTTACGATCCTTTGCTATAAGTTGTAAATCATTTACGGTTCGAGCTTAATGATCCTTTATCAATTTTCAAATGTCAATGTGAATCATTTGAGTTTCGAACTTATTGTGTTGGTACGTGTATGGTTTCAAAAAGCGTGAAGAAGAATTTTTATGGGGGTACTACAATAAATAAATTAGGAGGAAATACCAAAGATTGTAACTGCTCCTACATTTAAGTAAACAGATTTGCTGTGTTTTATACATGCTGGAAAAAATTATGTAAGAAAACATAATTAACTTGTAGGAAAGAATGTGTATGTCAAAATCCACACAGACGTTTCTTCTATGTTGGAGATATTATATGAGAATTGTCAGTTTATATTAGCAAGCACTTAAGAGTTTGATAAGAATAACCCACCCATCGGTGGCCGCATTGGTTTGCGCTCAGTTCCTTTCACGAGAAGTCCTGAATTCAAATTTGTCTATCAGTGATTTAAGTGGGGGTCGTGGCGGTGGGATGCTGCGCTAACCTCCCTCGAGAACTAGTCAGACATCACCGTTAGTTTAAGCTCTAGCTCGTCGATCGCGCGGACACCTCGATTATAAAAAAAAAAAGAGTTTGATAAGAACAAAAGAATATTAAGAAGACAATATTTCTAATGCTCTCCGACAATATACACGTGTGTCTTTTCATCATCAATCAAAAGCGAACGGAATCACGTGATATTAATATAATCGAATTGCGTCAATCTTAAGGCAAAATTCAGGAAAATGTCTTTTCCTTGTTTGAATATTGTTGGGAAAAAGACACGCAACATCATTCTTTTATCGACTAAAAGGCATGCTGTAACATCAACTGCGTATTATGCCATAGACTTTAACCTTTTTTTTGCAAATAATTTAATAAACATGCATAAACCCTCGGGCTTGGCACTATTGATTTTGGCCTATGCAGCACAGACACGCTTTAAGAGCCACTGTGTCGGAGTCGGACACCAACACGCGTCCGACACGCGTTCGATACGCTTGGACACGCGGTCAAAAGGTGTCGAACATCCGATACGTGGTCAATGCATCGGACACGCCGGCGACTCGTGTTTTTCGTTACCGAGAGAGATGAGGAAGAAGGTGCAACCGAGAGAGATAGATGAGGAAGAAGGTGCCAGATCTCTAGCGCTGAGGACGACACCCTCCACGCCATCATCTCCTTCGCCTCCCGCTTCTTTGGCGTCGAGGACAACGCCCTTCACGCTATCATCTCCTTTGCCTTGGCTTCGCTGGCGACGGAGGAGAAGGAAGAGGTGAGAGGAGGCTGCGGGTTGCGCGAAGGAGGAAGCTGGAGAGAGCAGGAGCGGAGAAAAAGAGAGGAGGATGTTACTAGGGTTTTCACAAATGAAAGTGGGCTGGGCTTCTAACAATGGGCTATTTTTTTTTTAATTTTTGATCTTGTACTTTCCTTTTTTTCTAATTTGATTATCTAATTTTAGTTTCTTAACTAATATATTTATTTACACAAAATTATTTTTTGAAAATTTATGTTTACTAAGCTCACGTGTGTATAATGTTTTTAGGGTAAATTCATTCTAGGCTTCTTTTATCATTTATTTACTTATTTTAATCAAATTTAAAAATAATAATTTATTATGTATATATAAAAATATATATTTAATATACAATGTGTCCCACCATATTGGAATTCTCTATTTTTTTGAGAAATGACGTGTCGCGTATCGTGTCGTGTCGTGTCGTGTCGTGTCGTGTCGTGTCGTGTCCTGTTGCGTGTCGCATGTTGGTGTTGGTGCAATATAGATTGTGGCATATTAAAGAATTTTCAACGTGAAACTGGTATCAACTAAGTGCCAATGTTTCTAAGACAATGCTGATGCTAGTTAATAGTATCACCTAGAGAGAGGTGAATAGGTGATTTCAATAAACTTGACTAAATGTTGTGAAATTTAAAGTGTCAAGTTTGATATAAGCATAAGATCATATTCAACCAGCAAGTTGATATACGTAGGAACATGTTATATCAGTTAGTGTAGTGTGCTTCTATCAGACAGTATTGAGTATGAGCAGAGAGATAAAGAAAGATGCACTCAAAATTTTATAGTGGTTCGCCTTAATGTAAGCCTACTTTCACTCTCCCAGACTAATAGCCTACTGGTTAGATTTTACTAGTAATCTTTGAGTAGTTACATTAGAATGTGCCACTCTTTTTATTGTCAAGCTAATGGATGCCACTATCTCACACCTAAACACAAACTATATCGGTGATACACTTCTCAAAAGATTACAATTTCTGTACAAGGAAGATAGTATAAAGGTGTAAAGCTTTATTTGTATTTGGATTTTTGCGCTCTAAATTTCTCTCTTTCTTTGGCATCTTGTTGATCTCCTTTTCTATTCCTCAGCATTCAATCTTCTCATTGGACAATCTTCATAAGGATCAATCTCCAAACTATCCATTAGACAATTGTTGAGCAGATCAATTTAGCCGTTGAAGTCAATCAATCTAAGTTCTCGTAAATTTGGTCGCCCATACAATCAATCTTTGGCTTCCAAAAATTGGCTAGCTAACATCAAGAAGTATCATTGCTCTTGACATGATACTTTTTGTAATAGGTTTACACTTATATACACCAATAAATAAATTAGATCGTCGACGGTCTAATATAAAAGGGATGAACAAAGTGACAAAATATATGTGGCTTGTCGAAGGATGACGTGAGCTATAAAAGTTAATTATCAAAATGATGACAGTAGATAGCTGGCAATTACTGGAATGTCCCGACAGGAAATTCAAGAATTTGAAATTGAAAAGACTGATGGCATAGAGAATGAGTGTCGCCCGGTTTTAGTACCGTAGATCGTCAATGAAGATTGCCATGAGAAAATCAGGCTGTCACAACTGTTGACAAGAAATGCATGTGGAGATGGTTACTTTTTGGGAGGACATGCATCAGAACAAAATAAGATCGATGA
This sequence comes from Syzygium malaccense, assembly GCA_031216405.1. NCBI lineage: Eukaryota > Viridiplantae > Streptophyta > Magnoliopsida > Myrtales > Myrtaceae > Syzygium > Syzygium malaccense. The sequence goes on along the minus strand of CM062260.1, from coordinate 11,137,728 downwards.
CAGATTTCTCGCAAAGAAGGACAGGTGTCGGTATAAGGATCGATGACAGTTAGTTTTTATGAAAGGACAGGTTTTAGAATAAAATAAGATCGATGATGGTTACTTTTTACAAAACGACAGGTGTCGAAATAGAGTAGTGCCGACAACAGTTATCTCATGGGGAAAGAAATGTGTCAAAGCTAGGACCAAGTCAAACAAATGGTTAGTGGATAGATGTCTTGCAAAGAACGGTAAAGATGGGATCAGTGATAAGCATTAGCAGATGGCATTAGAGAAATGGTTATCGTGCTCTCAGTATTAATACCACTCGACGGCCAGGAAACCCCCTCGTGAACACACAATCAAAATGTTATTTTTCAATTATCTTTACTTTCCAGCACCGTACTTTTAATTCCTTTAGTTGTAGTCATTTATGTTCTGAGCACAGTGGTTTTGTAATATGGTGTCAATGGAGTTCGGATGCCGCCAGTTAGCAACTGGATGGATCTATCTGAATTGTTTATAAAGTTTAAAGTTCTTGTTGATCGGAACTTGTCACGGTTTGAATCTACATTACTGATCAAAACAAGCAAGTTCTTTGTGCACGCCTGGATATCTCCTGTCCGGAGTCGCCACAGAACCTGGTTTCCTCTCATTAAAAACCGAGGAATGATTTTTGGTGAATTATATTTTGTCGCGGGAACAATTCCGACGAAACAACACTACTTTGAATTTGCAACGAAATCAAGTGTACGAGTGTAATAGCAATCGTTGTGTCCTGATAGTATGATCCATTGTATGAAAGGAATAACATTTGCTTATTATTTAGAGAGTAAACGTAGACTTGGTAATAAAGCTGAACCACTATAATATGTTATGTGATCTTATGTGAATGTTCACCAACATCACACACACTCATACTATCTGTAGTCACCATACAAGCATATAAATGTAATAATCTTCTTCTGGTGCTCTAGCACAAACATACTTGACCTACATTATTAAGGAAAAAATCACCAAAAATCCTAAACTTTGCCACTTGTGACACATTTATCCCGAACTTTTTTTTGTGACACCAAAAACTACAAACTTTACTATTTGTGACACATTTACCCCAATGTACATTGTCCATGGGTATTTTCGTCTTTTTTGGTTTTTCTTTTTTTTTTTTTACTTTTTTTCCTTTCCGGCGAGGGGGCCCCTCGTCGGCGTCGGGCAAGGCTCGCCCTCGCCTGGGCAAGCGAGGGCGACCCTTGCCGGTGTCGGGCGAGGCTCGCCCTCGCCTGAGCGAGCGAGGGCGAGCCTCGCCGGCGTTGGGCGAGGCTCGCCCTCAACTGGGCGAGGCTCGCCCTCGCCTGGGCGAGCGAGGACAAGCCTCGCCGGCGTCGAGCGACCCTCGTCCTCGCCTGGGCTAGCGAGGGCGAGCCTCGCCGGCATTGGGCGGCCCTCGCTCGACGCCGGCGAGGGTCGCCCTCGCTCGACGCCGGCGAGGGTCGCCCTCGCTCGACGCCGGCGAGGGTCGCCCTCGCCAGATCCGGCGAGGGGCCCCCTCGCCGGAAAGGAAAAAAAAAGCAAATAAGACAAAAATGCCCATGGACAATGTATATTGGGGTAAATGTGTCACAAATAGTAAAGTTTGGGGTTTTTGGTGTTACAAAAAAAAGTTCGGGATAAATGTGTCATAAGTGGCAAAGTTTGGGATTTTTGGTGGTTTTTTTCCAAATTATTAATATTATTAAACTAATTAGAAGTTGAAGGGACATACCCTAGAACAACAAGACTCCATTGAAGCGGAAACGGCTGGCTGGATGATCCCGGCCATGAAACAAAGTCGTCGATCTCATTGACGACCATTGTTCTCATATGAGATATGTGCCTCACGATGTAGTTTGCCAAGTCATTTTGTTGATCCTCATACAACCTTCATATGATTGTAACCACATTAGGATTTGGCATCATTTCCCTCATTTGCTCATCCATTGGAATCCTCGGGACGTTAGCATTCCCTCGTTGGGCTTCCTCCACTGCTGCCTGAGCGGCTGAAGAATCACAGTGTACAGCCCTATCCTTGTCGTTGTGCGATGAAGGATTTGCAGCCGCAACATTGTCAGGCACTTGTTGATTCATTGTTCTTGCCATTGGGATTCCTTAAATTGAACTGCGATGTTCCCACTAGGCATGTCAAAAAGTTATTTCTAAAAAAAGGGTGTTGACTTAGATAGTGAAAAATCTATCTCCGCCTCTTCTTTTTTCTTTGTTTTTAATTTGTGGTCTTTCTCTATTGTGGAATCCACTTGGCATCAGATCTGCACCACGTAGCTAAAAAGAAAAGAAAAAATCAATTAAAAAAATGCCATGTAAACGTTCCATCCACTTAAAACTAGAGGAACAAATAGGAGTCAAATGGATGAATTTTACAAATTTTAAGATTTAATCAAACAAAATAAAAATTTAGACTCAAGTCGATGACTATTATCTAAAAAAAATTAGGATTCTCCCTTTACCTTAAATACCATACAAATTGACGCAGTCCAATGCTAAATATAGTACACGAAAGTAATAAGAACAAGAATATCAATAAAATATTTGCACGATTGTCATGTTAATAGTCTAACATAGCAATTCCTCTAATTCTTCCCATAACTGAATCTAGTTTCAATATTTCGTTTGGGGGGGGGGGGGGGGAGAGTCCTCGTTTGAAGTCTCCTCGGATTAGAGTTGTAGAAGATTTAGGGAATTATCCAAAAAGTCCTAAACTTATTATATTGAGAAAAAACCAACAAAAACCTTAAACTTTGCCACTTGTGATATATTTACTCTCAATTTTTTTTTGTGACACCAAAAACCCAAAACTTTACTATTTGTGACACATTTACTCCAATATACATGGTCCATGAGCATTTTCGTCTTTTTTACTTTTCCTTTTTTTTTTACTTTTTTTTCCTTTTCGGCGAGGGGGGCCCTTGCCAGACCCTCGCCCGACACCGGCAAGGCTCGCCCGACGTCGGCGACGCTCGCCCTCGCTCTCCTAGGCCAGGCGAGCCTCGCCCGACGCCGGTGAGGGTCGCCCTCACCAGATCCAGCGAGGGCGACCCTCGCCTTTGCTCGCCCAGGCGAGGGCGAGCCTCGCCCAGGCGAGGGCGAGCCTCTCCCAATGCCGACGAGGCTCACCCTCGCTCGCCCAGGCGAGGGCCGCCCTCGCCCGACGCCGGCGATGGGCCCCCTCGTCGGAAAGGAAAAAAAAGTAAAAAAGAAAAAGAAAAAGCAAAAAGATGAAAATGCCCATGGACAATGTACATTGAGATAAATGTGTCACAAATAGTAAAGTTTGGGGTTTTTGGTGTCACAAAAAAAAGTTCAGGGTAAATGTGTTACAAGTGATAAAGTTTGAGATTTTTGGTGGTTTTTTCCCTATTATATTTTCCTTTCTTTCTTTTTTTTAACACATATGGCTGGCGGGGTCGTTGGTTGACCATCACCGGCCATAGGTGACAGTCGGCGACCCTCACTTGGTCTAGACGAGGGTGTCTCAGCGCTCGTCAACCAAAGGCAAAGGCCACGAGCCCCTTGTCTATGGCCAGTGAGGTGTCGAAGCCCACACCAGATCCAAGTGAGGGTCGCGACGCCCTCTCTGGCCACATGTGAGGGGCTCACGACCCTTGATGGCCAATAGGCAAGGGCGTGGGGTTGGCGACTTTGCTAGCCAGAGGTGCAATATAAAAAACAAACAAAAGAAAATAAAGTAAAGGAAAAATAAAAGAAAAAAATAAGTAAATGATTCAAAAAGTATTAAAAATATCCAAGTTAGCGGCCGTACCTTGTAGGACGGCCGGCATTCGAGTCATCAATTTCCTACCAAAATTGACTAGATGAGCTCAATTGACAAAATGTGAAAAAGTTTATGACTCAATTGACAAAATTAAAAAGGTTTATGACTGAATTGGCAAAAGTGCAATATATTTAAAACTTTTTGGACAATTTTCCAAAGATTTTAGATAACTAGGGTCCAATCCAAACTCACAACATATTCAATTGCACTCAACTTCATTGAAAAACTTAAGCCAATAAGACATAGGCTAATTATGATATGCTAATTACTCTACATTATACGATATTCCCTATGAGGGACTTCTTTCATGCGACACCCACACACGTGCACCTTTTTTTAACAACAGAGTTTAATCTGAACAGCTTTGTATTGCAATTGATTGGTGTTTATGTTTCATGACTACGTCCTTAAAAGATGTCCATTTCATTAAAAAGTGAGCAAAAGAAATCGCTCAGACCGGACCAAACTGACCAGTTTTGGGCAGTTACAAAGATTTTAGATTACTAGGCTCCAATGCGAATGCACAACATATTCAATTGCACTCAACTTCATTGAAAAATTTAAGCTAATAAGAAATGGGCTAACTATGATATGCTTATTACTCTACATTACACGATTTTCCCTATGAGGGACTTCTTTCATGTGACACCCACACACATGCACCTTTTTTAACAACAAAGTTTAATCTGAACAGTTTTGTATTGCAATTGATTTGTGTTTATGTTTCATGACTACGTACTTAAAAGATGTCCATTTCATTAAAAGGTGAGCAAAAGGAATTGCTCGGACCAGATCAAACTGACCAGTTTTGGGCAGTTCCTAGGTGCACCGGTCTAATTCCAATTTTTTAAAACCGGTGATTTTCTATCTAGTTCCCGATTCCACGTGTGGAACCACCTACTTGGATCGGACCGATTTTTTTTCTTACAAATCTATAAAAAAATAGAAAGCTCTAATCCTTCCTTCACAACATTTGGTAGTGTATAAATTTGAGGCAAGCAAGTATGATATGCCATGAAGGACTCGTGAAATCAAACAAGAGACAGTCACGTAATCGGCAAAATACCGAAACACGGCATGCTTCTACGCTTCAGGAATTTAATCGAGCAGGTGGCGAGCTGTTTGATCAGGTAGCTTATACACAGGATTAAAGCAGCAACTTCGTTTAAAACCATCACGATTACCGCTAATAGGAACTTCAATCATCAACTCGGCGTTAACCACAGCAGATTTTCAGACCAACACCGTTTGGAGCCTCGATCTTTGTTTTCGCTCGAAAAAATGACTGAGAGCAAAGCATGTGGTTCTTACCTTTGCAAAACTGGATTCTAACTCCGGCCAGAGAGAAAATTAGAGAATGGATGTCCTGGAAATGTCACGAACGAATATCGGAACCGATTGTGGAGAATCGAGCATGATCTGACTTCTTCGAGCCTCCCAGCTGCGATATAGAGGAGAACATGGCACGGCTGGAAGGAGATGAACGGCAGCAGTTTGCGGCAGCTCCGACATCCAGAGAGCACCTCAAGATCATAATCGAACTCTAAAGTCTTTCTCCGAACTCACGTTCCTAAAATCTTCAGAGCTTGATGATAAAATGAGAGAGCTTTCAGTTCATTGGCCTATCCAGAAAACGGACCAGAACCAATCCCTTTGGTCCAGTTCTCGATTTCGGGATGGGAATTGATCACCCCTACATTCATGGAAGCTTCATCTGCTTTAAGATCAAGCTCTGAACAGTTTGTAATCCAATGTATTCGTTCTAAGTTGAAGAAAACTGTATATTTAGGAGCTTCAATTCCTTTTGTAACATTTTATCGCAAAAGCTCTTCTGGGGTTCGTCTTTCGTAGCTACGTCTTTATAACACGTCCACGTCATGACTACATCCTTATAGCGAGGTACATGGACATGTTGATTGTCAAAAGAGGGTAGATCCCACCCAATCAACAAGGTAGGCAGTATCTCACTGAAAGACACATCCTACCATACCCAAATTGCTAAAAATAGATCTTGAGTTGGGTTAGGTACGTGTCGGGCAATGAATCAATGAATTTGCTTTGTAAAATAATTAATCAAAACAGATCATTTTGACCAGACCCAAATCGGACCCAACCAAAGCCGACCTGCTTGACGAACCTTATATATATACCCAAATAGTTATCTAACATAAGAAATTGATAACCACTGGCTTTATCAAAGGTATCTACATATTCACGCCATAAAAGTTACATCCCAAATCCTTATTCTTAATAGAATTCTTTGGAGCGCTGACAATTCAGGAGAGATGTGTCCAAGTTTAGCCGCGATCGCGAGTGGGCACAAAACATAAAAAGACAATTGGAGGACGACTAATTTCGTCCTACAAATAAATGTCGCTTAATTCAAAGTCTCTATCGCTAGTCCCACTAAACATGTCCCTTTCAACGTTCTTCTAACACGCCATTCATTGGTGGACTGAATCAATGTTGCACTTGGGGAAAATTCCATTTAAGGACCCCAAGTGGAGTCAAATTCTCAAAAAAGAGCCTAAAGTGAACATTGTGTCAAATAAGGGCTTGAAGTGCTCAATCAGTCTCAAATAAGGACCCGAAATGCCCAAAAAGTCTCAAATAAGGATCTGGGTCCCTCGCCAGCCAAAATACCTACCCGCCGGCGAGAAAGTTACTGTTCCAGCACCGGAACAGTAACTTTTTAATTTTTTTATTATTATTTTTGTTTTTCCTTTTTTGTTTTTTTTATTTTCCTTTTCTTTTTTTTTTCTTTTCTTCCTCCGCCGGCCATAGCCGGGGCCGGCGGAGGTCGCCGGCCTCAGGCGAGACCGCCCTCGCCGGCGTTAGGCGAGGGCCGCCCTCGCTTGGGCTGGGCGAGGCCACCCTCGCCGGCGTCGGGCGAGGGCCGCCCTCGCCTAGGCTGGGCGAGGCCGGCCTCGCCAGTTGCGGGCGAGGCCGAGCCCTCGCCAGCGGCGGGCGAGACTCGACCTCACATGCAACTGGCGAGGCTGAGTCTCGCCCGACACCGGCGAGGCTCGACCTCGCCTGCAACTGGCAAGGCCGGCCTCGCCCGACGCCGGCGAGATCGAGCCCTCGCCAGATCTGACGAGGCTTGCCCTCACCGGCGTCGGGCAAGGCCGGCCTCGCCCAACCCAGGCGAGGGCGGCCCTCACCCGACGCCGGTGAGGGCGACCTCGCCCAGCCCAGGCGAGGGCGGCCCTCGCCCGACGCCGACGAGGGCGAGCCTCGCCTGAGGGCGGCGACCTCTACCGGCCCCGGCTATGGCCGGCGGAGGAAGAAAAGAAAAAAAAAAGAAAAGGAAAAACAAAAAAAAATTAAAAAGTTACTGTTCCGATGTCGGAACAGTAACTTTATCACTTGCCGGTAAGTATTTTGGCTGGTAAGGGACCCATGTCCTTATTTGAGACTTATTGGGCGCTTCGGGTCCTTATTTGAGACTGATTGAGCACTTCATATCCTTATTTGACACAATGTTCACTTTGGACCCTTTTTTGAGAATTTGACCCCACTTGAAATCCTTAATTGGAATTTTCCCTTGCACTTGGATTGGTCATTTTATTGCAATCCTCCTAGACTTTTGGACTAGCTTTCTTGCCGTTTAGTCTAAGCAAAAAAAAAACGAAAAAGTAAAGCAAATCAGAGAGTTCTACTTAGTGGAGGCCACCATCATTAATCGGAAGACTTTCAGCCTTTTCATGAAACTGAATGATTCGACTATTGAATCACCGTCCATAAAAAGACTAGAAAAGCTTTGTCTTTTTCTTCTTTTGCGTCAAAGGGAAGAACTTTAGCTTGAAAGTCCAACTTGCTCTATTAAACGTGTTTCAATGCTAAACTTTTTCTACTTCTTTTTTGTCAAACAAAGCGACGAATTTCCTCAACATAGTGACTGTCGAAATATTTTAAATTAAATCACACGTTCATTAAATAATTTAAATTTTTTAAGGACGGTGAGCAGTGATTTTACAAAATCTTATATTGACAAATACAAATAAGGTTTGTACTCTATGTTGAGTGAGACTATTTGACTGAATTTTTACTATTGAATTACCATCTAATTATAAACGGAACTTATTTTCCCATAAAAGAAAAACAAATTGGGTCACTGAAGATCTTTTAGGCTGAAGGAGAAATTTCCTTGGATCCTCACTGGGTTACAATATCGAGAATCATAGAAAATTGTTTAGTTTAAAATGAATTTTTGATTGACATATTTCAGTTACTATCTCATAAATTTATTAGATGTATGGGTTTTCAATAGCAATTATTTACACGATTGGTATTTTATTGATATGGAGAAATTACCAAAAAAAATCCTCAACCAATTTTACATGTGCCAATTTAGTCTTAAACTTTTCAATTTGGCTAATTTAATCATAACCCCATTGCAAGTGTGCTAATTTAGTCATAAACCTTTCAATTGTGCCAAAATTAATCGTAAAACTTTTGACGATTTGTTATTTAATTTTAAACTTTTTGACGATTTGTCAATTTAGTCATTCCGGGCAATTTTGGCTTGAAATTGCCGAAGTGAAATTCTACTTAGGGCCAGTGATCCTATATGGCATAGCCGGCGCTAATATAGACAAAATTTTAATTTTTAAAATAATTTTCTGTATTTTTTTATTATTTTTTCTTCTTTTCTTTTCCTTTTTCTTTTCTAACCCTAGGTCGGCGAAGTCGCTGGCTAACCCTCGCTTGGTTTGGGCAAGGGACGCCCTCACCCAGATCCAGGCAAGGGCTGCAACCCTCACCCGTTCACCACCCTTGCTCACCGGCCGGCAAGGATTGATTGGCGACCTTGTTGGCCTAGGGTTAGGAAAAAGAAAGAAAATAAAAAGATTCACAAAAATTTTAAGAAATTATCCACGTCAGTACCAGTCGTGCCATGTAGGACAACCGGTGCTAAATAGACTGCCACATTAGAGATTTCCGGCCAAATTTGGCCTAAATGACTAAATTGATAAATCGTCAAAAGGTTGGACTAAATTGGCAAGTTATCAAAATGTTTATGACCAAATTAGTACAATTAAAAGGTATAAGACTGAACTGGCACAAGTACAATAGGTTTGGACTAAATTAGCTAAATTGAAATATTTTAGACTGAATTGACACAAAAGCAATATGTTTAGGATTATTTTGGCAATTTTTCCTATTATTTTTCGAGGGACGAATCTCCGCTCGTGATAACATTTTCTACCCATATTCAATTTGTTGTAATTCTTATAAAGTGTTGTATTACAGGAACACATTGGAATTCACAAGGAATAACAGTTTGTGCGGAAGGAAACTTTGTTTAAACTTGACAAAACTTTTGGAACGCAATGTGTTATGATGCGGATGGGTTTCTCAAGGACCCATAGAAGCCGCCAACAAAATTAAAGTAGCAATGGTACTTAATAATGAGGTTAACACTATCAAAAACTTAAACTAGTACATTCGTGTCACATTTACTCCAAACTAATTTTCGTGTCGCCGAAAGTCTTATACTGGTGCACTCATGCCACATTTACCCAACACTACATTTCATGTCACAACAAATCCTAAATTGAAAAACCATGACAAAAACATTTCATTAGCTTTCTTCCAATATCATTTAAATAGCTAACTTGGAAACACACATGGCAAACAATTAGATGATCAGGCGTGTGACGTGGATTTTTAGTGAAAGATCCCAAACTGTAACACCAAACAGAAGAGCTTAAGTGCATTAAAGTAACAACTTCTAGGACCGACATACACAAAATGAAAGCTGTAGACCTTGAGTAAATTATTGTGACAAGTTTTAGGACTTTGCATATAGTTGTCCCCATAAAAGTGTGAGTATAAATGTTTAGCTATATACCATTCGCATGAATAAGTTTTCTATAATGTATAATTCACGCTATTTTCTTACATATTCATATTACAAATGTAGAATAATGTTCATCACACATTAATACTATAGATATAAAGTTTCGAGTTACCCATCTATTTCAATGTTATCAAAAGAAGTTGCGATATCCCGATTTTACAAAAAGGGTAGTAAATTTAATGAGCTAATTACCTATTGATATGGCATAAGAAATTATGGAATTTTACCGGGGTATCATTACTTTTGTTTCTCGAAAATAATTGGCCAGGGACTTATTTCGATATGTAATATTGATGGTTAATTGCATAAAGATTCAACTTTTGGGAAGTTACCCAAACTTTACGTCTGGGGGAGGGATGGAGGCAGATTTTCGGGATACCGCCAAGGATGCCTTGATGTTTTCCCACGAATTTAGCTGTTAGCTGTTAAGGAGTTTTAAATTGCCAAAAAAAATAAGAAAAGTATATCAAGATTTTTTCTCTTTTTCCATTTAAACTTTAAAAAGAAGTATCTTCAGAAATACTCTTAATTCATATGCCTTGCTTTGAATATAATAGCTTAAAGGGTTAATACCATGAAAAATCTCAAATTAGTACACTTGTGACAATTTTACCCCAAACTAATTTTTTGATCATGAAAAATCTCAAATTGGTGTACCTGTGATAAATTTACCCCAAACTAATTTTTTGACCATAAAAAATCCCAAACTTGTACATTTGTGACAAATTTACCCTCCGTTAGTTTCCATTAAATTGAATTAATACCACAAAAAATCATAAACTGATACGCCTGTAACAAACGGAACATAAAACATAAAATTGATACATTCGTCAATTGTCCAATGTCATTTAATAAAACAATTTGACAGTAAAATTTAACGGAAATAAACTGAAAGTAAATTTGTCACAGGTGTATCAGTTTAGGGGTTTTTGTGGTAAAAAAAATTAGTTTATGGTAAAATTGTCACAAGTATACCAGTTTGAGATTTTTCGCAGTATTAACCCTATCTTAAATATAGTCTTCAATAATGTAAGTATTTAATACAATATAATCTCTTTAACCAAGAAAAAAATAAAGTAAATCATAAAATTTAAATTAGTAAAGTTGTCATGCATGAGCTCACCAAATATGACCTGTCACGTCTAACTATACATATTAATAAAATAAGAAAAAAATAATGGACTTAGCAACAGAGGAGATGCTGATCTTGGATTCATATTCCAATGTGGACAGACACGTACATCACTACACATTAATCATTCATTGATGTACAAAAAAAGTTTAAACAAAGTGGAGAGATAAGATTACACACATCACAAGAATTCAACTCACAGAAGCGCACAACAAGACAAAGAGCATCTCTCGAGACGACTCCCAAGCTGATTCCATCTTACGAATAAACAAAATGGAGTGCCAGTTTTCTATCTCTCTTCAAGAAAGACCACATGCCAAATCAAGTTGTAGAGAGAGAGAGAGAGAGAGATGTCTCATCTGAAAAAGTCAGACCTCTCTCTAAAACCCCTCTTGAAAAAAGTTCCTGGAGACTTTCCTTACACAGCAGGTGGGTGTTTTTGAACGCGGTCAACGGGTCGACCACTCAAAAAATAAGGGGAAAAAACCCACCTGCAAAATAATAGGAGACTCCAGACTAAAAACCAGAGCCAATGTTTTGGCGTTCGCGAAGAGTTTGGTGTGGTCCGGATCGTAGAGAGTGATTCAGGGGCAACCTCTTTTTGCAGGAGATCACATGAAGTAGATGAAGTATTGCTATTAGGGTTTTTGTACGCTGTTGCTCGCCAGCTTCTGACGAGAGGAGAATTTTGCAGGAGATCACATGAAGTCCAGAAGAGCTCGACGCAGATTCCTCACGAGATCCCCCATTTTCATGCTGTATCCCACGTCCATCTGCAAGATATTTTTGTTTGATGGCGCAATATATAATTTATTAAGAGATATGCCGACTGCACTGAGGAAAACTACCAAAACCCATATACTAAGCGATAGTGGTCGTTTTTTATCAGATCATGAAATAAGTGGAGCCCCATGCATTAGATAAATAATTAACTTGGTGATTTTAGTAAGATTTATTTCTACATCTGATATTTCTCGGAAGACAAATAATTAATGTGATGTTAAAGTCGGGAAAAAATTGAAGAAACTGTGGTGCTATATATATTTACCTGAGCTAAAATGGTAACATCTAGTATGGAACTCCCAAAGGGCATGATGCAATTGTTCACGATGGTTAGGTTCAGTTTCTCTATTTCGCCGATGATCTTCGGTATAAAGCCATTGCGCTTCTCACAGTGGATTTTGATGAGGACACAGTTTCCGGAGACTCGCGCCTCGATTTCCAGGAGCGAGAGTTGCCGGTCAATTTGACCGCAAGAGTGCTCGCCGGTCGAAGAATATGTGTCGTCGTCCATGGCAAGATGGGACTTCTTCACAACGACGACCGACTCCACAGTCTTCGCCGCCGCCTCCTCCTCAAGGGCCGTCACGCGTTGTTGAAGCTCTTTTAAGTACTTGGTGGCATCCTCAAGGATGGAACCCTTGTCCATCTGAAATACGCAATTAACATCAATGTTATAAGATTAATGGGTCCCGTAATCCTTTAACAACGGGAAAATATTTTGAAATGGTTCTCTTTAATTAGGGATGAAGTAAAATATAGAAAATTATTAGCCGCGTGCGTCTAGTTCAAGCTAGTATTAGCACTACTGTGGATTTTTTTTCCTTTTGTTTTCTTCACATACATCAAGTTCGCAAACTTAGGGTTTCGGTCATCTTACCAAGTTCCACGTCACCCGAAAAGCATCAAGATCAAGTTGTAATCTCGAAACAGAACAACTAAGCCATGTGATTATGGCGTATGAATTAAACGTATATGCATAAATAATTTGAGAGAAGTTACTTTTAAATCCTCCACTTGACCAAGTGGAACTCTTTCAACACATGGATGTGTTGCATCTCTCTCCTCAGGTGCTAACAACTGAACTAATCTGTCCTAATCTCATGCTTAATCATACACACCCAATAATTTCCAAGCTTTTACCAGCTGTACCTTCTTAAGATTGGGAATGACAGCTGAGAGCGCAATGAAACGCTCGCTGATCTTCTCACGGCGCTTCCTCTCGGCTAGCATGTGCTCTTGTGCGTGTACCGGCATCCTGCTCGCCACACCGGCGTTTTTCATCTTTGGTCCCTCACAATCTTGGATTTTATAAGTGCCTTAGACACACATCAGAGCAAGACAGATATCCTTGAGAATATTAAATGAAAAAAGATTTGATTTTCAAAGTACTGATTTCACATACGAGACTTTGGTCTCTTGCAAGACTTTACCATAGATCGGATTGGATATGGCTGGCGAAGAATCCGGGTTCCCGAACGATATCAAGTGGGAGTCAGGAGACCGAGAAGGAGATGGAGACGGAGATGGGGATATCAACACGTTGTGAGTCATCTTTCTGTGCTCTGGTGCGCTCAGAGAGTTCCAGCTCTCGGTCTTGAGCTGTTTCCGGGGCCTTTTGGTGAACTCTTGAGGAGTTTTGACGGATTGGGCAGTCAAACCGGGCGTCGCGTCGGGGCTAATAAGAGGGACCAGATAGGATGGCGATGAGTGCGAGCTGGGCTCTGAAGGAAAATCTGGATGGAACAAATCAAACTCATCATCAAGTGAGAAGGAGGAGTTCAGTTGTTGCTGATGATGATGATGGTGATGGAAATAGGCTGCATCTTCAAACATCTGTGGGTATTCACCCCAAAAGAGGGTAAACAAAGAAGAATCAACATGAGATTGAATATATTGATTGGTGCGTCCATTTTCAAAGATTTAATCACGAAAAACGGAAAGGAGTGTTACTTCGGGAAATGCTCTAGCCGATAAGATCTCCATCGGATCACCTCCTTCTTCTTCGGGTCCTCTAATCACCGTGAACAAAAAACGAAGACAACGACATTAAGGAAAGGTAGGAACAAGCAGTCATCGAAGATCTAAACTCAATGTAAAACAAGAGGACAAGAAACATGGTCATCACCTGCGAAGAACTACAGAGAGAAGCGAAGCTTAATTGAGCGATGGTGGACTTGAAGGAACAGTTGCTTTCATTTATATGCGAGCAACCCCACGCGTTCTCTGCGACGATTCCGACCTCGCACGCTCGAAATATTCGTCTCCCTTTGCGAGCTGGCTCCTGTTCACATGTGGGAGATGGTTCTTCCGTCAAGCCACAAACACAACCATAAATCTCTCTCTCTCTCTCTCTCTCTCTCTCTCTCTCTCTAATATTTTGTGAGTCCAAAATATTTAGTTGCGCTAATCTTTTATAGGTCTCTCTCTCCCCAATAAATCTGCTATAATCGGAAATGCTTAGTCGTGCTAATGTTTTCGAAGATCTTGTAACAAATGTCTTTGAACACTCCTTATACTTAATAAAGAAATATTGTCGTGTTCAATACATTGATTAAGCATAGTACGAGAGAGACTGCATTGAATATGACAATCTTTCTTTCTTTAGGTAATTAACAAGTGCATTGGCATACCTGTTAATGAAATCCTATTCTATGCTATCTTTTTTTTTCTGTGTAAAAGGGTTAAATAAACAACCAGATTTTGATATCTCCTTAAATATTATTATGAGGGTTTTGCACACATGGGGTCGGATGTTCTGTTTGAGTCATAACTACCACTCATTGAACAAGTTCATCACCAACACAAAACCAAATGCGAGTGAGAATAAAATTGGAGTTATCCCTACACTTGGAACAAGTGAAGCAACGTAATAGACGAATTAGGATTTCCTAAGATTAAAGGACAACCAGGAAATTCGAACAAGAGACACTTCAAACTACATGAGATTAAATTTTAATCACTTCACCCTACAATCTTGTTTATATAATCTTTTACTCACGACAAGTCAATTCCAACATACTATGCCAAACTACGAAGGATAACAATTAACAATCAATTAGTGACGCAGCATCTACCGAGTTTCATTTCAACTTCTGAACTTGCGACCAAATCCCACTAACAACCTATTTTGTCTTAATCTAAAATGGTTTTCAATTAAAAATAGCAAGAAATATTCTTGCATTCTGCACTGAATCTATGTAAGATATTTGTGAAGAAAGGAATTAAAGGGTCGAAGAAGATGCACGTTCAGTGTAAACCAAAGTGGATGTCCCATTTTGATTTTTAAATGAATCAATATGTCAGAATCACATTATCAAGTGTATATAATGTCAGCTAGATTAAGAAGATATTGGGTGGATTTAATACGACTTAAAAAAATAACCGGGCCAGGTTGGAACCCTATAAAAAAGTAGCAACTTCCATATTATTTAATATTTATTCAACGAATCTGTCAACATTATCTTTCCAATTTTCTCGGATTGTAGGAAGAAGACAAATAAAAACACTCCTGAATACCATCCGGCCCGTCTATACCGATGATCAATCAAATCAGTGAAAGCTGACTTGCGACACCAACCACATAACGAAATAGTTAAGCCACCTTGTTGCACCAATTACCAATGCACGTCCCATTAAACAAATTAAATCAAATCCTAGATGTAGATCAGGATCTAATAATAGATTACTTCAAAATTGCTGTATTTATAGAAAACAAACAGGTTGTATTTGTTTTACTCTGTTTATAGAGTATAATTTGATTTCAAATGGACAATTTGCTTTGTTTCTTTTATTCTAACTCCGTTGAGCTGGAAAATGGCCTCTCAACCAAAGAGACAAATTACGCACCTGTCAAGAAAAACCAAAATTCTCCGTCTCATTTTGAGAAAAAATTAGATGAAAAAGCCTAAATTTTTCTTAATGTGACATCAATACCGCAAACTTTTTTTCATTCACCAATACCCCAACTTGTACTAGTGACCCAAAAATACATTTCATTACGACTCTGTTCAAGACTACCTTTAAAGATCTGACGTGGTGGCTTGCATAGATAACGGTAGACAAACGAAGCTAACGTGGATTTGACGTGACTTTAGCCTAGTCCAAAGCAAAGTTGTTTCCTTTTGGAAAAAATCACCAAGAACCTAAACTTAATATCCCAAATTTTTTGTCGTGTCACCAATTACCGAAACTTGTATCAGTGATCCAAAAGAACCTTTCATCACAATTCCTCGGAAACGGTCGTTAAAAATCCGACGTGGTGGCTTGTGTGAACAACCGCATACAAATGGAGCTGATGTGGATCTAATGTAGTTTTAGTCTAGTCCAAAATGACGTCGTTTTTCCATCCTATCGACGAATAGTGAAATTATATAATCACTTTCATCAAAGGTGAGACTCTACTCTTAATGATAGATCATTATAAAATTGTACAATTGAAATATATGATGAGCTTGGACATCATTTTGATAGACCTTACTTATGTAGGTGAACTTTCTAGTCATGAAACCGATCCCCCCCTCCGGGGGGCGTTAAAAAAGAAAGAAAGAGTGAAGTGGTATTTCCTCTTTTTTAAAGGTTGATAAAATCATTCCAATGCATCATGACGAAATGCTTGCGTTTTCCTTACATCATCAATAGCGAGTTACGTGGGAACAGGTTATAGTATTGTATAACCAAATATTAAACTTCTTCGGTCGGTTCAAATTTGCATTATTTGGATGGTAAGTTTCTTGCCTTATTTAGACATGGATTTTCGAATCTTAAAAGAGGGTTGTTTACACAGATTGAATTGCGACGTTTGAGGAAATAGATGGTCCCATAATGATTAGTTTATAGAGAGTATCATGCCTTAGAAAAACCACGTTGTCTTATTGGATATATTGTTTCCACCTCCTTCGGAACAAATTGCAACATCCGCTAGACGATTCGTGATTTGACTCCATCGTGAAGTTGTCACATTGGAACAATTCTTTATATCATATTACCGGAAATGACACTCTAAGGGCGCGAATAATATCGATTCTGTTTCTGCCTAAAACTAGTTTTTTGTTTCTAGAAACAAGTTTGGAACAGAAACCCGTTTGGTAATGCAATTCCATTTTTCTATTTCTGAAACAACTTTTTGTTCCAGAACTGGTTCTGGACCAAAAATCAGAACAAAAAAAAAGTAAGTTTTATGTTTCTAGAGGAGAAATGAAAATCATTTATAAAAGAACCTGTCTTCTCTCTTCAAAACACGTCTCTTCCTAAATTTGGCCTCGATCTAACCTGGTCAAACTGATTCAAACCGATTTGGTCCGATTCATTACCAGCGGAAAAATAAAAAAAATTCTAAAAAAATCATAAAATTCATAAAAAAATTTCAGAAAATCCATAAAAATTGAAAATTCCAGAAAAATTCATAAAAATTTCTAGAAAATAAAAAATTCAGATTTCAAGAAAATAGGAAATTTGGCGAATTTTTTCAAAAAAAATCAAAAAATCAAAAATTTCAAAACTTTACAAGATAGCTTATAATACATGTGGCCATCCAATTTAAGTAACATTTAAATTTTTTGAGGTGCCCAAATGGTATTTTTGAAGACTCCTTAGTTTAGGGATTTAAAAGGGGTTTTAACCCCTAAAAAACCCTAAAAGGGGTTTAACCCCCAAAAGGGGTTCTAAAAAAATGAATTTCTATTCCGGGAAATAGAAATTTGTGTTGTTATCAAACGGGTTTCTTTTCCAGAAAATAGAAATTTTATGCTATTATCAAACGGGTTTCTATTCTAGAAATAGAAATTTTTTGTCGTTATCAAACAGGTTTCTTTTCTCAGAAACTCGTCATGGGAACAGAAATAGAAAAATCTATTTTTTTTCCAAGAATTGTTTTTTGAACAAAATGATTATCATTCGTGCCCTAAGTACATGCAACAATCTTTTTATAATTTGAAGAAAAACCAAAATCGGACCAAAAGAAGAAGAAGAAGAAGAACCAAAAATTAAAGGAAATACATTAGAATGGTCGTTACATGAAAATGCCAATTTACATATAGGAATCACGAGAGATGTAAGAAATAACACGATATTCTTATATTTTTTTGAATTATTATTTTTGTGATTAAAAGGTTGTTGTTCATCTTCGAGTATGCAATTTTTTTTAAGATTGACGTTAAAAGTTGTCTTGCCTTGATAAGATTGACAGACTATATCAATTATCTTATCCATCCTATCTAAAAAAAGGGCCTAATAAGTTGTCTTAACGTATGTTACCCTTTGAAAGTTACTATACCTTACCGTAAAAAAGAGAGTTATATATTTATATATATAGTACATGGAAAGCGAGATTAGCGTAAAGAGGAGGTGCAGGGCAAAAATAGCCACATCCATCCCTACTCCCACCCGATGCAGGGACAAAAGCAATGCACATATCTGGTTTTGAGCGGGTGAAATGATCATCACTAATCGTTTCTGAATCTCTCTTCTTTCTTTCATGTTCTAATAAAAAAAAATCATACATATGAAATATTATTTGTGATTCTTCTATATACTCAAATCTTTGTCCTCTTGGCTCTTGAATGTCCAATTTGAGGCATCAAAGTGTTAATAGAGGTTGGTTGTAGTAGATATATAATTTATATATATATATATATATATATATATATACATGTTATTTACCTAATTATACTTGAAATTTTTTTTATATGTAATCAAAGGGAAAAGGCAACATTATCTGCAAGATGTATGTATTTTCCAAATTTTTGGAGGTCATCAACTTTACCATCTATTGCCTTATATTTTTCTGTTATATAGAAAGCATATTTGACAAGAAATTCAACATCAAAATTTTGTTAAAATTCCATAAAAGAAAATGCCCCATGTCTTTTGTTAAGATATAGTGTCGAATATAGAGTGTTGGATTGTCCGTGCTCAAATTAGTCAAGTCTCTTTGAACTACCATATGTTGCTAGCAGGCGGGAACACATGAAACATGACAATCTTGTCTTATAAGTTTTTTTTTGTATTATTAAGAATAATAAACAAAGCCAAACATCTTTTTATTTTCCCTTTTTTCCTTTTATATTTGGCCAAACCACCCCATTAGAGTTGGAGCCAACGAATTAGTAATTAGCAAACAAAGTTGAGGGACGAAGGAATGTGAGACAGCTTGATAGGGATGACTTTGAAACGAGGCCACCCAATTATTGAAGAGTCATCTAGAAGCTCCATCTTGGGATTTGGTTTCCGAGAAAGCATGAATATGTCGATAAAATATTTCCCAACATGCCAACATGTTAGCGGGTAGTCATCACGACGTCTTTGTGTGCTTCATCACATTTTTCATTGATTCATCACAAAATGAGGATTGAATTTTGTTAATTAAAGGGTGGAGTGGCACAATCAGCGTTAATTTCTTGCATGAGTATAACCATAATAGTCCTGTACTCACTTTGGACGTTCGATTTGAGACTTAGTTACTTAGTACTATCTAGACGCTAAGGTTCGAGGTTGACGAATCTATCATGGTAACATGTGGACTTTCACATTGCCAGTCCCTAGCTCTTTTTGCACGATGTAGCAGAGTCCAAGAGCCCTACAGTATAAGATAATCAAAAGTTTGCTCATAACATAACTTGAACTTTATAACTATTTTTTTGTAGCCTTATGAAAGAGGGATTGAACACTCAATCACTAGGCCAACTGCACTACGTGGCTGGCCTTCCCCCATAGGACACTATATCAGATCTAGCTTCCCAAATGATGACGTTTAACAGACCCATTTATTTTGAATTTCCACATCGGCTCCACATCTTATGCCAATTATCCGTGTTGCTTACTATGTATGTTTCGACGTCAACAATTTAACAAGATATTGGACAGAAGCTAACGAATGGTAGATTTATCATGGATACTCCAATTTGGGATTTTTTTTGTTACACAAAAATTATTATGGAGTACATATGGAACGGATATATCAGTTTAGGATTTTTTGTGATATTCACTTTATGTTGACACTTAAATTTTGGCTAACCATTTGGTGGTTAATTTGCATAGAAAATTAAGGATTAAATTTTAACCTCTAAACAAAAATATTAAAATTGCATAGCATATATTTTAGGATCATGTAGGTTAATTGCATTCCACATTGAAACGACGATGGCAAGCGAGCTTAAAATTCATCACATAAATCCAGTTCAGGCACCGAATGAAACTCGGCTCACTCAGGAAATAGGAGCCGAAAATTACAAGACAAAAGGGGCGTGGTTGTCTTAATTTGGGCTTAAATTAGCCCATCAAGTTTAATTGAATAAAAGCCCAAATTAATTCAGTCCACTTGGAATTAAATAAAAATTAAAAGATATAGCCTAAGCCTAAGCCCATTAGGACTAGAAAGCCCGGCCAATTAACCTAGAGTTGCGATATAAATATATAAGTTTACCCCTTAGTCAAGGGAGGCTTTCATAATTTTCAAGATCAGAATTTTCAGATAGAGTACAAGTGAGTGAGAGCAAGAGCAAGAAAGAAAGAGAAAGAGAGAGCAAAGGAGGACCGGTTGTGCCTCCCCATGGCCGACCGTCGCACCCGTGCCTGCGATGGTGCCTGCAATGGTGCCTGCACCCGCGCTCGTGCCCGTGCTCTTGCCTACTCCCCGCCGGTATCTGTGCCCTGCACCCGTACCTACGGTCGCTCCTGCACCCGTACCTACGGTCGCTCCTGCACCCGTACCTACGGTCGCTCCCTCACCTGTTCTTGCGCCCGCGCTTGCACCCACGCCTGCTCCCGTCGCTGTGCCCGCCCCCGCCACTGCGCCCCTGTCCGTGCTTGTGCCCATGCTCACGCCCACACCTTGCCTAGTTGCTGCCCCAACGTCGTCCATTCACTGCACTGAGCTCGCTACTGGTCACCCCGAGTCTCAACGCCAAGCCGCCGCTGTCTCTGTGCCTCGTGGCGTCCTTACACTGCCATGGCCTTATTCTTGTTTTGCAGTTTGACTAGGAGCACCACCGCACCTGCCGCCAACCACCCCTTCGCCGTCCCTCAGTGAGCCTCCATCGCTGCCACCTCTCATCGTCACCGTCGCATCCGCCGTTGATCACCCATCGTCGATCACCGTCCCAATCCGCAATCCAGGCGATTCAAATTTGGAAAGTAATCTGCAAATCAGGTAAATATCTTTATCCGGTATATTTTCAAAATATTTAGATTCTTAATTTGAATATTTTGAACATTCCGTGAATATTGTGTAGATTGCTAGATATCTTAGGATAATGTGTGCTATATCCGCAATATTTGAAAACACTCAAAATTAGGATAATAATTATCCTTAATTTGGCAACGTATCTGGATGACTATCCAACATTATTCTAAGGTACGATATGCGACGATACGGAAATCGTTATCTCATCCATAACTATTTGGATGCGATAGTCGATTTTATCTGCTTTCCAAATTGAAATAATCGACCTCCCGTCGATATCTATAACCCTATAGATATGACCGTTAATTCGATTCTCTTTCTTAATTCGAATTTGATAAGAAGAATCTTGCAGATTGCGTGGATTATTTGAGTGCCGTTGTTATCTTTGTTTAATTATTTTTTTAAAATAAAGAAAAATCCAAAAATATGTTAAATAGGATTTCAATTAGAAGTTTTGCATCTTTAGGGAACCCTAAACGTATCTAGAAGATAGGATAATTATTTAGTTTAAATTGGGACTTCAGATAATTTATTTCCTAGTTTAAATTAGGTATTATTCTAATCCTAATAGATTATTTAGGTTATTTTTAGATTCCGAATTTCCATGAAAACCCCAAAAAGAATGAGTTACTTTAGGACAGATTATGATAGATTGCATTTTTAATTGGAGTAATTTTTTTTTATTTCGAATTTAAAAAAAAATACCAAAAATATTTCTCTAGAATAGATTAATTTGTTTCCAAATTAAACATTGCATGCTTAGGTAATAAGTATTTTTAATTCCGAATTTCATTTAAAAAATACTAAAAATAAATCATTTGTCCGTCATTAGGATTAGGTCACGTCGCCGCATGACATATAGTTCGCTTGCTAAGTTTCATTAATCACATCTCAATTTTTGCACATCATTACATATAGGTTAGTTTGCATTTTAATAAAGCGCAAATCCTAAAGAACACTTTTAGTGCGTTGCTTTATTAATTAGAAATCATATTAGGATTGTCCGTATGATTTTATAGCTAACAATACAGATACTTGTGTTGCTTTAAGATATGTTATTCTCCTTATCTAGCAATTTATTTATTGCTTTCCTTATTGGGTGTTCAATTGGTGATTTGCACACTCGCATGAACACCTCACATGTTAGTGATTAGGTAATAAAATGGAACTAGACCGTCTGCTTAAATATTTTTTTGAAAAGAAAAGGTACCGAAATGGCTTTAGACTACATCTAGCATAATCAAGTCTCCGAACTTAGGATCTCTGGTTTGTAAAAATAAAATATATCTCCCAATATTTTATTTAGATTTCTAATCGACCTACCGCAAATAGATTAGTGGCGATTCCAAACACGAAAACTTTTGCATGTTAAAAACTTGAACCATAAGTCATGAATCGGTAGGGCTTTGGAGGGCCTAAATTAGGTTTAGTCTTAATAATCCATTAGCTTGAGAAATTTAGGTCGCAACACTTTAGTTATATTTCATTTTCATGGTTTAACGTGAATTTCTTTATTATTTATTTCCAGCAATTTTTACGGTAGAATTGCTTGAGAATTATTTCCAGCAATTTTTTCGGTGGATGTTGTGCTTGAGGATATTTCTTTTACTCGAACGTAATTACAAATTATCCTTTTTAGGGAAAAACATTAAAGCAAAAGGCAACGCTTATTTCCATCAATGGATATAATCTTTTTCTGTCATTTTAAGCAGGTTACTGCATGACATAAGTTGCAATTTTTGGACCACATGCGCCGACAATTTGCCATATAAAGGGGTCATTATGCTATATGTGCATTGCCATTTTATGTTAGTAAGCACCTAGAGTTTGATAAGAACAAGATGATTTTAACAATGACATTATTGCTAATGCTTCATGACTGCGTGTCTATTTCATCATCAATCAGACAGCGAACTGAATCACGTGATATTAATATAATCGAAATCGCGCCGGTCCTTTCATTGGCTTTCACATTTAATTGGTTTAGAATACCTGCGTATCATGCCGTGTATGCGTAGACTTTGACTTTTTCTTTCCAAAGAAACAAATAAATATTTTTAAACCCGAAGGTTTTTTTTTCTTTTGTCTGGAAATATGCTTCTCATTCACTTAGGAAAGTTGGAGAATATAAAACCATAGTTTCTGAACAAAGTAAAACCATAGGACATGAGGGGGATAAATTGTCCAATTTCCAGGGAGCGCTTTTTCTCCTTTAGGCTTTAACAACCCAATTTGCAATTCTTTGGAGTCCATGTTACAGTGGGACAGTTGAAAATCCAAAAAGCATACTAATAGATTACGGCTTTCTTCGATAAGCACAGGCACTTCCCACTTACGGTGATTTGTGCCTGAGAGTACTCTTATGAGATCAAGATCATCTTACTCGAGAGAGAAACTCTCGTGCGGCTAGGTACTTTAGGGTTTCTGTAACGACCCAGTCTTGTGAGGGATGGGAGTGCGGCTCCACCTCGAGTATGGTGAAGGGGGTAGGCATGAACCAAATCCCACATCGCCTGGAGAAGATGAAGTGATGTGCTATACAAGGTGTAGCACCAATCTTAACCACCAATGAAGTCTTTCCTGGGCGAAGCCCAGAGGAACAAAATCGAGAGGGTTACGGCCCAAAGCGAACAATATCATTAGCAAGTGGGGCCAAAGGTTGGCCCTTACAATGGTATCAGAGCTAAACCTAACCGGAAGTGTGTGGTTCGAGAACAAACTAGGCGAAAGCTAGTGGGCATGAAACGACTCGGTCCTACAAGGGATGGGAATGCGGCTTTGCCTCGAGAATGGCGAAAGAGGCATGAATGAACCGAATCCTACATCGCCTTGGGAAGGTGAAGTGACGTGCTATATAAGGTGTGAAGTGATGTGCTGTATAAGGTGTAGCACAATCTTGACTACCAAGGAGACCTTTTCTAGGCGAAACCTAGAGGAACAAAACCGTAAGAGCTACAACCCAAAACGGACAATATCATTGGCAAGTGGTGCCAGAGGTTGGCCCTTACAGTTTCCACGAACGCAAGCAGGCGAAAGAGGCATGAATGAACCAAATCCTACATCGCCTTGGGAAGGTGAAGTGATGTGCTATATAAGGTGTGAAGCGATGTGCTGTATAAGGTGTAGCACAATCTTGACTACCAAGGAGACCTTTTCTGGGCGAAACCTAGAGGAACAAAACCGTAAGAGCTGCAACCCAAAACGGACAATATCATTGGCAAGTGGTGCCAGAGGTTGGCCCTTACAGTTTCCACGAACGCAAGCACTTCCAAATGAACCAAAGGACCACAGCTATAAATCAATCGAAGGTGATTGATTGCGGAGTGTTAGAGAATTCCAACTTAAAAATTGGAGGTCACCCATTACCGCATGCAATCTTCTCTAGGTTAAGGCTATCTCCATCGGATAAAATATGGACTTAACCGATTCATAAGGATTACAGGATATTATTTATATGGTTCTCCATGTAGTCGACTCTTTGCATTTGTGCCTTGAACTACTAAAAAAGAATTGCAAAGAACCACCGCAATCTTCTATTTTCCATCTCAGGTAACTGTGTGCACCAAAATTTTAATATGCAAAATGCTCTTTCAAAGAAGGGATTCAGAAGATCAAAATACTCCATATCCTTTCATGTGGTCTTCTTCTATGTCCTTTATGGTCGTCTTCGTAACACTCCGAGCTCAAAACCCCGACTCAAACCACGCTCCTTCATCACGAAATTAATTACAAATAAACCCCCAAAAAGATAAATTGAAGGTCCTTAATTCTTCAATATCACAACATAATCACCCTGGTGATAAGCTTAAAAAACTAATTCCACCGAATATGTAAACTCCAACATTATAAACAGACCAAACTCAGGACATGCAAAACCATAAGTAAGTTGGCCTCACTGCCGGGTAAAAGGATCGCTCGCTCAGTAAGTAACTCAACACCTCAAATAAAGGATGGAGCAAGTCAGAAGATGCGAAGACATTGATCCGTATATGTTTTTCTTGAGTATATTCGACTCGGTTCATGAGGAGTATTATCAAGCTCGAATTAGACTATTTTGATATTTGGGCTAACTTGAGCACAATTTAGTCTTATATTGCGTCCCACTACCAATGTGGTGGGCTCATAATTAAGACATACACGAAATTGCAATTGGGCATAAAAGAAGGGTCTGTTTGTTTCAAGAAAAATTGTTCCCGAACAGTTTTTTTCCGACTTTTCGGTGTTTGGATGATAGAAAACTAATAGATTTATAGAAAATGTTTCTATGGACTGAAAATAATAAGCTTAAATTGGGGAAGAACAACTTCCTCTTTTGGCAAGAAGGAAATCAGTTTTCCTAAACCACCAAACAAATGAAAATTAACCATTTATTATGAAAATGATTTTCATGAAAAATATTTTTTTTTATCATGAAGTTTTCGGTTCATAAGCGCACTCAAAAGTTGAGCCTCTATTCTAGCAATTCAAGTTTCCCAACTCCAGTGAGGTGAGGACTATTTGTAATGTCAAATACTCAGGGGAATCAAAATGAAAAAATTGGGAGGAATTTATTTGAGTGGAATAACTTGAATAATTCATAGTTTTTGTAAGTAAGGAAAGGATAGAGCATCACCCCTTATCGCAATTGGACGCCAAGCCTTGTCTAAAATGTTACAACCATGTCAAGCCTTGGCTTAAGCTAGAATAGGAAAAAGCAATCATTTCAACTTCCATTAAATGTTGGATATGATCTACTAATAATCTGCCACGCCACTTATATGCACTAATCGATGGATCGATTGCACCAGTCGTGGACTCTGCCTCAATCATAACTCATCTAAAATTTAGGACCCATATGAATTTTAGTCCATGAAATAGGGCCAAAATTTCAGCTCCAAAGCAAACCCAAAATTCGTCCTACCTTGTCTCTTAAGTCCATAATTTGATTGCTGTATCCATTACTATTTTAAAGGGGGGGATCACCATTTGGTCTTTCTAAGGTAGAATTCTCGCAACCTCGAGGTTTCATACGTATTTATTTGTATCTTTCAAAAAAAAGTCAAAGTACACACAATACATTGGGGCATAATACGCAGATAAATACCTTTGATGTTACAGCATGCCTTTCAGTCCATAAAAAATTGATGCTGTGTCTTTTTCTCAACACTATGTTCAAACAAAGAAAAAACATTTTAATTGGTGTTAGCGTCATGGTTTATTGCTGATGCAATGATTATTGTGGCAATGTAGCCTCTCTCTCTGGTTAAACCAATTGCGTGTGAAAGCCATTTCAGTGGACCGACGCAAATGGATTATATTAATGTCACGTGATTCCATTCGCTTTTGATTGATGATGAAAAGACACGCATGCATGATATAATGATGCATTAGCAATAGTGCCATTTTAGATTTACCTTCTTCTTATCGATGCATGACAATGCACATATAATATAATAATATCTCCAAAATAGAGAAATCGCCTGTGTCAATTTTGACGCACAATTTCTTTCGTATATGTTAATGATATTTGCTCTCGCGTAACTTTTATTTCCAGCATGTATGAACACAGCAATCTAATTACTTCAATGCAGGAGCATTTAAAAACCTTGGTATCTCCTTCTGATTTATTTATTTTAGTAACCCCTAAATATGGCAAATTATACGGCGCATGTGGTCCGAAAATTGCAACTTATGTCTTGCAATAACCTACTTAAAATGACACAAAAGACTATATCTAATCAAGAAAATCAGTGTACCATTTTGCCTTAATGTTTCCCTAAAAGAACAATTGCTACGTTAGAGTCAAAGAAATTCCTGAAGTACAACTTTCACCAAAATGTCACTGTTGAAATAATCACGTCTATGCTCAATCGATTCTTTATATAATATAGAATTCTAATTTATCTTGATATAAACTGTGGGTTCTAATGGATTTTTTTTTCTGTAAAAGTTTAGAGTTGAAATTATCTTGAAGGCATTTTCACCCTCAAACTAGTACAGAAAAGTTTTATAAAAAGCACATACTTTCCACTTGATATAAGATGACCGAATCTGTTTCTCAAATAATAGGCCAAATGGTCATTTGAATGTGTCAATAACACAACCGCCTCATGTCAAAAATCTCTCACATATTGTTAGATTAAATTAAAACTCATCATAATGAAAGAATGTAAATCAAATTTTGGAAATAACATAAATTATGCATTCTCTTTTCTTTGTTAAATTCTTTTTCACGCTTTTTGATATCATGCAGGTACCTACACAATAAGTTCGAACCCTAAATGATTCACATTAATATTTGACAATTGATATAGAAAAGATCATAAGTTCGAACCCTATGAGGTTCATTGTCGTCTTTTTCTGAAACATCTTTTTTGAGTTATGTAGTGCCCATGATATAGTGTCCTAACCACCCGCCTGGGTGGCGCTGCTGGAGCGCGCACTCTTCCTCTCGCAAAAGATTGAGTGTTCGAATTCCGGGCGCCGCAGGTTGACTTAACCGTGGCACGTGTGTGGTGGCTAGCACGTGTCGCCCCCAGGGTTTACTCTCCGGCTGTCGGCCGTGCGGGGGTTCCCTGGGTTATCAAAAAAAAAATGATATAGTGTCCTAGGGAGTTGCCAAGCACCTTACGTAGTTGGCCTAGTGATCAAGTGCCCAATCTAATTTTCACAAGGTTACCAAAAACAATATAATTATAAAATTCGAGTTACGATATGAGCAAAGTTTTGATTGTCCTTTGCTCTAGACTATGCTACATCGTGTAAAAAGAGTTGTGAACTAGCAACGTACAAGTATTATACTGCTATAATGAAGTTGTCAACCTCGATCCTTAGGGTTTGGATAGTGCCGAGTAACTAAGTTTCAAATTGAACATTCCACAGTGAGTATATAACTAAGTTGGCAACGGACAAGTATTATTCTGCTATAATGAACTATTATGGTTATACCCACGCAAGAAATTAACGCTGATCGTCCCCCTCCGCCCTTCAATTCATAAAGTTTAATCTCATTTTGTGATAAATCAATACAAGATGTGACAAAATACACAAATACTTCGTAATGACTACCCGCCAACATGTTGGGATGTTGGGAAATGTGTTATTGTCATATTCAAGTTTTCTTGGAAAACAAATCCCTCGATCGAGCTTCTAGATGACTCTTCAATAATTGGTTGTCCTCGTTTCAAAGTCATCCCTGCGGAGCTGTCTCACAGTCCTTCGTCCCTCAACTTTGCTTGCTAATTAGTTGGCTCCAATTCAACTGGGCTGATTTGGCCAAATATAGAAGGAAAGGAGGAGGAAAAAAAAAGATGATTGGCTTTGTTTATTATGCTTAACAATAAAAATATAAAAAAAGTATAAGATAAGGTTGTCATGTTTCATGCGTTCCCATCTGCTAGAAATCCATGGAAGTTCCTAAGAGACTTGCCCTTTATTTGTGCACGGACTATCTTACCTCCTAAGTTTGGTCGCCATCTATATCGGAAATGGGGGATTTGTGAGAAATTATTTCCTCATGATTTGACTTCATAAAGGTTCCAAGAAGTTAAAGTCCAACATAAGCTTTCACATTTTTCGAGATGAGATGTCCCGGTCAATTTACTAATTTGGCATTAAAATAAAACAAAGAAACACAAACAACCTATAATATTGTGAAGCTTCACCACAATTCAACAACAATTGGGCTAATTTTGTTTTTCTTTGTAAGTGACTATAAATTCAAGGACACCACCCACCTGGGTGGCGCTGCTGGAGCGCGCACTCTTCCTCTCGCAAAAGGTTGAGTGTTCGAATCCCAAGCGCCACAGGGTGACTTAACCGGTGGCACGTGTGTGGTGGCTATCACGTGTCGCCCCCAGGGTTTACTCCCCGGATGTCGGCCGTGCGGGGGTTCCCTGGATTATCAAAAAAAAAAAGACTATAAATTCAAGGACAATAAACAACAGATTCGCCTCCGAAAGAAAAGACACGGGGTATTTTTCTATGGAATTTTAACAAAATATAGAGGTTGAAATTCTTGTCGAGTTTGCTTTCTATATATTAAAGAAGTATAACGGAATGAGATGGTAAAGTTCATGCCCTCCACAAATTTGAAAAATCTATATGTCATGCAGATTATTTTACTTTTCCCTTTAATTATATATAAAAAACCAGTTCAAGTATAATTATGTAACTACTAGGTACGTGTGAAATTGATAATTTGAAGAAAAAAAGTAAATGTAAAAGTTAAATATCTACTACAACCAACCTCTATTAACACTTTTATGCCTCAAATTGTATATTCAAGAGCCAAGAGGACAAGTATCGGAGTATATAGAAGAATCGGGTTGGTGTAAGGATGGATGTGACTATTTTTGCCCCGCAGCTATTCTCCTCTTTATTACTTACTTCCACATACCTAATCTCTTAATATTATATTTATATGTTGCTACCATATATGATATACATCATTAATTTCTTCTATTCTACTCTTAATGAGTAGATAGGACATATAAGGTATTTGATAGAGTCCATCAATATTATCAAGCCAAGGCAACTTTTAACCCCAATCTTTTTAAATTGCATGCAAGGTCTTGCTACAAGATGAATGATGACCTTTTTCATTACAAAAACATCACTTGAAAAAGATAGATAAGAATATCGTGTTATCTCATAAATTTTTCACGATTCCTTTACCTTTTTTATCTTCGGCAATTTTTAGATATTTGTCACACGCACTTTTTTATCTTCGTCGATTTTTTTCATTTCATAAAAAATATCAAACTGGTACCCTAAACACATATTTATCCCCAAACTAATTTTCGTCTCACAAAAACCCAAAACTAGTGCTCTATAATACATTTACCCCAAACTAATTTTAATTTCATAAAAAAAATCGGTACCCTTAATCTAAATCTACCTCCATTAGCATTCCATCCAATACCCCACTAAAATGCATAAGTGTCAACACATATGGCAGACAACTGCAAAACCATGAGAATGATAAATTTGACATGGAAAATCTACATACGTTGACACGTATACATTTTAATGGATGGGAGATTTGGGTCAGGAGTATCAAGGATTTTATGCGAGACGCTAGTTTGGATTAAAATTGTCAATGAGTATTAATTTAGGATTGCTTTTAGTTTGGGGTAAATATACCACGAGGTTCTAGTTTAAAGTTTTTGTGAGGCGAAAGTTAATTTGGAGCAAATGCATTTTAAGGATAGTTAATTTGGAGCAAATGCGTTTTAAGGATACCAATTTGTAGTTTTAATGGTATTGACCCTTATATTTAATATTTTTTGCCTCCTATATTTTTATCACAGGACCTTTTTTTTTATTTTGGCCAGCTATCCCATGTATACTTTCTTCAATCGACAACAATATTACTTAAATCTTGTACACGTCGATTTTTGGTTGTTGGATCGCTTTCATGACAAGTTCCCCTAAATAAGTAGAGTCTATAAGAATGACACATGAGACGTGTCAAAGCATTGCGCCATCTGGAAATGTGCGGACTAAATGCGGCGGGAGACAAATTACGCCAATGAGAGTCATCGCTCTAGAACTTGCTTCGGAAAAACAATAGTGTGATGTACTTCTAGAATTCTATTTGTCTGATGTAATTTTTGTCAAATGAACCAACAAAGACCAGGCTGTCAATGCTACCGATAGAGCATCCAACTGTGTCTATAAAATTTATATACTTTTCCTCCATATATTGATACAACCTTTCAGACTGAACATTCTGATACGTTACAGCACTACTAAAATGAGACCCAAATCAAAACCCTAACTTTATCTTTCTTCTTACCATTAGTCTTAAAAAAAGAGAGAAAAGAAAGAACCCTTGTGTTTCTATCTTGACACTAAGACTACCAACTTTTGTTGTTCCAAGTCCTTTGGTTTTCGTCCAACGATCCTCATTCTCAAGAGCAGCCACAACCGGTTTACCAGGTTTTGCCTTAGTTTATTTCGCGTGGAGCCCTCTCCCCCATTTGTCAAATTCTATAAATTTTTCTTCATCCGGTTTGCACGTGAGAGGAATGTAAAAATATCAATTTCATTTATTTATAGAATTTATATGATGTTTATATAAATGTAGTCTCCCGTCCATCTACTGACTTGTAATTTTGAATTAGACATTTTAACAGCTACAGTAATGGAGCTTGTCACACTTAAGTTATTGAGCCTGGACTCGTGATCACACTTAAATGACACAACGCGAATACTTCTTTTGCAAGCTTAGGCCGGTGACTTGCCGCGCCATTACCAAAAATAAATCGATGGCAATGACTTATGGGAAATCTATACATGTTGTGACAGTGCAGGGCCAAAGAATTTGTCCTATTATGCCACCGCGGGGCATAAATTAATAAAAGCAAGATAATTATTTTATATCTGTTTGTTAACAAGTATCTCTAGAGTATAGAAAAATTTATTCTTGGAATAATAAAAATGCTTATAACGTGTGGAGAGTTGAAACAATTTTAATATCCGATATCCTGCTCAGATGATCTCATAGGCCCTTTATTATGTCATATTGATCCCACATGTGCAACAAATTAAATAAAATGGTATGACTCGTAATATAAAGGTACTCAAACAAGCAGAATCAAGCAAACCTTATCGTTTTCCTTATATAGCATAATACCTGTCACGAGGTCCGAAATATTCTTAACCTTTACCCTTTTCTTGAAGAGTCGACATGTTTCATTAATGCCCACTTTCTTTGCCAGATTTTTATAATTGGATGTCATAAGTAATATGAATATAAATCGCTGATCTTCTCTGTCTGGCATAGTTGATTAATAACTCTAAAATAAAACTAAAAGATTTTGGTGGGACCATGTGATATTCTTATGCAAATGAAAGGCTCGAAAATATTTTTATTCTTGACCAACTGCTCTGATATCATATGAAATTTTATGGAACTACTACTACTTTTTCTAAAATCATAACATGTTATATGGAGGCGTGGATTAATATCTAAATATTCTATCAACATTGCTATAAAACTCTTATATAATGCAGGAGACTAGTTAATTTTTTTAAAAGAGAGTGAAAATTCTTATTTTCCTCGAAAGGAGATAGAAACTTATAACTTAAGGTGAAAATTATGTGCTGACCAAATGTACTTTATATCATCTATGCAATGTCCCTCCTATAATTTGTTTTCAACGGATAGCTTCGTATCTTCAAAAAAGTACTTACCTATATTTTCACCGTTTAATATTTTTTTGGGTACATATTTATGTCAATGCAAAATATGCGTAATAATCCCTACTGATTTTACCGTGCAAACTAAGCTACAATACTAAAACTGCAAGGGAAAGATTAACTAAAAGATATTTTAGTATAGACTTCTTGGTAAAATTTTCCTATTGAGATGACGTCACTTTGCACTAGACTAAAGTCACGTCGGTTTCATTTGCCTAAGTTGTCCATGCAAGCCGTCGCATTGGATTTTGTCAGTCGTATTGGATGAAATTGTAACAAGAAGTACTTTTGAGTCACTAACACAGGTTAGACGTATTGGTAACATTACAAAAATTTGAGTTACTAGTGTTACACTAGGAAAAATTTAGGCTTTTTCGTGTGACTTTCCTAGAGAGAAACGACATCGCTTTAGACTAGAATAAAGTCACGTTGGCTCCATTTGCCTGCCATTGTCCACACAAGTCGTCACGTTGGAACTTAATGGCTGTCTTGAACGGAACTGTAATGGAAGGTATTTTTCGATCACCGGTGCGAGTTTAGGTATTGATGACGAAAAGAGAATTTGGGAAATTTTTCCCAAAAATAAGATGACCATTTTGGTTTTTCTTGATAGGTACGTGATTTGTCATTTTGGTTGAGAAGCCGTTTTCCAGCTCAACGGAGGTAAAATAAAAGAGAAAAGCAACTTGTCCAGTTGAAATCAAATTATACTCTATAAACAGGGTCTAACAATAGAATATAATTATTTTCTATAAACTGAGCAATTTTAAAGTAATCTATCATTATATCCTAATCTACAACTAGGATTTGGGACGTGCATCGATAATTGGTGCCACATGGCAGCTTAACCATTTCGTCATGTGGTAGGTGTACCACGCCTGCCTTGAGTGATTCGATTGATCATCGGAAAAGACAGCCAAGATGGTACTCAGGAGTTGGTTTTCATCTGTCTCCTCCCTTCCCGCAATCCGAGAATAAATTGTAAAATTATGTTGACACACTTGTTTAAGGAACGTTATGGAAATTGCTTCTTCGTAACAGGATCTAATCAAGCCCTCCTACTTTTTAGAGGATTAATATCACAAAAAATTTTAAATTGATTCATTTATGATAATTTTATTCCGAACTATTTTTTTACTATAAAAAAACATCAAACCGATACACATGTAACAAATTTACCCCAAACTATTTTTTTACCATAAAAAATTCAAAACTGGTACATTTGTGATAATTTTATGCCAAACTAATTTTTTTACCACCAAAAATTTCAAACTGGTATACTTATGATAATTTTATCCAAAACTAATTTTTTAACCATCTAAAACCCCAAACTGGTATATTTGTGACAAATTTTCCCTGTGTTAGTGTCCGTAAAATTGGATTAATATCACGAAAATCACAAATTGATAAACTTATGACAAACAGAGGGGTAATATCCCAAACTGATACACTTATCAATTACCACATGTCATTAAACTTAGCAATTTAACAATAAAATTTAACGGAAACTAACGGATGGTAAATTTATCAATGGTGTATCAGTTTGAGGTTTTTTGTGACAAAAAAATTAGTTCGGGATAAAATTGTCACAGGTGTACCGGCGTGAGATTTTTTGTGGTAAAAAAAATAATTCGGGGTAAAATTGTCACAGGTGTATCAGCTTGCGGTTTTTTGTGGTAAAAAAAATAATTTAGGATAAATTGTCACAGATGTACCAGTTTTGAATTTTTCGTGGTATTAACCGTACTTTTTATTCGGATTAAATCTTGCCAATATCTTCTTCATCTATCCAACATTACACACGCTTGATAATGTGATTCGACACGTTCATTAATTGAAAAGAAAACAAATTGGGACGTTAACTTTGGTTTACATTGAACGTGCATGCAATATGAAGAGACCTTTAAAAGTTGCTTGACTACATTTTCTAGGCAACTAATTGATCCATAGTTAATTTCCTATCTCGGTTGTCTTAAAAAAAAAGTACCTTCGTATAGTTTCTTGCATACAATATGAAGAGAATAATTAGCTTCTTCTCCAAATTCCAAAAGGACAAAAACAAAACCCATCAGATGTGTATTTGGCTAAAAGCTCCATTCGAGATTTGATTTGGTTATCCCTTTCTTATTATAGTCGTAATGACTAAAAAAGGCCCAAAAGAAAGAGAAAAGCAAAGGGAAGATGCTAATAAGTTATAAGCTCAAATGGTTGGATGATTGCATATATGTAGAATATGTGGACCATGCCCTTAGTCAGGTTTGGATGAGTTTGAATGCAAAGATGTTAGGGGGAAATTGTCTAAAAAGTCCTAAACTTATTACACTTTGATCAATTTAGTCATAAACCTTTTAATTTTGTTAATTAAATCCTAAACATTTTTCACGTTTTGTCATTTGAGTCTATCCGGTCAAGTTTAGCCACATACTGCTGACGTGGAAGCCGGCCATGCTATATAGAACGGCTAGTGCTGTCGTATACAATTTTTATAATAGTTTTTAAAATTTTCTTAATTTTTTATTATATTTATTTTTTTCTTTCTTACTTCTTTTTTTCTTCCAAGCCCAGCGAGGATTGCCAGTCAACCCTCGCCGGTCACAGGCAAGGGCCAACCAATCCTCGCCCAATGGCCGACGATGGTCAACAAGGGTCGCCGCCCCTTGCCTATGGTTGGCGAGGGTTGATCGGCCATCGTCTATGACTGGTGGGGGTCGACCAAATAATTATAAAAAATTATCCACATTGATACCAGCCGTCTTATGTGGCACTACCATAGAACAGAATGAGTGGTAGTTATGGCTCGGACAAAATATTTCGCCTTGTGCGAAACTCTTAAAAGTAATATCTGATGAGATATTAATACCAGTCATTTATTTCGACTTTCTTAGCCCATAGAAGAAATAGGATCACATAGAATATGATTTTCTTAATGGGTTTCCTCCGGGCACTTGTCAAAAAAAAAACAGTGCATGTTCATTGTTAAGTGTGATTAAGGATTGTTTCAAGTTAAGCCGTTAACAAGACCATATAAAATATAAACCCAAGTAAACTTTCAGGTTGTACCGGATTTCTTGGAGAGGGAGGTGGGCACAATTAAATATTTCTCGTTGTACGGATTATTGGAGAGAGGGAGAGAGAGAAAACTGTGCGTGCCCGAAGCTTGACGGAATGAAAAAGATCGAAGAGCCGTCTCCCCAATGGGAACCGGTGCCAGCCAGCACGCAAAGGGAGACGAATAACTCGCGCGCACGAGGTTAGCGTCTTCGCCGAGAACGCGTGTGGGCGCTCGCATATATATGAAAGCAAGTATTCCTTACAAGTCCACCATTGCGCAATTAAGGTTCGCTTCTCTGTCTCTTGTTCTTGACAGGTGATGACCTTGTTTTCTTTTGCCTTGTTCCGTCCCTTGATTAGCACGAAGTACTGGAATGTTTTCAACTCTAATCAATCTTTCCGCATACACGTAAATCCAACATTGAGTATAGATTTCTCCTTCAGTGTGATTAGAGGACCCAGAAGAAGAAGAAGAAGAAGGTGGTGATCCGATGGAGATCTTATCACCGAGAATATTTCCCGACGTAACACTCCTGGTTTCCTGTGATCAAATTTCTTTGAATATAGACGTACCGATCGATACATTCAAATCACATGTTGATTCTTTCTAGTTTTCCCTTTTTTGGGGGTGAATATCCGCAGATGGTTGAAGATGCAGCTTATTTCCATCACCATGATCATCAGCAACAATTGAACTCTTCCTTGTCACTTGATGATGAGTTCGATTTGTTCCATCCACATTTTCCTTCAGAGCCCTGCTCGAACTCGCTGCCATCCCATTTACTCCCTCTTATTAGCCCCGAGACGATGCCCTGTTTCACCGCACGATCTGTTGAAACTCCTCAAGCGCTCACGGAGAGGCCACGGAAACAGGTCAAGACCGAGAGCCGCAGCTCTCTGTGCGCAACAGAGCACAAAACGACGACTTGCAACACAGCAATGTTGCCGTCTCCTTCTCCTGAATCCCACTTGATATCTTTCGGGAACCCTGATTCATCTCCAGCCATATCCGATCAGTTCTATGGTAAAGTCTTGCAAGACACCATTTGGTCATATCTGAAATCTGAATCAAACCTTCTCTCATTAAATATTGATAACAATATTTGTTTGTTTTGTGTCAAAGGTACTTATGAAATCCAAGATTGTGAGGGACCAAAGATGAAAACTGCCGGTGCAACGAGCAGGATGCCGGTACACGCACAAGAGCATGTGCTAGCCGAGAGGAAGCGCCGCAAGAAGATCAGCCAGCATTTCATCGCGCTCTCAGCCATCATTCCAAACCTTAAGAAGGTATGTACCGTAAAAGGTTGGAAATTATTGGGTGTGTATGATTGACGGGTTCGATTAAGCATGAGATTAGGACAAATTAGTTTAGTCTTTAGAACATGATGATAGAGAAGCAACAAGAAAAGTGTCAAAAAAGTCATAAACTTTTTGTATTGGTGTCAATTTAGTCTTAAATATTTTTTTTCCCAATTCAGTCCTAAACCTTTTGCATTGATGCCAATTTAGTCCTAAACCTTTTTTTGGTGCCAATTCAGTCCTAAACCTTTTGCATTTGTGTCAATTCAGTCCTAAACCTTTTTTTGTGCCAATTCAATCCTAAACCTTTTGCATTTGTGTCAATTCAGTCCTAAATATTTTGTATTTGTACTAATTTAGTCTTAAATCGTTTGCATTGGTGCCAATTTAGTCATAAACCTTTTACATTTGTGTCAATTCAGTCATTCCGGCTAATAGCTATTCATGTGTTGAAGGATTGAATTAACACCAATGCAAAAGGTTTAGAACTGAATTGGCACAAAAAAAAGATTTAGGACTAAATTGGCATTAATGCAAAAGGTTTATGACTGAATTGGTACCAAAAAAAAGATTTAAGACTAAATTAGCACCAATGCAAAAGGTTTATGATTTTTTTGACACTTTTTCCCGAGAAGCAACACATCCATGTGTTGAAGAGTTCCACGTGCTCAAGTGGAAAATTTAAAAGTACATGCTCTCTTGATATACGGGGTTCTCTAAAAGTAGCTTCTCTTGGAAACTTATGCTATATACGCTTAATTCAAACGCCATAATCACATGGCTTGGTTGTTTTGTTTTGAGATTACAGCTTAAACTCGATGCTTTTCGTGTGACATGAAACTTAGTTAGATGACCAAAACCCTAAGTTTGCGAACTAGATGTATGTGAAGAAAATCATTATGAAGACCCGCAATCACTGTTAAGAAAAAATTTACAGATGCGCTACTACTAAATAATCTCAAGATTAAATTCAACTTAAATTAGATGAACGCAACTTATAATTTCCTCTCTTTTTCTTCGTCCCTGATTAAAGGTAACCATTTCAAATATTTCACGTGATTAAAGAATTGTGCGGTCCATATGTATCTATCAGATGGACAAGGCTTCCATCCTCGAGGATGCCATCAAGTACTTGAAAGAGCTTCAACAACACGTCAAGGCACTCGAGGAGGAGGTGGCAACGAAGACCGTGGAGTCGATCGTCGTGGTGAAGAAGTCCCAACTCGTCACGGATGACGGCATGTCTTCTTCGTCCGACGAGGACTCCTGCAATCGAATTGACAAGCAACTCTCGCTCCCGGAAATCGAGGCACGAGTCTCCGGAAAGTGCGTCCTCATCAAAATCCATAGTGAGAAGCGTAACGGTTTTATATCGAAAATGTTCGGCGAAATAGAGAAACTGAACCTAACAGTCGTGAACAGTTGTGTCCTGCCCTTTGGGAGTTCCATACTGGATGTTACCATCTTAGCTCAGGTAATTATACCTATCACCATAGTTTCTTCAAATTTTTTTCCCGACTTTAACACCATATTGCAGCAAACGAAAATTAAATTATATTTTACACCATCAAACAAAAAAAAAAATCTTGCAGATGGACGTGGGATTCAACTTGAAAACGGGGGATCTCGTGAGGAATCTGCGTCAATCTCTTCTGGATCTCATGTGATCTCAAGCAAAATTCTCATCTCATCAGGAGCTGGCGAGCAACAACTTTCAAACCCTAATAATAACACCCGCTGATTCCATTTCCTTTTTGTTTTTTTGGTTCAGAGAGTTTGAGATCTTCGAGGAGGAAGAAAGGTGCCCGTGAATCACTCTCTCTGGTCAGACCACACCAAACTCTTTGCGAACGCCAAAGCATTGGCTTTGGCTTTTTAGTCTGGAGTCACTATTATTTTGCTGGTGGGTTTTTTCTCCTTAGTTTTTGCGTGATTGACCCGTTGACCACGTTCAAAAATACCCACCTGCTGTGTTAGGAAAGTCTCCAGGAATTTTTTTTTATGAGGGGTTCCTCTCTATCAAACTTGATTTTGAATGTGGTGTTTCTTCGAGAGGAAAAAACTGGCACTCAAGTTTTCTTTTTCATAAGGTCGAATCAGCTTCTGAGTCTGTCTCAAGAGCGCTTTGTCGTTTAGTGCGCTTCTAGGAATCGAATCCTTGTGATGTACAATCCTACCTCTCCACTTGTGTTTAATATGTTGTACATCGATGGTTGATTAATGTGTTGTAATGTACTCGTCTGTCAACATTTGAATGTGAACTCGTCTGTCAACATTTGAATGTGAATCCAAGATCAGCATCACTTCTGTTGCTATGAGCATTATTTTTCTTATTCTATTTGTATTTATAGTTGGAGGTGACAAGTCATATCTCATGAGTATAGACGTTATCCTATCCCAAATTCACACAATTTCATTCTTCAAGAAGTTAGTACTATCTTGGCTGCAAGCTCCGATGAAGCTGGCACCATTACCACCGCTACCGTGGTATTAGCCAGTGGACTAATACTACCATATATAGCACTATTAAGTAATATGTTACAGATATGCACCATTGGGTCCATGACTGATGCATGACAACGAACTGGGTGTAAGCTTCTCAAAGCAGAATTAAATATCATACAGTTCATTAGATCCATAACTTTTTATTGATTAGAATCAAATATCACTCAATTTATTTGCTCCATTCTATATAAAGTATCACACCAAAGAAATATTTATTCACTGTGAATTTCAATGTGTTCATGTAATACAACATTTCCATATGAGAATTAAATAAACCGAATAAGGGTACGCCATGTTGTTGCGAGGGGATATCGGGCTGTCCAAAAACAAAAATAAATACCCATCTTTGGCGGAGGAAACCCATACATCCAATTAATTTATGAAGTAAGATGACAAAAAGTGAAGTCTATTTTGAAATACATATATGTGTGTGTATATATATATATATATATATATATATATATATATATTTGTGTATTAAAAAATTTAGTTCAAACTATATTCACATTTATTATAAATCAATTTTTCCACACTTTGATTCTCGATATTGTACGTCTCACCAATGAAAATCAAAGGAAATTTCTCCTTCAACCCGAAAGGTCTTCAGTGACCCAATTTCTTTTTCTTTTTCTTTTTTGGGAAATGAAGTTGCTTTTTTAATTGGACGGTGAATCAATAGTATAACTAAAGTCAAATGGTCACGCCCAGCATAAAGTCCAATCCTTTCTTGGATTTGCCAATTTGTTGGGGCAATTCGTTCAATCAATGAGGATTTGCGCATGGATTGACTGCGACATTTCGCATCGGACACCGTTTCATAGAGCAAGTTGGACTTTCAAGCCAGGGTTCTCTCCTTTGACCCGGAAGAAAAGAAGTAAGCGAAGAAGCGTTTCTTGTCTTTTATGGTCGGTGATTCAATAGTCTAAAAATTCAGTTTCATGAAAAGACAATAGTATTTTCAATTTTCAATTTTCTTTTTCTTTTCTTTTGGTTTTTTCCCTTTGTTTCTCTGAATAAATAACAAGAAAGCTCGTCCAAAAAGTTTACGAGGATGCAACGAAGTATCAAGGGTATCCTATGTATTCTTTTTTTTTTTTTTGGTAAGGGAATCCTATGTATTCTTGATGTTCGATTAAGTTAATGTTATCACAGAAGAGAAGCTGAAGCTCCCACAGGACCTCTGCGGCTTATTCATTTGATTTACGATGACGGTGAGCTCTACAGATGCGTTCCTTATTTTAACATGCTAATATCTGCGCACTTTGTGCCCTTAAGTTTTTCCTGTATCTTTGTTTTCCTCGAAGAGAGGGAATACTCTCTTGAAGTTTTACATCCTAATGATCCCCGAGGATCGGACAAGGATCGAGATGAAGTCCTCAATTACATTCACCAATGAGCGATGTGTTAGAAGAATGTTAAAAGGACCATGTTATTGGACGGTGATAAAGATTTTGAATTAAACAACATTGATTTTTTGTGCCTAGATATGGGCGACGCCAATCCTCCCCTGAGGCTGGTGACCCTCGCCAGCTTTGGCAAGGCCCTCAACCTAGTTCTGGGAGAGGCTCACCAGCCATCTCCTAAGGTCGGCGAGGCCTCACCCCGACCTAGTGAGGGTTGCCGGCCCCAGGTGAGGCCTCACCCTTGCTAGGTCGGGGCAAGGCCACACCAGCCTTAGGTGATGGCCGGCGAGGCTTGCCCAGAACTGGGTAGAGGGCCAGCGCCGGGTGCCCATATCTAGGCAACACTAGCCCTTGCCCAGGCCTCGCAAGTGTTGCCGCCCCAAGGGAGGCACCAATGTTGCGCGGCACCCAACCTAGATTAGGGTGAAGCACACCAAGGCAAGCTGGCCACCCTCTCCCAAGGCCGGCGGAGGGGCCGGCGGCCTCAGGCGATGGGTGGTGGCCGCATCCCACCGGCGAGCCCCTGCCATTCCTTTTTTTTTAAAATAAAATTTAACCTATTTTTTAGTTTTTTAATCTAATTTAAATAAGATTTCAAAAAGAAAATAATTTTAAAAATGCCAAGTAAGAGAGAGAAAATAATTAAAAATTGCCACGTCATCATTTTTCATTAGATAAATTAACGATGTTAACGGAAGGACTTGATTTTATCAATTTGATCAATTTTAAAATTTGATTGCATTTTTTAAAAATTTTAGGACTCAATTATACTTTCGTAATAAGTTTTATGATTTTTAATGCACATATCCCTTAAAAAAAAATAATGAGGAACAACCACGGTGAGGGATGACACCAGGTTGGGAGTGGAAAATGGCAAGAGAATCTCCACTATTTGGATTTTCTATCCTTTCCGTTCTCACAGAAATTTTAAATGATTCAAATTCTTCCACTTAAATTTTCTTTCCTCCCATTATTGTTTTGTGTATCACTTTGATTCCACTAAATACTTGACCTTACCAATAGTCCTCACCTCGTTAGAGTTTAGAAAACGTGAATTGCCAGAATAAAGGCTCAACTTTCTTTCATGCGCAAATAAGTTTCGCGCATGTCTTAATTATGTGCCCACCACACTTGAGTATTAGAACAAAATATATGCCTAAATTGAGTTCGAATTAGCCCAAAATCCAAACCAGTCACATTCGAGCTTGATAATACTCCTCATAAAACGAGTCAAATGTAATTAACATTACCATATAAGGATCGATTTCTTGTTGTGCAAACGGTCTCCAAGTAGCTCGAGCTAGGTTCATCTATATACCCACAAAATGTGCATGGCATGCGCGGTGGTAAAAGAGAAAATAAGCCCGCTTGAGGTGTTGTATTACTTACTGATCAATCTAAGAAAAACATATGCTGATCAATCTCTACGCATCTTTTGACATGTCCCATGCACAGATTGAATTGTTAAATTACTTACTAAGCTAGCCATCGTTTTACTCGACAGTGAGGCTAACCTACTTATAGTTTTGCATGTTTTGAATACTTTGACCGTGGAGTTCGAGGTATTGAAGTACACCACAAAAACTTGCATTTTCCTTTCTGAGTTTGGTGTGTATATAAGGTTGGAATATAAATATATATATAGGTGGAATTAGTTTTCTAAGCTTATTCTTGCACGAGGATGATTTTGTGGTGACAAAGAAAAATTGAGGACCTTGTCTATTTTTTGTTTGGGTTAATATTTAATAACTTGTGGTAAAGCGGCGTGTTTGAGTTGGGGTTCTGAGCTTGGAATATTACGGGGGAAGGACACTAGAAGTGCCAAAAGTTGTGTACGACGCTCGCTTTAGTGTCAAAAGTTTTATTTAGATCATTTAAGTGCCAAAATTTTTTAAAAACGATCACTTAAGTGCTAACTCCGGTCAGTTTGGCCAGAAATTTGACGTGGCATTTTTTTATTAATTTATGAAGCCGATGTGGCTCGTCGGAGATACAGTTAGCATTTTTTATTTTAAATAACTTTTTTTTCTTTTTTCCTTCTTTTCTTTTTTTATTTTCTTTCTTCTCCCTTTGGTTACCACCGGTGACCAGAGGCCAGCCATTGACCGCCTGGCCTTGCTCGGACGAGGCCGCCACCGCCCACCACAGGCGAGGCCCGACCGACCCTCGCTTGGGGACGACGGGCAAGCCCTAGCGAGGTCGGCCTCACCTCGCATGGGCAAGGGCGAGCCCCAGCGAGGGCTCCCCTCGCTAGATCCGGCGAGACCGACCATCGCCCAGGCCACGGCAGCCCCGCCGGACGTCGCCCGGGGGAAGGCGGCCCCGCCAGACATCGCCCGAGGGAAGGCAACGCCCGGCGGGGCCGCCGTGGCCTGGGCGACGGCTGGCCTTGCCAGATCTGGCGAGGGGAGCCCTCGCTGGGGCTCGCCCTCTCCCGTGCGAGACGAGGCCGACCTCGCCGAGGCTTGCCCGTCGTCGCCCAGGCGAGGGTCAACCGGGCCTCACAT
Source organism: Syzygium malaccense (assembly GCA_031216405.1). NCBI lineage: Eukaryota > Viridiplantae > Streptophyta > Magnoliopsida > Myrtales > Myrtaceae > Syzygium > Syzygium malaccense. Next base: position 11,095,009 of record CM062260.1, on the reverse strand, counting down.
GTGGCAGGCGGCGGCGGCCTCGTCCGGGTGAGGCCAGGCGGCCGGTGGCCGGCCTCCGGTCATAGGCGGTGACCAAAGGGAGAAGAAAGAAAAGAAAAAAAAGAAAAGAAGAAAAAAAATTCAGAAAAGTATTTTAAAAATCAAAATATATACGTGGAAATGCCACGTAGACTAATTTTTTAAAAAAAAATCCTGCTAAGATTAAAAATTTAATTATAAATGCCACGTATTAATTTGGCCGAAATCTTTCGCCGTTGGCACCAAAGTGATCATTTGTCCTCCGATTTGACACTTAAGTGATCCAAATGGAACTTTTGGCATCAAAATGATATCTGTACACAATTTTTGGCGCTTCTGCTATTCTTCCCCTGAATATTACAAACGAAGGACAAGAAGAAGACCGAATGGACATGGTAGCTGTATTTGTTTCAAGTAAATTTTCTATCGGACAACACATTCTTATTTTTTAGCATTTAGATGGCTCGGGGAAATGAATCAATGATTTTCCTTATTGACGAAAAGACTACGCTTCAATTCAACTAGTGATCTCCTTAATCAGAAATTATTTTTCAAAATACCATTAGATATCGACATTTGGGCATGGGAGTCCCAACATCTAAACATAGATCCTCGGTGGCCGGGTCAGGGTCCTAAAGGCCTGGCCCAAGACACTGGTGCCTGTGGCCGTGTCCCTAATGGCCATGCTCAGGTATCCGGCTCTAGCTTCCAAGTTTTGGGAACCTAGGCTAGGTTCCTCGGTGGCCTGGCTATACAAAAGATGGTCCTAGGTTCCTTGAGACCGGACCCAAGACTCTAATTCCTGTGTCCAGGTCCTTGGAGGTTGTGCCCAAGTACCTAGCTCTTGCGCCAAAGTCACCATCGACCAAGCCCAAGTCCATTTAGGCGTTGCCCTGGTCCATAGAGGCTGGACCCGAGACCTAGCGGTTATGTTCGAGACCCCGGTGCCTATGTTCGAGTCTCAAGCAACCATGCCTATTTGCCTAGTTACCCAGCTCCCACGTTTCAATCACTAGCACCCAAGTCCAAGTCCATAATTGAACCCAATTACTCGGTGGCTAGGCCCTGTTCCACAAAGGCTTGGCCCAAGTCACTCAAGGTTGGGGCCGATACCTTGGTGCCCGTGCCTAGGTAGCCGACTTCTACTCCAAAGTCATTGATGCTTGTGCTCGGGTTTGTGGCCATCTTGCTCGCCCAAGTACTAGTGCCTAGGCCGAGGGCAAGCTTGGTTCCTTGACAACTGTACACAGGTCCCTTCATCTAAGGTTTAAGACCACAGTGCTTGAGCTCAAGTACCTAGCTCTAGCTCATAAGTTAGCAGTGCTTAGGTTTGGGCTTTAGGGGTCATGCTCGGGTATTCGGCTCTTGTGCCTGAGTCTCTAGTGCTTAGCCCAAATTAATAGCGGCTAGGCTCGGGTCAAGAAAGGTTTGGCCCAGGTCCCTCGAGACTAGGCCAAGACCGTGGTGTCCATTCCAAGTTCCCAGGGCTGTGCTTGGGTAGTTGACTTTGCACCCAAGTCCTCGATAGCCATGCTAGATGTTGGTGCTCGTACCCGGATCCTTGGCGGCCACGACCTAGTATACGCCAGCTCCTTTGATCAAGACCCTAGTGATGAGGCCGAAGTCCCTCGAGGTCGGGACCTAGTCCCTAATGCCTTGGCCGAGGTCCTTGATACTTGTGTCCTAGAAACTAGCAATTGGGCCTGGGTTCCTTGAGGTCGAGTTGTAGACCTCGGCCCTTGTGCCAGGGTTTTCGGCAGTCGTGGCCTAGTACCCGAGATCCCGAGGGCCGAGCTTGGATTCTTGATGGCTAGGTCCAAAACCTTGGCACCCGGGCCGATTACCCTTGGGATTTGGCTTGCTTCCCTGATTGACAGACAGACTGGCTAACAACCATGCTACAAAACTTCAACTTGCTTGATTGACTAAATATCGTATGATAATGCACTTTCTCTTCCATCTTTCTTCCCGCTGGCAGGGATAGAATTGGGCCAAGACACTGAACAATGCAGGCACCCAAGCTCAAGTTCTATAAGAGAAAAAAAAATAAAATGTTTACCATCTATAAAAGTATTCACGTTACAGAAATTTAATTCGATAAAACTTTATTTAAAATTGATGACATAACGTGTAGTGCTTATATCACACCAATAGCACATGTCTATATCACAGTTTCGTGAATCGATTAAGTTCAGATTTTAACCTGTGGAGATAGCTCTAACTTAGAGAAGCTTGCACGCAGCAATGAGTGACCTCCAGTTTTCAAGCAAGTAGTTTTAGGGCCGCCACTTGCGGCACCAACCTTGAGGGCTTACACATATTTCTTTGGGAAAAAAAACAGGTCTATGCTACATGACATATTACGCAGATGAGCGCCTTTCAGTCCATAAAAGAATGATGCTGTCTTTTTATCCCAAAACAATATTAAAACAAGGAAAAGTCATTTTTATTACTGTCAGCGCCATGGTTAACCATTGATGCAATTGTTATTGTGGCAATTTAGTCTCTCTCTGGTTAAAACAATTAAGTGTAAAAGCCCTTTGAAAGGACTGACGCAATTCGATTATATTAATATCACGTGATTTCATACACTTTTGATTGGTGATGAAAAGAGGCGCGTGCATGTTGTCATGCAGCATTACCAATAATGCCAATTTAAAATTATCATGTTTATATCAAACTCTAGGTGCTTACCAAAATAAACTGACGATGCACATATAATATTATCGATCGCCAAAATTAAGAATCTGTGTCAATTTTGGCGCACAATTTCTTTCCTATACGTTGATGATAGTTCCTCTTGCGTATTTCTTTCCAGCATGTATAAAACACAGCAATCTAATTACTTCAATGTAGGATCATTTACAGACTTTAGTATCTCCTAATTTATGTAGTTTAGTACCCCTAATCTATGGCAAATGGACGGTGCACGAGGTCCAAAAAATTGCAACTTATGTCATGCAATAACCTACTTAAAATGACAGAAAAGATTATATCCAATGACGAAAAATCAGCGTAGACGTCTTTTTTGTTAATGAACAAGAGGATAGCATTGTTGTACCAATAAATAATGGTGCAATAGCGACTCCTTATTTGTTTCACAAGTCCATGGCAACCGGTTGGACTTCAGAAGGAATATAAATATAAATCTTATTAGATACTTATACCTCATTTACTTCGTGGGTAATTCCTATATTTTTCAAGAACAATGAGAGGGGGACGGTCTGTATAAAAGAGGGAACATAAGATTTGTGAAAAATCATAGATAATGTCTGATGTTCATTATGTGATTTTTCTTTTCTGCCAGCCTCTCCGACTACATAAAAGAACAGGGAACGAAAGGAGAGAATTAGGATTGATGAGTGATGACAACTTCACCCGCTCAAGCGGAGATATGTGGATTGTACTAATCCCTATGGGGAGCAAGAACCAACACAGGAGGAGTTTTGATGTAGAGGATGGCACAAGGTTTGCTTCCCGCCCCCTTGTCTTTATTACTTACTTCTGAATTCCTAAGTTCTTTCTATTATTTTTATATATCGTTACCAAATATTTATTCTATTCTAGTCTTAGGGTCCGTTTGTTTGAAGGCTATCTATTTTTAAGAAATTGTTTTCCAACTTTTCAGTGCATGTATGACGGAAAACTAATCAACTTACGGAATGTTTTCTATAGAATGAAAAAAATAAACTTAGATTGAGGGAAAGTGACTTTCTCTTCTAGCAAGAAGGAAATCATTTTCCTCAAACCACCAAACAAAGGAAAACTAAGGAAAATGATTTTTATGTAATTTGTTTTACTTTATCATGCAGTTTTCAGTGAAACAAATGCACCCTTATTGTGTGATGAAGCCTTCCAAAACAAACTATCGCAATCGATTCTTCTATACATTGCCATTTATATTTGTTATAACTGTAAGTTTAATGCTTTTTTTAATTTCTTACGAACACATGTCAAAATTTCTAAACTCATCGAAACTAAGATGGCAGAGAAACTTGTTCCAAATGGGGATGCAATCTATTCTCCCGCCCCTGCTCATTGTTATCCCTAAGTTTGATTGTATGACGACCGCTACCGCCGTTTAAACATTGCATGAAACATCTTGCTATAAGATGAATGATCACCTTTTTATCTCAAAAATAATAATTTAAAAAGATGAAATATCGTGTGTTTTCGCATAAATCTCTCGCAATTCCAATATGTGAATCGGCATTCTCATCTAAAAACCATTCTGATATATCTCCTTTAATTTTTATTTCATCTAAAAAAAAATTGCCTCCCGTACTTGAGTGTCATTTTTGTTGGTAGGATATAAAGAATAGTTCTCTTGTAACACCTTCAAATTGGAGTCAAATCACAAATAGTCTAGCGGATGCTGCAAATTGATTTGAAGTAGGTGAAGAAAATATATACAATAGACAACATGATGTTTTTTAAGGCATGATACTCTATCCACTAATCATTATACGGGACCATATATTTCCTCAAATGTCACCATTCGGTCTGGGTAACAACCTTCTCTAAGATTCCAACATCCATGTCTAAATAAGGCAAGAAACTTGCCATCGAGAAAATGCTATTTGAACCAACTGAAGAAATTCGATGTTAGGATATACAATAATATAATCTGTCTCCATGGAACTTATGATTGATAATATAAGGAAATGGAAAAATTATCCAAAAAGTCCTAAACCTATTGCACTTTTGTCAATTCAGTCATACACCTTTTAATTTTGTTAATTGAGTCATAAATCTTTTCACGTTTTGCTAATTGAGTCTAGCCGGCCAATTTTGGCTAGAAATTGCTGACGTGGACGTCGGCCTTCCTATGTGGTACAATCAGCACTAATGTGAACAATTTTAATAATATTTTAATATTTTTTTCGAATTTTTTTATTTCTCTTCTTTTTCTCCCTTCTTCTTCCTCTAGACAGTCACCCCACTTAGGTGATTGCCGGTGACCAGTCAAAGGAAACAACTGACAAGGGTCACCCTTGCCAACCTCAGGCAAGGTCACCCTTACCGAATTCTGGAGAGGGCCAACCTTGCTTGCCTCACCAGCTTTGGGCAAGGCTTAACCTCGCCGACCTCGGGCGAGGTTGGCCTTCTCTGGTCTTAGGTGAGGGCAACTGTAGACACCTATTTTTGATTTACCCAAAATTAATTATACAAAATTTAGGAGTTAATTTTCTTTAATTCCTAAAACAAAAAAATATTTTAATTTAAATGAATTGCATATAGAATTAGGCATTTTGCATCAATATGGCTATTAGAGTAAACATTAAAAAAATTAGATTAAAAAAAATATAATAATAATAAATACCGAGTTGGTCGGGGCCGGGCCAACCCGGCCCGTTTCTTTCCCCGCGCGGGCCTCCGGCCCACTCCCTTTCTTTTCCTTTTCTTTCTTTCTCCCCCCCACGCGCGGGCCTCCGGCCCAGTCCCTTTTCTTTTCTTTTCTCCTCCCCCTCGCGGGGGCCCAGCCCGTTTTTCTTTTTTCATTTTCCTCCCCCCGCGCGGCTGGGCCTGGCCCGGCCCAGCCTTTCCTTCTTTCTTCCCCCCTGTGCCGGTCGCTTTCTTCTCCCCTGTTCTCCCTTGCTCACGACGTCACGCCGACGCACGGCGGCGCCGCTCCTCGCCGTCGCTATCTGGCCAAAGGAAGGCCGAGAGAGCACGCCGACGAGACTGGCATTAATTGCCAGTCCCGTCCTCCCCGTTTTCCCGGCTGCCCTTATCCCCTCCTCCCTCTCGGCTCCCTGTTCTGCTTCACCGTCAGAGCCCCCCTCCCTGCACCGGCCTACAATGGCCACAAAAGTCCTCGATCGGCGTAGGCCGGTGCAGGCCGTCGTCATTGCCGACGCAACGGAGCCGGGGGACGCCGCCTATAAAAGGCCAGAGAGAGAGAGAGAGGCCGGTCAGCAATTCTGAGAGAGAAATAGAGAGACAGAGAGAGAGAATAGAGAGAAATAGAGAGTGAGCCGAGAGAGAAACGTAGTCACCGGCAGCCACCGCACCTCAACCACTAGTTCCCGTCGCCGAGCCGACGACGGTGACACAGAGAAATAAAGAGAGTGAGAGAAACAGAGTAGAGAGAGATTGAGAGAGAATAGAGAGAATAGAGAGGGAGAGAGAGCAGACCGAGGCCACGCCGGAGAAAGAAAGACAACCAACAGCGTCGCCGTCGCCCACGGAGCAGCCGAAAAGCCACCCAGACACGCCGTCGACCGGTGAGCTCTCCCGACCGAGTCCCCGCCTCTGTTTTCCTCTGTTTCGGTGTCCGGTGTGGCCGGGACTCGCGCCGGCCGTGTCGCGCGATTCCCGGCTCATACCATCATCGGTCCCGATCCCCACTCGCCGTTAGGGCCAAGCCTCAGCCGTCGGAGTCGGCCAGGTCGCCGAAGGAGGTCAGAATCCCCCGTTTTTCCACGCGCCCGCCAGGCGTTCGACGAAATGCTTCAACCGGGCTGGTTTTTGTTCCGTCACCGGCTGGCGAACAGATGGCCGGATGGTGAGCCAGGCGGTCGGTGAGGTTGATGGTGACCCCAAGTAGCGATTCGAGGGACGGCGCAGGCTTGGGCCGGCCGGCAGACGGCCAATTTTGGCCCCGCCGGCGCTCCCCCCCGCGGATCTGTACGTTCGGGTCGGATTCGACCCGAATCAACAAATCCGACCCGGGTCAACGCCCGGGTCGGATCCGTTGACTCTGGTCGATTCCGACCATCCCGGATCAACAGATCCGACCCGGGTCAATGCCCGGGTCAAATCCGTTGACCCGGGTCGGATCCGACCCAACCCGGTTTTAATATTATATTATTATATATTTTTTATTTAAAAAATTAATTAAAAAATTAAAAAAATTAAAAAAAATTTAAAAAGTTTTATTTTTATTTTATTTTCTTCGGTATTATTATTTTTTTTTCCCGAAAAAAAAAATTTTAAAGAGAAGTTTTTTTATTATGTGATATATCTAAGTGTTTTATTTTATTTGTTGTATTATTATGCATGTTATTGTCTTATTTAAATTAGACAAACCTGAGGTTGTGCGTTAATACTTTGCATGTGTTTTTCACTACTGTTATTATGCATGTTTTTTAATACAATTGCATGAGCTATTGTATTTTTGAATGTCATCTGACTTAGTTAAGGTTAGAACCTGAGGCTGCATGAATTATTGTGTTCCTGACTGCTGATCGTTTATGATTATGCACTTGCTTGATCACCTCACATGTTAGGAGAAATGTCCTAAAATCAATCCAAATTGCCTAACAAATGTTTTCGAAAGTGAACAGGGTAAAAAGGTACCGAAAGGGCATTAGTTATTTAACTAATGTAATCAAGTCTCCGAATCCAGTTAATCTCTGGTTCATAGGAATAGGGTGATTCTCCCGTCACCCTATTTGGGTTTCTAATCGACCTATCCCAAATCGATTAGTGGCGACTCCTTGGTATAAATCACTTGCATGTTAAAGATTTAAACCCTAAGTCGCGATATGGTATAGGCTTGGGAGAGCCCGAGTTAAGTCCTGAACCTAGACTTAGCACGTACCAGGCGAGCCCTCCTTCTTTTTGCATGTCGTCCGATGAAAAGGCTCGGGAGGTCGGTCGCGACAGCAACCCTCATTGGTGGTTGCCTTTGGCCAGTTGCCGGCCATCACCCAGGCCCGGCGACCAACTGGAGGAAGAAGAAGGGAGGGAAAAAAAAGAAAAAGAAAGAAAAGAAAAAGAAAAAAAATCAATAAATGATTTATTTATTTGAAAAAAATTAAAATATTATTAAAATTATCCACGTTAGAACTGACCATGCCACGTAGGATGGTTGACATCCATCTCAGCAATTTCTAGTCAAAATTAGTCAGATTGACTCAATTGGTAAAATGTGAAAAGGTTTAGGACTTCATTTACAAAATTAAGAGGTTTGAGACTAAATAGACAAAAGTGTAATAGATTTATGACTTTTTGGACAATTTTCCCATAAGAAAACGCAAGCATGTCGGCATGATGCATTAGAATGTCTTTATCAACCTTTTCTTTTCATCCGTATAGTGCTTTTAAAAGAGGAAATAAGACTTTACTCGTCAAAATTTGTACTTTCTTTAACCTCCAACAATTTTGCTCAAATCGTGTGTCGGGTCGATCATTAGTAATCGGATTGCTTTCATGACCACAAGGTCCACCAACATAAGTATAGTCTATGAAAATGATGTCCGAGTTCACCATATGTCTCAATTGTCTAAATTTATTGATTTGTGAATCACATCTATCGTCAAGAGGTGGAGAGTTTCACTTTTTGATAGGAGCAGTCATATAATTTCACTGTTTATCGATAGAATTTAACACTAAACAATTTTCCTTTTGACATTTACGTGAGACTATCTCAAGAATTCACTCATTTAACTATACGTGAGACGTGTTAAACCCTAATTTTGTCGTCCAATCCCACCCGTGTACGGACCAAATGCAACGGGAGACAAATTACACCGTTGAGAGCCATTGCTCTTGGACTTGTCTGGGAAAAATAAGCCGACAATAATGAGGCCGCAAATGCTACAGTGGTGGAGTTCAATATGCAACAACCGACAATGAAATGACTTAAAGGGATAATTATACATGTCGTGAAAATATAGGGACGAAGAATTTTCCCTCTTTGGTCACAGATGATCTCATTGGCCCTTCATTATGCGATATTGATGCCACATGTGGTATTAATTAAAATAAGATGAGATGGCTCATAATAGAAAGCTACTCAAACAAGAAACAAAGGTTATTTTAGGAGGACAAGCACAAATCAAGCAAATCTTGGCCTTTACACTTCTCTTGAAGAAACGATATGTATTATTAATGGCCGCTTTCTTTGCCAGATTTTTTAAATTGGATGTCAGAGGATAATATAAGTTGCAAATCTCTGATCCTCTTTGCCTGGCACAGGTGATTATTAAATCTGAAATTACCGTATTTGAATCTTGGTAAATTGAGAGTGACAATTTCGTGTTGAACATATGTACTTTAAATCATCTGCGAAATGTCCGGCCTATAACTTGTTTTCAATGGATAACTCCATATGTACTCAAAATTGGTAAATAAAACGTTTTCCATCTATCTTATGGTAAAATTAGTATTTACAAAGATTTTTTCCGTTTAATTTTTTATTGGGTACATGTTTTTGTCGATTGAAAATATACTAAATAATCCTCCAGATTTTCCAGTAGAGTAACTAAAAGATATTGTACTTATTATTGAAATATCGAGACAATTCTATAAATAAATTTAGTTCAACTTGAGCATTGACAATCTAGTAAATGTTGTTCGACCAAAAAAAAAAGAAGACCTATAAATGTTAGTTTTAACACAATTTAAGGAAAATTTAGTGGAGGGCACTTTCACGGATTCTAATAGTATAAGGGAGCATCCGACAGAAAAAAAAAATTACAGAGGGTCACTTTATAAAAGACCCTAAACAAATGGTTAGATGAATAATTTATCCTATGATTGAGATTGATATTGTTATAAACTTTAACCCAAAAGCTTAAGTTGTTAAGGAAATGTGTGGTTTAATATTTAATTATTCTAACACTCCCTCTCACGCGTAAGCTAAACTTTGGCTAAGCCTAAAGGGTGGAAATATTAAATATTAAACTGTGCATTCATCTAACAGTTTAAATTTTTAAAATAATTGATAATGGTTCCATCAAATCTCACATGGTATCATAGTAGAAAGTCCTGAGTTTGCATCTTTTCAAGTCTTTATTTACCTCCCTAGTTACGTATTGCCACGCTTATAATAGGCAAAAGGACCAGACTAAGCGGAAAAGGGAGTGAAAAAACTATTAAATATCAAACTACACATTTCATCTAATAGCTCAAGCTTTTAGAAAAGTTGACAGTAATCTCATAAAATCTCACCAATATACGTCAAATTGCTAACGAGAAAAATTCATATATGCATTATCCTTTTCTTCAAAATAAATAGTTTTTTATCAAAATAAATGGTTTACATTCTCAAGATTTGGAGATGTTATTAATTTTTTTTTTACTTTTATTTTTCTAAAACTTGGAGCACATGTTGCTTGATTTTTTATCACACGAAGCCGCTAAAATTTATTCAAATATATAAGTGTAGACTTGTAAATGTGTGTATAAGTTTTCATAATCTTTAATTTTAAAGCAATTATTAGGGTGCGTTTGTTTGAAAGAAAAGTGTTTTCTAAAAATCTATTTTCCGGACTTTCACCCGTTTGGTTCACCGAATCAATTATTAGTCAACCGAAAATACTTTCCGGTCAAGGAAAACTTTCATGTATAAATTTAGGAAAGTAAATTCCATAATCTAAGAAGGTGAAAACACTTTCTAAAATTGCTTGTCTTGAATTTTTTAATATTTTATTCTTTTCTTTATTTTTTTTCTTTATTTTTTTCCTTTTTTTCTTTTTTTTTCTTTTTCCTTCTTCCTCCCTCTGCTGGTCGCCGGCCTTAGCAACGGCTGGTGACTAGCCACAAGCGCGGGCCGACCTCAGGCAAGGCTAAGCTTGCCAAATCCAGGTGAGGCTCGAGCTCGCCAGCCCGAGCTCCGTCAAGGTCGGCGAGCTAGCGGCTCACCAGATCCAAGTGAGCCAAACTCGACCAAGGCTAGTGAGCTTGCGGCTCGCCCGAGGCCGACGAGCCTCAAGCTCGCCTGTGGCCATCGCCGGCTGGTCGCGATGGAGGAAGGAGGAAAAAGAAAAGAAAAAAGAAAAAGAAAAGAGAAAAAAGAAAATTAATAGTAATAAATTCTAATATTTTTAAAAAAAGAAAATAAAAAATAATTAAAAATTCGATTTTTTTTTTTTGCTTAAGAAAAAGTCATGAGATTGAAATCATTTTCCAATGAAATCCATACATCAAAAAACGATTTCGATTATATTTCACCAAACAAAGGAAAACTAATTGTACTCTTGGAAAATGCTTTTCGCGAAATCATTTTCCTTAATCATTGAGTTTTCCGTAAAATAAACACACTCAAAGGAAAAAAAACCATCAAAAACCCCAAATGATATCTACTATGACACATTTACCCTAAACTTTTTTTACTATTTTTTTACTACATAAAAAATCCCAAAATATACCCACTGTAACATATTTACCCTAATTTTTTTTGTAACATCAAAAACCCTAAATTTGTACTTGCATGATACATTTACCCTCCATTAAGGTTCAGTCAGATGATTTTTCAGTCAAACCGATGTTTTTGTTTCACTTAAGCCATGTAAGCGCCATTCTCAACAGTATCCGCCTATAACCGTCCATGAAGACAGATTTTTTAACAGTATCCATTGACATAATATTAAAGTAGGGTAAATGTGTCATACAGTTACAAGTATGGGATTGTTGATGTCATAAAAAAAATTTATGATAAATGTGTCATTGTTGACATAATTTGAGGGTTATAGAGGCTTTTTCCCATTATTAAATACAAGTTCAAAAGAACTACTAGAATTGCTTTAAAATGCAACTCGAAGATAAGGCTTGACAGGTGGGTGATTTATCCTCTTGGTTGAGAGGCCGTTTTCCAGCTTAACAGAGATAGAATAAAAGAGAAAAGCAACTTGTCCATTTGAAATCAAATTATACTCTATAGACAGAGTATAACAAATAGACTATGTTTGGTTTCTATAAACAGAGCAATTTTGAGCAATTTTGAAGTAATCTATCATAAGATGCCGATCTACATGTAGGGGCTTGTTGACACCTAAATTTTGGCGCATCACTTAGTGTAATTTGCATAGAAAATTAGGGATTAAATTTTTAACCCCTAAACAAAAAATATTTTAAATTGCATAACATATAGTTTAAATTCATTTTAGATTAATTGCATTTTGCATCGGACTGGCGGTGACGAACGAGCTTAAATTTCATCAAACGGGACTCGGCTCGCTTGAAATGCACGGGCCGGGAATTATAAGTCAAACGGGCTTGGTTGTTTTAATTTGAGCTTAATTCAGCCTATTTATCCTTAATTAATTCAGCCCATTTAAATTAAAGCCGAAGCCTAAGCCCATTAAGACTAGAAAGCCCATCTAATTGACCTAGATTAATACTATATATACATTATTAGGTCAAAATTTTAGGGGGGACACACAATTTTCAGATCAGAAAATTTTTAAAGTGTGAGAGGGAGAAAGAGAGAAAGAAGAGGAAGACCTCGCGCGACGCGCCCGCTGCCGCGCCCGCTCCCGCGCCCGCTCCCGCGCCCGCGCCCGCTGCCCGCGCCCGCTGCCGCGCCCGCTGCCGCGCCCGCGCCCGCTCCCGCGCCCGCGCCCGCTGCCGCGCCCGCTCCCGCGCCCGCTGCCGCGCCCGCTGCCGTTCCTCGCCGGGTCACCACCGCGAGTCGCCGTCGCCCCGACACCGCGCCGCCGGTCCGCCGTTCGCCGCTCATCCCGATCCGCAAGTTCGAATTTGGAAATTATCCGCAAATTAGGTAATTGAACATTATCCAATATTTTTAGAATATTTCGTTTCTTAATTTTTGGATGTTTGAATATTCTGTGAATATTGCGTGGATTGCTAGATATCTTAGGATAATGTTTGACTTGTTCGCAATATTTGAAAATATTCAAAATTAGGAATCTTTCCTAATCTAGCAACGTATCTGGACAACTATCCGACCTTATCCCTAAGGTATGATACGTGGCGATACGGAAAATCATTATCCTATCCATAATCACTTGGGTGCGATAATGATTTTTATCTGCTTTCCAAATTTGAATGATCGACTTTCCATTAATATCTATAACCCTATAGATATGACTGATAGTTCGATTTTTGTGCCTAATCCGAGTTTGAAACGAATCTTGTGGATCGCGTGGTTGTTTTAAATGTGGATGCCATCTTTGTTTAAATTGTTTTTCCTTTTCAAATAAAAAAGAAAATTCAAAAAAATATCAGTTAGGATTTGAATTTGAATTTTGCATGTTTAGGAATCCTAAATGTATCTAGACGATAGAGTAATTATTTAATTTAAATTAAGACTGGAGATAATCTATTTCCTAGTTTAAATTAAGTAATATTCTAATCTTAATAGATTATTTAGGTTATTTTTTATTCCGAATTTTCACAAAAATCCCTAAAAAAGAATAAATTGTTTTATGGTAGATTAGGATAGATTGCATTCTTAATTTAAGTGATTTATTATTTCGAATTTTAACAAAAATCCCAAAAATAAGTCATGTTAGGATATGTTAAGTCACCATAGGTTGCATGTTAATTTAGGCATATTTTTATTCCGAATTTCATTAGAAAATATCAAAAATAAATCATTTGCCCGTCATCAGAATTAGGTCACGTCGTCGCATGACATATAGTTTGCATGCTAGGTTACGTTACTTGCATGTCATTTTTGCACGTCATTGCATATAGGTTAGCTTTCATTTAAATAAGTGAAAGTCCAAAAATTGAGTGAATCCCTTGTTAATTAGAAATCATATTAGGTTGTTGATGTGATTTTCTAGCTAACAATGCAGATGCTTACGTTGCTTCGAGGTAAGTAATTCCTCCAAACTTGCAATTTATTCAATGCTTTCTTGGGTGTTAAATTGGTGGTTTGCGCACCCGCATGAACACCTCACATGTTAGTGACTAAGTTAAAATGGATCTAGATTGCTTGCCAAAATATTTTTGAAAAGAAAAAGGTACCGAAAGGGCGTTAGACTAGATCTAGCGTAATCAAGTCCCCGGACTTAGAATCTCTGGTTCGTAGGAATAAAACATATCTCCCTATGTTTTATTTAGGTTTCTAATCGACCTACCACAAATTGATTAGTGGCGACTCCAAGCATGAAAACATTTGCATGTTAAAAACTTAAACCCAAAGTTGCGAATTGGTAGGGCTTGGGAGGGCTCGAGTTAGGTTTAGTCCTAATAATCCATTAGCCTGAGAAGGTGAAATTTTTTAGGTCGCGACAGCTTGGCGACTCCGCTGGGGACTTGAGTTAAACTAAACTCTTAGTGGACTTAGGCCAGTTTTTCTTTTAAAAAAAATTTTTGCTTGGCAGCGAGGATCCCAGGTACGTCCCTAACATTTTAGGTGTTAAATGTTTTTGCAGTATGGGAGGTATAAGGGGAGGCGTGATTGTTAACCCTTGTTTTGCAGGGAGGTGTTAGAATGAATGGTTTATTTTATGCACGAAGCGCTGTATGATATAACCTGTTGTGCATGCTTTGCCTTTACACTACACCGCACACACTACCCGCTGCCGGACCTGGGCGGCACAGGTTTAGGATGGTACTGAGAAAACGGACACCCCGATCACACCCGCGTGGTACGGGTCGCCTTTCTTGGTCCCGAAAGTTCTTTCATGGTGTCATTGAATACCTACCACGGTTGCACCCTTTGCAACCCGGGTCGGCTCTTTGACTAAGCCGGAGTCAGGGGAATCCCAGCCTAACCACCACCATGACTGGTTTAGCTCGGTAATCCTCATGTCTCCATTTTGCAAGCCGGAGTCTAGGTAGAAATCGAACCTCACGTTTCATGCGCATGTCTATGTGATTGCCATCATTCTACCGGGTGAAGTAAGATTTCTGAACCTTTATCTCGCAATTTATTTATGTTTCGTCTTTTTTTTTTTTTTTGGTCGGTCCATGACATTAGGTCGGTCGCGAGTCTTGGTCTATACACTATGGGAGGGGCAGACATCCGGATTCTTGATGCTCCTAAGGACGAGCTCCGTGCCTGGTGGAATCTACTCAGTCCGACCAACCGCAAGCTAGTTGAGGGCCACATCGGGAGGTTGCTCCCCCTACTGGAGGTCAAAGTCCGTACCGGCCTCGTCCGAGCATTAGCGCACTTCTGGTGTCCCGCGACCTCTACCTTTATATTCGGTAAGCACGAGCTCACCCCGACATTGGAAGAATATAGCGTGCTCATTGGAAAATCATTGGAGTCGGATTTAGTCACACCACCTTTGGGAATTGATTCTACTTTAATGTTGGCCGAATTTCTGAATGTCGGAAAAGATGAATTGAGAAAAGTATTAAAAGCAAATCGTGGCACATGTCCATTTTCATTCCTGAGTCAGTGTTTTGAAAAAGCCACATCTTTTCAAAAGGCAGAATCTTTTTGCTAGCGTTTTTCGGGTTCGTGATTTTTCCTTACTGTAAGAATGCATGTAATCCGTCAATCGCATGGTTGGTCCAACAAGTCTGTCTTGAAAAGAATTTTATCAACATCATTTTAGCCGAAACTTTCATTTCCCTCACTAAATTTAAGCAACATGTTGACAAAACTTTTCATGCCTCCCTCGAACTTTTACAAATCTGGTTTTTGTCTCATATAAAAGGGTGCGGCGATTTACTCACAATATCTGAGCTTAGTGATTCTAGCCATCCCGTCTTGAGGTATAAAGAAAAACAAGGGGGTGCACCCGATTATCATTACTCTAAATGGATCATTTTCATGAAAAACGCTAGACCCCAAGGTTTCCAATGGCATGCTAACTGGTTCAAAGTCGAGGAAGCTCGGCTTACATGTAATGGTATTGGGCCGGTTCCACTATTGGGTTTCACCGGAGCAATTGAATACTACCCCGCCAGAGTGTCTCGTCAGTATCAGATTCTCCAAGGGCTCCCTCCAGCGCTACAACCAGAACTCCTCCAAGTTGACTTCGCCGACAACGATAAAGACCACGAAGCGACCGTAGCTCAGCTCAATAAGATGTGGAGGAAGTGCCGTGTGTTAAAGATAGCTCGGCCCGAAGGAGAACTAAAGGGAGAGCAGAAGTCCTATTTCGCGACGACCCAGTACATTCGTCGGCACAAAATCCCGCGGGATTTGCTCCCGAAGATACCCAAGGTGCCTCTCAAGTCCGCCAATCGCTCAGAGAACAATCGCCTCAAAAGGAAGGTCGAAGAAGCTGAAGAAAAGGCATCCAAGATAGCTCGAGCTTATGAGCAATTGAAGAAGGAAGTCGCCTCCCATATGTCTATAGATCAAGCTAAATAAAAGCTCGAAGTTCTTTTCTCATTTCAGTTTCAGTTTTTAAAATTTGTTTAGGAATTGAGTCATCTGTCTTTATATTCAGTTCAATTTCAAGTCATTAATTGGTGTAAAAATTTTTGCCATTTCAATAAAGGGGTCCTTTCAATTCAAAGCGGTTAGACCAATGTCATGGATTGGCGTATGATTTTGCTTAACACTCACGTATGCTTGTTTCGTTCCAAAATCAGGTAGCTACGGACCGATCACGATCGCCCATTCGTACACGGTCGAGAGCCAGAATGGCCGATCAAACCGACTTGCAAGAGCGTGTTATTGGTGTGGAAGACCAGATCAAGCAGCTTGTCATCGCGATGCAACAAATGTCCACTGAGATCAAAGCTCTCCGGTCGGTTCCTGTTTCGACACCCCTCGAAGCGTCTGTCCCAAAGCAGAAAATCAGAAAAAGTGTCGATGTTGACGGAGATGACGATATTCCTGATTTAGAAGATGACCCCATCCAGATCATCGTCAACAAGGACAAACCTGATGAACGGGTCAATAAACTTGAAGAAAGAGTGAAGCAGCTGGAAGGTTCGCAAGATTCACCTTCGATCGATCTGTCCCTGTACTCACAGATCAAAATCCCAAAGAAGTTCAAAATGCCGGATTTCGACAAGTACAATGGCACCACATGTCCAAAAGCCCACCTACAGCTCTATCACGTACAGATGACTTCGTACGTTGATAACGAACTCCTGATGATCCATGCCTTTCAAGCAAGTTTGACGGGTCCTGCTTTGAACTGGTATCTCATGAAGAAGATAAATGGCCTCAAAACTTGGAAAGAAGCCAGTGAAGCATTCTTGAAGCAGTACAGATTCATAACGGACATCATTCCTACCCGTGATGATCTCGAACGTGCTCAGATGAAAAAGACTGAGTCCTTCAAAGACTATGCTATCAGATGGAGGAATTTAGCTGCTCAGGTTGTCCCAGAACCCATAGACAGTGAGTTAAAGAGGATGTTCGTGAAAACTCTCCCGTTCGAATACCGTAATCGGATGGTTGCCATTCCGGCTGACAACTTCAACCAACTCATCCCCATGGGCGAACAAATTGAAATAGGGCTGAAAGATGGATGGTTTGTCGAGCCGTCCTCCTCGACCAGAAGATTTGGTGCGAGAAAAGAGAAAGAACCGGCAGCTGAAGTGAATATGGCTTATAACCAGCCGAGCCGGCGGAATGCTAACTCCGCCCCAGCAATCCAAGTAGTAGAAGCTCAGCAACAAAACTCGGGTCGTCAACCTTTTCAGAGGAGGAACAACAGGAGGCAATTCACCCCCCTCCCCGGATCGTTGTCTCAAGTACTGACAGTGCTCCAGAAGAAAGGTTTGCTTACTACTGAGCCAAAACGGCCCAATCCTGAGCGGTTCTATAACTTCGACCCGTCAAAGAAATGTGATTATCACATGGGTGAGCTGGGACACTCAACCGATGATTGCTATGCCCTCAAGCACCGAGTCCAAAACCTCCTAGATACGAAGGCTTTCTCATTTCAACCTGCTAAGCCGAATGTTCAGAGCAACCCACTCCCTGATCACGCAGGCAATGTGAATGCCATATTTAGCTTCGATGCTGGTCGAATCAAGAATGTTAAGGTGTATACTACTGATGTCTACGGTGAGTTAGTGAAAGCCGGTTGTTACCCGAGTAATGAAGACCTTCCCCTTGCCATCATGAGAGAAAGAATATCAAGAATGGTAGAAGCTGGGATGATCGTTTATGCTGACCACACTGGCATCATTTCCACTATCTCTGAAGTGGTTATTAATTCGGAGGAGGAGTTTGCTTCACTGAACACCAGGAGCGACAAGGGCGACTCTCTGCCTGAAGACATGCCTCCGCTTGAAGACGCGTCTGATAATGAAGAGAACGTAGTAAGCACGCCTAAAGCTGATGAAGAGAAAGAGGTGATCGATACTTTGGGGCAACCAAGCGGCAAGTTCGACTATTATGTTAAATACTCGGCGCCCCCCAGCTTCTATGTTGACCCCCGTGACATTGTCCCGGATGGATGGGGAGGTATGGATGATCCAGCACCTCTAGTGACAGAAGATCCTGATGATGCAATGGAAGGAATCACTGCCCTGTTCGATGATTTCTTCATTGGAGCTATCGAGGAAGGACCGTTGGAGGGAATGGGCACTGGCCCGCAAGAGTAACACATTTACTTTTTTCGCACACTCCCCTACGCGGGAATTTTTACTGCTTTTTAGGACTCGCCCCGTCTCGGGAGCTACTTTTTAGCACTTTTCATTTCTAGGATTTGATTGTTGCGATTTCCATTTCAATAAATGTAATTCATTTGGTGATAATCAATGAAATTACAAGTTATTTTCGTTTTGAGGGCATGTTGAGGTACATCAAACCAGCCCGGTGATGATATCCAACCGATAAAATAAAATATAGTCCAAGGAGAATTCTGAGGCCTGGGCTTCTTCATGCTTCCTCGTATTAAAACCTTTTTGAAAAGAATTTCAAAAAATATAAAAAAAAAATCAAAATACACTGTTTAGCCCTGTTTGTCCTACTGAACCCCCTACTTTATGTTTCAGGGGCAATTTTGTGACACGAAAGGGTATGGGGACGGTCCAATCTGATGAATTATGTGCCACCGAACCTGATCTCGATGACACCAATGAACTCGAAGATTCCTCGGACCTTCGGCGTGATCTAGAGCATCATGAAAGACCTAAAGTCCTAACGGTAGACCAAACTATCACTGTCAACTTGAGTGATTCCGGAGAACCCAAAGAGGTGAAGATAGGGGCAACCCTTCCCGAAGGTGAAGCTAAACGCCTGGTCCAACTGCTGAAGGATTACCGGGATATCTTTGCCTGGTCATATGTTGATATGCCGGGTTTAGACCCTTCTATCGTGGAGCATAGTCTACCCACTAATCCAGACATGCCGCCCAAGAAATAGAAGTTGCGAAGGACCAAGCCTGAACTTTCCAAGAAAATAGAGGAGGAGGTCATGAAGCTCTTGAAAGTAGGATTCATCGAAGTCACCCGATACCCCAGCTGGGTGGCTAATATTGTGCCAGTCATGAAGAAGGATGGTCGAGTTCGGGTTTGCATTGACTATCGCGATCTAAACAAGGCCAGTCCTAAAGACGATTTCCCATTGCCGCATATAGACATTTTGGTAGACAGTACTGCAGGGTTCGAGCTGTTTTCCTTCATGGATGGTTTCTCGGGTTATAATCAGATAAAAATGAAGGACGATAATAAGGAGAAAACGACGTTCATCACTCCTTGGGGGACATTCCACTATAAGGTTATGCCCTTCGGCCTTAAAAATGCCGGGGCAACATATCAACGGGCAATGGTGACGCTCTTCCATGATATGATGCATAAGGAGATTGAAGTTTATGTCGATGACATGATCGCCAAGTCTAGACCTGGGAAGAGTCACGTTGATACTTTGAAGAAATTATTCGAGAGGCTCCGTGAGTTTAAACTCCGTCTCAATCCAGCAAAGTGCGTATTCGGAGCAACCTCGGGTAAATTACTTGGGTTCATAGTAAGCAGTAAAGTCATTGAAATTGACCCCTCCAAGGTAAAGGCTATATGTGAGTTACAACCCCCGTCGACCGTAAAAGAAGTGCGGAGCCTCCTGGGTAGATTGAACTACATAGCCCGTTTTATTTCTCAGCTCTCAGCAACTGCTAAGCCATTCTTCAAACTTCTAAGGAAGAATGCTCAAGTGAAATGGGATGATGATTGTCGGGAAGCGTTTAACGAACTGAAGCAATACCTGATGAAACCACCAGTGCTAGTCCCGCCAATGCCGGGCCAGCCTTTGATCCTTTACCTCACAATTCATAGTGAGTCTTTAGGTGCGATGCTAGCCCAGAAAAGTCCTGAAGATGGAAAAGAGCGAGCCATTTATTACCTAAGCAAGAAGTTCACTGTCTCGGAGTTGAATTATTCTGAAGCCGAGAAGACTTGCGCTGCGTTAGTATGGGTGCTCCATAGGCTGCGACAATATACACTACATCACCAGACTTTGCTTGTGACTGAGAACGATCCCATTAAGTATTTACTTGATCAGCCAGCTTTGGTAGGGAAGTTAGCCAAGTGGCAGATTTTAATTTCAGAGTTTGATATCCAGATGAAGCCACAGAAGTCAATTAAAGGTCGAGTAATTACTGATGTATTAGCTGAAAATCCTGGAGTCCCTGATGATGATAGATATTCTCCAGAAGATCGCATTTTGGTAATAAAGGAAAATACATGGACCATGTTTTTCGATGGAGCTGTAAACTTGGCCGGTTCTGGCACTGGGGCAGTTTTAATATCCCCAGATGGGCAACATTATCCAGTAGCAGCAAAGTTGGTGTTCCCCTGTACCAACAACATAGCCGAGTACGAAGCTTGCATCCTCGGACTCCAAGCCGCAGTGGAAATGAGGATGACCAAGTTGAAAGTATTTGGTGATTCTGCTTTGATTATTCTCCAAACTGTGGGAGAGTGGAAGACGAGAGACACCAAACTAGTGCCGTACCATGAATACCTCGAAGAAATCATAGAGGAATTCGAAAATATCTCTTTTGAGTACTTATCGAGGTCTCATAATCAGTTTGCTGATGCGCTAGCTACGTTATCATCCATGTTGCAAGTGATTGATGGGTTGGAGGTAGAACCCTTGAAGATTGAAGTCCTGGCAAAACCAGCCTACTGTATGGTTGTGACTGGAGAACCTGATGAAAAGCCATGGTATTACGATATCATGAGTTACATCCAGAGACAAGAATTTCCTGAGGGAAGCACCCCGGCCGACAGAAAATACATAATGAAAATGGCTTCAAAATTCTTTGTTAGTGGTGAAAAGCTGTACAAAAGATCATATGATTCAATCCTATTAAGGTGTGTGGATGCGGCTGAAGCTACCAGAATCATGCAAGAAGTACACGAAGGGATATGTGGTCCACACATGAATGGCCACATGTTAGCTAAGAAGATTATGAGGTTGGGTTATTATTGGCTCAGTCTTGAGAGTGACTGCATCCAACATGTTCGAAGATGTCATCGTTGTCAGGTTCATGGGGATAAAATAAATGTTCCCCCGACAGAATTACATCAGCAGTCTGAGCCATGGCCCTTTTCAATGTGGGGCATCGATGTGATTGGCCCGATTAATCCCAAGGCATCAAATGGACACCGATTTATCTTGGTCGCGATTGACTATTTCTCTAAGTGGATTGAGGCTTCATCTTATGCAAACGTCACCGCAAAGAATGTTGTAAAATTCATCAGGCGAGACATAGTTGCTCGTTATGGTGTCCCTGAGGCTATCGTCACTGACAATGGGACAAATTTGAACAACAAGTTCATTGATCAGTTGTTCAACGAGTTCAAAATCCGGCACCTGAATTCGTCTCCTTACCGTCCACAGATGAATGGAGCAGTTGAAGCCGCCAACAAGAACATCAAGAAAATCTTGGCCAAAACGGCTGAAAACTATCGTGACTGGCATGAAAGGTTGCCATTTGCACTAATGGCGTATCGAACTTCGATCCGAATCTCTGTCGGAGCAACCCCTTTTTCCTTGGTGTATGGCATGGAAGCAGTTCTACCCGTCGAAGTAGAGATCCCTTCCTTGCGAGTATTATCTCAAGTGGAGTTGCCCGAGGCAGAATGGATGCGACAAAGGCATGAGCAGTTAAACCTAATTGATGAGAAGCGATTGAGAGCCATTTGCCACGGTCAAACCTATCAGCAGAGGATAGCTAAATCCTTCAATCAAAATGTGCGTCCAAGACACTTCGAGGTAAATGATCTAGTCCTAAGGAAGGTACTGCCAGTCTTTCCTGTTCCTGGAGGAAAATTTGCCCCAAACTACATTGGTCCGTATGTGGTTAAAAAGGTGTTTCCCGGAGGTGCCCTGATCCTCGCAGAAATGGATGGTCGTGAGTTCTCCACTCCTGTTAATTCTGATGCTGTGAAGATCTATTATCCCTGATGGAATTTAACATTTTGCAACAAAAATTTTCAAAAGTTTGGTTTTATACTCTGAATTGCAAACATTGCATTTATGAATAAATGGTTTCAATCAATCTCAAGTTAAGATGTTTGCATTGGCTTTAATTTCTGCATGGTTATTTGTCAACCTGTATCATTGACCTCAAAGGGGGAATCTATTTAGACAATATGATAACTCATGTGGAATGAATTGAATGTGTCGAATGAGGTACATCGGGATGATGAAAGGCAAGCCATATCCTATACACAGTCCCATACACTAATCCCCAATGAGTTGAGTGGAAAAATTCCATCTCTGCAAGGTAAAGGGTTATCTCGCAAAAGGTACGGCAACTGAAATGACAAGAGGCAGTTCATTTCTCTATCCCAAACACTACAGGTTATCCATTGTTTCGCCACTTTGAGCCTAAACACTTGGAGAAATTCATTCAAATTACCCCTGTCGAGAACCACCCCACATCGGGGCAAATTGGAAGTAAGTCAGCGTCATAAGGTGAAAAATGAGTAGAAATTTTCATGCTCTCACTTGCATCAATCTTCGAGTGTTGCTTTTTCAGATGAATTCACGTGAAGTTCAAGTGCCTTAGAATGACGAAGAGCATTTCTTTCTCTATCCTATACACACTTTATCCTTTGCTAAGCCCAATTGAGCCTGCAAATTCATTTCTTAAACCCAGTTGGTGATCATCCCCCACACTGGGGCAAGGCAAAAGTCATCATTGTTCAGGCAGCATATCCAGAGCGCCGATAAAAGACGAAGACCTTAAGAGTCCAAATGTTAGTTATTCGGTCAAAACAAGCCAAAGTGTGACTGGCCAATATATGCATTGTAGACAGTGTGTATCAAAAAAAAAAACTAGAGGGCATGAAAAAGCAGTGTGCCTGGTAAAAGCAAGGCCAATGCCCGTGAAAGAAAGAAGGAAAGAAAAATGGAGAAAAAAGTGACGACTTTAGATTAGAAAATGTTGAGATGTGTCAAAGTCACAAAAATATCCAGAGTCTTAAGGAATCAAGTGATGAATTCTTGAGGCCAATGGAGCATCTACCGAGAAGACAATCCCTGGTGAAGAAGAAGACCGGTGACAATGCCGAGATGATCACCAACTCTCACCTCAATTATACACATTTTGAGCCTTATGATCCATTCATTTCTCAACCCATGAGCCTAGCCTACGTTACGTCCCTTGCAAAGTCTCTTCAGATTAGGGCACTTGAACTAACGTAGAGTTTATGATGTTTATAAGCTTAGCTCGAAGAAGTGCGAGCAAGTCCATTTCTATCTCATTTTGCAGGGTTCTTGACTTGTAAACCCGGAGACAATTGCAGAGTATTTTCTTTCAATAGCCTCGACTCGAAGAGTCTCTTTTGCTAAGCCATTGACCAAGCCTATGTTATGGTCCTAACAAAGACCTCTCAGATTGGTAAAGTCGTACTGCTTGCGAGAATACTCGGACCCTTGTCAACATGATGATGGTGAGATGGAGCGATTCCCCATAAATCAGCCTTTTCAATGAGAATGAGTGAAAGCCCTTTTGGACCGGAAGTCCCTCATTTGACATTTTCAAGATATCCGCTTGTGAGTTCGGATTGTCTTGTCATGATTTTTCCCCAGCGAAGTTTGTAATGCTGATTTGACAAAACCATCGTGCATGAAAATCCATTGGAAATCATAGTGCATGTATGTGTTCTTGACAGTATGCGAATGCATATTACATGTTACTTAAAATCGTGTCTAACAGGAGACACACCTCCAGAGTTGGAGATGTCACCAGGTAAGTATATCTCTATCCCTAGGATATCTATGACTATCTAGGTATCCCTAACCTGTTCAAGCAATTGTCAGGTCCCACATTTGATCATTTTTGCGATCTCTAGATGCCTTTGATTGTGTTCAGGTGTCTATTGATCAAACCTTTTCAGGTACTTCTGATGATATCCAGGTACTTTGTCAAGGAACTCTTGAACACTTGGGCTAGCCCCTTTGTTCATCAAATCACAGATTTTCATACAATCTCGAGAAGATTCTCCCGTTACATGACTATGAGCAGGTATAGGCATGGCGGCTAAATCTTTACATATGAGCAGGTATATGTAAAGGTCGGAATATTCTTCCCAAGTATCAAGTATTCCCCCGCTACTCACCTATGAGCAGGTATAGGTGAAGCGGCCAAATCTTTGCATATGAGCAGGTATATGTAAAGATCGGAATACTTTTATTATCTCAGATGTTCCCCCGCTACTCACCTATGAGCAGGTATAGGTGAAGCGGCCAAATCTTTGCATATGAGCAGGTATATGTGAAGGTCGGAATACTCTCATTATCTCAGATGTTCCCCCGCTACTCACCTATGAGCAGGTATAGGTGAAGCGGCCAAATCTTTGCATATGAGCAGGTATATGTAAAGATCGGAATATTCTATCAATCCCAGGTGTTCCCCCGCAGTTCACTTATGAGCAGGTATAAGTGCGGCGGCCAAATCTTTGCATATGAGCAGGTATATGTAAAGGTCGGAATATCCTCTTGATTTCAAAAGTTTCCCCCGCAATTCACTTATGAGCAGGTATAAGTGAAGAGGCCAAATCTTTGCAAACACCTATGGAGTGTATAGGTAGTTCGTAAAGATCAGAAATGTTCTCACGAATCCAGATGATGATTGGATACGTCGAGCTTTCTTCGTGTGTTTTGACTTAACTGCAGATAACCGAAGTTCATCAACGTATATCAGGCAATACCTATGGGACTGAGCCCATACATTTGCCAAAACAACATACAAGTTAAAGTTGTGCCTCGAATTGCGCTATCATTCATGTCAAGTAAGTAATTCCAGGTATGTTTTCTATTCAAGTCAACATGCATCATTTCTTAATGCATTGTAAAATGGGACTCATAATCCCGACAAAAATAACATTCATTGCATTTGCATGGTCAAAATTTAGGTATCATTTAGTCTTTGAATGCAACCTCTACAAGCTCACCTTCAAAGAGGGGCAGCTGTTGACACCTAAATTTTGGCGCATCACTTAGTGTAATTTGCATAGAAAATTAGGGATTAAATTTTTAACCCCTAAACAAAAAATATTTTAAATTGCATAACATATAGTTTAAATTCATTTTAGATTAATTGCATTTTGCATCGGACTGGCGGTGACGAACGAGCTTAAATTTCATCAAACGGGACTCGGCTCGCTTGAAATGCACGGGCCGGGAATTACAAGTCAAACGGGCTTGGTTGTTTTAATTTGAGCTTAATTCAGCCCATTTATCCTTAATTAATTCAGCCCATTTAAATTAAAGCCGAAGCCTAAGCCCATTAAGACTAGAAAGCCCATCTAATTGACCTAGATTAATACTATATATACATTATTAGGTCAGAATTTTAGGGGGGACACACAATTTTCAGATCAGAAAATTTTTAAAGTGTGAGAGGGAGAAAGAGAGAAAGAAGAGGAAGACCTCGCGCGACGCGCCCGCTGCCGCGCCCGCTCCCGCGCCCGCGCCCGCTGCCGCGCCCGCTCCCGCGCCCGCTCCCGCGCCCGCTGCCGCGCCCGCGCCCGCTGCCGCGCCCGCTCCCGCGCCCGCGCCCGCTCCCGCGCCCGCTGCCGCGCCCGCTGCCGTTCCTCGCCGGGTCACCACCGCGAGTCGCCGTCGCCCCGACACCGCGCCGCCGGTCCGCCGTTCGCCGCTCATCCCGATCCGCAAGTTCGAATTTGGAAATTATCCGCAAATTAGGTAATTGAACATTATCCAATATTTTTAGAATATTTCGTTTCTTAATTTTTGGATGTTTGAATATTCTGTGAATATTGCGTGGATTGCTAGATATCTTAGGATAATGTTTGCCTTGTTCGCAATATTTGAAAATATTCAAAATTAGGAATCTTTCCTAATCTAGCAACGTATCTGGACAACTATCCGACCTTATCCCTAAGGTATGATACGTGGCGATACGGAAAATCATTATCCTATCCATAATCACTTGGGTGCGATAATGATTTTTATCTGCTTTCCAAATTTGAATGATCGACTTTCCATTAATATCTATAACCCTATAGATATGACTGATAGTTCGATTTTTGTGCCTAATCCGAGTTTGAAACGAATCTTGTGGATCGCGTGGTTGTTTTAAATGTGGATGCCATCTTTGTTTAAATTGTTTTTCCTTTTCAAATAAAAAAGAAAATTCAAAAAATATCAGTTAGGATTTGAATTTGAATTTTGCATGTTTAGGAATCCTAAATGTATCTAGACGATAGAGTAATTATTTAATTTAAATTAAGATTGGAGATAATCTATTTCCTAGTTTAAATTAAGTAATATTCTAATCTTAATAGATTATTTAGGTTATTTTTTATTCCGAATTTTCACAAAAATCCCTAAAAAAGAATAAATTGTTTTATGGTAGATTAGGATAGATTGCATTCTTAATTTAAGTGATTTATTATTTCGAATTTTAACAAAAATCCCAAAAATAAGTCATGTTAGGATATGTTAAGTCACCATAGGTTGCATGTTAATTTAGGCATATTTTTATTCCGAATTTCATTAGAAAATATCAAAAATAAATCATTTGCCCGTCATCAGAATTAGGTCACGTCGTCGCATGACATATAGTTTGCATGCTAGGTTACGTTACTTGCATGTCATTTTTGCACGTCATTGCATATAGGTTAGCTTTCATTTAAATAAGTGAAAGTCCAAAAATTGAGTGAATCCCTTGTTAATTAGAAATCATATTAGGTTGTTGATGTGATTTTCTAGCTAACAATGCAGATGCTTACGTTGCTTCGAGGTAAGTAATTCCTCCAAACTTGCAATTTATTCAATGCTTTCTTGGGTGTTAAATTGGTGGTTTGCGCACCCGCATGAACACCTCACATGTTAGTGACTAAGTTAAAATGGATCCAGATTGCTTGCCAAAATATTTTTGAAAAGAAAAAGGTACCGAAAGGGCGTTAGACTAGATCTAGCGTAATCAAGTCCCCGGACTTAGAATCTCTGGTTCGTAGGAATAAAACATATCTCCCTATGTTTTATTTAGGTTTCTAATCGACCTACCACAAATTGATTAGTGGCGACTCCAAGCATGAAAACATTTACATGTTAAAAACTTAAACCCAAAGTTGCGAATTGGTAGGGCTTGGGAGGGCTCGAGTTAGGTTTAGTCCTAATAATCCATTAGCCTGAGAAGGTGAAATTTTTTAGGTCGCGACAGGGCTTGATTTAATTTGTTTAATGGGACGTGCAGTGGTAATTGGTGCAACATGGTGGCTTAACTATTTCGTTATGTGTTAGGTGTGCCAAGTCAGCTTTCACCGATTTGATTGATCATCGGTAAAGACAGCCCAGATGGTATTCGGGAGTGCTTTTATTTGACGTCTTCCCACAATCCGTGAAAATTGGAACTTGTTGAATGAATAATATGGAAATTACTACTTTTTTATAGGGTCTAATCTGGCCCAGTTATTTTTTTAATCGTATTAAATCTACCCAATATCTTATTAATCTATCTGACATTATATGCACTTGATAATGTGATATTGACAGTTTAATTCATCTTAAAATTAACATGGGACATTCTCTTTGGTTTACCCTGAATGTGCATAATATCTCGTCCGACCCTTCAATTCCTTCTTTCACAAAAATCTTATATAGATTCAGTGCAGAATGCAAGAATATATCTTGCTATTTTTTAATTAATAACCATTTAAGATTTAGACACAATTGGTTATTAGGGGGTTTCTTTGCAAGTTTGGAACTGGATAATGACATGGGTTCTTTTTTTCATGAAAAATTTTATGCGGCAGGAAATTCAAGGAAAGTAATTGATTTCCTCTTGTTTGATTGTGAGCATGAAAACGTTTTCCTCCTGTTAGAAAGGAGAAATCGTTTTCCTAATTTTAAGAGCAAGTACTTTCTTTGACTAGAAATGCTTTTCAGCTTACTTACAATTTTCAACGTTCCAAATATTAGAAAGTTTAGAAAATGTTTTCCTTCAAATTCTTTTTAACGAAACAAAACACTTCCCAGATGCTAAGCTACTGATTGGTTGTTAAAGACGCGAATGATAACCATTCTGTTTTCTTGTTTTCCTATTTTTTTGTTCCCCAAAACAAGTTTTGAACAGAAATCTGTTTGGTAAAATAATTTTATTTTTTTATTTCTAGGACAAATTTTTGCCCAAAAATAGATTTGGAGTAAAAATGAGAAGTTAAAATTTTCTACTTTTCTATTTCAGAAACAGAAATGGAAATTACAATTCTTTCTTTTTGCTCACTCTTGTCGCCCACCACCGCCCACTCGCCGCCCGCCGATCGTTACAGGCCATTGGCCCCCCGTCATCGCTCATCGGCCGTTTGCTGCTGCCCGCAGGCCATCCGCCACCACTCGCCGCTCGTTCGCCACCGCCTCTCGCCACCTGCCGTTGCTTGTTGCCCACCTATCGTCCACCGCCACCCGCCGCCGCTCACCGGACGGCTGACGATCCACCGCCACTTGCTAGCTTGCCATCAGAAATTTAAGAATAACTTATCAATAGAAATTCTACTCCGAGAACAAAAATTTTGTGTCGTTATCAAACACTATTTTTTGCTCATAAACTTGTCCGAGAAAGAGAACTAATTTTTTTAATTTCTAGCCAAAAATAGGCCCGGGAACGAGAAATGTTGTGATTCACGCCCTAATTGTCATGATGTGTTTAAGTAGTCTCCCAC
Source organism: Syzygium malaccense (assembly GCA_031216405.1). Taxonomy (NCBI): domain Eukaryota; kingdom Viridiplantae; phylum Streptophyta; class Magnoliopsida; order Myrtales; family Myrtaceae; genus Syzygium; species Syzygium malaccense. The sequence continues at coordinate 11,066,284 of CM062260.1, read as the reverse complement.
TTTTGAGTTTGAAAATAGACTCTCAACGAACCTACAACAAAGAAACAAAACCATTTTAGATTAGTTTTAAATAAGTCGGTCCAGATAAGAAATGAACGCATCATGAAAAGCTCCAAGGGATGCAATTGTTACTGACTCAATTTGTTAGGATGTCTGTTAATAAAATGCACTCGTGGCTCATACATACATTACATGTCTAGCCACATGTCTTTTTTCTACACCATCTTTGCCAATAAAACAGACGTTTTCAACTTGATTGACCACACTTTCTAGGCAACTAAGGATCCATAGTTGTTTCGATAAAAATAAAAGGATCCATAGTTGTCACTTCCTATAGTTTTTTCTTTCTTTTAAAAATTTACTTTCGTATTATTTCTTGCATGCAATGTGAAGAAAATAATTTACTCCTTCCATAGGACAAAAACAAAATCCATCAGATGTGTATTTGGCTAGAAGTTCCATTCAAGATTTAATTTGCCTCTTCCTTCGAATATTATAATCATGAAGACTAAAAAAGATCAAAAGAAAGAGAAAAGGGAAAGAGAAGATGCTCGTAATCTCATATGTTATGATAATTGTACACATGTAGAATATGGGCACCGTGCCCTTATAGAAAGATATATGAGTATCAAAAGAAAGAGAAAAAAAGGGAACATGCTTATAGTCTCATATGCTTGGATGATTGCATATATGTCAAATATGTGAACCATGCCCTCATATATTTTTCCTGTGAAAGATAAAGTGAGTTTGAATGCAAAGAAATTGTGACCAGGTTTAGACCTTGGCCAAAATCATGTAAAGTTTAGACAAAAGCGCTAGTGAACAATTTTATAACAACTCGAACGAACAATATTATACCGTAAACAAACCAACGAAGTCATGTTCAGATTATAGAGACATTTTTTTGGACTTTGGAACATAATTTTGCTCAAGAAGACATCTATTGTTAATATTGATTTACCTGTCAAGTATGTGAGCAAGAATTATGAGAAATTTTTTACTACCATTGTAATTCAAAACTGTACGGAAGATAGAAGATAGCAGAGCCGCCTTCCCCCGTGTGAACAGACGCCAGCACGCAAAGGGAGACGACTATTTCGCACGTGCGAGGTTAGCATCGTCGCCGAGAACGCGTGGGGGCGCGCACATATAAAGTAAAGCTACTGTTCCTTCAAGTCCACCATTGCTCAATTAAGCTTCGCTTCTCTCTGTAGTTCTTCACAGGTGATTACCTTTGTTTTCTTTTTTCTCGTTTTTGACAGTAATCTTTTCTTTTAGATCCAACATCGAGTATAGAACTAAACAACGACTTGTTCCTTTCTTTTCTTTTAGTTAATGTCTTCTTCTTCGTTTTGTGTTCAGGGTGATTAGATTACCCAGAAGAAGAAGAAGAAGAAGGTGGTGATCCAATGGAGATCTTATCGCCGAGAATATTTCCCCAAGTAATACTCCTTCCTGTTTTCCATGATTAGATTTCTTCGAATATAGACGTACCGATCAATAAATTCAATCACATGTTGATTCTTCTTCTTTTTCCCCCGTTTTTGGGGTGAATATCCACAGATGGTTGAAGATGCAGCTTATTTCCATCATCATCATCAGCAACAACTCAATTCCTCCTTCTCGCTTGATGATGAGTTTGATTTGTTCCATCCACATTTTCCTTCAGAACCCTACTCCAACTCATCTCCATCCAATCCACTCCCTCATATTAGCCCTGAGATGATGCCCAGTTTTGCCGTGCAATCAGTCAAAACTCCTCAAGCGTTCACCGAGAGGCCCCGTAAACAGCTCAAGACCGAGAGCTGGAACTCTCCTCGCACGATGGAGCACAAAACAATGACTTGCGATGCGGTGATAGCGTCGTCCCCATCCCCGTCTCGGTCTCCTGACTCCCACTTGATACCATTCGGGAACCCCGATTCATCTCCAGCCATATCCAATCCCTTCTCTGGTAAAGCCTTGGAAGACACCGAAGTGTATATGTGAAATCAGTACTTCGAAAATCTCTTCTTGTTAAATATTCTTAATAATATTAGTCTCCCTCTGATGTGTGTCAAAGGTACTTATGAAATCCAAAATTGTGAGGATCCACAGATCAAAAGCTCCAGCACGACAAGCAGTACGCCAGTATGCGCACAAGATCATGTGCTAGCTGAGAGGAAGCGCCGTAAGAAGCTCAGCGAGCGTTTCATCGCGCTCTCAGCCGTCATTCCCAACCTTAAGAAGGTACAAGTCCTAAGAGCTTGGAAATTATTGGGGGTGTATGATTAATGGGTGGGATTAAGCTAGAGATTAGGACAGATTAGTTTTGTTGTTAGCACCCGGCGAGAGAGAAGCAACACATCCATGTGTTAAAGAGTTCCACTTGCCCAAGTGGAGGATTTAATGCATGCTTTCTTGATATGTGGGGTTCTCTAAAAGTAGCTTCTCTCGAACACTTTATGCCACACGCGATTAATTCGTACGCCATAATGGCAATGGTTTAGTTATTTTGTTTCAAAAGATTACAACTTAAAGTTGATGCTCATCATGTGACGTGAAACTTGGTAAGATGACCGAAACTCTAAGTTTGCCAACTTAATGTATGTGAAGAAAAGAATGTCGATGACCCACAATCGTTGATAAGGGAAAATCCAAGGATGGGCTAATACTAGCTTAAAGTAGATGCACGCAACTAATAATTTCCCATATCTTTCTTGATCCCTGATTAAGGGGAGCCATTTCAAAATAATTTTCACGTCGTTAAAGAATTGCGCGACCCATAAATATTCTACCATTAATTTTAAATGCTTATTTCAGATGGACAAGGCTTCCGTCCTCGAGGATGCCATCAAGTACTTGAAAGAGCTTCAACAACGCGTCAAGACGCTCGAGGAGGAGGTGGCAACGAAGACCGTGGAGTCGGTCGTCATCGTGAAGAAGTCCCAACTCACCATGGATGATGACACGTATTCGTCGTCCGATGTTAACTCTTGCAGCCAAAGTGACCAGCGACTCTCGCTCCTGGAAATCGAGGCGCGAGTCTCCGGAAACTGCGTCCTCATCAAAATCCACAGTGAGAAGCGCAACGGTTTTATACCTAAAATGATCGGTGAAATAGAGAAATTGAACCTAACTGTTATGAATAGCTGTGTTCTACCCTTTGGAAGTTCCATGCTAGATGTTACCATCCTAGCTCAGGTAATTATATATAACACCACCATTTCTTCAAATTTTTCCCAGCTTTAACACCATATTGTTTGTTTATTTTCCGAGAAATGTTTTATGTCGAAAGAAATCTTACCAAATTTACCAAGTTAATTATTTATCTAATTCATAGGACCCAAAACTTATTTGATGACCCGATGAAAAATAAATGGGTTTTCATAAAACTTATTAAGGCACTCGACATTTCTCTTATTTTCTCCCCTTGTATTTGTAGTTGGCTCGGTGCAAAAGAAAAAATAAACTATATTTATGAAACGAAAATTTCTTGCAGATGGACGTGGAGTTCAGCATGAAGATGGGGGATCTCGTGAGGAAACTGCGTCAAGCTCTTCTGGATTTCATGTGATCTCCTGCAAAATTCTCATCTCGTCAGAAGCTGGCGAGCAACAACGTACAAAACCCTAATAATAACAGGTCATCTGTTTCATTTCCTTTGTATTGGGTCGAACTGTTTTTGAGACCATGGGGGAGAAAAAAAGGTTGCCCGTGAATCAATCTCTCTGATCAGACCACACCAAACTCTTCGCGAACGCCAAAACATTATTGGCTTTCGTTTTTGGACTGGAGTCTCCTATTATTTTGCAGGTGGGTTTTTTCCCTTACTTTTTGCGGGGTTACGTGGAGAGGAGAAAACTGGCACTTTACGTTATATCTTCTTTATAAGGTCGAATCAGCTTTTGGGTCGTTTTCAGAGTTACTGTGTCTTTCTGTTCGCTTCTAGGAATTGAATATTGGTGATGTATGATCTTATTTTCCCACTTGTATTTTAATTTCTTGTACATCCATGAGTGATCAATGTGTAGTTATGTACTTGTCCGTGAACATTTGAATACGAATCCAAGACCAGCATCTCCTCTGTTGCCAAGAACATTACTTTTCTTATTTTATTAATATGCATAGCTGAACGTGACAAGTTATAGTTGATAAGTACAAATGCCTCACCCTTCGAGGAATTATGTTTAATATATCCCTTTGTCGTTTAGTTATTGTAGAGCGATTCTGTTTATTAAATTATTCTAATATAACAACGTGTATGCACAAATAAGCCATGTTATGATCAATCAAAACTATTTACAACATGATAACACATAATTGATGAATAAATGATATTAAAAGATTATTTACTCAATGAAAAAATGGGAGAAGAACACTAGGAGTATCAAAAGTTATGTACGGCGCTCATTTTAATACCAAAAGTTTTTTTTTAATCACTTAAGCGCCAAATAGGAAAAAAAAACGATCATTTAAGTGTCAATTCTGGCCAAGTTGATTACCTGACCTTTATAATTAAAATTTTTAATATGACTTGGCATAGTTTTTAAAAAATCTAGTCCACATGGATGTCCAAAACGATGTCGCATAATCTAACTAATACTAAAGTGATCATTTTTTAACAACGACTGGTATTGAAATTATCACTTTGAACAAAATTTGTCACTCAAATTATCACTATTTACAATTTTTAGACGACATCGTTTAAGGGTTATATACTGACTAGGCACATTGGCAAGCCACTTAAGATTGATAAATTAATAAAATATGGCCACGTTGGATTTTCAGCAACCTAGATCAGAGTCGGCACTTAAGTGACTTTTTAAAAAAAAATGGCCTTTAAGTGATCCAAAAAATAACTTTTGGCACTAATGTAAACGTCGTACACAACTTTTGGCACTTCTAGTGTCCTTCTCCCATGAAAAAAATCAATAATTTAATAAATTCATCAATTACAATGTGAAAACTCTCCCGTTCCACTTTGGACAAATGTCCAAATAAAAACATCCTATTCCAAATTCACACAATTTCTCCATTTGGTATTCTTCAATAAACTAGTTCTGTCATGACTGCTGCCTGCAATAAAGCTGGCACCATTTCCACCACCACCACCACTGTGGCATGGGTAAGCGGACTATAATACCATCTATATTATTTATGAGCTGATCTCTCTCTCACATGCATAATTTTGTGTATCACGAAATGATGTCTTCCATAAGCAAACTAAACAAATTGAGCATGACAGTTCACTGTTTTTTTAAAGCATCTTATTTGAAGCACTTTTAATCCTGTCCATGTCTTCTCCTAATTTTTTTGTTGTCCTTTCCGCAAAGGCCTATCCTTAATTCCTTATGATTCCATTGCTTTTTCTTGAAACTTTAGATGGTTTCCCTACTGCCATTCTGAATTTGATAGGATTAAAAAGGATTATGAGATTGTATGAGTTTATGGTTAGATTGTAATTGATTTATGTAACCGTAACTATTTTTGTTAGATTTCTTTCTTTCTTGTCCATATTATTGGAAACTTGTTTGCATAGTTCTTTGCTATAGAGGTTCGTGCATAACGCAAATCAAACCCCGGATCTCATGAAAAACAATTGGCTGCTTTTACTACCGGATCAACCATTTTAGTAGCAATTTGCTCCCATTGTTATCGTTCATAAGGGGAAATAATGCAGAAAACAGTGCGGACCAGCAAAATGAACAACATTATTTGAAGATAACTAAATAAGCAACGTGTGCCCTATTTCCCATTATCAAATGCCATCGGTACTTTAATTTTGTTGGATGCTTCTGTCTTGGTCCTTAAGTAACCAATCCGCATCATAACACATTGCAGTAGAAATTAGGTTGTCCATTCTATATAAAGTATCGTACCACACAAATGGCTATTCATTATGGGTGTGTTTATATATATATATAATTGGATGATGATTCAATAGTAAAAGTTCGATCAAATAGTCCCACCCAGCGTAAAGTACAATCAATACTTGGATGTGTCAATTTTTTGAGGCAATTTGTGTATTCTATGAGGATTTGCGTTTGATTAACTATGAAGTTTCGCATTGAAACACGTTTCATAGAGCAAGTTGGACTTTCAAGCTGAAGTTCTCTTCTTTGACCCAAATAAAAAAGAAGAAAAAGATTAAGCTTTTCTAGTCTTTTTATGGACGGTGGTGAGTCAATAGTTTAATCATTCAGTTTCGTGAAAAGTAAACCTCTTTAATTTGCTTTTCTTTTTCTTCTTTCTTTATTTTTCTTTTTGCTTTGAATAAATTACAAGAAAGTTCGTCCAAAAGTTTAGGAGAAGGCAATAAAATAATGTAATCCAAGTAGAACCTTCACCAGGTCCACCAACGAGCGGCGTGTTAAAAGAATCTGTAAAGGGCCATGTTAGTGGACTGCGACAAAGACTTTGAATTAAACAACATTTATTACTTTTTAGGAGGAAATTTTTGGTCCACGAATTTTCTTTTTGGTTTTTCTCATACGTGACGCCGCGGCTAAACTTGGACGTATCTCCTATTAATTGTGACAGTCGTATTCATAAGTGCTCTAAAAAAAACCTATTAAACAAAGAAGATATATGATAGGAAAAATATCACCAAAAATTTCAAATTATGCCACTTGTGATAAATTTATCCCGAACTTTTTTTGTGACACGAAAAACCCCAAACTATGCCACTTGTGACACATTTACCTCACAATACTTTGGCGCAAAGGTATTTTCGTCTTTTTCCTTTTTCTATTTCTTTTTTCTTTTTTTTTCTTTCTTCTCTCTTCCCTTTGCCAGTCACGGCAGAGGGAAGGTGGCGAGGGCGGCCCTCGCCAGCGTTAGGGTTGGGTGAGGGCTGCCCTCGCCCCAACATCGGTGAGGGTCGCCCTCGCCAGATCCGGCGAGGGTTGCCCTCACCCGCCCAAGCAAGGGCGACTCTCGCCTGACGTTGGCGAGGGCAGCCCTTGCCCAACCCCAACGCCAGCAAGGGCCGCCCTCGCCGGCTTCCCTTCGCCATGGCCGGCGAAGGGAAGAGAGAAGAAAGAAAAATAAAAGGAAAAAAAATAGAAAAAGGAAAAAGATGAAAACATCTTTTGGCCAAAGTATTGTAGAGTAAATGTATCACAAGTGGTATAATTTAGGGTTTTTCGTGTCACAAAAAAATTAAGATAAATTTGTCACAAGCAACATAATTTTGAGTTTTTGGTGATGTTTTCCCTATATGATATGGCTGAAAAAGTGTCCACTTTTCCAACCCCTCTCGCTTTATAATTGGGTTTTGCTTTGCTTGAATTTACAGTTCTGTCATGTGAGTTCAAATATTTTCCGATCAGGAGTATACAAATGTGTAGAACTGCTCATCTATCAAAGACAATAAAAAATATATAGATTTCAAAATTATATTATTTCATGAGAAAAATGAGGAGATTAATAAAATACGTTTGCTTAATTATTTGAAAATTGGCTTACTTTTTGAATAAAATCCTATAAAGTTTACCGCTAGTGAAAAAAAAGTCAATTTGAACGGGTAGGATTTTCTCAGTGAGAAACGAGTATCTATTAGAGAAAATTGTACCACATTCTGTGTATAAACCTCGCACATACAATTGTCACACCTTTGACCAATTCTACATATAGATATCACGCATACAGTATGTACTTTGTATCTACAATTAAGAACGTTGGATGCTTTCCTAAGTATACTTTAGGCTAACATTTGTGCAACAAACTTAGCACACCTCAATGGTTTATTAAATATAGGGTTAATACCGCGAAAAACCCCAAACTGGTATGCCTATGATAATTTTACCTCAAACTAATTTTTTGACTACCAAAAACCCCAAACTAGTACATCTATTATAAATTTACTCTCAGTTTATTTCTGTTAAATTTTACTATCAAATTGTATTGTTAAATGACGCGCGGCAATTGACGGATGTACTAATTTTATGTTTTACCCTCCGTTTATCATAGGTGTACCAGTTTATAATTTTTTGTGGTATTAATTCAATTTAATGGAAATTAATGAATGGTAAATTTATCACAAGTGTACCAGTTCGGGATTTTTGGTGACCAAAAAATAAGTTGAGGGTAAATTTGTCACGGTTGTACTAATTTAGGGTTTCTCGTGATCAAAAAAATAATTTGGGGTAAAATTGTCATAGATATACCAGTTTTGGGTTTTTTGTGATATTAACCCTTAAAAATAAGGGTTATCCCAAATCCCAAGATTGACATAGGTGGTTGGGGTGTGAGAATTTTTTACTCAAGAAATGTAGGGCACCCATTCAAATCTTACATGCGTGTAAACTAGTCTGGATCATGACTACCTGCACTAGCCACAAGTTTGAACTTAACCGATTCATGGGGGTGTAAGGTGTTCCATGAGTCTTTGGGAATCAAGCTTCTCAACTGTGCTCTTGAATTATCAAAAAATATTAAAGAAGGTCAATCCATAAGAGTGTTAGGGGTAAGATTGTTTCCTTAACTAGGCTAATGTCGAGAGAACAAGAAGTTGACGTTGAGCTCGAGAATTGAGCATTGTAAGGCGCAAAGTTCGAGCCATAACATGCATTCGCCAAAGACAACAATATGCTTTTGTCACGATACATTATCAGCATACAGCTTGCGCTACTTGCGACTCGATGACACTCCAATGGTTGCGACATATGAGCCATTTCATGGAACATCGATGGTCACTACATCTAGGATTAAAGTTGGAAATATTAACTTGCTCTTTTAGCTAGAAATATGATGTTCAAAATGACAGTTACCTACCCAAGGGCAATGGAGACTTTTTTTACTTTTTATTCAACTAAAAATTAGGAAAAATTAACTTAAAGATTAGTGAGAAAGACCAAAGGTGATCTCCCCCTAATAGAAACAACATGAAATGGACTTGAGAGATGGGGAAGGACGAAATTTGGGTTTGTTTTAGAACTGAAGATTTTGGCCCAATTTCATGGGCCAAAAACTCATATGGGTCCTAAGTTTCAAAAAAGTTGTGACTGAGGCAGAGTCCACGACTGGTGTCATTGGAGGATAATTACCCCATTAGAAGATGGGCTTGATCAAGTGGTGATATAGCATATTTTTAGGAAGGGCAACATTTTGTGGTGAGTGATTGGAGAGCGACCAATTTGAAACCCAACTAGATATGTCCTTTGATGTGGTTGGTAGTTTTTCATTCCTTTCACAAGTATTGGTAGATTTACGAAGGTCGATCCACCAAATAGTGCATTAAGTGATGCGGCGGACTGTAAATGAATTATACCCAACATTTATGGAATTCATCAATCACTTTCTATATACTAATTTTGTAAAACGGTATTACTATTTCAAGCATTGTTCTAACTTTTTGGACAAGGGTCAGCGACCAAAGTTTCACCAAATCAAAAGTAGGGAGGAACAAACACGGAAAGGGATAACACCAGATCGTGGGATATAGCTGAATACCGACGACCTCTTTTGTACTGGATCAACACGACATCGTTGTTCTCTGTATCACTTTGATTCCCCTATATACCTGACATTACAAATTGTCCCACCACACTAGAGTTCAGAAAACTTGGATTGCCAGAACAAAGCCTTTTCCTTCTCTTCTTGCCCAGAAGGAGAAAAGAAGCCCACTTGACAAAAAGCATGTTCAAATCAAGACAAAATTGGAGTGGATTTATTGAAGTTTGACATTCAGACACACAGGGAGATCAGTAGACCAAAAATAATGACCGGCACGATTAATTACTACAGGTGATATGGTCCTGCAGTTTCAGCAAGCCCACACACTTGATGGGCCTCATTTAGAAAAGAAAATTAAACAATAGAACAAATGAGAAGATAATGTTGGGTCCACGGTAGCCCACGGTAAAGAAAATAGTATGTCTCCTATGAGATCATAAATTCGAGTCATATCATGAACGATCTCTGTCAAGTTGGACATTTGAGTTCTGAATAGATTGAGTGGCAATGACTTTAGTCGAACTCTAAATAGATTGAGTGGCAATGGGTTTAGTCGAATGGTTCGCAACATGTGTGGGACATGTGTTCACATGGGTAGTCGCGCCGATAGGCCCTTGACAAAAATGTTAAGAACTCACATGCACAAAATGTCAAAAAAAGAGAAATTCCAAAGCGGTTAAATATTGAGATCTTGACGAAATTAGACAGCAATTAATGCCTAAATAAAAATAAAAAAAATAAGATCATCATAATTTTATGGGATAAGTATAGTGGATGTCCTAAAACTTATCACGAAAATGCAATTGATCTTAAAACTTTTACAAAATGCAATTAAGTCTTAAAACTTGTCACGAAAATGCAATCGAATCCTAAAATTTTTAAAATGTGCAATCAAGTTATGAAACTAGTCACGGAAGTGCAATCGAGTCCTATAACTTTAAAAAAGTACAATCAATGGAAAGACTTTATTAAACCGATTTAACAGGTTTTATGACTTGATTGCATTTTTTGAAAGTTTTAGGATTCGATTACACTTTCATTAATAGTCACCATGTCTAGTATTGAAGTTGGAAAATATTATTTTGTTCCTTAAGGTAGCAATATGATGTAAAAATGACATTTCATGGGGATGAGATGACATGATTTCAATAACAACTCTCACACAAACATAAGTTTAAAATGGGAGGACTGGAAGACAGTTACCCACGCAAGGCAATGGAGATTATGTCTTACTTTTTATCCAATTAAAAGTTAGGTAAAATTAAATTAAAGAATAGTGAGAAAGGCCAAAGGGGGATCTCCCCCTCCGTAGTAGTAAAAGATACAACACATGGTCAGGGACTCTAGAGATAAGGTAGGAATGAATTTGGGTCTATTCTAGAGCTGAAATTTAGCCCTATTTCATTGGCTCAAAACTCATATGGGTCCTAAATTTCAAAAGGGTTAAGATTGAGGATTTGGGTTTGTTCTAGAGCTAAAATTTAGCCCATTTCATTGTCTCAAAACTCATATACTAAATTTCAAAAGAGTTATGATTGAGGGAGAGTCCCCGACTGATGTCCTGTGACCCATGTGTCTCTATTGGAGGATAATGACCCCGTTAGCAGATGGGCCTGATCAAGTGGAGATATTGCATACTTTTAGGGAGGAGTGATTGGAGATTGACCAATTTGAAGCCCAACTAGGTATGTCCTTTGATGAAAGTGGGAGTTTCTCAATCATTTTACAAGTAATGGTAGGTTTAAGAAGATCGATCCACCTAGTAGTGCATTTAAGCGATGTGGCAGACTGTACAGATGGATTATATCCAATATTTTACAAAAGTCGACAATACCACTTTTTCATATGCCGATTCTATAATACTATGTTTAGCATTGTTCTAATTTTTTAGACAAAGCTGAGCGTCCAATCTTTTCGCAAAATCAAAAGTAGGAACAACCACATGGTAAGGTTTGGCACCAGGTTGGGAAAGGAAAATGGCAAGAAAATCTCCGCTATTCTAATTTTATATCCTTTCCATTCTCACGAAAATTTTAAATTATTTAAAATTTTCCACTCAAATCTTTATTTCCTCCTATTTTCCCCAATTTCCCAAGCATAGCCAAATGCCCATGACCACTTTTGGATTGTATGAACACCATATACGGATCAATCTCTCAGCTTGGGATAGGATGACCCAAGTACCCTCAAAATGTGCATAACATGTGCGATGGTGAGAGGAGACAAGAAGAAGCCCACTGGACAGAAAGCATGTTCAAATCGAGACAAATTGGAAGTTGACCTGACAAACAAGCAAGAAGACAAGACACGATGCTTGATGTTGACAATTCCAAATTTTTTTGCTGATCGATTTCCAATTTTAAGACATGGAGGAAAAAAGGGGAAAAGATCTTAAAAGGCAAAACAACAATATATTTATTGGAATTCCAGTGGATTTATTGAAGTTTGACATTCAGACACGCTGGGATATATCAGTAGACCTGAAATAATGACCGGCGGATCCAATTACTACAATTGGGATTCAGCAAGCCCAGGCCTTGATGGGCCTCATTAAGTACAGGAAAAAAAAGACACATAACAAATAAGAAAAAGAAGAAGAAAAGCTTGTCTTACGAGAGATCACAAATTCAAGCCATATCATGCACGAATCTCTGTGGAACTGTGTCTTGAGCATTTGCTAATTTGCGCAAAGAGAGTTCCCGACTTTCCGAACGTAATCAAATAAGGCTGAGGTAACGGTAATGGGCTTGTCAAGTCAACCTCTCGGACGTTTGAGTTCCATATACACTGAGCGGCAATGGCTCGAGTCGAAACGGTCTGCAACGTGTGCGGAACACTTTCGGCTCGCTCAGATGGGTAGTCGCACGGATAGGCCCTTCCCCCGATTTTTAATCTCAAAAAGAAAATCTGGGCTCAGGACCACCGTCACCTACATTTGTGCCAGAAATGATTTGCGGTCCGTAGGTGATCTCTCATTCTGGGGGAGTCTGGACCACGAGGGGTCTCTCCTTTTCTTTCGCCACACGACATCCTCTCCAGTTTATGGCATGCATGTTGTGCCGAGTGGTCGCTTCAACATCGATTGTAGTGGATCGAAAAGCAAACTACGCATTGGTGGCATGTGCGGCTTGCAGCTATAGAACAGACCCGATAGAAAAGTGGGAAAATCTATGATTTTGGAATTGAGGGATCTTGACGGTATTGGTGCTACATTTACTGTGCATCACTCACTTGAATGCTTCATCCTTTTATACGATAATTTTACCTGTCTCAACCTTTATAAAACAATCATTTGAGTGACTCCAACGACTTGACTTCAGTTATTAAATTCGGCATGCCATTGTTTTTAATGTGAGGGCTCGTCGGAGTTGCTTAACTAGACGGTCTTAAAACGTTTTTCACACGAAAGCGATCATTCATACATTTTTGGCACTATATCCATAGTTTGTAAATTTCGGCACTAAAAATGTAATATTGTATGCACGGAATTTATGCGACGAATAACGTCGTTCCATTGATCCACGAATTGAGAAAATGTGGTTAAATTGGCTCACAAACGTGCCCTAGCATTCATAATCCATTTTCACAAAGGCTCCAAACTCTGTTGTTCGATCTCACGATAGAGAGAGGTAAGAGAAGGAGCAAGCTGCAAAGAATGGGATGGGAGGCGAAGAAAATTTTGCTCACTTCCTTTTGTTTTTGGAGGAAAGTAAATAGTTCTATGACTTTCAAAGAAGTTATTTGGATAGGGAGATACAATCCATGATTTTAATGTTGAGTATAACAAAGTAATGCAAAACGGTGGTGATGTAGGATATTTGCTTTGAGATTTTGCTTCTAGCTCACCACATCGTTTTGTCAATTTCCAGAGTTAAAAAGTGTAGTGCCAAAGATTTACGAACGATTAATTTAGTGCCAAAATATTATAAGCGATCACTTTAGTGCCATTTTTTTTAAACGCGCAATCAAGTGACTTTGACAAATAGTAGCTAAATCACTTTTATAAATAAATATTGTAATATGTAATATCCTAGGAAGTTGATATTCATCACTACAATCAAATGAACAATGGAGATGGACTTTTTTTTTTTTTATAACCGAGATGTCCGCACGGCCGGCAAGCTAGGGCTCAAACCAGCGTTGATGCCCGACTAGCCCTCGAGGGGGGCTAGCGCAGCATTCCACCGCCACGACCCCCCACTTAAATCACCGATGGGCGAGTTTGAACTCAAGACCTCTCGTGAAAGGAACTGAGCGCAAACCAACGTGGCCACCGATGGGTGGGTATGGAGATAGACTTTTATAGGTTGCTAATTGGAAAAAGATTGAGATTAATGTTTTGAATATTGAAGTTAAAGAGACATATTCTTTTCTCTCTCTTTCTTCCAAAAACTCAATTTTGTGATAAACACATGACATGAGAGTATGAATAGCACTATTTTTGTTCAACATAATACCATGAACAGCATACGTAACTAAACATGTCTTTGATTGGTGGGTTACAAGTTATGGACATCACTCATGTGCCAACTTAATTAAATATAAACATGGGCGATGTCCATGTTTGTAAATTATCAATCAATATGTTGGTCTTTCCTCCTATCAAGGATAGAAGAAACTAAGACCCTTATACTTATTCACGTGAATGATGAATGAGACACCGGACATAGACATATCTTTGACCTCGTAGGCTTCTCATAATCATAACAACAAAAGGAGAGAGCGTCTCTTTTATATGGAAAACATGGCAAGAAACCTACTCATTTACACTCATGGCATCCGCCCATATCACTTGAGAAGCCCACTCTGATAGCCATTATAACGGGTAATGATTTTCTTGGCCGAGGATAAGCTCGTACGAAGCCTGGTGAGCTAGCTGAAACACCATAACATCCTTTCATTAGATTCTTCTCAAGATCAGTACAATGAATGGCATTAAAATTACTAATTGTAACATTCCCTATTTGACTCAAGCGTCTAATCCTTCAAGCCAAAAATGTAGATAACTTCAACAGACAACAATTGGTTTTAACTCCCCGTGGGCATCATCAGGAGAGCAGCATCGGCTGCTGAGCAATTTGTTGCACTGTGATCAACTCTACCTTGAGAGTTCTTCTCCAAGAAGATTAACATCGCGTCATGTCAACACAAAAACTCAGATACACTTCAATGAACAAGTTAAATGCATGTCATGCCTTCTGCAATCTTCATACTTCATCCCGATTGGACAAAAATCCCACTTATAAGCTCACATGTGACCGTGCCACCGGCAGCATCACTAGGAGTCTTTAGAACTAGGAGAATATACCAGCTAACCAAATTATTTTGCTCCCTGGGATTAAGTGAAAATTCCTGAGAAGGAAGTCAACAATGTGGTGCTTCTGTGTCTTCAGAAAGGGGGGACCACATTTTATCGAATCAATCCCACTTCTGTTGCTCTTTAATCATATAAGCAAGGTAACATCAGTTACCTCACTATATAATAAGTACAAAAGAACTTTACTCAAATTGCTGTATATGCTAAAAAAAACAGGCACTTCACATAGATATACATGTGAAGTCCTTGTGGATTAGTCAAAAATCAAATTAGATATACATACGGTACGTGATATTACCTAGTCAATTCTAAATTTATTGTACGGATGCCGATTCAGTGAATAAACACATGAGAGTATGAATAGCAACATTTTCATTCAACATAATACCATGAACAGCACACATTAATAAACATATATTTGATTGGTGGGTTACAAGTTACGGATATCACTGATATGACAACTTAATTAAATATAAACGTGGATGATGTTCATGTTTGTAAATTATCAATCAATATGCTGGTCTTTCCTCCAATTAGGGATAGAAGAAACTAAGACCCTTATTCACATGAATGATGAATAAGACACCGGACATGGACATATTTTTTACCTATCAGGCTTCTCATAATCATAAGGAGGTATTCTCTTTTATATGGAAAACATGGCAAGAAACCTACTCATAAACACTTATGACATCTGCCTGATACCCATTATAACTGGTAATGATTTTCTTGGCCGAGGATAAGCTTGTACGGAGCTCGGTGAGCCAGCTGAAACACTATAACATCCTTTCCTCGTTAGATTCTTCTCAGAATCAGTACGGTGAATCGCATTACAACAACCAATCGTAACATGCTCTATTTGACTGGAGCATCTAATCCTTCTAGCCAAACATGTAGATAACTTCGACACACAACAATTGGTTTCAACTCGCAATGGGCATCATCAAGGGAGCGGCATCAATTTTCAAGCAATTTGTTGCACGATGATTGACTCCACCTTGAGAGTTCTTCTCCAAGAAGATAAACATCGCGTCCTCGGAATGTTAACACAAAAACTCAGATACACTTCAATGAACAAGGTAAACACATATCATGCCTTCTGCAATTATTAACCTCACTCTATAATAAGTACAAAAGAACTTACTCAAATTGCTGTACATCCTAAAAAAAGAGGCACTTCGCATAGATATACATGTGAAGTCATTGTGGATTAGTCAAAAATCAAGGTGAATTCATTTCGTGAAAAAATGAGTGATTTGAAAAACATTCTTTGAAAAATGAATGCTTATATTGTTTAAAAAAATTAGTTAAAGAAAAATATTTTCATTATCAATAACAATCTATGCCTAACTATTTTCATGGGGAAAATTACCAAAATAGTCATAAACCTATTGTAATTGTGTCAATTCAGTTTTAAACATTTTTTATGCCAATTCAATTCTAAACCTTTTGCATTTGTACCAATTCAGTCCATCTGGCCAATTTTTGCCAGCCGGTGCTAATGTGGATGCCATTTTGGTGCCGGCCATCCGATCATTGCTGACGTGGCAAAAAAATATTTTTTCCGAATTTTTTTATTAAATTTTTTTTCTTTTCTTTTTCTCCTTCGTCTTCTTCAACCTCTAGCCGGTCATCGGACCGGCAACTAGCCAAAGGCTAGGGCCGGCGAGGACAAGCTTCACCAGATCTGGCGACCATGGGTTTCGAAAAGCCGGGGCTCCAATCTGCAGCGGGCGCAGCTCTCAAGTTTGCACCTTTGGCACTCCAGTCGAAGTTCTAAAGCTTGGGTTTTCCCGTTCGTATCCGAGGGTTTTAGGGTCTGGTTCTTTGAGTACAATGGTCAGGCGCACACTTGTCCAGGTTTCGACCAGCCCAACGTTGTTGAAGCTGAATGCCCTCCCTCCTCGTGACTCTCCGAATTGCTTGCCCTGCCTCCCCGCCAAACCCCAGAAGCATCAGCGTTGAGTCCAAGCGGCGAAGTCCGACAATGCGGGGCACACGCGGCAGCCCCCGTCTTTGCCCGAGCAGCAGAGGAGGAGCCCAATCACGATCGTGCTGGACGTCCCTCGCACCATCTAGCAGCAGACGTTGCGCCCGCTAAGCGATTACGGGTTCAGCTGGAGAAGTGTCTGGGAAGGCGGGGTCAGGTTGTTCTTGGTGTCAGGCGCCATGTTCTTGGCACTAAGCTTGGCTTGGTTGAGGGCAATCGGCAAGGACAAGAACTTGCTAGGTCTGGCGCAGCTCATCCTCACCAGCCGCTGGCGAGGTTGGCCTCCCCCAAGTGTGACGTTGCTGGGTGAGGACAACATCACCGGCGGCCTCGCCCAACAACGTCGCTAGCGAGGGCTTATCTTCACCGTCACTTATTGGGTGAGGTCGGCCTCGCTCGAAGCGACCAGCGAAGACAAGACCTCGCCAGATTTGGCGAGGCTCGTCCTCGTCGGCTGCTGGCGAGTTCGGCCTTGCTAGCGGCCAGCTGGGCCGACCTCACCAGCCCTAGCCTCTGGCCAGTTGTTGGTTCAGCAACCGACTAGAGGTTAAAGAAGAAAAAGGAGAAAAAAGAAAGAAAAGAAAAGAAAAAAATTAATAAAAAAATTTCGAAAAAAAAATATTGCTTTGCCACGTTAGCATTGGCCGGTGCCAGATAGTGTCCACGTCAACACCGGCCGCCAAAATTGGCCAGATGAACTGAATTGGCACACAAAAAAAAGTTTATGACTGAATTGGCATAATTGCAATAGGTTTAAGACTATTTTGGTAATTTTCTCATTTTCTTGGGTGACGAAAAAAATTTCATTTATTTTATTTTTCTAAACGATATAAGCGATCATTTTTTGGAAAATGTTTTCCAAATCATTCATTTTCCGCGAAATGAACGCATCCCAAATTAGATATACATACAATACGAGAAGATTACCTAATTAGTCATAGATCTATTGTACAGATGTCGATTCAGTCCTAAACTTTTTAACTTTGCTAATTCATCCTAAATTTTTGTGCGAAATTTCAAAATAGTAATTCCGATCAATTTTAACTGGAAATCGCTAACATGGCGGTCAAGTCATCACCGGCCATTCTATGTGGCATACAACCACATTAGCGATTTTCATCAAAAATTTTAAGATGAAGTTAGCAAAATTAAAATGTTTAGGACTAAATTAGCATCCATATAATATGTTCAGGACTGATCGAACAATTTTCCTCTTATGGTACTATGCAGCCAACCTGAGTGAGATGAGACCATGATACCGATTGGATTGTTGTATACTTCATTCAATCTATCATCTCATAATATCATATTATGGCCAGAGACCACCAATGAAATTCCTGGGGACAAGGAATCTACTAGCGTTTAAGGGTGTCTTTCTAAACTTATTTTGTCTCAACTGCTTAGCACATACTTAATTTGATTCCATGACATCAACATACAATGATTAGGGCACCAAATCAATGAGCTTGTTCCAGAACGAACCGAGTTCAAACAAACGGAATCGCATCATATTGTTCGGTTTTGCTGCGATAGCTCCTTACATAGAATATACATGCTTGCTAAACTAGAAGAAGGTGATGGACCATCAAACCCTAGGAAAGGGACATAACATTATTATGGACACATCGCCGTATGAAGTTGCAATGCGAAAACGATCATTATGGACTGAATATGGTAGACACCTGTGATTGTGTCCTTGGCCTGTGTCGAACCACTTTAGCATATCTTAAATTAAAAAATAATATGTATTATCTATACACATGAATATAATGTAACCGAGAAATTGGTGCCCATATTACTCCACCGCTGAACAAAATGTTCCAACAACATATGATAACAACTAGAAAATGTTCCAACATCATGATCCCATATATTCCATAAAATTGCTTCTCTCCCTTTTGTTTCCTGGTAGGGAGCGAAAAATGTTAAGAAAATTGAACTCTCATGCACTTAAGCCGATTCGCAGTCAAAAATTTGTTACCCTAGACATTTATTGCGCATGGTTTAAGGATAGATTCCTTCAATTATTATCTGGTAAATTCTAGGCCCGAACCGTTTGCACGACGCAAGGTACAACATAGGAGAAAATTCGATATGATACAACACGATGCACTAACTTTATATATTAATGCAAATTAAAACGTTTTCATCTTAATTAAGTTAATTTGCATGTAGAATTAAAATCAAGATGTTTTAAATCGACATGAGTTACAAATATGATTACGATGACACAAGTTGCCAACCTAGGCAAAGGTGGTGGAGTTCGGCAACACGCGGAAAACATCATTTCAGCAAGTTTATACTTTAACAATCTTTTCCGCATTAGAGAGCATCGTAATAATGATGGACGTGGAAATTATGGGCAAGAGGCCAAAACCAGCTTTTGCTCCTCAATGCACCGCAGTTTCACAAAAGCATTTTATTTATATCTGCACCACACAATCTACTAGACGAAGTACTAATTGAACAATCCACTTTAGCCGTTGCTGCATGATGGAAATGTTGAGGGAGCACTCGATCGATTCCTCCTTTCGATTTGGTCAAAATGATGAGTGTGTTCTTCGATGTGTTGACAGAGCTCAACTGGGTCATCAATGATGAGGCCCATGTGGGGAGCTAGGAGATAGAAATTTAAGAATATTATTGCTGGATTTGGCTGTAGCTTTAGTAATGACTATTGAGGTTTCGAATATTTCAATTTTTGGGTTTCATAAAGTAAAGTTTTTTGCATAATGTGATGATTCCCTAGACAACGCAAGGAAAAGCAGACAAAAGAGAATTGGCTTTTGCAGGCTGTGAAAGTTTAGTGCTTGTGTAATCATCTTCCACATTCCCTATACTTTTAGCAGAGTTTTAATTTATTTGCATGGGCCAACTAGTCGTTCGGGCATGATTTAAAAATTGTTCAAAGTCCAAAGACGTAGACCCCCATCTCGGATGTGACAGAGAAAGATTACAAGAGTGCCGGAATCTATTTGCTCTATTCTTACAATTGAGTTTTTTATCGTTGAATCGAAAAAATAAAATATTGCAACCATCCAAGCTGAGATTTCTAGAACGGACTCTAATGTGTTGCATTTCATTTTGCCCCCATCACATTTACCATTAGTTCACATTAAACAAAAAATTTAGGAACCGGGTTTTACCCCCCCCCCCCCCCCCCGGGGAAACTTGCATTTTGTTATACTTGTTAACACCATTAATATCTTCGTAGCATGTGGCATGCCCATGCTATTCAAGGGGGCTGCAACTTTTTCTTCTATTTCGATTCAATTTAAATTCTCATTTATAGAAATTATTTTCTTTGTATTCATTTAGAATCAGTAATTTTCTTATCTTCTATTTTTTTTTATAATCTTTCTGAATTAAACAGACTAAAATTGAAAGTATAAGACTTTGCCCCGGTAAAACATGTGCATGACATGTGCTAACATACATAACGAATGATGTTGATAAGTATAACGAAAAGCAAGTTCAAGAGGGTAAAGTGTAACTTTTCAAAGTTCGAGATTTAACGTACACAAACCCCAAGTTGATGGGGGAGGAATAAACCGAAATTTTTCTTATATTGTACCTTATGTAATTAAATTCATGTAAATTGGCAGTAAAGCAAATAGTACCAAAATCACAAAACACTCTTTAGAAAGTTCTTTTTTATCAAGTTACGTAGGAATGTGTGATACCCAATTTCACGTGATATGCATTGTAAAATTCTAAAGTATTGCTCTGAAATGAACACTCAGCTTTTCACTTTGAAAAAGCAATGTTGTGCATGGCACGTTCAAATATACAGTACGTACAACCAGTCGTCACCAGCTATATTCCTCATATTAGAAGATATCATTGAATAATTTGTTTTAATGATCCCGTAAGTGGGGATCATTAATGATGAACACAAGAAGCTCCCGTTACTAAATATGCATAGGGGCCAGGTGCCATTAAATGGTTGTCAGCCAAGAAGTCAATGGGTGTTAATTTTCTAAAATTGTTTAGTGGCAGTGGATATCGTGGTTTCGGCAGAAAACATTAAGTGTAGTCTCTTGTGATAGGAGATTACTCAAATAACCTCGGTGATCGACTCAGTTGGTCGAGACATTTGAAGATTTTCGATTTGAAAATTAAAGATCGCCCGTTCAAATCCCACTAAATTATATGGAAACTAGGTCGGAGCCACCTGCACAGGCCAAAACCTAGACCTTGATCAGTTTGTAGGGCTAATAGGGTGTTTTACGGACCTCCAAGTAATTATCCAGCCTCCGTCCTACCCTTGGATCAACCAAAACAAAAACAAGATTACACAGATAATAAGTATGTCCGTTTACTACTTTAAGATCTCACTTCAAATCATCACAACACTCATGCATACCATTCCAACCTCCAATCCAAGCTTACTTAGGTTATGTGACCTAAGCTCGAAGATTGTAGGGGGCACCCCATGTCCCCATGCCCTAAACCGTGCACATGAACTAGAAAAACACTTCTTTTTCTTGTTATCACATGATGTACGTGCGATCGACCCACGTTCACTGTCCTAAAGACTTTGTGTTTGTGCTGTGAAGAAACAATAAAGATCGAAAAAGACAGAAAGATAGAAAGTTAAATCTTTTTTTTCACGAAACAAGAGAAAGGAACATGAAAAAGAGAGAAGCATTTACGATCTCAAGGAAAGCTGGAGGATTGGAGTCCAAACGGGAGGGGACAAAAGGAACACCCATCGAGACATCGAACTCCAACTTTGTTCTGATGAATGGGGTACAACGTGTTTTCTGGGGTGGAGCTGCTTCGGGCTCGTGAATTAGATAGCTGAGCCCCAAGTTTCGTTCCTAGTTCTGAGTGAAGTTTCAAGGGTTTTTTTTTTTAATTTTTCTGATGTTTTGATTAGTAGTTGTTCTTTTGCCCTGAAATTAAAATCTGGGTCGGTCCATTCAAACCGAATCTTTCTACCCACTCCATCTCAGTCAACCTGCATTCAATTTAACCCCCAAAAATGATTGAAAAATGCGTCCATTAAGATGATTAAAATAAAGGGCATGCAAGATGATTGCTGCAACTATTCTTAGATCGATGTGCTTTAGATTTTGTGCGTATGGATCCCTTATTTTTTTGTGGCTTTTTTTTTAGTAGATTATGCACTTAGCTTAGAGAAAATAAATACCGCAAACATAGCATGAGGGTTTCATTTTGCTACATCTTTAATGTGTTATCTGGCCCTCTTCATTATTTTCAAGGATGATTTTGTTAAATTTTGATTTATAGCAAAAGCCACCATCTTTTTAAATACATTTGCTTCAATTTAAGAATGTCGAAATAATTAAACTCAACGGATTTGTTTAGAAAAGCACACCAAGGAATTCTTCATCTCAAAAGCACTTCCATATGAACTTAGCTAAATGACTTGAATACAAGGCCAGCAGTTCTCGACACGATTCGTTTGCATGACACAATATAACATCACACACAATTAAACGGGTTTGGGTTTTATATGAGTAGGTTAGTGTCATAGATGACACAATAGAAATCGTGTCTTACACACATTGATCCTCTTAACCTGTCTAAATATGGATTGGCGCATTTAAGTTAACGTGTTAGCGTGTCATTTTTTTCAATGTGACAAAATTAAACAAAATTTAACACATTTAATTCTCATATTTAATGATTTTTTTAATTCTTAATATTTTTTAAAAAATTAAATCAATGTCTAAAAAGAGATAGCAAAATAAAAAGATTGTAGAAATACAAAATTCATTAACACATATGGGAAACTAATCCAATCATGTTTTAGAACGTAAAGCGTGATTAACTATATTGTCTAGAAAAGTGTTTGACACAATTTATTGTGTATCAACGTGTATTACTTGTTTATCATTTATACATGTAAATGTATATTTGTAGCAAGTCAACATATCGTGTTATGTCAACACCTGATAAGTGACACGCTTCAGCATTGCATTGATCGTTTCATGTAACTCACCTTATTAGGCGTGTCGTGTTCATCTCGAGGCAGTTCAACAAGTTTATTAAACGCGTTATGTTTGGACTAGCCATATTTGTATTATACCACTCTTTTAACAAGGCACGATTAACACGACGCGAATTGCTAGCCCTACTCAGAGACACTAAACTCATCATTATTATTCCATTAAAAAATTAGAAGGAAGAGATGCATTGAATTTCCACGTCACCAAATATTTTATATGCTTGAAAGTTAGCAAGTTGTGCTAAATATATGATAAGTTAGAGACACACCTAATCTCATCTACTTCAATATTTTATTTTCAGCTGTGTGTGTGGTAGAGGAAGAGTTACACCAGTTTAGCGAGCTAGGAAAACACTCCTCATGCAAGAGTTTGTTGAAATGGGTGATCTGGGATTGACAAGATCACTTGTAGATTGTCTACTTTTTATGGTGAATAAAAGCTTATAGTCAAGATATTATTTTACTACATCAGGAAATAAAAAGAAACTTAATGAAAAGCAAATCGCATTGTTGAAGGTGTGAAGCTCTAGAGTATGAAGTTAAATAAATATTTTCATCGGCATTTTACATTGCGAAGATTTTATTAACGGGTACCCCGAAGATACTTGTTAAACACTAAAATAAAGAAATATTGTCATTTCCAATGCATCGATGATAATGGTATATTTTTTGAGGCATGTGAATTCTAATTAACAAGACCTTTTCACGAATTGTGTTTCAACTGTGTATTTGGAGAAACCCGATATACAAAAGAAAACTGAATATTCGTAATCCAATAACATCGAACTCCTTGTGGTTTTGTTGGGTTTGTCTTTAGATAGTGTATATGATGACACGATAATTGCAAAGAAGTATATGTGCTTTAAAGGCGCTTTTACCCTTACCTTACAGCCTCCACCGGTAAAATGTTATGAGCTGCCGTTAGGATTTATAAGTTTCATTTCTCTTCTTCTAAAACGAGATAAGCTCATCTAAAGACATGGAAATAACAATAAAATAAAGAAAGAGCCGAATCATTTTTTTTTCAGTCACTCGAAACGGACGGAATCAGCTTAAGCAATCGACCGTTTTTTTTTTTGGACATGGATACACCATTTGGAAGTCGTAGTACTATAATTTTACTTTGGTCACAATCCTTAGTGTCGAATCTTTACGCCTGCTTTACCCGCCACTCTCTTTCGGGAGAAACGAGCCAAAAAATGGATTCACCATCGTCTCCATCACTCTCCCAAAAGTCCCCAATAATTCGTTCAAACTCCTGAGCCGGAGGGCTTTCCGGTCAATTCACCCGCCGCGACCTCGGGGCCGCGCGCGCCAGGGAAAAAAGCAGCAGCCGTAGCCGTAGCCGTAGCCGTAGCCGTAGCCCGTAGGGCCATCGAACGGTAAATAGCTCCGCGAGGCCATGGGCATTACGGTCAAAGCGCGGCGAGGGGGTGTTCGGTCACTTCACCCGGGGGACCACGTGTCCCTTCCGGTGTCCGGGGGCGGTGGGCGCGAGGTGGGGAGGGGGGTGGGGATCCACCGTCGAAGCGGTGCCGCGCGAAAAAGGCTTTTTGGCCGTTTTCGCAGGGCCGATTGCGTAAATTCGCCGGTCGCGGCTCGCTGCGAGGCTCTCTTGGCAAATGCAAATGATGCGGAGCGCGACCGCGCAACTGTTTTTCTCGTTTCGCTGCGTTTGTCGGTCACTAGTCAGTCGAACCTCAAATTGACCGCCCCGTGCCCCACC
Organism: Syzygium malaccense; assembly: GCA_031216405.1. Taxonomy (NCBI): domain Eukaryota; kingdom Viridiplantae; phylum Streptophyta; class Magnoliopsida; order Myrtales; family Myrtaceae; genus Syzygium; species Syzygium malaccense. Next base: position 11,041,836 of record CM062260.1, on the reverse strand, counting down.
AGGAATATCATTGATTTCTTGAAACGGGAAAAGGATCACAATTTCCCCCTTCTTTATTTCCTTACTCATCTCTTCCGAATACATTTGCGTACGGTGCTCGTAATAATCGAACTCCCCGAACCCGATACTCTCTGACCCGACCCCTGGTCCATTTACCGACAGGACCGCACGCCCGTTGGCTCTCGATTAAACGAACTTTGCGAACGCAAATCGATATGGAAAGTTGCAAAGACCGAGGATGCAAAATTGCGGATTCCTTTTGAGCGGAGACGATATGTGGTGATGTGTGGGTGCAATTTGTTTGCAGCTATAGCCCTTTCAATGTTTTAGATACAAGGTCTGATTGTCAGAAAAAATTCGCGTTTTGGAGATTTTTTAAAATGTTTTTTTCTTGAATCAAATTTTGAAAGCTTCCCCCGCTGTAACTCGTAAATAGTCGACTAATGTGAGTAGTAAGTGTCCGTTTGGTAATGTTTCTATTCCTAGGAATAATTTCTGTTTAGAAATAGCTGGACGAGTTTCTAAGTAGAAGAACGCGTTTAGTAACTGCACAAAATTTCTATTCCCGAAATAGAAAAATAACATAAATGCGTTTGGTACAACCCTAAAAATTTCTAGTCTCAATTTTTTCATTTAATTATAAAAATATTAGTGGAGACTTCACAATTCTTGTTTAGATAAAACTAGACTAGACATGGAATCAAAATATATTATGATATAGAATTGGATTACCTTAATATAATCATAAATAAAATTACTCTTTATAGACAAAGTAATTACCGGGTGATGGTCAAGGAAATTGTAATTTAGGGTTTTAGGATTTGGGGTTAGGGTTTGAGGATTTAAGGTCTAGGGTTTTGGATTTGGAGTTTGGAGTTTATGGTTTAGGGTTTGAGTTATAGGGTTTAGTGTTTCGGATTTTAGGGTTTAGGTTTTGGGGTTTATGGGTTTATGATTTTAGGGATTCGGGTTTTAAGTTTGGGGTTTAGGATTTAGAGTTTTAGGTTTTGGGTTTGGAGTTTTACGATTTAGGGTTATGGTTTTATGGTTTTAGGTTTGGGGTTTTTGGATTTAAGGTTTAGTGTTTCGGGTTTGGGGTTTAGGATTTTAGGGATTCCGGTTTTGTGGTTTTAGTGTTTACTTTAGTGTTTAGGGCTTTGGGGTTTAGGGTTTTAAGGAAGGTTTAGGGTTTTGAGGTTTAAGATCTGTGGTTTATGGTTTTAGGGTTTACGGTTTAGAGTTTAGCATGGAAATATCTTGTGAAAGAGGAAGAGAGAGCTAATCTTGTTTTTCTATCGTTTTTCTTCCTGTTTTCAGGAATAGAAAAGTAGATTTTTTTTTTACTTCTTATTTCTGTTTCAAATCTATTCCTAGCTATTTTTCTATTTCGGGGAATAGAAAAATTAATTGATATTACTAAATATATTACTGTTCGTTTTCTATTCCGGAGAACAAAAGAACAAAAAAACTAGTTACTAAACAGACCCAAATTGTTTTTTTATAAGTGAAAACGGTAGGAAGGGATGATTGGCGAGGTGCCGATGTGACTATGAGGAGAAGACAAGAGCGGTAATTGCTACTGTTGTTCAGCTACATGTTTTTCTGGTTTGCTCGGTTCTCTCGTTGATGTGGCTACGTGCACATCCTGTGTTGTTTGTGCAAGGATCGGCTTACATGTGTAGGGGAGTGTTTAGAATCGTTTCCTAACGACTTAAACTATCGGGTGAAATGATTTATCTAATAGGGACTAAGTATAGAATTCTCGTACTTTCCAATCTTATGCATTTTCAACGTAACTTAGTGCAAAATGTCGTAAAACTCAAAAATCACTCGATGTGTACTATACAGGCTCTCATGACACGATATAAAACACAAAGTATAGATATGCAATGGCGATGTCATCATTTTAAGATAATCCTTTTTGATACGGTGTATAGAGAGTATAATGTTTTAATGATAACCCCATTCAAAGCGGCTTATTAACGTTACACCATGCTAAAACTGATCAAGTGCTCGAATGATTGGATTAGCTAGAATGAACTCACACGATACTTCAAACATATTTAACCGTTGAGTGGTCGGCAGCGTATTTTACGCGCCTGAGAAGTTTCTCTCTACGTGCGCACTTTCCCATCATAAAAGTAGGGAAAAGACCTTCGAAAGGGCAAAATAATACCTCTCACGAAATGCCAAAAAAAAAAGCCTAAAATTTGGAGGAGAATCAATTTGATAACAACTATGGTTCTTTTCGAATAGCATGGTCAATGAAAGTTGGTGTGATCCAGAATCATTCGAGTGCCCCACACAAACCGGCCACCTACCAAAAGATGAAGAAAAGTCACTTTTTCTCTCTTGCTTTCCATACAACTTTGATCTTGATGTGGTACTTAGCTATACAAGAAGTACTGTGAAACTCGTATGGAGTGGGTGGTGACTATTGCATAGTGCCTTTGACCGCGACCCCAACCTTTTTGTGCACCCATTTGGCATGAGAAAAATGATAATATATGGTCATATAATTAAGGGGAAAAAAATTAAAAGAATGTACAATTGAGTGTAGTTTAATCGAGTGAAAGGAGAAAGAGCACGAAGCATCCGAGGCTTTGGTTCCAATAATGAGAAACTATGTGACATGACTTTGCATGATTTAATCTTTTGCTAAAGTTAGCTTCACTATCCACACATCAAATGGCATGCTCTATAAAGTTAACTCGGGCACTCATCTTTTGACTTTGTGCTCTAAAATGGAATATAATATGTGCCTTTTGACTTTAGAAAATTAGGGAAAGTTTGGCATGTATTGGCAAATTTCCCTTGAACATCCGTGCCTTAAAGGCTTGATGGCAAACTTAGTTTTTATCCCCCCGTGGTTCCCAAGAACATAAATTGGTTTGATTGAGCGATTATAAACTCATATTGGACAACCCTCCTTCGCGATCGTGAAAGGAAAGAGAAGAGGCGGATGGCCGCACTGGAAGTTGAGGAAGATGCAAATCAACTCATTGAAGATCAAGAAATGTCACGAAAGTGCAAATCTCAGCCCATGCCAAAAACTCTTATTGGATCTTTTGTATGTGCTTTTCACAATGTCGTTCGGTTTCGGTCTCAACTTTCATGCTAGGTTTGTCTTTCGTGATGTAACTAGAGAAAAAAAAGCTATACTATTTACATACAACGTTTTTATTTGAGCAGCCACTAGTGTGTTATTTCAGTTCCAATGTAACCTATGTTTAATTTTCTTATGTCTAATTTCCGCTCATGCATCTCTAATTTCCTCGTACTGCCCTTTAATTTCCCCTTTGATTAAGGCATCACACTGAATTTCCCCTGTCATTTCTTGTCCTGAACTTTAATTCCTTGTCGGCTTTTAGTGCTACACATTAGTTTCCTTTTGATTTCTGGCTCTCAACTTTTAACTTTAGGCACTTTATTTTCCTTCTCATTTTGATCGATTTCCATCAATTTCTGCTCACACTTTTATCTGCGAAGCCGGCATGCTAGTACTAAATTCAAATATCATATGGCAAAGTTGAGAAAGAAGTGAATAAACTCATCGAGGATCAAGAAACGCCATGAAAGTGCAAAACTCAGCCCATGCCAAAAACACTTATCGGATCTTTTGTATGTGCTTTTCACAATGCCGTTCGATTTTAGTTTTAGCTGTCATGTTAGGTTCGCGTTTCGTGATGTAACTTGAGAAAAAAAGTTGTACTATTTGTATACAACGTTTCCATTTGAGTTGTCACTTGCGTATGAATTCAGTTCCAATTTCACTTATGTTTAATTTTCCCATGTCTAATTTCCATTCATGCACCTTTAATTTCTCCTTTAATTTAGGCATCGCACTGAATTTCCTTGTCATTTCTTGTCCCGCACTTTAATTCCTTGTCGGTTTGTAGCGCTACACATTAGTTTCTTTTTTTATTCCGGCTCTCAAACTTTAACTTTAGGCACTTTATTTTCCTTCTCATTTTGATCGATTTCCATCAATTTTTGCTCCCACTTTTATCTCCGAAGCCGGCATGCTAGTACTAAATTCAAATATCAGATGGCAAAGTAAAAGATTGATCCTCAATTTTCAACAAAATGACTGCTAGTACTAAACTCAAATACTAGTAAGATTAACTTTTTCAATATGACATTGTCCTCGTACATAATTTATAAAAATGAAAATGTGGGAAATGCTTCTATTGGCAGCTCTGATTATTCCAAAGCATAATTAGCAGCTAGGGTTTACTTTTAAAAAAAATTACTGCTCATTAAAAAACAGAGAGTTAATGCTAAAACTATGATTGGCGCCACAATCTAGCATGAGTTAGGTTTAGCCCTTAGACTCATGGAGAAATTTCAGGAAACTGCTAATAATTGGGCATTCAATTCGATCTACCTATAAAATCCATGTTGTTATAGTTTTGCAATGAATTATTGCGATAATAATGGTGAAATAATTTGACATTAATTGCTCTCACGGACACTGATTTTCTGAGTCCTATGAGTGTCTCCATGGCTACATCCTACTCAAAAATTGAAATTATTCATACTCTGTGCCACGTTCCAAATGCGGCCGCGGGCCGAGTTGCAATGTTGCGAAAATATGCACCACAAATCCGGAATTAATTGTCATTTTGATTATTGGATGGCGTATTAATTAAATGTCCAAACATGATTTTTTCAGATTTGAATGATGCAGCAAAAAGGCCGGTCGATTGAATGAGTTCGTGCCTCTTTCTGCGAAGAAGAGGAGATCACAAAAAAGGGTGGGACATTAATTAGAAGGACGAGGGAAAGCAAGAGAAATTATACGGGCGTATCTAGTACAAATACTAACTGAACATTGACCGGCAAATCCGGTGAGACCCATCGTTTTTAATTATTCGTATTTACTGCAATACATCATGTACTATGCTCATGCAATAATTTCTTGACAAACATAAAGATAACATTACCCTTTGTGATTTTGTAGCTCAATTTGACAAAAAACTCGTTAGGGTTCAAATGTAATGGCGATTATCGATTCCTACAATTAATGGTGTCTCCTCTCCTACTAATGTGTAAATCTTTACGTGTCGATTAACTCTCACATTAAGCGCTTCAACTAGTAATAAATGACGTTTTCCGTACATGATTAAGGGAGGATGATGTAAAGCACATGGGAGCGATGTGAGTTACTTGACTCAAGTGGCTTGTTTGTATCTCGCATTGGAATTTCTCCTCAACTTTAAAGTACACCTTCTTTAATAAAGATGGTGTACCAAGGGAGAAGCTCCAAACCATCCATCTTTTATTTTATTTTTTTGTCATTTAAAAAGAATAATTTTTCTTTCCTCTTATTCCCAAGCAATCATATGATTATAATTTTTCTTTCCTCTTATTCCCAAGCAAACATATGATTTCATATAGCTTAGTTTTCCCCCCCTTTCTCCCTCTCTTATTTCATTACTTTCTAAATCCAGTTAACAGGAAAACTTATTAATCTTCTAACTTATCGTTTTGAAATATAGATGCTTGTTTTAATTTCTATTCTTTTCTTTCTTCAAATTACTCCGTCGATGTACCATTTATGAGATTATTGTACGAAAATCGAGTTTAGGATGAGAAATTGGAATATCATGATATTATTGTCGGGCAGTGCGATTGATCCTAGCATTAATGATCAACTCATATCGAGAGAAAGGATCCCTTTCTCCTTGAAATTTTTTTTTCCAAACATCTATCCATTTGATTGAAGATTCATAGGGTAATTCAAGATCCAAGTACTTACTAAAAATAGGAACAAATAAAAAAAAATCTATTTCGTCGATATAACTAGTTAGGTTATGGACCAAGAAAGGCCTTTTTAATCTTCGAGACCCGTTAGAATTAAAGAAGGCCGTGCACGAGAAATCGAATCATATGTAAATGATCGAATCCTCAAACGCCCCGAAATGCCACGAGGTGTTCGGAAATGGTTGAAGTAGTTGAATAGGAGGATCGCTATTTCAAATAGCCCTTGGTAAATTTACTAAAGAAATACGATTAAATTTTATAAAAAAGTAATTTTCTTTTAAAGAAAAATAACGATGTTGAAATAATTAGTTATTGTAGTTATCTCGAAAATGAAAGTACCATGTCCTTTTACCTAATCACCTTGCGGAAGTCATTCCAAGTGCATGATTTTATGATAAACTATTTTAGGTTTTCATTAAATTGATTTATATGAATCACAAACTCAACAATATAATTTAAGAAAACAAAAGCGGGGGAAAAAAATAAGAAAGGAACTTACATTATGCTTGGTTCAAAGGAATAAGTATTCTTTTGCACACTTGTCTGGTTGGGTTTTTTTTTTTTTTCGAAATGGAATGGCGTTCCAACAAAGAATGCCCATTCCATTTGTAGAGGATTTGAAGGAATCACGATTCAATTCCAATTTTGCACCGACATTTTATAAAAAAAGAGCGATAATCAATTAATAAAAAGCTAAAATTGATGAAATTCTACTAGTACCATTACTAAATTTGAATCACAAAATAATAATGATCGCGATTGATTATTGTATTTATATTTTTAAAACTGATTTTATAATTAAAGATTAAGAAAGCATATTTATTCAATAATGAATTAAAATGTAAAATTAATTGATTAATTAGTCATTTGATAACTTAATTAAATATAATTTATTCCAATAATAAAATATATTTGGTATCATAATTTATTATTATATCAAAACTATTTGACTAGCCTTATACTACAATATAACAGGAATATGTTTAGCAGTTTAATTAAAAAAGTACTTATGGGTATTGGATTGAATTATTAGATTGAATTGGTCGATTATATTTACAGTTGTTGATATTGATAATTTATTTAGCAATTTTGAAAATTAACTGCAATAATTATTCTAATATAAATACGGCTTTTAAGAAATACTCAATATCAATTGTCATACTATAAATTAGTTTTGATGATTTAGCCCAATATTGGGTATATTATATTATTAGTAAGGGAAAATGACACAAATAGTCCCTGAACTTTGACTTAATGTGCAATTTGGTCCCTGAACTTTTAATTTGTTCAATGTAGTCCCTAAACTTTAACCTAATGTTCAATTTGGTCCCTGAACTTTTGATTTGTTCAATGTGGTCCCTGAACTTTTAATATGTGTTCCATTTAGTCCTTGAACTATTTGAAAATGTTCAATATAGTCCTTCCATTAATTCAAGTGCAGGGACTATATTGAACATTTTTCATATAGTTCAGGGACTAAATTGAACACATATTAAAAGTTCAAGGACCACATTGAACAAATTAAAAGTTTAGGGACCAAATCGAACATTATGTTAAAGTTCAGGGACCAAACTGAACATTACGTTAAAGTTCAGGGACTACATTGAACAAATTAAAAGTTCAGGGATCAAATTGCATATTAAGTCAAAGTTCAGGGACTATTTGTGTCATTATCCCTATTAGTAAATTAGGGTTATATCGTATCGTAACAATGCTATCGTTCGAGAAATTGCTAGCATATCTAAATTTACTATGTCTTGTTCGCTCCATTTCCGTAAAATTTCTTTCATAACCAAACGGAAGAATTCTCATTCCATCCCATTCCATGTCCACAAACTATCGAACGAGAAAATCAGAGTTTCGATTTCGTTCCATTTCATCGCTCAATTCCAAAAGAAAGTTCAGAAGAGGGAAAATGAAAAAAAAAAAAAAAGCACAATTTTCATCTTCCTTTCTTGCCCCTTGATGGTGAAAGTCACAAATATCTCACCTCCCCTCAAAACCGCATTACATCTGTAAAATGTACCCTCTCTCACTCTCACCCCCAAAAAAAAAAAAAAAAAAAACCATTATCCAAATACAAAAATAGAATAAAATAAAAACAAAGACAAAAATAAACTAATCCAATTATAAAAAAAAACGGCACAATATAATCAACTCTCTCCGGTCTCTCTGCGTCTGCCCTTCACTGTCTCACCCCCACTCCCCTCCCAAACCACCACCTCCTCCCTTCCTCCTTCCCCTGGCTTTCTCTCTCTAGAACCAGAGGACAAAGGGTAGAGCTTTCTCTCTCAAGAACCAGAGGAGAGAGAGAGAGAGAGGGGCAGAGAGAGACGGCCTTGGAGCTCCTTGCACAGACAGCGAACCCGCCCAAAATGCGCCTCCTCCTGCTGCTCCTGCTCCTGCTCCTCCTCCACCTCCACCGCCACCCCCTCCTCTCCCTCTCCGCCGCCGTCCCCGAGTACCGCGCCCTCCTCTCCCTCAGGTCCGCCATCACCGGCGACCCCGCCTCCTCCTCCCTCGCCTCCTGGAACGCCTCCACCAGCCACTGCACGTGGCCCGGCGTCTCCTGCGACCCCCGCAGCCGCGTCGTCGCCCTCGACATCTCCGGCCTCAACCTCTCCGGCACCCTCTCCGGCGACGTCGCCCACCTCCGCCTCCTCTCCAGCCTGTCCGTCGCCGCCAACCAGCTGTCCGGCCCCGTCCCCCCGGAGCTCTCCGCCCTCTCCGGACTCCGCCTCCTCAACCTCTCCAACAATGTCTTCAACGGCACCTTCCCCAGGGAGCTCTCCGCCCTCAAGCGGCTCCAGGTCCTGGACCTCTACAACAACAACATGACCGGCGAGCTGCCCCTCACGGTCGTCGACTTGCCCAGCCTCCGCCACCTCCACCTCGGCGGCAACTTCTTCACCGGGAAAATCCCGCCGGAGTACGGCCGCTGGGAGTCCCTGGAGTACCTGGCCGTCTCCGGCAACGAGCTCGAGGGCCCCGTGCCGCCGGAGATCGGGAACCTGACCAGCCTCCGGGAGCTCTACATCGGGTACTACAACAGCTACGACGGCGGCCTGCCTCCGGAGATCGGGAACTTGACGGAGCTGGTCCGGCTCGACGCCGCCAGCTGCGGGCTCTCCGGCGAAATCCCGCCGGAGATCGGCAGGTTGCAGAAGCTCGACACTCTGTTCCTCCAGGTGAACTCGCTCTCCGGGTCTCTGACCCCGGAGGTCGGCCAGCTGAAGAGCCTGAAGTCCATGGACTTGTCGAACAACATGCTGTCCGGCGAAATCCCCGCCTCCTTCGCCGAGCTCAAGAACCTGACCCTCCTGAACCTGTTCCGGAACAAGCTCCACGGCTCTATACCCGACTTCGTCGGCGAATTGCCGCAGCTGCAGGTGCTGCAGCTGTGGGAGAACAACTTCACCGGAAGCATCCCGGAGAAGCTCGGAGGGAACGGGAATTTCCAGCTTCTTGATCTCTCCTCCAACAAACTGACCGGCACTCTGCCTCCTGATATGTGCAAGGGCAATAAGCTCCACACATTGATCACGCTCGGAAATTTCTTGCTTGGCCCGATCCCGGAATCGCTCGGCGAGTGCCAGTCTCTGAACAGGATCCGAATGGGCGAGAATTTCCTCAACGGGTCGATCCCGAAGGGCCTTTTCGGGCTCCCCGTGCTCTCTCAGGTCGAATTGCAGGACAATCTTCTCGAGGGTGAGTTCCCTGTGACCGATGGCTCTGTTGCTGCGAAACTTGGTCAGATTAGTCTCTCCAATAACAAGTTATCTGGGTCTCTCCCGCCGAGCATTGGCAACTTCCCTGGAGTCCAGAAGCTCCTCTTGGACGGCAACAAGTTCTCGGGCCCGATCCCGGCCGAGATCGGGCGGTTGCAGCAGCTCTCCAAGATGGACTTCAGCCACAATAAGTTCTCGGGCCCAGTCACCCCGGAGATCAGCCGGTGCAAGCTCTTGACTTTCGTCGATCTCAGCCGGAACGACCTCTCAGGCGAGATTCCGAACGAGATCACCGGAATGAGGATACTGAACTACTTGAACCTGTCGAGGAATCATCTCGTTGGCAATATCCCTACCTCAATATCCACAATGCAGAGCTTGACATCCGTCGATTTTTCATATAACAATCTCTCTGGTCTGGTTCCGGGCACTGGCCAGTTCAGCTATTTCAATTACACATCGTTTTTGGGCAATCCTGATCTGTGTGGTCCTTACTTGGGTCCCTGCAAGGACGGGGTCGGGAATGGGACTCATCCAGCGCACGCCAAGGGTCCACTCTCTGCCTCCCTGAAGCTACTGCTTGTGATTGGGTTGCTCGTCTGCTCGATCGTGTTCGCTATCGCCGCGATCATCAAAGCGCGGTCGCTGAAGAAGGCGGGTGAGTCCCGCGCGTGGAAACTGACTGCTTTCCAGCGCCTGGACTTCACCTGTGATGACATCCTGGATTGCCTGAAGGAGGACAACATCATCGGGAAGGGCGGGGCCGGCATCGTGTACAAAGGGGCGATGCCCAACGGCGACCAGGTCGCCGTGAAGAGACTCCCCGCCATGAGTCGGGGGTCATCCCACGACCACGGGTTCAACGCAGAGATCCAGACCCTCGGGCGGATCCGGCACCGCCACATCGTGAGGCTGCTCGGCTTCTGCTCGAACCACGAGACGAATCTGCTGGTCTACGAGTACATGCCCAACGGGAGCCTCGGCGAGGTTCTGCACGGCAAGAAAGGCGGGCACTTGCACTGGGACACGCGGTACAAGATCGCCGTGGAGTCGGCCAAGGGGCTGTGCTATCTCCACCACGATTGCTCGCCGCTGATCGTCCACCGGGACGTGAAGTCGAATAACATCCTCCTCGACCTGAATAACGAAGCTCACGTCGCCGATTTCGGGCTCGCGAAGTTCCTACAGGACTCGGGTACATCGGAGTGCATGTCGGCTATTGCCGGGTCATATGGGTACATAGCACCAGGTGCGTTTCGATCTTGAAATTTAGTCACAAATTGTTATGATAGATGTTTTGTTTGATTTGTGAAATGAAAGTACTCGATCTGTACTAGAGGCTATGATTCACTTGGTCAATAATAAAAAAAAATTTGCTGAGCTGACCTTTGACTGAGATTTTACTGTCACTGTTTGAATTTTAGGTAACATATGTGTGCTCCGAGTTTCTTCCTTTGTTTATGCCTGTTTTTGACCCTCATGTCCATGTTACAAGAATTTGTCTCCGATGAATTATTTATTTTTTCTTCTTGGAACTTAAAAAATTCACAATCAATCCTTTTCGACAGCCCGAAAGTAAAGATTGATACAGCTTTCATAGCACATGAATTATATGACGGTCTACCCTCAAGGCCTGAACCACCAAGACATCTTATCCGCTACTGTGGCCTAGTGTTTTGACAAGGACCATTTGGACTGACCAACTCGTGAATTCAAATCCGGATGCTTTCTTAGTACCTCCTTTGTCAATTGATTTAGCGAAATTTGTCAACTAACCTTTGACTTGGTGCTTGTTTAATTCTCTGATTTGCTTGGACGGTTTTTCAATAATTGTTTTCTTTGTTTGATGTATGCAGAATATGCGTACACTCTAAAGGTGGACGAGAAGAGCGACGTCTACAGCTTCGGGGTGGTTCTGTTAGAGCTAGTTAGCGGGAGGAGGCCGGTTGGAGAATTTGGGGATGGAGTGGACATAGTCCAGTGGGTGCGAAAGATGACGAACTCGAACAAGGAGGAGGTACAGAAAATCCTCGATCTGAGGCTCCCGTCCGTTCCGCTCCACGAGGCCATGCACGTGTTCTACGTCGCGATGCTGTGCGTCGAGGAACAGGCGGTGGAGCGCCCCACGATGCGAGAGGTTGTCCAGATCTTGACGGAGCGCCCGAGGCCGCCAGGCTTGGCCAAGGGAGATGTGGTAGTGCCGCAGTCTTTGCCACCGCAAGGCTCAGCACTCGAGTCTTCGGTGACGAAAGATGGGAAGGAGCAACAACAACCGGCGCCGCAATCGCCCCCCGTGGATCTTCTTAGCATTTGATCTGTTTTGCTGGGAGTGTTCTTTCTTTTACCGCTCTAGGTTTTCAATGAGTTGGGTTAGCATTTTCTTTCATAAATTTGTCTTCTTTTTTCTGATTTTTTTTTCCTTTTTTGGGTGGTTGGGGGGGGGGGGGTGTTCTAACTTTAAGGAGTTCAAATGTTTGAAGTTCTTTCTCTTTTTTTTTTTCTCTTTTGTACAGCAGGATTGATAAATTTTCTTTTCTTGATTTTATAAATTATGGTGCCTTGTCTTCATCAATCCTGTGTGTCCTGTTTCATGGCACAGTTTGTGAGTGCTGCCTCCTCTGCAGCAGAAACAGAGTTTACAGAGGTGAACAACAAGGGTGAGTGATGGAGGAGAGTCAGTACAGTAAGTTTTAAATTGGTGTTAGATGGCTCTTGAAAGGGACATCAATGGGTGAGTGCTGATCTACATACACATTTTGTTTATTGGGAGTGAGGCACTTTTAGGTTTTAAGTTTTAACAACCATGACTTTCCCAGTTTCTATTTTTCAGGGCTTTATACCAAGACTTTTAGGTTGTTTGGGGATGCCATTGGCTGGTTTCCAAGTTTATTCTAACTTGTTCTATTTTATATTTTGTCTTTTTGGTAAAACGGGACTTTGTGTTTTCTATAAGGGCCTACATGAATCACAGTTGAACAGCAGGAGAGGCCAGTTGGTAATCTAAGGTAGCAACCCTTCGCCTTTGGGCAGAAGCAAGAGAGGACATGATGGTCCTATTTGTATTGGTCATTTAATTCTCCCGCCACCACTGGCATTCCCCTTTGAGATGAAATTGACAAGCTTGTTGGGCGAGTCATTTGATTTGGCTTTGGATACAAGACAAGGCCATGCGATAATATATCTTAAAGAATGTCGATAATCTCTCTTCCTTGATATCATAAGTAATTCCTTTTTCCATTGAGTGATGTGATAAGCTTTTAGTTTTCATGGGTTATTCTTATACCAAAACCACAATTAAATCACTTTTCTTCTGACTGCTCTTTACATTAATCTCAAATTGGATATTCTCAAGTTTGTATTCGATTCAATGTGGAATGCATTTTTGCAGAGGATAAATATTAGGTACACGACCACGCAATCTTTTTAGACAAATCCTGTATCTAAAACCGGTAACTTCGAGCGTGTCATGACACGACAATTATTTTATTAGAGTTTATTAGTGTCACGAAAAATCGTTCGAAAGCAGCCCTATATCTTAGAGCACGACATCATTCGATTTCATGATTTAGGCAAGTTTGGTTCCATGCGTGAAGTGTGCTGAGTCCATGACAAAAATCCCGGGTCGTCCTCTTTTATTTTTGGGTTGTGTTTGTTAATATTTTCTGGTGGGTTTTGGGATTTGTATGGTGTGTTCGACAATGACTTGACAAAGGCAACTTGATTGATTGTGTGGAGGCCAGCAGCTTTCCCTCCAAAGATTTCAAGCCATTATTCAGTGGGAAAGGTGTGTGCATACATATATATCAAAATGTATTTGGACCGCCAAATATAAAATGTTTATTTATCAAAATGTATTTGGACCGTCAAATATGAAATGTCGCATCCATAAATGCGATGGATCTTAATCATACCGCACCCGACAATATAGATGCATTTTGGAATATATAAGGGCCTACATGAATCAAAATTGAACAGCAAGAGAGGTCAGTTGGTTAGCTAAGGTAGCAACACTTTACCCTAGGGCAGAAGCAAGAGAGGACATGGTTCAATTTGGTCATTTAATTCTCCCACCACCACTGCCTTTCCCTTTAAGATGAAATTGACCAGCTTGTTGGGGGTGAGGCATTTGATTTGGTTTTGGATACAATAGATGACCATATGATATTATATTATAATCCTGAAGAATGTTGATAATCTCTCTTCCTTGATGTCACTAGTAATTCCTTTTTCCAACGAGTGATGTGATAAGCTTTAGTTTTCATGGGTTATTCTAGTACCGAAAAAAGGCAATTAAACCACTTTTCTTCTGACTCCTCTTTTACATAAATCTCAAATTGGATATTCGCAAGTCCGTTTGTATTTGATTGAATGTGAAATGCATTTTTGCAAAGATTAAACGTTTGGTACACGACCGCACAAATCTTTTGTACACATCCGATGTCTAACACCATCGATACGAATAATTTGAATATTAGCAAGTTACTACTATCAATGGTGTTAGATGCGGCATGTGTAGAGAAAATGTTACGCAGCCTGTGTGCCTAGTATTAGTCCTTTCGTAAATATGAAATACGGTACATGGATTTGTATTTTGTGCTACAATAGTGTACAATTATATCACTTTAGGTTTGGTTTATCACCAAACTTGAAATTTTTTAACCAAACTTATGAAGATATAAGTTTTAACAAAGTTTGGGATTTCCCTTATTTTAGGTTTTATATTGCAAAACGTCGAGTTAAATTGCACTTTTATGCTATCATGGGGGGATTTAACTTTCATCTTATCATGTAAATAGCACTACGCAATTTAGAATGATAACACCTTTTCATCTCATTGGGAATTTAAAAATCTAGTAAAAAAAGCAGGAAAAATCTAAAATCGGGAGTTTTAAGTATGATATGATATGACACGACAATTATTTCATGGGAGTTTATTAGCGTCACGAAAAATCATTCGGATAGTCCTACATTTTAGGGCATGACATCATTTTATTTCATAAATAGGCAAGTTTGGTTTCATGCGTGAAGTGTGTGCTACGTCAATGACATAAACCCCGCGTCGTCCTCTTTTGTTTGGTTGTGTTTGTTAATATTTTGTGGTGGGTTTTGGGGTTTGTATGGCGTGTTCGACAATGACTTGATTGATTTTAAGCCATTATTCAGTGAGAAAGATATATATATATATATATATATATATATATATGTATGCATGTATGTATTTGGACCGTCAAATATGAAATGTCGCATCTATAAATGTGATGAATCTTAATCTCATTGCACCCGATAATTTAGATGCATTTTGGAATATATACCAAACTCGTTGAATAATTTCTCAAAGTTTTGCCATATCTAATAAGCTCTTTTTTCCCACTAAAAAAAAATAATAAGCTCTTTTTTTTTTATAAAAAAAGGGTGGCGATTTCTGCAATAACAAATATCACAGTGAAATGTAGATTATTTTCCTTTGTGATGCTTGTTCATGAATAGATTTTTGGTTATTTCTATTTATTGAATTTCACGTCAAAAATAATAAACTCAATGATGATGTGATGTTTTAGTCATCCCCGGCCACTCTACATGGCACTTTGCCACTTTAGCAATTTACGGAGAAAATTGGGCTAAAGAATTGCATTGTCATTTCGCGCAAATATTTATGACTAAATTGGTAAAAATTAAAAAGTTTAGGACTCAATTGACATCCATACAAAAAGATTTAGGCTTGATTGGTACATTTCCCAGCAAAAAATATGATGTGGAAAATCGATGCCAAAATAAAAGATCGATTTGCGCTTATCAAAGTATAGGATCGATAATCGATTATAAAATCAACTGGATTTTCAATAGGTTTTGTAAGTATAGTTTGTAATGTTAAAAGTATTTGGAACAAGTCCCACATCCTAAAGTTAATAGAAAGATGAAAGTGTTATTGCTTAAGTGTGTGGACTCACTGATGGTCTAAGAGCATTGAATGGGCTTACGTCATTATTCATCTTGACCACGCACTTGGGCATCTTGGGCTTGAGTTTTGAACAAGTGTTCATTTTTTATTTTTTTTGCAATCGTTACTTATTTTTACATCTATTGAATTCGAATCATGAACTATTGCGGCTGTTAGTAGCCTAATTGCAGATAACAATTGGTGCGTTCCATTTATTAAAAATATTTGCTTTCGAACTTAATTTCTGTTGTGCCAATTTTCTTGTATTTTTTTGAGAGTTTTTTTCGAAGTATCCCGCGGCAATAGTTGCCTTTTGGAAAAAGTGATTACACGCTTCAATGGCCATGCCATGATTCAGTTTTCTATCTTCTCTCTAAAATTAACTTTTGGTCAGCCTAATCAACATGTCGGCTTCAACCGACCAAAATTAATGAAAGAATAAGTTTAATTCTTAATGTTATATTTACAAAAAATTAAATAATCCACCAAGTCAAGAAAAGAACTCTTAGTCTGCATTATTTTATGGAAGCAAAGCAAAAGCAGAAAAGTTGAAGGGAGACATAAAGTCGGTTTTTGTTCTCAAAAATGCCAAACAACTTTTGCAGAAACTAGGTCGGAACGCACGACCCTACGCGGGAGGTACCTGTGCTCGTCCGTAAACGAACAAAAATCCAACCCATCTTTTTCGGTGAAGCACATGAAATTCTCTGATGGTTCCGTCCATTTTTCCAACTTTAACCTCGAATCCTGAAAATCACAAACATGTTTGTCTGAGAAGTGGTACAAAAGTAATTTAAGGCAGTGAGATTATTTCTTTTTGATCAGTCAGCGTGGGAGTCGAACCCCATACCTATAATACTAGCGTCCCCACCTCCCAATCCCTTTACTATTAAGGCCGCATGCCTATTGGTGGACAATGTGATTATTTCACGACTCATGAAATTTGTTGGATGCTTTCAGAAAATCAATTACTCAATTCCAAAACAACATAAAACTCATTTTTGCATATATCTCTTAGTGCCTACATGCACATAATTTGGTTCACGTGTAGCTCTATCCATTTTCTAGCGTAAGCTAAGCTCTTCGAAAGGGAAAAAACAAAAAAAGATGACTACATTTTCATGAGGAACGCGTCCAACTCGTGATGGACTAAGGATGTGAATAATAACCGTTGTATTTCTCTGTTTTTCTATTTTTTTTGTTTCCAAGAATGGGTTTTGGGACAGAAATTCATTTGGCAACGCAATTTCATTTTTCTATTTCCAGGACAAATTTTTAGTCAAGGAATAGGTTTGGAATGACAATGAGAAGTAGAAATTTTCTACTTTTCCATAAATAGAAATAACAATTCTTCTCATAGCTCGCCCTTGACGCCCATGCCCATTGGTCACTGGCCGCTGCCTCCTGTCGATCGCCTTTGCTTGCCGCTGTCACCTCCTCCTTTGCCACCGCCCTCCACCCGCCGATGTACAAATTCTATATCGACGTAATCAAACGAATTTCTGATTTGAGAATAGAAACTTTGTGTCGTTACCAAACGTTACTTTTTTGCTTAGAAACTCATATGGGGAATAAAAATAGAAAAATTCATTTCTAACTGGAAACTGGGTCGGAGAACGAAATGATTATCATCCGTGCCCTAAATTACATCCAATACGAAACATTCAGAATTTGATTACACAAAATCAAAAACTTAGCACTTGATTATACATTTGGAGAAACGTTTGGGACTATTGGTACAGTTTTCCTCTAAAAACCTAAAACGAGAATCTAGAATGCTAAGGAACCTAAATTTTCTAGAAAACAACAAATACCGGTTAATTAGATAAAAATTCTAGTTTGTTTCCCATCCTACATTAGTCTCTCCCATAAGTTCACTAGTTTAATAATTTCGCGGGAAAAAAGAAAAGAAAGAATTAAATGAGACACAGATAAACGCACGTCAAAAATAAAAATAAAAAAAAGGAAGAAAGGGAGAAAAGGGGGCAACATTGGAGATAGAGAAATAGGTGAAGACAATGAAGAAAGTGGGTTAATATCCACGTAGCATGATTACTTCTGTATTAGTGAGGCAGAATCTAGTGGCAATGATTTTCTTTAAATTATCTAGCAAAATTAGGGCGTATTTTCTTTTAGGATTAATATCACAAAAAACTCTAAATTGATACACTTGTAACAAATTTACCCCAAACTAATTTTTTAATTATCAAAAACCCCAAATTGGTACACCTGCGATAAATTTACCCTTCGTTTGTTTCCATTAAATTTACTATCAAATTGTTGGGTTGGATGATACGTGAAAGTTAACGGATGTACCGATTTTGAATTTCACCCCTTCGTTATTCACGGGTTTATCAATTTGTGATTTTTCGTGGTTAATCCAATTTAACGGAGGGTAAATTTATCACAAGTGTATCGGTTTGGCGTTTTTGGTAGTCAAAAAATTTCTTTGGGGTAAATTTGTTACAAGTGTATCAGTTTGGGATTTTTTGTGGTAAAAAAATTAGTTTGTGGTATATTTATCACATGTATATCAATTTGGGGTTTTTCTTGGTATTAACCCTTATTTTTATGC
The DNA here is from genome assembly GCA_031216405.1 of Syzygium malaccense. Taxonomy (NCBI): domain Eukaryota; kingdom Viridiplantae; phylum Streptophyta; class Magnoliopsida; order Myrtales; family Myrtaceae; genus Syzygium; species Syzygium malaccense. Next base: position 11,023,829 of record CM062260.1, on the reverse strand, counting down.
ATATGATTTTTATAAAATGATTTATCAAATTTTCATGTGCTTGGTTTGCTGAAAGTGGATGATAGTCAACAGAAAAGACTTTTCGATCAAGGAAAATAAGCATACTTAAATCGTCATTTGATTTTATAATTTTTCACTTGGGTATGGGACTTATATTTTTGAAAGATAGTAACATCTATGAATCGAAAAAAAATTCGTCTCGTTTTCAGGTACTCCACCAAACGATCGAAAGCCACTGATTTCTTCGAATATAATTTTCACGAAAAACATTTTTCTCCGTCAAAAAGTTTTTCACGAAAGAAATACACCTTTAATGAAAACAACTTTCTGGGTACATAACTCAATTGCCGCGCATGCACGTTATGCGAACAAGAGTGGGCATTGAATGGCGCCGTGAATATAAATGAGCAATTATATAATTGGGAAGGAAGATCTTGGTGTCGGACATAAATGCGAATCATGAGCAGAAGAAGAGAGAAAAGTGCAAAGCCCCACGATGGTGGTAAAATGGCAGACCTAGTTTTAATGTTGCTTCTTCCCATTGACTAGGGTTACGAACCCTTTTCACGTTGGAATTGAAAATCTACATTGAAAGGAAATACATGGAATTGAAATCGTTGAAACGCAATGCTGCAATAAGCTCCTATAACTATAAAAAATTTGCCAGGCACCTAATAAACCTGCAACACTGTACAAACAGTCTTGTTTTTAAGTGTATTAAAAGCCGTTAATGTCAGTGTTCTCTCTAGTTAACGCATGCGTGTATGATCGACGCTAATACTTGTCGTTTGATTTTTTGTTTCCATCAGCGCAAATCGACAAAATCCTGGCAAGCGCATGAGGCAATAAGCGTACTCACTTAAATAGCTCTGCCAAATGCCTTCGAAATCGAGATAAAAGAAGACAAAGTAAATGCAACATTAAATTAGAAAACACGTTGTCCAAATAGAATCAATGTAAGTTATAATCCGTGCCAAGTGATAGAGACTCCTAGTCTTCCCTACCTTAATACTATAGCTAAAGAAAAATAGACATGGATGCAAATCTCTTTCAATTAGCTGTAAAGTTTAGCATGATCCATTGCATGAAAACTCCACGCACTGCGTGCACATTCACAGAAGTTCCTATCATCGATTCTTTCATGCAAAATAACAGAAAAAATATAAAGAGAGAATCTCTTCATAATTCGCTGGTACAATCCGAAGTGATATGTTGGGAAAAAAGCAAAAGTGGGGACACCCAATCGCGACTCGACCTTTCGTATTTTTCCACGACTTCTTTTGACAATTTAGTCCAGTTGCGAGTGCGTGGGTTAGGCATACATAAAATATAAGAGAGGAAAGAGAAATGAAGAGGACAAGAGACTTTCGCAATACGGTCGAAACTTTTTGAGGCAATTTAGTGGCTTGGATATTTTAATATAAAGTTGAAAATGAGAGGAAATTGTGGGGCGGGTAAATATGATGAATTTGTGTTCTCTTTTGCAACCAACCATGACCTAAGTCCACTCTATTCAGTTATTTATACTTGTAAGACAAACTTTAATAAGTATTCAATTACTGGAAACTAGAGATTTTCCTTGGTCCAGAATGTGTGATGTATACGTTTTTTCAAAGTGATCTAGTTACATCTATTCATTCATCCAAACAAGAGATTCAGAATAGTGCAAGATAAGGGTCATATTTTCCTTCATCCGTGGTTGGAGGAAACTTTCTCCAATTATGATTTTGATTGGTAGGTTACAAAATATGGGCACGACTCACATGTAAACTTAATAAAGACGAAATGTGGGGTGGTGTTTAAATTTGTAACTCACTAATTGGAACGCTGGTTTCCTCCGATTAGAGACAGAGGAAAGCACAGTCGAATGAATAGTGTACAATAGCTTACTTCGTAACTACGTCTTATTATTTCCATATTGCAGAAAGACATAAGTCATAACCACAAAAATAAATAGTACGTTACCATATAGGGTTTTCACAAGAGTTATTATATGTAAATGTTTCATATCTCTAGCAACACTTTTATATTTTCTATAGGTTTCAATGTTGATTCCATGTTCTTGAGCTCCAAGAGAGTACTTGAGTTAATTAACTAGGATCACTCTCTAAATCACGTAGACAACACTTCAATAAGCGGATTTGGTAATTGCAATGGTCCCCATTATTATTGCATCAAATGCGTGATGGACGACAATTAGGAAATAACTTTAGTTTTTCATTGGCTAAACCACAAACACTAGGAGAAGCAATCGTGCCTAATGCAACCGATATCATACGTATTGGTATGAATATTTGTTGAGCCTATCATCCATTATAATTTCGTCCTTCTGAGATAATCCGAATGAATAGAGCATACTAACTTCACGCATCACGAGAATTCAATTTGGAAGGTTAAACATCCCATTAACATCGTCAAGAAACGCAATATATGGCTCAAGAAGTGACATTAGCACACTTGGATTAGTTCATGTCGATGGTGAATGTGTGCTGTCAAACTTGGCTTTGCTCCACGTGCAGGGCCTCAAATGTGTGTTGAAAACTTCTGTTTTGCTTTGATGTAATAAAGAACGCACCTGAGAATTTCGACAAGGCTAAACTGCCACACTTTTCTAAACCTCTCACCTTAGGACGGCACCAGTTGGAACCTGGACATGGGGTGCTTTAATCGGAAGTACCGGCACTTTTGGGATGATCCATTCTGCTCCAGGCTTATTTATCCTCCAATACCGAAAGTCGCAATCGCTTCGCCGGCATGGTACACTGATTGGTGTGTTCTGCAGATTCTGGCGGCGTCCAATTTGTCTCCAACTCGGTGAATGCTGGCACATCGGGCAACCTTTCCAAGGACAAGCAATTTTTTATGTCCACCTTCTTCAAAGAATACAATTCTTTTAGGCCTTTGACGACTCTCATCTTTCGACAATCATCTAGCTCGAGCTGCCGTAGGTTTTTCAACTTCGAAAGGTTAGGCAATTGTTCGATCGCACTACACTCACTAATGTGTAGAAACTTCAATGATTCCAGTTCCCCCAAACCCGGAATCTCCTCCAGTTCGGGGAATTCACTGAGCCATAACTCTTGCAGCCTCTCCAAGCGCGATAGATCGGGCAAGCGTCGTGTCAGACATCCGCCAATATGGAGAAGCGACAGGCTTCGGAAGTTCGCAAAATTTGGCATTTGCGGGATCCAGCGAAGATGCAACCTTGATAAGCTATGTGGAAGCCGATCGATAGATTGTGCATCCTTCCAAGGTGAGATAACCTCGTCCGCGGTCCAAAATGTGATAGTTGGATGTATTCGACATACTTGGAGAGCCTCTAAACAAACTAAGCTTGAGAGGTCGGGAAGAACAGGGAATTGAGCAGCTTCAAACACTAGGAAGTCCAAGCTCGAGGGAAGCTCTGGCAACGGGCAAAGCCGGTGGCTTGAAATTGTAAGCGATCGGAGACAAGAGAAACCGCTGATCATTGTTGGCACTGTAGAGATTGGGCTACCATCCAATTCCAAGATCCTCAGACGGGTCAGGCTCCACATGTCCCACGGGACATCCATGAGATGCGGACAAAACGAGGCATGGAGCACTTCGAGCGTCTCCACATGTCCAAGAGCACAAGGTATTGTGTGTATGTCTGTCTGACTCACCCTGAGGGCTGTTAGCCTCTTCAAATTTCCAATGGAATTTGGAAGAACGGTGATCCCCGAGGATTTTAAATCCAACTCAACCAATGATACTAGTTCCCCTATAGAGTCTGGAAGCTCATGTAGATTCTTACAATCAACCAAACACAAATGTGTGAGATTTGTTAACCTTCCAATGGAGTGAGGAAGTTGGCTGGTATTAGGTTTAAATTCAATGCCAAACTCCATCAATGATTTTAGATTGCCCAGTGTCTCAGGAAGCTTGAATTGGTTGTCAATGACAGGCATGATAATCTCCGATAAGCATTCTAGAGAACCGATTTCTTCAGGCAAGCCTTGGAGGGAATTGCATCCATGGATGTTCAAAATACGTAGCAGTTTTAGCTTACCAATTGAGCTATCAATTGTAGACAAGTTCACATAGCAAGCGGGAATCAATTTCTCCAGCTTGCCGAACTCCGAAAAAAGAGGTGTCTTGGTTAACATTTCGCAGTGTGTCAAATCTATAACTTTCAACTTTTTCGCCATCTACAGTGGAAAAATAAGGCTAGTTACGTGCCAACGAAAAGAGCGAGAATGCAGTAGCATACAACTAAATAGCAGAGGTCAATTGATAGAATTTGACGCGAACATAAGCGAGCGAGGTGTTTCGGTACCTTGATTTGCCTCCATCCACCCCAGTCGTGGGTGATGTTGCTCCACGAAAGATCGAGCACAACTAAATTCACCGGGTGGAAATTCGTTGCCGAATGCGCCAACCGGCAAGAAAGCCATCTCAGATTAGGAAGAAGATTTTTAAAGTCGCCTACGAAATTGATTTTGTTTCGTCCAAGGAACCTCAGCATTGGCAAACTAGCTAATTCTTCAGGTGTGAAGTCATGACTAATATCCAGACACAGATTGAGTGCTCGCACAGCTGGCTTTACCTGCCAGCAGCAGCAGAGAATAAACATGAGTCATCAATATCAATAGTTCCTCTTTGACTCCAAACTAATTAAATCAAATGCATGCCGTAACAAAACAATCACCTTTTTTTTTAATTTGAAAATAAGACAAACCAAGCGTGTTTAAAAAGTACTATTCGGTGTTGATTTTTTTGTCTTTTCACAGGCTAAACAACTTTTCTAAGAAACAAAGAACTTATTTTCATCCTCACCCAAACAAGAAATGAAGATTTTCATCTATAAAACCGCGACTTAGAAAACAAAGCAGGCCATCAACCGATATTCTTGATTTTAAAGCACATGACGAAAGATTTTGCGGGATTGGCTATATCATCTACTCTTAATAACTTTCACCTCGTCGCTCCTTAGTATGTATAGAGTATCCTCATTAATCCACACCCAACGGCGCTTTCCAGCATCTTCGAAATTCTCTTCCTTGACAATGTACCTTCCTAGATCTCGAAGTTCATCATGCATCCTGAACCTATCATTCTCATCAATCTTTATCAATGACATGTGTAGAAGATCCTCAATTACGTTGTGGGGAGAATATCCACAATCATTCCACATGTAACACGCATTCGTCTGTTCCTCCCCAATGCAACAACTTGCTATGTCTAGGAATATGGCTTTTTCTCTGCTGTTCAATTTGTTGATACTTATCATCAGAGTGTCTTGGACGTTACGAGGCGGGACTTGCTTTAGGTCATTTAATGTCTTGTCCCATTTCGATCTGACCGTGCGGGCGAAAAGAGAACCCACGACTTCCAGAGTCAAAGGAAGCCTTCCTATGCTTGAAATGACTTCTTTCGAGAAACTGTGCCGATCTTCTGAAGGAGTATTGCTTCTAAAGGCATGCTTGCTGAAAAGCTGAATAGCTCGATCCAAAGGCATCTCCTTTACTCGGTAGTCAATGTAATAGCTAGGTTGCATTTGGTTGTTCTCATCTGGTGTTGTCCTATCTAGTATTGTCCTTCTATCCCTAACTGTGACTATGATCCTGCTTCTGAAACCGAACCATGTGTAGCTCCCTGCGAGGTTTTCGAATTGCTTCTTCTCATCCACATTATCAACAACAACCAGAACTTTCTTGTTGCGAAGTCCTCTTCTTATGCAATTGATCCCATCATTGGTGTCATTAATTCCGGCAGTAGAGGTTGAGCCAAGTGTGTTGGATAACAATTTCTTTTGCACGTGTAAAAGACCATGATGTTGGGACAAGTCTTGGACATCTTCAAGGAAACTACTGCAATCGAATTTAGCCTGGAATCGGTTGAAGATAATGCTAGCAAGAGTGGTTTTACCAATACCGCCCGTCCCATGGATTATAACGAAACGTACACTGTCAGCAGAGTCAACTTTCAACAATTCCTCTATATCTTCTTCATCATCCATTTCGACTAGATTGTTGGGAAGAGATCTGTTCTTCACCTTCAACCTAAGTAGAACCTCTCGAACAATCGATTTTATAAATTCCCCATACCTGCCAGACAGCGATGGTGGACGAATTCAGATTGAGAAAATGATGACAATGTACTATTTCTAGCTTTAAGCATGTGCTGTTTGAATAAGATAAGCTAAACATGTAAGACCAGTTTACAAACTGTGGCAGTTTTTCAAATAACAAATTTGAATCCATTTAAACATAAAAATCTCAAGTTACAATGAAAATTATCTAAAATATAAAGGGCTCAAATTAACTACCGTGGCTGCTGCCCAGACTCCCATTGGTTGAGTAAAACACAAGCACTCGGTTTGGATGCTGCCCAGACTCTCATTGATTGGGTTTAACAACCAACACTTATATTGGATGCAGTGAGTAAGAGGAATGGAAATGATTTGGATAATAACAGCAGGAGAGAAAACAAAAGAAAAGAATGATTGGATTTTATTGTTGTTTGTATGCTGAGGAAGAAAAGAAAGGAAATGAAGGAACTAAGGTAATTTCACGTTTGCTTGAAGAAAAGGAAAGAGTGGAAAGGAATCTAATTATATCTTTATGGCTATTTTGTCCTTTCACTTGTTCATATATTAAGGGAATAAGTGCACTGGAAGTCTGAAAACTTATTACAAAAGTACAACTTTCAATAAGTACATTGGAAGTCCTAAAACTTTCAAAAAGTGCAATCAAGTCCTAAAACTTGTTAGCATTTTCCGTTTGTCAAGTTGGACGGAGTTAATAGAAGGACTTGATTGCACCCACTTGACAAGTTTTAAGATTTGATTGCACTTTTAAAAATTTTAGGACTCAATTACATTTTCGTAACAAGTTTTCGGACTTTCAGTGTATTTTTAAAAAGTTTTAGGACTCAATTGCAGTTTCATGATAAGTTTTAGGACTTCCATTTCACTTATCTCTATATTAAATAGATGAACATAAGTGGCATTGGCTAGTCAAAGCAGGATGCTAACTTAGCATTTAACAAGTTTTTCTAAATTGTTGTAAACTCTATATTTTGCCATATAAATTTGTTTTAAGGTTTTTGACAACCAAGCAGGATGCTAACTTGGCATTTAACAACAACTTGACAATGACTTCAACATTCGCATTAAATTTTTTCAACTACAATATCAATTATACAGAGAAATTATAGTTACTTGAAGATAAATTGAATATGAGATATTTTCAAATGTATAACATCCTTGAAAAGATTCACTGTTCACAGATTATATTAAAATTAATAACTGGAAAAAGTTGTGGAAACTTACTCTTTCCCTTCCCGCTTCCAGCCTACTCTAGTTGGAACCTCAACAAGAGCAGCTTCCCAGCGCTTCACCTCATCGGGGCCATACTTCTCCTCATGCTTATACAGGGCATTTCTGTACAATTCGGTTTTGAGCTTGACCTCATCTGGCTCCACATCGAAGAAAATGGGGAGGATCTCCTTCTTCCCGTCAGACTTTGAAGTGCAATCTACCATATGCGCAACCTCACGGAGACACCTCGGACTGGAAGTGAAGCCATTTGAGTGTCGTCGAGGGCTCGCAAAAGGTTTCCACCAATCTTCTGCCCGACTCGGAGCTCTTCATCGTCTTTGAAGACACGTATTCCTTTCTCGACCATGTCATGATAGAGGCACCTAGTAAAGGTGTCCCGAGTATCCGGTCCCCTGAAACATAGGAACACCTCGAACTCCATTCCTGATGTGTTAGTGGCTGGTGCCATCGCGCATGTAGCAAACGAGACTTGAGACAGAATCGAGCCGAACGAAAATTGTCGGTGATCTTGCTTGAGGCGAGACATCAATTGAGGGCAGTTTAAAAACAAAAAGAAACAAGAAACAGTTGGTGGGTATGGTTAGTCACGACTCACAGCTGTAAATTGCGATGGCAAACTTCTGCCGAAGAAATCAAAAACGAAGAAATTGAAATCACGGCACACCGAAATCGAAACATAGACGAAGAAATCGAAAACGAAACCAGAGAGTACCTAGTGGGCTGATTGACGGACGGCCGACCGACCAAGGAGAGGACGCAACCCGAGAAATCGAGAGAGACGAGAAGAGACGGTGACTCAGGCAAGTCCCGAGACAGAGATCGAAGAAGTGCACAGTGCGTTTAACCTTAAGATATTTCAAGGTTTTACGAGGCCGAAGAGGTAATGGATATGAGCTGTCCTCCTCATGGGTGTAATTTGAAGATTTTACCGTTGCCCAAATGCAAAAAGAGAACAAATGAAATGCACACTTTTATGGTACATTTGTCTAATTGAAAGAGCTTTTTACAAATTAGTTTCCCGAATTGCCACGTGCCTGGTTTGCTGGAAATGATCAGTCAATGAAAAAATATATACAGTCAAAGAAAACGCCTACACTTAAAATTAGGAAAATGTACTCCCGTTCCCAGATAGAGAAAATCATTTTCCCAAACTTAACAGGCGTCTTAACAAATGCTCACTTCTTCACCTTATTCAATAATCATTATTTTAATTTAGATCCCAACACGCAAAGACGTTTTTCAGTCTCGCCTTTTCAGCATGGCACCAAATAAATAAAAACTAACTATTTTCTTTAAAAATGATTTTTCGCGTTTTACGTGAAACAAACACACCCTTAATTTTGAAACAAATTTGACTCACAATTTTCACGAGTCAAAAAGAAAAGACTTGCAAAACGCATTTGGAAGGGTTAATACCACGAAAAATCTCATATCTATAACAAATTTATCAAAAACTAATTTTTTGACTATAAAAAACCTCAAACTGGTACATTTATGATAAATTTACTCCAAATTAATTTATTGACTATCAAAAACCCCAAACTGATACACATGTGATAAATTTACCTTCCATTAGTTTCCGTTAAATTAAATTAATACCACAAAAAATCACAAACCGGTACATCTGTGACAAATGGAGGATAAAATCCAAAATCAGTACATTTGTCAACTGTTGCGTGTCGATAGTAAAATTTAACAGAAACTAACGGAGGGTAAATTTGTCACATGTTTACTGGTTTAAGATTTTTGGTGGTTAACAAATTAATTTGAAATAAATTTATCATAAATATACTAATTTGGAGTTTTTAGTGATATTAATCCCATTTGGAATGATCTTTAACTTGAAGCAATGCTCATTCATCGTCAGTCGGTAACGAGCAAAGTAGCCACTAGCCAAAGAAAGCAGCAACTTTTATGAGGCCCGTCCGTCCAACTTTAGGATAATGTTCTAAAGCTTTTTTTTTTCCTATTTTTCAGAAAATCAATTGCTTTTTCATGGAAAAATAATAATAAGCTCGGTAATGTTTTAGTCTGAATGGTCCACATAAGGAGAACTTGGTGCGAGAAATTGCTGCTGATGATTAGGGAGAATCAGCAGAGAGGCATCTCCAATTGAAAATTCTGAATCTTGTGTTTTTGTGTTCAAATGATAATTTCAGCTCCCTCTACCAAACTAGCCAACACGAGCTTCAGCTCGTTCCACACTCTATCATTTGCTTATCGCGGCATCACACAACTGATAGTGCTACTTGGAGGCTGTTCCAGGAGCATAAGAAAGTCGGCGTAAACGCGGAACGAGAAAGACGAACATAGATCAATGACGTACAAACATCCGTCCACCTTGTTATTAAACAAATTACCAGTGAGTACGTTACATGCAAGAAATGCAGGAGCATAAGAAAGTCGGCGCATCGTAAACGCGAAATGAGAAAGATGGACATAGAACAATGACATTCCAACATCCATCCTCCTTGTTATTACACAAATTACCAGTGTTTCTTCTGCGTTTCTTCTGCGTCAGCTATGCAGAATAAACTTTTGATATGCCTAGGTCTGAACCAGTTATTCCCAATTACCAATTTTGAGTAGAAAATAACCGGAAAAAGAGGACATCTCTTTTCGTTGCAAAAGGCCACGTCTTTAACCCGCTCACTTCTTGTTAAATTGAATGCCCTTCTGAATACTCTCCTCTAACTCTTTCTTTGCCTTTTCCAAGCCAGTTCTACAGGTTAACAAAAAAAGGCCGAAATTAGAAAACTGCATCGTCCTTTGATGTAACCAAAGCAGACCCAAAAATTTCGAGATTATTAAAAACTCCAGACCTTTTGGACTCGTTCAGTGGGCCAAGGGGAAGAACCTCCTCGGCCCAAGAGCGATCGAGGCGCACTTTGGACGCAAAGAACGGAAGCTCAGTCACCTGAAAATAAGGGACAACAATAAAGAAAATCATTGTTCATTTTAGTTTGAATTCTAGAAAAGTAAAAGGATTGGATCTCATTAAGTTTTCATAAGGCACCAAACCTGAGAAGCAACAAATGCACACTCCACAATGGCAGCGTCGCTCATCAACTCGCGCAGGCACGCATCAGCGAACTTCACAGCACCATATGCCTGCACATTTCATTTTCACATTATTTGACCAGGTGAAAAGAGTCCGCATATCAAAGAGCTGTCAAATTTCCTGTTCATGAAAGAGATCAGACTACTTCTCAAAGGCGAAAAAAAGGACTGATCATTGAGAGAGTTGCCTAGCCAGCTCCAGCTTTAGCATGAAAGTTGTCAAAGCCCAGACGTACACAATTCAGCTGGCTTCACAACATAATGTAAGGAAGCAGAGAAGTGAAGACTAAGATGTCATGCATTCGACCAAAACAAAAAAAAAAAAAGGCTAAGATGTCATGTCATAATTTCATTGTGGAAATAGATGCAGAAATCCAGTTTCGAGTAGACATCAACAATCACTTTAAGAAAATTTGATATATTCAACAATTCTCTCACTGCATGAAACTTCTCCACTTATCATCAAAGTTCAAGCAAGTCTCTTAGCCGTAACAACAAATGATGTATGGACCTCTGTTTCTACATTCGTTCTGTTACCTGCCTTTGTTTCCATTGATGAGGAGCAGACAAAATAATCAGAAACTAAGATATTCTCCACAACTGCTTGCTTCTGCCTATAGCCCAAGACAAAGCAATCACCTTGTGCATACTTTCACATGCGATGTGTCCCATTTATTCCGACAAAGATCTTTACCAACACTTTTCCTGTGTAGTGGTAGCGGATAGGTTGCCAAGGTGGCAATGGTAAATCCAATTCCTTGACCTCTGCAAGTAGAGATGATAGCAAGCTCTCTAATGTTCGTTACAGGATATATGCCCACATGGACCTAAAAAGCGACTCTTGCAAAAATCTCATCCTTCTCGTAAGGAAACATCTCAGCAGAGTACATCTTCCAAATGGCTTGTGAATAATAAGAATTTACAGACTCTAACATGATTAAGCATGCAGTCGTGTCTGGGAAACAAAAATGCTTGCTGGTAACAAGCCCTTAGCAAAATGAACATCACTAGAATAGCTAAAGCACTATTATACAACCTGAAACCCAAAACTGGAGACTAACGGAATGTGATATGACGGCAACACTGCCAAAATTGACGTCTAAATCAATGAATCGAAATTTATTTACCTCGACAACTTCTGTGCCGCCATTTTGGATGCATGGTGTCATGTCATCTTGAGGAGTGAAAGAACAAGGTCGTTTAACCTACAGATTTTGAAAATGGCAACTGACATTTAGCATTCTACAGAAAACTGCAATTTCTAATAGCCTCGCTGTCCAACATACAAGAAGTTCTTATTAGGAACAGTACATCACAAACCTGAGATAAAAGAGGTACTACTGTCCACCTGCGTGAGCCCCAACAACTGGAACATCAACTTCTCTAGGATCAAGACCTAGTACTTCTGCCTTCAAGGAGCATAATAGATTGGAAATCTGATGAGATATTTTAGCGAACACCTACGATATATCATGGGGAAGGAAAGAAGGGGGAAGGAAAGAAGTTGTTTGCTTTCATGGCATTGTCTCGAAACTGCTATCTTGTACAGATTTTGCTGCCTGGCCATTAGTACCAAGTATCTATGACCGTAAACAACCTTTCTGATCTTGAAAAGAGAACCAATAACACTCACTAACACACAACAGCAGTTACATCAATATTTCACCCAAAACAATCAAATAAACGGGGCTTCTGGACTCTGCTGCTAGACTAGGAAATAGCCCGATTAACTTCACTTCTACACCTTCCACATGATCCAAAACATGAGGCATTAGCCTATTATAAAAAATGCCAGGTCCACTTAGATATCTTTTCGAAAGCCGGGAAAAGGTTAGATGCCCTTGGAGCAAGTTATCAATTGCAGGTACGCAAGACATAACGATTGAGACGAGGGCGATAAACAAGGTAAAATATGCTTCTGTCTTTGTAGGCTCATACAAAGATGACAACCTGATACTCCGTACTCTGTAACAATTCTTGATGCTTCTTGATAGTATCAGCAAGACAGTAGAAGCAGAGCGATACGTACCGCAAAGGTATTTGCTCTACCTACGTCGAGCATGGTCACACCCAACAGTCTCTTTGGACCATAAGTGCCAGGTCTCTTGAAAGCTTCGGCTGCAATGGGAATTGTGGAGTTAACAGGGTTGCTAATCAGATTGAGGATAGCTTTTGGGCAACACTTGGCAATTCCTTCGCAAAGGGTTCTGACGCTTCCAGCATTTATGTTGACAATTCCTCCAGTTGTTGCTGTCCCAGAAATCCACGGACCTGATAATAGAAGCAACAAATTAGTCTGACGCATTAAAGATCCACATACTCAACGACGACACCGAGCTCACTCATCTGAAAAGGTAATCCAAACAATATCCCCAGAAAACGATCAACTATATCAAATTCCATCTTCATATAGAGCCTAGGAATTCCGTTCATCCTAGATTCAGCAAATAGCAAGCGAATTAACTATAGGGGGGGGGGGGACTCATGCCACCGGTATCCATGTGGCTGATATATCAGCGGTGACACCAGGAGCATTCACAACATCATACAGATGAAAAAACAGAGACGAGCGGGTTAATCTTCATCCACACTGCCAGAGGTTGCCCAGTCCCTCCAGCCGCTCCCAGGATCGTGACTTTTAACTCCCGGTGCCGCGCAACCTGTCAGTTCAGCTATATCAATCACACTACGTTTCTGGGCAACCCTGATCTGCGGTGGTCCTTACTGGGGTCCCTGCAAGGATAGGTTTGTGAATGGGGACTCATCCACCACTTGCTCCAAGGGTCCACTCTCCGACTCTCCGCCTCCATGAAGCTACTGCTCCTGATTGGGCTGCTTGTCTGCTCGATCGTGTTCGCATTTCAGCGCTACGATCGAGTCTTAAAATTATTTTGATATTAGTGCATACGAAGTCCTAAAACTTATTGTTAAAGTGTAACTGAGTTTCAAAGTTTTTATATTGTACAATCAAGTCTTAAAATTTATCAAATTCGTGGGATTAAAATTTAGGGTGATTAAATTATTACTTTAATGTAAATCATCAATATGTGTTGTTTTGAACGCCCGAATGAAAAACATAGTCCTTGATATTGTGATACAACTCATTGGCCGTGTAGAATCACGCAGGCAACATTTCAACGGACGGATTTGGTAATTGCTGTAATCCCCATAACTGTTTCATCACATGTGTGATAGATGACAAATTGGAAATAATTTTAGTCCTTCATTGGCAAAACCATAAACACTAAGACATGCCATTGTGGCTAACGCACCCGACAACACGGATATTGGTAATGAATATTTGTTAAGCCTTGTCATACATAATAATCCATACTACAGAGATAATTGAAATGAATAAAGCATAACTAATTCATGCATCACGATAAGTCAATTTGAGAAAGCAAACATCATCTTAACATCATCAAGAAATATAATATAGGGCTCAATAAGTGACATGAGGACACCTGGATTAGTTCATGTCGGTGGTGAATGTGTTGCAAATCTGGCTTTATTCCACGTGCACGGCCCCAAATTTGGTTTTTATTCCACGTGCAGGGCCTCAAAACTCTGAATACTCGCCGCCAACTCTTTCTTGGCCTTTATTCCAAGCCAGCTCTACATGTTAGCAAATAAAAGCCGATATGAAACTTCTGCTTTCCTTTGTTGTAATTAAAATGAACCTGAGAATTTCAGTAAGGCTGTAATTGCCCACCTTTCGTTCTAGTCCACCGAAAGTCGCAATCGCTTCGCCGGCCGAATGGTGTGTTCTGCAGGTTCTGGCGGCATCCAATCTGTGTCTAACTTGGTGGAAGCCGACACATAAGGCAACCTTTCCAAGGACATGCAATATCTGATCTCCACAAACTTCAAACTTTTCAATTCTTTCAGGCCTTCGACGGTTCTCAACTTTGCACAATCTTTTAGCTCGAGACGCCATAGCTTTTTTAACTTCGACAGGTTAGGCAATTGTTTGATCACATCACACATGGTAATGTGCAGAAACCTCAGTGATTCGAGTTCCCCCAAACCTGGAATCTCCGCCAATTCGGGGAAGTCATTGAGCTGTAACTCTTGCAGCCTCTTCAAGCGCGACAGATCGGGCAAGCGTGGCGTCAAACATTCGCTGATAGAAAGAACCAACAAACTTTGGAAGTCAAAAATATCTGGCGATTGTGGAATAGAGTGAAGTTTCAAGGTTGATAAGCTAATTGGAAGCCGATATATGGACTGCACGTCCTTCCAAGGCGAGGTAACATTGTTTGGCATCCAAAGTGTCATACGTTTGTGTTTACGCACTTCGAGATGATGTAAACGAACTAGGCTCGAGAGGTCGGGAATAACAGGGAATTGACCAGCAGCAACCACAAGGCATTTCAAATTGGAAGGAAGCTCTGGCAACGGGGAAAGCCAGTGGCTTGCAATTTTAAGTATTTGGAGACTAGAGAAACCACTTATTTTTCTCGGCACTGTAGAGATTGGGCTCCCATCTAAGTCCAAGATCCTCAAATGGATCAAGCTCTACATTTCCCACAGGATTTCATCCCTGAGATGCGGACAAAACGAGGCATCGAGCCCTTCAAGCGTCTCCACTTCTCCAAGAGCACAAGGTATCGTGAAAGTCTTTGTGTATGCCAAGACTTTTAGTCTTTTCAGATTTCCAATGGAATCAGGGAAAAAGGAGATCCTTGACCTTTAGTCTTTTCAGATTTCCAATGAATCAGGGAAAAAGGAGATCCTTGAGAACTTTAAATCCAACTCGACCAACAATTCCAATTTTCCAATAGAGTCCGGAAGCTCGTGTAAATACATACATCTTGAAAAAGACAAATGTGTTAAATTTGTAAACTTTTCAATGAAATCAAGGAGAACGGAGATCCTTGAGAGTTTTAAATTCAACTTGACCAATGATTTTGGCTCATCAACAGAGAGCGCAAGCTCAAGTATGTTATCTCCTATAATAAAAGATAAATCCGTGAAATTCGTTAACCTTCCAATGGAATTACGGAGAACGAACCTCGAGGGTTTTAAATTCAACTCGACCAACGATTCTGGTTCCCCAATAGAGTCCGAAAGCTCATTTAAATTCTTGCATTCAAATAAGAGCAAATGCTTAAGATTCTCTGATCTTCCAATGGAATTAGAGTCTTGAAACTCAAATAGATTCTCGCATCCAAAAAAAGACAAATGTGTGAAACTCGTTAATCTGTCAATGGAATTAGGGAGAATAGAGATCCCTGAGAGTTTTAAATGGAACATGACCAGTGATTCTAGTTCCCAAATAGAGTTCGGAAGCTCACGTAGATTTTGGCATTTAGATAAAAGCAAATGCTTTAGATTCTTTAACCTTCCAATGGAATTAAGGAGAATGGAGATCCCCGAGAGTTTTAAATTCAACTCGACCAATGATTCTAGTTCCCCAATAGAGTCTGGAAGCTCTTGTAGATTCATGCATTCAAATAAAAACAAATACTTGAGATTCTTTAACCCTCCAATGGAATCAGGAAGAACAGAGATCCCCGAAAGCTTTAGATCCAACTTGACCAATGCTTCTAGTTCCCCAATAGAGTCTGGAAGCTCTTGTAGATTCTTGCATTCAGATAAAAACAAATACTTGAGATTCTTTAACCCTCCAATGGAATCAGGAAGAACGGAGATCCTCGAGAGCTTTAAATCCAACTCGACCAATGCTTCCAGTTCCCCAATAGAGTTCGGAAGCTCAAGTAGATTCTCGCATCCTAAAAAAGAAAAATGTGTGAAACTCGTTAACCTTCCAATAGAATTAGGGAGAATGGAGATCCCTGAGAATTTTAAATCCAACTCAGCCAATGATTCCCCAATAGAGGCTGGAAGCTCTTGTAGATTCTTGCATTCAGATAAAAACAAATACTTGAGATTCTTTGACCCTCCGATGAAATCAGGAAGAACGGAAATCCCCGAAAGCTTTAAATCCAACTCGACTAACGATTCCAGTTCCCCAATGGAGTCTGGAAGCTCTTGTAGATTCTTGCATTCATATAAAAACAAATACTTGAGATTCTTTAACCCTCCGATGGAATCAGGAAGAACGGAGATCCCCGAAAGCTTTAAATCCAACTTGACCAATGATTCCAGTTCCCCAATAGAGTCTGGAAGCTCTTGTAGATTCTTGCATTTAGATAAAAACAAATACTTGAGATTCTTCAACCCTCCAATGGAATCAGGAAGAACGGAGATACCCGAGAACTTTAAATCTAACTTGACCAATGCTTCCAACTCCCCGATAGAGTTCGGAAGCTCAAGTAGATTCTTGCATCCAGATAAAATCAGAAGGTTGAGATTCTTTAACCTTCCAATAGAATCAGGGAGGGCGGAGATGCCCGAGAATTTTAACTCCAACTCAACCAACGATTCTAGTTTCCCTATAGAGTCTGGAAGATCATGTAGATCATTGCCAATAAGTTTAAACTTCGTCAAAGATTTTAGATTGCCCAGTGTCTCAGGAAGCTTCAATAGATTGCAATACCAGGGCATAATAATCTCCGACAAGCATTCTAGAGAACCAATTTCTTCGGGCAACCCTTTGAGTCGTGAACATCCTTCGATATTCAAAGTACTTAGTAGTTTTAGCTTACCGATTGAGCTATCAATCGTAGACAAATTCCAACAGCCTTCGAGAATCAATTTCTCCAACTTGCCAAACTCTAAGAAATCAGGTGTTTTGGTTAATCCATCGCACTCCGTCAAATCTAGAATTTTCAACTTTTTCGCCATCTACAGTGGAAAAACAAGGCGGATTAAATGCCGACAAAAAGTATTGAGACTATGAAGGTCAATTAATAAAATTTGAAGCGAACATGAGTGAGGTGTGTTGGTACCTTGATTTGCCTCCATCCACCCCAGTCATCAGTGATGCCGCTCCATGAAAGGTTGAGCACAACCAAATTCTCCAGGTGAAGATTCGTCGCTGAAAAATCCAGTGGGCAATCACGCCAAGAAAGCCATCTCAAATTAGGACAAAGATTTTTGAAGTCGCCTACGAAATTCAGTCTTTCCCCTCCAAGGAACTTTAGCTTTGGCAAATATGCTATTTCTTCGGGTGTAAAGTCATGACTGATATCCAAACTGAGTGCTCGTACAGCTCCTTTTTCCTACCAGTAGCAGCAGAGAATAAACATGAGTGTGCAACAGAGGAAGCAAAAAACCAATGCAAGTAGTCAACGATATCATCAGTTCTTTTTCGACCCCAAACTAATTAAATCAAAGGCATGTTGTAACAAAATAATTACTGCTCTTCTCAACTTGAAAATGAGACAAACCAAGCATGATTAAAATGTCCATTCGGTGTTGATTCCTCCGTCTTTTCACGGATTAAACACCTTTTCAAGGAAACAAAGAACTCATTTTCATTATAACCGAAACAAGAAATGAAGAAATCTAACTAATGAAATGGAGCGTTAGCTTTCTTTTCATTTCACATGGGTAAGGCATGAAAACACACACTTTTGTTGTTCACATAGAGTTGCTTTCTATTTCTGTATAAGTTAGAAAACAAAGCAGGCCATCAACCGACATTCTCAATTTAAGGAACATGACCAGAGAGTTTGCTGGATCGATTTTATCTTCTACGCTTAATAACTTGCACCTTGTTGCTCCTCAGCATGTCTACAATATTTTCATCAATCTGGACCCAGCGGCGCATTCCAGCATCTTCAAAATTCTCTTCCATGACAATGTACCTTCCTAGATCTCGAACTTCATCATGCATCCAGAAACAATTGTACTCATCAATCTTTATCAATGACATGAGGAGAAGAGCATCAATCGCGCTCCGTGGAGAATAGTTGCAACTACGCCACATGTAGTCCGCATAAGTCTTATCCTCCTTGATGCAAAAACATGCTATGTCTAGGAACATGGCTTTTTCTGTGGCGTCCAATTTGTTGATACTTATCATTAGTGATTCTCGGACATTCCTAGGTGGGACTTGCTTTAAGTCCTCCAATGTCTCGTCCCACTTTGATCTATCTGTGCGGGCGAAAAGAGAACCCACGACTTCTAGAGTCAAAGGAAGCCTTCCTATGCTTGAAACAACTTCTTTTGAGAAATTGTAGCAATTCTCTGGAGGAGCATTGCTTCTAAAGGCATGCCTACTGAAAAGCTGAATCGCTCGATGCAAAGGCATCTCATTTACTGGGTGGGCCAAGTAATTGCTAGGTCGCATTTGTTTGTCCTCATTTAGTATTGTGCGTATGTCCCTGACTGTGACCATGATCCTACTTCCGGAGCCGAACCAATCGCAGCTCCCTGCAAGGTTCTCAAGTTGCCTCTTCTCGTCCACATTATCAACAACAACCAGAACTTTCTTGTCGCTAAGTACTCTTCTTATGCGATGGATCCCGTCGTTGGTGTCATGGATTCCGTGAGTAGAGGTCGAGCCCACTGTGTCGGATAGCAGTTTCTTTTGCACTTCTAAAAGACCATGACTTTGGACATCTTCAAGGAAACTAGAGTACTTGAATTCAGACAAGAATCGGTTGAAGATAACCTTAGCAAGAGTTGATTTACCAATACCACCCGTCCCATGGATTATAACGAAACGTACGCCATCAGAGTCAACATCCAACAATTTTTCTATATCTTTTCTATCATCCACTTCAACTAGATGGTCGGGAAGAGATCTGTTCTTCACCTTCAGCTTAAGTTGCACCTCTCGAACAATCAATTCTATAAGTTCCCCATACCTGCCAGACATTTTAGATTGAGAAAATGATGACAACGTAGTATTCCTAACTTTCAAGCATATCCAATTTGAATAAGATAAGCTAACTATATTATGACCGGTTTACAAACGGTGGCAGTTATTCAAATAACAAATTTGAAGCCAATAAAAAGTAACAATCTAAGTTACAAATATAATCATCTAAAACATAAAGTGCTCGAATTAGCTGCTGTGGTTGCTGCCCAGACTCCCACTGGTTAAGTTTAAACACTAACACTCAGTTTCAATGCAGTGGTTAAGAAGGAAATGGAAATAATATGGATACTGACCGCAGGAGAGTAAACAAAAGAAAGGAATGATTGGATTTTAACGTTGTTTGTATGCTTACAAAGCAAGAAAGGAAATAAAGGAAATTAGGTCATTTCATGTTTGATTGAAGAATATAAAAGAATGAAAAGGAATCTAAAAATATTTTTATGACTATTTTGTCCTTCTACTTATTCATAGACAAAATAAATGAAAGTAAACTTTAGTAAATTGGCCTTTAGCTCGTTAAAGATTCAATATCAGCATCAATTAACTCATCTTATATATAGTGCACGTGTGCAAGCAAAGAGCCAATTAATGCGTGACAAATGTCCAAGCGACAGCATAGACGTTGTCAATAAACTTCCGCCATTTTCAGATTAGTTATGAAGAAACTGAGGGTGGGATGCAAGATTTTTTTTTTTTTTTTGATAACCCAGGGAACCCCCGCACGGCCGACAGCCGGGGAGTAAACCCTGGGGGCGACACGTGCTAGCCACCACACACGTGCCACCGGTTAAGTCACCCTGCGGCGCCCGGTGGGATGCAAGATTGCTGCTTCTAGTAACCAATAACCATCTATTTTTTTTTTGGTCAGAATATAACCATCTATTTACAAGTTATTATCTTGAGATTTAACAGAGCTTTAATCACAATTACGCTATCCGGTTTAAAACTGTAAATCTTTTACACTATTTGGTTTCATGAATAACATATGCTATAAAGGGGGAATATTATCCCAATATCCAAAATACTCCTAAAATTGGAATCATAAAACATGTAATGTAATAACGATTACTGCAACTAAATATGATGCAAATGTTTTGCATTTTTTAAAATTTTCTTTTGGTCCTTTTTTGCAAGAAGCACCATTTTTACCACAAGGGTAAGCCGCGAGGGTTTATAGATAAAATTCACCATCAGTAGCAACTTATATAGTTCCTTCAATAATAGTAGAGAAGATGTTCCCTTAAGCCGGGTGCTTCCTTATCTACATGAAACTAATAAATCGTTCTTTGTTGAAAACTGATTTCCATCAAATAACTTTTAGTTATTCCTAATGCGGAGGCAATATTTAGAGATTGATCGAATATATAATTAGTTCATATGCTAGTAGTACAAAATCAGTATGATCTACAATGAATAAGCATTAGTATTTGTCTGTTTGTTGTTTCCACTTTTCTTTTTTCTAAATTGTTGAATTTTATTCATTTTGCTATTTAAATTTGTTTTACGGTTTCTGACAACCTAACTTAACAACATAACAATCGCATTAAGTTTTTTTCAACCTCCATAACAATTATAGAGGAATTAATAACTAGAATACGAGGTAAAAGTGCAGAGATCATTGATATTTTATATGTACAACAAGACCAGTTAGATTTTAGCTTAAGGAAATATGTCCATTACAGGGAAACGTTGTGGAAAACTCACTCTTTTCCTTCCAGATTCCAACCTACTGTAGTTGGAACCGCAACAAGAGCATCTCTCCAACGCTTCACTTGATGGAAGTCATAGTTCTACTCATGTCTAGAGAGGGCAACCTTGTACAATTCAGTTTTAAGCTTGACATCATCTGGCTCCACATCTAGAAAAACGGGGAGAATCTCCTTCTTCCCGTCCGACTTTGAAGTGCAATCTACCATATGCGCAACCTCACGGAGACACCATGGACTGGAAGCGAAGCCCTTAGAGAAGATGGGGATATAGATTTGAGTGTCGTCAAGGGCTCGCAAAAGGTTTTCGCTAATCGTCTGACCCACTCGGAGCTCTTCGTTGTCTTTGAAGACGCGGATTCCTTTCTCCACCATTTCACGATAGAGGCAACTAGTAAAGTCACGCCGAGTATCCGGCCCTCTGAAACTGAGAAAAACCTCGAACTCCATTCCTGATGTGTTAGTGGCTGGTGCCATCGCACGTGACAAGCGAGACCTAGAGACAGAATCGAGCTGAACGAAAATTGTTAATGAGTTTGCTTGAGGCCAGACATCAGTTGAGGGCAGTATAAAAACAAAAGAAAAAAGAAACAGGTGGCGGGTATGTTGAGCCACGACTCACAGCCATCAATTGAGACGGCAAACTGCCGAAGAAATCAAAAAAGAAGAAATTGAAATCACAGCACACCGAAATCGCAACATTGGACGAAGAAATCGAAAACAAACCAGAGAGTACCTAGTGGGCTGATTGAAGGCAGACCGACAAAGGCGAGGCCGCAGGCTGCGAGATTAAGAGAGGGACGGCGACTCAGGCAAGACTCGAGAGAGAGATCGAAGGCGGCAGCTGTAGAGACTACGCGGAGAGAGAGAGAGAGGGGAGGTGGGGGGCGCAGGTCTGGGAGAGAGAACTACTACTAGAAAGTAGAGTGATTCAACTTTAGCATGTTCAGGGTAATGATTTTTTAATCGGTCCAAGAATCGACTTTAAAAAAACCGGAGTGGCAGACTTTTATTCTTGGAACAAAATTTTAAGGTTTTCGAGGCCGGAGAGGCATACTCTTTCAGCAATTTTGTTACAGATGTGAGCTGTCCTCTTCATGGGTGTAACTTGAAGATTTTACTGATGGCCAAATACAAAAAGAGAACCATAAGAAGTAAATGCTTTTATTCTTGGAACAACTTTAACGCAGAACTTTCCCGGGTCAAAGAAAAAAGACACGTCCTTATACTTGTCGGGAAAACACACGACTCGGTAATCTTTTAGTCTGAATGCTCCATGTAAGGATAACTTGGTGTGAGAAACTGGTTCTAGTGATTGAGAGCTATCTACAATTGAAAATTCTCAATTTCTCTCTGCCCACACTACCCAAGAAGAGCCTCTATAATTTAATAACGTGCTATCAGGGGCATATGCAAATGATCCACCTAGTAATTTTTATGCGTAGAGTAGCTTGATGTGTCAACCATCATCGGGCAGAGTAGTTCGATGTGAATATGAGAAGGACAATAATACAATTGAAAAGGGTGAAAAGAAAAAAAAACAAAGCAATAGTTAAAAAAAAAAAGGTTGAAGGGAGACATGAAGTTTCTCAAAAATGCCAAACATCCTTATAGAAACTAGGTCGGAAGGTGCCTTTGCTTGTCCTAAAATAAAATATAAAAAAATCAACCTGCCTTTTGGGTCAAGCACATAAAATTCTCAGGTCGGAAAGTACGTGTGCTTGTCCCATTTTCGACCTTAACCATGAAAAAGGCACCCTGAAAATACAAACATAATTAATGGAGGTGGCACGAAAGTAGATTTAGACAGTGGGATTATATCACGAATCATGACATTGGTTACATGCTCTCAAGGAACAAATTCTCGATGCCAAACAACATACAACGTATTGTGCATGTAATTTGGTTCACATTTAGCTCTACACATATTCCAATTTAGGCTGATCCCTTTGAAAGGGGACAAAATGATGACTATATTGTGCAAGAGAGGGAGAATGAAAATAGCCAAAGGCTACTTTTCAGGAGGAACAATCGGTTCGTGATTACTCCCTTCAATCGGTCCACATCTCTACTTTGGAGGAAAAAGCTCTCATTTTTCACAAGCATGTTGAATCGCCATAACATTCTAAAAGAATGAAGCTATAAGATTCAATAGTTTACAGGTTCGTGCCAACTAAGATGAATAGGAGGACGAAGGACAAAGAAAAGGAAGTGCAGGCCTTGCTCATGAGCATTATAAGGAGGGTAGAGAAAGCGACGTAGGTGGGGGTAGTTCCGCCGTCTGCAGACCCTCAAACAACCCTCACCGATGGTTCCACTCTCAACGACTTTCATTAGTTTTCGTCTTTTTTTTTTTAGTTTTTCTCTAATTTTTTTTAAATTTCTTTGGTCTTTCTTAACTTTTTAATGTTTTTAATTTTTTAATTTTCGTGACGTGATGCCACATTAGCACCACATCGGAGCCATGTATGCAAAAAGAAATTACAAAACGCCACGTCAGCTTTTGGAATCCACGATAGGAAATTTGGTTCTGAGCTTGCCGGAAGGATTGAATTGCACTCAACAAAAAACGTTTAGGGCTTTATTGCACAAATTCAAAATTTAGGACTTGACTGCATATTCAGCCAAACATTCAGAACTTTTGGTGTAATTTTCACTCGTAAGAGCCTAAAACGAGAACTAGTGTGGCGGATCCCAAATATTCTCATAAGATTAAAACAAATACGAGTTACTCAGATAAAAACTTCAGTTTGATTCCCATCCTACATCGGTCTCTCCTATTGAGAACTCTGCCATTCATAGGCTTCCCAATGCATCTCTTTTCTTGATTTGGCCTATCCTTCCACAGCTGTAGATTAGCAGCAAAAACGGCATATTGGTTGTGATGACCAATTTTCACGCCAACAAGCGCAAGGAAAGCGAAAAAGCGCGGAATAGGGCCGCTATGTTCAAGCCATGTCCATGTAACCAAAACATGAAGCTTCCCCTCAACTCCTTGTAAAATCCCCAATGTAAACGCAAGGAAAGTGAAAACGCGTGGCCCGACTCCATTATATGTTTGAAAAAGCAAAAGGAGAGACAGTTGCACGACCTTGTCTCTTTCGTGTTTTTCCACAACCTTTCTTTATTCTGACAATTCAACTCAATTGCGATTAAATGCACGAAGCATATGTACAAGATAACAGAGGAAAGAGACACGAAGAGGACAGGAGACTTTTGCGATGGGGTCGAAACTTTTGAGGCTTCTTAGTTGCTTGGATGTTAAGTCGAAAACGAGAGGAAATTGTGAGGTAGGTAAATACAATGAATTTGCATTCTCGTTGTATGTAAATGTTTCAAAAGGAGAGAGACGTCTTTCGTGTTTTTCCACAACTTTTGTTTCTCTGACAATTCAACTCAATTGCGAGTAACCGCATGAAGCATGCATAAAAGATAAAGAGAGGAAAGAGACGCGGAGAGGACAGGAGACTTTTGCGATAGGGTTCGAGACTTTTTGAGGCTTCTTAGTTGCTTGGATGTTAAGTTGAAAATGAGAGGAAATTGTGGGGTCAGGTAAATATAATGAATTTGCAACGTTTTTAAATTTCTCTAGGCTTCAATGTTGATTCCACATGTTCTCGAGCTCCAAAAAGCATTTCAGTCGATTAACTAGGATCACTCTTTAGAAAATAATTGAACATGATCGTGTTACAAATTTCTCTACGACTATTTTAATGATGACAAAATAATCAAAGGCTGATGAAATGTACATTTGGAGTGGTATATTGAGAAAACATCAAATGTTTTGATGGACCTTTAAATTGCATAAGAAGAACAAACTACAAAACACTGTATTGTCGTCTAGGAGTTTTGAACGTGGACGGTCAATTTGGAAGGACCTTAATACAATTAGTGAATAATAAAAAAAAATTGTTGTCAAGATATTTAGATGAAACTATAGGCAGAAAGTGGACAATAAACAAGACATGGTGGATGTCTACAACTATATTTTGAGCATCTACGGGCTTGGTGAAAAGACTCATCTTCAAAATTTGATTTGAATTCAAATTTTGTATTTTATAGCTGGTTCAATGCTTTGATATATATGGAAAAGAGGTAGGTTAGAGAAAATAGATTATTTTTAATTATAAGAAATGTCCGGCGAGAAAGTGTAAATTGCATTGAAATTGAGATAGCATTGAAAGGAACTGCACCTGCGCGTCCACATTATGCACCATGCCATCTCCATTGACCCATGCTTCGTGCTTGTCTCATCATCACCTTTTGGTAGCCACAGGCCCACAATCATAAAATCCCAGCTCCCCTTAAAGGACTTCATCTAGCATGGCCATCAAGGAATTTTTAGTGATGCATATGCAAAGTCAAATTCTCATTGCCACAAAATGCCAAAATGTCATCCAAGTTAGATCAATATTGATATAGTGTGTCAAAATTCATTCAACCCGGCTTGGTCGAATGCATTTGTGACACGGTTAAAATGGACACTCGTTAATAGTTGAACATAACACAACATTGCTACACATGAAAGCGCAACTAGAGAAAAGTATCATTATCCAGAGGGTTTAACCGTTCGTATGATGAAAGATGAAATATTTGTCGACCCAAGCAATGATCTAACTCCAAATTATAAACTCTTATTCCACTGACTAGTGATTATGATTGGTTTTCAAGTTATGAATGTCGTGTACATGCAAATTTAACGAAATATACCGTGGGTGATGTTGATGTTTGTAACCCACCAATTAAAAGGCTGACTAAAGGACGTTTCCTCCAACTAGGAATGGGAGAAAATACATGGCCCTCCCAAAAATGAAGGAAAAATAAAGCAGGTAAAAGATCTTGAAATTATCACGTCTTGTGTTAGCAATAATCTCATAGACAAACGATATATACAGTGAGAAAACCCTCAATATCTCTCATGTTTCTTTTACCACTCATGGGTCCGAATATGAGTGCAGAAGCTCTTTGCTCATTGATCAAAATGTAAATCAGGCCAATAATGCTACAAATCCATATTCTTATCCAGAACCATAGCATACTTGATTTCTTCCTTTTTCAAACCATGCAAATCATTTTGAACTTCGATGTACATTCAAATTTGAGACACTGTCCATAGGCGGAGCGTATGTGAGAAGCACAGAAGGCACAACATAACAATAGGCATCCTACCCAGCATGGCCTCGTGTCGGGACCATGTTCAATAGGGTTTTGCTTGTATTCAGGTAAAAATGAGTGTATTGTCTTTATACTTAGTGTGGATAACATGTAGGTCTTATTAATTTTGAGATTTTTTTTGTTCTGGGAATAGATGTCTAAAACATTGGGGGGTCGATTGATCTAAAATTGTACAATATAAAGGAGCAGACACAAATTGGAAGGAGGATTTCTATCTCGCACATAAATGCAAATAATTGAGTAGAAAACTAAGAAAAAGTGTAATTCCATAATGCTGGTAAAATGGCAAACCTAGTTGTAATGTCACTGGATCCTGTAAGAAGTTTTTTTTTCCATTGTCAGATTTTTTTTTATCACCGGACGCTGATCATATAAAAGAATTCTTGCGTTTGTCAAATATAAGTCTAATACCAAATTAGCATCAAATGTGTTGCACATAGTAACAGAATCAAACACACAAGGGCAAACTTCTTAAGCAATGAGGTCCCCTTTAGAGAAATTCATTATTAATTTATTATAATCAAATTTATCATTTAACGATCAAGATAACAAAAAAATATAAGAAGATCCGCGAGTGCTGAATTTATGTTCAACAACGAGACAATTAACTATTATTGTCCCATGGGTTGCACAAGCCCGAAGTTTGATTTATTGAAATATTGGTTTTGGAGATATATATGGTGTAATTTTGGGAAGTGACCGAGACAATAAAATTTGTTACGAACATATGAAACTCTCGAGTCTTCCAACTTTATGAAATTTCTTATCATGTGAATGCAGACCTTGACTTGGTAGTCATTGGCCCCTCAAGGCCGTTGCCGACTACTGGCTTCATGCCTTTGATTTGACCTTCCTCATTTCCTTGCACTTTCTTCGTCATGAAGGAGTCTACAAATATCCTCTTTCCTGGCCATCAACAAGTGGGCAAAACTTGCAGTGGAAGAATGCATAAAAAAAAAAGAAAGGACTAATTGACTTTTCGTTGACTCATCATAAATGTCACGAGACAGGTCAATAGGAGAGGAATCATAAGAAAAAAAAATTGCAACATTTAGTTAAGCACTAAGAAAAGTACATGAACTTTGGCCATTCATTTGTCTGGCCATGTAATTCTAAGAGTCTAGGGATTACAATCTCAATTGTCATTTGTCTTACGTAACCGATGACTAATGATGATCAAGAAAAGGAACTCGACACTTGATCCTGAGCCGTTCTAAGGAAATGTCATGAAGATTCAAGGAAGATGACATGATGGATATGGCAATTGTGAAAAAAGGAAATTGCAGTAGGTCCCAGTAATGTTCCATCAAAATGTGGGATGGATGACAAATTGGAAATAATCTCGGTCTAATACCCCACTTCGGTGAATAATTTCCCAAAGTGTTGTCATATCTACTAAGCTCATCATCCTAAAGAAATATGGGTGGTGATTTCCTCTATAACAAATATTGCAGTGGGGATATTGATTATTTTCCTTTAGGATGCTTGTTTATGAACATTTTTTTGGTTATTTCTCTTCATTATATTTCACGGCAAAAACAATAAAGTCAACGACATGGAAAAAGGCTCAGCCGGTTGCCAATGGATCCAAAAGTAATAAAGTAATGAATAAATGGAGCCTCGTGATTACTATTCAAATACTCTAAGCTCTCGCTCATTGCGCTTAGGTTAGAGCTTGGCCTAGGATGAATGCTCGGAATAATCACTGAATATTGATGGGTTATGTGAGAGATCTAATTCATTCTAGTACATTCGTACAGTATAAATTCGAGTTATCAATTGCTAACTAATCTAAAACAGGCAAAAGTACGCATTTCATCCTTGAACTTGTATTATCTTTGCAATCAATCTTTGAACTTGTAATTTATGCAATCAAGTAGTATCCTATAAGATTTTTCTCAAAACATCTCGAGGCTTTGATTCTGAAAAATTTAAGCTAAAATATTTGTCTATGACAGCCGAATATATAATGTAATAGATCAATGCCATAATAAACGATCAATTTGCGCTAATCAAACTGTAGGACCGATAATCTTATATTTATGGCAGAGCAATTTCTACCCATAGAGCAGTTAGATGTGGCAACCATTATAAGGCAGAGTAATTCCATGTGAACCTGAGAAGGACAAAAATGTTGACTTCTGGTTGATGTATTTTGTTTGCAATAAAAATAATGCAATCGAAAAGGGTCAACAGGAAGATGATGAATAGTAAAATAGGAAAAAAATGAAAAAGAAAAAGAAAAGAAAAGAAAAGGAAAAAATTCAGAAAACTTTAAAAAAATTGCAAAACAATGCTGTTTTTGTCCACGTTAGCTATCAGCAGTGACATGTAGGACAATTAACACTGATTGAATCGCCATGTCAGCGGTTGCCGACTTAAAATTGGCCGAATATACTACATTGAAAAATTGTCAAAAGGTTTATAACTATATTGGTCAAATTAGAAAGTTAAAAATGAATTGACGGCCGCATAATAAGATTACAACTTTTTGGACCCAATTCAATTGCCAATAAGCGAGTGAGGCACACATAACACATAAGAGAGAAATGAAGAGATGGAGTCGAAACTTTTTTAGGCTTCTTAGTTGCTTGGTGATTTTAGGATAAAGCTGAAAATGAGAGGAATTGTGGGCCAGGTAAATATCATGAATATGCATTCTCTTTTGCAACCACCCATGACCAAAGCCCACTCTATTCGGTTATTTATATATGCAAGACAAACTTCAAAGTACTTAATTGTTGAAATTTATTTACTTGATTGTGTGATCTATACCTCATTCGAAGTAATCTACTTACATCTATTCATTAATCAAGAATGGAGATTAAATATAATACAAGTTAACGTCTTATTTTCCTTCTCCGTAGTTGGAGGAAACTTTCTCCAATTATGCCTTTGATTGGTAGGTTACGGATAATGGACATTGCTCACGTGATCTGTTGTTATAACTCATCAATCAAAAGGTTCGTTTCCTCCGACCAAAGACACAGGATAACATGGCCTTAATAACAGTGCGCTACAGTTTACTTCCGTTATTATGTATTATCTTGTCATCTTCACATTACGAAAAGACATCGGCCATATCCACAATAACATGTGGTATATGACCATAAATGTAAATGCTTCATATCGCTAGCAACGTTTTCGAATTTTCTATAGGCCTCAATGTTGATTCCACATGTTCTCGATCTCCCAAGAAAACACTGAGTCAGTTAACCAGGACCACTCTCTAAATCACGGAGGCAACATTTCAGTAAGCGGATTTGGTAATTGCAGTGGTCCCTGTTATTGTTACGTCAAATGTGTGACAAATTGGAAATAATTTTGGCCTCTTTTTTTCCCGCTAAACCACAAACACAAGGAGATGCCATCGTGCCCATTGCGACCAATATTATAGATATTGGTAATGAATACCTGTTAAGCCTAGTCATACACGATAAGTTCGTACTTTAGAGATGATTGAAATAGATAGCGCATAATAACTTCACACATAACAAAGAATTCAATTTGAGAACAAAAATACCTTTTCAACACCATCAAGAAATACAATAGATGGCTCAAGAAGTGACGCTTGGATCAGTTCATGTCAGTGGTGAATGTGCGTTGTCAATCTGGCTTTCCTCCACGTGCCGGCCGCAAATTTGGTTCTAATCCACGTGCGGTGCCACCTTTCTCTTTCTCGGCCTTTTTTCCGTGCCAGCTCTACAGGTAAGCAAACAAGAGCCGAAATGAGAACTAACGTTTTGCTTCGATGGGATCAAACTGGTCCCTTGAGCACTAGCACAACTAATATAGGCCCCATAATATATACATTCAGCCTTTTCTTGATCAGGAATATGTTTATAGTGTTCCCACATTGTAGAGCTCGTCCTTCTTTGTGTGACACTTGAAGCACTTACTTCAGACATTTAACAGTTTTTCTATCTACAACACTTAGAACCTGCAAACTATTATTACAATCAGAAATGTAGTCCTCAACATACTCTTGACAAATACAAGAAAAGCATACATAAGATAACTCTTAAGTTATCTGAATATCGACTGTTAATTAAACAAAAAACTCACCAGATTTTGGTAGAAAAAGATTGAATGTTATGTTATCCCAGGTCACTAAGTTGCTGATCGGTGTTGAAAATCCCTAGCAAACCCTGTCAAAGTCATAAGTCATAAGTCGCCACAAGACCGTAGTTATTTGAAGACATCAAGAAGCACCCAGTTCAAGAATTGAGGAGTTAAAGATACATAGTAGCAGAAAAGTACACTTGGCAATGACATACAAAAGGTAAATTCCTCCATCAAGGTGAAGGTGCAAATGCCACAACACGATATCAAAAACATGCAATGATGATCCAGCTCCTAGTGAGATAGAGCACCATTTTCCCCTTTCTTTAGTTTCCATATCTAAGTGCATCAATACAGGAAGTCAAGAACTCGACCTGCACAACCTTAATTGATATTCACAGTAACTAATCGAGCGTAAAACCAAAATCTAACAAAATCCCCCTGCATTCATCATTTTAAATTAACAACTACCGTACTGTGTACACTCCAACATTGAGACCGAAATAAACTTCCCTGAACCTAGCCAGAAGCCGACACAGCTCGATAATTCTAGCAACACTCGAATAATCGCAAACAATGGCGAAATAACATAATTAGCAGTAGAGCATCCAACAAAATCATCCAATAAGCTATCATAACCCGACAGACTTCCAGCACAGAACTCAAAGTTGCCATTGCCACCCATTACCAGAAAGTACACATCACCCATACATTCATCACCCATCAAAATACCAGTTTCCCCCATATTGCAATGCAAAAAAGTCCAGAAAACGCTGCATGGTGAATTAAAAGTTGAGCTTCAAGCCTTCCATGCAGCAGATTCTTTTGCAGGCACTCGTACAAAGCAATTTGTCCTTGTTGACACCTAAATTTTGGCGCATCATTTAGTGTTAATTGCATAGAAAATTAGGAATTAATTTTTTAATCCCTGAACAAAAAAAAATAAAATAAAATAAAATTGCATAGCATATAGTTTAGGTTCATATAGATTAATTGCATTCCGTATCGGATCGGCGGTGGCAAGTGAGCTTAAAATTCATCACGTAAATCGAGCTCGGGCACCGAACGAAACTCGACTCACTCGGAAAATGGGGGCCGAAAATCACACGTGAAAAGGGCTCGGTTGTCTTAATTTGAGCTTAAATTAGCCCATCAAGTTAATTGAATAAAAGCCCGAATTAATTCAACAAATTTGGAATTAAATGAAAATTAAAGCCTAAGCCCAAGCCTAAGCCCATTAGGACTAGAAAGCCCGGCTAATTAACCTAGGGTTGCGATATAAATATAGGGTTATGCGTCATAATCATAGGGGGTTCTCATAATTTTCAGATCAGAAAATTTTTAGAGAGAACACGAGAGACACACGTGAGCGAGAGCAAGGAGCAAGAGAGAGAGACGGTCGCGCACGCGTCTACCTCAACGTCATGCAGCCTTACGACCGCAGCGCACCACCATCTCCCTTGCGGCCAGACCTTTGTCAGTGAAAGGTTTGCCCTCGCCTTGTGCTGCTTCCTCCGCTGATCAACTGAGCCAGCCCAAGACGATCGCTACCGCCCTTGCTACTGCTACTTTCTTCGACGTTGCTGCCATAAGTGCCCCGACGTTCCTGCTATCGCCCGCACAAGGAGCTGCTGCTTCTCGTGAGGGCCTGCGCTTCCACCTCCAAGTGACGCAAACCAGAAAACTCACTTACGGACAAAGAGAGATTCTTGGGTGCATGCAAAAAAAAACAAAAACAAAACAGAGATCTTGAAGCGGTAGAAAGCAGATCAAATTTTAGTGATTTTAAAGTGCAAGCTGACAGTGGAGGGAATAAAAGAAAGGGTGACAAGCACAATACTCATTCACATACAGTTTCTTCGTCGAGAACCGGGAGCCACCGCAAGCCCACGTTGACTCTTCTTGGCTGAGCTCTTTCTTTGACAACGTTGGAGCACTTACTGCTTTGAAGGTTTTCGAGACCCTATTGCTCGATCCGTGATCTACACCGAGGGCCCCCACACCGTGACATCACAGAGGTATCCCGCAAGCTCCTCTGACGACCTTTGCTTGTGGATTGCCACCACTATTGCGAACCACCACGAGCACCATCGCAAGCCGCTGCACGCCCGCTGCCGTGGCATCGCCGCTGTACCGTCCACGTCGTTGCATCGCCGCTGTCCCGACGCCGCCGTTCCTGACGCCGCGCCGCCGCTCCCGACGCACCACCGGTCACCATCCCGATCCGCAATTCTGATTCGCCGGTGATTCAAA
This sequence comes from Syzygium malaccense, assembly GCA_031216405.1. Classification (NCBI taxonomy): domain Eukaryota; kingdom Viridiplantae; phylum Streptophyta; class Magnoliopsida; order Myrtales; family Myrtaceae; genus Syzygium; species Syzygium malaccense. The sequence continues at coordinate 10,991,536 of CM062260.1, read as the reverse complement.
TTTGGAAACAAATCTTTGGATTAGGTAAATATCTTATCCCAATTTGATTTGAATATTTTATTACCTAATTTGTGCTCGTTGATATTTAATTCTGCATATTTAGATAATAGGCAATATTTCAATTAGGATTTGTTTCCTTTTTTTTGAAATCTTAGATATCTATTACTTGTCAAATTTGAATAGAATTTAGAATTTTCAAAATCCTTTTGAATATATCCAAGATATTTAAGATATCAGAATTTTTCAAGATGTGATCGATTAAGAAAATTTCCTAATCCGCAACCGCACACGTGAAAATAAATCTATCTATCAGGCTTTAGATAGAATTATTTCCATAGCGGGTATTTCGAATTTTAGGGTCGATCTGTCAGACTTCAGATCGAAACTTAATTCGAAAGATTTCGCGGTTATATTTTTTTACTTGATTTTAATTTCGAATTTTGATAAAAAAAAATACCAAAAAAAGATTGCTTTAGAATAGGTCAATTTCTTTAGTTTAAAATTGCATGTTTAGATAACTGGTATTTTTAATTCCGAATTTCATTAAAAAAATACAAAAAAAATAATATGCCCGTCATTAGAAATAGGTCACGTCGTCGTATGACATATAGTTTGCATGTTAGGTTGCATTAATCGCATGTCAATTTTTGCACGTCATTTCATATAGGTTAGCCTTCATTTAAATAAGTAAAAATCAAAAAGAAATTTCTGCACCTTTGAACTCTAAGTCAGGATTTATCAAAACTGTCAAATTGAGTATTTTTCTCGAAATTGGTACCGAAAGGGCGTAAGGGAATCTAGCGTAACCAAGTCCCCGAACTTATGATTTCTGGTTCGTAGAAATAAAATAGTACTCCCGCTATTTTATTTAGGTTTCTAATCAACCTACCATAAATGATTAGTGGCGACTCCCGTTGAAAATATTTGCATGCTCACAATTAGACCTAAGTTGCGATTTGGTAGAGTTTGGGAGAACTCGAGCTAGGTTAGTTAATTTAATTGATCTAGTAATCCATTAGCCTAAGATCGAAACCCGATTTTTTTTTTAGGTCGCGACAGTCCTCCTCACTCATAGTTTCGACTGAAATTTTGTACTTGAGATATAACACAACTTCACCAATTTAAATTCTCTACGAGCCAGACGACCAGAAAATGCCTCCGGAAAATCAAGCTCTAATACCATTTGACCACCCTAAATTAAGTATGCCCTTTGCCTCCAAATAGCAGAGCAATCATCATAGACCTCAATCTTTTTTCTCTTTCACCAAGATTTCTGGCCAAAACTATTTCCTGGGTCTCAGTTGTAACGGGCCATGAATCAAACCTAGGTCATCGCGGCTTCGAATTTACCAGAAATCACCACCCAACAAAAAAAAAATAAACAAGACAAACCCAACAAGAAAACAGCACTTGAAAATGCAAAGCCAAACAATCACAGACAGAACGCAATCGAATTGAGGAATCGCGCAAGGAATCGTCAAAAGGAACACAACGGAAAGCGAAGTCGGGACAATGAATCCTCACCAGCCTCTTGTCTTGGATTGTGGAGGAAAGCACCAGTTTGTAGAAATAAGGGCTACGGCATTTCTTAGGCTTCTCGAGGAGCCCTGCAGGAATTTCTGCAATCAGAGCCGATTCTGTGCTTCACACCCTCAAGAACCGATTCCCACGAACACCCACCTCGTGTTTTTTTTCTCTTTCTTTCTTTCTTGGCTTCTTGCTTCTCTAGATCTAGTCCCCCCTTCACTGCCTTTTCCAAGTCAATTAGTGTTGTTAGTGTGACATTACCATCTACCCAAAAGGCGTCATACATCTTGGAGAGCTCGGCCTTGAGGTCCTTCGACTGGCTCAGCAGATCGGCCTTCGACTTCGGCCTCAGCTCGTGCACCTCGATCCTCGCTGTCATGATTCAATGGAAAAGGCAGAGTTAAAGTTGCGAGAATTCACGATAGCACGCAGGAAGATATCCAACGGAATCGACAGAAAGAGAGGCGGAAACGAGCTGTCGTCTCTCTCGCCCATTGCTGTGATGAGATCGCTTACCAAGGAAGCCAACGGTGATGGAGGCAAAGGCTATTAGTCGCCTGAAGTTCACGGCGAGCGGAGGGGCGATCGGTTCCGTCGCCGATCTAAGGGTCTTGTCACGCTCTGCTCTGCATAGAGGGAGAGGAGAGGAGAAGGGGAGAGAGAGAGAAGGGGTGATGAGTGCCCGGACCACCCAGTTAACCACTCAAAGAGTTCAGGCTACGGAAAGATGGATGGGTCCGGGCGGGGCTTTTTTGACACCACTACGAAAGGTAGGGGGGAGTTCAGGCATATTAGACTGAACGGTGTTTTCTGCAAATTTCTGGTGGCTTCCAATCTGTCTTCAACTTGGTGAATGCCGACACATCGGGCAACCTTTCTAGGGACTCGCATTCTTCGATCTCCGCATTCTTCAAAGAAATCAATTCTTCCAAGCCTTCCAAGGCTCTAATCTTAGAACTATCAAATATCTTGAGATTCCGTAGATTCTTCAACTTGGAGAGGTTAGGCAATTGTTTGATTACCCAACAGCACCGAATGCGTAAAAACTTCAGTGATTCCAGTTCACCCAAACCTACGATCTCAGCTAGTTTGTCTAAGTGGCTGAGCTGTAACTCTTCTAGCCTCTTCAAGCCCGAAAGATCAGGTGTCCTCTCCAGGAATTTGCAGAAAATTATCTCCAATTTCCTTAACCTCTCCAAGGATTTAAGGACGGGGAAGTGTGGCATCGCACATCCGATGATAGTGAGAACTGACAAGCTTCTAAGGTCGGAAAAATCTGGCAATTGCGAGATAAAGCGAAGTTTCAAGGTTGATAAGCCATGCGGAAGCCGATGGATGGACAGCATGACCTCATTCTCGTTCTTGCTCCAAGGTGCAATCAATGGTCCACACAAGTCGAGATGATCCAAGTGGACTAGGCTCGAGAGGTCGGGAAGAACATTGGATTTATCAACGGCCACCTCGTGGAATTTCAAACTCGAGGGAAGCTCTGGCAATGGGCAAAACCGGCCCCTTGCAAGTTCAAATTTAAGCGTTTGGAGACTAGAGAAACCACTTATTTTTGCCGGCAGTGTAGAGATTTGGGTCATAGATAAGTCCAAGGTCCTCAGACGAGTCAGGCTCCACATTTCCCACGGGATTTCATCCATGATATGCCGACAATATGAGGCATCGAGCACTTCGAGCGTCTCCACCTGTCCCAGAGCACAAGGTATCGTCTGTATCCTTGAACTTGCCACCCTAATGACTTTTAGTCTCTTCAAATTTCCAATGGAATCAGGGAGAGCGGAGATAGATGACCATCGTATATCCAACTCGACCAATGATTCTAGTTCCCCAAGAGAGTCCGGAAGCTCATGCAAAGTTTCACATTCATGCAAAATCAAATGCGTGAGATTCGTTAACTTTCCAATAGACCGAGGAAGTTGACTGATTCTCGGATACCGATAAATTTCAAACTCTGTGAAAGATTTTAGATTGCCTAGTGTCTCAGGAAATTCACACTGTTCCGTTATTGAGCAAATGAAAATCTCTGACAAGCATTTTAGGGAACCGATTTCTTTGGGCAACCCTTGAAGGGAACTACATCCCTCGAAATTCAAAGCAGTTAGCAGTTTTAGCTTTCCAATTGAGCTATCAATTGTAGACAATCTCATACACCTTGCGAGAATCAATTTCTCCAACTTGCCAAACTCAGAAAAATTAGGTGTCTCGATTAACATATGACAGTTTTCCAAATCTAGAACTTTCAACTTTTTCGCCATCTGCAGTGAACAAAGGCCAATGACATGCCCACAAAAGTATGAGAATACAGTAGCATGCAACTAACTAGCGAAGGTCAATCAATAGAATTTGAAGGGAACATATGCAAGGTGTGTTGGTACCTTGATTTGCCTCCATCCATCCCATTTGTGGGTGATGTTGCTCCCCGAAAGGTCCAGCACGACCAAATTCACCGGATGAAGATTCTCCGTTTTAAGATTACGTGGGCAACATCGCCAAGAAAGCCATCTTAGCTTAAAAAGAAGATTTTTGAAGTTGCCTACGAAATTCAATCTTTTCCCTCCAAGGAACCTCAGGTTTGGAAAACGGGCTAATTCTGTAGGTGTAAAGTCGTGACTAATACCCAAACTGAGTGCTCGTACAGCTGGTTTTTCCTGCCAGCAACAGCAGAGAATAAAGATGAGTGCAATATCGAAAGCAATAAACCAAGGAAGTAGTCATCAATATCAGTAGTTCTTCTTGGACCTCAAACTTATTAAATCAATCGCCATGCTGTAAAAATACAATCACCTTATTTTTTTTTACTAATTTTAAAATAAGACAAACCAAGCATGTTTAAGATGTTCATTCAGTGTTGAGTTTTCTATCTTTTCAGATACTAAACACCTTTTCAAGGAAGGAAACAAAGAACTCATTTTCAGTCTCACCGAATTAAGAAACGAATGAACATGGGGAAGGCATGAAAACATATACTTTTGTTGTTTATAGAGTTGCTTTCTATTTCTTTATAAATTAGTAAACAAAGCAGGCCATCAATCAATATTCTCGATTTTAAAGCAAGTGACGAAAGAATTTTCACGGCTTGACTACATCTTCTACTCTTAATGACTTTCACCTCGTTGCTCCTTAGTACATCTAGAGTATTCTCGTCAATCCACACCCAACAGCGCTTTCCAGCATCTTCAAAATTCTCTTCCTTGACAAGGTACCTTCCTAGATCTCGAATTTCGTCATGCATCTAGAACTTATTGTTGTCATCAATCTTTATCAATGACATGAGGAGAAGATCATCAATTGCGCTACGTGGAGAATACCCGCAATCATCCCACATGTAATACGCATGCGTCTTATCCTCCCCGATGCAAAAACATGCGATATCTAGGAATATTTCTTTTTTTCTAGGGTCCAGTTTGTTGAAACTTATCATCAGTGTGTCTCGGACTTCCTCACGCGGGACTTGCTTTAAGTCCTCTAATGTCTCGTGCCACTTCGATCTGTTTGTGTTGGCGAAAAGAGAACCCACGACTTCAAGAGTCAAAGGAAGCCTCCCTATGCTTAAAACGATTTCTTTTGAGAAATTGTACCAATCTTTTGGAGGAGTATCTCTTCTGAAGGCATGCTTGCTGAAAAGCATAATCGCTTGATCCAAAGGCATCTCCTTTACTGGGTAGTCCATGTAATAGCTAGGTCGCATTTGGTTCTCCTTATCTAGCATCGTCCTATATGGTATTGTCCTTTTGTCCCTGACTGTGATGATGATCCTACTTCCAGATCCGAACCATTTGTAGCTCCCTGCGAGGTTCTCGAGTTGCTTCTTGTCGTTCACATTATCGACAATGACCATAACCTTTTTCTCGCTAAGTCCTTTTCTTATGCGATTGATCCCCTCGTTAGTATCATGAATTTGATTAGCAGAGGTCAAGCCTAGTGTGTCGGATAACAGTTTCTTTTGCACGTGTAAAAGACCATGACGTTGTGACAAGTCTTGGACATCTTCGAGGAAACTAGAGTAACCGAATTTAGACAAGAATTTGTTGAAGATAACCTTAGCCAGAGTTGATTTACCAATACCACCCGTCCCATGGATTATGACGAATCGTACGCCATCAGAGTCGACATCCAACAATTCCTCTATAGCTTCTTCATCATCCACTTTAATTAGACGGTCAGGAAGAGATCTGTTCTTCACCTTCAGCTTAAGTTGGACCTCTCGAACAATCGATCCTGTAAGTTCTCCATATCTGCAATACAGAGATGGTGGACAAATTCAGATTGAGAAAATGACGAAAACGTACTATCCCTGGGGCATATACGATTTGAATAAGATGAGCTACATATATTAAGACCGTTTTGCAAACAGTGGCAGTTTTTCAAATAACAAATTTGATATCATTTCCACGTAACAACCCCAAGTTACAATGAAATTATCTAAATTATAATGGGCTCAAATTAGCTACTGTGGCTGCTGGCCAGATTTCCATTGGTTGGGTTTAAACACTAACACTGCTGCCCAAACTCTTATTGATTGGGTTTAAACACTAGCAGTTAGTTTGGATGCAGTGACTAAGAGAAAATGGAAAGGATTCGGATAATGACCACAGGAAAGAAATGGTTGATTTTATGGTTGTTTGTATGCTTACGAAAGATCAAAAAGAAAATAGAGGAGACTAGGTCAATTCATATTTGGTTGAAGCACAGAAGAGAGTGGAAAAGAAGCTAATTATATCTTTATGACTATTTTGTCCTTCTACTTATTCATAGACTAAATAAATGAGGATTGAACTTCAGTAACGAGACCTTGGGCTTTAAAAAATTCAATATCAGCAACAATTAACTCATGTCATAGAATGGTCCTGAAAAAATATATAAGCGGCATAGAAGGTTCACTTATGCCGCGTCTCCAAGTCTCTCTCTCTAAATCCCGATGAGATCTAGGAGACACTATAGAGTTCCCTTAATAATAGGAGACAAGATGTGACTTGACCTGGGTGCTTCCTTATATAACTAATAAATTGTTCTTTGTTGAAATATGTTTTTCAGCAAATGATTTTTAGATATTTTTATTGTGTTGGCAATATTTGGAGATTGATCAAATAATTAGTTCATATGCTTGTATTATGTTTGACCTACAACGGATAAGCATTTTGTCTTTTTGTTGTTTTTTTTCCTAGTCTTTTTGTTGTTTTCACTTTTCTTTTTTTCTAAATTGTTGAAAATTACTTATTTTTCCATTTAAAATTTTTTTAAGGTTTCGACAACCAAAGATAAAGCTAACTTAGCAATAAACAACAACTTGACGACGACATCAACATTGGCATGAACTTTTTTGAACATACATATCTTTGAATTGTCCTCAGATTATATTAAAATTAACGACTCAGAAAAAGTTGTGGAAAACTTACCCTTGTTCTCCCAGCTTCCAACCTACCCAAGTTGGGACCTCAACAAGAGCATCTTCCCAGCGCTTCACTTCGTCGGGGCCATGCTTCTCCAAATGCCTACACAGAGCATCTCTATACAATTCGGTTTTGAGCTTGACATCATCCGGCTCCACGTCGAAGAAAACGGGGAGGATCTGCTTCTTGCCGTCCGACTTTAAAGTGCAATCTACCATATACGCAACTTCACGGAGACACCACGGGCTGGAAGCGAAACCCTTAGAGAAGATGGGTATATAGATTTGAGAGCCGTCGAGGGCTTCCAAAAGCTTTCCACCAATCTTCTCACCAACTCGGAGCTCTTCGTCGTCTTTGAAGACGCGGATTCCTTTCTCGACCATGTCATGATATAGGCAACTAGTAAAGTTGTTCCGAGTGTCCGGTCCCCTGAAACTCAGGAACACCTCGAACTCCATTCCTAAAGTGTTAGTGGCTGGTGCCATCATACGAAGCAATCAAGACTTGAGATAGAATCTACCCGAACGAAAAATTGTCGATGAGCTTGCTTGAGGGGGAGGGGGGGGTGGGGGTGGGGGTGGGGAGACATGAATTGAGGGCACTTTAAAAATCGAAAGACAAAAGAAACAGGTGGTGCGTATCGTTAGTCGCGACTACCAGCCGCCATTTACCAGCCGCCAATTGCGAACGGCATTCGATCAAGAAATCGAGAACGACGCCGATATAAAGCGAGAGAGTACCTGGAGTGCGCTGATCGACGGCCGAGCGAGATGAGATGGCGGCTGAGTCGAGATCGAGAGAGACGAGATGAGACAGGGACTGAGTTGAGACCGGAGAGAGAGAGAGAGAGAGAGAGAGAGAGAGAGATCGAAGGGCACCGCCGGAGAAAAGAGAAGAGGGAGAGAGCCCAAGACCTGAGTGGGAGAACTCGAAAGTAGAAAGCGTTTGAGATTCAAGACATTGCAGGGTTTGGCTAGAGTGGCGTACTTTCTTAGCATTATTTCTATGGATCTGAGTCGTCCTCTTCGTGGGTGTTACTTTGAAATTTCCACTGATGCCCAAATACGAAAAGAGAACAAAAGAAATGCTCGACTTTCATTGTCAGAACAAATTTTGTTGGAGATACAATTTGATTATGATTCTGATTATTCTAATCACGGACTAATTGATCCAATCAATCCGTAAGATTAGATATTCTTACAGTAGAATAGGAAAGGTTATATTGAATATTCTTTCCATTATTCATCCATCTTGTAATATAAATAGGCTTGTAATACATGTACAAAAGTAGAGCAATACAATACAATTTCAAATTCTGTCATGGTATCAGAGCCTCCTTTCCTGGCCTAGCTTCCGCGAAAATCTTTTCGAATTGCCTCGGTTCTTGTTTTCTGATTTGTTGTTGCATTCCTATATTCGCAAAACAAAATCAGCACTTCAGAGGAATTCTTACTTTACGATACCATGCAGAAAGATCAAAACACAAGTTCAAGTGAGAACTCACCTCGAAATCAGACTCCGGATCAAATAGATTCGACCAAAGAAGAGCCTGCTGCATCTGCTCCTATTCCTGTTCAGGTTCCCGCCCCGGTCCAATGGCCACCGGTCCACTGGTTTCCAGTTCAAGGCCTCGGAACTCCCGAGACCAATCCAAACAGTGGGCAGGGTAGGACATTTTCGGAGCAAAATCCGATGGGTCTAGGAACAAATCCCTACACGGTTTTCCAACCCGGCTTGGTGCCCTATGCGTTTCCAGCCGCCAGTGGCCGCCCGGAGCTCGGCGACCCACTATACACATCGCCAAGCGACGGACCTGAGCTTCGGATCATCAGCCTGGAACTCACTGGACCAGACAACTACACGACCTGGGCTAGGGACTTCCGGCGAGCTTTGGTGACAAAGGATAAAGATGGTTTTCTCGACGGAACCGTAGCCCTCCCGACCGATGAGCGATTGCAGCGACACTGGCGGAGGTGCAACCAACTCGTGCGCACATGGATCGGAAATTGCCTGAGTCCCGAGATCGCCGCCGGACTCCCACCGACCGAAGATTCGAAAGCCATGTGGGATAATATCCGAGAGATGTATGGCAAACTCGACCGCGCCAAGCTTTTCACATTAACCCAAACCTTGTCGGAATTGAAGCAAGGGAACCTCTCGGTTACCGCTTGCTTCAATCGACTTTCGGCCCTATGGAACGAACTTGAGGCGACTGAGGAACAGCTCGAAGGACCCGAGTCGACGCTCAAACAATACCGTGCGATGAAGGACAGAGAAAAAGTCACAAGATTTCTATTGATTCTGAACGAGAGCTACTCACATTTCAGATCGCAAATTCTGGCCATGGAGCCGGTGCCTCCACTCGGACGAATATATCAGCTGGTCGTCCAAGAGGAAAGCCAGCGTTTGGCCACGGCTGAGTACGTGCGGGTAGGGAACAGTATCACACTTGCGGCTCCGGCGAGACAGGTGCAGCGAACTCTCGGGGACATCACACTCGCCGCTCCGACGAGGCAGACACAGCAAGCTCTCGGGAACCATGGAGCTCCACGAGCGGCGTTTGCTTCTCACTCGACAAAAGAAGGAAACCCTAAGGGGTTTCAGGTGGACGGCCCAGATCAGAAAGAAGGATCTGACGACCAGCAATTGTCCATCCATTTGACCGAATCCAATGGTCCTTATCAAGCCACATCAGCGCCGATTTTTAAACCATCGTACAGTCCACGAAGTGCCACATCATCACATAAGGGGATTGGGCAAAATTCGAAAATAAAAGGTAAATTTTGCGAATATTGCAAACGCCCACATCATACTATTGATACATGTTGGAAACTGCACGGAAAACCAAATGATAAAGAAAAAAAGGGAAGAGAATATTCTGCTTATCAGGTTTCAGCGCAAGGAATCGAAGGGGCATCTCAGACCATTACACAAGATCAATATCAAAACATTATGAGAGCCCTGAATCAATTAAAGACTACCGATAAGACTGCAAGTTTCTCAGGTACTTCTTTCTGCAAGACGAATTCAATTTCGGTTGATGCATGGATAATTGATTCAGGTGCTAGTGACCACATAATATGCAATGATAAATTCCTTTGTCATGCCCACGAGGAATCTCATTCTTCCGTGTCAGTACGCCTTCCAAATGGGGATGCCACATATGTCACCAAAGTTGGCACAGTTTATCTTAGTCCAAATATCGTCCTCAAGAATGTCCTTTATATTCCAGAATTTGAATTCAATCTTATATCTGTTTCCAAGATCTGTGAGGACAATTCTTGTCGTGCTATATTCAACTCCAAAAATTGCTTCTTTCAGGACCATTCGACTGGCAAACTGAAGGGCTTGGGTAGTATCGCACAGGGACTATATTTTTGGATCAATTTTCCTGATGATTTTGATCTATCTTTGTGACATTCCGAAATTTCCACCAATTGGAATTTATTGAATAATTGAGTTTTATGAGATGTGTTCGCAGTCAATTCTCGCCCGGAACTGATCATTCCTGGGAATGCTAACCATTAGGGAAAGGCTAATAGGGGAATTAAATTCGCGCGACTAAAGGAAATTCGATCGTGAACGGATTTCGACCATTAAATTGCGTAAGTGATATTTTGAGCCACTGTTGGCCGATCCAAGGATAGTTAGGGGTCAGTTCGCCACTGTCCTAGTAGTGGATCGCGGGTGATTCCATAGGACCACGAAATGACGTGACGAATGATTCCGAAATTATACCGAACGATCATACCCCTCGGATCAAGTGATTGATCTTCGCGATTTTAATGACAACCGAGGTCGTCACGCACCGAACGGACTTGCACGTGACTCGATTTCGTATCAGTTATGAGTTGATTCTGCAAAATTCCCCAGCAAGCCACCCGTTAGCTCGAGAAACGCTCGAGTTGCGTTTAATAGAATTTAATTATTGGATTTTTGCCCAAATTGGACACCGGAAAATTAGGAAGTCGCGACGGAACGTTAGGACGACGTTGCACGTGACACGTGTCAATTTTTGGTGCGCTCAATTCCTTCGGAAAAATTCAATTTGGACGAGAAACGAAGAAGTTGACTGTTTTGCCCTTAAGGATTTATTAAGGATTAGTTTTAGGGGCAAGGGGTATTTTGGTCATTTGTGCATTAGATAATTTTGGGTCAAAGTTCCTATTTAAGTCTAGATGAGACTCTCTCTCCTCATTCCTCTCTCTTCCCCTTGCCGTGAAATTTCCCCCCACCGTAGACTCTCTCTCTCCTCTCTCTCATTCCCCCATTCGGTTCTCTCTCTCCCCCGGGAAATTTCCTTCCACCGTGAGCTTCCCCCTCCTCCACCGTGGGCTTTCCTTGGCCGTTCTTCCTCCACCGCCGGCACCGCCGCTTGCCACACCGCCGGACAGCCACCTTGCCGTCGCCGTGCCGTCCTCCAACCTCACCGTCTCTCTCTCTTTCCCCTCTCTTTCTCTCTCTCCCCGTGACCCATTTCCGGCCGTGCAAGACCACGCCGCCGCCGGACCGCCGCCGTGCAAGCCGGAAGCCACCGTGAGTTGTTCGCCTTCGCCATAGAGCGCCACCGCTTTCCGTTCTAGCCGTTTTAGCCTAGAACGCGGTAAGTCATACTCTAATCCCGACTTAGGATTTTGGGTATCGCCGAACAATTTGATTTTGGGTGAAATTGGACTTGTGCGGGTGCGAAATGTTGGGGCTTTAGACCGGGAATGTATGGCGGGTCTTAAGGAATTAATTTGGAATTTTTGGAGGACGATTTGAGGGAATTTTAAGCTAAGATTCACTGTTCACGAGCTGTGATTCACTGTTCACGAGGCTGTGATGCTCGGTTCGGGACGCAAGTTGGATTTCTAGAACCGAGATTTAATGGTGAGAAAGTTCCGTGAAGGACCGGAATCGATTTGGCGTCGTTTGGTGGGAGAAAAATAGAAATTTATGTATTTCACATGTGTTTTAATCATAATTGAGTTGTGGTGGTAGAATTGTGTGTACATTTGTGCAATGGGCTGGTGTAAATATGTTTGATTCGTGCACGTTTGGGTTCAATTGAAATGATGGTTCAATTGACCAGGTGATATGTTGAGTTAGTCGACGCGGGTAAGTCGCGCCTAAACCTGATTTAGGACTTCGGGTATCGACGGGTAGTTTCGGACAAAATCAGTATGGAATTAGGTGCGGAATTACATGGATTGGTAGTGGAAATTTTATGGCGAGCCTTGGGATTTAATTCGGGCATTAATTATTGAAAATTCAGAAAATGGGGGCTGCGAATTACTGTTCATATGCCTCGAATCACTGTTCATAAGCTGTGGATTACTGTTCACGGGGCTGTGATGGTCCGATTGGGACGCAAGTTGAATTTTTGGAACCTAGAAATTATGGCGAGAAAGTCCCGTGAAGGATCGGAATTAATCCGACGCCATTTGGTTGGAGAAAAATGGGAATTATCGTGTTGGATGTATATTTAAATTGTTAGTAAATTGTGGTAATTAAATTGAGTTTACTGTTGTGCAATTAAGTGACTGAATATGCTTGTTTGGTGCATACGTGAGCTAAACTGAATTATTTATTGACATTGGTCGTGTGAATTGCTGAGTGAGCATGTTTTATGTGTGAAATGATGTGTGTACGAACCCGTGTGTTGGGCTGAATGTGATGCGGTGGTGTGCTGTGTGTGTGGTCGTGAGGTGTGGTGGCGTGGAAATGTGAATGTGCATCGAATTCGTGTGATAAGTGTATGCGGGTCGTGGAATGTGTTCGTGTGATGAGAATATGTGAATTTGTTATGTGTATGGGATGTGTGAGATTGTGTGTGATAGCGTGTTTGAGTGGCCGTGTGGTACGTGTGGTACGAGTGGAATGAAGGTACGAATATGTAGGATTGGTTGGAAGAGTGGATCCGTCCTGAGGCGTGTACGTTTACGCGGGACGATGCCGTCCCTGACGAGGTGACGATGCCCAGCCTGACGAGGTGTCGATGCCTGACGTGGTCAGAAGACCGTTGGCCTGATGCGTTTTACGCGGGCGCGGTAGAAGGAAAATGTGTGTAGGATTCCGTCCTGAGGCGTGTACATTTACGCGGGACGATGCCGTCCCTGACGAGGTGACGATGCCCGGCCCGATGGGGTGACGATGCCTGACGAGGTCAGAAGACCGTTGGCCTGATGCGTTTTACGCGGGCGCGGTAGTGGTGGAAAGGTTGAGAATGAGCAAGAACTGGCGGGACGAGTGAAATTAAGAAAGTGACGCGTGGTGTGAGTTGGTGTGCGAGTGTGTTTGTATCGCGTGGTGTGATGCGTAATTATGGGGTAAAAACTGCTAGGCATGGTGTGGGACGTGCCCAAGTGGGTTTTATCTTATAATTGAGACACGCGCGCGTCTGTGATTCATTGCTGTGGTATATTGGTTGTGTTATTGTCTAACGTGCAAGAACGTGCATGATGGATTCCAAGTAGGGTTGTGTGTGGTTGTCAGCTTGGTTGATTGTCGTGTGTTATGCGTGTTTTCGTCTGGCGGTACGTGATAGCCTAGGTTGGGTTTAGGGGTGAACTTACTGAGAAGTGTTCTCACGGTTGTTTCAACCAACAATTTCAGAACCCCGACAGGACCCATGAATCTTCCGCCACCGCCACTAGAACGTTTTGGAGTCCTCAGTGGATGGGACGGTATAAGGGGACTCAGACTCAAAGGACAAGGAATCAGACTCAGAATGGATTTTTGGCAAGCACCATTTTTGGAGTAGTAGTAAACCCAAGTCTTCATCCTTAGAGTATCGGTTTTTGAGAAAGACGATGTGCATGTACATGTATGGGACAGTTTATAAATGTAAATATTATGGTATGAGAAGGAAATGAAAAAGATATGTACATTCTCCCTGATTTTTTTCTCCCCAGTTTTTAATTGTCCGGGTTTAATTGTGGTTATCCGCTGTGGTAGTAAATCTCTGATGGCGTTTTGAGGTCAGCGATATTCCTGGGACGTCGCTTGAATCGACCAGAGGCGGTGTCGCGTGCCGTAGGGGTTCGGGGCGTGACAATCTTCATTAAATAATAGCATTTTCTGTAATGCTACCACGAGTAATAAAACTATTATTTCTCATCAACGATTGGGTCATAGTGCTCGTTTTCCTCATCCTAAATGTCCCGTTTGTCCATTAGCTAAACAATCACGAGCATCATTCCCAACGAGTACATCTCGAACTACCAGTGCATTCTCCTTACTTCATATGGATATTTGGGGGCCTTATCATACCCCACATCGTGATGGGTCTCGTTTCTTTCTCACTGTGGTTGATGACTATACTCGTGCCACCTGGACATTTCTTATGCAATCAAAAAGTCAAACTTTTTCATGTTTGTCGAATTTTTTCTCTCTGATTAAAAATCAATTCGACAAGTCTGTCCAAAGAATTCGTACAGATAATGGGCGAGAGTTCTTCACTAGAGAATGCACTTCTTTCCTATCCTCCCATGGGATACTTCATGAAAGCTCTTGCACCTATACTCCCCAACAAAATGGGATTGTAGAGCGCAAACATTGACATCTCCTAGAAGTAGCCCGAGCTCTCAAATATCAGGCTTCTATACCTGAAAATTTTTGGGGTGATTGTGTGGTCACATAAGCCTATTTAATCAATCGCATGCCAACTCGAATTCTTGAAGGACAAACTCTGTTTGAAATGCTCTTCGGAAAGAAACCGGAGATCAACCACTTAAGAGTTTTTGGCTGCTTGTGTTATGCCACAACTGTGGGCCCTCGGAATAAGATGGATCCTCGCGCACTTCAATGTATCTTTATGGGATATCCTCCTTTACAGAAAGGCTATCATGTCATGGAAATATCTACGGGGCGTTTCTTCATCAGCCGAGATGTCATTTTTCATGAAGATGTATTTCCATTCCAGGATATGACAACTTCATCACAATTATCTGTCTCGACATCAAATCATCGTCCATTCTTATCAGAAGAAGATTTATCTGTGGGATCTCAATACGGCTTCATTGTAGCAGATTCTATGCCGGCCGTTTCAAATTCTTTGAATGGGGATATTGAATCACCAATATTATCACCTGAAGAAGATCATTTGCCTGCCTCGTCAGCGACACCTACTTCATCACTAGGATCTCCAAATCCGTATGTTGACAATCCTTGCTCGATAGTTACCGAACAGAGGCCTATTGAGCAACCTCGACGTTCTGGACGTCACGTTCGTCCCCCTACATGGACAAAAGATTACATATGTCCCACATTGAATTCTCCAGGTACACATTATCCTGTCTCATCTTATGTTTCATTTAGTCGACTATCACCAGAACATATGTGTTGTATTAGTCGCATATCTGAAGAGCAGGAACCATCATCTTATAAAGAAGCAGCACACGATCCACAATGGCAACAGGCCATGGAAACTGAGTTATGTGCTCTCACCAAGAATCACACTTGGGACATTGTTCCCCTGCCTTCACATCGGAAACCAATTGGTTGCAAATGGGTATATAAAATTAAGTACAAGGCAGATGGCTCTGTTGAACGCTACAAGGCTCGCTTGGTTGCGAAAGGATTTACTCAAAAAGAAGGTTTCGATTATCATGAAACCTTTTCTCCAGTCGCTAAGGAAGTAACTATTCGTTCTTTCTTGTCTATTGCTGCACTTCGTGATTGGAAACTACATCAAATGGACGTCCATAATGCTTTTCTTCATGGAGATCTAGACGAAGAAATATATATGGAACTTCCACAGGGCTTACGAAGACAGGGGGAGTCTCGGATGTGTCGTCTCCGTAAATCCCTATATGGGCTCAAGCAGGCATCTCGGCAATGGTATGCAAAATTTACCACTACACTCACAAATGCAGGTTTCCAACATTCCAAATATGACTATGCCCTATTTACCTGGACTAAAGGCACTTCATCAATTTATCTGTTGATATATGTCGATGACATACTTATTATGGGAAATGATGACTCCGCTGTTGGAAAATTTAAAGAATATCTGCATTCTACTTTTCATATCAAAGATTTGGGACCTCCCAAATATTTTCTTGGGATTGAGATAGCTCGATCTGATAGAGGAATTTGTCTCAGTCAGCGGAAGTTCATTTTAGAAATTGTTTCGGAAGCAGGACTATCAGGATGCAAACCAGCTGTCATACCAATTGAGCAGAATGCTAAACTAACGACGCATGAATATGATGTGGGTTTATCATCATCCGATGAGGATCCATTGCTTAAAGATCCATCGGGATATCAACGACTCGTCGGGAAGTTAATTTATCTTACCATGACCAGACCTGATATATGTTATGCAGTGCAAATACTCAGTCAATTCATGCATAGCCCGAAACAATCTCATATGAATGCAGCTCTGAAAGTTGTGAAGTATTTAAAAGGATGTCTAGGACTTGGTATACTTTTGTCTCGTGATTGCAACATGAAGATGACAGCCTACTGTGATACGGATTACGCCACTTGTCCTATGACCCGAAGATCCATTACTGGTTTTTGCATAAAATTGGGAAGGTCCTTGATTTCATGGAAGACAAAGAAGCAATCGACTGTATCATTATCTTCAGCTGAATCAGAATATCGAGCTATGGCAAAAACTGTTTGCGAAATAGTATGGATACGGGGATTACTTTCTGATCTTGGAATGCATGTGAATGGGCCAAGCGTATTGTTCTGTGATAATGACGCCGCACTCAAATTAGCGGCAAATCCAGTATTTCATGAAAGAACAAAACATATAGAGGTTGATTGTCATTTCACTCGAGACAAAATTCAAGAAGGGATAATCATAACAAAAGGAATTGGAACGGCGGAACAACCTGCGGATATCTTCACCAAACCACTATGTCAGAAACAACACGCATATCTATTGAGCAAGCTAGGCGTCTTCGAAATATACAAGCCGCCAGCTTGAGGGGGAGTGTTGGAGATACAATTTGATTATGATTCTGATTATTCTAATCACGGACTAATTGATCCAATCAATCCGTAAGATTAGATATTCTTACAGTAGAATAGGAAAGGTTATATTGAATATTCTTTCCATTATTCATCCATCTTGTAATATAAATAGGCTTGTAATACATGTACAAAAGTAGAGCAATACAATACAATTTCAAATTCTGTCAAATTTTACTCGAACTTTCACAAAAAAATCCCAAACTTTGTGTGCCGTGGCACATTTATCATAAATTATTTCTTTTGATACCAAAAATTTCAAACTAGTATCTATATGACATATTTACTTCAAATTTTTTTCTGTGACACCAAAAATCCCAAACTTTTACGGCATGACACATTTACCCCAAATTTCTTTTTATGAGACCAAAAATCCCAAATTTTTTTTTCTGTGACACCAATTTTTTATGATAAATGTGTCACATTGATACAAGTTTGAGATTTTTTGTTCCATAAAAAGAAGTTTGGGGTAAATGTGTCACACTGTAGAAGTTTGGGGTAAATGTGTCGTGTGGGTACAAGTTTAGGATTTTTAAGTTTTGGGTAAATGTGCATAGTACACATACTTTAGGGTTTTTGGTGATTTTTAGCCAAGAAAAAAACCCGCATCCTTGCACTTGTGGGGAAAACACTAAAGTCGGTAATCCTTTACTCTGAGTGCTCCGTGTGAGGAGAACTCAGTGTGAGAACTCACTGCTGGTGATTGGTGAGTATCAGTGGAGAGGCATCTCCAATTGAAAATTCTCAAACTAGTGCCTTTTGGTGTCCAAATGATAATTTCAACTCCCTCTGCCCACTACACCCAAGAAGAGCCTCTAGAATGGTTCTCTTTGCTCATTTGTCTCTTAAATCATCTGCACAAAGCCACAAAAAGCCGCACTTGAGTCTCTTGAACTTCAAGCCTAGTGACAAAGACGAGCTTCAGCTTGTTGGGCACTCTCTGTCTATCATTTGCTTATAGCGGCATTGCGCAGTTGCAGTGCAATTGGAGGTGACACTACAGGTGCATAAGAAAGTCAAAAACGCGGATGCAAACACGAAGACGATGGACATAGAACTATATTATACAAACATCCGTCCACCTCGTTATTACCCAAATTACCATTAGAGTACGCTACATTCAAGAAAAGAAAAACCTCCGTGTTTTTCCTACGTCAGTTATGCAGAATAAACTTCGATATCTTCCCTGGTCTGAACCATTTATTCCCAAGAACCAATTCTGAGTGGAAAATAACTGGAAACTATGAAGAGGCCATCTCTTCGGTTCCGAAAAGCAACGTCTTTAACCCGTTCACTTTTTGATAAATGAAATGCCCTTCTGAATACTCTCTGCTAACTCTTTCTTTGCCTTTTCCAAGCCAGCCCTACAGGTTAACAAAAAAACGCGAAATTAGAAAACTTCTTCCTCTGTTGCAATCATAACATACATAAAAATTTCGAGATTATTAAAACTCCAGACCTTTCATACTCATTCAGCAGGCCAAGGAGAAGACCCACCTCGGCCCCAGTACAACCAAGGTGCACTTTGGATGCAAAGAACCGAAGCTCAGTCACCTGAAATACGGGGACAACAATAAAGAACATCACTGGTAATTTGGATTCAAGAGAAATACAAAGATTTTTCAATCTCAACAAGTTTGTTTCAAGGCACCAAACCTGAGAAGCAACAAATGCACACTCGAGAACTCCAGCGTCGCCCCTCAACTCACGCAGGCATGCATTGGCAAAGTTCACAGCAGCATATGCCTGCATATTTCATTTTCACATTATTTGAGCATGTGAAAAAAGTCCACGTATCAAATAGCCATCAAATTTCCTGTTTGTGAAAAAGATCAGATTACATCTCAAGGGCCAAAAAAAGGACTGACCATTGAAAGAGTTGCCGAGCCAGTTCCAGCTTTAGCCTGAAAGTTGTCTAAGGCACAGACGTACACAATTCAGTTGGCTTCACGACAAAAATGTGAGGAATCAGAGAAGTGAAGCCTAAGATGTCATGTCTTAATTTCATTGTGGAAATACATGCAAAAATATACAGTTTCAGTTAGACATCAGCAATCACCTTTAGAAAATCTGATATATCTAACAATCCTGTCATTACATGAACTTCTCCTCTTATCATCAAAATGCAAGTCATTCTCTTAGCCATAACAAGAAAAGATGTACATGGTGCTCTGTTTCTACATTCGTTCTGTTTCCTGCCTTTGTTTCCAATGATGAGGAGCAGACAAAATAATCAGAAACTAAGATATTCTCCACAACTGCTTGCTTCTGCCTATAGCCCAAGACAGAGTAATCACCTTGTACGTACTTTCACACGCGAGGTGTCCCATTAATTCCGACAAAGCCCTTAAACAAAGTGAAGATCGCTAGAACAGCTGAAGCACACTATCTTATGACCTAAAAACCCGAAACTGAAGAGACTAACGGAATGCTACGATTGATATTTTGTTTGATTTGTGAATTCAAAGTACTCAATCTGCACTAGAGGCTTTAATTCACTTGGTCAATGATCAAAGAATTTGCTGAACTGACCTTCGACTGAGATTTTACTCTCCCTATTTGAATTTTATGTACATATTTGTGCTAAACTTTCTTCCTCGTTTAGGCCCTTTTTTTTTCCTTTGACACTTAGAAAATTCATGCTCAATCCTTTTCGACAGCCCAAAAGTAAATATCGATACAGTTTTCATAGCACATGAATTATGTGACGGTCCACCCAACAGGCCTAAACCATCAAGGTAATAATAACATGCTTAAAATTTTAATAACGTGCTATGAGGGGCATGTGCATATGATCCACCAAGTAATTTCTATGCATAGAAAAGCTTGATGGGTCAACCATCATCAGGCAGAGTAGTTCGTTGTGAACCTGAGAAGGACAATAATGCAATTGAAAAGGGTGAAAGAAAAAACAAAGCAATAGTTTAAAAAAAAGATGATGGGAGGCAAAATGTTTCTCAAAAAAATGCCAAATAACTTTATAGGTAAGTGGGTCGGAATGTACCTTTGCTTGTCCTAAAATAAAAAATAGGAAAAATGATATAAACAGTCCCTGAACTTTAACTTATTGTGTAATTTAATCCCTGAACTTTTAATTTGTTCAATGTAGTTCCTGAACTTTAACCCAATGTTCAATGTGATCCCTAAACTTTCAATTTTTTCAATATGATCCATGAACTTTTAGTACATGTTCAATATAGTCCCTGAACTTTATAAAAATGTTCAATATAGTTCTTTCATTAATTTAAGTTCGGGGACTATATTGTATATTTTCATATAATTTAGGAACTAAATTGAATATATACTAAAAGTTCAGGAACTAAATTGAACATGTACTAAAAGTTTAGGGACAACATTAAATATTAGGCTAAAGTTTAGGGACTACATTGAATAAATTAAAAGTTCAAGGACCAAATTGCACATCGAATCAAAGTTTAATGACTATTTGTGTCATTATCCCTAAAAACTAAAATTTAAAAACTAATCAGATAAAATTCCAGTAGAAAGCCATCCTATTGTACATCAACAAGCATTCCGGGTCATAAGAGAGATGCCTTCATTTTCTCCTCTTCACGGGAAAAAAGATTCAAAAAGAGAAAGTGAGAAAAGGAGCAATATTGGAGATGATGGAGATAGAGAGAAGGGAGAAGATAATGAAGAAAATGGATCAATTTCCACGTACCATAATTGCCTCGATGTTGCTGAGCGAGAATATTGCAGCAAGGATTTTGCAAAATTATCTTGTGAAATTCAATGAAGAAGCGGCATATTGTAGCAAAAGGGGGAGACACATGCATGACTAATATTAAATGCGATGATATCAGTAAACATATATAATTGAGTAAATTAGTGCAACAAAACAAAAAGAAAAAAGAAAAACGAAAATGGATTAGGTAAGAAGTCCGCGTTCGTGCAGTTGTTATGTCACGCCCCGAACCCCGCGAGCGCGCAACATCCTTCAATGGTCATTATAATGCGACGTCCCAGAACGCGTCGCCGAGCCAACATTTTATCTTTTGATTACACATGCGGAAGCTAAACAAAGATTCACCCAAACAATAACAATAAATAAGGATATATAGGAAAACGGTTTACAACATTAAAATCAAAACGCCATTTTAACATTTACTTGATTAACCCCTAGGAACATTTTTACAAGCCCACTTCAGGCACTTCCAAAAAGTCTACAAAAAGATGTCGGACTGGGGTCAATCTACTTCACCAAAAGTCAGCTTCCACGCACCCCGAACCATATTAGGTGCACCAACATGCTAAGGGCCTGAAAAAAAATTTAACAACTACAAATGAGATAAAATCTCAATAAGTTAACGCCTAAGCCCCGTTTAGAAGGTCAACTCACCTCGAGGCTCCCTAATTACGCGACCCTGCACAAATCATTAACCAACCACAAGCAACCTTACCTTGCCTTAGCACACATATTATGCATAACATAGATAGTCATATGGCACAACAAATGCATCATACATATCACATACCCAGAACGTGTAATGAGATTTCTCATACATTAATGCATCACAGTCGCGCGTGTCTCGATTATAAGGCAGAATCTACTTGGGCACGTCCCATACCATGCTTAGCAGTTTCTACCCCATAATCAAGCACTATGCATCACACGTATTCCATTTATTACGCCCCCTCGGGGCCACTACTCATCAAGCGATCTGCAGCAAGATGGCAGTCTTCCGGTAAAAACCGGGCTCCGTCCCATCCCATCGGGCACGGCTACGTCAAACGATCTACAGTAAGACAGCATTCCAATACGGCAACATCAAACGATCTACAGTAAGATGGTATCCCGTAAGGAGCATCGAGTCCGACCTCGGGCCGCGACAAGGCATCCGGAGTATCGGCAATCCAGATAATCTCCAGGCATCCGATAAATTGAGTATTGTGAAGCGATCTACAGCAAGACCCCGATAAATCAGGCATCGTCAAGCGATCTACAGCAAGACGGCTCCGACGTGTGACCACACGAGCACACAAGCATTCTGGCCAATTATTATCTTTTCAATTAGCCAATACACATGAATCGTGCTCACATTCATGCTACACAACAATAACAAGTGGTCACATAAGCAAACGGTCAATCTACTTTGTGAACCTCATTTTAAAATATGAATTTACAAAAGCATTTGACATCAGATCAATGCCAAATAAACATCATTAAAAGGCTAGATAAGGGTGGTTACTGTTTCCAGTAAGTCAGAAATCAAAAACCAATGCTTTCAAATAAGAACGAGCAAATAATGGAAATCTAGTAAAACTGGACAGATTTGCATGATTTGGGAAATCAATCTCAAAGGCATAGCAAATGGTTTCCAAAAATTATAAGATTCAAACATGTTATAAACAAGACCTTCACAAATATTTTCCATGAAGAACACAATCCCAAAATCCTTATTTAATGATCACTTTTAATGGCTCAAAAACAAACCGGAACTGGTCCGCCGATACAGGGGATATGAACCATGAGAAACACTCGTTTTACAAACCAAATCCTTTCAAAACACTTTGAAATTTTTATACATTGTAGACATGGATTTGTTTACAAATCTTGTGAAGGAAGTATGGCCGAGATAGAACTGGAAATTTTTATAAAAATCTGAGAAAGCACGAAGGTCACGGAATCTACAGTATAAAACAATTCTGATTCGGTAAGAAATTGGACCTTCGTGTAACCCATTTGAGCTCAGAAAAATCTGAAATTTAAGTATGTTATATATCAAGATCTTGTGAACAACTTTTATGAAGAACACTTTTCAAGATTCTAACCACAAAATGCTTTATAAAAAAGGAAATCCAGGGACATACAGAAAAATCAGTTCTGAAATCAAGATAAAAACTCCAAGAAACGCCTTCAACTTTGAGATTCACCACTTCTCAGCCATGAAAATACCACACCAAGAGTTCAAATCAACATCCAACGTCTACTCCATCTTAGTCTAGCCATCAAGACTCGCCAACGCTCATTTTAGAAGTTTAAAAACACTAAAACAATCACTAGCTAAACTACCCAATGCAAGTTGAACATCCTAAACAAGGGATTAGATGTTAACTTACTCGTCTAAAACGACGACAACGCGAGGACGACGGCAACGACACGAGTTGTCCGTGGTGGCCTCGGCTTGACACGGCAAGCGGCAAACGGCGGTGAACGGCACACGGCGATCTACGGAGCTCAAGGGTGGTGGTGTGAGGGAGGAGAGGAAGGCATGAGAAGGGAGAGAGAGGCGTGAGAGAGAGAGGGAGGGCTTCCTATTTAGAGAAACTTTTTCTTGCCCGTTACTCCAGGCTCTGAATGTCGATCATGATGACGGTGCCTCAAAATCAAGAGTCATGATGACTTGTCATCATGATGGAGCCTCATAGTCTACATTCATTTATTGCGCGTCATGATGAAGGTCACTAAAGTCCAACTTTAATAAATGCAAGCCATAATGAAGCTTGGAGGATAAGTTTTAACTCGGTCAATGCCTTATCCTCTAGATTCCTCTACACATTTCCCGAACCGTGTACTCCCTAGAACCTTCTGACTTTACTGAACTCTCACGCAAATGACTCGCGCCAATCGGGTCACACGAAATATACCAATTGGCATAAAAATTACAACCCGTGCCATACTTAATCACAAGATTTTCTGGAGGTTTTCCGCGATAAACATGCATAATAATTCCATCCAACGGTCAAAATTTAATCTAACAAAGAGGTTTCTAGAAGGGCAAGTTAGCAAATAATTTTCGATGGCCAATTTGTAAAAATCTATTAGGCGACGTCCTATAGTTCGGGTGTGATATCCTGGAGCACTCGACACGCGAAATCGGATCATAATTCGTGGCTAAAATCGATCAATCTCAACTATAATTTATCTCGAACTAACGGGCGGCTGCTAGAAATAAATTCTTCGATAGCCTTTCCCCTTTGGTTAGTATTCTCTGGGTGATCAGACCAGAGCGAGAATTAATTAATAGAGCGTCGATGAAATCACCACTTCATAAATCACCAAATTTGATCAAATTTTCAGGATATCACATGTTAACAACTCTAATATTAAATGTGATGCACGTAGGGAGGAAATCAAACGCTTTAGGTGGAACTTTTTCAACAATGAGGACCCTTTTGAAAAATTTATTATGAAATTATCATTAAGTTATTAAGCCTCTTCAAGCCCAACTGCCCCCATCCCGGCCACTCCCTTCTATGAAACTTCCTCTTGATAGTAACTTAATGATCAAGACAACCAAATATTAAAACAATCTACAGATGTTGAAATTTTGTAGCAACAATAATCTAATTTATAGCTTCCTCTTAGGACCTAAGCCGATAAGAAATTTGTTTGTTCTGACTATTGGAATCTTTCCTAGGTCTTGAGGACGATAAAATATGCTTTTTCTTTTCTTGATAGCTAATAGCCCGATGCAGGTAACGAAGGACGTAAAAATAATAAGAGGAGGTAATCGTGCCAAATGTTTACTTTCTTTCCTCTTTCCACGACCATATAATGACATGGCGTCATTTACCAAGTGCTAGCAGAACAAGTGTCACTAGCACAAAAAAAAAATTCATACTGGTATCCGCATGCCACATTTATGTCAAATTAATTTTTGTATTATCAAAAATTCCAAACTAATCGACCCATCTCACATTACCGCAAGCTAATTTTTGTATAATAGAAAAATACCAAGTGGGTAAACCCGTGTCACATCTATCTCAAATTAATTTTATGCCACAAAAAATTAGATTGGGATAATTATGGTGCAAGTGTACCAATTTGAGAGTTTTTGTGACATAATTAGTTTGAGGTGAAAATGATATGCGTATACCGGTTTGAGAATTCTTATAGTATTAACCCTACTTTGTTCCATAAATTTTAGCATAAGTTGCCTTTGGATGTGTCATTCACTAACGCTATTTGCAAGAGACCTGAAGAGCGACAGCAGAACAAACCTCGTTTTGCACTATGACAATGAGCTTGCTTTGAGGCAAGACATGTTGCGGTTATCGTATTCCTCGTCCAGCCGTGCGAGAAAGACTAAAAGCATGTGTAGTTGCGGAGTTGGTGGAATCAGGAAAAAACAAAGCAAAAGAACAAAAACGAATTTGGTAAGTAATCCTTTGCCTTTTGTCAAATTTATTTATCATCACTGCATCCTAATCTAATAAAATGATTCATGCGTTTGTTTAAAGCAAATCCATCTCGAAATTAACATCAAATGTATGCACATAATGTCTCACTAGGCGAGACATGTTGCGATTACTATATTACTCGTCCAGCTGTACAAGACTAACTGAAAGCATGTATTGTTACTTATTCATCCAGCCGGAGTTGCTGGTTCCAAGAAACATCTATAATTGTTTAAATTAGTGCAACAAAAACAAAATTGGATTCGAATTCCTACGTGATGCACATGGGGACGGGACCTCAGAATTTCCTGAACAATGAGGCCCTCAGATAAAGTTATTATTAATTATAACTATTATCATTATTATTAAAAAAAATTTTCTGTATTATTATTAAGTTATTAAGCGTCTTCATATATGCCCAACTCTCTCCCAACCCTACACTACCTTCTATGAAACTCCCTCTTGATAGTAACTTAATGATCAAGATAAACAAATATACAATAATCTGCAGGTGCGGAATTAACGTAGTGACAATAAAGTAATGTCAAATAACGAGGCAACAAAATCATTATTATCAAATTAGTTGAAGTCCCACGTGTTGCACCGACCAAAAGTTGATTTATTATCAAATATTTATTGAAATAATATGATTTGTTCCTCTTGATAGTAACAAATCATTTATGTGCTGCCATTGACAATTTTTAATAATACTTTAATATTTTTTTAATTTTTCACTAATATTTAATTTTTCCTTTTTTCTTTACTTTTTTCTTTTTTTTCTCTTTTCCTTCTTTATTTTTTTCCTTTCATTCATGTGTTGACATCAACGGGCCTCGTCGATGGTCGGTGGTGGAAAAAAGAAAAAAGAAAAGAAAGAAGAAAGAAAAGAAAAAAAAAAGGAGAGAAAAAATTGAAATAAATATTAAAATATTATTAAAAATTATCAGTGTTAGCACCAGTTGTGTCACGTAAAATAACCAATGCCCATGTCAGCAATTTCCAGCCAAAATTGGCTAGATGTACTCAACTGACAAAACATAAAAATGTTTAATATTCAATTGATAAAATTAAAATGTTTAGGATTGAATTGGCAAAATTGCAATAAGTTTAGGATTTTTTGAACTATTTTCCCTATTATTTGTAGGTTAAAGCATGCCTAGTTTTTTGAAGGAGAAAATGATGGCCCGTGTGGCGGGAGACGTCCATGGAACCTACATGAGCATCTGACGAAATTGTAGAAAAAAAAAATATGTCAAAAGACTTCAAGATTAGATCAGTAAAAACCACCCAATCATCACGTGGATCTGCCACAATATCCACTGGTCTATAGTTTATTTTTTAGATTGTCAAACAGGCGTGAGATTTACTCGCTCAATGTTATGCCAATAGTGATTTGGCTCACCAAGATATACAGGAATTGGGGCAGCCTATCCCCAGTTTTTTCACTTGGATGCAGTCGACTCCAGATCAGTTTGCACTCTCCAAACCTACATGAGAGAGTAAGATTGATGCGAATCTGTGTGCTAGTTATCGAGATCATATGTGCGTCATTCAATTTTTGACGGTGTTAGTTGACGACTCTGAGACGATTCGTGCATCATGCCTCCATCGCACTCCTCCCCCCACACTGCAAAGTATTGTTGCAGAGCATCTCTAAGGAAACCGTATGAAGGGTTCCAAATCTCAGGAGTGACATTGCTCTTGCTACATCGCACTCCAACTTCTCTTGTCCTGCGCAAGGCTCTCAATCTAGATCCAAATTGTCATTGCAATGTAAAAATAATTTCAGGACTAATAGAGCAAGACTTGCAGAATATACTTTGAATGATCTTTAACTTGAAGCAATACTCATTCGTCATCAATCGGTGATGAGCAACTAACCACCAGCCAGAGAAAGCAGCAAATTTTGTGAGGCCCGTCCAACTTCAAGATAACTTTCTAAAGCTTTCTGTTTTTCTTTTTTCTGTACATCAATTGTTTTCTCATTGAAACAGCAAAAACATATACTCAGAAAGCTTTTATTCTGAATGCTCCACATAAGGAGAATGTGGGCTGAGAAATTGCTGCTGGTGATTAGGGCAAATCTCCGGAGAGGCATCTCCAATTTAAAATTCTTAATCTTGTGCTATTGTGTCCAGATGATAGATTTCAACTCTCTCTGCCCACTACACCCACGAAAAGACTCTGTAATGACCCTCTTGCTCATTTGTCTCTTAAATCTTCTGGACAAGGCCATACAAAGCTGCGCTTGAGTCAAAGAGGAGCTTCAACTTATTCAGCAGCCACTATCTCTCATGTGCATATTGCGGCATTGCCCAACTGATAGTGCTACTTAAAGGCGACATTATTGGTGCACAAGAAAGTCGGGAAAGCGAACATGAGAGAGACGGACATAGGACAATGATATACAAACATCCGTCCACCCTGTTATTACACAAATAACAATTTAGTACGCTACATGCAAGAAAAGAAAAACTAGTCATTTTTCTATGCCAGCTATGCAGAATAAACTTCGATATCTTCCTAGATCTGAACCACTTACCCCGAGAACCGAAAAGCCACGCCTTTAAGCCACTCACTTCTTGATATATGAGTTGCCCTTCTGAATTGTCTCCGCTAACTCTTTCTTTGCCACTTCCAAGCCAGCTCTACAGTTTAACAAACAAAGGC
The DNA here is from genome assembly GCA_031216405.1 of Syzygium malaccense. Lineage (NCBI taxonomy): Eukaryota > Viridiplantae > Streptophyta > Magnoliopsida > Myrtales > Myrtaceae > Syzygium > Syzygium malaccense. The sequence continues at coordinate 10,963,832 of CM062260.1, read as the reverse complement.
TGAGATTAAAAAACTTCATCTTCCTTTGATGTAATCAACTCCAGACCTTTTGTACTCATTCAGTGGGCCAAGGAGAAGAACCTCCTCGGCCCCAGTACAACCGAGGTGCACGTTGGATGCAAAGAACGGAAGCTCAGTCACCTGAAAAAAGGGACAACAATAAAGAAAATCATTGGTTTTTTCAGTTTGAATTCAAGAGAAGTAAAAGGATTGGATCTTGATAAGTTTTTTCAAGGCACCAAACCTGAAAAGCAACAAATGCACACTCAACAATGCAGCGTCGCCCCTCAACCCACATAGGCATGCATCGCCAAACTTGACAGGAACATATGCCTGCATATTTCATTTTTTACACAATTCAGTTGGCTTCAAGACATAATATAGGGAAGCATAGAAGTGAAGACTAAGACGTCATGTCATAATTTCAGTGCGGAAATAGATGCAGAAAAATCCAGTTTCGTGTAGACATCAACGATCACTTCAAGATGAACATCTCCACTTACTATCAATTGCAAGTCATTCTCTTAGCCATAACAACAAAAGATGTGCGGTGCTCTGTCCCTACATTCTTTCTGTTACCTTCCTTTGTTTTCCTTAATGATGACCAGACAAAATAATCAGAAACTAAGGCTCCGTTTGTTTGGCGAAAAATATTCTTCCGGAAAATATTTTCCGGATTTTCCGGTGTTCGGGAGGCAGAAAACGTTTTCCGTGGAAAAATATTTTCCTTCCCCCTCTCACAAAATAGCCTAAGTCTATGGAAAATGACTTCCGCTTCTTTAAAAGCGGAAATCATTTTCCGGAGCTTCTTCTTCTTCTTCTTCACTAAGGTCGCCGGCCGCTGCCGGTCGTCGGCCGCCGCTGCCGGTCGCCAGCCGCAGCCGCCGGTCGCCGGCGAAAAATATTTTCCGAAACTTTTTCATATTGGTCGCCGAACACCGGAAAATTATGTTCCGGGAAAACATTTTCCAGGAAAATGACTTCCGGGAAAATATTTTCCAAAAGGAGAATATTTTCCGCCAAACGAATGGAGCCTAAGATATTCTCCCCAACTGCTTGCTTCTGTCTAGTGCCTATAGCCGAAGAAGAAGTAATCACCTTGTACATACTTCCACAAGCGAGGTGTCCCATTAATTCCAGCAGATCTTTATTAACACCTTTCCTGTGTAGTGGTAATGGATAGGTTGCCGAGGTGGCATTCATAAATCGAATTCCTTTTCCTCTACAAGTAGAGATGATAACAAGCTCTCTAATGTTCGGTACAGGATTTATGCCCACATGGACCTATGAAGTGATTCTTGAGAAAATCTCACCCTTCTCATAAAGAAACTTCTCAGCAGAGTACATCTTCGAAATGGCTTGTGAATTTAAAGAATTTACAGACTCTAACATGATTAAGCATGCAGTCACATGTCTGGGAGACATAATTGCTTGCTTGTAACAGTGTACTCCTTAGGTGGCCTAAGTACTCCGAAGCTTTTGTCACAAGCCCTTAACAAAATGAACATCACTAGAACAGCTAAAACACTATTATACCACGTGAAGCCCAAAACTGAAGAGACTAATGGAATGTGATATGAAGTCAACATTGCCAAAATTAACATCTAAATCCACAACAAATCGAAATTTATTTACCTCGACAACTTCTGTGCCGCCATTTTGGATGTGTGATGTCAGGTAATCTTGAGGAGTGAAGAACAAGGTGGTTTAACCTACAGATTTTGAAAATGCCTACTGACAATTAGCATTCTGCAGAGAAGTGCAATTTCTAATAGCCTTGCTATCGAACATATAAGAAGTTCTCATTAGGAAGAATACACCCCAAACCTCAGATAAAAGAGGTAATATTGTCACTCCTGCAGGACCCCCAACAACTGGAACATCAACTTCTCTAGGATCAAGGCCTAGTACTTCTGCCTTCAAGGAACATAATGGATCAGAAATGTGCTGAGATATTTTTGCGAACACCTACAATACAATATCATGGGAAAGGCAAAAAGTAGTTGGCTTTCGTGGCATTGTCTCGAAACTGGTATCTTGGACAGATTTTGCCGCCTGAGCGTTGGTACCAAGTATCTATTGACCATAAACAATCTTCTGAGAAGAGAACCAATAACACTCGCTAACACATAACAGCAGTTACATCAATATTTCACCCAAAACAATTAACTAAACGGGCCTTCTGGACTCTGCTGCTAGGCTCGGAAATAGCCCAATTTTATTAACTTCACTTCTACACCTTCCACATGATCCAATACATGAGGCATTAGCCTATTTAATGAAATACCAGGTCCACTTAGGATATCTTTTCAAAAGCCGGGAAAAGGTTAGATGGCCTTGGAGCAAGTTATCAATTGCAGGTACGCTAGGCATAACGTTTGGGACAAAAAAGGGTGCTAAACAAGGTAAAATACGCTTCTATCTTTGTAGGCTCATACAAAGCTGACAACCTGATACTCCGTACCCTGTAAAGATACTCGATGCTTCTTGATGGTGTCAGCAAGACCGTAGAAGCAGGAGCGATAAGTACCGCAAAGGTATTTGCTCTAACTGCATCGAGCATGGTCACACCAAACAGTCTCTCTGGATCGTAAGTGCCAGCTCTCATGAAAACTTCGGCTGCGATGGGAACTGTGGAGTTAACGGGGTCGCCAATCAGGTTGACGACCTAAGTAGCACCGACACGCGACACGCGACACGCGACACGCGACACGCGACACGACACGACACGACACGCGACACGTTATTTCTCAAAAATACAGAATTCCGACACGTTGCGACACGTTGTATATAAAAAGTAAATTTTTATATATACATGATAAATTAATTTGATTCAAATCCATAAATAAATAAATAATAAGAAAAAAGGAGCCTAAAATGAATTTACAGTAAAAACATTAAGCCACCATTTGTTAATATAATTCATTGTTTCAATTTAACAAATTCAACTACATTCAATTCCAATAATCCATAAAACTTGGAGAAAATAAAACAAGCAATCCACAAACCACCATCAAATTTAACATTTAACAAAAACTAAAAAACAAAAAAAGTAATCCACACTTGATCATCAAATATAACAAGTCATTTTACTTTTTTTACCTTTTTTTTTTATAAATTTACATTTTGGCCCCTAAATTTTTGGAAATTTGTAAAATTAACCCCGTGCGTGTCGAAAATCACGTGTTGGATTCCCGACTCGCGTGTCGCCGGCGTGTCCGGTGCGTTGACCGCGTGTCGGATCTCCGACACGCGTTGACCGCGTGTCCGAGCGTGTCGGACGCGTGTCCGAGCGTGTCGGAGCGTGTCGGACACGCGACACGTGTCGGACACCTCTTCCGACGCTAAAATAGCGTGTCCGTGCATCCTAGTTGACGACAGCTTTCGGGCAACGTTTGGTAATTCCATCACAAAGGGTTCTGACGATTCGAGCGTTTATGTTTGACAATTCCTCCGGTTGTTGCTGTCCCAGAATTCTACGGACCTGATATTACTATTAGAAGCAACAAATTAGTCTGACGCATTAAACGATCCACCCACTCAACGAGGACACCGAGCTCACTCATCTGAAAAGGTAATCCAAAACAATATCCCCAAGAGAACGATCAACTATATCAAATTCCATCTTCATATAGAGCCCAGCAATTCCGTTCATCCTAAAGTCACCGCGGCATCCGTGTCTATGGGGCTGATATCTCCGCGGTGACACCAGCAGTGTTCTCAACATCACATACAGATGAAGAACAGGGACGAGAAGGTTGGTCTTCTTCATCCACAATGCCAGAGGCTGCCCAGTCCCTCCAGCCGCCTCCATGAAGGTAACTGCTCCTGATTGGGTTGCTCGTCTTGCTCGATCGTGTTCGCGTTCCAGCGCCACGACTTCATCTGCTGGTGCCCGAGCACATGCTGAGAGCCCCCAGCGAGGTCCTGCACAATATTTTTGAGCTAATTTAATGTTAAATTCTTAAATCAATTTTCTAAAGTTTACTAATTTTGAAAAGAAAAAAGATATCATCATCACAAATGATAAATGATGAACCAAGAATTGATACATTCCTTCCATACAAAAGGTGCTCAGACTCTTTTAATTTTTTTTAAGGGAGGGAATTGGGGGGTGCGGAGCGAAAAGATTCGATTCTTAATTTTCATTTTGGGACTAGTGCAAATTAAATCCCACAAAATATTGCGAAAGTGTAGCTGAGTTTTAAAGTTTTTAGATAGTACAATTAATAAAACTTATCAAATTTGTAACTTATCAAATTTGTGGGCGGCAACCGGTAGAGAAAGAAAGAAAAGAAAAAAAATAAAAATAATAAAAGAAAAGAAAAAGAAAAAGAAAGATAATTTTAGAAAATGAATGTGAAGGAGTGTAGGGAGGAAAGAGAAGGAATTTTTTCACTTTTGAAGGTGGTTTTTCTATTGAAAGAAAATATTTTCATTGACTAGTTTATTTTCCGTAAATCAAACGTTGGAAAATCCGGGAAAATGTTTTCTTGAAAGTTGTTTTCCGTGAAACGAAGGGAACTTTAGTTGTTAATTTTTTTTGTACTTGCATGTGTGATATATACGTCATTCAAAATAATCTAATTACATCTATTCATTCATCTAGAATGGAGATTATATATAATACAAGTTAAGGTCATACTTTCCTTCTCCGTTTCTCCAATTATGCCTCTAATGGGTAAGTTACAAGTAATGGACATTGCTCACGTGATATTTATTCTTATAACTCACCACTCAGAGGCTAGCTTCCTCCGATCAGAGACAGAGGATAACATGGTCTTAATATCAGTGCGCAATGGTTTACTCCCCTTTATTATCTTGTTATCTTCACATTACGAAAAGACATCGGCCATATCCTTAATAACATAGAGTATATGACCATATATGTAGATGCTTCATATCTCTAGCAACGTTTTCGAATTTTCTATAGGCCTCAATGTTGATTCCACATGTTCTCCATCTCCCAAGAAAACACTTTTGAGTCAATTAACCAGGACCACTCTCTAAATCACGGAGTCAACATTTCAACAAGCGGCTTTGGTAATTGCAGTGGTCCCCGTTATTGTTTCGTCAATTGTGTGACAAATTGGAAATAATTTTGGCCTCCTTTTTTCCCGCTAAACCACAAACACGAGGAGATGCCATCGTGCCCAATGCGACCAATATTATAGAAATTGGTAATGAATACCTGTTAAGCCTAGTCATACACGATAAGTTCATACTTTAGAGATGATTGAAATGGATAGAGCATAATAACTTTGTGCATTGCAAAGAAATCAATTTGAGAACGAAAATATCTTTTCAACACCATCAAGAAATATAATAGATGGCTCAAGAAGTGACACTTGGATTAGTTCATGTCAGTGGCGAACGTGTGCTGTCAATCTGGCTTTCCTCCACGTGCCGGGCCGCAAATTTGGTTCTAATCCACGTGCGGTGCCGCCTTTCTCTTTCTTGGCCTTTTTTCCGTGCCAGCTCTACAGGTAAGCAAACAAAAGCCAAAAAATGAGAACTAACGTTTTGCTTCGATGAGATCGAACTGGTCCCTTGACCTCTAGCACAGCTAATATAGGCCCCACAATATATACATTCAGCCTTTCTTTGATCAGGAATATGTTTAAAAGTGTTCCCACACTGTAGATCTAGTCCTTTTTTGTGTGACACTAGAAGCACTTCCTTCAAACATTTAGCAATCATTCTATCTACGACACTTAGAACCTCTAGACTATTATTACGATCAGAAATGTAGTCCTCAACACACTCTTGACAAATACAAGAAAAGCATACATAAGACAACTCTTAAGTTATATGAATATTGAATGTTGATTGAACAAAAAACTCAACAGATTTTGGTAGAAAAAGATTGAATGTTCTGTTATTCTAGGTCACTAAGTTACTGATCGGTGTTGAAAATTCCTATCAAACCCTGTCAAAGTAACAAGTCATAAGTCGCTAGAAGACCGTAGTTATCTGAAGACATCAAGAAGCACCTAGTTCAAGAATTGAGGAGTTAAAAGATACATAGTAGCAGAAAAGTACACTTGGCAATGACATACAAAAAGTAAATTGCTCCATGAAGGTGAAGGTGCAAATGCCACAACACAAGATATCAAAAATATGTAATGATGATCCAGCTCCTAGTGAGATATAGGACCATTTTCCCTTTTCTTTAGTTTCCATATCCAAGTGCATCAATACAGGAAGTCAAGAACTCAACCTGCACAACGTTAATCGATATTCACACTAACTAATCGAGCATTAAACCAAAATCTAACGAAATCCCCCTGCATTCATCTTTCCAAATTAACAACTACCGTACTGTGTACACTCCAACAATGAGACCAAAACAAACTTCCCCAAACCTAGCCAGAAGCCGACACAGCTCAATATTTCTAGCAACACCTGAATAATCCCAAACCATGGCAAAATAACATAATTAGTGATGTGGCTAGCAGGGATCACCTAGAAGGGGGTGAATAGGTGACCTTGAACAGTTTTAAAATATTTATGCGGAAATAAAACAAATCACAGAAGAGTCTGAATAAAATTCAGATTCAAAACAGATTATATAGACGAAGCTCTTGATGTGCAGAATATAAAGTAAGAGATGAGGGATAGAGAATCTGCACACAAGTTTATAATGGTTCGGCTTATGGTAAGCCTACGTCCACTCTCACATGCTTATAGCCTACCGGCTGGATTTCACTATGTAATCAAGAGGTATTTACAGATTTTGAGTGATATCACTCTTCGTGTATGATAGGACTCTCTATCTCACACAGTCACTCTTACAAAGTAACCCTCAAGATCTAAGTGTTTTGGCTCAGTAACAACAAGAGAAATGATTGGAGTATGCTCAGACTTTGGACTTGTTGATTCTTGATTCTGTTATCTTCTTCTGTTACTCATTGATCTCCTTAAATACTCCTCTACTCCCAAACTAGTCGTTGGACAGCTTTCAGAGGATCATCTTCCAATCTTCATCTTGGACAGATTTGTATAATAAGGATTGAGTAGCCGTTGGATGACAGATTCTGAATCCCGCTAATTCTGGTCGCCCATACAATCAGAATCTTGGTTTCCATAAGTAGAGCTTTGTCCGTTGTAATGCATTCTTGTCGTAATATTTGATTGTCAATCAATTTGATTAAGATTGAACCAATCAAAACTTTCCTTCTGTGAAATCCATGCCAGATCACTAGCTGTTATGTTTCGTTCTGAATTCTGTGTCTGAATAATTTCTGCATCTGCATCTACATCTGAATAATTTCTGTATCTGCATCTGAATAATTTTTGCGTATGAATCTCAGAACTTAGATTCTGTGGGTCTTCAAAGAACTTATTTTTCTAGCTTGTAAAATCTGAATAACTTTTTTCTGAGCTTCCAAAACATGTTTATATATTCCTGGAATAAAATGATTCAGAATAAGTATTAGATTTTATAAATATAACAGAAGGTTTTGTCAACTTCAAAATTAGTAGGAGTTTTCCTCAACAATCTCCCTCTTTTTTATGGTGACAAAACTTTCCTGCAGATTGAATCAATTTGAAATTAATTGGAAGTAAATAAGTATATATATAACGCATGGATCACAAATTGAAATTTAAAATAGCAAACTCTATCCATATCTGTGTCTTTGCTTCCTTTGTATATAACCTGCATATAATCTGCACCAAATAAATTTTCCCCCTTTTTGTCATCAGTAAAAAGCCAATAATAAAGAGTATAAAGCATTTATATTGAATAAACAACCAGTCTAACAAGAAATGGTAGTTAAATTACAGACCAATTGAAAGAAATATGACTTTGAGAGAAATGTTTTAAAAGAAACACATGCTATTTTTTGGAAGGAGTACGAATCAGTTGAAAATTTTCCAAAATTGAGACAGCTTCCTCAATCTTCGAACTGCATTGACCCATAGTCTTATCCATGTTGGATGAGCATAGAGTAATGGCTTCCTCGAGTTCTGCTTTGTCTGCTGCTGCTTGGAGTCGTTGAGTGTTGTAGTTTTCCTCAACAATTTTCAGTAGATTTTTCATGTCTTGTTCTAGTGCAGCTTGCTTGTCTTTAATTTCGAGCAGAATAGAGAGGATGTTCTGATTTTCTGAAGGCTGTTCTTGGAAATTAGCTGGTTCAGACTGATCGAACCCCATGGTTGCTTCTTCTGGATTCTCCCCCTGAACAGGTACTCGATCTTCAGAAACATGTTATGTAGGAGTTGGTTCTGAAACCTTTGGAGTTGGTTTAGAAACAATTGGAGTTGGTTTTGAAACATGTTCTGGAGCATCAGTATTGCCCGTATCATTATGCTGCTTCTGTTTCATCACTTTCATCATGCAGAAGAATTTTTCTTTTCTTGCTATACACCTTTAATGGGATTAGAGATCTTGTCTTTTTGCTTGCTGATTCTGTCCCTTTTCTCTGCCTTGTCTTTTTGAAGCTTGACTTTTCAGCAGATTTTGCTTCAGACTGATGAGCCTCTTTTCCTTTGATTGTTTTCCTTACATCATCAAACTGTTTCATTTTGGAGAGCATTCTTTCTCCAACAAACATAGAGGGAACAAGGTTCTGGCGCAATTCATCAGGAATTGATATGTTGAGGAACATGAAAATTCGAGAGATTAAAGCACCATAAGGCAGTTATCCCTTGTCCTTATGTATTGTCCTGTACATATGGAAGATGATGATATGAGGAAAAGAAAAAGGTTGACCTTTCAAGATAGCCCAGATAAGCTTAATTTCTAATTTGGATAGGTCAGTTTTGGAGGTTGCCTTAGGCTTCAAGCAATTGATAATAATCTCGTGCAGAATCACGGATCTTCTGGATAAGTCAGAGTAAAAGAGATGCCGGTTTGATCCTTGAGCAAAATTGAGATTTTCAGAAGCAATCTTGGAAGCATCTTCAAGATTTACTGCCAGTGAAGTAAACTTGTAGTGTTGTGCTCCAATTATCCTTGCCAATACGTCCGCTTTTAAATCGAATTTTTTGTCACCAATAGTGAATTGAATCCAGTTGGGAGACAAAATAGAGATATTTGAATAGAAATAGGTAGTTAATTCAGCATAGACATTTGCAGATTAAAGGCAAAATTCATAAATGCCTAACTTTTGAAACATGTTCTTTACTGAAATATCAGCCTTCTCTAGATAGTCGAAATCCACAGTTCTGTGGTTCATAATCCCTCGAGCAAGCAACAACTTGTAACATATATTATGCTCAGAGCTTCTGAATAATCCTCCTCTGCCTGGCATACCAGATGCTATACCTATCTTCATTTCAAAAAGCTCAAAAAATCGAGCATCATCATCAGGTATAACAAACTTGGTTGCACTGGTAGTTTTAGGGCTAAAATGAGCAAATTTTTTGTCAGATGGTGCTGATGATTCTCCGACTTTTTCTTTGCCCCTTTTGGAAGGGGGTTCTTTTGTTGTAGTACTCACTGGAACTTCGTCATTCTTGGAACAAAAAAGAGAATAACTTTGTACAAGGTGTTCTTCAGAAAAAAAATTGTTGTCTCTCAAACATTCATGAAGAACCGACGCTGAAGCATTACACCTTTTCAGCTTTTGATATACTTCCTACACGAGTTTAATACTCCAGAAACGAAAATTAGTTTTACCGGATGATTTAGGTGGAGATGATTGCTTGGGTGGTGTCACTTCAGAAGGTTGTTCATGATGTTCCGATTCTGCATCAAAAATCTTCATAAACTCCGCCGGTGCAGTAGATTTAGATTCTTGATTTAGAATGCGTGACGATCTTCTTTTGAACGGCATTCTGATCACTTCTGGAGCAAAAAGTTTCGATCTTTGGAGAAGGAAGACGATGAGAGTCTCGGAAGGTTTTGAAGAGTAAAAGATCATACTGATAGGGTTTTGAAAAGAGACAGACGGGTTTATAAATGAGAAGGACGGGTTTTAGAAATAAAAGGTTACTTTTAGAAAGTAAAAAATAAGCCCAAACAAGTAATAAGGAAATATACTCTCTAAAGCATAAAAGATCAGGACAGTATCAAAATAGTATTTTAAGCACAATTAATCAGTTAAATTAGGATACGTACCTGATTTGCTTCCTAATATAACAAATGTGAAAATATCCTGCCAAAAATATTCCCGCCAAATTTTAAACTATGTACGTACCGTTCTTTGAGGGTCTGAAAAATGTTCAGATCGAGAACACTTGAGTCTGAAAAATTCCTGTCTGTCAAACACTTCAAGAGAATGGATAAGTAATGCACAATTTGTTTCTAATAAACTCAAATGAAGATTTGTCAAGAGGTTTTGTGAATATATCAGCTAATTGATTCTTAGAATCAATGAATTGAATATTCACATCGCCATTTTGAACATGATCTCTAATGAAATGATACTTGATTTCTATATGCTTCGCGCGTGAATGAAGAATAGGATTTTCGGACAGATTCATAGCACTCGTGTTGTCACACTTGATTGCAACACTTGAATCTTCAATAGCAAAGTCTCGCAACTGCTGCTTCATCCACAGAATCTGTGCACAGCAACTTTCCAACGCTACATATTATGCTTCTACTGTAGAAAGTGCGATTGTATTTTGCTTCTTTGAGTACCAGGATACCAACTTATTTCCAAGCAGTTGACATGTACCTGTAGTACTTTTCCTGTCCACTTTACATCCAGCTAAATCAGCATCTGAATAACCAATAAGAGTAAAATTTGAATCTTTGGTGTACCAAAGACCTAGCATTGGATAAGTTCCAATATATTTGATTATCCTTTTTACTGCAGAAAGATGCGACTCCTTTAGGTCTGACTGAAATCTTGCGCACATACAGACACTAAAAAGTATGTCAGGTCTAGATGCAGTAAGATACAATAATGAACCTATCATGCTTCTGTATACCTTCTGATCCACCTTTTTACCATGTTCATCCTTGTCCAGTTTTGATGTTTGGGATATTGGAGTGTCTATTTTCTTACCATTTTGCATTCCAAACTTCTTGATAATCTCCTTAGCATACTTCTTTTGGCAAATGAATGTACCATCTTTAGTTTGTTTCACTTGTAAGCCAAGAAAGAATGTTAGTTCTTCCATCATGCTCATCTCGAACTCGTTCTGCATATTCTTAGAGAACTCCTTGCAAAACAATTCATTAGAGGATCCAAAGATTATATCATCAACATAAATTTGAACAAGTAGAAAATCCTTACCCTTTTTCTTAACAAATAAAGTTGTATCAACCTTACTTTTGATGAAATTATTTTGCAGAAGGAAGTTACTTAACCTTTCGTACCATGCTCGGGGTGCCTGTTTCAGACCGTAAAGGGCTTTTTTGAGTCTGTAGACATATTCAGTCTTCCTTGGTTCTTCGAAACCAAGTGGTTGTTCCACATATACTTCTTCTTTAATATATCCATTCAGGAAGGCACTTTCACGTCCATCTGAAACAATTTAAAGTTATGGAAATAAGCATAAGCTAATAATAGCCTAATAGCTTCTAACCTTGCAACTAGTGTATATGTTTCATCATAATCTATTCCTTCTTCTTGAGAATAGTCTTTTGCAACCAGTTTTTCTTTATTTCTTGTGACTTTCCCTTTGTCATCCAGTTTGTTTCTGAACACCCATTTTGTTCCAATTACTGGATGGTTTTTGGGTCTTGCCATAAGCTCCCATACTTCATTTATTCTGAACTGCTGAAGTTTTTCCTGCATAGCTTCTATCCAGCTTTCATCTGATAAGGCTTCTCCAACTTTTTTTGGTTCTATTTATGATATTAATGCCAAGTTGCTGATGTTTTCCTTTTGTTTGGATCTAGTCTTGATACCATCTTCTATTTCTCCAATGATGAGGTTCTTCGGATGACTGGATTTATGCTTCTAGTTTTTGTTAAATCTTTCCTTCTGAATATCTGCAGACTCTGAATTTTCTGATTGAGTCTGGATTGTATCTTTTTTCACTTCTCTTGAGGATTCTACAATCTTTGGAGATTCTTGATGAACTTCTGTAAACTCTTGAATGTTGAAAGGTAGTTCATATTCATCTTTGTGAATCTGAATATTTTCTTCAAACCTCACATTCATTATTTCTTCTACAGTTTGAGAATTCTTGTTGAAGACTCTATATGCTTTACTTGTAGTGGAATATCCAAGGAGGAATCCTTCGTCAGCTTTCTCATCAAACTTGCCAGAACAGTCATTTGGATTTTTGAGAATAAAGCACTTACAACCAAACACACGAAAATATGAGATGCTGGGCTTTCTATATTTGTAAAGTTCATAGGGGGTTTTCTCAAGAATGGGTCAGAGAAAGACTCTGTTAATGATATAACTTGCTGTAAAAACTGCATCTGCCCAGAAATGAAAAGGAATCTTGCTTTCAATCAACAGTGTTCTTGCCATTTCTTGCAAAGAACGATTTTTCCTTTCCACAACACCATTTTGTTCTGGTGTATATGGAGTAGAAAAATTATGTTGAAAGCCATTTTCCTCACAAAAATTTGAAAAACTTTGATTTTCAAATTCTCCCCCATGATCTGTTTTAATGCAGGAAATAGTATAGCCCTTTTCATTCTGAACTCTTTTTGCAAATTTTGAAAAGTATGAAAATGCTTTATTTTTATGAGCAAGAGAGAACACCCAAGTGAATCTTATGAAATCATCAATAATTACTAAACAATACTTCTTACCACCAATACTTTGTGTTCTGGTTAGTCCAAATAGATCCATATGAAGAAGCTGCAAAGCACGATTAGTGGAAACATGATGTACAGATTTAAAAGAGCTTCTTACTTGCTTCTCTAAAGTGCAGGCATTGCATAATTCTGTTTTTCTGTATTTCAAATCTGGTAAGTCTCGAACCAGTTTCTTGTTTGAGATCTTTGAGATTTGTTTCATACTGATATGCCCCAACCTCCTGTGCCACAGATCTTCATCCTCTTTGATTGAGATTAAGTAATGAATGGAGTTTGGATTGACATCTAGAAGATAGATATTGTCATGTCTTCTTCCTGTAAATGTTTGAGAAGAATCTTTGCTTATTCCTGAACATATATCTTCTTGAAAGTTGATTCTGAAATCTGTATCACATAGTTGGTTTATGCTTATCAAGTTGTAGTTGAGTCCTTTTACCAATGAAATATCATTGATTGAAAGTCCTCCAATTTCAACCGTTCCTTTGCCAATAATTTTTCCTTTGGTATTTCCTCCAAAGGAAACTTTTCCACCATTCAGATTGTGTAGATCAACAAATATGCTTGGATCTCCTGTCATGTGTCTAGAGCATCCACTGTCTAGATACCACTTCCTTTTTCTCTTTGTGGTAACCTGCAAAAATTAGAATATCTCAAGTTTTCTTTGGTACCCAAACTTGTTTGGGTCCTAGAACATTAGTATAGGCTATCTTAACAAAATTTCTTCGAACAGGTCTCCAGACCTTAGGACATTCACTCTCAAAATGTTGTGGATCTCTACAATTTGAGCACTTAAGAGCACTTCGGTCAACAGGTTTGACAAAATTCCTTTTAAAATGATTTTTATAAGCTTGTCGAGGAGGTCTTTGTCTTAATCTCTCCTTGACTTTTGGAAAACCAATCAAGCTGTCACTTTCCTTTACAAATCCTAGATCAGATTTGTTATAGTAAGGAATTTGAATGGAAAGGATATGCTTCAAGGTTTCTGATCCTTTTGAAAATTTGGAAGTAATTTCTGAAACTTCATTTTTCAAAACAGCATTTTCTTTGGAAAGAAAATCTCGACTTTCCTTGACTTGATAAAATTCTTTTTGAAGGAAATCAATCTTTTCTTTTTGTAAAATATCCTGTTGCCTCAGAGATGAAGTTTCCTTTTTCAAAGAAAAAATTCTTTTAAGAGCAGTCTTAAACTCAAAGCATAATTCATCAATGTAATTCGATACTTCAATAGTCATTTCAGAAGGTTTTACCTCGATTTCCACTTTAGGATTAAAATCTGAGTCTGAATTTGACTTTGCCATTAGACAGAAATTTGAGATTTTTTCATTACTATCTTCGCACTCTGTGTCACTCCAGGTTTCTACCTTTAAGGCCTTCTTTGCTTTCTCAAATTTGGTTTTCTTTTTCAGAAGTGGACAGTTAGGTTTGATATGTCCACGTTTCCTACAGTGAAAGCATATTACATCCTTTGATCTCTCTGTCTCATCGATAGACCTCTTATTTTCAAGAGACTTCTTCTCTTTGAGGTTTCTTCCTCTGATTTTCATTCTTTTATACTTCTTTATGAAGAGAGCTAATTCTTCATCATCAACATCTTCATCTTCAGAATCTGCATCAGAATCAATGTTAGTTTTCAATGCAATTGACTTACTACCTCTGGTTTCATTCTCCTCATTCCGTTTCTTAGTCTCATATGATTGAAAAGTTTCAATTAACTCATTCACTATTAGAGGCTTGATCCTTTGTGTCTCACGAAGAGATGTTTTGATGTTATCCCACTGATTTGTTAGTCCTCTCAGAAGTTTGTTGACTTGCAATGCATCTGGGACTGGTTGTCCTTGATAGGCAAGACTGTTTACTATGTCAGTAAACCTGTCATACAATTCAGCAATTAATTCTCCAAGTTTCATTTTGAAGGATTCGTATTGACCAAGCAAGAGATTGATTTGAGTTTCCTTAGCTCGATCTGTTCCTTCATAAGTAATATAGAGAGTATCCCAGATTTTCTTAGCAAATTCACAAGCAGCAATTTTTTTATATTCAATAGGAGATAAAGCACAGTAAAGAGAATAAATTGCTTTGGAATCTAAAATTTCTCTTTTAGAATCTTAGTTTGAGATAATGGAGAATCTGCAGATTTGCTTGCATCTGCCTTTTCTTTTGAATCAGAAGGTTTTGGATTGACTCATTTGATAATGACATCCCATTGCATATGATCAATTGACTTTATGAATGCATTTATCTTATTCTTCCGGACGCTGTATTCCTTGCCATTGAAATATGGTGGTCTGTTGTTGCTTTGACCTTCAATGAGCCCTGGAGCACCATAGCTAGCCATGTAGATTGTTAGCTCAGAAGTAAAACACTTCAATAAAATGAGCAACCTGCTCTAATACCAATTGATATGGCTAGCAGGGATCACCTAGAGGGGGGTGAATAGGTGACCTTGAACAGTTTTAAAATATTTATGCGGAAATAAAACAAATTACAAAAGAGTCTGAATAAAATTCAGATTCAAAACAGATTATATAGACGGAGCTCTTGATGTGCAAAATATAAAGTAAGAGATGAGGGATAGAGAATCTGCACACAAGTTTATAGTGGTTCGGCTTATGGTAAGCCTACGTCCACTCTCCCACGCTTACAGCCTACCGACTGGATTTCACTATGTAATCAAGAGGTATTTACAGATTTTGAGTGATATCACTCTTCATGTATGATAGGACTCTCTATCTCACACAGTCACTCTTGCAAAGTAACCCTCAAGATTTAAGTGTTTTGGCTCAGTAACAAGAGAAATGATTGGAGTATGCTCAGATTTTGAACTTGTTGACTCTTGATTCTGTTATCTTCTTCTGTTGCTCGTTGATCTCCTTAAATACTCATCTACTCCCAAACTAGCCATTGGACAGCTTTCAGACGATCATCTTCCAATCATCATCTTGGACAGATTTGTATAATAAGGATTGAGTAGCCGTTGGATGACAGATTCTGAATCCCACTGATTCTGGTCGCCTATACAATCAGAATCTTGGTTTCCATAAGTAGAGCTTTGTCCGTTGTAATGCATTATTGTCGTAATATTTGATTGTCAATTAATTTGATTAAGATTGAACCAATCAAAACTTTCCTTCTGTGAAATCCATGCCAGATCACTAGCTGTTATGTTTCGTTCTGAATTCTGCGTCTGAATAATTTCTGCATCTGCATCTGCATCTGAATAATTTCTGCATCTGCATCTAAATAATTTTTGCGTCTAAATCTCAGAACTTAGATTCTGTGGGTCTTCAAAGAACTTATTTTTCCAGCTTGTAAAGTCTGAATAACTTCTTTCTGAGTTTCCAGAACATGTATATATATTCCTGGAATAAAATGGTTCAGAATAAGTATTAGATTTTACAAATATAACAGAAGGTTTTGTCAACTTCAAAATTAGTAGGAATTTTCCTCAACAATTAACGGTAGAGCATCCAACAAAATCATCCAATAAGCTACCATAACCCGACAGACTTACAGCACAGAACTCAAAGTTGCCATTGCCACCCATTACCAGAAAGTACACATCACCCATACATTCATCACCCATCAAAATACCAGTTTCCCACATATTGCAATGCAAAAAAAATCAAGCAAATGCTACATGATGGATTAAAAGTTGAGCTTAAAGCCTTCCATGCAGCAGATACTTATGCAACCACTCATACAAAGCAATTTGTCCTCCTCACTCATAGTTTCGATTGAAACTTTGTACTTAAGATATAACACAACTTCACCAATTCGAATTCTCTACGAGCCAGAAGACCAGAAAATGCCTCCGGAAAATCAAGCTCTAATACCATTTGACCACCCTAAATTAAATATACCCGTTGCCTCCAAATAGCAGAGCAATCATCATAGACCTCAATCTTTTTTCTCTTTCACCAAGATTTTTGGCCAAAACTATTTCCTGGGTCTCAGTTGTAACGGGCCATGAATCAAACCTAGGTCATCACGGCTTCGAATTCACCAGAAATCACCACCTAACAAAAAAAATAAATAAACAAGACAAACCCAACAAGAAAACAGCACTTGAAAATGCAAGGCCAAACAATCACAGACAGAATGCAATCGAATTGAGGAATCGCGCGAGGAATCGTCAAAAGGAACACAACGGAAAGCAAAGTTGGGACAACGAATCCTCACCGGCCTCGTCTTGGATTGTGGAGGAAAGCTCCAGTTTGTGGAAATAAGGGCTACGGCATTTCTTGGGCTTCTCGAGAAGTCCTGCAGGAATTTCTGCAATCAGAGCCGATTCTGTGCTTCGCACCCACAAGAACCGATTCCCACGAACACCCACCTCGTGCTTCTTTTTTTCTCTTTTTTTCTTTCTTGGCTTCTTGCTTCTCGAGATCTAGTCCCCCCTTCACTGCCTTTTCCAAGTCAATTAGTGTTGTTAGTGTGACATTACCATCTACCCAAAAGGCGACACACATCTTGGAGAGCTCGTCCTTGAGGTCCTTCAATTGGCTCAGCAGATCGACCTTCGACTTCGGCCTCAGCTCGTGCACCTCGATCCTCGCTGTCACGATTCAATCTAAAAGGCAGAGTTCAAGTCGCGAGAATTCACGATAGCATGCAAGAAGATATCCAACGGAATCGACAGAAAGAGAGGCGGAAACGAGCTGTCGTCTCTCTCGCCCATTGCTGTGATGAGATCGCTTACCAAGGAAGCCAATGGTGATGGAGGCAAAGGCTATTAGTCGCCTGAAGTTCACGGCGAGCGGAGGGGCGATCGGTTCCGTCGCCGATCTAAGGGGTCGCCGATCTAAGGGTCTTGTCACGCTCTGCTCTGCATAGAGGGAGAGGAGAGGAGAAGGGGAGAGAGAGAGAGAAGGGGAGATGAGTGCCCGGACCACCCAGTTAACCACTCAATGAGTTCAGGCTACGGAAAGATGGGTGGGTCACGGCAGCGCTTTTTTGACACCGCTACGAAAGGTAGGGGGAGTTTTCTGCAAATTTCTGGCGGCTTCCAATCTGTCTTCAACTTGGTGAATGCCGACACATCGGGCAACCTTTCTAGGGACCCGCATCCTTCGATCTCCGCATTCTTCAAAGAAATCAATTCTTCCAAGCCTTCCAAGGCTCTAATCTTAGAACTAACAAATAACTTGAGATTCTGTAAATTTTTCAACTTCGAGAAATTCGGCAATTGTTTGATCTCCCAACAGCACCGAATGTGTAAAAACTTCAGTGATTCCAGTTCACCCAAACCTGGGATCTCAGCTAGTTTGTCTAAGTGGCTGAGCTGTAACTCTTCTAGCCTCTTCAAGCCCGAAAGATCGGGTGTCCTCTCTAGGAATTTGCAGAAAATTATCTCCAATTTCCTTAACCTCTCCAAGGATTTAAGGACGGGGAAGTTTGGCATTGCACATCCGATGATAGTGAGAACTGACAAGCTTCTAAGGTCGGAAAAATCTGGCAATTGCGAGATACAGCGAAGTTTCAAGGTTGATAAGCCACGCGGAAGCCGATGGATGGACAACATGACCTCATTCTCGTTCTCGCTCCAAGGTGCAATCAGTGGTCCACACAAGTCTAGATGATCCAAGTGGACTAGGTTCGAGAGGTCGGGAAGAACATTGGATTTATCAATGGCCACCTCATGGAATTTCAAACTCAAGGGAAGCTCTGGCAATGGGCAAAACCAGCCCCTTGCAAGTTCAAATTTAAGCGTTTGGAGACTAGAGAAACCACTTATTTTTTGCGGCAGTGTAGAGATTGGGGTCATAGATAAGTCCAAGGTCCTCAGACGAGTCAGGCTCCACATTTCCCAGGGGATTTCATCCATCATATGCCGACAGTATGAGGCATCGAGCACTTCGAGCGTCTCCACCTGTCCAAGAGCACAAGGTATCATCTGTATCCTTGAACTTGCCACCCTAATGACTTTTAGTCTCTTCAGATTTCCAATGGAATCAGGGAGAGCGGAGATAGATGACCATCGTATATCCAACTCGACCAATGATTCTAGTTCCCCAAGAGAGTCCGGAAGCTCATGCAAAGTTTCGCAATCACGCAAAATCAAATGCATGAGATTCGTTAACTTTCCAATAGACCGAGGAAGTTGGCTGATACCCGGACATCGAAAAATTTCAAACTTGGTCAAAGATTTTAGATTGCCTAGTGTCTCAGGAAATTTAAAATGTTCCCTTATTAGGGAAAGGAAAATCTCTGACAAGCAATGTAGGTAATCGATTTCTTTGGGCAACCCTTGAAGGGAACTACATCCCTTGAAATTCAAAGCGGTTAGCAGTTTTAGTTTTCCAATTGAGCTATCAATTGTACACAAATTCGTACACCAATCGAGAATCAATCTCTCCAACTTGCCAAACTCGGAAAAATCAGGTGTCTCGGTTAACATACAGCAATTTTCCAAATTTAGAACTTTCAACTTTTTCGCCATCTGCAGTGGACAAAGAAGGCCGATAACATGCTCACGAAAAGTATGAGAATACAGTAACATACAACTAGCTAGCAAATGTCAATCAGTAGAATTTGAAGGGAATGTAAGCGAGGAGTGTTGGTACCTTGATTTGCCTCCATCCACCCCATTTGTGGGTGATTTTGCTCCGTGAAAGGTTGAGCACTACCAAATTCACCGGTCGAAGATTCGTCGCTCTAATATTCTGCGGGCAGTAATGCCAAGAAAGCCATCTTAGATTGGGAAGAAGATTTTCGAAGTTGCCCACGAAATTCATTCTTTCCCCTCCAAGGAACCTCAGGTTTGGAAAACGAGCTAATTCTTCAGGTGTAAAGTCGTGACTATTACCCAGACTGAGTGCTCGTACATCTGGGTTTTCCTGCCAGTAGCATCAGATAATAAAGATGAGTGCACCATAGAAAGCAATAAACCAAGAAAGTAGTCATGAATATCAGTAGTTCTTCTTAGACCCTAAACTGATTAAATCAGTCGCCACGTTGTAAAAAAAATAGCCACCTTATTTGTTATCAATTTGAAAAGAAGACGAACCAAGCATGTTTAAAATGTTCATTCAGTGTTGCTATTTCTGTCGTTTCACAGACTAAACACCTTTTCAAGGAAAGAAACAAAGAACTCATTTTCATTCTCACCGAAATAAGAAACGAATGAACATGGGCAAGGCATGAAAACATATACTTTTGTTGTTTATAGAGTTGCTTTCTATTTCTTTATAAATTAGTGAACAAAGCAGGTCATCAACCGATATTCTAGATTTTTAAACACATGACGAAAGATTTTCATGGATTGATCATATCTTCTACCATTAGTGACTTTCACCTTGTTGCTCCTCAGCACGTCTAAAGTGTTCTTGTCAATCCACACCCAACGGCGCTTTCCAGCATCTTCAAAATTCTCTTCCTTGACAAGGTACCTTCCTAGATCTCGAATTTCGTCATGCATCCAGAACTTATTGTTGTCATCAATCTTTATCAATGACATGAGGAGAAGATCATCAATTGCGCTACGTGGAGAATACCCGCAATCATCCCACATGTAATACGCATGCGTCTTATCCTCCCCGATGCAAAAACATGCAATATCTAGGAATATTGCTTTTTTTCTGGTGTCCAATTTGTTGAAACTTATCATCAGTGTGTCTCGGACTTCCTCATGCGGGACTTGCTGTAAGTCCTTCAATGTTTCGTGCCATTTTGATCTGTCTGTGTTGGCAAAAAGAGAACCCATGACTTCAAGAGTTAAAGGAAGCCTCCCTATGCTTAAAACGACTACTTTCGAGAAATTGTGCCAATCTTTTGGAGGAGTATCGCTTCTGAAGGCATGCTTGCTGAATAGCAAAATCGCTTGATCCAAAGGCATCTCCTTTACTGGGTAATCCATGTAATAGCTAGGTCGCGTTTGGTTCTCCTCATCTAGTAACGTCCTATATGGTATTGTCCTTTTGTCCCTGACTGTGATGATGATCCTGCTTCCAGAACCGAACCATTTGTAGCTCCCAGCAAGGTTCTGGAGTTGCTCCTTGTCGTTCACATTATCGACAACAACCATAACCTTTTTCTCGCTAAGTCCTTCTCTTATGCGATTGATCCCATCGTTAGTGTCATAGATTCCGTCAGTAGAGGTCACGCCTATTGTGTCGAATAACAGTTTCTTTTGCATGTCTAAAAGATGATGACTTTGGACATCTTCAAGGAAACTGCAGCAACCGAATTTAGACAAGAATTTGTTGAAGATAACCTTAGCAAGAGTTGATTTACCAATACCACCCGTACCATGGATTATGACGAATCGTACGCCATCAGAGTCAACATCCAACAATTCCTCTATAGCTTCTTCATCGTCCACTTTAACTAGATGGTCAGGAAGAGATCTATTCTTCACCTTCAGCTTAAGTTGGACCTCTCGAACAATCGATCCTATAAGTTCTCCATACCTGCCATACAAAGATGGTGGACAAATTCAGATTGAGAAAATGATGAAAACGTACTATTCCTAGCTTTCAAGCATATCCGATTTGAATAAGATAATCTACATATATTAAGACTGTTTTGCTAAGAGTGGATGTTTTTCAAATAACAAATTTGATTTCATTGAAACATAACAGCCCCAAGTTACAATGAAATTATTCAATTTATAAAGGGTTCAAATTAGCTACCGTGGCTGCTGGCCAGACTTGCATTGGTTGGGTTTAAACCCTAACACTGCTGCCCAAACTCTCATTGATTGGGTTTAAACACTAGCACTCAGTTTGGATGCAGTGACTAAGAGAAAATGGAAGGGACTCGGGTAATGACCAAGAGAAAGAAACGGTTGATTTTACGGTTGTTTGTATGCTTACGGAAGATAAAAAAGAAAATGAAGGAAATTAAGCCATTTCATATTTGGTTGAAGCAAAGAAGAGAGTGGAAAAGAAGTTAATTATATCTTTGTGACTATTTTGTCCTTCTACTTATTCATAGATAAATGAGAATTAACGAGGCCTTTGGCTGGCTAAAAATTAAATATCAGCAACAATTAACTCATGTCATAGAATGCTCATGAAAAAAAAATATAAGCGGCATAGAAGGTTCACTCTATGCTGCGTCTCCAAGTCTCTCTCCTTAAATCCCGATAAGATCTAGGAGACACAATAGACTTCCTTTAGTAATTGTAGAGAAGAAGTGACCTGATTCAGGTGCTTGCTTATCTACATAAAACAAATTAATTGTTATTTGTTGAAATCTGATTTTCATCAAATGATTTTTTGTTATTTTTAATGTGCAGGCAATATTTTGAGATTTATCAAATATATAATTAGTTCATGTGCTAGTAGTATAAAATCAGTATGTTTGATCTACACTGAACAAGCGTTAATATTTGTCTTTTGTTGTATGTACTTTTCCTTTTTCTCTAAATTGTTGAAAAATATTTATTTTCCTATTTAAATTTGTTTTAGGCTTTTGACAAACCAAACAGGATGCTAAAACTTAGCATTTAACCACAACTTGAGAATGACTTCAAACATTCGCATTGAATTGTTTCAACTATATCAATTATAGAGATAAATTATAGTTACTCGAAGATAAATTGAAATTGGGATGTTTTCAAATGTATAAGAAAAAATGCACTCTTTTCAGATTATACTAAAATTAATAGCAGGAAAAAGTTATGGAAACTTACTCTTTCCCTTCCCGCTTCCAGCCTACTCTAGTTGCAACCTCAACAAGAGCAGCTTCCCAGCACTTCACCTCATCCGGGCCATACTTCTCCGCATGCTTAGACAGGGCATTCCTGTACAATTCAGTTTTGAGCTTCACATCCTCTGGCTCCACGTCGAAAAAAAGGGGAAGGATATCCTTCTTCCCTTCCGACTTTAAAGTGCAATCTATCATATGCGAAACCTCACGGAGACACCACCGACTGGAAGCGAAACCCTTAGAGAAGATGGGGATATAGATTTGAGTGTCTTCAAGGGCTTGCAAGAGCTCTCCCTCAATCTTCTCACCGACTCGGAGCTCTTCGTCGTCTTTGAAGACGCGGATTCCTTTCTCCACCATTTCACGGTAGAGACAACTAGTGAAGTCGCGCCGAGTATCCGGTCCTCTGAAACTCAGGAACACCTCGAACTCCATTCCTGATGTGCGAGTGGCTGGTGCCATGGCACGAAGCAATTGAGACTTGAGACAGAATCGAGCTGAATGAAAATAGTCGATGGGCTTGCTCAAGAAATCAATCGAGCGCAGTTTAGATAAAACTGAAAAACAGGTGATGGGTTTAGTTAATCACCGACTCACAGCCATCAATTGGCAATGGCATTCGACCAAGAAATCGAAAACGAAGCCGATATAAAGAGAGGGTACCTACAGTGCGCTGATCGACGGCCAAGCGAGATGAGACGGCGGCTGAGTCGAGATCGAGAGAGACGAGATGAGACAGGGACTGAGTCGAGACCGGAGACAGAGAGAGAGAGATCGAAGGGCGCCGCCGGAGAAAAGAGAAGAGGGAGAGAGCCCAAGACCTGAGTGGGAGAACTCGAAAGTAGAAAGCGTTTGAGATTCAAGACATTGCAGTGTTTGGCCAGAGTGGCGTACTTTCTTAGCATTATATATTTCTATGGATCTGACTGAGTCGTCCTCTTCGTGGGTGTTACTTTGAAATTTCCACTGATGCCCAAATACGAAAAGAGAACGAAAGAAATGCTTGACTTTCATTGTCAGAACAAATTTTACTCGAACTTTCACAAAAAAATAAAAAAATCACAAAAAAATCCCAGACTTTGTGTGTCGTGGCACATTTATCATAAATTATTTTTTGTGACACCAAAAATCTTAAACTTATATCTATGTGGTACATTTACCCCAAACTTTTTTTATGACACCAAAAACCCCAAACTTCTATAGCATGACACATTTACCTCAAATTTCTTTTTGTGACATCAAAAACCTCAAACTTTTTTTTCTATGACACCGAATTTTTAGGATAAATGTATCACACTAATACAAGTTTGGGATTCTTTGTGTCACAAAACGAAATTTGGGATAAATGTGTCACGCTGTAGAAGTTTGGGATAAATGTGTCACATGGATATAAGTTTAGAATTTTTAAGTTTGGGGTAAATGTGCACAGTACACATAAAGTCGGTAATCCTTTACTCTGAGTGCTCCGCGTGAGGAGAACTCAGTGTGAGAACTTGCTACTGGTGATTAAGGAGAACCAGTGGAGAGGCATCTCCAGTTGAAAATTCTCAAACTCATGACTTTTGGTGTCCAAATGATAATTTCAACTCCCTCTGCCCACTACACCGAAGAAGAGCCTCTAGAATGGCTCTCTGTGCTCATTTGTCTCTTAAATCATCTCCACCAAGCCACAAAAAGCTGCACTCGAGTCTCTTGAACTTCAAGCCTAGTGATAAAGACGAGCTTCAGCTTGTTGGGCACTCTCTGTCTATCATTTGCTTATAGCGGCATTGCACAGTTGCAGTGCAACTGGAGGCGACGCTACAGGTGCAAAAGAAAGTTGAAAAACGCAGATGCAAACACGAAGACGATGGACATAGAACTATATTATACAAACATCCGTCCACCTCGTTATTACCCAAATTACCATTAGAGTACGCTACATTCAAGGAAAGAAAACCCTCTGTGTTTTTCCTACGTCAGCTACACAGAACAAACTTCGATATCTTCCCAGGTCTGAACCATTTATTCCCAAGAACCAATTCTGAGTGGAAAAAAACTGGAAACCATGAAGAGGCCATCTCTTCCGTTCCGAAAAGCAACTTCTTTAACCCGTCCACTTCTTGATAAATGAAATGCCCTTCTGAATACTCTCTACTAACTCTTTCTTTGCCTTTTCCAAGCCAGCTCTACAGGTTAACAAACAAACGTGAAATTAAAAAAAAAAAACCTCTTCCTTTGATTTAATAAAAAAATATATAAAAATTTCGACATTATTAAAACCCTCCAGACCTTTCATACTCATTCAACGGGCCAAGGGGACAAACCACCTCAGCCCCAGTGGGACCAAGGCGCATTTTGGATGCAAAGAATGGAAGCTCAGTCACCTGAAATATGGGGACAACGATAAAGAAAATCACTGGTGGTTTCATTTTGGATTTGAGAGACATACAAAGATTTTTCAATCTCCACAAGTTCTTTCAAGGCACCAAAACTGAGAAGCAACAAATGCACACTCGACAATACGAGCGTCGCCCCTCAACCCACGCAAGCACGCGTCGGCAAACTTCACAGCAGCATATGCCTGCATATTTCATTTTCCCATTATTTGAGCATGTGAAAAGAGTCCACGTATCAAATAGCCATCAAATTTCCTGTTTGTGAAAAAGATCAGATTACATCTCAAGGGCCAAAAAAAGGACTGACCATTGAAAGAGTTGCCGAGCCAGTTCCAGCTTTAGCCTGAAAGTTGTGGAGGCACAGACGTACACAATTCAGTTGGCTTCACGACAAAAATGTAAGGAATCAGAGAAGTGAAGCCTAAGATGTCATGTCTTAATTTCATTGTGGAAATACATGCAAAAATATACAGTTTCAGTTAGACATCAGCAATCACTTTTAGAAAATCTGATATATCTAACAATCCTGTCATTACATGAACTTCTCCTCTTATCATCAAAATGCAAGTCATTCTCTTTGCCATAACAACAAAAGATGTATATGGTGCTCTGTTTCTACATTCGTTCTGTTTCCTGCCTTTGTTTCCATTGATGAGGAGCAGACAAAATAATCAGAAACTAAGATATTCTCCGCAACTGCTTGCTTCTGCCTATAGCCCAAGACAGAGTAATCACCTTGGACATACTTTCACACGCGAGGTGTCCCATTAATTCCGACAAAGCCCTTAAACAAAGTGAACATCCCTAGAACAGCTGAAGCACACTATCTTATGACCTAAAAACCCAAAACTGAAGAGACTAACGGAATGCTACGATTGATGTTTTGTTTGATTTGTGAATTCAAAGTACTCAATCTGCACTAGAGGCTTTGATTCACTTGGTCAATGATCAAAGAATTTGCTGAACTGACCTTCGACTGAGATTTTACTCTCCCTATTTGAATTTTATGTACATATTTGTGCTAAACTTTCTTCCTTGTTTAGGCCTTTTTTTTTTCCTTTTGACACTTAGAAAATTCATGCTCAACCCTTTTCGACAGCCCAAAAGTAAATATCGATATAGCTTTCGTAGCACATGAATTATGTGACGGTCCACCCAACATGCCTAAACCATCAAGGTAAAAATAACGTGCCCAAAATTTTAATAATGTGCTATGAGGGGCATATACACATGATCCACTACGTAATTTCTATACATAGAGTAGCTTGATGGGTCAACTATTATCAGGCAGAGTAGTTCGTTGTGAACTTGAGAAGGACAATAATGCAATTGAAAAGGGTGAAAAGAAAAAACAAAGCAATAATTTAAAAAAAAGGATGAAGGGAGGCAAAAAGTTTCTCAAAAAAATGCCAAATAACTTTATGGTAAGTGGGTCGGAATGTACCTTTGTAACAGTCCGAATTTCGATGTAATTTCCGGGATCAATGAAACTGATATTATTTCGCATTTCATTTTAGTAAGTCTCGCCCAGAGCTGATCACTCTCGGGATACTAACCATTAGGGTATGGCTAACTAGAAAATGGTACGTGGACCAGGGACTCTATCGTGAACGGGATACCGATCACGAAAGACGCTGAGGAAATATTTTGGGCCAACATGGGCCGATCTTAGGAAAGGGTAACGGATTGGGTTTGACCAAGGCCAACGATGCACAAATGGGACGCAGGTGATTCTGCAAGACCAAAAGTGCACGTGGTCAACCAGTCCTGAACTTGAACCTAATGATTGTGACCTCTCGGACTAATGATAATTTTCTCATTCTCTCAATGATCGAGACCATCACGATACGGATAACCCTAGGTCGATACGCGTAACCTCTAAACAGCCGCCCGTTAGTGAGAGACCCTGAAATTGAAAGTTTAGCGAGTATTGTTCACGGAATTGGGCCCGGACTTCGATGTCGATTTTCAAAGGGTTAAGAGACTATTTTTGGGAATCTGACGTCATATTACGCTGGCCACACATGTTTGGAGTTAGTACAAGTGAAAATTGGAATTTCGGTCCGGGGATGAAAAATTACGATTTTGCCCCTCGGGATGTCAGCGTTGCTTTTTGAGGTCAAATGACGTTATTTTTCGAGGCCGACGCCATTTTTGGGTGGCCACGCATACCAGTAGTCGTTTTGGACAAAAACTGAAATTTCGACAAAAATTGGAAAATAATATTATTTTATTCCCGAAACTTTGACGTGGGTTTTCGAGTGCTTAAAAAGTAAATTTCGCGATTCCGACGCCATATTAGGTTGGCCACGCATATATGGAACGCGTATGTGCAAAAATTAGAATTTCGCCCCGGGACCGGAAAAATGACGGTTTTGCCCCTAGGCTATTTTTGGCTCCGAATTTTGGGAAATTTTTAAGGAAATTAATTAAATTTGGACTTATCTTAATTATGGCAACAAATGACTAAAGTGACCTTGAATTATTGGATAAGATTTAATGTGAGCCATTGGATGAGGGGCAAAAAGGTCAAAGTGGCTTGATTTTTGACACTTGGCACCCCTAGTCTACATTGTTGACCAAGATAAACTCTCTCTCTCTCTCCTCACTCACTCTCACGCCAGACCAGCCCCCCATTCTGAAATTTTCTCTCATTTTCCCTCTCTTTCTCTCATTTTCTCTCATTTTCTCTCTCGCCGGAGCTTCGCCGGAGCGCACCGCCGGCCATCGTGCCTCGCCGTCGACCCCCTTGTTTCCCCGCCTCAGCTCAGCCTTGGTTCCGTCCATTTTTCTCCCCTTTTCTCTCTCTTTTTCTCTCTTTTTCTCTCTTTTTCTCATTTTCCATTCTGTCAACAGTACCGCCGGAGCTTCGCCGGAGCTCCGATCGCCGTTCCGTCGACACCCGGCCGTCCAGCACCTCCATACGTCGCCATCCGTGCCCGTTCGTACAGCGACCGTACGGTTACTGTTCACCGTCCCCGTACGGTCACTGTTCACGTCGACCGTACGGACCGCCTCAGTCGTCACCGGCACGTCGCCGGCCACCCATCGCCCCTGTCCGTACAGTATCCGTACGGGGTGGTACTGTTCACCACCGTCCGTACGGTCACTGTTCACGTCCGTACGCCGTCGCCGGGATTTTCGCCGCCGGTTTTACTGTTCATCAATAATCAGCCGCCATTTCCCCGTCGTCGTGACCTTGGATTGGGTGAGTAAAATTCCTAAACCCGGATTAGGACTGATATTGCGTTTTTCTGGACTGGTTTAGGTATTTATTGGTACAATTTGGACTGGCTTAGGTAGTGTCGGTGGGTAATTGAGACTGGGTTGAGGATGGATTGATAGAAATCGTTATTGGAAAAATTTAGTGGAATATTGAGAATTATTTGGGGAGAGTAAGCGGATTAAATGACCAATTTAGGAGCCCATTGGAAATTATCGGGTATGTTCGAATTGACTGATTGTATGTAATTATGCTCAATGGTGATTGAATTTCGTTGGTGCTTATGATGCATTGCATCGCATAACATGGACACGCATTATGTATGCCTAGAGTGAGACATGTGGTGAAATTGTGTGAGAATGCGTGCCTGCCATTAGCATGTGATCACCTAAAATACCCTGAAGCGTTATGTGACATTCCGAAATTCCACAAATTGGAATTTATTAAATAATTGAGTTTTATGAAATGTGCTCGCAGTAAGTTCTCGCCCGGAACTGGTCATTCCTGGGAATGCTAACCATTAGGGAAAGGCTAATAGGGGAATTAAATTCGCGCGACTAAAGGAAATTCGATCGTGAATGAATTTCGACCATTTAAATCGCGTAAGTGATATTTTGAGCCACTGTTGGCCGATCAAGGATAGTTAGGGGTCAGTTCGCCACTGTCCTAGTAGTGGATCGCGGGTGATTCCGTTGGACCACGAAACGACTTGACGAATGATTCTGAAATTATACCGAACGATCGTACCCCTCGGATCAAGTGATTGATCTTCGCGATTTTAATGACAACCGAGGTCGTCACGCACCGAACGAACTTGCACGTGACTCGATTTAGTATCAGTCATGAGTCGATTCAGCGAATTTCCCCAGCAAGCCGCCCGTTAGCTCGAGAAACGCTCGGGTTGCGTTTAATAGAATTTAATTATGGAATTTTGCCCAAATTGGATACCGGAAAATTAGGAAATCACGCCGGAACGTTAGGACGACGTTGCACGTGACACGTGTCAATTTTTGGTGTGCTCAATTCCTTCGGAAAAATTTGATTTGAGCAAGAAACGGAGAATTGGACCATTTTACCCTTGAGAATTACAAAAGGGTTAGTTTTGAGGACAAGGGGCATTTTGGTAAATTGCCAAAAAGTGGTCAAATTGGACATATTATCTTTGACCCATTCCTTCTCTCTCCTCTATTTCTCTTCCCCTTTCTGCCGTGAGAATCCCCCACCCCCACCGTGAGACCTCCCCCTCCACCGATCACTCTCCCTCTCCCTTTGCCGTAGCCGCCGCGCCGGACCGCCGATCGCCGGTCACGCCCGCAAGCCGCCGCCGTCCGCTCGCCAAACCGCATCACGTTGCCCCCCAAGCCGCCGTTCTCTTTCTCTCTCCCTCTCGGTCTTTCTCTCTTGGCCGTGAGCCCCCAATCACCGCCCAAGCCGATTGCCGCCACCCGGGAGCCGTATACCGTCGCCGCCGTTCCCGATTAAGTACCGCCGCTTTCCGTTCTAGCCGTTTTAGCCTAGAACGCGGTAAGTCATCCTCTAATCCCGATTTAGGATTTCGGGTATCGCCGAACAATTTGATTTTTGGGTGAAATTGGACTTGTGCGGGTGCGAAATGTTGGGGCTTTAGACCGGGAATGTATGGCGGGCCTTAAGGAATTAATTTGGAATTTTTGGAGGACGATTTGAGGGAATTTTAAGCTAAAAATCACTGTTCACGAGCTGCGATTCACTATTCACGAGGCTGTGATGCTCGGTTCGGGACGTAAGTTGGATTTCTAGAACCGAGATTTAATGGTGAGAAAGTTCCGTGAAGGACCGGAATCGATTTGGCGTCGTTTGGTGGGAGAAAAATAGAAATTTATGTATTTCACGTGTGTTTTAATTATAATTGAGCTGTGGTGGTAGAATTGTGTGCGGATTTGTGCAATGAGCTGGTGTAAATATGTTTGATTCGTGCACATATGGGTTCAATTGAAATGATGGTTCAATTGACCAGGTGATATGTTGAGTTAGTCGACGCGGGTAAGTCGCGCCTAAACCTGATTTAGGACTTCGGGTATCGACGGGTGATTTTGGACAAAATCAGTATGGAATTAGGTGCGGAATTACATGGATTGGTAGTGGAAATTTTATGGCGGGCCTTGGGATTTAATTCGGGCATTAATTATTGGAAATTCAGAAAATTAGGGGCTGCGAATTACTGTTCATATGCCTCGAATCACTGTTCACAAGCTGTGGATTACTGTTCACGGGGCTGTGATGGTCCGATTCGGACGCAAGTTGAATTTTTGGAACCTAGAAATTATGGCGAGAAAGTCCCGTGAAGGATCGGAATTATTCCGATGCCACTTGGCCGGAGAAAATTAGCAATTTACGTGTTTTGGGCATGTTTGAATTATTCTGGATGGGGTTGATTTAATTGAGTGTTTGTTTGTGTGATAGATGAGGTAACTTGAGGATGAAATGAGGATGTTTCGAGGCTGGAGTGAGACTGAATAGAGTTTCGGATGTTATGGGATGGAATTGGCGAGCTTAGGGCTCGATTTAAGGACAAGTGGTGTTAGTTTGGTGTGTAGTAGTATGGCTGGATTGTGGTGTTTAATAGGCTTGAAAATGTCGAAATTATGCCTATGAACGTGGCTGTGTTTGTGGGTCCATGAGCGGCCTTGTGTGTTTATTGAATTGTGATTGATGGATTGAAATGTGTTTGATTATGTGCACGCGTGGGCCAGATTAATTTAATTGTTGAAATTGGTCATGTCGAATGCTGAGTGAGCATGTTGTACGTGTTAATTGATGCGTTCATAGGTCGCGTGTGATGGGCCAGTTAAGTGTGGTAAATGCTTGATGAGCATGTGCATGAGTAAGAAAGAAAAATAGTCTGGTATGTGATTGTGGAAGTTATGTGAAGATGTGTAAGTGCGAGAATGGGATCGGGCCGAGTATCATAAACTCGGGCAGCGATCACGTAGGTCTGATGCATTTGGCACAGGCTGAGGCTTGAAAGAGCATGATTGAGTTCGGTCCGAGGCACGATCAGCTCGGGTGAGACCGGAATTGGACCGAGGCATTATAAGCTCGGGTTTCGATCATGTAGGCCTGTCGCATTTGGCGCGGGCTGAGGAAAGTGTGAATGTGGGATCGGACCGAGGCGTGTGATGCTCGGGGCGCGATCGAGTGTGAATGTGGGATCGGACCGAGGCGTGTGATGCTCGGAGCGCGATCGAGTGTGAATGTGGGATCGGACCGAGGCGTGTGATGCTCGGGGTGCGATCGAGTGTGAATGTGGGATCGGACCGAGGCGTGTGATGCTCGGGGCGCGATCGAGGGGCCTGAGGCGTGAACGAGTATGCGGGCCGGATGTGGTGAGTGGTCGTAGTGTACCTGAGGCGTGTACGTTTACGCGGGTCACTGGCGAAGAATGAAAAAGAGGGAATGAAAATGGACGGAATAATGGGATAAGAGTGGTACATGCGCGTGTTTACATCTGACATGATCGAGTTTGAATGATGTTGTGCGCATGTTTGAGCCTGACAATATTATTTGTTATACCTGCGATGTGATGTTTCAGCGTGTGTGAATATATGTATCTGATTGTGTAATTGTCTGGAGGTACGTGATAGCCTAAGTTGGGTTTAGGGGTGAACTTGCTGAGAAGTGTTCTCACGGTTGTTTCAACCGACAATTTCAGAACCCCGACCGGAGCCATGAATCCACCGCCGCAGCCACCAGAGCGTTTTGGGGTACCCGTACACTCCGAGCTGGATGTTGTAGAGTTTCCAATGGAAGATAATTTTACCTGGATTAGACACACAACCACAGTGTTCGTAGAAGTAGGCTTACCGCTTTATGAGAAGCATAGATATACCGCTTGGTTTTTCCGGGATCAGGACGGGGCTGAGTTCGGACCCGTTAGGGGTTTTGATGTCCCATTCGATTTAGTAGGGGACTGGGATCCGACAGCTGTTCCTCCGATAGATGGTGAGTTGACGAGTACGGGGTTAGTGTGGCACAATCAGGGTTGCACCCAGCAGCTGCTGCTCAGGGATCGTCAGAGGCCGAGTACGAACCCGAGCCTGAGGCATCGCAAGTTGAGGACGATCCTATGGACATAGATCTAGAACCAATCCCAGAGGAAGAACCGGATGAAGCGGAGGACGAGGCTGAACCTGAAGTGGAGCCTGAAGCGGAATCTGAGGATGAACCTGATGACCCCAAGGAGCCCGATGAGGAGGCTGGTTACGCACAACCATATGCGGAATACATGGATCCCAATTACGTACCTGAAATTAATTTCTTTGACTTTCTAGCTGAGGAATATCAGAATGCGGCTCCAGCCGAGTCGGGTGATATCAATCATCCAATTGAGATTGAGGCGGAGTCGGAAACCTCTAAGGAGCAGACTGATCCAAAGAGTTCTGATTCGGTTGGCGAAGAGTCGGACTCGGAATGGACTCCAAGTAAAGGGGCGTAAGGGCTAGTCCAGGGGTGAGTAATAGAATGTGGATGAATACCATTTTTAGATAGAAAGTCAGGTCGCCAGTTGTTTTTGTTTTTGTGTTATCGACAGTGGGTATCGGGGTGGAAAGGTATGCGATGGTGTTATGGTGGGGTGGATTGTAAATTGTAAAGTGTAAGTTATAAGTTGTGAATATTTTATAAGTTGGAATGAAGTAGTTGTATATTCTCTCTGATGGTTTCCCCAGTTTTTAATTGTCCGGGTTTAATTGTTGTTATCCGCTGTGGTAGTAAATCTCTGATGGCGTTTTGAGGTCAGCGATATTCCTGGGACGTCGCTTGAATCGACCAGAGGCGGTGTCGCGTGCCGTAGGGGTTCGGGGCGTGACACGTTATACGCTGGATTCAGATAATAATGAGTTGTGTGATCACCTGTGGACCTTCGGGTCGTGACCTTCGGGTCAATACCGTCCTCATGCACTTTGAAGCAGGACGATGCTCGGTACGTCCGGAAGACGACCATCCTCATGTACTTTGAAGTAGGCTCTGGTTCGTAAGTAGATTAGTGTTACGCCTCATGCACTTTGAAGCAGGCTAGAGATACTGGGCCAGATCGGTTGCTGCGCCTCATGCACTTTGAAGCAGGCTAGACGCACCGGACCGTGGATTTTGTTGACTCGAGTCGTAATAATAATAAATTGAACAAGTGTGCCAGTGTGGGCTAGTGAGCCAAAGAAATGTACATGACATACCGATGACATTTGCATGCATAAACATGCATTGAATTACCATGCGAGGGTGTGAGAGTCGGTGCATAAACATGTGATTGACGTACGTGTGATATGTGTGCCACGTATGTGCCGTGATGATTATATATTGAACTGCCTAACCTGCAGGGTTAGAGAATTGTTTGAGTATTGTTGTATTGTGATTTGAATAATTGTATCCGGTCAGGAGATCGCATGCTAGCCTAGCCTAGGTTTAGGGGTTGAACTCACTGAGATTTATCTCACGGTTGTGTAAACCGAAACTTTTCAGACTCCCGACCATGAGGATGGAGAGACCACTGCCTCTTTTTGGGATCCCTGTACAGATTCGACAGTATACTAGTACATACCCCGCAGGTAATGGGGAGACTTATGTGAGGTATCGATCAGTAGTATATGTGGAGATAGGCGAGTATTTCTACCAGAAGCAAGAATATGTGGCATGGTGTCTTCGAGATGCCGATGGACATGTGGGAGAGCCACTCAGGACTTTTGACATCCCGGTCGATGATTGTATCCGGTCAGGAGATCGCATGCTAGCCTAGCCTAGGTTTAGGGGTTGAACTCACTGAGATTTATCTCACGGTTGTGTAAACCGAAACTTTTCAGACTCCCGACCATGAGGATGGAGAGACCACTGCCTCTTTTTGGGATCCCTGTACAGATTCGACAGTATACTAGTACATACCCCGCAGGTAATGGGGAGACTTATGTGAGGTATCGATCAGTAGTATATGTGGAGATAGGCGAGTATTTCTACCAGAAGCAAGAATATGTGGCATGGTGTCTTCGAGATGCCGATGGACATGTGGGAGAGCCACTCAGGACTTTTGACATCCCGGTCGATGATACTGGGCTGATGCAACCAATTATAGCTGCTGGGGAGGTGATAGACCCTGAGGTCACGCCCGAGTGGATGAGGCAGGAGGAAGAGATGGATGAGGAGCCTAATGTACTAGCGGAGGACCCCGAGCCTATGGATGAGGAGGAGGATGACGAACCCGAGGCCATGGAGCAGGACGTAGAGGAGGATGGAGAGATGGCAGAGCTAGGATCGGATGAGGAGGGATTAGAGCCTTACCTCGACCCGGAGTTGGAGCCAGACTCCGAGGATGAGCGAGCCCAGGCGATGGATTCCGAAGAGTCAGAGTCTAGTGAGGACGCCTCCGAGGAGTTGTCAGACGATCCCACCGAGTCATCCGATCCCGACTGGGAGCCATAGGATCATCTAGTGTCCTTAGCTGGTAATGAGGATAGAAACTTTTTGGACTGTAACCCTCTGCCTTAGTTTTAGCCTAACATCCTTAGCCACTTACCCATTTTTGAACCAAGTGGCTACTGATCGTGTGTAGTTTTTGGTTGTGCTTGTAAATATCGTACAAATGGTTTTCTTTTTATAATAATATAAATGTGTAATTATTTTTCATGAGAAGTTTAATGGTTGGTTATCCGTGGCTCATGTTGTATTGTCAGGGTATATATATATATATTTATATACGTGTTTTCGCTTGTGCTTGATCTCTGTTTGGGGTTTGGGTCGGCGACGTTTCCTGGGAGCGTTGCACCTTAATCGACCGTCGACAGGGTGTTGCGTTCCGATAGGGTACGGGGCGTGACAACCTTTGCTTGTCCTAATATAAAAAATAGGAAAAATGATATAAATAGTTCCTGAACTTTGACTCATTATGTAATTTGATCCCTGAACTTTTAATTTGTTCAATATAGTCCTTGAATTTTAACCCAATATTTAATGTGATTCCTGAACTTTCAATTTGTTCAATGTGGTCCATGAACTTTTGGTACATGTTCAATATAGTCCCTGAACTTTAGAAAAATATTCAATGTGGTCCTTTCATTAATTCAAGTTTAGGGACTATATTATACATTTTCATATAGTTCGTGAACTAAATTGAACATGTACTAAAAGTTCAGGGATCAAATTGCACATCGAGCCAAAGTTCAAGGACTGTTTGTATCATTATCCCTAAAAATAAAAAAAATCAACCTACCTTTTGGGTCAAGCACATACAATTCTATAGTGGGTTGTCCCATTTTTCAACTTTAACCTTGAAAAAGGGCATCCTGAAAACACGAACAAAATTAATGGAGGTGGCATGAAAGTAGATTTAGGCAGTGGGATTACATCACGAATCATGAAATTGGTTGGATGATTTCAAGTACTCAATACTCAATACCAATACCAAATAACATACAACATATTTTGTATATATCTCCATGCGTACATATAATTTGATTCACGATTAGCTCTATCCATTTTCCAATATAATCCGAATAAAAACATGACTATATATGTGTGAATATCCTAGAATCCTAAAAAAAATGGAGAAAGAAAATTGTTAAAGGCTACAATTTCAGGAGGAACAAGCCCAGTTCGTGATTGCTCCCTTCAATCGGTCTACATCTCTGACTGGAGGTAAAATCTCTCATTTTGCATAAGCTCGTTGAATCCACATAACATTCTAAACAATCAAAGCTATCTGATTCAATATTTTAAAGGTTCGTGCCAACTAAAATGAATAGGAAGATGAAGGACAAAGAAAAGGAAGTGCAGGCTTTGCTCGTGGGCATCATAAGAAGAATAGAGAAAGCAACGAACCAGGGGCAGTTCCGCCGTCTCCAAACCCTCAAACGACCCTCACCGACGAATCCACTCTGTACAACTTTCATTTTTCTTTTTTCTTTTGTTTTTGTCCTCTTCTTTTTTTTTTTCAGTTTTTCTCTTCACTTTTTAATTTTTTTAATTTCTGTGACATGACGACAGGTTAGCGCCATATCAAGACCATATATGCAAAAGAGATATTGCAAAGTGCCACATCAGATTCTTGCCGGAAGGATTAAATTGCACTCAACAAAAAATGCTTAGGACTTGATCGCACAAATTCAAAATTTAGGACTTGACTATATATTCGGCCAAACATTCAGGTTCGTTGGTGTAATTCTCGCCTATAAGAACCTAAAACAAGAACTAGTGTGGTGGATACCAAAAATTCGTATAAGATATTAATAAATATGGGGTTATTCAGATAAAGATTCTAGTTTGATTCCCATCCTACATCGGTCTCTCCCATCGAGAAGAACTTTGCTAATGACGGGTTTTCCAACGCGTCTCTTATCTTGATTTGGCCTATCCTTCCACAGCTGTAGAATAAGCATGTGGATTAGCGGCAAAAGATCAGCATATTGGTTGTCGGGACAAATTTGCACACCGACAAGCGCAAGGTAAGTGAGAACGCGTGGAATAGGGTCGCTCTGTTCAAGCCATGTCTATGGAATGAACAGATGAAGCTTCCACTCAACTCCTGTGAAAGTAGCTCCCTATGTAAACGCAAGGAAACTGAAAACGCTCGGCACGACTCCATTATATCATTTATATGCTTGGCAAAAGCAAAAGGGGAGACACCGTGCATGACTTTTTATCTCTTTCGTGTTTTTCCACAACCTTTCTTTTTTTTTTCTTTTTTTTTTACCATTGAACTCAATTGCGAGTTGA
This sequence comes from Syzygium malaccense, assembly GCA_031216405.1. Lineage (NCBI taxonomy): Eukaryota > Viridiplantae > Streptophyta > Magnoliopsida > Myrtales > Myrtaceae > Syzygium > Syzygium malaccense. The sequence goes on along the minus strand of CM062260.1, from coordinate 10,927,168 downwards.
TCCGTGAAGCATACGTAAAAGATAAAGAGAGGAGAGAGACAGGAAGAGGACATGAGGCTTTTGCAATGGGGTTCGAAAACTTTTCGAGGCCTCTTAGTTGCTTGGATGTTAAGTCGAAAATGAGAGGAAATTGTGGGGGGCAGGTAAATACAACGAATTTGCAACGTTTCTGAATTTTCTATAGGCTTCAATATCGATTCCACATGTTCTCGAGCTCCAAAAGAGCACTTGAGCCAATTAAATAGGACCACTCTTTAAAAAAAATTTAACATGGTTGTGTTACGAATTTCTCTACGACTATTTTAATGATGAAAAAATAATCAAAGGCTGGTGAAATGTACAATAGGAGTGTTATATTGAGAAAACATCAAATGTTTTGATGGACCTTTAAATTGCATAATAAGAACAAACTATAGAACACTGTATCGTCATTTAAGAGTTTTGAATGTGGATGATCAATTTGGAAGAACCTTAATACAAGTAGTGAATAATAAGATAAAATTATTGTCAAGATATTTAGATGAAACTATAGGCAGGAAGTGGACAATAAACAAGACATGGTGGATTTCTACCACTATATTTTGAGCATCTACAGGCTTGGTGAAAAGACTCATCTTCAAAATTTGATTTGAATTCAAATTGGTATTTTATTGCTGGTTCAATGCTTTGATATATATGGAAAAGAGGTAGTTTAGAGAAAATAGATTATTTTGAATTATAAGAAATGTCCGGCGAGAAAATGTAAATTGCATTGAAATTGAGATTACATTGAAAGGAAATGCACCTACGCGTCCACATTATGCACCATGCCATCTCCGTTGACCCATTCTTCACGCGTGTCTCATCATCACCTTGAAGTAGCCACAGGTCCACAGTCATAAATCCCAGCTTCCCTTAAAGAACTTCATCTAGCATGGCCATCAAGGAATTTTTAGCGATACATATGCAAAGTAAAATTCTCATTGCCACAAAATGCCAAAATGTCATTCAAGTTAGATCAATATTGATATAGTGTGTCAAAATTCATTCGACCCAGCTTGGTCGAATGCATACGTGACATGGTTAAAATGGACACTCGTTAATAGTCGAACATAACACAACATTGCAACACATCAAAGCGCAACTAGAGAGAAAGTATCATTATTCAAAGGGTTAAACCGATCTTACGATGAAAGATGAAATTCATGAACCCAAGCGATGATCTAACTCCTCATAATAAACTCTTATTCCATTGACTATTGGTTATGATTGGTTTACAAGTTATGAACATCGTACACATGCAAATTTAATGAAATATAATATGGGCGATGTTGATGTTTGTAACCCACCAATTAAAAGACGACTAAAGGAAGTTTTCTCTAACTAGGAAAGGGAGAAAAAAACATGGCCCTCCTAAAAATAAAGGAAATTAAATCAGGTTAAAAATGTTGAAATTGTCACGTCTTGTGTTAGCAATAATCTCATAGACAAATGATGTATACGGTGAGAAAACCCTAATTATCTCGTGTTTCTTTTACCACTCATTGGTCCGGATATGAATCCAGAAGCTCTTTGCTCATCGATCAAAATGTAAACCGGGCCAATAATGCTACAGATCCATATACCTATCCGGAACCATAACATACATGATTTCTTCCTTTTTCAGACCATGAAAATCGTTTTAACCTTCGATGTCTGTTCAAATTTGAGACACCATCTATAGGCAGAGCATACGTAAGAAGCATAGAAGGCACGACATAACAATAGGCATCCTACCCAGCATGGCCTCGTGTCGAGACCTAGTTCAATAGGGTTTTGCATGTATTTAGATAAAAATGAGCGTGTTGTCTTTATACTAAGTGTGGATAACGTGCTGATCTTATTTATTTTGAGATTTTTTTTGTACTATGAATAGATGTAAAACATTGGGGGGTCGATTGATCTAAAATTGTACAATATAAAGGAGCAGACACATATTGGAAGGAGGATTTTGGTCTCGCATGTAAATGCAAATAATTGAGTAGAAGACTGAGAGAAAGTGTAATTCCACAATGCTGGTATGTCGCGACCTAAAAAATTCCTTTCTCAGGCTAATGGATTATTAGGACTAAACCTAACTCGAGCCCTCCCAAGCCCTACCAATTCGCAATTTAGGGTTTAAGTTTTTAACATGCAAGTGTTTTCATGCTCGGAGTCGCCACTAATCTATTTGTGGTAGGTCGATTAGAAACCTAAATAAAATATAGGGAGATATGTTTTATTCCTACGAACCAGAGATTCTAAGCCCGGGGACTTGATTACGCTAGATCTAGTCTAACGCCCTTTCGGTACCTTTTCTTTTAAAAAAATGTTTTGGCAAGCAATCTGGATCCATTTTAACTTAGTCACTAACATGTGAGGTGTTCATGCGGGTGCGCAAACCACCAATTTAACACCCAAGAAAGCATTAAATAAATTGCAAGATTGGGAGAATTACTTACCTCGAAGCAACGTAAGCATCTGCATGGTTAGCTAGGAAATCACATCAACCATCCTAGTATGATTTCTAATTAACAAGAAGTTCACTCAATATTTTTGGATTTTCGCTTATTTAAATGAAAGTTAACCTACATGCAATGACGTGCAAAAATGACATGCAAGTAATGCAACCTAGCATACAAACTATATATCATGCGACGACGTGACCTAATTCTGATGACGGGCAAATGATTTATTTTTGGTATTTTCTGGTGAAATTCGGAATAAAAATATGCCTAAATTAACGTGCAACCTATGATGACTTAACATATCCTAACATGAATTATTTTTGGGATTTTTGTTAAAATTCGAAATAATAAACTACTTAAATTAAGAACGCAATCTATCCTAATCTACCATAAAACAATTCATTCTTTTTTGGGGTTTTCATGAAAATTCGGAATTAAAAAATAACCTAAATAATCTATTAAGATTAGAATATTACTTAATTTAAACTAGGAAATAGATTATCTCAAGTCCTAATTTAAATTAAATAATTACTCTACCGTCTAGATATATTTAGGATTCCTAAACATGCAAAACTCAAATTCAAATCCTAACTGATATTTTTTGAATTTTCTTTTTTGTTTGAAAAGGAAAAATAATTTAAACAAAGATAGCATCCACATTTAGAACAACCACGCGATCCACAAGATTCGTTTCAAACTCGGATTAGGCACAAAAATCGAACTATCAGTCATATCTATAGGGTTATAGATATTGACGGAAAGTCGATCATTCAAATTTGGAAAGCAAATAAAAGTCATTATCGTATCCAAATGATTATGGATAGAATAATGATTTTCTGTATCGCCACGTATCATACCTTAGGGATAAGGTCAGATAGTTGTCCAGATACATTGCTGAATTAGGAAAGTTTCCTAATTCTGAATATTTTAAAAATATCGCAGATATCAGATAATTATCCTGACATATCTAATATTCCACACGATATTCACGCAATATTCAAACACACAAATTAGTAAATTAAATATTCTGAAAAATATCAGATAATATCTAATTACCTAATTTGCAGATAATTCCCAAATTCGAACTTGCGGATCGGGATGAGCGACGAACGCGGATCGGCGGCGCGATGTCGGGAACGGCGGCGACGGCGGACCGGTGGTGTGATCGTTCAGACTGCGGCGGTGGCTCCGGCGAGGACGGCAGGCTCCGGCGTGTGGCGGGCAGCGGCAGCGATGGCGTCGCGCGGGACGTGAGGCGCGGCAGCAGGCGTCGGTGGGAGGCAGCAGTAGCACCGGCGATGGGAGGCAGCAGCAGCAGCGGCAGCAACGTGAGGCGCGGCGTGAGGCAGCGTCGGCACGGCGGCGGTGGGAGGAGCGGCAGCACCGGCGATGGGAGGCAGCAGCAGCAGCAGCGGGCGCGGCAAGGAGCGGCGCTCGTCGGGCGCACGGCAAGCACAGGCGTTGGCGCGCGGGTGCGGCAGGGAGCGACGGCAGCAACGTGAGGCGCGGCGTGAGGCAGCGTCGGCACGGCGGCGGTGGCAGGAAGAGGCAGCGGCAAGCGCGGCGGTGGCAGCAGCGGCGGCGTGAGGCGGCAGCGGCAGGCGCGGCGGCGGCGGGAGCCGGTCTCCCTCTCTTCCTCTCTTACTCTTTCTCTCGCTCACGTGTGTCTCTAAAAATTCTGATCTGAAAATTCTGTCCCTCCTAAAATTCTGACCTAATAATGTATATATAGTATTAATCTAGGTCAATTAGATGGGCTTTCTAGTTCTAATGGGCTTAGGCTTGGGCTTTAATTTAAATGGGCTGAATTAATTAATGATAATGGGCTGAATTAATTAATGACAATGGGCTGAATTAATTAATGACAATGGGCTGAATTAATTAATGATAATGGGCTGAATTAAGTTCAAATTAAAACAACCAAGCCCGTTTGACTTGTAATTCCCGGCCCGTGCATTTCAAGCGAGCCGAGTCCCGTTCGATGAAATTTAAGCTCGTTCGTCACCGCCGGTCCGATGCAAAATGCAATTAATAAATCTAAACTATATGTTATGCAATTTAAAATATTTTTGTTTAGGGGTTAAAAATTTAATCCCTAATTTTCTATGCAAATTACACTAAGTGATGCACCAAAATTTAGGTGTCAACATGGTAAAATGGCTAACCTAGTTGTAATGTCACTGGATCCTATAAAAAGTCTTTTTTTTCATTGTCAGATTTTTTTGATATCACCGGACCCTGATCATATAAAGGATTCATGCATTTGTCAAATATAACTCCAATACCAAATTAGCATCAAATGTGTTGCACATAGTAACATAATCAAACACACAAGGACAAACTTCTTAAGCAATGAGGTCCCCTTTAGAGAAATTCATTATTAATTTATTATAATTAAAGTTATCAATTAACGATCAAGATAACAAAAAAATATAAGAAAATCCGTGGGTGCTGAATTTATGTTCGACAACGAGACGATTAACCATTATTGTCCCATAGGTTGCACAAGCCCGAAGTTTGATTTATTGAAATATTGGTTTTGGAGATATATATGGTGTAATTTTAGGAAGTGACCCAAATAATAAAATTTTGTTACGAACATATGAAACTCTCAAGTCTTCCAATTTTATGAAATTTCTTATCATGTCAATGCAGACCTTGGCTTGGGAGTCATTGGCCCTTCAAGGCCTTTGCTAACTACTAGCTTCGTGCCTTTGATTTGACCTTCCTCATTTCCTTGCACTTACTTCGTCATGAAGGAGTCTACAAACATCCTCTTTCCTGGCCATCAACAAGTGGGCAAAACTTGCAATGGAAGAATCCATAAAAAAAAGAAGAAGAAAGGACTAATCGACCTTTCGTTGACCAATCATAAAACCGATGGGACAGGTCAAAAGGAGAGGAATCATAAGAAAAAAAAAATGCAACGTTTAGTTAAGCACTAAGAAAAGTACACGAACTTTGGCCATTCATTTGTCTGGCCATGTAATTCTAAGAGTCTAGGGACTAAAATCTCTATTGTCATCTATCTTACGTAACTGATGACTAATGATGATCAAGAAAAGGAACTCGACACTTGATCCTGAGTCGTTCTAAGGCAATGCCATGAAGATTCAAGGAAGATGACATGATAAATGGGGCAATTGCGAAAAAAGGAAATTGCAGCAGGCCCCAGTAATGTTCCATCAAATGTGGGATGGATGACAATAATATCAGTCTTTCATTGGCTAAACCAAAACACTAGGAGATACCATCGTGCCTAACCCAACCGATTGTCATAGAAATTGGTAATGACTATTTGTTCAGCCTTATTCATAAATAATGAATTCATACCTCGGAGATGATTGAAATGAATAGAGCACGATAACTTCATGCATCACATGAATTCAATTTGAGAAAGAAAACATCATCATGTTAACCTCATCAAGAAATATATAACACATGGCTCCAGAAGTGACATGACGAGAGGACCCTTGGATCATTTCATGTCGATGGTGAATGTGCGTTGCAAATTTGGCTTTATTCCACAAGCCGGTTTGGGTCTAATACACGTGCCGGGCATAAGAACTCTGAATCCTCGCCGCCAACTCTTTCTTTGCCCTTTTTCCAGGCCAGCTCTACGGGTTAGCAAACACGAGCCAAAATGAGAACTCATGTTATGCTTTCATGTAATCAAAACGCACCTGAGAATTTCGACAAGACTGTACTTCCCCACCTTTTGTACGATCGGAACTAACGCTATAATCGGAAGTCCCTGTACTTCTGGGATGATGCGCGGCTCACTTGTTCTCCAATACTGAATGGTGTCTTCTTCAACTTCTGGTAACGACGAATTTGTCTCGTAAAATGCAGCTTCTTGAGACGTCGAATCTGTCTTCAGCTTTGTGAGTGCCGGCACATCAGACAGCTTTTCCATGGACGTGTATTTGATCTCCACCTTCTTCAGAAATTTCAATTCTTTCAAGCCTTCGACGGCTCTCATCTTTCGACGGAAAGAAATATTGAGATGCATTAGATTTTTCAACTTCGACAGGTTAGGCAACCGTTCAATCGCATCACAAAAGTTAATGCTTAGAGACTTCAGTGATTTTACTTCCTCCAAACCTGGAATCTCCACTAGCTTGTCAAGGAAAAACAGTGTTAACTCTTAGAGTGTCACACCCCGAAACCTACCAGGATGGAAGATGACACGGCCGTTCTTCCACCCGAAGGAGGCAACCTCAAACCATCCAAAAGTCCCCATGACATCGCTCTCGCTCTATTGGCTTCTAACCAAAAAACCTGAAAAGATTGGGGAAAGAGAAGGGTGAGCAACTATAGCTCAGTAAGTAGTGTGTATCTCTTTTAAGCAGATCGAACAACCACTATGTATGAATACATAAAGCCATACCAGAATTTCAGGAGCCAAACTCAATATATCAAATACATATAGAATCACATAAAAGTTGTTTCATTTCATCAAAGTTTTGTACAAGTCACAAATACATATTTAAATCTATCATCACAGTTCAAACTATCAATGGTCAAGTCCATTGATCAATCTCTATAAAAACCACGTCAATGGTCTATTCCATTGACTAATTTCAAATCACACATCAATAGTCTATTCCATTGATGAATCTTATATCACATCACATGTTGATAGTCCATTCCATTGACCAATCTATTGCTCGATATCTAACCATGGTCACGACAGAAAGCCTTGTGACAAGGCTACCAAGATTCCCCCTTGGCAAGGTCTCCACCTACCAAGCTGGTGGCTTGGTCCAGAAGGATACCCTAAACCCGGTATGCATATCCCTAAACCCCTCAATGGGTTCATAGCCATATTGAGCATCAAACAATCATCATCCAATATCAGAAATCCAATCCAAAATACATTCTCATAAACCAAACAATTAACTTTTCACAACATAGATCATCCACCATTTCTCAAACCATTTCTCAAATCATTCATAAACCAATTTCACAAACCAAGTATGTGACATTTTACAACTCAACTTAACTATCAGAAATCCTTTTTATAAAGTATTTCTCAAATCATTTGAGAACTCGTTTTTCAAACCATAATACATTTCACATACCCATTCCAAATCAATATATATACCTCGTTTCGCAACACCATTCCCAAAACATATCTTAAATCATTTACAAATACCACAATGTAGTAAATGCCCGATCTATACTTTTATGCAACAAATATATTCTTTCACAACTCATTATATATCGAGTCTCTTCCGCTTTCAAGACATGAGTTTATAATTTCATAGAAGAGATAACACCACTCACCTGGGAATGCCCCATAACCAAACAACGTGGCTAAACTCGCCGATCATCTCGTAATCATATCAATTAAACGAGAATCGAGTTCAATACCAAGTAAAACACCATTTCACTAACAACTCGACTAAACCAAGCTTAGACGCTAACCAAAAATACTCAAACGCGCTCACAAATTGCTCACCCAAAGCGATTACTTAAAGCCGTCCACAATGTGGAGCTTAAGCGCGAAATTTGGTTGCGCCGTAACTTTCTCCACCAAACTCCATTCTAATCAAGCTTATAGTCAATAGAAAGCCCATTCAAAGGATTACAAGAACCCCAACTTGGCTGTCCTAAAATCGAGCCGAAAACCGACAAAAATAGGCCTCAAAACTGCTGGTCGCGCAATGTTCACTACGCGTGCTCAACTTTAAAAATTCTTTTTGGGCAAATCATAAGTCCAAATCCAATTCTGTGAAATCGTATGGCTTCACGACACCCCAAACTACTATTTCTATATATATTCAAAGCTTAACGACTCAAAAATCGGATTTTGCCACTCGAATATCACATAATTCCGAAATATGAGCCATAACCAGAAAACTTTTCCCATTGGACGAACGAGAGGCGCGAGCACTTACTGGACGTTGCGATACGAAGTTGAATCGGCTTGATGAGGCGTTCGTGGCGATTACATGCAAAATCCCTCTTCTTTCTCTTTCCCTTTCTTCCTCTTCTTTCCTCTTTCTTTCCTTTCCTTCTTTTCCTTCCTCCCCGAAAGCTCTCGGTCCCCCCTTTTATAAACTAAAGTTTACTGTAGCTTCTCTATTGACTTTTACCCTTTTTTTTAAATACCCAAATATTACATTCTGCCCTTCTTATAAAAATTTCATCCTCGAAATTTGCATTTATCTCAATCAACAAACAGATAAGGGTATTTGCGTGTTTCCTCCTAAAAAGTCCCAAGAAGCCTCCCTATGTGATTTTGCCATTAGATCTTCACAAATATTCTCAATTTCTTCTTGTTGAGAATACATCTTGTCACCAGCTAGGAATTCATGAATCACTCCTTTATCTTCGATCATCCTACGACTTGGTATTTTCATCACTCCATGCTACTCCATAATTCCTCTAATCTCGAGTACAATTTCCCAATTCTCTTTAGAAGCATACAGGTTTGACACTAACAAGTGGAAAATATCATGGTCTCGCTGAAGCTCACCAAGCTTTCTTCCTATCCTCTTCTCTTTTCAAAGTGATCATGCTTTCTACAAGCTCCAAGAAGGGCTCTCCGAGTAGAAATATCTGGTGCCATAGGCATGCTCTCAATAAACTCATTTACTTCTTTAAGCTTACCAGCACATCCCAAAAGGTCCACCATGCACCCGTAATGCTTGACGTTAGGCATCATTGCCCATATGTCTACATACTCCAAGAACCCCAATAAAGGTTATGTCATTAGGCGTTATGCCACAATTCTTCATCGCTAGAAAGATGCTTAGTGACCTCCCAATTAAGCCATTCATTGACAACCCAAGAATCACAGCCTTCCACGTGGACACACTTTTGTTTTCAATTAACTAGAAAAGTATCCAATGCATTTTCAACACAGGCACACTTCATGTTCATGTCTATCAGGGTCGTGACCTAAGTAACATTATCTTTGAGACAATTCTTCCTTGTGTACACATGAACCCATTTTCCTTGATCAAGGATAGCCAAATGAGTACAAGCTGAGATGACACTCACCAAAATGGTTTCATTAGGTTGCATTCATGTAAGTCGCATCTCTTGAAATAATTCCAAGTATATGAGAAACAGTCATATTGAGCATATCCAAGTATCATTGCACTCCAAGAAACTATTTTCTTCTTTGGTATCGAATCAAATAATGTCTTGGCATTTTCAATCAATCGATTTTTCAAATACCCTGATATCATGGAGTTCAGGAAATTAATTTCATATGGGGAATCCAATTCTAAACAGTCTTTTTGCGACTGTTGTCTCATCACATATTGAATACATGTGAATCAATCCATTTTGAAAGTTAACACAAGATTCAATTCCAAGTTTCACCACCAACCCATGGATCAACTTCCCCATCTCGCCAACAGACAAATGTACACATGCTGAAAGAATGTTAATCACGATAACCTCGTCTGCGCTAACACCACTACTAGCCATTTCTTTAAACATAACCAAGGCCTTGTCATGCATCCTATCCTGTTCGAAACAAGATATTAATACACTCCGTGACACCATGTCCTTTTCCTTCATTTGACTGAATAACTCATACGCATCCACCATAAGGCTTGCCTTTCCAATTAAAACAATCATTGAATTTGAAGCAATCACATTTCTTTTAGGCATCTCATCAAAAATCAGTTTCGCTTTCTCTATATTTCCCACCTGAATATAACTCATCAGAAACAAGTTCCATAAGACGTCCAGAACGATACTTTCATCAAACAGTTTCAGAACATCTTCCATGTTCCCTAACAAAGAGTACAAGTTGATAAAGATGTAAATATTAGGACTTGCATTACGATTCAAATTTACTAGGAGCATCCCCAGCATTCTCGCTTCTAGATGATAAATAGCCTAACCTCTTTCCAAATCATCATCACTTTTATCATTTTCTCAAGCCCACTCTAAAGATTGAAGCCAATGTAACAAATTCTTCTCATTTTGCAGCCATCTCATACTGCCCATAACGATTCCATCTTGTTGATCCTATAGGCCAGCACGACATTATTATCTCTTTGCCTACTTTGACTACTTATATCTCCCAGAGCTTGTGCTAATCTGCTTGAATTTCAAGTCCTCATCTAACTCATAGCCCCGTTGTCTCTATGCGTCTTCAAGGCTTAACAACCTTGCAACCATCATTTCACTACCATGAACAAGAGATAATCCACTATACCTATAGTATCTTTCAAGCTCGGCGAGGGGAAGAGACATTAACTCTTGCATGGCAGCTCCTCTGCCCAATGCTGAAGTAGCATCTTGATTGACCTTAACTCCATCACTTTACTCTTCTAAGTTTGCCTTCTTTTCTATTTCAGGTGTATCACCATCCCTAGAATTTCTCGATTGCAGAAAAGTAGCTCGTAGTTCATCCACATAAGCATTAGAAAACAGAAACTAGTCTGACCATACTTGCAAAACCTTCGGGACTCATTCCTTAAGCGCCTTAGTAGTGATCCTTCCGGTTATACTTTGATACAAATCATTAAAGCTCTGTCGGACAGTGTTGTTTCGAATTATTGTGGTATGTAGAAACATTCTTCATGGGAGCACTACTATTATGGAGGAAATCGGAAACCAGCACGAGCCTTGCAACCTTAGTTGGGATAGGTGTTTCTTCAAGCAGTAAAGATTCTGTTAAAACCTTAACGATCTCTCCTGCGGAATCAGTATTGTCTAAAACAAAATCCATTGCCTCCATTATCAAGTTTCTCTCTAGCGTTAATGCACACAACATGTCCTCAAATTCATCCCTCTACGTATTGGTTAGTGTACGTTCTGGCTGTACATGCCTACTTCGAGCAGCAAATGTCTTGCCAGATTCTTTTCCATGTTCAGGATTTCGGGCAGTAGGCAAGGGTGGAAGTATCCATCTTCCACTACTTATAATCATGGTGAAAGGTTTTGTTTGCCATCTTTGAAGAGTGTTGCCCTGAACAAAAGAATAAAGCCTCCAGATATAATAGGTATGCTCTTTAATTAGACCCAAGCTCAAACAAGTAACTGAAAAGTTGCTTCCTATGACCTCTCCGTATTAGCCTGTTCAAATGCACATCTGCCATCCAACACATATAATGCCATTGTATCAATCACTTGCGGGAGATGATCATACTCTAGTGGACTAACAGTTATAATAGATATATTATAAGTCAAAACCAACTTGGAGTTCTGAGTAAGGACTGTGGTAACTGGTGGACCTGATGGACTAGACAAAATCACTATTGTGCCCTCCTTACTCCTTAGGCCAAGTGCCCTAGTGGAGAAACAGGAAGAGCTTGTGATGGGAGAGCCAAAGATTTACCCCATCCAATCTTTAATTCATACTCAGACACTTTGCATTTCGTCCTTTGCAGCCTTTGCATTAGCTCTGTTCCTGAACGCCACAAATTCACAATTTCTCTACCGTTCTCTCTTTTTCTGTTCGAGGCCACATTATCTTTACACTTGCTATAGGAAAAAATCTTCCAAAAGACCGTAAAAGGAAGTTCTCATCAACCTGAGGTGAAAGGTTACCAACATAAATGTTTGTTGTCGATTGATCACCATCCTCTGATGATTTAGGAAAACTTTCACTTGGATCAATATCATCAGGTAGTTCCTCAAATCAGCTAGATGGAGCAGAGTTTTCACTGTGGCGGCCATCGCACTAATGTTCACGCTCTTGATTCTGTCTCTCCCTCATCTCTTGTTCATGCTTCAGCTCCTCCATGAAATGGTCTAAGTTCGGATGCTTATGAAATAAAAAAAAAATTTTGAAATGAAGGAAATTAGGTCATTTCATTTGTGGTTGATGAAGAGAAAAAAGAAGAAAGGAATGTAATTATATCTTTATGACTATTTGGTCCTTCCACTTACTCATAGATTAAAAAACTGAAAATTAAGTCTAGTAACTTTGGCATGTCAAAGATTCAATATGAGCAACAATTAACTCATGTTATAGGAAAACGTTAAAGAATGGTACACATCTAAGAATGGCACCGTCGACGTTATCACTAAACTTCTACCATTTGCAAATCAGTTATGAAGAAGGTGAGGGTGTGATGCAAGATTATTGCTTCTAGTGACCATCTTTGTAATACTTGTTATGCTGAAATTTAAGAGATATCTAACAACTATTTCTCTATTGGGTTTAAGAATGTAAATCCCATACACCGTTCGGTTTCATGAATAACATATGGAATAAAGGAGGAAAATTATCAGAATTTGTTAAATAGTCCTAAAATCAGAATTATAAAACAAATGTCTATTACCGCAACTAAACGTGCTATTAACGTTTCGCATGTATTTTTTTTTTTGCTAGAAACATCATCAAAACACGAGGGACAACAGTAGAGAAGATGTGACCTGTCCCAAGTTTCCTTTTCTGCATGAAACTAAGGAAACAAGTCGGAAAATCTCAACTATGCCTATCATGACACGTTTGAAATTTTTTTTATTACATGAAAAATCCTAACTATGACACATTTACCTTAAACTTAATCTTGTAATATAAAAAATCCCAAATTTGTACCTATATGACTTATTTGCTCTCTATCAAGTTTCCGTTAAGTGATTTTTCACTCAAAACAATATCGTTTTTATTTTACTTAAGCCACGTGAGAGCCATGTCAACAACATTTTCTTTCTAGCGTCAATGTAGGTAGATTTTTTAAAACCCTTATTAACGGAACTTTGACCTAGGGTAAATGTGTCACACATGAACAAATTTTGGATTTTTGATGTTATAGAAAAAAATTTAAAGTAAATATGTCACAGTGGGTATAGTTTGGGGATTTTTAGTGGCTTTTGCCCTAAAACTATATATTGTTCTTTGTTGAAAACTAATGTTCATCAAATAATTTTTAGTTATTTGTAATATGTAGACAATGTATGGAGATTGATCAAATATTCATATGCTAGTAGCACAAAATTACAGTGTTTGATCTATAATGAATACCCATTAATATTTTGTCTGTTTGTTGTTTCCGTCTTTCTATTTTCTAAATTGTTGAAAATTATTTATTTTGCGGTTTTTGACAACCAAACAAGATGATAACTCAACATTCGACGACTAGGACCATGACATAACATTCGCATTAACTTCTTTTCAACTTACATATCAATTAAAGAGAAAATAGTAACACGAAGACTGGATTATATATGATATAAAAGTCGATCAACGATAGACCAATTAGATCTTAGCTTAAAAAAAGTTATTCACAGATTATATTAAAAATATAGCTCAGAAAAAGTTGTGAAAAGCTTACTCATTTCCTTCTAGCCTCCATCCTACTTAAGTCGGAACCTCAACAAGAGCATGTCCCCAGCATTTCACTTCCTGAGAGCCATACTTCTCCTCATGCTTAGACAAGGCATGTCTGTACAATTTGGTTTTAAGCTTAACATCATCCGTCTCCACGTCGAAAAAAATGGGGAGAATCTCCTTCTTGCTGTCCGACTTTGAATGCCATCTACCATATGCGCAACCTCACGCAGACACCATGGACTAGAAGTGAAGCCCTTAGAGAATATGGGGATATAGATTTGAGTGTCATCAAGGGCTTGCAAAATGTTTCCACCAATCTTCTGACCAACTCGGAGCTCTTCGTTGTCTTTGAAGTTTCTCCACCATGTTCGGATAGAGGCAGCCAATAAAGTTGTCCCGAGTATCCGGTCCCATGAAACTTAGGAACACCTCGAACTCCATTCCTGATGTGTTAGTGGATAGTGCCATCTGTTAGATATTTTAGCAGTTTTGAAATATTTATTATAATTTATGACGGCCATAAAGCCATTATTTTGTAACAGTTTTGCAACGGCTGTATAGCGGCTTTCTAACGGCTTTGAAACGTTTGATTTAATTGTTCTTAAACCCTCCATTATTTTACAATGATTTTTAACGGCTCTCTTTCTTGTATCTATAAATTGTTACTTTGAGCATAATTAGAAAGTGATAGATAGATATATATATATATATATATATATGTATACATATCAAATAAAGAATATTCTTTGTTCTTTCTTCTATCTATCTTTCCTTTCTTTGCTGGGTTATACACATAACGTTGTTCCTGTCTTCTTCTAATATTCTGTGCGAAGTATAGAAGAAGGTCTGTTGTATATTGAGAGAATAGCCGTTAGAGCTTTACACATCGAGTTTCGTACTTCGAGGGGCGAAATTATCCTTAAGGATAGTGCTTGCAAGCCTCAGACATTTTGATATTATTTTATCATGTTTTTCAATAGATCTCCAATTCCTCTTATTTTTCCATGTTATCTAACAAATTTCCAACACCATCCCCTGCAGCAAACGAATGAGACTTGAGACAGAATTGAGCTGAAGGAAAATTGTAAAGAAGCTTGCTTGAAGCGAGACATCAATTGAGGGCAGCATAAAAAAAAAAACACAGCAGGAAAACTGCCAAAGAAATCGAAATCGCAGCACACCGAAATCGAAACATCGGATGAAGAAATAAAAAACGAAAGCAGAGAGGTACCTAGAGGACTGATTGATGGCCGACCAACAAAGGCTAGGCCGCAACCCGCGAGATCGAGAGAGACACGAGATGAGACTGGCGATTCAGGCAAGACTCCACAGAGATCGGAAGGTGCAGCTGTAGAGACTAGAGACAGAAGGGGGCCAGATCTGAGAATGAGAACTAAAAAGCAGAGCCTGTTTTTCTCACTCTCGTTTTTTTTTGGTCAGAAAGTGGATGAGTGTAATGCGGAAAATTCAAGCTACTTTCCTTGTCAGTAGATGATGCGTGGGTCTGTCCTCCTCCTCATTATAGTCCATTTCAGTCATGGTCTTCCCTGCTTCGCTACGTGGAAGAGTTTCAATCCACATCAATTTGAAGAGGCATTTTATTCGTCATTGGAGTATCCTTAACGCACCTTTTATTAATTCCTTGGGGAACGAACGTAATACTTAAATGACTAGTATTATAAATATGATTTCTTAATTTGTTTCTTAACTTCATTGTAATTAACGATACAAGCCACTTTTAATGGATTTAGTTATTATCAAATATTGTAAGACCAATTTTTTCAACTTGTTTTTATTACAAACAATTACCGGATAAAGGTTGACTCTCTCTAAAATCGAATTTCCTTGAAAACAATTTCCGGCAATAAAAGGTTATCAATGAAACAGACTCTTGCTTTTATTTTTTGGAATAAATTAAACTCGAACATTCATAAGTCAGAAAAAACAGTAACCTCATGGTCTGTATGCTCGTAAGGAGAACTTGGTGTAAGAAATTGCTGCTGGTGATTAGGGCAAATCTCCATATCTAGTTACATCGATCTATTCATTAAGAAAAGAGATTCAAAATATTACAAGACGAGGGTCACATTCTCCTCTATCATGATTGCAAGAAGCTTTCTCAAACTATACCTCTTATTGGTAGATTACAAATTATAAACATTACTCGTATTCAAACTTAACTAAATTGAAATGGGGGTGATATTTTCCCATATTATGTATTGTCCTGTAATCTTCACATTACAAAAAGATATCGGCCATATCCATAATAACAGATAATTTGTGACCACATATGTAATGTTTCATATCTCTACAAACGTTTTTGAATTTTCCATAGGCTTCAAGGTAGATTCCACATGTCGCCCTCGTTCTCGAGCTCCAAAAGGGCACTTAAGTCAATTAACTAGGACTACTCTCTAAATCACGTAGACAACACTTCAATAAGCGCATTTGGTAATTGCAGTGGTCCCCAGTATCGTTTCATCAAATGTGGGATGGACGACAAACAGGATATAATCTAAGTCATTCATCGGCTAAACTACAAGCACAAGGAGATGCCATCGTGCCTAATGCAACCGATATCAGACATTGGTAATTTGTAACTCATACTTTAGAGATAATTGAAAAACTCCATGCATCACAAGAATTCAATTTGAGGAAGAAAACACCATCAAGAAATATAATAGATGGCTCAAGAAGTGACTCGGATGAGTTCATGTCGATGGTGAATGTGTGTTGCCAATTTGGCTTTTATTCCACGTGCAGGGCCCGGAAGTTCGGCTTAACCCATGGAGCAGGTCCTCAATACTCTGAACAACACGCCGCCAACTCTCTCTTCCCAACGAGCTCTACAGTTTAGCAAGAAAGGAAGCCGAAATGACAACTTATGTTTTGCTTTGGTGTAATCAAATCGCACCTGAGAATTTTGACAAGGCTATTCTGCCACACCTTTCGTCCGACCAATGCGCACTTTGGATGCAAAGAAAATCCGGGACAAGTTCAAAGCCACTCACCTTCCTACTGCACTAGTTTGAAACCGGTCACGATATTCTTCAGTCAGTCGCATGGTAGATGGAACGGTTTGTTTTAAAGCTTCTGCCAAACCCAACTCCAACTTGGTAATGTCGGCACATCAGGCAACCTTTCCATTGACTTGCAATTTTCTATCTTCACATGTACCAAATTATTCAGTTCTTTCAAGCCTTCAACCGCTCTCAACTTTCTACAACGGCATAGCTCGAGATGCTGTAGATTTTTCAACTTCGACAAGTTTGGCAGTTGTTTGATACCATCACACATGGTAATGTGCAGAGACTCCAGTGATTCCATTTCCCCCAAACCTGGAATCTCCGCCAGATTGGGGAAGTCGCTGAGCTGTAACTTTAGTAGCCTCTTCAATTGTGATAGATCGGGAAGAACAGGGAATTCAGCATCTGCGATTACTAGGCATTTCAAACTCGAGGGAAGCTCTGGCAATAGGGAAAGCCGGTGGCTTGCAATTTTAAGTGTTTGGAGACTAGAAAAAACACTCATCTTTTTCGGCAATGTAGAGATTGGGCTCCATTCTAAGTCCAAGACCCTCAGACGGGTCAAGTTCCACGTTTCCCATGGGATTTCATCCATGAGATGCCGACAAAATGAGGCATCGAGCTCTTCAAGTGTCTTCAACCCTCCAAGAGCACAAGGTATCGTGTGTATCTTTGTGTATGCCACCTTTAAGACTTTTAGTCTCTTTAGATTTCCAATGGAATCAGGAAGAAAGGAGATCCTCGAGAATTTTAAATCCAACTCAACCAATAATTCCATTTTGCCAATAGAGTCCGGAAGCTCATATAGATTCTTGCATCCAGAAAAAGACAAATGTGTTAAACTCGTCAACCTTCCAATGGAATCAGGGAGATCGCAGATCTCCGAAAGTTCTAAATCCAACTTGACCAATGATTCTAGTTCCCCAATAGAATCGGAAAGCTCATGTAGATTTTTGCATCCGGATAAAAGCAAATGCTTAAGATCTTTTAACCTTCCAATGAAATCAGGGAGAACGGAGATCCCCGAAAATTTTAAATCCAAATCAATCAATGATGTTAGTTTCCCGATAGAGTCTGGAAGCTCATTTAGATTCTCGCATCCAGAAAAAGACAAATGCGTGAAATTCGTCAACCTTCCAATGGAATCAGGGAGAATAGAGATTCTCGAGAGTTTTAAATCCAACTCGACCAATGATTCTAGTTTCCCGATAGAGTCCGGAAGTTCATGTAAATTCTCGCATCCAAATAAAACCAAATTCTTGAGATTCCTTAACTTTCCAATAGAATTAGGAAGAATAGAGATTCCAGAGAGTTTTAAATTCAACTCGACTAATGATTCTAGTTTGCCGATTGAGTTAGGAAGATCATGTAGATTCTTGCATCCAAATAAAAGCAAATGCTTGAGATTTCTTAATCTTCCAATGGAATTAGGGAGATCAGAGATCCCCGAGAGTTTTAAATCTAACTCAACCAATGATTTTAATTCCCCAATAGAGTCTGGAAGCTCATGTAGATTCTCGCATTCTGATAAAAGTAAGCACTTGAGATTCTTCAACCTTCCAATGGAATCAGGGAGAACGGAGATCCCCGAGAGTTTTAAATCCAACTTAACCAATGATTCTAGCTCCCCAACAGAGTCTGGAAGCTCATGTAGATTCTTGCATTCAGATAAAAGCAAATGCTTGAGATCTTTTAACCTTCCAATGGAATAAGGGAGATCAGAGATCCCCGAATAACTTAAATCCAAATCAACTAATGATTCTTGTTCCTCGATAAAGTCCGGAAGCTCATGTAGATTCTTGCATTTAGAAAAAGACAAATGCGTGGAATTCATCAACCTTCCAATGGAATCAGGGAGAACGGAAATCCCCGAGAGTTCTAAATCCAACTCCACCAATGATTCTAGTTCTCCGATGGAGTTCGGAAGTTCATGTAGATTCTCGCATCCAAACAAAAGCAAATGCTTGAGATTCCTTAACCTTCCGATGGAATCAGGGAGAATAGAGATCCCCGAGAGTTTTAAATCCAACTCGATCAATGATTCTAGTTCCCCCACAGAGTCTGGAAGCTCATGTAAATTCTTGCAGTTAGACAAAACCAAACGTGTGAGATTCAACCTTCCAATAGAGTAAGGAAGTCGGTAGATACCAGGATGAAATCGAATTTCAAATCTCGTCAAAGATTTTAAATTGCCTAGTGTTTCAGGAAGCTTGAACGATTTGCCAAAGCAAGGCATGACAATCTCCGACAAGCATTCTAGAGAACCGATTTCTTCGGGCAACCCTTCGAGAGATGCACATCCCTCGATATTCAAAGTATTTAGCAATTCTAGCTTACCGATTGAGCTATCAATTGTAGACAATTGCTGACACCCAGTGAGAATCAATTTCTCCAACATAACAAACTCTGAAAAATCAGGTGTCCTGGTTAACTCATCGCAACATGTCAAATCTAGAATTTTCAACTTTTTCGCCTTCTGCAGAGGAAAAACAAGGCGTATTATATGCCAACAAAAAGTACGAAACATGAAGGTCAATTGATAGAATTCGAAGTGAACATGAGTGAGGCGTGTCGGTACCTCAATATGCCTCCATCCACCCCAGTCGTGGGTGATGTCGCTTGATGAAAGGTCGAGCACGACCAAATTCACCAGGCAAAAATTCGTCGCTGTAAAATCCAGTGGACAGTGACGCCAAGAAAGCCATCTCAGACTATGAAGAAGATTTTTGAAGTCACCTACGAAATTCAGTCTTTCCCCTCCAAGAAACCTCAGCATTGGCAAGCAGGCTAATTCTTCAGGTACTAAGTCATGACTAATACCCAAATTGAGTGCTCGTATAGCTCGTTTTTCCTGTCAGCAGCAGCAGAGGATAAAAATTGAGTGTGCAACATAGGAAGTAAAAACCAATGCAAGTAGTCAACAATGTCAGTAGTTCTTCTTCGACCACAAACTTATTAAATATAACGCGTGTTATAACAAAATAATTAGTGTTCTTTTCAACTTGAATATAAGACAAACCAAGCATGCTTAAAATGTCATTCGGTGTTGAATCCTCAGTCTTTTCACAAACTAAACACCTTTTCAAGGAACCAAAAAACTCATTTTCATTCTCACCGACACAAGAAATGAGGAATTTCAACTAACCAAACAGCGCGTTAGCTTTATTCTCATTTCACATGGGTAAGGCATGAAAACATATACTTTTGTTGTTTAGGAGTCCCTTTCTGTTTTACTATAAGTTAAAAAGCAAAGCAGGCCATTTTCATGTTAAAGCACATGACCAAAGATTTTGCTCCATCAATTATATCTTCAACTCGTAATAACTTTCACCTTAATGCTTCTCAGTATGTCTAGAGTGTTCTCATCAATCAGCACCCAACAACGCTCTCCAGCATCTTCAAAATTGTCTTCTTTGACAATGTACCTTCCAAGATCTCGAATTTCATCATGCATCCAAAACCTATTGAACTCATCAATCTTTATCAATGACATGAGGAGAAGAACATCAATTGCGCTGCGAGGAGAATATCCGCTACTACGCCACATGTAATCTGCATAAGTCTTATACTCCCCTATGCAAAAACATGCTATGTCTAGGAATATGGCTTTTTCTATATCGTCCAACTTGTTGATACTTATCATCAATGTATTTCGGATGTGCTTGTGCGGGACTTGCTTTAAGTCCTCCAATGTCTCGTCCCACTCTGATCTAACCGTGTTGGCAAAAAGAGAAGCCACTACTTCCAAAGTCAAAGGAAGCCTTCCTATGCTTGAAACGACTCCTTTCGAGAAATTGTACCATTCTATTGGAGGAGTTTCGCTTCTAAAGGCGTGCTTGCTGAAAAGCTGAATAGCTTGAACTAGGGGCATCTCCTTCACCGGGTAGGCCAAGTAATTGCTAGGTGACATTTGGTTGTCCTTATCAAGTATTGTGCTTTTGTCCCTGACTGTGACAACAATCCTACTTCCGGAACCGAACCAATCACATCTCCCTGCGAGGTTCTCAAGTTGCCTCTTCTCGTCCACATTATCAACAACAACCAGAACTTTCTTGTTGCTAAGTCCTCTTCTTATGCGATCGATCCCATCGTTGGTGTCATGGATTCCATCAACAGAGGTCGAGCCCAGTGTGTCGGATAACAGTTTCTTTTGCACATCTAAAAGACCTTGACATGGAACATCATCAAGGAAACTACTGCAATTGAATTTAGACCGGAATCGGTTGAAGATAACGCTAGCAAGAGTTGATTTACCAATACCACCTATTCCATGGATTATAAGAAATTGTACATGGTCATCAGAGTCAGCATCCAACAGTTTCTCTATATGTACTAAATCATCCGTTTCAACTAGATGGTCGGGAAGAGGTCTGTCCTTCCCCTTCAGCTTATGTAGAAGCTCTCGAACAATCAAATTTATAAGCTCCCCGTACCTGCCAGACAGCGATGGTGGACAAATTCATACCGAGAAAATAATGACTTATGCACTACTCCTAACTTTCAAGCGTATGCGATTTGAATAACATAAGCTAAATATATCAAGACCGACGTACAAACGGTGGTAGTTCTTCAATAACAAATTTGAATCCATTTAAACATAACAATCTCAAGTTACAAAGAAAATCATCTGAATTATAATAAAAGGCCTCGGATTAGCTGTTATCGTAGTCCAGATTCCCATTGATTGAATTTAAACACTAGCTGCTGCCCAAGAAATTAGGTCATTTCGTATTTGGTTGAAGAATAGAGAAGAGTGGAAAGGAATCTCGCCTTACTGCTCAATAAAGAAATTTCAATTTATACCGCGTCTCCATGTCACCTCCCCCTCTCTTCTCTCTCTGGAGATCTCGACGAGATCTGGGAGACTCCATCGAGACACTGTCAATAGATAAATGAAAACCTCCAGATCTTGAGGACACAAGCCAAAGCTTGGGTGCTGCATCAAGTGGTGTGAGCTCCATCGCTACCGGAGAGAGAATTTGTTCTTTTCTTTGGTTGGGGAAATTTTTTGTTATGTTAAGAGCTGATTTAAAAACAAAACTAAGTCCTGGACAGATCATATTGAAATTGATAACTCAGAAAAAGTTGTGGAAAACTTACCCTTTTCCTTCCAGCTTCCATCCTACTCTAGTTGGAATCTCCACAAGAGCAACTTCCCAGCGCTTCACCTCATCGGGGCCATACTTATTCTTATGCACAGACAGGGCATTTCTGTACAATTCGGTTTTGAGCTTGACATCGTCCGGCTCCACGTCGAAGAAAACGGGGAGAATCTCCTTCTTCCCGTCCGAATTTGAAGTGCAATCTACCATATGCGCAACTTCGCGGAGACACCACGGACTGGAAGCAAAGCCCTTAGAGAAGATGGGGATGTAGATTTGAGTGTTGTCGAGGGCTCGCAGAAGGTTTCCGCCAATCTTCTGACCGACTCGGAGCTCTTCATTGTCTTTGAAGACACGGATTCCTTTCTCCACCATCTGACTATAGAGGCAACTGGTAAAATGGTCCCGAGTATCCGGTCCCCTGAAACTCAGGAACACCTCGAACTCCATTCCTAACGGGTTAGTGGCCGGTGCCATTGCACGTTAGCAAACGAGACTTGAGACAGAATGGTTCTGAAGGAAAATCGTCAATGAGCTTGCCTGAGGCGAGACATCAATTGAGGGCAGCTTAAATAAAGAAACAACACGCAAACTGCCAAAGAAATCGAAATCGCAGAACATCGAAATCGAAACATCGGATGAAGAAATCGAAAGCGAAAGCAGAGAGGTACCTAGTGGGCTGATTGATGGCCTCCGACAGTGGCGAGTTCGCAACCTGCGAGATCAAGAGAGAGACGAGACGAGATTGGCGACACTGGCAAGACTCGAGAGAGATCGGAGGTTGCAGCTGTAGAGACTACAGAGAGACGGGCCAGATCTGAGAATGTGAACTAGAAATTTGAACATACTTCGTTAATTCTATGAAAAGTAGGCCAAAACTAGGCCACCGTCCTCCAGGTTGACCGACCATCCTACGGTCTTATGTGGAAAGTTCAAGCTACTTGTCTTCGTAGTAGATGGTGAGTGGGTCTGTCATCCTCCTCATTATAGTAAAAGGGTCATGGTCCTCCCAGCTTTTCTACGTGGCAGAGTTTCAATCCACATCAAATCGAGGGAGAACTTTCTCCCTCATTGGACTATCCTACCATCCTTTTTCCTTTTTTAAATTCATTGAAGAATGAACGTGATAGTTAAAAAAAAAAGAATAGTATTGTAAATATTATTTCTTAATTTCATTCCTAACTTCTTTATAACAAACGATGCAAGCCGCGTTTAGCGGATTTTAATTATTATCAAATATCATAGAGTCAATTTTTTCTACTTTGTTTTCATCACAAACAATTACCCGGTGGTTGACTTTCTCTAAAATTGAATTTCCTTGAAAATAGTTTACAGCGATAAGAAGTTATTAATGAAACAAAGAGACCCTTACTTTTATTTTTGGAACAAATTTAACTCGAACTTTCACAATTTGAAAAAAAAACAGTAATCTCTGCGTTTGGTCGTCCGGACTTCTAAACAGGATAGGACCGGATAGGATAAGATAAGAAATCCTGGGATTTCTTCATATCCTGTCCACTGTTTGGTGGACTACGGATTTAAAGTCGAATAGGATAATTTTTATTTTATTTTTTTGCTATTTACGGGGTCCGAAGGAGTTGGTGAAGGAAAAAGAGCCGAGAAATTTTTTTGGTGAAAGCGTGCAAGGTGTGGGGATGAAGATGATGATAAGTGGAGCGTAGGGTTTCTAGAAAAATAGGCATTAGAAATCCTATCCGGGTCTATCCCACCTCCTCCCTCGGATTTTTTTATCCAGTTTATATCCGGTCTATATCCGACCTTATCCTATCCTAGACCACCACTAAACACAGAATATGATAAAACATATCATATCTTGATTTTTATCCGGTCGACCAAACGCAGTATGCTCGTAAGGAGAACTTGGTGTGTGAAATTGCTGCTGGTGATTAGGGCAAATCTCCATAGAGACATCTCCAACTGAAAACTCTCAATCTTGTGCTATTGTGTCTAGACGATAATTTTAGCTCTCTCTCTCTCTCTGCCCACTACACCCAAGAAGAGCATCTATAATGGCCCTCTCGCTCATTTGTCTCTTCAATCTTCCGGACAAAGCCATAGAGAGCCGTCCCTATATATAATTGTGCTTTTGTCCATGACTGTGATGATGATCCTACTTCTTGAACCGAACCAATCTCATCTCCCGGCGAGGTTCTCGAGTTGCCTCTTCTTGTCGACATCATCAACAACAATCGGAACTTTCTTGTTGCTAAGTCCTCTTCTCATGTGATCAATCCCGTTGTTGGGGTCATGATTTCCGTCAGCAGAGGTCAAGCCCAATGTGTTAGGTGACAGCTTCTTTTGCTCGTCTAAAAGACCCTGACGTGGGACATCATCAAGGAAACTATTGTAATTGAATTTAGACTGGAATCGGTTGAAGATAACGCTAGCAAGAGTTGATTTACCAATACCACCTATTCCATGGATTATAAGGAATTGTACATGGTCATCAGTGTCAACATCCAACAGTTCCTCTATACATTCTAAATCATCCCTTTCAACTAGATGGTCAGGAAGAGGTCTGTTCTTCCCCCTCAACTTAAGTAGAAGCTCTAGAACAATCAATTTTATTAGCTCCCCATACCTAGCGGGCAACGATAGTGAAGGAATTCAGAGTGAGAAAATGATGACAGTGTACTATTCCTTAATTTCAAGCATATGGGATTTGAATAACATAAGCTAGATATATCAAGACCGATTTACAAATGGTGGCAGTTTTTCAATCGCAAATTTGAAACCATTTAAACATAACAATCTCAAGTTACAATGAAAATCATCTAAATTATAATAGAAGGCCTCAAATTAGCTGTTGTCGTTGTCCAGATTCCCACTGATTGGATTTAAACACTAACTGCTGCCCACACTCTCATTGGCCATGTTAAAACACAGTGATTAAGAGAAAATAAAGGAAATTGGGTCATTTCGTATTTGGTTGAAGAAAAGAGCATCTCCCCAGCGCTTCACTTCATCGGGGCCATACTTCTCCAAATGCTTAGACAGGGCATCTCTGTACAGTTTGGTTTTGAGCTTGACATCATCCGGCTCCACATCGAAGAATACGGGGAGGATCTCCATCTTCCAGTCTGACTTTGAAGTGCCCAGATACGAAAAGAGAACAAAAGAAAAACTTTACTTTCATTGTTGGAACAAGTTCAACCCAAACTTTCACAAGTACAAGAAAAAAGACGCATCCTCGCACTTGTGGGAAAACATTAGAGTCGGCAATCTATTAATCCGAATGCTCCAATTAAGGAGAACTTTACGTGAGAAGTTGCCACTGGCGATTAGGGAGAATCAGTGAAGAGCGATTAGGGAGAATCAGTGAAGAGGCATCTCCAATTGAAAATTCTCATAACTTGTGCCTCTTGTGTTCGAATGATAACTTCAACTCCCTCTGCCCACTACACCCAAGAATAGCCTCTGTAATGGCCCTCTTTGCTCATTTGCCTCTTAAGTCATCTGCACAAAGCCACAAAAAGCTGCACTCGAGTCTCTTAAACTTCAAGGCTAGTGACAAAGACGAGCTTCAGCTTGTTGGGCACTCTCTGTCTATCATTTGCTTATAGCGGCATTGCGCAGTTGCAGTGCAACTTAGAGGCAACACTACAGGCGCATAAGAAAGTCGAAAACGCAGATGCAAACATGGAGACGATGGACATAGAACTATAATATACAAACATCCGTCCACCTCATTATTACACAAATTACCATTCGAGTACGTTACATTCAAGAAAAGAAAAACCTCCGTGTTTTTCCTACGTCAGCTATGTAGAATAAACTTCGATATCTTCCCAGGTCTGGACCACTTATTCCCAAGAACCAATTCCAGAGTAGAAAATAACCGCAAACTATGAAGAGGCCATCTCTTCCGTTCCAAAAAGCAATGTCTTTAACCCGCTCACTTCTTGATGAATGAAATGCCCTTCTGAATACTCTCTGCTAACTCTTTCTTTGCCTTTTCCAAGCCAGCCCTACAGGTTAACAAATAAACACGAAATTAAAAACTTCTTCCTTTGATGTAATCAAAACATACATAAAAATTTCGAGATTATTAAAACTCCAGACCTTTCATACTCATTCAGCGGGCCAAGGGGACGAACCTCCTCAGCCCCGGTACGACCAAGGCACACTTTTGATGCAAAGAATGGAAGCTCAGTCACCTGAAATATGGGCCCAACGATAAAGAAAATCACTGGTGGTTTCATTTTGGATTTGAGAGAAATGCAAAGATTCTTCAATCTCAACAAGTTCTTTCCAGGCACCAAACCTGAGAAGCAACAAATGCACACTCGACAATACCAGCGTCGCCCCTTAACCCACGCAGGCACGCATCGGCAAACTTCACAGCAGCATATGCCTGCATATTTCATTTTCACATTATTTGAGCATGTGAAAAGAGTCCACGTATCAAATAGCCATCAAATTTCCTGTTTGTGAAAAAGATCAGATTACATCTCAAGGGCCAAAAAAAGGACTGACCATTGAAAGAGTTGCCGAGCCAGTTCCAGCTTTAGCCTGAAAGTTGTCAAGGCACAGACGTACACAATTCAGTTGGCTTCACAACAAAAACGTAAGGAAGCAGAGAAGCGAAGCCTAAGATGTCATGTCATAATTTCATTGTGGAAATACATGCAAAAATATGCAGTTTCAGTAAGATATCAACACTCACTTTTAGAAAATCTGATATATCTAACAATCCTGTAGCTACATGAACTTCTCCTATTATCATCAAAATGCAAGTCATTCTCTTAACCATAACAACTAAAGATGTATATGGTGCTCTGTTTTCACATTCTTTCTGTTACCCTCCTTTGTTTTCCTTAATGAGGACCAGACAAAATAATCAGAAACTAAGTTTAGGAACCACTTTCCCAAAGGCCATTGGGTTCTAAAGGCCTAAGGCAAATGCAAGTATCGTTTGGCAAATTTTTTGGAGAGCTTTAGGAAGATGCAATTGCATTTCCAAAAGCTTTTAGCCCAAAGCAAGTCCGGAGGTGCTTTGGGCTCAGAGCATTTCCAGAATGCAAATACATTTTTTTTTCTTCCAACTTTGCTCTCGCTAAACTTTCATAATTCTAGAAATGTCCCCACCTCACGCAACGTCACCGGCGAGGGTTCAGGCCGTCTGCGAAGCCGGATCTAGTACTGACCAGCCTAGGTCGTGCCACCTCAAGCAAGATTGGCCAGCAGCCGATTTGGCTCACAGGCGGTTGAGTTCCACTGGCAAAGGTTTGAGAATTTAAAAAGACAAAACTAGCTGAAGTCCTTTATAAAGTGTAGTTTTTTCTAAACGGCATTTAAGTCAAAGTTGCTTCCCAATGTGTTTTTAAATTACACTTTACCAAACACTAATTACATTTTGGAAAAACCCTTTCACCAAAGTCCTTTGCATTTTTTTAAAGGCTTTCCCCAAAAGTATTCCCAAATGCACCCTAAGATACTCTCCACAACTTCTTGCTTCTACCAATAGCCCAAGACAAAGTGATTACCTTCTACGTACTTTCATGTGCAAGGTGTCTCAATAATTAGGGCAAAAATCTTTATATCAACACATTTCCTTGGGTATCGGTAATGGATAGGTTTTCAAGGTTGTGGTAATCAAATTCTAGTAGAGATAATATCGAGCTCTCTTCTGTTCATTACAGTGCACAGGCAAAGGCTTGACACCATAAAGTTTACTTGAGAAAGATATATGCCCACATGGACCTACGATGTGGTTATTGAGAAAATCTCGACCTTCCCATAAAGAAAGTTTTTGGCAGAGTATATCTTTGAAATGGCTAGTAAATTTAAAGAATTTAGAGCTCTAACATGATTAAGAATGCAGTCAAGTGTCTTGGGAAAAAATGCTTGCTTGTAACAGTGTACTCCTTAGGCAGCCTCAGTACGCCGAAGCTTGTCACAAGCCCTTAAGCAAAATGAACATCACTAGAACGGCTAAAGCATTATTTTACGACCTGAAAATGCAAAACTGAAGAGACTATTGGAAAAAGATAAGACAGTAACACTGCCAAATTTGATGTCCAAATCCATAACAAACCGAAATTTTTATACCTCGACAACTTCTGTCCCGCCATTTTGGATGCGTGATGTCAGGTAATCAATTTCTTGAGGAGTGAAAGAACAAGGTGGTTTAACCTACAGATTTTGACAATGCCAATTGACATTTAGCATTCTAGAGGAAAGTTGCAATTTCTAACAGCCTCCCTGTCAAACATGTAAGAAGTTCTCATCAGGAAAAATACATCACAAACCTGAGATAAAAGAGGTAAAATTGTCACTCCTGCATGACCTCCAACAACTGGAACATCGACTTCTCTAGGATCAAGACCCAGTACTTCTGCCTGCAAGACACGATAGATCAGAAATCTACCTGGAAAAGGAAAAAAGTTGTTGGCTTTCATAGCATTGTCTCGAAACTGGTATCTTATACAATTTTGCTGCCTGAGCGTTAATACCAACTAACTATGATCATAAACACCCTCATCATCATGAGAAGAGAACCAATAACACTCACTGATACAGAACAGCAGTTACATGATTATTTCACCTAAAGCAATCAAATACACAGCGCTTCTGGGCTCTACTGCTAGACTTGCAAATAGCCTGGTTTTATTAAATTGCTTCTGAACCACTGCTCATGATCCCATAGATGGGCATTAGCCTATTTAATAAAATTCAACTAAGTTGTCTTTTCACAAGCCAGGAAAAGGTTGATGCCCTTGGAGCAATTTATTAATTGCGGGTACGCAAGATAACGTTTGAGACAAGAGAGCGTTATAAACAAGGTAACATATGCTTCTAACTTTGTAGGCTCATACAAAGTGACGACCTGATCCTCTGAACATAAAGATACTCGATGCTTCTCGATAGTATCAGCAAGACAGTAGAAGCAGGAGTGATACCTACCACAAAGGTATTTGCTCTAACTACATCGAGCATGGTCACACCCAACAGTCTCTTCGGATCATAAGTGCCAGCTCTCTTGAAAACTTCGGCTGCAATGGCAACTGTGGAGTTAACAGGGTTGCTAATCAGGTTGACAATAGCTTTCGGGCAAGATTTCGCAATTCCTTCACAAAGGGTTCTGACGATTCCAGCATTTATGTTGAACAGGTCATCTCTTGTCATTCCCGGTTTCCTAGGAACTCCAGCAGGGATGATGACAAGGTCCATTCCTACAAGGGCTTCCTCTAGTTGTTGCTGTCCCAGGAATCCACGAACCTGATTATAGAAGCAACAAATTAGTCTGACATATTAGATGATACATACACATACAATGATGATATCAAGCTCACTCATCTGAAAAGGTAATATAAACAATATCCCCAGAAAACGATTAACAATATCAATTTCCATCTTCGCATACAGACCAACAATTCCGTTCATCCTAAATTCAGCAAATAGCAAGCGAATTATCAATGGGAGGGGAAACTCACCACCGCACCGGTGTCCATGTGGCTGATATCAGCGGTGACACCAGGAGTATTCACAACATCGTACAGATGAAGAACAGAGACGAGCGGGTTGATCTTCATCAACAATGCCAGAGGCTGGCCAATCCCTCCAGACGCTCCCAGGATCGCGACCTTAAAGCCCGGCGCCGCGCCCTTCGCCCGGCAATTCGCACGCCTTAAGCCCGAGCTCTCCTCCATCTAAGAACCAACCACAATGCACAAATCACTCCTCAACACCTCTTCAACCAAGAAACTAAGCATCATAACCTGCCCCACAAACGTATAAAAAAGCATCGCCAGCTTCGATAGTCGCAGCTCACGATTCGATCAAAGTCTACCAATCGCATAACCTTTCAAGAAATCAACGACTACCCAATTCAAATTCGTGATTGTTGAGTCACAAGACGACTCGCCCACAAAAAAAGAAGACAAAACTGCAGCGAATTCGGTGCCATCCATCACCAAGAAAGTGAGAGAATAAAAAGAAAAAGGGCACGACCCGTGATCAAGGAAGAGCGCTCAAATTCAATGGAGATACCTGGAAATTAGGTGGGTGAAGGTGGGCAGAGATTCTTGCAATGCGTTGGTTGGCCTCGGAAGTGGGCTGCATCCTGAATTCCAGCCGGAGTCGCTCGCCAATGGCAAAGAGAAAGGCTAAGGAAGCGAATAAATACAGAAGGCAAGAAGCAGAGGCTGAGATTGAGATTGAGATTGAGATCGAAGATGAAGATGACGTGAGGGAGAGAGTGGGTCGAAGGATTTGGGAAGTGTGGAAGAAAAGAAAGGGGAGATGGATTAAAATCTTATCCTACTGCTAAGAATGATAATGGTTGTGGCCTTCGATGCACTTCGCTCCTCTGCCTCTCCTTTGACTATCCGAATCCTCCACCGTCTCCTTCGTTCCTCCTTTGTTTGCTTCTCGACCCCCTTTGTTTTGTCCTCCTTTCTTTTTTCTCGTTTTCTGGTTACATCTTCAATAATTTGGCTGTCCGTTTTCTGAGCATCTGAGGCGCAGTGCTCGTTGAGCTCCAGGACCCATCTCAAAATTATAACTCAGTGGTCGGTTCATATCGCGAAAAATTTCAAAGTGATGCACGTGAAAATTGCTAAGTTGGATAACACGTGAAAAATGATGGATGTACTAGTTTGGAGGTACTAGTTTGAGATTTTACCTCCCTTTGTTACACGTATAACATTTTGTGATTTTTCGTGATATTACTAACGGAGGGTAAATGTGTCACAAATGTACAATTTTGGAGTTTTCGGTGTTCAAAAAATTAATTTTGGATAAATTTGTCACAGGAGTACCAGCTTAGGATTTTTCACAGTATTAACCCATTAGTTTTTCCTCCATTTTTTTAAGCTAATATCACTAAAAAATCCAAACTAATATCTTATTTACCCGAATTAATTTTCTTATCACAAAAAATCTTAACATGTACAGTCGTGACACATTTACTGCAAACTAAGGTTTGTGTCACAAAACATCCCAATTAGGTTCATTTGTACTGCATTTGCCTTAATTTTGTGAATTTGGTAAATTTGTCACAACTCGCAAGTATACTAATTTGGGGATTTTTGTAACACCAAAATTAGTTTTGAGTAAATTCGGCATAGATGTATTAGTTTGAGATTTTTTTTGTGACATGAGAATCAATTTGAAAGTTGAATATGGCACAACTATACTAATTTGGGATTTTGAGTGGTATTAGCCTCTTATTTTTCGAATATCAATTAGGAGGCCAAATATCTTTCCGACATTGGATTAATTCCGCATGCAGCGCACACGATGAGCGATTAGAAACATCTGGGCTATTTTGTGTGGGAGTGATTGCAAGACAATGTATACGTGCGGTCATTTTAATCTTGATCTTGAGCAAGAAAGACAACAACATATAAGTGCAGTGATTTGAATCTGGCCTAGAACAAAAAGAAAAGGCGACAAAATTAGGAAGATGGTGTTCTTGCTAAGGCTGTGGGTTCAAGAGGTGTAACAAGGTTGAGGATCCCTTACCTAGTTAGTGTCCTAGCTATCATTCCCCTTAACTAGATAGCGGCTTGTGTTCCAACAACAAAAAAATCCTCGAGTCCTTCATTTCTTCTACCAACCCCAGATTGACTAGTCTATACAATGCTTGACTCCAATCTTACACACCATGTATAGCAGAAGATCGTCATCCTCGGACAGTTGCATAGATACACTCGAGAGCCGAGACGCGCGAATTAATTCTGCAGTACAACAAATAACGCCCCATCCCGAGATAAGCTAGACGATAGAGCAGTTCGACAATGTCAGCTTTTAATGAAAACAACATTACAGTCTTCCAAATTATCCGTAAAAAGCACGATACAATTTTGTGAAAGCTTGTATTTAGCATTACTTGGTTAGATTTACTCAGGGCCTTTAATACCAAATTTGCCCAGTTCGTGTCTCTTGATTAACGTCACGCACAGAGTAGAGATGCCCATACCCATTGGACAAAACAAGCTTGATCGAGGAGTATAAACAGATTGCTAATAGCAAACAAGATAAAAGCCCTCTTAACATTATCTTTAGCAAGAGCACGTAGCTGTAGACTTGTACTAGAACTTCTTTGATCATGATGTTCCCATTGTTTGCAGTCATCAAATCCGATTCCATGACATTTCTCGGATAGCCGACAATGCAAAACATTTAGCCTCTCAGCACTCGAGTCGGAAAACCCTCATCGCATGACTAGCTGCAAGTCGCGTATAACTACTGTTCCTTCTTATCTCGCCCAAGTTTACGGCAAAGTTGTCCACCAACCAACGACAAATTTGCCCTTCAACTGGTTCGAAACAAATTCCCTTCAACTTCCAATTGCTGCCAGGGAATTTTCCCATTTCAGTTGCAGGCAATCCCCACCACGTAACTCTTCTAACTCTTTAAGCATGACAATACTCCTCAGTAGCTCCCTTATCCAAGAATTCAAAATCTTGATGACTTTTAATCTACTTGGGTCTCCAATAAATTTGGGTACCCGCAGACATCGTGTTCTCGAGACATCCAACTCAAATAGCGATTCCAAGTTCCCAAACGAGATGGGAAGTTCCTTTATTTTAGTACATGATAAAAAGAGAGACTTAAATTCCCGTAGATTCTTAATAGAACTAGGAGTTCATTGATTTGTGTACATTTCAGTTTAATTACCGACAAGCAACTGGATACCAATGGAGTCAGGTAATCTTGTGATGGCTGTATGCGAGAGATCCAGCTCCATCGCTAATGCCACTCTTGCAAATAATTCAGGCAGCTGCCTCAACTTTTTGTATTTGCTTAAATACAAGTACTTGTGCTTCTCTAGCAGCCTGATTCGTTCAGACATCTGTGTGAGACTTTTACGTCAATCCACATTGAGGTAAATCAGACACATAAGCGTTCGAGGGAATCATCAGCCTCAATCGGTCTTGCGCAATTTTAAGGATCAATCTTTATAAACTCCAACAATCAGAAAAGTTTGCAGTCCTGGTCTTGTTGTTGCAAATTGTGAGATCTAGAACTTTCGGCCTCCTGATACAACAGCTAAAAGAGAGTAAAGGGAAAATCCAATGTGAATTTAGAGGCACCAAATGGTTGTGTTGGGACTGAGTTGCAATTGGGTTGACTCGTTTTTCCCATTTAATCCACATAGACCCATACATTTTAGTACCGATACCTATCCAATCGAATCCACATATCCATCTACATATCAATTCAACTTCTTCCCCAGGATATGTTATTTAATACAATCTAATCGTAAATGGCCTTGTTTACGATACCAGCTTAGTTTTGCTTGCGAATGGCCTTGATTACTCAGTTCATGACCCATTTTATTGACAAGGGCAAATTGCCTATATAGTTATGGTATAGTCAATAGGAGTTGAAAAAAGAAAATAGAACACAAAATTTGTGTGAAACAATTCAATATGGATAGAGATAAACAGATAGCGAGAGATCGTACCTTTTTTGTTTTTTTTTTTTGGTCAGAAGAAAAGACTGTTCATTGATATCTAGTAAAGACAGAACCCACTTTTGGGGTCTCAAAACAAAGCAGATCTCTAAGGGCCTGCGGAGGATGGGCCAACCAGTGTTCAGTGAGTGCTTTTTTCTGTGTGTCGTAACTACCCAGTCCGCCACACTATTTCTGGACCTATTACAAAACTGCAGTTTTATGTTTGAAAACGAAGACGGCAGCTCACGTGCTTCCCTAAGGAGAGCACGATGT
This sequence comes from Syzygium malaccense, assembly GCA_031216405.1. Taxonomy (NCBI): domain Eukaryota; kingdom Viridiplantae; phylum Streptophyta; class Magnoliopsida; order Myrtales; family Myrtaceae; genus Syzygium; species Syzygium malaccense. The sequence goes on along the minus strand of CM062260.1, from coordinate 10,893,620 downwards.
TCCCACAGCATATCTTCTGGAGACTTCAAGCTGTTGACCAGATTTAGGCAGTCTGACTCCAGAATTAGGTTTTCACCCGCACGAGGAGAGAGGAATTTGAGGATTTCCACCATGGCTAGGCGAGAGATCGTACCTTGAGTTGACTTCATCCGGCCAGTCCTCCGTGATGGAACTACTAGACAGAACTACAATATTGCTTGTATGGAAATTAATGGTCAAGAGCACAAGAGGACACCTATGCCAGGACAAGGATCTTAACCTTGAAAGATGATTCTTAAAGCCTCCAACAAAATGTCCCCTAGCTAATTTGAGGAACCTTATGTTTTGGAAGCCTTGAAAACTTTTGGCTGATATAGATTCCTGGTGCATTTCCATCTAAGCAGACTGCTCCAATGGCCTCCTTTCTTTGCCGTTCAGTGGTAGCATAAGAGGTAGCATTAGAGTAAATGAAAACTGACCTCTCTCTCTCTCTCTCTCTCTCTCTCTCTCTCTCTCTCTCTCTCTCTCTCTCTCTCTCTCTCTCTCTCTCTCTCTCGGACATGCAGATAAGAACTTGAGTCGAACAATTTGGCACAAACCTACAATCTTTCCACATGTAGAATGCATTCATCATATTTTCGTCTACAAAGAGACATGCGATATTAAGAAAAATCTGTTTTTGCTCATCACTGGGGGTATTTTAGCTGATCTTCAGCTTGTCCTAGGCCTTCTCATGAGTTTTTTACCTCATATTGTCCAGTACATCTATCCGTCATGCTTTTTTTGGTAACCAGGTAATGAGCCTAGGACTTCGAGCTTAGGGAAGTCCGTTGGTCGTAGAAACTACTTATCTCAAAAGACTGACATAATCATCCAGATGAGTATTTCTTTCGAAAGCGCTTCTACTGAAAAGCTCGATGGAATCCAACAGCTTCACTTTGTAGTCCAAAGTTCGGTCGACTTCTATGATACTTCTGTTCCTAGTTACCATAATTACTTTGCTTCCTGAGCCAAACGATATGGCTGGTTTCTCGAGTTGTTCCTTATCATCCATGTCCTCGAGAACAATGAAGTGTAACAGTCTGAATTTTCGATCCTTTTCCCGGGATTCATGAAATGAATATTTTGGTCAATGCACTATAGTGAGATCTCACCCGGGACCCGCGCATTCTCGGGATGCTAACCTTAGGGGTAAGGCTATTACGGGATTGAGTTCGCATGACCAAAGAACTCGATCTGGATTCGATCTTCGACCATATGGATTGATGAGGGAATGTTTTGAGCCAATCGAGACCGGTCTATTTGATTGATCGTGTCCGAAGGGCACTAGTGACAGACCCTCGCAATTATATGACAACCGAGGTCGTCCCGGGTAGAGTAAACTTAAACGTGATTTGACTTGGTATCGGTCACGGGTCGAAAGCGCGTAATCCCAACGAGCCACCCATTAGCAAGAGATAAACTAAAGTCGCGATTGTTCAATTTTAGTCATTTCTTAGAATTCGGGCTCGGGAATCGAGAATTTTGAAAGTGACAATTTTGAGTGGCCGATGACGTTTTTAGCTTGGCCAACCTTGAGGCCATCCATTTCTGCAAAAAAATGAATTTCAGTTCGGGACCCAGAAAATTACAGTTTTGCCCCTGTGGGCACCGGGATTGGATTCGGAGGCCGTTTGAGGTTATTTTTCGCGGCCAAGGTCATTTTGGGATGGCCACGGACATTTAGAGTGGTTTTGGCCAAAAATTGGAATTTCGACAAAAATTGGAAAAATAATATTATTTTATTCCCGGAACTTCGCAGTCAATTTTCGAGGGCTTAGAAAGTGAATTTTGCGAATCCGACGCCATATTATGTTGGCCACGCACATATGGAACGCGTATGTGCAAAAATTGGAATTTCGCCCCGGGACCAGAAAATTACCATTTTGCCCCTGGGCTATTTTTGGGTCCGAATTTTTTTGGATAAATTGAGATAATTATGGATAAATATCAGCTGTATTTTTGGGGACCATTGACCCTTTTGCCCCTCTCTTTTTAGATAAGAATGAATAGGAACCACTTAATTAGGGGCATTTTAGTCCTTTTTACCTAAGCTTGACACATGGCACCCCTAATTAAATTATTTGACCAAGTTGGCTGACCACTCTCTCTCCTCACTCACTCTCACGTGCAGACCAGCCCTCTTCAGAAATTTTCTCTCCATTTTCCCACCTTTTCTCTCCACTTTCTCTTCATTTTCCTTCATTTTCTCTCTCGCCGGAGTTTCGCCGGAGCACGCCGCCGACCGCCGTGCCTTGTCGTCGACCCCCTTGGTCCCCCACCTCAGCTCAGCCTTGGTTCAGTCCATTTCTCTCTCCCTTTCCCCCTCTTTTTCTCTCTTTTTTCTCTCTTTTTCTCATTTCCGTTCTGTGAACAGTACCGCTGGAGCTTCGCCGGAGCTCCGATTGCCATTCCGTCGACACCCGGCCGTCCAGCACCTCCATACGTCGCCGTTCCACCCTGTCCGTACAGTGACCCCCGTACGGTCACTGTTCACCGTCCGTACGGTCACTGTTCATCCCGACCGTACGGCACGTCTCGGCCGTCGCCGGCGCCTCCCCGACCACCGTTTCCAGCCGGTCCGTACATGTCCGTACGGAAAGTACTGTTCACGTGTCCGTACGGGAAGTACTGTTCACGTGTCCGTACGGAAGTACTGTTCACCGCCGTCCGTACGTCGCCGGTGACGCCGCTGCCGCTGCTGCTTCTATTAGGGTCCATTCCAGCCTCTGTCCAGCCCGGTTTGTCTCGCCTTTTAGGGTAAGTGTTTTCCCCAAATGTCATTTAGGACCTCGGGTATTTCTAGGCTCGTTTAGGACCCGGTTTAGGTAATTTTGTGATTGTTTCGTGACTGTTTTGGGGCTGTTTTGTGGCTGAGAGTAGAGCTGATTATTTAGTGGTTGCGGACTGATTAGGCAAAGAATTTTGAGGTTTAGAGAACTTGGATTAGGGCTGTGATGTTAGAGTTTGATCGGAATTAATTTGTGCGATTAATTATTGGGATTGTGCCTTGAATGGAAATTTGTGCGTGATTGTGCGATTTGTGATAGTTGGCTGATTTGGGATTGTGCTTCGGGTTGTGTACGTGTAGTTGTATATGTCACGTGTGTGGTTGTGAGGTGTGATGGTGTGGCAGTGCGATTGCGCAATATGTTCGCATGCCGAGAATGTGTATGATTGTGTGGTGTGCTTGCGTGGTGAGAATGTATATTTGCGAAGTATATGTGACTTGTGAATTGTGCGTGCAATGTGGAATTGTGCTGGGTCGTGTGGTCGTTGACCATGTGTAAGTGTGGTTTGAGTGGAACGAGGATATGGAAATGTGGATTGGTTGGAAAGGTCCGTCCTGAGGCGTGACGTTTACGCTGGACAATGCCGTCCCTGACAAGGTGACGATGCCTGGCCTGACGAGGTGTCGATGCCTGACGTGGTCAGAAGACCGTTGGCCTGATGCGTTTTACGCGGGCGCGGTAGAAGGAAAGTGTGTGTAGGATTCTGTCCTGAGGCGTGTACGTTTACGCGGGACGATGCCGTCCCTGACGAGGTGACGATGCCCGGCCCGACGGGGTGACGATGCCTGACGAGGTCAGAAGACCGTTGGCCTGATGCGTTTTACGCGGGCACGATAGTGGTGGAAAGGTTGAGAATGAGCAAAAATTAGCGGGACGAGTGAAATTAAGAAAGTGACGCGTGGTGTGAGTTGGTGTGTGAGTGTGTTTGTATCGCGTGATGTGATGCTTAATTATGGGGTAAAAACTGTTAGGCATGGTATGGGACGTGCCCAAGTGGGTTTTATCTTATAATTGAGACACGCGCGCATCTGTGCTTCATTGCTGTGGTATATTGGTTGTGTTATTGTCTAACGTGCAGGAACGTGCATGATGGATTCCAGGTAGGGTCGTGTGTGGTTGTTAGCTTGGTTGATTGTCGTGTGTTATGCGTGTTTTCGTCTGGCGGTACGTGAGTGCCTACGTGGGGTTTGGGGTTGTACACTTATTGAGATTCGTCTCACAGTTGTATAACTGCCACTTTCAGACCCCTAGCCTTATACCCGGGAAGTCTGCCTCCTCGTTTTGGAAGTTCGAATAACCGCTTTTGGTGTCGGTGGATTCGCAGGCGATGCCCAAGATATTTCCGGAGGATCGAGTCAGAAGAAATAGGAGCGGAATGGAAGATGGTGATCAGTAGGTTTTCCCTAGGGTATTTTAGGGGTTGTGTAAATCGGGTTGACCCATAAGGAAGTTAAGTTAACCAGACCCTGATATTTTCTTATGACGGTGATTTCGAATATTGGTTTGCTGTATATGTATGTAATATGATGTTTGTATATTTGGGTGCTGTATGAATTTGTGGTTGTTGAATTGGTCTGTAGTTCTACCCCGTTGTCGTCATATTTCTGTCCGGGGTTTTGTTATACGCTTCCGCATGTGGCTCTGATGTTTGGGTTGGGTCGGCGACGTTCCTGGGACGTCGCAACAATTCGACCGCAGCAGGGGATGTCGCGAGCTCGATGGGGGTTCGGGGCGTGACATGAAGACTTTACTATTAGAATTTTGTTGTGCAATTAACTTGATCCCATAGCCGACATCATTGATTCCGTTGTGAAAGCACCAACCCAACATGTCAGATAATAGCTGTTTCTGTAAAGTTACAAGCCAAAGTTGGTGATCATTGTTGAGGAAAACTCCTACTAATTTTGAAGTTGACAAAACCTTCTGTTATTATTGTAAAATCTGATAATTATTCTGAACCATTTTATTCCAGGAACATGTATATGTGTTCTGGAAGTTCATAAAGAAGTTATTCAGACTTTACAAGCTGGAAAAGTAAGTTCTTTGAAGACCCACAGAATCTAAGTTCTGAGATTCAAACGCAGAATTTCTTCAGACGCAGAATTCAGAACGAAACATAACAGCTAGTGATCTGGCATGGATTTCACAGAAGGAAAGTTTTGATTGATTCAATCTTAATCAAATTGATTGACAATCAAATATTACGACAAGAATGCATTACAACGGAAAAAACTCTACTTATGGAAACCAAGATTCTGATTGTATGGCGACCAGAATCAGTGGGATTCAGAATCTGTCATCCAACGGCTACTCAATCCTTAATATACAAATCTGTCCAAGGTGAAGATTGGAAGATGATCCTCTGAAAGCTGTCCAACGGCTAGTTTGGAAGTAGAGGAGTATTTAAGGAGATCAACGAGCAGCAAAAGGATATAACAGAATCAAGAATCAACAAATCCAAAGTCTGAGCATACTCCAATCATTTCTCTTATTGTTCTAAGCCTAAACACTTAGATCTTGAGGGTTACTTTGTAAGAGTGACTGTGTGAGATAGAAAGTCCTATCATACACGAGAGTGATATCACTCAAAATTTGTAAATTCCTCTTGATTACATAGTAAAATTCAGCCGGTAGGCTATAAGCGTGGGAGAGTGGACGTAGGCTTGTTATAAGCCGAACCACTATAAACTTGTGTGCAAATTCTCTATCCCTTATCTCTTACTTTATTTTCTGCACATCAAAAACTTCATCTATATAATCTGTCTTGAATCTGAATTTTATTCAGATTCTTTTGTGATTTGTTTTATTTCCGCATAAATATTTTAAAACTATTTAAGGTCACCTATTCACCCCCCTCTAGGTGATCCCTGCTAGTTACATCAATTGGTATCAAAGTGGGTTGTTTTACTTCTAAGCTAACGATCTACATGGCTAGCTTTGGTGCTCTAGGGCTCATTGAAGGTCAGAGCAACAACAGACCACTATATTTTGATGGCAAGGAATATAGCGTCTGGAAGAATAAGATGAAGGCATTCATAAAGTCAATTGATCATATGCAATGGGATGTCATTATCAAAGGAGTCAAGCCAAAATCTTCTTATTCAAAAGAAAAGGCAGATGCAAACAAATCAGTAGATCCTCCATTATCTCCAACTGAGATTTCTAAAAGAGAAACTTTAGATTCCAAAGCAATTTATTCTCTTTATTGTGCTTTATCTCCTATTGAATATAAAAAATTGCTGCTTGTGAATCTGCTAAGGAAATCTGGGATACTCTCTATATTACTTATGAAGGAACAGATCGAGCCAAGGAAACTCAAATCAATCTTTTGCTTGGTCAATATGAATCCTTCAAACTGAAGCCTGAAGAATCAATTGCTGATATGTATGATAGGTTTACTGACGTAGTAAACGGTCTTGCATATAAAGGACAACCAGTCCCAGATGCATTGAAAGTCAATAAACTACTGAGAGGACTGACAAAGGAATGGGATAACATCAAAACATCTCTTCGTGAGACACAAAGGATCAAGCCTCTATCAATGAATGAGTTAATTGGAACTCTTCAATCATATGAGACTGAGAAACGGAATGAGGAAAATGAAATCAGAGGGAATAAGTCAATTGCATTGAAAACTAACATTGATTCTGATGTAGATTATGAAGATGAAGATGTTGATGATGAAGAATTAGCTCTCTTCGTAAAGAAGTATAAGAGAATGAAAATCAGAGGAAGAAACCTCAAAGGGAAGAAGCCTTTTGAAAATAAGAAGTCTATCGATGAGATAGAGAGATCAAAGGAAGTAATATGCTTTCACTATAGGAAACGTGGACATATCAAGGCTAACTGTCCACTTTTGAAAAAGAAAATCAAATTTAAGAAAGCAAAGAAGGCCTTAAAAGTAGAAACCTGGAGTGACACAGAGTGCGAAGATAGTGATGAAGATATCTCAAATTTCTGTCTAATGGCAAAGTCAGATTCAGACTCAGATTCTGATCCTAAAGTGGAAATCGAGGTAAAACCTTCTGAAATGACTATTGAAGTATCGAATTACATTGATGAATTATGCTTTGAATTTAAGACTGCTCTTAAAAGAATCTCTTCTTTGAAAAAGGAAAATTCTTCTCTGAGGCAACAGGATATTTTACAAAAAGAAAAGATTGATTTCCTTCAAAAAGAATTTTATCAAGTCAAGGAAAGTCGAGATTTTCTTTCCAGAGAAAATACTATTTTGAAAAAGGAAGTTTCAGAAATCACTTCCAAGTTTTCAAAAGGTTCAGAAACCTTGATTTATAAAGGTGATTTATAAGAGAAATCACTTCCAAGTTTTCAGAAATCACTTTCATTCAAATTCCTTACTATAACAAATCTGGTCTAGGATTTATAAAGGAAAGTGACAGCTTGATTGATTTTCCAAAGTCAAGGAGAGATTAAGACAAAGACCTCCTCGACAAGCTTATAAAAATCATTTTAAAAGAAATTTTGTCAAACCTGTTGGGCGAAGTGCTCTCAAATGCTAAAATTGTGGAGATCCACAACATTTTGAGAATGAATGTCCTAAGGTCTGGAGATCTGTTCGAAGAGATTTTGTTAAGACAGCCTATACTAATGCTCAAGGACCCAGATATATTTGGGTACCAAAGAAAACTTGAGGGGTTGTAATTTTTGCAGGTTACCACAAAGAGAAAAAGAAAGTGGTACCTAGACAGTGGATGCTCTAGACATATGACAGGAGATCCAAGCATATTCGTTGATCTACATAGTCTGAATGGTGGAAAAGTTTCCTTTGGAGGAAATACCAAAGGAAAAATAGTTGGTAAAGAAACAGTTGAAATTGGAGAACTTACGATCAATGATATTTCATTGATAAAAAGACTCAACTACAATCTGATAAGCATAAGCCAACTATGTGATACAGGTTTCAGAATAAACTTTCAAGAAAATACATGTTCAGGAACAAGCAAAGACTCTTCTCAAACTTTCACAGGAAGAAGGCATGGCAATATTTATCTTCTTGATGTAAATCCAAATTCCACTCATTGTCTGATCTCAATCAAAGAAGATGAAGATCTATGGCACAGAAGGTTGGGGTATATCAGTATGAAACAAATTTCAAAGATCTCAAACAAGAAACTGGTTCGAGGCTTGCCAGATCTGAAATACAGAAAAATAGAATTATGCAATATTTGCACCCTAGGAAAGCAAGTAAGGAGTTCTTTTAAATCTATACATTATGTTTCCACTAATCGTGCTTTGCAGCTTCTTCATATGGATCTGTTTGGACCAACCAGAACACAAAGTATTGGTGGTAAGAAGTATTATTTAGTAATTATTGATGATTTCACAAGATTTATTTGGGTGTTCTTTCTTGCTCATAAACATGAGGCATTTCATACTTTTCAAAATTTGCAAAAAGAGTTCAAAATAAAAATGGCTATACTATTTCCTGCATTAAAACAGATCATAGGGGAGAATTTGAAAATCAAAGTTTTTCAAATTTTTGTGAGGAAAATGGCTTTCAACATAATTTTTCTACTCCATATACACCAGAACAAAATGGTGTTGTGAAAAGAAAAAATCGTTCTTTGCAAGAAATAGCAAGAACACTGTTGATTGAGAGCAAGATTCCTTTTCATTTCTTGGCAGATGCAGTCTTTACAGCATGTTATATCATTAACGGAGTTTTTCTCAGACCTATTCTCGAGAAAACCCCTTATGAGCTTTACAAAGGTAGAAAGCCCAGTATCTCATATTTTCATGTATTTGGTTATAAATGCTTTATTCTCAAAAATCCAAATGACCGCACTGGAAAGTTTGGTGAGAAAGCAGATGAAGGACTCTTCCTTGGATATTCTACTACAAGTAAAGTATACAAAGTCTTCAACAAGAATTCTCAGATTGTGGAAGAAACAATGAATGTAAGGTTTGAAGAAAATATTCAAACTCACAAAGATGAATCTGAACTACCTTCCAATATTCAAGAGTTAACGGAAGCTCATCAAGAATCTCTAAAGATTGTAGAATCCTCAAAAGAAAAAAAAAAGATACAATCCAGACTCAATCAGAAAATTAAGAGTCTGCAGATATTTAGAAGGAAAGATTTGACAAAAACTGGAAACATAAATCCAGTCATCCGAAGAACCTCATCATTGGAGAAATAGAAGATGATATCAAGACTAGATCCAAACAAAAGCACAACATCAGCAACTTGGCATTGATATCAGAAATAGAACCAAAAGAAGTTGGAGAAGTCTTATCAGATGAAAGTTGGACAGAAATCATGCAGGAAGAACTTCATAAGTTCAGAATCAATGAAGTATAGGAGCTTATGCCAAGACCCAAAAACCATCCAGTAATTGGAACAAAATTGGTGTTCAGAAACAAACTGGATGACAAAGGGAAAGTCATAAGAAACAAAGCAAGACTGGTTGCAAAAGGCTATTCTCAAGAAGAAGGCATAGATTATGATGAAACATATGCACCAGTTGTAAGGTTAGAAGCCATTCGGCTATTATTAGCTTATGCTTGTTTCCATAACTTTAAATTGTTTCAGATAGACGTGAAAAGTGCCTTCCTAAATGGATATATTAAAGAAGAAGTTTATGTGGATCAACCACCTGGTTTCGAAGAATCAAGGAAGACTGATTATGTCTACAGACTCAAAAAGGCCCTTTACGGTCTGAAATAGGCACCTAGAGCATGATACGAAAGGTTAAGTAACTTTCTTCTGTAGAATGATTTCACTAAAGGTAAGGTTGATACAACTTTGTTTGTTAAGAAAAAGGGTAAGGATTTTCTACTTGTTCAAATTTATGTTGATGATATAATCTTTGGATCTTCTAATGAATCGCTTTGCAAGGAATTCTCTAAAAATATGCAAAACGAGTTCGAGATGAGCTTGATGGGAGAACTAACATTCTTTCTTGGCTTACAAGTGAAACAAACCAAAGATGGTACATTCATTTGCCAAGAAAAGCATGCTAGGGAGATTATCAAGAAATTTGGTATGCAAAACGGCAAGAAAACAGACACTCCAATGTCCCAAATATCCAAACTGGACAAGGATGAACATGGTAAAAAGGTGGATCAGAAGGTATACAGAAGCATGATAGGTTCACTACTGTATCTTACTGCATCTAGACCTGACATACTTTTTAGTGTTTGTATGTGCGCAAGATTTCAATCAGATCCAAAGGAGTCGCATCTCTCTGCAGTAAAAAGGATAATCAAATACATTGGAAATTATCTAATGCTAGGTCTTTGGTATTCCAAAGATTCAGATTTTATACTTACTGGTTATTTAGATGCTGATTTAGATGGATGTAAAGTGGGCAGGAAAAGTACTACAGGTACATGTCAACTGCTTGAAAATATGTTGGTATCCTGGTACTTAAAGAAGCAAAATACAGTCGCACTTTCTATAGCAGAAGCAGAATATGTAGCGTTGGGAAGCTGCTGTGCACAGATTCTGTGGATGAAGCAGCAGTTGCGAGACTTTGCTGTTGAAGAATCTAGTGTTCTAATCAAGTGTGACAACACAAGTGCTATTAATTTGTCCAAAAATCTTATTCTTCATTCACGAGCAAAGCATATTGAAATCAAGCATCATTTCATTAGAGATCATGTTCAAAATGGCGATGTGAATATTCAATTCATTGATTCTAAGAATTAATTAGCTGATATATTCACAAAACCTCTTGACAAATCTTCATTTGAGTATATTAGAAACAAACTGTGCATTACTTATCCATTCTCTCGAAGTGTTTAACAGTCAGGAATTTTTCATACTCAAGTGCTCTCGGTCTGAACATTTTTCAGACTCTCAATTAACGGTACGTACATAGTTTAAAGTTTGGCGGGAATATTTTTGGCAGAATATTTTCACATTTGTTAATTTAGGAAACAAATCAGGTACGTATCCTAATTTATTTGATTAATTGTGCTTAAAATATTATCATGAGATTGTCCTGATCTTTTATGCTTCAGAAAGTATATTTCCTTCCTACTTGTTCAGGCTTATTTTTTACTTTCTAAAAATAACCTTGTCTTTCTAAAACCCTTCCTTCTCATTTATAAACCTGTCCATCACTTTTCAAAACCCTATCAGTACGATTCTCTTTTCTCAAAACCTTCCGATATTAAGAAACTCTCCTTGTCTTCCTTCTCTAAAGATCGAAACTTTTTGCTCCAGAAGTGATCAAAATACCGTTCAAAAGAAGATCTTCACGCATTCTGAACCAAGACTCTAAATCTACTGCACCGGCGGAGTTTATGGAAATTTCAGATACAGAATCAGAACTTCATGAAGAATCTATTGAAGCGACACCACCTCGTCAATCGTCGCCTCCCAAAGCTTCTAGGATCAAACTGGCATCTCTCCTACTCTAACTTATCCAGAAGATCAATAATTCTGCACAAGATCATTATCAATTGCCTGAAGCCCAAGGCAGCCTCCAAAACTAACCTATCCAAATCAGAAATCAAGCTCATCTGGGCTATCTTGAAAGGTCAACTTTTTTCTCTTCTTCATATCATCATCTTCCATATGTACAGGACATTGCAGAAGGACAAAGGACAACTGTCATATGGTGCTTTAATTTCTAGAATTTTCATGTTTCTACAAAGATCGATTCCTGATGAATTGCGCAAAAACCTTGTTCCATGTATGTTTGTTGGAGAAAGAATGCTCTCCAAAATGAAACAGTTTGATGATGTGAAGAAAAGAATCAAAGGAAAAGAGACTCATCAATCTGAATCAAAGTCTGCTGAAAAGTCAAGTATCAGAAAGACAGGGTAGAGAAAAGGGGTAGGATCAACAAGCAAGAAGACAGATTCTCCAATTCCATTAAAGGTGTATAGCAAGAAAAGAAAAATTCTTCTGCGTGATGAAAGTGATGAAGCAGAAGTAGAACATATTGATATAGGTTATGCTGATGCTCCAGAACATGTTTCTGAATCAACTCCAAAGGTTTCAAAACCAACCTCTACAGAACATGTTTCTGAAGATCAAGCACCTGTTCAGGGAGAAAATCCAGAAGAAGCAACCATGGGGTTCAATCAGTCTGAGCCAGTTAATGTCCAAGAACAGCCTTCAAAAAATTAGAACATCCTCTCTATTCTGCTCGAAATTAAGGACAAGCAAGCTGCCCTAGAACAAGACATGAAGAATCTAAAGAAAATTGTTGAGGAAAACTACAACACTCGACAACTCCAAGCAGCAGCAAACAAAGCAGAACTTGAGGAAGCCATTACTCTATGCTCATCCAACATGGATAAGGCTGTGGGTCAATGCAGTTCGAAGATTGAGGAAGCTGTTTCAATATTGGAAAATTTTCAACTGATTCGCATTCCTTCAAAATCATAGCCTATTCTCAAAACATTTCTTTCAAAGTCATATTTCTTTCAATTGGTCTGTAATTTAACTAACATTTCTTATTAGACTGGTTGATTATTCAATATAAATGCTTTATACACTCTATTATTGCCTTTTTGCTGATGACAAAAAGGGGGAGAATTTATTTGGTGCAGATCATATACCGGTTATATACAGAGGAAGCAAAGACACAGATATCAATAGAGTTTGCTCTATCAATTTCAATCTGTGATCCATGTGCTATATATGCTTATTTACTTCTAATTAATTTCAAATTGATTCAATCTACAGGAAAGTTTTGTCACCATCAAAAATGGGGAGATTATTGAGGAAAACTCCTACTAATTTTGAAGTTGACAAAACCTTCTGTTATTATTGTAAAATCTGATAATTATTCTGAACCATTTTATTCCAGGAATATGTATATGTGTTCTGAAAGCTCAGAAAGAAGTTATTCAGACTTTACAAGCTGGAAAAGTAAGTTCTTTGAAGACCCACAGAATCTAAATTCTGAGATTCAGACGCAAAATTTCTTCATACGCAGAATTCAAAACGAAACATAACAGCTAGTGATCTGGCATGGATTTCACAGAAGGAAAGTTTTGATTAATTTAATCTTAATCAAATTGATTGACAATCAAATATTATGACAAGAATGCATTATAACGGACAAAGCTCTACTTATGGAAACCAAGATTCTGATTGTATGGGCGACCAGAATCAGCGGGATTCAGAATCTGTCATCCAACGGCTACTCAATCCTTAATATACAAATCTGTCCAAAGTGAAGATTGGAAGATGATCCTCTGAAAGCTGTCCAACGGCTAGTTTGGAAGTAGAGGAGTATTTAAGGAGATCAACGAGCAGCAAAAGGATATAACAGAATCAAGAATCAACAAGTCCAAAGTCTGAGCATACTCCAATCATTTCTCTTGTTGTTTTAAGCCTAAACACTTAGAACTTGAGGGTTACTTTGTAAGAGTGACTGTGTGAGATAGAGAGTCCTATCATACACGAGAGTGATATCACTCAAAATCTGTAAATTCCTCTTGATTACATAGTGAAATCCAGCCAGTAGGCTGTAAGCGTGGGAGAGTGGATGTAGGCTTGCTATAAGCCGAACCACTATAAACTTATGTGCAGATTCTCTATCTCTCATCTCTTACTTTACTTTCTGCACATCAAGAACTTCATCTATATAATCTGTCTTGAATCTGAATTTTATCCAGACTCTTCTGTAATTTGTTTTATTTCCGCATAAATATTTTAAAACTGTTTAATGTCACCTATTCACCCCTCTCTAGGTGATCCCTGCTAGCTATATCAACCATTCCCGGACATTTCCCAGGAAGCAGCAATGACTGAAGAGGGAAGTTAGTTTGTTAATGACAACCTTAGCGAGAATGGTTTTCCCAATTACTGTTCCATCAATTAGCACAAAGCGCATGACCCCCAAATCCATGTCCAACAACTTCACAAGGGCTTTCACCCGACTGTCCATTCCAACTAAATGCTTGGTGACATATTTGTCTTTAATCTTGAGATTCATCAAAACTCTTGTATCACTGATTTATGAATTTCAATGCCTGCCACATTAGTGAATCTTCTAAGTGGAAATCGTAAAAGATAACCTCAGGACACTCAATAATTGGTTGCAATCAACCTGGCTAGTATTGCTTATTGAAGCGACTAGTGCATCAAAAGGAAGAGACATCCCTATGATTTAAACAGATAATCATTTATCGAATACTGTGAGCTTTTTTTAAGCATTTGCATAGGAAATGATAGCACTTCCAACGGGCAATTGATATGGATGGATGGGAAACTTGCTCCAATGCCATGTAAAAATCTATCGAACAGGAGAAAGAGAAGGTAACTTTTAAGTAGGTACTCCACAATTTACGAACACAAAGATATATAAAACTAGATCTATCAATGAAAGATGTAGAGAAAGAACACAAAAATATGAAAGAAGTACCCCTTGCACTTATTGACCCATCTCCCCACTCTAAACTTACCAAAAAGAAACACAACTTTGACTGAATACCTAACCGGTTCTTGCTTTATTTGGTTTGGATGAATTACATGTTTGATTCTGTTACCAAAATAGTTTGCAAAACACACAACCAACATCGTTCGAAGCACTTTGTAGGAATTCCAAGCCTTGATTCCTTCGATCGGAAAGAATTTCATGGTAAAGCTATAATTTCGAAAAATTTGCTGACTTGAAAAATGATGTGTCAATCCACATCATTGTTTTAGCCCAATTAATGCTGACATGGCAGTCCTCATCAAAAATATGCACATGACATGGCGTTCGCATAGCGGAAAGACCACATGGAGCGTATATTTAAAAATTTAGGGATTTGATTGAACAAAAAAAATAGTTCATACACCATACTGAATATAGAAGAAAAGTTCAATGACCGTTCACGTCATTACCTATATAAATAAGTGCAGCTCTATTGAATGATGTTACCAAACTTATTTACAGAGAAAACAATGACAATGATAAAACATTTCGGCCACGTAAACTATCAAATTTGCTAGTGCTTTCATTTTTTTTTATGGACTTATATCAACTAATGCTTTTGCAGGTATAAGGTGGGAGTTTGCCATTAGAATTTTACACAACCTTACAGTTCTTCTTCATGCGAGTGAAATTAGAGTACATTTGAAGTTGCTGAGATGAAGAAAAGTAGTGTTGCACCTGAGATGCTAGATGTAATCTTGTATATTCTAAAACAAATACCATGATAATGAACAAGCTTGCGTCAAGGCTGTGACATGAAAATCGATCGATCTAGGTGAAGTTGACAGGCTTCTTAATTATGTTAATCCACTTAGAAAAAGATTTGGATAGTGATATGCTGGGTTTTGATACAAACAATCTTGGAGATGATAACGATGTGATGATCGAAGCTGATCCTCCATGGACGGATACTAGATCCATTTTCTAAGGTTGGTTTGTAATTTGCTTGTTACATGAGAAACAATAAATTCGGGAAAAGTACTAAATAAGTCCTAAACCTTTTAAGAAAATGCCAATTTAGTCCTAAACCTTTTGATATAGTGCCAATTCAGTCCTTTTGGCCATATTTTGCTGACGTGGACGTCAGCCGACCGGCCACCGGTCACTGGAGCTGACGTGGACAAAATTTAATAATATTTTAATTTTTTTTTCTTTTTTTCTTCTTTTTTTTTTCTTCTCCCTCTTCCTCCAGCCGGTCGCCGGAGCGGCGATCGGCCGGAGGCCAGAGGTCGGCAAGGTCGGGCCTCGCCCAGTCGCCGGCGAGGCCCGACCTCACCAAATCCGGCGAGGTCGAGCCTCGCCAAACCATGGCAAGGCTCACCTTCGCCGTTGCCGTTGAGGGCAAGCCTCGCCAGTGGCCGTTGCCGGTGAGGGCAAGCCTCGCCAGTGGCCGACGTGGCTCACCCGAGGCCGGCGAGGTCGACCTCGTCGGCCTTTGGCTTCCGGCCGGTCGCTGCTCCGGCGATCAGCTGGAGGAAGAGGGAGAAGGAAAAAAAAAGAAAAAAAATTCAAAAAAATAATAAAATTTTATTAAATTTTATCCACATTAGTTCTAGTGACCGGTCGCCGGCCGGCCGACATCCACATCAGCAAAATCCGGCCAAAAGGACTGAATTGGCACTATATCAAAAGGTTTAGGACTAAATTGGCACAAAAAATAGGTTTAGGACTAAATTGGCACTTTCTCAAAAGGTTTAGGATTTATTCAGCACTTTTCCCCAATAAATTCAGTTCAGCTCATTGCACAGTCATAAGTTATTTACTAAACTATATACATTAAAAGGTTCGACTCACTAATCAAAATTTATGCAAGTTCGAAGACTTGGTTTAACAGATTAAAAGTTCGAGGACTTGATCAGGAAAGTCCATGAGTCCAAAGACATAAAAGTAAAGGTTTTCCCACAAGGAATGATGTTCAATGTTCTTTGTTAATTGCCAATGATATGTCAAGAGGTTTTGTTGAGCTAAAGGTGTAGCAGTGTGCATGATCACATTTAGATTGGAAATAATAGAGAAATGAAATGAACATTAAAGTGAAGGACAGCTACACAAATATTTACGTGGTTCGCAATTTTGCCTCCGTTCGAGAGTGGACAGCGAGTGTTTCAATATTATCACTAGGAATTACGAGAGAATTAAATTAGAATTCTCTTTTCGTTGAAACCCAATTACGATTTCACTGTAGAACAGATGATCATAGAGGGTGTTTCCCAAAGGTATAAAAGAGTATGAAAACCTCATACACTTGCTACTATCCTGTATAACTGTATCCAGTACATCAAATCACAAGATAAACTCGAAATTAATCAAATAAATTCTGTTCATCATCAAAATATTTTACTAGTTAAAGATATGAACCATGAATTAGTCAATGAACATGACACACTCTTCTCAGGAATTTTGTCTTGTCACTGCTCCAACTGGATGAGGCCTGAAAGCAGTGGACATTCCAATGCTGTACCAACTTGCACATTCTAAAATCGTGCAGCTGCAGAGCTTCTTCACGTCTTTTCGCAGATTCAGACATTGGTTGGATCTTGCATGTTCTTGTCCCTTCATGTAGAGCTCGAAGCACGAACGTACAAAGACCAAACAAGCTAGAAAAACAGAGGAAACTTACAACGTTGCAGTCACTAATCCAATAAGACAGAAGACCAATTTAATTAAATCGAGATTTGGGGTTTTGCCGGGTTGAATGAGCAGTTAATCCAGGGGAAGGAACAAATGCAGGAGAAGCAAAAAAACCAGCGGAGCGCAAAGTCGCTGTGATGGTGGGTACAAAAGAAACCGAATGGGGAAGTTGGACGGAAACTGCGTGTCGTGTGGGGTGAGTTTAGTGTGATGATGGATTGGTTTGAAATGAACTGGGCGGGACCCAAGTGAAAGGGGGAGCTTTGTGTCTTTACCAGAAAGACGGACCAAAGAGAAAGTTGAAAGGGGCTTCTCACCGGCCGCTCAGTGCCAATTTACAGTGCCTTGCCAAAAATGATGACGATTGATCTTTTTCTCCTTTCTTTTGTCTTAATGATACGACGAAGAGCCGATCTTTCGGTTCGACTGATTCTTGTGGATATACATAAATCGCCCCATCCACCCGCATCGAATAAGACAAGTGCTCATAATGTGATCATTATGACTCTCAAGGTCATTTTGAATAGGAGACATTGTAATTTGAATATGAAATCTATCGAATTAAAACCTTTTGAAGGCAAAGCATCACTAAACGACAAAAGAAAAAGGTAAAGCACCATTATAAGTTCGTCACTTGAGTACATGGATTCAAGAAAAGCTCCATTTTACTTTCGAAAATAACCTCGAGATAGTACATGTCATGAGCACCAAATGACACGTGGAAATTAAACTCTACATAAAATGCGTGCGAAATGAGGAATCCACATAATAAAAAAATGCCCTCTTGCCCCGGACCCCCTCTTTATAATCCCCTCTCCCTCTCTCCCTCTCTCCCTCTCTCAATGATCTCTCTGTTCTTCTCCCTCTCTCTTCATCTTCACGTTAGAGAGGGAGGGAGAGAGAGAGAGAGGAGAAGGGTGCTGTGCTTAGTATGAATTCGGGTGGGGTATCAGCCTTCATCCAGATTGTCAGAAAAGGATGAACGTAGAGAAAAAGCAATTCCTCATGTTTTTCTCCTGAGAAGGACGGAATGACCGCAACGCCCTCCGGCGCGAAGCCTTTGGATTGGAACTCCAATTGCAGCGGGAAGGTCATTGGCGCCCGACTGTCAGGTGAGGAGCACAGTCACAATGTGAACCCGGTTTTCCCGTGGGAACCAGTTTCCTTATAGAATAGTGTAAGAAAAGGCAGACAGTAAGGAGCCAGGCAAAAATTTTCAGTCACAGATAGAAACTTTTGATCCTCTTTGTCGCACTTGTTTTGAATTTCTCATTGTTTATGTACACCCAATGCTTGTGTTTCTAACAAACAAGTAGAGAGCTAATCAGTCGAGAACACGATATGGCTCCGTGTATGTATCTTTCTTCTTTGCAATCTGGAAGGTTTTCAATGTGACAATAGCATATTGGAGTCGATAGTCTGCATCGCTCCTTTCGATCGTGTGATTAGTGGGTTGCAAATCGTAGTGCTGGCAAATTGCTAATTGAGCGTGCCGCAGAATTTAAGGAAATAATGATGTTACTATTAGACGAGATCAAGCGATGGATGTTTTGCTTAATCCGCAAGAGAGTGGATTCGTCGAGCTTCGTCCATCTGTCAGCTGTTCTCTCATTGCTGGTAGATGATCGGTTTCTCCTCCGTGCTTCTGATTCTTTCTTCTAATGTCACGTACCGAAGAACTGTTGTCTGTTGAGCTCATTTCTGTTTTATCTGTTTTTGATTAATAGAAAACGTTGCTTCCCTAGTAAACCGAATGAAGCAGACAATACGGCTCATCTTTAGGTCCTTAATTCGCCGGCAAACTTGACGTGCGTTCTCCTTTTTTGTTCTTTTGCCCACATTGTGATGTTAACATTTTCGTCCAATCAAATGAATCTTCTGCTGGCTTATATGCTGCAAATCTTTTCTCATGGGACATAAGTATTCGGATCATGAGAATTCAATGAAGCACAAATGGCTAATGCATGGGTCGGCCAACGTCTATCCTGTAGTTCAAATCTTCTCCATCTTTTTGTTAATTGATTGTCTGATCTATCACAATGAAATTCTGTGTGTTAGTTTATTTCTTTCCTGCTTAATTGCTCATAACATCTAGTATCATTAGTAATGTATCGTCGATCTTACCGCATTAAGAAACACGGGGTCTGAAAGTTCTAACCTCCACCTGATCAATAATGCCATTAATCTTACATTTGTACGAGATGGAGACGCATTTGAATGGGTCCAAATCGTATCTCATCCTTATCGAAAGAAAAAAAATTCAATTATTTCTGCTAAGCAACATATATGAAAGCTCTGAGGCAGACCTCAAAATTGGAATTCCTGGGTACCATACAGTGGGAGGTTTAGCTTTCCATAATTGCGTGTTCTCTTCGCTTTGCCTTCAGAAACAAGCAAGTCGAGCGATTAATTTAATCAGGCAGCGGCATGCGAGTGCAATGGAACGTGCAAACAGAAAGAACATAAGGCCGAACTTGTCAGTCAGGAAATGCTGTGTAAAAGTGGGCTTCGCTTGTCTCGTTGTTGTTAAAAATAATGTCAAGGTGCCTTGGGAGTTCTTCTTTCTTTGCTAGCAATTTGGTCTTTGGAATCCAGTCCTACATTTCGTCAATGGGTTGGCTAATCAAGATCAAAAGCCCGAGCACAGGGAATTAATTAATGATTTTGTAATCCCTTTGTTTGGTTTTCATTTCATGATTGTGAGTATCTTCACACTCAGGTGAGGTCAAAGAATGCGGCGAATTTGTTTTTAAGTTGTCTCGTTTTCGAACGATTGAAAAGGGAGACACTTTCAAGCATGCGTGTAGATCCTGAAGATTAGATAACCACGAACTGTGTACTTTATTAGCATACCCAGAGTTTGATTAAATCGATCTGGTGCACCGGGCACTCGAGGGGACCGTCCGATAGATAAATCCGACCTGTTTCGACGATATTTATGTGTAGAGTGCCCGAGAAATCGATGTTTAATTTACACTCTTTCTTGGAGGGGAGAGCATACGCCACATGCATCTGCTAATTACTCAGTGCTGTGGCTGGTCTCCAGACAATTGAATTTTAGTCTGTGGTTGCAAAGCCTCCATACCTTTTTACTGTATCCCTTCCCGTAGAGTAGAAACTTGAGAGGATCATGCCCATGCTTATAGCATAGCCAAAATGCAGGAACATAATGGGAGAGAACCTAAAAGTACCAGTAATGGAGAGTTCGAGTCAAGCAAAACTTGCAACTCAAAGAGTGCAATCTGTTACAGCAAATCTCTCATGGAGTTTTAGCGGTTATACACCAGACATTGAAAAATTAGAGAGAGACATAAATTCCAAACTAAACCAAACTATTGGTTAGTTAAGGTGGGGCCGATTCATTTGAACAGTTTGCATCTAAGCACTCGGACATACAATAGTGAAGTCAAGAACAAACCAAAAGGAGAATACAGCAAAGAATAATCACCTCTAGGACCTCTCTATGGCATCGGTATTATTGTGCCAATAGTGTACTATTGTTTGCAAATGCAACAATCCTGATATTACCGAAACGCCAAGGTTGACGCATTTCTAGAGCTAGGATTTAGATCCCGTCTGCCATGTTTCAACAAGGTGTAAGAAAGCATGAAACCAAAAACCATTCTGAAGGGTATTTGCTAGACCGTCAGTATGCTAGAGAACTTAATTCTTGACCTGCATTTAGGTATGAATTTATCCTGCTAACCTTTAGGAATCTCAATAGCAAGTAGAGAGAGGTATGAGCTTTCGAATGATTCTGCTCATCTTTCTCATGTGGTTGAGAGGGACCTACAGTCGACTCTATAGGCTTATGGACACTAGCTCTCGCCTGCGCAAGAAATGCAAGATCTAGTTCATACTTATCTGAGGGCTCCTTCATTGCCAAATATCTATAGAACCCAATCACAGCATTGACTGTGACTGATATCCACTAAACAATGTCAGAGAATGAGATAAATTGCTTGAACCAACTCCAGAAAAGGGAAAGGAAATGTTGACAACTGAAAAAACATGCTTTCTATATGATCCATAGTTAATTATGTGCAACCCAAGAACAAGACACATTGAATAGGAAATGTGCACTCATAATGGATGGCAAGCGTCGGATCCCAAAAATTGGCATTATTGAAAGATGCAAAGGTTACTGAGAGAGAAACACAGAGAAAGCAAAACTTGCAGAAAACATTCCAGAAGGATGGATCTGGAACTGATCGGATTCGAGCACAACCATACATCTGGTAAATATTCCTGATGAAGATGAATTTTATCGTTGGCTGAAGTTCAATCGATTTAATTGTCCACCCAAACCATATTTCTTGACATCCTTCTAACCGGAGATCCTAAAGCACCATCAAGACAAACTCGACCTTGACATCCTTCTAACCCATAAGCACAGATTGCTGCATTCTCACAGTAAATCAATTGTCCTAATCACAAATCACGATGTGCTGAAACAAACACAAATAGCCAATTGAGAATCCACATGCAAACAGCTTATCACCACAGCTTCCCCCCTCAACCTAATATGGAAAAGCAGACGAGAAATCACAGTATTTGGTGTCCAAACCATTAAGACACGAAAAGAATTACAGTTGCCTTGCCCTTTTATGAGCAAAACAAAGGTTCTCATCTAAGATGTGAGATGACAAGCTAAAGCTCCCACATCACATCCTCCTCCTTTAGAACACTGTTCTGAAGACCCCAAACATAAATCAAGATAAAATAGATAAGAGATGTGCCACGGAAGCTTCAATACCAACAGTCTTTTCTATCTTCCGATTCCCAGTTATGTGCCCAAGTCACCAAATGATACGAGCTCTGCAAGGTAAATTTTGTGCTTAGTAACCACAAGATATTTATCCACATGCCCGGTCACACATAATTCATATAAGTTCATGGAACCAAGGAGATCCCTAGGTAGGGGCGGCAATATTGGATGCTATAGAAACATGAAACCGAACAAGGAAAATCTTAGATATTTGGATTTTGCATGACAAACACTACCTGAAACTCACAAAACTTGACACATTCTAACCCCTTACTACTAACAGAACAATCAGTCATCATAATGAATACAACCTCTTTTTTGGCAGACACAACCATAACAGATTGAGACAGTTGCCACCATGACTCCTAGAAAATTGAAGACACAATTTAATGCTATTATAAGAAGGTCCTTTTCATCGTTGACTACTACGCATGTTTTTTTTTTTTGGTTAGGGGTGAAGAGAAAATCATTAGTGCAAACTGCACACTCATGTACACGATGAATGACAAAAAGAAAGAACAGTACTTACATTGCAATTTTGGACGTGCTGCAGCAGCAATCACCGCGTCATTCTTAGATGAATCAGTTGTTCTATCAGCAGGTTTAAGAATTTGAAACGAGCACACTAAGTTTTCATCCACATTCAACATTGCACCAAAGTTGTTATATAGACCGCAAAAATTGGGAGCAGAAAATATGGTCACCAGTTGACTATCGGCAAAGAATTCATAGCCATCTTTAACAACCTGTGACAAGAATCATTAATTATGCTGCTGTTTCTGTGGTTAAAGGCACCAAAAGAAGAAATCATTAGCATATCATTAACCTGGCTGCCACGACAAACAAGGTCCAGATCATGCTTTTTCAAGAATTTAGACACTGTATCTGGGCCAAAGGTATATGAGGAGCCTCGATCTTTCATTGCCCAGCCTTTGACATCCTTTTCAGGATCTGACCAAAGCAAGTCAAAGAGTAGACCATAATCTGGAACATCACTCGGGCGTGGCAAGCCTCTAATTTGATCCAGATTTGTTAACTTTGGGGAAAGGTGTAACAGCCCGAATTTCGATGTAATTTTCGGGATCAATGAAACTGATATTATTTCGCATTTCATTTTAGTAAGTTTCACCCAGAGCTGATCACTCTCGGGATACTAACCAACGAGGTATGGCTAACTAGAAAATGGTACGTGGACCAGGGACCCTATCGTGAAACAGACACCAATCACGAGAGACGCTGAGGAAATATTTTGGGCCAACGTGGGCCGATCTTAGGAAAGAGTAATGGATTGGATTTGGCCAAGGCCAACGGTGTACGATTGGGACGCAGGTGATTCTGCAAGACCAAAAGTGCACGTGGTCAACCAGTCCTAAACTTGAACCTAATGATTGTGACATATGGAACTAATGGTAATTCCTCATTCTCTCAATGATTAAGATCATCACGATATGGATAACTCTAGGTCGATACGCGTAACCTCTAAACAGCCGCCCGTTAGTAGTGGTGGCCACGGTTCGGAACCGATCGGTTCCGGTTCGGAACCGGCGGTTCCGGTTCGTGGCCAAGTGTGAACCGGAACCGGAACCTCCTCTGGCGGTTCCGGTTCCGGGTTTGAACCGCCCGGTTCAGGGCCGGTTCCGGTTCGGAACCGGTTCCGGGCCGATTCCGGTTCGAAACCGGTTCCAGGCCGGTTCCGATTTTTTTTCTATTTTTTTTCTTTTCCTTTTCGTTTTCTTTTTTTTCTTCCTCCGCGGCCGGCCATAGCCGGGGTCGGCGCGGAGGTCGGCGGCCTCAGGCGAGGCGGCCCTCGCCGGCGTCGGGCGAGGCCGGCCCTCGCCGGCGTCGGGCGAGGCCGGCCCTCGCCGGCGTCGGGCGAGGCCGGCCCTCGCCGGCGTCGGGCGAGGCCGGCCCTCGCCGGCGTCGGGCGAGGCCGGCCCTCGCCGGCGTCGGGCGAGGCCGGCCCTCGCCGGCGTCGGGCGAGGCCGGCCCTCGCCGGCGTCGGGCGAGGCCGGCCCTCGCCGGCGTCGGGCGAGGCCGGCCCTCGCCGGCGTCGGGCGAGGCCGACCTCGCCCGACGCCGGCGAGGTCGAGCCTCGCCCGACGCCGGCGAGGTCGAGCCTCGCTAGATCTGGCGAGGCTCGACCTCGCCGGCGTCGGGCGAGGCTCGACCTCGCCGGCGTCGGGCGAGGCCAGCCCTCGCCTGGGCTGGGCGAGGCCGACCTCGCCCGACGCTGGCGAGGTCGAGCCTCGCCGGCGTCGGGCGAGGTCGAGCCTCGCCGGCGTCGGGCGAGGCCGGCCCTCGCCGGGGCTGGGCGAGGCCGACCTCGCCCGACGCTGGCGTCGCGAGGTCGAGCCTCGCCCGACGCCGGCGTCGGGCGAGGCCGGCCTCGCCCAGC
This sequence comes from Syzygium malaccense, assembly GCA_031216405.1. Classification (NCBI taxonomy): domain Eukaryota; kingdom Viridiplantae; phylum Streptophyta; class Magnoliopsida; order Myrtales; family Myrtaceae; genus Syzygium; species Syzygium malaccense. Next base: position 10,869,611 of record CM062260.1, on the reverse strand, counting down.
CCAGGTGAGGGCCGCCCTCGCCCGACGCCGGCGAGGGCGGCTCTCGCCCGACGCCGGCGACCTCCGCGCCGGCCCCGGCCATGGCCGGCCGCGGAGGAAGAAAAAAAATATAATATAAATTATAATTTTAAAAAACAGAAACAAGAAAAAAAGACAAAAGAGAAAAAGGAAAAACAGAAAAGGAAAAGAAAAAGAAGAAAAACAGAAATGAAAATAAAAAAAATTTAAAAAATACTATTCTTGTGAATTGTGATAGAACATTATTCAATATAAATTGTGATTAAAATACAAATTGTACTCAAATTTGATGACAAAAAGACAAGAGAGAAAGAGAGGGCTTCAACTTCAACTTAATAAATTTTCATTAAGCACGTTACAATTCGTTACAACGATCTTAAAAAAAAAGGAGTACAATATATATACCATAAAATCATCCCAAAACCTAAGCATTCCGTGCGTAGTGGACCAAAGGTCACATATCGTCGGATTATATTTCGGTTTCCCTAAGCTCACGTGGGCGTGTACCCGGTATGAGAAACAAGAGTTCCCGAAATATTTGCCAACTCCAATAGTTCTTTTACCCTCAATCGTCACTACCCGTTTCAGTACCGATACTGGTAGCGGTAGTATCTCCGTCGTTAAAGAATTTGGATTCATTATTCCGATCTATCTCTTGTTGCCGGTATTGAGCCTTCGTCCAATCAGCAACACAAGCTTGCATCTCCACTGATTCTGGATCTAATCTTGAACGATGTTCGTTCAAAATATTACCTCCGGCACTGAATGCTTGTTCGACCGCAACTGTGGAACAAGGGGTTGAAAAAATATGTTTTGCAATAAGAGAAAGGATTGGGTATTGGCTTGTGTGCCTCTTCCACCAATCCAAAATTAAAAAATCTGTACCACCTTCGGCTTCAGTAAACTCAAATAAAATGGTTAGATAACTCTCTAATTCAGAAATATTTCCCATTACTCCCTTTTGTTTTTTTTGTCTATGTAATAAAAGTTTGTAGCCTCTACTAATTTTACCTGTATTGTCATTTTGTATCTCCGTAGATTGAGAAGATCCAATATCACATAAATTATATTTAGTATAAAATTCATTATATAATTCTATTATTACGTTTTTAACCTCACGTACGATGGTTGTAATATTTGGCGTGTCATAATGTAAACATTGATAATATACACGCAAAAAATCATTTAAGCCATCCAATTTGCAACGTGGATCAAAAACACAAGCAACTAAATAAATCATGGGAATTTCACTATAATAATGAAGCCATTTCATTTTCATTGCAACTATAGTATGTTGTAATTCAACATCATTTTCATATTCATCAAAAGTTCCGACAATATTAGTACACTCTACTAAAAATAAATGTGTAGTAGGATAATAAACACCGGACAAAGTATAAGTTGCATCATTAAAAACCTTTAAAACATCTAAAATTTTTTGGCAAATATGCCACTCTTGTGGGTATAAATTAATATGAGGTATATTATTAGAAATGAATGCACATAATAAATCTTTATATGGTAAAGATTCATTAAGTAAGTGGAAAGTAGAATTCCAACGAGTTGGAACATCTCTTGAAAATTTTTTTGGCTTTGCCTGATTTTCTCTACAAAATTGACCCCATTCTTTCATTTTTTTGGGATGTTTCCATAAAAATTGAATCGCCGTTTTTATTGGTTGAAGAAAAATATCAAGAGTTTTCAAACCATCTTGTACACATAAATTTAAAACATGACAAGCACATCTAATGTGAAAAAATTTTCCGCCAAAAGCAGGTTTACAAATATTTTCTAACTCGGCAATTGAAGCGGTATTTGCTGCGGCATTATCAAAACCAATTGAAAAAGTTTTGTTAAGCAAATAATATTCTTCTAAAACTTGCCTAATTATTCTATAAATATTATTTGCCGTATGATGATCATCGAAAACTCTAAATGCAATAATTCTTTTTTGAATAGTCCACTCGTCATCTATCCAATGACATGTTATGCCCATGTAAGAATGATTTTGCCAATGATCACTCCAAATATCACTACCTATATGCACGCATCCATTAAATTGCATAAAAAAGTTTTTTAAATCTTTTTTTTCATTTTTGTAAAGATCTTTAATTTGTCGTTTAATTGAATTTCTAGGAACACGTTTTGCTTGTGGAGCACATGCTTTTTGTACAAATTCATTAAAACCAAATCTTTCTCCAAAATTAAATGCTAAATGCTCAACGGAAATAAATTTGCCTAATTTTTCCTTATAAGTTTTTTCATTAAAACGAAATAAAGGGGAAGTGTTAGGATTGACGTACCCGGAAATTTATTGTTGCCCAATATCGATTCCCGTTTCGGTTGGATGTTTGCTTCTAAGATGTCGTTTAAATGTTCCATATCCTTGTCCACCTGTATGTTTATATATTTTTCCACAATATTTACAAATTATATCATACCTTTTTTGACCGATATCAAACCTTTCCACTTTCGTGAAGTGATTCCAAATGTCAAATGTAAATTCCCGTTCCGCTTCCTTTGTTGTAGATATTTCGGCAGGAGGATGAAAACTTTCTTGCGTCGGGACGTGCTCCACATCAGGAAAAATGTTGATTCCATCATCTTGAAAATCTGCATATTCACGAGGATCAAAAGAATGATGGGATTCCGTCGCGATATTCTTACCTTTGTCAGTTGACACTCGACTTCCACTTGCCATTTTTCGAATGGATTGAGAGAATTGAGCGGATTAATTGGGAGAATTAAGAAAAAATTGCGTGGATTGAGAAAATTGAGAGAATTTCAGAGAATTTGAGAGAATTTTGAGTATTGAGAAAATTTGAGACTTGAGAGAAGAGAATTTGAGAGAATTGTGTGTGTATTGTAAGAATTTGAGAGAATTTATAGGAAAAAAATAGAAGAAAATTTAGAATTAAAAAAATAAAATATAACCGTTGCAAAATTGCAACGGTTATATCTTTTTTTTTTTAATTAGAAATGCCCGTTGGGGCGTACGGGCGTAGCCGTTGCTCGCCCGGATGCCCCAACGGGCCGCTGCAGCAGGGCCTGCACGTCTGCAGGCCCTGCTGCAGTTTTTCTTTTTTTTTTTAATTTTTGGCCGTTGGGCCGTTGCCAGGGAGGGGCCTGGCAACGGCCCAACGGGCTGCTGCAGCGTGCACGTGCAGCCTGCAGCAGCAGCAGCAGCGGTTTTTTTTTTTTTTTTCGTAGAACCGGCCCGGAACCGCCGGTTCCGGGCCGGTTCAATTTTTTATGGAACCGGAACCGGGCCCGTATGTCACGGGCCGGTCCCGGTTCCGAACCGTTGGCCCGGTCAACGGGCCGGGCCCGGGTTTGACCGGGCCGGTTCCGGGCCAAAACCGGCCCGTGGCCACCTCTACCCGTTAGTGAGAGACCTTGAAATTGAAAGTTTAGCGAGTTTTGTTCACGGAATTGGGCCCGGATTTCGAGGTCGATTTTCGAAGGCTTAAGAGATTATTTTTGGGAATATGACGTCATATTATGCTAGCCATACACGTTTGGGGTTAGTACAAGTGAAAATTGGAATTTCGGTCCGAGGGTGAGAAATTACGGTTTTGCCCCTGTGGGCACCGAGGCCGGATTCGGAGGCCGTTTGAGGTTATTTTTCGAGGCCGACACCATTTTTGGGTGGCCATGCATACCGGGAGTCGTTACGGACAGAAATTGGAATTTCGACAAAAATTGGAAAAATAATATTATTTTATTCCCGGAACTTCGCAGTCAATTTTCGAGGGCTTAGAAAGTGAATTTCGCGAATCCGATGCCATATTAGGTTGGCCACGCATATATGGAACGTGTATGTGCAAAAATTGGAATTTCACCCCTGGACCGGAAAAATGACGATTTTGCCCATGTGCTAATTTTTGGTCCGAAAATTTTGGGATATTTTTGGGATAATTACCAGGGGTTATCAGCTCAATTATTGGCCTTATTGACCCTTTTGCCCCTCAATTATTTAAGCTTATCTCTTTAAAACCGTTAAATTAAGGGTATTTTGGTCAAAACCGTCGGATTTGCGACACGTGGCACTTTGGGCTGCTTTATTTGACCAAGTTGGACTGTTTTCTCTCTCCTCAGCCCTCCCTCGCGGCAGAACCAGCCCCCACCAGCAGCTTCTCTTCCATTTTCCTCTCTTTTTCTCCATTTTCTCTCTTGGTTTTGGCTTCGCCGGAGCTTGCCGCCGGCCACCGTGCCCCGCCGAGGACCACCTCAGCCCCCTCAGCCTCAGCCTTGCCCTGGTCGACCCTTTCTCTCTCCCTTTCCCTCTCTTTTTCTCTCTTTTTCTCTCTCGGGTTTATACCGCCGCCGCTTCGGAGCCTCGCCGGAGCTTTGCCGGAGCTCCGATCGCCGAACCGTCACCACCCAGACGTCCGGCCACGCTGTACGACGTCGATCGTACCCATCCGTATAGTGTCCGTACGGATGGTACTGTAGCAGTCAGTACGGTCGCGTCGTACGGCTGCCGCGGCCGGCCACCGGCACCTCGCTGCCCACCGTTCCTGCCCAGTTCGTACATGTCCGTACCAACCGTGAACAGTGTCGCCGTGAATAGTACCCCCCCCCCCCTGAACAGTACGCGTCCCGGGAATTCCACCGCCGATTTCACTGTTCATTAGTGATCGGCCGCCGTTCCCCGTCGCCGTGGTCCTGAGATTAAGTGAGTAAAATTCCTAAACCCGGATTAGGACTGAGATTACATTTTTCTAGACTGGTTTAGGTATTGTCGGTACAATTTGGACTGGCTTAGGTAGTGTCAGTGTGTAATTGAAACTGAGTTGAGGATGGATTGATAGAAACTATTATCGGGAAAATTTAGTGGATTAATGAGTATTATTTGGGGAGGATAAGGGGGTTTAATAACCAATTTAGGAACTCGTTGGTAAAATTGCCGAGTATGCCCGGATTGACTGATTATACGTCAATTGTGCTTAATTGTAATTGATTTCGTACTGCTATGTCGTATGTGGTGTGGCTACTTTTGTGGAGTGCGACTGGCCATTGTTTGGTTTACAATGAATTACTAATTTGTGAAACGCACGTTAGGCCACACGGTATTAATTGGGCCAATTAAGCACGTGTTGTGACATTGAGTGTCTAAATTATATTGGTGCTCGTGGCGCATTGCATTGCATAACATGGACACGCATTGCGTATGCCAAGAGTGAGGCATGTGATGAAATTGTGCGAGAATGCGTGTCTGCCATGAGCATGTGATCACTTAAAATACCCTGAAGCGTTATACGCTGGGTTCAGATAATAATGAGTCGCGTGATCACCTAAGGACCTTCGAGTCGCGAACTTCGGGTCGGGACCTTCGGGTCAATACCGTCCTCATGCACTTTGAAGCAAGACGATGCCCGGTACGTCCGGAAGGCGACCATCCTCATGCACTTTGAAGCAGGCTCTGGTTCGCAAGGAGAACGGTGTTGCGCCTCATGCACTTTGAAGCAGGCTCTGGTTCGCAAGGAGAACGGTGTTGCACCTCATGCACTTTAAAGCAGGCTCTGGTTCGCAAGGAGAACAGTGTTGCGCCTCATGCACTTTGAAGCAGGCTAGAGACACTAGGCCAGATCGGTTGCTGCGCCTCATGCACTTTGAAGCAGGCTAGACGCACCGGGCCGTGAAAAATTGATGACTCGAGTCGTAATAATAATGAATTGGGCAAGTGTGCCAGTGTGGGCCAGTGGGCCGGAGAAATACGCATGACATGTCGACGACATTTGCATGCATGAACATACATAGACTGGCATACGAAGGTGTGAGAATCAGTGCACGAGCATGTGATTAGCGTACGTGTGATAATGTGTGCCACGAATTTGCAGTGATTATTATTTATTGAACTGTCTACCCTGCAGGGTCAGAAAATAGTTTGATTTTGGTTGTATTATGATTTAATATTTGTTTCCGGTCAGGAGATTGCATGCTAGCCTAGCCTAGGTTTAGGGGTTGAACTCACTGAGATTTATCTCACGGTTGTGTAAACCGAAACATTTCAGACCCCCAGCCGTAGGATGCCGAGAACACCACCTCTTTTTGGGATACCGCATCATATCCAACGGTCACCGAGTGTACACCCTGGTGGAGACGGAGCAGCTTATGTGAGATGCTACTCAGTTCTATTTTGTGAATGCGGGAGAATTATATTACCATATCCAAGAGTTATGGCGTGGCTGCTGACCATTTTCGGCGTAGTGTCTTTTTAGTTATGTATAAAGAATATATGAGTAAAAAGGTTTTTGTGTTGATAATGTAAAATGTATATTGTCATGGATGGTTGTTTTATCTGTGGTCTCATGTGTTTATTTGTACGGGTGTATATATATTTATATACGTGCTTCCGCTTGTGTTTGATCTCTGTGTGGGCGTTGGGTCGGCGACGCTTCCTGGGACGTCGCACCATAATCGACCGGAGGTGGGACGCTCGCGCCTCGTAGGGTTCGGGGCGTGACAAAAGGCCACCATGCATGCATAATATCTTGCCTTCTATGAGAGCAGCAACTGGAAGACAGTTGAAGCAATCAATAAACTTCTTCCAAACTCTAATCGTCATGCGGCATTTACATTCATCGTAAAATCCATAAATCCGATTCATGGGTGCCCATTCGTGATTTCCTCGTAAGAGGAAGAAATTCTCAAGGAACTTAATTTTGTAGGCAAGCAAAAGGCAGATTGTCTCCAGACTTTGCTTGCCATCACGATCCACGTAATTTCCAAGAAATAAATAATTGGCATGAGGATGGAAACCTCCATGTTCAAAAAACCTCAAAAGATCAGAATAGTGCCCATGAATGTCACCTGGAAAAATAGAGTATGAGGTAAATAATTCGATCGACCAAAAACACACTTGCGAAATATGGTTTGGAAGATAGGTTATCACGCAGAATAGGAATGTACTATGCACAATATAAAACTCCATCCAACAGTCATTGTTAACCTCAGTGACAAAAGGCTTGAAAATTTTGAATCTTTCCATATGATTTTATACCAAATGGAGCACAGTGACACAAGGATGATGGATATACAGCTAACGCTACCAAATTAAAAAGGGTGGCTGCTGTCATTGAAGCTTTTCTATGCCCCAACCCCAGTGGACCTCATACTAGAGGAAAGGCGATCAGCTTGAAGTTATAGGAGGATTAGACATTTTTCATCGGCGACTAAAAAGTCTCACTCGACAAACATCGCATCACATTCTAATCCACCATCAAGGAGAGAACTCAGAAACCCAACCACTAATCGAAATCTGAAGCAAATGCCATTTAAGTTCGCTCCCTCAGGTGAGTTTCAAGAGTGCGAAAATTTTTATGGATTAAATTATAAGAAACTCTTGTAGCCAAAATGAATATTTGTGACCAATGTTGATATCATTTGAAAGTGCGTAATTTCATTATGGTCTTATAGAACGATAATTACTTAAATACGTTCGCACCGCCAGAAAAGCAAAAGGGTCAATAGATCTCAAGACCCAATTATCCCTCAAACCAATCAAGAGGCCTAAACTTTCATAGTCCAGGTCACCAAATACAACGCCTCCAAAAACAAAATCTAAACTTTAACCAAAACCGCCTAAAAAGACCACAGCAACAACACACAGGAACCAAACACCGCAAGATTCAAAGTCAAGATCTTCGGGGTGGCACATCTCAAAGACGCACAGAAAGACAGGGATTAGATTAGATAAGATAAGGTCATAATAGATAACCTAAGATCTTGAAGTGGCCTTGGAGCTCAAGGAGATTGGGCTGTGCGAGGAAGATGTCGTGAGAGACCAAGCAGAGCTGGCTGATCTCGGCCTCAGTGAGCGGGAACTGCTCCCGCGAGCTGCTGTCCCCGAAATTCAACAACCTGTTAATGACGTTGTCCAACGCAGCCATCTCAAATCCACACCCTAGAACTTTTTTTGGCATTCAGCGATCAATCTCTAGTCAGCTTTTTTCCCTTTTTCTCTGGTATAGTCGTTGTCTTTGTTATACGATGAAGGAGACGTAGGCAATGCCTTTCCGATGGAAGAACTACAGGGAGACTATGCAGTTAGGGTTGTCCAGTTATTGAACCAAGGCGTGATTGGTAATGATGAGGAACAAAGACAATCAAGAAGAGAGAACGAGAAGATGAAATGATGAAGAATGTCCAAAGCTCCTTCTTGAGCCTTTTCACCTCACTAGTTAAGGAAGTGAAGTGAATGCAGGTCTCCCGCCTCAAGTCTTGTCTTTCTCTCGCTCTGGAGATTGCCCTCCGAATTGGCGCGTAATTTCTGGGGATAATGACACAAACAATCCCTGAACTTTGGCTCAATATGTAATTTGATCCATAAACTTTAATCCAATGTTCAATGTAGTCCTTGAACTTTTAATTTGTTCAACTTGATCCCTGAACTTTTAGTAAATGTTCAATTTAATCCTTGAACTATATGAAAATATACAATATAATCCCTAAACTTGAATTAATAGAAGGACTATATTGAACATTTTTATAAAATTCAAGAATTATATTGAACATATAGCAAAAGTTCAAAGACTACATCGAACAAATTGAAAGTTCAAGGATCATATTGAACATTGGGTAAAAGTTCAAGGACTATATTGAACAAATTAAAAGTTCAAGGATCAAATTGCACATTGAGTCAAAGTTCAAAGACTATTTGTGTCATTTTCCTAATTTCTAAACTGCCCCTCCTCTCTCTATCTCACCCTGTCTCTCTTGTATTGGATTATTTTCTTTTCTTCTCTTGTTTTCATGTATTGGGGTACTATGGTGACTCTTTGACAAACACTCCTAATCAGCTTGGGGGGACTTCAAATCCCTTATGAATTATATACTTGAGACTCTAAATACAATAAGAATAGAAAAAAGGCCAAACACAAAAAATCAGAGTCTCCGACGAGCACCGATGCAAGGTAGACCTTGAAATCGAACTAGACCGACCTTACCCAGGTGATTCTAGTCCGTTCCTGGTTTTAGGTGTGGACTGCACCAAGCCGAAGAACCGAACTGGACTAATGGTTTGGTTTCAAGGTCGGTCCCAAAATCTACATAATAGATTATAGGTTCCAAAAATTGAGAACTAATTCCAACATGATAGGTTCTAAGTTTTAAGTCTTGAACTTACCTACCATGAAGTCGCTCGACCCTACTCCACAATCCCATATTAAAACTATACAGACTAATCCAATTGAATGTCGAGAACAAAAAATTCAGCACTTTATGCTATCAAGTTTTTTTTTATAACCATCGTTAACGACTTTCAAACAACCACTAAATAGGACAAATAAGCAACGGTTATTTAATTTGTTAAGTAGAAAAGTAATTAACGACAATCAGAATCTTACCAATTATATGATTAAAACATTTCAACAACGACCACAATTCCATATATGACAAGAACTTAATTATATTCGGTCATCAATCCATAATGTTTGCGGAGTTATCAATTAACTCGAATCCTTATGCTCATTTTTATGATGGACTACATATAGTTGGTATTTACAGAGGTATAGTGATAGAATCATCTAAATAGAGTAACCCAGAGGATTTTTTTAGTGAGGTGCATGGGAAATTTTTTTTTTGTTATAAATTTGATGTGGGAAATTTTTCACTCTTCGAAGACATATACGCCCTGAATTGCATCCATAATTAAGCTGAAAATATTTTTGATTTAATCTTTTTCTATCATTTTGTTTATCCTCTTGATTGTCTGTTCTACTTCTTCACGGCAATTGAGAGAGCGCAGATCGCATCAAGAAAACAATCTCTCTCTCTCACCTGAGAGTCTCAAAATGATGGATGTCTTTCTTTTATTGATGAAAGAGCAGAGATGGGATGAGCGGTGCTAACGGCTCTCTTTGAAAGTTATTGTAAGGGTCATGTATCCATTATCAATTGTTCAGATTTGGTTATTACTAATCCACATCACCTCATTCTAAAGTCTGAAGTTGGACAAGCTCGTCATTGTAACCTCATCAGGATACTAGTAGCTCGGAAACCTCTTCACACATGATATACTCCCGACAATTCGGCACTGGTTTTTCCGAAGTTCGTCTCTTGGAAAGCAGCCAATCCATTTACTACTAGGTACGGCTGTGCAAACGGCCGGTCTAGCCTAGGAACCAAACCGACTCAATCTTACCAAGCTGATTCTCACAAGGATAGGTTACGAGAGATTGTGGATTAGAAAAATGGAGTGCACATTATGAATATTTGCGCTAATTTGCTGTTCGTCGTTAAACTTCGGTTGGGAAATGCAGTATGAAAGTGGGGTTTGCTTGTCTCGTTGCTGCCGAAAATGATGTCGATGCACCTTGGAAATTATTCTTCATTTGCCACATTTCGGCAATGTGTCCGCCACGAAGCTCAGAAACACGAGCAGAAGAATTACTTCACGATTACAATTCCTCATTTGATGTTCATTTCATGAATGCTTGTTCACACTCAGGTGAGGTCAACAAATGCAGCGAATTTGTTGTAAAGTTATCTCGTTTTCGAATGGACAGAGATGGAGACACATTCCAGTACGTGTGCAGATCAAGGGTGGATTTGATAATCTCGACTTGGTGCACCAGACACTGGGGGACTGTCCGATAGATGAATCCCACCTGCTTTGACGATTTTTATGTGTAGAGCGCCTGAGGAATCGTTGTTTACCAGGTGCATACTCGCTCTTGGAGGGGAGAATATTAGCCAAACGTATCTAATAATTACTCGTTCTGAAGTTGGTTTCGAGACCACTGAATTTTAGTCCGAGGTTGCAATGCCTCCATAATCTTTGCTGCTTAGGTCATGCTACTAAACAGCGATTCCAGACAGTAAAGACTCAAGATGATCATGCCCTGGCTCAGACCTCGGACAAAATGCAGGAACATATTAAGAAGAAGCTTGAAAGTACCAATAATGGCGAGATTGAATCCAGCAAAATGGGCAACTCGAAGAGAGAAACCTGTGATGGCAAATCTGTCGCAGAGTTTTAGTGTTGAGACACTGGACATTAACAAATTAAAGAGGACACAATTCCAAACTAAACCAATATGTTTCTGGCCAAACCATTGGTTAGTTTAAGTGGGCCAATTCATATGAAGAGCTTCATCGAAGCACTCAGACGTTTAGGTGAAGTCAAAAAACAAACCAAAAATCATTCAACTTTGTGCTTCTGTGGGTACACATGAGAGGGGTAGGGATGCGCGCAATTGCACACCAGTGAAAGGGGCAGAATTTGGATGATCGAAAAACACGCTACATTGTGCATTGTTCAGACCGCATCAAGCGTAAATCTTCAAAATGATGGGAAACCGCGCTCCTAATTAATTTTACCGAGATTGGAACCCCTAATCTGCTAACACCCAAGTCCTTCACTCACGACCAACAGTTGCTTCTTCAAAAGAAAATGAGAGCTGGGATTAGGATTGACCGGAGATTTTATTGATGAATATTGTGCACCATCAAGACAAACTCCGCAAATCAATCATCCTAAACACAAATCATGATATGCTGAAACAACACATATTGCCAATTGAAAGTCCTTAAGCAGATGACTTTTAACGGCAGATCCTCCCCTCAACCTAATATCAAAAAGCTATGAAGATAAATGAACGTATTTTGTATCACCAAACCATCAAGAGTCGAAAGAAATTACATTTGCCTGGCTCTTTTATGAGCAAAACAAAGGTTTAAATCCAAGAAGTGAGATCAAAATGTCTTCTACAGGCATCCACAATCCACAACTGCAATGTCATTTACAATCCCCGTTCGAAGATCAAGCACTGATCAATAATTTATAATCGCGAAAATGAAACAGCAATCTTTTTCATGCTTCCACTGATAAGCCCCCACATCCCATTCGTCCTCCTTTTGAACACCAGACTTCAAACACAAATCAAGATAAAACAGATAATAGATGCGCCACGGAAACTTCAATACCAGTAGTCTTTTCTATCTTCCTTTTCCAAGTTACGTGCCCAAGTCACCAAATGATGCGAGCTCTGCAAGGTAAAGTTCGTGCTTAGTAATCACACGACATTTATCCACATGCACGGTCACACATAATTCGTACAAGTTCATGGAACCAAGGAGACTCCTCGGTAAGGGTGGCAGTATTGGATGCAATAGAAACATGAAACCGAACGAGTAAAATCTTAGATATTTGGATTTCGCATTACAAACACTACCTTAAACTCGCAAAACTCGACACGTTCTAACCCCTTACTACTAAAAGAAGCAATTAGTCATCATAATGAATCTCTTTTTTGGCATAGACAATCTCAACAGATTGACACAGTTGCCGCCATGACTCCAAGAGAATTGAAGACAGAGAATTTAATGCTATTATAAGAAGGTCTTTTCCATCGGTTATTATTTACACGGTTTTTCTTTCACCTCATGGGTTAAGAGAAAATCATTGTAGGGCACCAAGGGGGATGGGTGCAAACTGCCAACCCATATGCATGATGAATGAGAAAAAACAAAGAACATCACTTACATTGCAATTTTGGAGGTGCTGTGGCAGCAATCACCGCATCATTCTCAGATGAATTAGCCATTTGATCAACGGCTTTAAAAACTTGAAATGAGCATGTTAAGTTTTCTTCCACATTCATCATTGCACCAAAGTTGTCACGTTCACCGCAAAAATTGGGAGCAGAAAATATGGTCACCAGTTGTCTATCGGCGAAGAATTCATACCCATCTTCAACAACCTGTGACAAGCATCGTTAATAATGCTGCTGTTCTGTGGCTAAAGACCAAAAGAAGAAAGCATTAACATGTCATTAACCTGGTGGCCACGACAAATAAGGTCTATATCATGCTTTTTCAAGAATTTAGACTGTATCTGGGCCAAAGGTATACGAGGCACCTCGATCTCTCATTTCCCAGCCTTTGACATCCTTATCAGGATCTGACCAAATCAAGTCCTGGAGCAGACCACAATCTGGAACATCACTTGGGCGTGGCAAGCCTCTAATTTGATCCAAATTTGTTAACTTGGGGGAAAGGCCACCATGCATGCTTAATATGTTGCACTGTATGAGAGCGGCAACTGGAAGACAGTTGAAACAATCAATAAAGTTCTTCCAAACTCTAACCGTCATGCGGCGTTTACATTCATCATAAAATCCATATATCCAATTCATGGATGCACACTCGTGATTTCCTCGTAAAAGGAAGAAATTCTCGGGGAACTTAATTTTGTAGGCAAGCAGAAGGCAGATTGTCTCGAGACTTTGCTTGCCGTGATCCACGTAATTTCCAAGAAATATATAATTGGCATTAGGAGGGCAACCTCCATGTTCAAAAAACCTCAAAAGATCAGAGTAGTGCCCATGAATGTCACCTGGAAAAATAGAGTATGAGGTAAATGACTCGATCGACCAACGACACACTTGCGAAATATGGTTTGCAAGATAGAGTCATCGTGCAGAATAGGAATGTCCTGTGCACAATTAGAAAACTTCATCCAACAGTCATTATTAACCACAGTGATAAAAGGCTTGAAAATTGTGGATCTTTCCTTATGATTTTATACTAAATGGAAGGCAAAAGTACACTAGAAGTGCCATAACTTGTGTACGGTGATCACTTTAGTGCCATAACTTTTTTTCGGATCATTTTGGTATCAAGTCGGAGGAAAGGGATCACTTAAGTGCCAATTTGGCCGGAAATCCAACGTGCCATTTTTATTAATTTTTTACGCCGACGTGGCTCGCCGAAGGATGAGTCAGCATGTACAGTCAGCATTTTTTATTTTAAATAATTTTTTCAGCGTGTACAGTCAGCATTTTTTATTTTAAATAATTTTTTTCCTTTTCTTTCCTTTTTCCTTTTTTTTTTCTTTTCTCCCCTCGCCAGCCAGTTGCCAGTGGCCGGCCCAGCCACCGGCGAAGCCCAGGAAGGGCTAGGCCAGGGCGGCCTTGCCCATTGCCGGTGAGAGGCAGCCTCGCCAGACCTGGGCAACGCAACCCTCGCCGGCGACAGGCGAGGCCGCCCCTCGCCATGGCCAGCGAGGGGCGGCCTCGCCAGATTTGGGCGAGGTGACCCTCGCCGGCGATAGGTGAGGTCGTCCCTCGCCAACCATGAGCGAGGGGTGGCCTTGCCAGATCTGGGCGAGGCAACCCTTGCCGGCGACAGGCGAGGCCGCCCCTCGCCGGCCATGGACGAGGGGCGGCCTTGCCAGATCTGGGCGAGGCAACCCTCGCCGGCGACTGGTGAGGAGCGACCTCACCGACCACGGGCGAGGGGCGGCCTCGCCAGATCTAGGCGAGGCGACCCTCGCCGGTGACAGGCGAGGCCACCCCTCGCCGGCCATGAGCGAGGGGCGGCCTTGCCAGATCTGGGTGAGGCGACCCTTGCCCATGGCCGGCAAGGGGCGGCCTCGCCTGTCGCCAGCGAGGGTCACCTCACCCAGATCTGGTGAGGCCGCCCCTCGCCTGTCGCCGGCAAGGGTCGCCTCGCTCAGATCTGGCGAGACCGCCCCTTGTCAGCCATGGGCAAGGCCGCCCTGGCCCAGCCCTTCCCGGGCTTCACCGGAAGCAAGCCCGGCCACCGGCAACCGGCGGCAAGCCCGGCCATCGGCAACCAGCCGACAAAGGGAGAAAAGAAAAAAAAAGAAAGGAAAAAGGAAAGAAGAGGAAAAAAAAAGGAAAAAAATTATTTAAAATAAAAAATGCTGACTGTACACACTGGAAAAATTTATTTAATAAAAAATGCTGACTATACACGCTGACTCATTCTTCGGCGAGCCACGTTGGCATAAAAAATTAATAAAAATGCCACGTCGGATTTCCGGCCAAATTGGCACTTAAGTGATCTCTTTTTCTCTAACCTGGCACCAAAGTAATCAAAAAAAAAGTTATGACACCAAAGTGATCGCCGTACACAACTTGTGACACTTTGGGTGTACTTTTGCCTTAAATGGAGCATAACGACATAATGAAGATGGATATACAGCTTACCCTGCCTAATTAAAAAGGGAAGTTGCTTTCAGTGAAGCTTTTATATGCCCTAACCCCAATAGACCTCATACATTAGTAACGCGATCAGCTTAGAGTTATAGAAGGATTAGACATTTTTCTTCGGTGACAAAACAGTTTGTCTCGACAAACATCGGATCACATTCTAACCCGCCATCAAGGAGAGAACTTAGAAACTTGACCACTAATTGAAATCCGAAACAAAGGCCATTTAAGTTCCCTTGGTGAGTTTCAAGAGTGGATTTCATGTGATATCCCTAGATTAACTCAATCGAGGTATCATGGGCAAGGCGCTTTTTGAGAAGATCACTCATCCTAGTAACGCTCTAACCTGGGCTCACTTAACTTTGGAGTTCCAAATCAAAGTTAATTCCAGTTTTCACACACACACACACATATAAATATATATATATATATATATATATATATATATATATATATATATTCAGTGCACAATTCGATTTATTTCTACCCCCTTCGCCATTCCAAAAATCTACCAGGAGCTGCTTCTTGTCCAAGCCCTCTGGTCCCGTCAACCACTCCCCATCATCATCAAACCACCTAATGGAGGAGGTTCTGCTCTGATACCATATTGTGGCATACTTGCCTTGGCTCGCATAACTTTGGAGTTTCAAAACAAAGTGTGTCATTATGTTAAAAGACGTCTTCGTAAGCTAATTTCAATTTTCACATAAATATCTCAAGATCACTCTCCCTTTGTTTGGTGCACAAGTCAGTTCATTCATGCCCCCTTCGCGATCCTAAAAATTTGCCAAGAGCCACTCCTTATCAATGTTCTTTAGTCCCGGTGACCAATCCCCGCTCTCATCGAACTGGATCGTTACATCTCAAGACCTAATTATCCCTCAAACCAATTAAAAGGCCCAAACTTTCATGGTTTAGGTCACCAAATACCATGACTCCGAAAACAAAAGCTAAACTTTAACCAGAACCGCCTAAAAGAAGCACAGCAACAACACACAGGAACCAAACACCGCAAGATCCAAAATCAAGAGCTTCGTGGTGGCACATCTCAAAGACGCACAGAAAGACAAATTAAATTAGATAAGATAAGATCAGCTAGATAACCTAAGATCTTGAGGTGGCCTTTGTAATGATCTGGCCCGACGAGAGCAGGGAGTGGTTGCTGGGGCCAAAAGGGCCTAGACAAGAAGAGGCTCCCGGCAGGCTTCTAGGATGGCAAGGGAGAGCATGTCTCTTGTCCCACATTGCCTAAGTGAGAGTCCTAGGATTGCTTATAAGGCCTAAGTGACCTATTCTGTGTAACGCGTTTCACATGAGCTTCCGCTGTGTGCTGAGAACAAAGCCTTGAGGGGTGTGTGATCCCCAAAGAGGACACTATTGGACTGGGATGGGTTGGGGCCTTATCCCAGACAACACTTTTTAAAATCGTGAGGGTCAGTGGGCTCAAAGCAGACAATATTACACAGTGTAGACCCGGGGTGTTGGAAGTGGTATCAGAGCCGACTCCCGACCGTGTGTGGGGCCACAATGAGGACAATGTGCTCGAAGGAAAGGAGAATGTAACGACCCGATCCAACGAGGGTGGGGAGTGGGTGCCGAGGCCAAAAGGGCCTGGACAAGGAGCGGCTCCCGACAGGTTTCTAGGATGGAAGGGAGGGCATATCTTTTGTCCCACATCGCCTAAGGGGAGTCCTGGGATTGCTTATAAGGCCTGGGTGACCTATTCTGTGTAACGTGTTTCACATGAGCTTAACGCATTTCACATGAGCTTCTGCTGCGTGCTGAGAACAAAGCCTTGAGGGGTGTGTGATCCCCAAAGAGGACAATATTGGACTGGGATGGGTTGGGGCCCTACCCCAGACAACGCATTTTAAAGCCATGAGGGTCAGTGAACCAAAAGCGGACAATATTACATAGTGCAAACCCAGGATGTTACAGCCTTGGAGCTCGAGGAGATTGGGTTGTGCAAGGAAGATCTTGCGAGAGGCCAAGCAGAGCTGGCTGATCTCAGTCTCAGTGAGCAGGAATTGCTCCTGCGCTCTACTGTTTGCGAAATCCAATAACCTTTTTATGATGTCGTCCAACACCACCATCTCCAATCCCTATCCTAGACCTTGTTTTTCCATTCAATGATCAATCTCTAGTCAGCTTTTTCCGTTTTGCTCCATTATAGTCGTTGTTCTGTTATCCGATGAAGGCAACGTAAGGTAACGACTTTCCTATGGACGAACTGAAAGGAGACGATGCAGTTAGGGTTGTGCAATTATTGAACCGACACATGATTACTAATGATCAGGGAAGGAACAAAGACAATGAAGAGAGAAGGAGAAGAAGATGAAGTACCGAGAGAGAATGGAAGGGCCTCTACAACTCTAATGTGGCGATGCCCCTACACTAATGAAATGATGGAGAATGTCCAAAGCTCCTTCTTGAGCCTTTTTCACCTCGCTAGTTAAGGAAGTGAAATGAATGCAGATCTCCCGCCAGTCTTCTCTTTCTCTCAATTGTCCTCTGAGTTGGCATGTTATTTCCAAACTGCCCCTCCTCTCTCTCTCTCTCTCTCTCTCTCTCTCTCTCTCTCTCTCTCTCTCTCTCTCTCTCTCTCTCTCTCTCTCTCTCTCTCTCTCTCTCTCTCTCTTATATTTGATTATTTTCTTTCCTTCTCTTGTTTGCATGTATTGGGGAACCTTGGTGACTCTTCGAATCAAACACTCCTAGTCAGCTTGGGGAGACCCAAATCCTATAAAAATAGAAAAAGGCTAAATACAGAAAATCAGGAAATCCGGTGAGCATCGATCTAGGGTAGACTCAAAAACCAAACTAGACAGACCTTACCTGGCATACGCAAGTTTGGCTCTTGGTTCCAGGTGCAAAATTAGACCAAATTGAAGAATCGGACTGGACTGATAGAGTTGGTTCCAAGATCGCTCTTAGGGTCTACATTGTAGATTACAGATTCCAAAAACTGATAATCGGTCTCGACACAATAGTTTTCAAGTTCCAAGTCTTGAACTTACCCATCTTTTGACCAAGAAAAAAAAACTTGCACACCCTGGTGTTGCTCACTCCTACTCCACAAATATTGACATTATACTTAGGACTAATCCAATTGAATGCTAAGAACCAAAAACTTAGCACTTAATGATAGTAAGTTTGTTTGATAACCATCACTAATGACTTTCAAACAACCACTAAACACGATAAATAAGCAACGGTTATTTAATTCGTTAATTAAGTAGAAAAGCAATTAATGACTATCAAAATTTTACCAATTATATTATTAAAACATATCAACAACGACCACAATTCCATATATGACAAACTTAATTATATTTGATCATCTATCCATAACATTTGCAGAGCTATCATTAACTCAAATCCTTATGCTCATTTTTATGATGAACAGCTACATCTAGTTGGTATGCACAGAGATATAGCAATAAAACCATCTAAATAGAGTACCCTTAAGGATTTTTTTAGTTATGTGCATGGGTTTGGCTTTGATGCAAGGTCCATTCCTATTATGATTTGGTTTAGCATTATGTCGTCACATGTATATCCATCTCATTACGCATAAGACAAATAGAGAAAAAGAATAAGAATGTGTAAGATTATTTATCTTTAAGCATGAGATAGATACAAAACGAGATTTTCTAGGAAGTTAAAACTTTTCGCTGGATCATTTTAGTGTTACGTCGGAGAAAAGAAAATCACGAAAAATTTTGACAATTCATTTTACATGGCACGTTTAATAATATTTTAGTTCTTATTTGACTTTTCTTATAAAAAGAAGGGTTAATATCACGAAAAACCCCAAATTGGTACATCTATGACAATTTTACCCCAAACTAATTTTTTGATCATAAAAAACCCCAAACTAGTAAATCTGTGATAAATTTACCCAAAACTAATTTTTTGACCATCAAAAATCCTAAACTGATACATTTGTGGTAAATTTACCATCCGTTAGTTTACATTAAATCGAATTGATACTACAAAAAATTATAAACCGGTATGCCTGTGACAAACGGATGGCAAAACATAAAATTGATACATCCGTCAATTACTGAGTGTTATTTAACAAAGCAATTTGATAGTCAAATTTAACGAAAATAAACTGAGGGTAAATTTGTCACAGATGTACCAGTTTGGGGTTTTTTTTGTTAAAAAATTAGTTTATGGTAAAATTATCGCATGTGTACCAGTTTGGGGGTTTTCGCGGTATTAATCCTAAAAAGAAAAAGAAAAAGGCTAATGTAGATGTGGACATTTTTTATAATCTTTTTTTCTTACTTGACTTGCTCGCTCTCTAGCTCTCTCTCTACTTTAATCAGACCCAAAACATATTCAAATCAAAAGGCCATGAATAACTTCGCACGATGGTGGCAATGGACATCCACCACGCCGATCCGCTCGAGATCGTCAGCGAGGGCGTTCTCTCCGTTGACAACAAGCGTGCAGACTCCGCCTTCAACTGATCCAATTCCACTGCTCCTTAGTCATCGTTCTCTATCTTCCCCTACGCTTCGCATCTTCCACCCTAGGGTTCATTTGCCCTTCGTCCCAAAAGAAAAATGAAACATGTCAGTCCTTCTCGGGGTAATGGATTGCCGTTAATCACTTTCTCAATAATTTTTGTCCGATTTTTCCCCTTGAATGCAACCCCACCCTCCTCCAAATCGAATCATTCACACACAAGCTTCAAAACCTCTCAAACCAAGCATCGCCTCCATACCCAAATCTGCACGACCATCTCCGAACCCTAAATCGGCCATCAAAGAAACCCCGAGCGGAGAGCACCTAGTCGAAGTCGTTGGCCGAATCTGCGACTACCCGAATTACAAGAACAATTCCATCTTGCAAATTTACCCACATAAGCAAACTTTCCGCGTCCATGAGGAGTTTGGATTCCGCTACTTCAACCTCGACGAAGTCTCTCCATCCGAGGATGAAGATCTCGCTGCGTTCTATAAGAAGTTCGTGGAGTAGGGGTGAGCCCAGATCCGGGAGGTCAGCGAACTAGCTCGGCTATGCCTCGGGTGATAGAGGACACAATGATGCAAGCAGCAGTCTATTCTGTCTTCCTTTTCTAAGTACAGCGACTCCGAAAACAACACCTAAACTTCAACCAGAACCGCCAGAAGAACCACATTCCACGGTCTCAAGGTTTCCATGCACTAAGGACGGGCAATATGAAGACTTGTCCAAATTCTAAAGAGGTTTCGTCTCATAGACGGGTGATACGGCAATTGTAACGTGTGTTCTAGAATTCTCTTGCATCTAGTGGCGGTAGTGAAGCAATACAATCCATTCTCTTTTTGAATTTCTTGGCTAGCCAATCTCGGCTTTGGTTCCTGTTCCTCGCACTGCTGTTCCCGAAATCCAACAACCTTCATCTCCAATCCCCACCCTAAACCTTGTTTTGCCATTCAACCTCAATCTATAATCCACTTTTTCCTTTTTGCTCGTAATAGTTATTGCCGCTGTTATACAATGAAGGCAACACCTTTCCAATGGAAGAATTTAGTCCTAGAATTACACGGTAGATTATATGTTTCAAAAACTAAGAACTGGTCCGATAAGATAGGTTGCAAGTTACAAGTCTTGAATCTACCCGCATTGAAACCGCTCGCCGTTACTCTAGAATCCCATATTGAAACTATAGTTAAGAATAGTCCAATTGAATGATCAGAATTCGATAACCATCACTAACAATGACTTTCAAACAACCACTAAATAGGATAATAAGCAATAGTTATATAATTCGGTAAGTGGAAAAGTAATTAACGACAATTCAAACCTTACCAATTTTATTACTAGACATATCGACGACGACCAAAATTCCATTTTTTACAAGAACTTAAATTGTAATTGATCATCAATCCATAATGTTTGCGGAGTTATCATTAACTCAAATCCTTATGCTCATTTTTTGATGAAGAACAGTTACATCTAGTTGGTATATGTACAGAGATATAGCAATAAAATCATATAAATAGAGTAACCTCTTCTTTTAGTTAAGTATGTGGGACTTCCCACATCTGACAACTAAAGAGAAGTTCTGGGGCTTATAAGTGTTTGCATTCCCTCTCTTGGCAAGCTGAATTTTCGGAATGAGTTCTTCCACCCTTTATATATATCCATTAACATGATATCAGAGCCACTCTTCGGATGCACACTTCTCAAACCGATAAGGTTGTAACCAGAGGCATATTTAAGAACTCTAGCAAAAATGCAGAACATATTTAGAAAAAACTTTAAAAATGGCGAGATTGAATCCAAAAAATGGATATCGGTGAGACACTGGACATTGAAAAATTAAAGAGGGACACAATTCCAAACTAAACTAATATGTTTCTGGCTAAACCATTGGTTAGTAAAGTGGGGCAATTTTTTGAAGAGCTTACTGAGAAAGGAGCCATTTCTACGTAGATTGCAGCAGAGTAATCATGTCTAGGACATCTCCTTGGCATTGAAATTATATAGCGATGATCATTCTAATGTTTGTGATAGCAAATTCTAATATTACTGAAAAGGGAAGGTGGATACATATCTAGAGCAACTGGGTACAAGTAAGTACAAGAATGTTGTTAAGAGGGTATGATCCCTAACACGGCCACTAGAAACACCTAATACTCCTGTACAATTAAACAAGAAATAGATTGTTTGAAAAGGCAGATTTCTTACAAAAACAAAACCAACAACCATTCGAAAGGGTTTTTGCTAGACCATCAGTATGCTAGAAGAACTTCATTCTTGGCCTTCATTTGGGTATGAACTTATCGTGCTAACCAGGAGGTATCTAAATAGCAAGTAGAGAAATATGAGCATTCTACTCGTCTTTCTCACGTGGTTGAGAGGGACCTTCAGTCGACTCTATAGGCTTTTGGACGCTAGCTCTCGCCTGTGCAAGAAATGCAGGATCTGGTTCATGCTTATCTGAGGGCTCCTTCATTGCCAAGTATATATAGAATCCAATCACAGCATTGACTGATATAACAGCGAGCAATCCACTCCACAGTGTCAGAGAATGAGGAGATAAATCACTTGAACCTGCTCCATAAAAGGGAAAGGAAATGTTGACGACCGAAAACACAAGCCTAGAGTAAATTTGATTAAGCAAGTGATATGTGTAACCGAAGAATAAGATAAATTTAATAGTAAATGTGCTCTCATTATGGACACCAAGCATCAGGTCCCAACAAATTAGCATGATCGTAAGTTGCAAAGGTTCACTGAGAGAGAGAGAGCAAAAATTGCAGAAAAACTTTCCCGAAGGTTGCATCTGGAAATGACCAGATTTGAGCACAACCATGACATTTGATAAATTTTCCTGATGAAGATAAATTTTGTTGATCACGGAGTAGGTTCAAACATTAATTGTTCACCCAAACACCATTTCTTCATATGAAGAACTAACGGGAAAAAAACAAACATAGATGTCTATAACTTCAATTACCCATCTATGACCCATTTGATTGCATCCTTCAGTTATCAAGTGTAACTGAAAATTCTTTCTACTAAGAACAAAAAATTCTTAACTTGGTATAACTTCAATTTAAAGCACAGAATACCACAATGATCATGACGAAAGTCACAAGCCTGACAAGAGAGAATATTTGCTTAGCCAAGTGGGGCCAGTTCATTTTCTGACACTAGCACCTGACAGTCTCCCTCTACACTAAACAAAGTACATCTGATTACAATTTGACAGAAAAACATAGCAGATTGGATCTAAATCCTTGCTCTAGATTAGAGAAATCATCCTAAACTTCACCTTCAAAGTCAAAGTCACTAGAACACAAAGGATTTGGCACACTATATAAATACCCACATGACCATAATTTGAGCAAGTAGTTAATATTGAAGTTAGACAACTAAAGCAGGCAAAAGGGATTTCTTTCTTGAGGTATTCTACTTCTGAAGGTAAGCAAATGCATGAGACACAAGTCCACAGACACCAAGAGTCTAAAGGTATACTAGAACAATTTGAGCAAGGAATAACTTATTTGATTTTTTTTTGGGAAAAAGCCACCAAAAATCCCAAACTTTCCCACATGTAACACATTTACCCCGAACTTTTTTTTGTGATACTAAAAACCCCAAATTTTGCTATTCGTGACACATTTACCCCAATTGATTTAGTCCATGGGCATTTTCGTCTTTTTTGCTTTTTCTTTTTTTTTCCTTTCCGGCAAGGGGGCCCTCGCCGGCGTCGGGCGAGGGCGGCCCTCGCCGGCGTCGGGCGAGGGTCGCCCTCGCCTGGGCGAGCGAGGGCGGCCCTCGCCCGACGTCGGGCGAGGGCGGCCCTCGCCTGAGTCGGGCGAGGGTGGCCCTCGCTCAACGCCGGGCGAGGGCGGCCCTTGCCCGCGTCGGGCGGCCCTCGCACACGTCGGGCGAGGGCGGCCCTCGCCGGAAAGGAAAAAAAAAATGCAAAAAAGACGAAAATGCCCATGGACTAAATGCATTGGGGTAAATGTGTCACAAATAGCAAAGTTTGGGGTTTTTGGTGTCACAAAAAAAAGTTCGGAGTAAATGTGTCACAGGTGGGAAAGTTTGGGGTTTTTGGTGGCTTTTTCCCTTTTTTTTTTCCTTTATCATGCCAAATAGAAGATTTTGGTGGAAAATCTTTTTTAAAGCCTTAAAATAAATGATTTACAGGACAGACGAATGACGATAAGTAAAAACTGCACATTTATTTTCATCTGTCTGCTCCAACAATTAAAGAAAACAACAGAGAAACTCCAACAAAAGCATATGCCTGGAATCACTCGAGTCTTTGATCTGAGATCAGCAGAACCAATTCAGCCAACAAAAAGACACTAGAAAAGGTATCACGTGACCGGAGGTCGAGAAATGAACTCACAAGGCCCAAAAAATGCACGGGAACCTATGACTGTCCATTTTAAAATGACAAGAGAACACCCACTTGCCACAATCTAGAACTTGTCCTGGCATACACGAGTCTAGCTATACAAACCCACCACCGATTATTATCAAGGCCAAGTGAGACCAAATGCAAGACCAACACAGATCACAAATCTAGGTTAGAATCTAAATTGATCACAAAACATACAGCCAAATCCTTCTAAATTATTGATCTTGCAAGAGATGAGCATAAAGAAATCAATGAAATACACTAGGGGGCTTTTCTCTGAGATAGCTATACTAATCAGTTTATTGCAGACCATGTTGCAAAAAGATATACTTACCTGGAAAGACATTATGGTTAAAACCATATAAAACTGCAACTGGAATTATCCACATAAGCATTGATGCCAGTAAGAATTTCTCTAAAACTCCAGCCATAGCAGCCCCGCTCTGCCAAACAAACAAGTAGTGTCACTGCAAAAACTATCTATATAGCATAAAACTTTCTGGCCGACCATGTACACAAAAGAAAATTAATTATCATCTGGACAATGCACAAGCACAAGCACAAGCACAAGTGGATATATGGACTTGCATATATCTGAGAGTAAGAGAGAGAGAGAGACAGACAGATTATCATGCCTATCCACATCTGTGGCTGATCTTTTTCATTGGCCTAGTAAAAAGTTGGTCCGTAAAGCTAAGTTATGAAATTCTTCCAGCATATTCAGACAATTTAGGTCCATGGTCCAGGAAAGGAAACTTTTAGGCCCAAATTTATAAACAAAGGCTGCCCTCGTGACATTTTACTACAGCAAGTGAGTAGTCTTTCTTACAGGAATTTCTTCTCATATCCTTTATAGGCAAATCTTCTGCTATCTCTCTTTCCCCGCAATGGTAGCTCCTAGTGCCTTAGTACAATGAGCTTTTAGTTCACACAACTTTAAAGTTTGCTGGGCTCTCTCCAAGAGCACAAGTGATTTTTTAGGCGTCTGAAATTGGTCTCTTACCAACGCCAATGTCATATCGTGTATTGTCAACAAGGTCTCCTAGGGAAGTGACAAGTCCAAGAAAGAGAGCAATCAACAATACTCTGCAGCAACTGCTTCTGCTTTCACAAAGGCACACCAACTCCAGCACAATGTTTGCAAGGTTGTGAGGATTGAGATCCTAATACATACGAATAGCACAGCTGTATGGTACAGACAGCAGCTCACATGAAAAATAAAGGAAGAAGAAGAGTCTCCCTTCCCCAGAGCTTTGTATTGGGTTGTTACTTCCTTTTTCATGAGTAAAGACACTCAAGCCCTCGCAATCTTCAACTTTCTCCTCTCTCCCCAAAGTATTTTGCTTGGTTCTCTTTTCCCTGGTTTGTCATTATGGACTAAGCTTCAAGAAGGAAACGGCCCAGACGAAGAGACATTGGGCAGAATTCTACATTTAATGTGCTGAAAGAAGTCAACTTATATGTTATCCAGATCAGTAGAATTAGATAGGTATCAAGACCCTTTAAATCTGATCCCACTATCCACCTCTCAATCCCAATGACAGAAAAGATAATATCTTTGTAAAATGATCCTGAAAGTTCTTTGAGAACTCAGACTCTGAGCCTTCTCCCCAAAGATCAAGCTCAGTTGCACAAACATACTGAAAGCTGACCACAAGCTGTGGCAAACACATCAAGTCTCCTCTCAACGAGTAACAACCGGCAACCTTCTAACAGCCCATGCCCAAATGCTCATCCTCAGTGGAAACACAGTATCAACCTACTCATCAATTGTCTCCATTTTCTACTTTTACCCGTTCAACAGGGTCTTTAACGAAGCTTCAATTGAACTTAAACTAATCTAGCACCAACAAGAAAATTTCCGCAAGAGCTCCATGTGATACCTCAGCATCATTAGATAATAGGGATAATGATACAAAATGTCCCTGAACTTTGCCTCAATGTGCAATGTGGTCCTTGAACTTTTAATTTGTTCAATGTGGTAAACTTTAGCTTAATAGGCAATGTGGTCCCTAAACTTTTAATTTGTTCAACGTGGTCCTTAGACTTTTGATACATGTTCAACTTAGTCCCCGAACTATATGAAAATGTTCAATGTTGTCTTTCTATTAATTCAAGTTCATGGACAACATTATATATTTTTATATAGTTCAGGGATTAAATTGTACATGAACCAAAAATTTAAGGACCACATTAAACAAATTGAAAATTCAGGGACCACATTGCACATTAGGCCAAAGTTTGGGGACTTTGCGTTATTTTCCCTAGAAAAAACATAACCAACAAGCAACAACCACAATCCAGCATTAACAAAAACACAAATTTGCATTGCACTTTATATCCACATAACACATATTCACATTCACTCAGAGAAGACATGATCCAGAATTCACCATCAGAAGAGATATGTAACGCAGATGTGATCTGCACTCCAATGTGTTAGTCTACATGATCAGCCTATGGTTCATATACTCACCTGCGACCATCAACGAGTATTTACAATTCAGCACATCAACATTTTTAGCCAATGTCACATAATCAAGCTTATTGCCTTAGAACACTGGAAGAGTATCTAGACTGAGACCTTTGGGAATGGACTCAAAAGTGAATATCAATGAGATTTACACAACTTATACAACTGGTATGGTGAATCATTCAAGCAGACAAGATGATCTCAGTCAGATTCGTAGTCATATACTAAAACGACACAAGCATTTCACCAAACATTTAATGTGCATTCAGTTAAAAGGCACAATGTAGCAATGAGATAGTGAGAATCACAACCCAATCAGTACGAGATCATCAAGACTGAATCAAAGTCATTAATATAGTCTCAGATGTGAACAATTTTCATGCTAGCAACAACAAAGCTCTCGGTTTCTATTTTACACGCATAACAATTAAAATAGAACAAAAAGCTTCTACCTTAGCGAGGGGCGATTGTAGGTCACAATTGATTGTTCAACTAACCAGAGAGAGTCTTGGATGCGTCAGCAGCGATGATCAAAGCCAGTGAAGGAGAATCGAACAAGCTGTGAGTATTCAGGGCACTCTGACTCGATATCAAAGCAAAACCGAGAAAGTCCAATCCAACGATACGTTTGACAATCTGAGAAACAGAGGAAACTTCGCTTCAGCCTTATTGATGATGATGAAGTCCTATGCTCCCAGTCAATGGTGATGCAACTAGATTTTGTGGAGAGAACTGTAGAGCTATGTCTCGAATTGCGATGATGAAGCTTCGGACGAGTCTCTGTGCGTTCTCTTGCTTGCGCGAATCTCTGTTCTAGCTATGTGTATCTATTGTGATCAATGACTGATAATGTGAAGGTCTACATCCTATCTTCCTCACTTGTGACCTAGAAAGACTTGAGGCTGAGCCTTTTCTTCTCCTCTTTGGGGCTTTCTAAACCAGGGGTTTTTCATTATTATTAGACTTTCTTACAAAAAACTCGTACTCAGCTTATCGACAGGTGTCTAACATTCACTTATTTCCTACTCCATTTGATTGTCGAGTACACAAGATAAAGAACAAAAGGTAGAATTATAAAATCAATTCACATTGTCTATGGGTTCTCTGTTAAAGGCGTGCTAAAGTTCCTGCCGATAAGTGGGATCAAGAGGCTCTGAATTGTTAAAAGTATCTCAAGTGTGGAATTAGTTCACATCGATGACAGTCCAGCAACAGCATCGGAAAAGGCATTAACTGTAGCCTTCCTCAACTTCTATTGATCTCTCTGTGGCCATCACTGCCGAATGGCACAGACAGGCAAAACCCTCAAAGGGAATTTGAGCCATAATTTGCACCTCCCCATGAGCAGAATGGTTCATGAACATTAGATGAGACTTAGAATTATACATATTGACTAAAGAACCAAAGAGGAAAAACGGTGGAGATATCAAAGGCAAAGCAAAATAAGCTTATGCTGACCCTCGTTCATTCAATTTAAAGCAAGTGAGTGATCAGAACTCAACCCCAACACAGTCCAAGAAACCACATCTCTCCATCAGACATTCCACCAAACACTCCACGTGCACTCACTTCTCCGGCACTTACCACGCTCATCACCGAGCACATCCCCACAAAACCCAAGTAAGATCGCTCCCAAAAACCACCCACCACCAATCCCACAATCAAAAAGCCAAGATACTTCCCACCCCTCCCCGTCTCCAACAAATCTCGATTCGGCACAAGAAGCAAGATGAGCGAAAGCACTTTACCCCTTTTCCGCTGACCGCGTGGCCGAGGCCTGGACGTGAGAAGAGGTCCTCAATCGGCCGTCCGGCGAACCGTCGGAGAAGCGGTTCCCGGTGTTGTGTGGACCGAGAGTCAATCGTTATGTAGTAATCAAGTGCAGGATGTCTCCGACCGAAAATAAATGAAAGAACATGAATTCTTACGTTTTTATGATATATTAAAAAGGCCGTACATGTATAATGCTTTGTCGTAGTCAAGCACAGAACGTCGCAAAATACAGATTTTTAACCTTATGACTTTGTATTTCGACCTAAAAAAAAAAACTTGTGACTTTGTACGAGTGTTTACTGTGTCTCGTCGTATTCGAGGCCAAACGGTCTTAAAGTGTAATTTACCTAATTTGCAACATTTTGCCCTTCAAAAATAAAGAGTTAGACGTCTCGAATTATATTTCATATTACATGATCTCGCAATGTTGAGTTGTAAGCAAACGCAAATGCAATTTCTTCATGTATTTTACGATATTCTTTGTAAATATAAATTGGCATTTCTTCATGACCAGGTGCAAAATATTATAAGACGTGATGCAATGTTATATCGCTCCGTAATACATAAGTAGTGTTTATTTTATTATGAGGCCATGATGTTTTTTATCATGGCTATATTGAAAATGTGAAACAAAAAAAAAGGCGAATATAAAAGATTCTAAGATTTAATATCGCATTGCAAGGTGGTTTATAATTTGCCAAATTTTGTTTTTATGTTTTCTTGTTAAAAGAGGGAGCTGCATATCGGCTTTTAGGCCCGGTCCAACTTGACCACCACCAGGCCTTAATAAATTCGCTTGGAGTGGAGCCTAAATCCAAGTCCGCAGACACGTTCACTTACAATCAATCCATTACAAAATGTTCAAACTGGGTCATATCAATCCATCCCGCTCTCGCCCTAACGTTCGAGATCGGGCAAGCCCGTCGCCGTTGCCTCACCGGGATACTAGCAGCTTGGGAAATCCCTGCACGCAGTATATGTTACGGACAACCCAGCATGAGCCGTTCGGGAATTCGTTCGCGACGTGAATCAAGTTTGTGACCTCGTGGGAAACAAGCCGACTCTTTTACTACTATGCCAGCCGACTGTGCGGGATTCATGTTCTTTCAGTTGGCGACTGAGAGATCGTTCTGTTTTGGTTTCGAGCTTTAAAAATTTGGACTCGAAATTGTCCATTGTGTCATATGAATCTATCCTTATAATTGAACTTTCTAATATACCATTGTTGGCATGCTCCTATAGAAAGCTAGAACATAAAAAATTGAAGCTGACATGGTTTTGAACTTTTTCTCAGCACATCCCGAAATACTATTTCTATTTTCTTGAACTTATCCGTCCACAGTAGTGGTGGCCACGGTTCGGAACCGACCAGTTCCGGTTCGGAACCGGCGGTTCCGGTTCGTGGCCAAGTGTGAACCGGAACCTCCTCTAGCGGTTCCGATTCCGGGTCGAAACCGGCCGGTTCAGGGCCGGTTCCGGTTCTGAACCGGTTCCGGGCCGGTTCCGATTTTTTTTTCTGTTTTTTTTCTTTTCCTTTTCCTTTTCTTTTTTTTCTTCCTCCGCGGCCGGCCATGGCCGGGGCCGGCGCGGAGGTCACTGGCCTCGGGCGAGGCAGCCCTCGCCACGCCAGATCTGGCGAGCTCGACCTCTCCGGCGTCGGGCGAGGGCGGCCCTCGCCTGGGCTGGGCGAGGGCCGCCTCGCCTGAGGCCGGCGACCTCCGCGCCGGCCCCGGCCATGGCCGGCCGCGGAGGAAGAAAAAAAAATTAAAATATAAATTATAATTTTAAAAAACAGAAACAAGGAAAAAAGACAAAAGAGAAAAAGGAAAACAGAAAAGGAAAAGGAAAAGAAAAAGAAGAAAAATAGAAAAGGAAAAACAGAAATGAAAATAAAAAAAATTTAAAAAATACTATTCTTGTGATAGAACATTATTGATTATTCAATATAAATTGTGATTAAAATGTAAATTGTACTCAAATTTTTGGGGACAAAAAGACAAGAGAGAAAGAGATGGCTTCAACTTAATAAATTATCATTAAGCACATTACAATTCGTTACAACAATCTTAAAAAAAAAGGAGTACAATATATATACCCTAAAATTATCGCAAAACCTAAGCATTCCGTGCGCAGGGGACCAGAGGTCACATATCGTCGGATTATATTTCGGTTTCCCTAAGCTCACGTGGGCATACCCGGTATGAGAAACAAGAGTTCCCGAAATATTTGCCAACTCCAATAGTTCTTTTACCCTCAATCGTCACTACCCGTTCCAGTACCGATACTGGTAGCGGTAGTATCTCCGTCGTTAAAGAATTCGAATTCATTATTCCGATCTATCTCTTGTTGCCGGTATTGAGCCTTCGTCCAATCAGCAACACAAGCTTGCATTTGCACTGATTCTGGATCTAATCTTGAACGATGTTCGTTCAAAATATTACCTCCGGCACTGAATGCTTGTTCGACCGCAACTGTGGAACAAGGGGTTGAAAAAATCTGTTTTGCAATAAGAGAAAGGATTGGATATTGGCTTGCGTGCCTCTTCCACCAATCCAAAATTAAAAAATCTGTACCACTTTCGGTTTCAGTAAACTCAAATAAAATGGTTAGATAACTCTCTAATTCAGAAATATTTCCCATTACTCTATTTTGTTTTTTTTTGTCTATGTAATAAAAGTTTGTACTCTCTACTAATTTTACCTGTATTGTCATTTTGTATCTCCGTAAATTGAGAAGATCCAATATCACCTAAATTATATTTAGTATAAAATTCATTATATAATTCTATTATTACGTTTTTAACCTCACGTACTATGGTTGTAACATTTGTCACGTCATAATGTAAACATTGATAATATACACGCAAAAAATCATTTAAGCCATCCAATTTGCAACGTGGATCAAAAACACAAGCAACTAAATAAATCATGAGAATTTCACTATAATAATGAAGCCATTTCATTTTCATTGCAACTATAGTATGTTGTAATTCAACATCATTTTCATATTCATCAAAAGTTCCGACAATATTAGTACACTCTACTAAAAATAAATGTGTAGTAGGATAATAAACACCGGACAAAGTATAAGTTGCATCATTAAAAACCTTTAAAACATCTAAAATTTTTTGGCAAATATGCCATTCTTGTGGGTATAAATTAATCTGAGGTATATTATTAGAAATGAATGCACATAATAAATCTTTATATGGTAAAGATTCATTAAGCAAGTGGAAAGTAGAATTCCAACGAGTTGGAACATCTCTTGGAAATTTTTTTGGCTTTACGCGATTTTCTCTACAAAATTTACCCCATTCTTTCATTTTTTTGGGATGTTTCCATAAAAATTGAATCGCCGTTTTTATTGGTTGAAGAAAAATATCAAGAGTTTTCAAACAATCTTGTACACATAAATTTAAAACATGACAAGCACATCTAATGTGAAAAATTTTCTGCCAAAAGCAGGTTTACAAATATTTTCTAACTCGGCAATTGAAGCGATATTTGCTGCGGCATTATCAAAACCAATTGAAAAAATTTTGTTAAGCAAATAATATTCTTCTAAAACTTGCCTAATTATTCTATAAATATTATTTGCCGTATGATGATCATCGAAAACTCTTTTTTGAATAGTCCACTCGTCATCTATCCAATGACATGTTATGCCCATGTAAGAATGATTTTGCCAATGATCACTCCAAATATCACTACCTATATGCACGCATCCATTAAATTGCATAAAAAAATTTCTAAATCTTTTTTTCCATTTTTGTAAAGATCTTTAATTACTCGTTTAATTGAATTTCTAGGAACACGTTTTGCTTGTGGAGCACATGCTTTTTGTACAAATTCATTAAAACCAAATCTTTCTCCAAAATTAAATGCTAAATGCTCAACGGAAATAAATTTGCCTAATTCTTCCTTATAAGTTTTTTCATTAAAACGAAATAAAGGGGAAGTGCTAGGATTGACGTATCCAGAAATTTGTTGTTGCCCGATATCGATTCCCGTTTCGGTTGGATGTTTGCTCATAAGATGTCGTTTAAATGTTCTATATCCTTGTCCACCTGTATATTTATATATTTTTTCACAATATTTACAAATTATATCATACCTTTTTTTACTGATATCAAACCTTTCCATTTTCGTGAAGTGATTCCAAATGTCAGATGTAAATTCCCGTTCCGCTTCCTTTGTTGTAGATATTTCAGCAGGAGGATGAAAACTTTCTTGCGTCGAGACGCGCTTCACATTGGGAAAAATGTTGATTTCATCATCTTGAAAATCTGCATATTCACGAGGATCAAAAGAATGATGGGATTCCGTCGCGATATTCTTACCTTTGCCAGTTGGCACTCGACTTCCACTTGCCATTTTTCGAATGGATTGAGAGAATTGAGCGGATTAATTGGGAGAATTAAGAAAGAATTGCGTGGATTGAGAAAATTGAGAGAATTTCAGAGAATTTGAGAGAATTTCGAGTAATGAGAAAATTTGAGACTTGAGAGAAGAGAATTGGAGAGAATTGTGTGTGTATTGTGAGAATTTGAGAGAATTTATAGGAAAAAAAAGAAGAAAATTTAGAATTAAAAAAAATAAAACATAACCGTTGCAATGCCAATGCAACGGTTATGTGTGTTTTTTTTTTTTAATAAAAACGCCCGTTGGGGCGTAGCTGTTGCCGGCTGCCCCAACGGGCCGCAGCAGGGCCTGCACGTCTACAGGCCCTGCTGCACATTATTTTTTTTTTCTTGGCCGTTGCCAGGGAGGGGCCTGGGCCCTGGGCCGGCCTGGCAACGGCCTGCTGCTGCTGCAGCGTGGCCTGCAAAGCAGCAAAGGCCTGCAGCCTTTTTTTTTTTAATATTTTAATAATTTAATTTAATTTAATTTTTTTTTGCAGAACCGGCCCGAAACCGGTTCAAATTTTCCTGGAACCGGAACCGAGCCGGTATGCCACGGGCCCGTTTCGGTTTCGAACCGCGGAACCGGTCAACGGGCCGGGCCCGGGTTTGACCGGGCCGGTTCCGAGTCAAAACCGGCCCGTGGCCACCTCTAGTCCACAGCATTGTCAAAATATTTAAACATTTGACGTCAATTGGCAAAACTAGAAAGTTTAATAGAGGTTTAGGATGTTTTGCATAATTTTCCCAACCTGTCTAAGAGGCCATTGAAAATATAGACGGTATGGCCTAGGTCTCCGATGCCGTTTTGATGCCTGGGTCTTCAACTGCCGACATTATAATGAGATTGGGTAAAGAAACAAAAAAAACACGTGGAGAATTGACGCAGATAAAGCAATAACTTGAAAAACTCTTCCACGATTCGACTGGAATTCAATTCAATTTTCATAATATCCTGAATACAAAGCTGGACGTCTTTAATAATGATATGATTCCTAAAGATATCCGAATTAATGAAGATAACATTAAAACAAATCAAATCTAATCTTATCTAATAAAATCAAACAAAATATTGATAATTCGAAATTGCCTAAAGTAAAAAAAAAACTGTCCGAAACTCTATCCAGACGACTTCGAAATTCAACCGACCAATTTTGAGCACGATCCGATGTTATTTTCCCCAAAATCAGAAAAACTGCCAAGATTTCCGGCGATTATGGCGATCACATTCTTCAAGATAATCACAGGCTAACTGTTCTACATTATTCCCTCTCTCTTCGGGAAAATTCGCACTCGAGTTATTATCAGAATAGAGGGGTGTATCGGAAGCATGATACTTAAATAAGTTTGCCACATTAAATATAGGAGAAATGTTGAGATCACCAGGAAGGTCAACTACATAGGCATTGTCGTTGATCTTCTTCAGGATGCGACAAGGACCAATCTTCTTGTGCTTCAGTTTATTATAGGTATCTATAGGAAAACGCTCCTTTCGTAGGAAAATCATTATCTCATCGCCTACCTCAAAAATTTTTGAACATTGCCATTTGTTAACATCCTCTTTATACTTTGAATTAGAAACAGCCAATTGACTAACAATAGCAACTTGAACTTCATTAATTCTGGTCGCCAAATTCTCCGCCACAACACTATAGCTAGGAATCTTGGGCAAGGGAACTAAATCCAGAGTATGTTGTGGTGTACGCCCATAAACAACCTGAAAGGGAGATGTACCGGTAGAGCGGTTAACCGAGTTGTTGAAGGCGAACTCAGCAGGAGTAAGATACCGATCCCACTACTTAGGCATATCACTGCAGAGGCAGTGAATGATATCCGCCATAGTACGATTTACAACTTCCGTCTGACTATCCGTTTGAGAATGAAAAGAACTATTATACTGTAAATCAGTCCCAAACAAACGCCATAAAGTACACCAAAAATGGCTTAGAAATTTCGTGTCACGATCGGAAGTGGTTGTCTTCGGCACACCATGGAGACGGACTACTTCACGAAAGAATAAACTTGCCACATGCGAAGCATACGAAGTTTTCTTACAAGGGATGAAGTGCGCAATCTTCGAAAACCGGTCAACCACCACGAAAACAGAATCTAAACTCCGTTGAGTACGAGGAAGTCCCAACACGAAGTCCATCAATATGTCTACCCAAGGACTCGAAGGAATAGGTAAGGGGATATAAAGGCCAGTGTTCTGAGAGTGGCCCTTAGCAGTCTGACAAATGTAGCATTTATTGACAAATCGCCCCACGTCTCGCTTTAGTTGAGGCCAATAGTACTACTCCTCCACCAAGGCTATAGTTTTATCTAGCCCCAAATGTCCGCCGAGAGTACCACCATGAAGCTCTCGAATGAGTTGTTCACGTAAGGAACCACGAGGAATGCATAATCTATTGCCAAAGAACAAGAATTTTTCTTGAATTATCATATTGCCATGACAACCTGTTTCAGAACACTTCTCCCATATCTCACCAAAATCATCATCCTCGGGATAAAGAGAACATATGTGATCAAAACAGACAACATCAGTGCGCATGGTCACGAGTGTCGCAGCACGTCGACTCAGCGCGTCTGCCACTTTATTTAAATGGCTTGCTTTGTGACGAAGCATAAAATTAAATTGCTTCAGAAAATAAACCCATCGTGCATTCATTCAATTTAAGTGCTTCTGACTCTTGATATATTTAAGAGCCTGATGATTGATGTTAACAATAAATTCCTGCTGATAAAGATAGAATTGTCAATGCTTTATAGCTCGCACGACAGCATAATATTCCTGCTCATACGTCAACCAACGTTGGTGAACTTCATTAAGTTTTTCACTAAAGAAGGTTATAGGCTTACCTTCTTGGGAAAGGACAGCGCCAATCCCGACGCCGAAAGCATCACAGTCCAGCTCGAACACTTCCTCAAAATCAGGGAGCATCAATATCGGCACCGTGAAGAGCTTTTCTTTTATAAGAGCAAAACTGGCCGAAACTTCATCTCCCCCAATGGAATTTGCCCTTTTTTAAACAGTCAATGATCGAGGCCATAATAGTACTGAAATCTCGAATGAAATGCCTATAGAATGTTGCAAGGCCATGGAAATTTCGAGCCTCACCAACATTCTTCGGAACTGGCCAATTGCGAATCACGGCCACCTTATCTGCATCAACGTGAAGTCCATCCGCGCCAACAACAAAACCCAAAAACAAGAGGCGTTCTATCATGAAGCTACACTTTTTCAGATTAATGAACAATTTATTTTGCTACAAGGTTAGTAGGACATCCCTCAATTGCTCCATATGTTGACGCCCATCTAGACTATATATGAGTATATCATTAAAGAAAACTACCACAAACTTGTCAATAAAAGGTTTGAGAACTTGAGTCATCAAACGCATGAAAGTACTAGGCGCGTTAGTGAGTCCAAACGGCATGACAAGCCATTCGTACAAACCTGCACTTGTCTTGAAGGCTATTTTCCATTCGTCGCCAGGACGGATGCGAACTTGGTGGTATCCACTTCGAAAGTCGATCTTCGTAAAAATTCGTGATCCAGCAAGTCTGTCTAGCATATCATCAAGTCGTGGAATCGAAAACCTATACTTGATAGTAATCTGGTTAATGACACGACTGTCTACATACATACGCATGGTGCCATCTTTCTTTGGCGTGAGAAGCGCAGGAACTGCACATGGACTTTTGCTTTCACGCAAGAAGCCCTTTCGAAGGAGCTCTCCCACCTGCTCCTGTAGAATCTAATTCTCCTTTGGATTCATCCAATAATGCGGCAAATTATGAAGACTAGCACCTGAAAGAAAATCAATCTCATGCTGGATATCCATCAAATGAGGTAATCCGTCAGGTAAATCCTCAAGCATAACATCACTGAATACCTTTAATAAGGGTTTAAGAATATCAAGAACACGAACCACAACTTGCTGGTCGCCCTTGTCCACAATCATATACATTCCTTCACGCTTTCGGATGTTCATCTTAACCCTTGCATTCTGCTTCTTCACAATCTGAGGGGAATTACTCTTCGGTCTCAAAGTAATTTTAGTCTTTTTCCACACAAAAGAATACGTATTCTCCCTAACTCGGTGTGTAGCATCAACATCATATTGTCATGGCCGACCCAGTAAAACATGACACGCATCCATCTCCACAACATCACAGACAATAGTATCTTGATATGATTTCCCGATCGAAATAGGTAAACGGCTTAATTGGTTTACCTTAAGTTCTGCTCCCTTGCGTATCCACCCGATCGTGTAGGACGCGGGATGCATCTCCGTCTTTAGTTGCAAGTGATCCACCAAGGCCTTTGATACTATGCTCTCGCAACTTCCGCTATTAATAATGATATCGCATACTTTGCCGTTGACAATACAGCGAGCGCGGAAAAGCTGATTCCACTGGGTATCTTCTATCCGTGGAGTAAGCAATAGACGACGCACAACACAATTAACTTGCTCACCCACTTCATCTTCCACTCCCACTTCTTCTTCATTTTCCCAATCTTCCTCATACACATCTTCGTCGTGTTCAACGATATTGGTCATTCTACGATGAGGACAATCACCGGAACGATGGCCCAACTCGTTATACTTGTAGCACTTGATCGGTTGGGGCTTGGCATATGGATTCTGGGTATTCTGATTGGGAGTGCGATTGTTTGCTGCGACTGCTTCCTTAGGCATCCCAGTAGTACCCCTTGGAACTCGGCTCGAATCAAGGGTTTGTCGACTAGAAGAACTTGCAACATCAGGCTATCTTCCTTTCCCAAATGACCCACGACCCGAATAATTGCTACCACAAGTGCTAGGGCTAGTCCTCTACAATTGCACCTCAATTTTTCGCACCATATCCTGGGCGTCTTCGACAAAGAATAGTCGATGCAAAGAAACCCGATCCTGGATATTAAGTCGCAAACCATTAATGTACCTAGTAGTTTGTTGTGCCTTGGACTCATCTAGGTTATTGCGAGCAGAGAGTCGAAGGAACTTTGCCGTATAAGCTTGGACCGATCTATTCGATTGTCGGCAATTCTAGAATTGCTAAAATAACAGTTGCTCATAGTTCGTTAGAATGAACCTCTTCTTCAACTTCTGTTTCATCTGACCCAATGATCGAATAGGAGTCTTGCCTTGTCGACGTCGCGTCAATTGAGTCTGTTCCCACCATGCTGAAGCGCCACCCTTCAACTTGCACGCCACAAGTTTCACTTGTCGATCCTCGTCAATATCCATAGCGTCGAAGAATTTTTAGACCTCCCAAAGCCAGTCAAGGAAATCTTCAATATCCAAATTCTCATTGAAAGTAGGGAGATTTACCTTTAGTTGATACTACTCAGGATCTCGTCGATAGCCCCCTGCCATCAATCCCCACGAACATGCTTCTCCTAGAATCCCCTGTATCGGCGACCATCACAAATTTGCATCTCCTGGAAATCATCGTCTTCGTCTTCCGTATCCTCGACATAGTCTTAATGCCTATGTTGGGGAATTCGTCCACGCCCCATAGCATCTTCGGGATCACGAACGACAGGAATTCGCTCAGCTGGAAGAACGCCAGGTGCATGGTTTGTGGACAAACGCTGGATGGCATCAAGGATCTCTTAAAACCTCCAATTGATTTGATCCATGAACTGATTGAACTCAGCCCGTGTAATAGGCTCGTTCTCACGACCCTCAGTAGCGGGGAGATTAACATTCGCGTTATTCACCATCGTCACAGGAGAAACCTGCTCTAATACCAAATGACACAGATAGAAGAGATAACTTGGAAAACTCTTCCACGATTCGACTGGAATTCAATTCAATTTTCATAATATCCTGAATATAAAGCTGGACGTCCTTTAATAATGATATGACTCCTAAAGATATCCGAATTAATGAAGATAACTTCAAAGCAAATTAAATCTAATCTTATCTAATAAAATCAAATGAAATATTGATAATTCGAAATTGCCTAAAGTAAAAAAAAACTGCCTGAAACTCTATCCAGACGACTTCGAAATTCAATCGACCAATTTTGAGCGCGATCCAAGGTTGTTTTCCCCAAAATCAGAAAAACTGCCGAGATTTCCAGCAATTATGGCAATCACATTCTTCAAGATAATCACAGGCTAACTGTTCTACATCAAGAATACAATGACATTAAGGTGCTTTTATTTCCCTTTCTAATGTTAGAGATACTAAGACTTGTCTGCTAAATTGGTTTACTCAATAACTTATGCGCCACTCGGTGAGTGATTATTTAAGTAAATGAGCCCATTTAAGCAACTAATAAGACTCTACCGGACCTGTAAACGGCTCTTAGTTATTGTAGTGTTATTCCTTTCAATGTACATAGAATAGATAGATCCGAAAAGCAACCACCATGAGCTTAAGTTCACCAATTCCTCCTCCCTTCAATTTTTTTTCGTTGTTCAAGAGGTAAAGTCTTTTATGTGAGAGTCAAATATTGCTATATAGTAGGAAGAAAGATTAAGGAATTACAAAGTGGAAAAGGTTTGATAATCATAAAATTCCAAAGGCGGTACACCGAAAGTTGCCATTAGTCTCTGTGAGGTGGTGCTACCGCACCAGTAGAGCGATTTGGATACAGCAGACAGAGACTAAGAGAGTCCCACTTCACGTGACCCACCTGAACTAGAATCAGCTGGTCATACGTCTCTTTTATAAGACAAGTGAATTGGAAAAATGAACGAGGGGACATTGTTATTATCTGCTTTAATTGCTTTCATCTAACTTTTTGTCGTTCAACTTTGGCTCGTGCTGTCGACCGAATTGTGTGAATGGCAACGGCATCTTTGACTTCCACGAGCAAAATGAAAGAGGGTTGATGATGGGTAGGTCCAACCAATATTGTCTGCATGCTTCGGAGCTGCCATCGCATGCAAAATAGAAAATGACTGAGCATTATATAGTCGACGACATTTGTTTTTTTTAAGTCTTGGTCGTGATGACAGGGGGACACTACATATGTCTCCACTGGTGTAAAACTTGCCAAGTCGCCATGACAAAAGCCGTCACCTAGCTCAAATGAGACCGCTTTTTTTTTTAGATTTACCAATGAGAGGACATGGCTATATTATAGCTTAAATCATGATAGCCCATTAAGTTTTCTTGTTGTACTAATGCCACCCTTCAACAATTCAATCAAAATTCCACATAAGTTCGGAGACTGAAAAGATTGTGAGTTCTAACTTTAAATGAAACATATCTTGCGTTAAATTGCACTCCAAGAATATCGTATACTTTCGCCATTGTAGTTTGGCCAATGTATCACCGAAAAACCCCACGATAAATATTATGTTTCGTTTAGAGTGATTTAGAGGAGAGTGAAGAGGGTTTGCAAATAACATTCTATTTGCTTTAATAGAGGGGAGAGGAACGATTTGAAGTTTCCCCCTCGGATTATCCCCGTTAATATTTAGTGAGTTCTAAATCCCTCCATAAGTAGGATGATTAAGCTAGGAAATCAATTTCATTCCATTTCTCTTCTATCTTAATCTGTCTTGCCAAACACAACGGATTAATTAATCCGTTGTTTTCTCTTCTTTTCTTTTCTCAAACAATTTATCAAATCTTTTATCCTCTTCAAAATCATTCCATTCAAATATAGTGTTCTTTCAAGCCAAGAATAGAACGTATCAGTATGGATCACACATTTTTTTTTATGATGCCAAGTCGAGGAACTCGAACTAGGATGAGAGAGAAACGCAATTGCATAAGGATTGATATATATTCAAGTTATCCTGAAGCCCTCGTGATAGACGTTTATCACATTACATTGGAGAAAGCCGAAGATTGAGATGGAAGGAATTAGTTACTCATAATTAATAATTGCAGAATTGCTATAAATTTTGAAAATAAATTTAAATGATAGTTTTAGGAATCATTGGATTCTCAAAAGATGATATGGCAGTCATTTGAAGATGTTAAATTGACCCTCAAATTGAGATAATCACGATCGGAGTGATAAAAATAAAATAAGTTCAATAAAATCGGACAGCTAGCACATTATCAAAGGCTTTACGAATCATCGCAAGCCTCTGTGAGAATTGAGTTCCACCTATTTAGGGAAAAATAGAATACAAAATCCTACGTTTCCATTTTTTAGAGATTTTGAAATTAAAAAGGGTCATGTTAATCCATGCATAATAAATAAATATTTTCATTTTCAATACACCAATTGTGTATTACACGAGAAAGACAATACTTTGAAAATGACAAATTTTCTTTTATTTAGATGCTAAACAAGTGCCCCAAAGACACTCATTAATGTGATCCACATAATAAATGGGAACGGAAAATTTTTATCAAAATCTTCTTGATTTGACTTCGGTTTAGGCGGAAATTGAATGTGTAAATCAACACTCCTTATCAAACTAGTCGTTAGGATAGGCCAAAGACTGCATTTGTGTCCATAATGAATAAAGACATTACAAGCAAGGGGGCTTCATAATTATGTATGTTAATTGTAACAAGGATGGTACATAATACTAAATGATGACAGAACCAAGGGCGACTATTTACCGAACAAAGTTAGAGTCAATTTGAATACGTTTCGCTCTAGCACCAAACATGGGCTTTGTGGCTATGAGGTTTTTGGACCCCACTATCCCTAAAAATGAAGGACATTTAAGTTAAATCTGCTGTCGTAAGAAACAATGCATAATATTTCGCTTCAGCTGTTGAATGAGCAACTATCGCTTGTTTGTTTACAATCCAAGTTATACAATTTGCTCCAAGAACACATGCAATAACGTGAAGTGCAACGACATGTAACCTTGTATCCTGCCCGATCTGCATCAGCAATGCGAACAAATGAACTTCACTATAAGATTTGAAGCCCAAGATGTAGAGTGCCTTTAATAGTTTTCATCAACCATGGCCTCTTTCCACTCAGAATGTTTAAGAGCAAAGGCAGTGCTGCAAGTTTAGAGGGAATGGACGATCGTGGGATGCGAACGAACAATAGCTATGGAATCGACTGCGAAACCAGATGTCTCATAAGAAGCTGCGACTACGGTAGTGGTCAGTCTTGTGGACACTGCGTCGGTGAGGGAGACTAGAAGAGTTTCTTGGCACATTTCCAGAGATGAGTAAGTTGAGTGATAAAACTCAGTAACGAGATCAGTATTACAGAGCCTTGCATGTTCACAGGCCAAATTAGAAAAGATAGTAAATACAGTAGATACAGGCTGAGTAGATGTGGAGATAAGCTCAGTAGCAGGTAGCTTTGTCGTTTCTTGAGTTTATTATTATTATTATTATTTTATCGGAGTCGTTTCTTGAGTTGGACCAGAGTTGATCCGACAATCAAAAGCAGCTTTTAAATTACGGAACTAATTTTCACAGCTGTGATGTTGTTGACAGTGGCATGATCCTTAGACTTATATGCAACAGGGAAATAATTTTCATGAAAAACAACATGCCTAGAGATATAAGCACGTTCAACGGAACAAAACTCCGTGATGGTAGATTAATTCCTAATTTTTTAAACTTGAATTCTATCATGTTTGTCCTAGAGTTGGTTCTAGAACATACTCTATTTTTTGGGTCCGGTTCCGGAGCCTATCTGAAAACATGTTTTTCAATTGTTAAAATATGTCTAGAATTTGAATTAGGAAACTTTTTTTTCGAACTCAAATTCGAAACATATTTTACAATATTTCATAGTCCCAAATTTACCTAATAACTCACACAGTGTTTAACCCAATAATTCATCGCGAAATAATCTCTAAATATTACACAAATCTTACTACAAAATTTAATTGGCTTCAATACTAAAAGCCGTTATGGTGTAATTCACGAAGAAGCCTGGCCTCTTTGATCCTCTTCACAAAAAACATCACCTTCTTATATATAGGTAAGAATTGAATTCAAAATAGGAAACTTCTTTTTACAACATTTTTTCCAACTAAAAAACCAAGCAAGTCGAAAACATATTCAAAATATCAAACTTACTCC
Organism: Syzygium malaccense; assembly: GCA_031216405.1. NCBI lineage: Eukaryota > Viridiplantae > Streptophyta > Magnoliopsida > Myrtales > Myrtaceae > Syzygium > Syzygium malaccense. The sequence continues at coordinate 10,827,124 of CM062260.1, read as the reverse complement.
TCTCGTAAGTTCAACGCAACTTCCGCTGCTTCCTCATTGTTGTTCCTGCTGTAGAAAATGTCTTCATCGATCTGCCAGATTGATTTGCCTATTTCGTGACATTGTTCCACGTCGTTGTTATTTCTGGAGTTCCTTACCTATAGTTAATGTCCTGACCCAAGCGTCGATGCCAGAGTTTTGTCCTTCTCCCAGCCTTTGATTGTGGCTAACCGAGTTAAGATGAAAGTTTCCTGCTTCCGTAATTTAATTCTAGGTACATAGGCTATCGCATAAAACTAGAAACAGAGAAGAGGATGAGGTTCACCAATAAATTATATGTTCTTGTAAAGTTTGAAATGTTCATAACCTTAAAGCATTTTCATTGATTTTAACTTTGTGTCGCCCTTCTTGACCCTTTATGATATTTAATTACCTTCAACAAAGTCACATACTTAGATATCACGGCTCCAGAAACTTTCCTAGCTTAACAAATTCAATGACAAAGTTAAGAAATTCACTTAAACCATCTATCCTCTTAATAAAATAATAGGAAATGAAGATATCAAGATGTCACATATTAGGTGTTTGATTTGCTTAACTAGTGTTAATTCAAGATTGTATCACTTGATTTTAAGGTGGATCAAGCTCTATGTTCATTCAAATAATTCCATCCATGGTAAGTGAATCTCTAGGGGCTAAAGTGGGTTGATCCACTCAGTACTCTTGATCTTTGTTTGATTTTAGCCTAGAGTTAGATAATATCATAGATTCATATTGTTAAAAGGAATTGCTGATTACATGGTGAGCTAATAAGAGATATTAAACTATGGACAAGACTTGAGTCTCCCAGCAAAGATAGTTGTTGTCATTTAAGTTAATGTGACAAAGTAAGCCATGTTGATATTTGGTAGCAGCAGCCGTTGTTGTAGCTTGTAGGAAACAGGTCTGCATGCCTTTGCCGAGGTCTGATACCATATAGACAAATGAAGAGGAAAGTATCTGCAAATTTTCTCTTTTGATACAATTTCATTAGTAGAGGTGCATACATTCTAGAGAAACAAAGTCTGATAATAATTTTAACAAACAAAATAAGCTCAAACAATTTAGATTACAAAATTAGATAAAAGCAACAAAAAAAAACTTGTAATTAAATTTGTCATGCTCCGTTATTATTGAAAGGGTTAATACCACAAAGACCCCCAAACTAGTATACTAGTGACAAATTTATCCAAAACTAATTTTTTTACCACAAAAATCTCAAATTGGTAGACCTATAATAAATTTACTCTTCTTTAGTTTCCGTTAAATTTTACCATCAAATTACTGAGTTATATGCCACATGATAGTTGATGGGTGTACTAGTTTGGAGTTTCATTCTCCATTTGTTATGAGTATATCAGTTTGTGATTTTTTCATGGTATTAATTCAATTTAACAGAATTAATGGAGAGTAAATTTGTCACAAGTATATCAATTTAAAATTTTTTATGGTTAAAAAATTAGTTTAGAATAAATTTATCTCTAATATATCAATTTTAGATTCATCGTGATATTAGCCTTTATCAAAATTATCCTGATTTGACCTCGGATTAGCCCGAAAGTGAATGTGTGGATAAAAAATATTGAGGAATTACAAAGTGGAAAGAGGTGGATAATCGTGAATTCCAAAGGACGCACGCCAAAAGGGGCCATAGTCTCTGTGAGGTGGTGCTAGTACACCATTAGAGCGAGCTGGACTCGGCAGATTTAGACCAAGAGAGTCCAACCTCACGTGAGTTACTTTGACCAGAACCAGCGGGTGATATTCACTGGAGAAGTGGTTCAGAAAAATCTACGAGGGAACGTTTTTAAGTATCTGCTTTAATTTGCTTTCTGTCGTTTTTTTGGCTCGTGTTGTTGACCAAATTGGGTGAATGAGAAGGGCATCTTTGACTGCCAAAAGCAAATGAAAGAGGGTGGATGATGGGTTGGTCCAACCAGCATCGTCTGCGAGTTTCGGAGCTGGCCATCATCTGCAAAATAATAAATGAGTGAATATTTTATAGTCAATGGCATCTGTTTTTATATTATTTTGGTCGTGATGAGAAAGGGACACTACATATGTTCTCCCTGGTATAAAACTTGCCATGACAACAGCCAATGGGACTGCTCGTTTTTTTGAGATTTACCGATGAGAGGACATGGCCGCATTATAATTCATATCATGATAGACCATGGAATTATTACATTGTGCTATTAATGTTACCCCTTTAGTTATTTGATTAGAATTCTATCATGACCTTGGAGTTCAGAAAGATTGCGAATTCTACTTTTAAACGAAACTTATTTTGCCCTTAATCGCGTTCCAAGAACATCACGACATTGTGTTTGGTTGGAGTGATTTAGAGGGGATTGAAGAGGAGATTCACAAATATCCTTTGTTGTATTAGTAGACGGGAGTGAAACGATTTGGAGTTTACCTCCGGATTATCTCTGTTAATCTATAGTGAGTTCTACATCTCTCCAAAAGTAAGATGATTCGACTGATTTCTATCCGCTTCTCTTTCCTCTTAATCAGTCTAGCCAACACACGATTTACTAAAATCCATTCTTATCTCTTCCTTTCGTTTCCCTAATGATTTAGCGAATTCTTTATCCCCTTCAAAATCACTCCATCCAAACATTAGTGTTTTGTAGAAAACAAGAATAGAAAGCATCAGTATGGATCACGCATTTTTTTTAAAAATTAAGCCAACTTATAAGTACTAGACAAACGAATGAAGCCACAATTAATTAATTTGACTTTGGTGCACTATTTTTTCCTTGGGCATACTATAACCTCATGGCGCTAATACATAAAAAAAATTTAATCTTTTTCTTTTGTTTTTTAAGTAAAGTGGAGTAAAGTAGGGTATCTCGGGGAGCACAATCTCCGACAGTTTCTTACTCAAAACCAGCAACTTCGTCGTCACGCCAACCCAGCCTCCACTTTAGTGCCCTGTTTCGTTGAAGAGCAGCTTCCTCGTTTCCCAGTTTTTTTTTCAGTGTTTTTTTATTGACTTCCACGCTCTTTCTCTTCGTCTCTTCGAGTTCTGAGTGTCGTAACTCCAACCCCATTGAAGCTCAACCGTCAAAGCCTCTCGTGCTTTCTGATCACAATTCACAAACCAAGTGGGAGTTAACCATTCGTTGCTGATGCCGGTAATCCGCTATTAATACGACACACTTCACGAGGTTTTCGTCTGATTCTTCACTCACCAGCCGAGACATTGCAAGGCCATGTGTTCGAACTTTTTTGTTCCCTTAAACATAAGTTTTCTATTGATTATTAAAAAAAAATCCATTGGCTGATTCTCCTAAGCGATCTAAACGTCGGAAAATGTCGAAAATATTTTCCAACGGAAAATTTTTCACGAAAAAACAAAGCCTTAATTTAGAAAAATATTCTCTAAAACACCTTGAACCTAACTTTAAATATCTCTTTCCCTCTCGGTGTGTTTATCATCGTGTCTATGTCTATGTCTATATCGTTGCCGTTGTCATTGCTCACCATTCTCACCGTAGAAATTTCCACCAGTCATAGCGTTGCCATCGTTACCACTTGCTTCCGTTTGTTAGCCTAAAGATCTAAGGAGTTGTCCTTGCCCCTGATGCCAACAACCTAAGATTGGAGACTAATGATACGATGTTCAATTATTTATATAAGTTCAATTTTTTATATCAGCAGGTATAAATAATCTCATATTAGAATTTTCCGTCAAAGTGCAAATCTTTCCTAACTTCACTTGAGCAAGCAGCATATTCACATGATTATACATCTTCCACAGTTAGGTCATATTTATTAATGAAATATCAACAAATGCAGGATTAATGCATGTTTAAGTTGATGCAAGCATCAGCTTCCAAAGTCCCACCAAAGGGTTGTGTAGGAGAGGATTAGGACTTAGATCCAACCGTTGATCTGCTATAAGGATCGATGGTTTCATTCTATGCATATTCTTTTCCAAACAAAGAGGATAAGTGGTAATAGAAATCTAACGATGCATACGTTACATCAATAAATTATGTGAATTCTAATTTACGGATCGAAGAGATTAAATGGACCCCTCGTTATAGTTGGAGACAATAACAGCAGAAGCTTCAATATTCTTATCTTGCTTCCCTGTTAAGGGAAGCTTCATCCCCACTGAAAATGAACTTTTTTATCAGAAAGAAGAGAATGATTAGCCTCGTGCATATTCTGTAGATAGTGGAGCACTTAATCCACTGACACTAATATCTTTCTTCGTCTTCCTCATGTGTGAATGCAAGGAATATCTTTAAGAAACTATTCTTCGCTTTCGGCTGCAATTCGGCCAGCAAGGTTTCGTTGAATCTGTCCCGTTTATTGGTCCAAAAAGAAATATTAAGTCATGCATGCACACCACATCTGATGGCCAAACTTCGAGAAAATCCTCCATTGATTCTCATTCCCTCTACAGAAGGAACCTATCCTTTCCTTTTCTTGGGTCATTTTCGCATAATTAGCTGTCCTCAGAATCGTCAAAAAATATCAATTCACTGAGAAGTGGACACCAACAGTTTGCTGCTTCTAGAAGCAAATCAGAATTGCCGATCATCTTGGGCACCGCAGCAATGATTTCCGCTTCTAATTAGTAAAATAACTATTCTCTTTAAAAACTTATTAATGAAAAGTTTGTAATTTTCAATGTATTTTTTTTTCATGTTATATGTAATTAATGCATTACAGATTGAAACATTTCATTAGTAATAAGTACAATAGATAAGTGCCTTTAAGGCACTCGTTAATAAAATCCATATTAAAGAATAATGAAAAATAAATTGAGAATAATTTACAAACCCGTACATAAAGTAATGTGACCTTTTTTTCTTATTAAATTGCACTTATTTGTTTGAGTACCTCCTCACAATATCCCACATTGTTGACATATAATGTCGCGTATTTTTTTCATAATTTTTAAATTTTGAATAATATATTAAATACTGACGATACTTTTAAATTTTGCTTAACTATCAACAATTGTGCCATTTATTAACTTTTTTCTTGGCAAGAGATGTTCCGGGACTTATAATGTGTTTTGTAACTTTTACCTAGATTTAGTAGGAAAGTTTGCATGTATGTGATTTATAAAGTGTTATCCTTTTGTGATTCATCTCACCTATAGTGTTGAATTCTTAAACTATCATTTCAATAATGAGCAATGATAGGTGATCCAACTTGGTAGACTGAAAATCTAGTTTGAGAACTCACAATTACATAATGATAATTTTCGCCAAGATCAAGGATATTGCTAGTGATTTAGTCAGTTCCAATTTTGGCACAATCAGACACTTCCTTTCAATGATATATTACTCTTGAAATTCATTTCCTCCTACTTAAATCACAACTTTTCCTGTAATCAAGCCGAACCACGACATAAATGTCTAGAAGTCGAGAATGCATATGCTTTTGGAAAGTAACTTTCATATTTTTTTCAAAAAAAAGACTTGATTAAAAAATATACGGGGATCTATTCAGTCAATTTTTATATATTTTAGACCAAAATCTATTAAACTAATTAATTCGACAATGAACGTTGTTTTCCCAGACGATATTCTTTAAGCAAGTTGGGCTTTAAAAAAGCCCCATTTGTCAGCACTTTGTCGCTTTCTCATTTCTCCCCCCAAAAGTTAAAGAAGCATCACGTTCATACAATTTCCCAGAAAGTCCCGCAATTGTAACCTCCAATTATTGTTCACAATAGAACAAAATTCTCCTTCTCTGTCTCCGTGTCTCTCTCTCTCTACACACATTATCCTAAGATAGCATATATAGATTCGAAGCAACCACCACAAGCTTAACTTCCTCAATTTGTCCTCCATTCGATTTTTCAATTGTCCATTTACGTGCAAGAGGTAATCTTTGGAATGGTAAAGCTTCAATTATTGCTATAGTAGGAAGAAACATGAAGGAATTACTAAGTGGAAAAATTGGGATAATTCCAAAAGAGGCACATCCAAAAAATGGCCATAGGCTCTGTGAGGTGGTGCTGCTACACCTGTAGAGTGATTTGGACTCAGCAGACATAGACTAAGAGAGTCCACACTCACATCACCTACTTGGACCAGAATCAGCCGGGGATACATCTCTTTTACAAGACGAGTGGCTTGGAAAAGTGAACGAGTGAACATTTTTAAATATCTGCTTTAATTTGCTCTGATTTACCTTTTTGTCGTTCAACAATGGCTCGTGTTCTTGACTGAATTGTGTGAATGAGAAGGGCATCGTTGATTTCCAAAAGCAAATGAAATAGGGTTCATGATGTGTTGGCCCAACCGGCATTGTCTGCATGCTTCCGAGCTGCCATCACCAGAAAAATAGAAATTGACTGAATATTATGGAGTCAATGACATCTGTTTTTTTCAATGTCTTGATCATGAGGACAGAGGGACATTACATATGTCGCCACCAGTGCAAAAGTTGGCATGACACCAGCCATGACCTAGCTAGATGGGACTGCTTTCTTTTTGAGATTTACCAATGAGAGGACATAGCCATATTATTTTTCATATCACGAAAGCCTTCATGTCACCTCTTCAATAATATAATCTAAATTCCTCCATAAGTTTGAAGTCCGAAAAGATGGTGAATTCTACTTTTAGATTGCCTTAAATCACGTTAGATCATATGCTTTTTCCTTTAGATGATTGGTTTCATGGTCGGTTCCAAGTTTGTGAAACTTAGAACTGACCTTGTTAACCGGGAACTGGCCTAAAACTTTTTTTTTTCTGTTTCATTTCTGAAGGAACAAAGTATTAACAAAAAGTGAACAACTGTTCAGAAGATTGACACACAAAAAAACGCTTGAATGAAATAGTTATACCAAAGAGCATTTCATCAAACATGTGGAATGCAAGGAATTTTCTGAACCAAAACTTCAGCGGTCCAAACAAAATATTCAGCAGTTTTAAGAGTTCATATCTAAGTTGATAAACTCAAGCGGAGAGTGGAGAGGGAGAGGAGACTAGAGAGTAGAGATCAAGAGTGAGAAATGAGACAAGATAGGCTGCGATACGATAAATGAGAAAATAAACTTGGGGTTTGGTTCTTTAAAATATGTTCTAAACTACCGGTCCAAATTGGGAACCGAATCGGACATTTCCTTTGAAACTAGAAACCCGTGCTCACCCCTACTTCTGCCATTGTAGTTTGGCCAAAGTATTATTGCCCAAGAACCCCATGATTAATGTTATGTTTTGTTTGGAGTGATTAAGAGGGGATTTACAAATAAACTTCGGTTTGTTGCGGTGGAGATGAGGGAAAAATCGGAGTTTCCCTCCGGATTATCTGCTGAATTCTAAATCCCTCCAAAAGTAGGATGATTGGATTGGCAAAACTGATTCTCTGCCGTTAATTATTCCTACCAAATACAATCGATAATTTGATCTGCCGTTCTCTTCTGTTTCTTTCCCTAATGATCGATTGAATTGTCTATCCTTTTCAAGATCACTCCATCCAAATTAAGTGTCCTTTCAGAACAATAATAGAAAGTATCATTGTGGATCGCATATTTGGCTATGATGCCAGGTCGAGCAACCCCAACTTGGGTGAGAGTGAAACACAGAGTCAAAATAATTTGGTCTATAACACGGTGGGATACTTTTTCAGACTAAATGGAAAGTTCAATAGCTGCCATGATAGAAAGGTAATTTCTTTTATAAGGATATCGATATTCAGGTTATCCTCAATTTCTCATGATAGACATTTGAATAATAGTTTTAAGGATCATTGGATTCTCAAAAGATGATACGGCAGTTTTTTGGAGCGGTCAAATTGACCCTCGAATTGAAAGAATCTCGATCATATTGACAAAAACAAAATAAGTTTAGTAAAAAATATGGCAGCTAGCACATCCCCGAAGGCTTTACGAATTATCACAAGCCTATGTGAGAATTGATATAGAATATAAATCCTATTTTTCCCCATTTTAAAGATTTGAAGAAATAATAAGGGTCTTCTTAACTCATGTCTAATAACAAAATATTTTCATTTGAAATGCCTAATTGCACATAACACGGAGAAGACTGTAATTTGAAAATGACAAATTTTTATTTATTTGAATGTTTAACAAGTCCTCCTAAGATACTTGTTAATAAAACCTATATGATAAGTTAGAATCTCCAAGTGGAGAAGCCAAAACACGCTACTACTAAGGCCAACCCAATTTGAAAAATGATTATTTCACTTAATACCGTCCTCTTCTTTATACGTTGAAGTGACTATGTCAATCTCCTTATTTAAGTACTCGTTTACGTTTTATGAAAACTCATATCCCTAACATGTTCAGAATTCAAATTGATTCAAAATTAAGCCGACTTATACTTACTAGACAATGAATAAAGCTACAATTAATTAATTTGACTTTGGTGTACTATTTTTTTTTTCTCTTCGGGATGGTATTACAGCGTGGCAATAATACATGAAAGATTACTTTTAATCGAATTTTTAAGTTAAGTGGAGTAAATTAGGGTCTCTCGGGGAGCACAATCTTCGACGGTTTCTTACTCAAAACCAGCAACTTCATCTCCACGCCTCCGCAGTCACGCATTGCGCCCCGTTTCGTTGCGCAGCACCTTCCTCGCCTCCCGATATGGTATTGGTTTCCATGTGCCCTTTCTTCATCTCCTTGAGTTCTGTGTATCGTAACTCCAACCCCATTGAAGCTTTCGATCGTCAAAGCCTGTCGTGCTTTCTGTTTACAAGCCAAGTGGGAACTGGTCATTCGTTGGCGACGCCGGGAATCCGCCATTATGGCGACACACTTCACGAGGTTTTCGTCTCACTGTTTGTTCCCTGGCCGAGAAATTGCAAGGCCATGTGTTTGATCTTATTTCGGCTAAAAAGTTTGTGAGTATCTTCAGAAATATGTCTTGTTAAGAGTGTCGCATGGCAAAGGAAAAAAATTAAAGAAAGTTCGCAATTTTTCCCTCTCAATCCCTTCACGTTTCGGAAAGGGTCACCGTCAATCCTTTTGATAAGCTTGATCGGTCGAAATGTTGATATGAGCAGTTGAAATACACCCGTGCCCTTTTTGTGATTTACTCATTTTTTTATATGGCACCACATAGGTATAATATTAATAACGCGTAGACCAGTCAAACAGGTATATTGGATAAAAAATGATCAGATCCAAATTAACTATTTAATCTGTTTTGACCCATTTTCATGCATTATAAGTACTGTGACTTATACCCGATCTAATACATATCCAACCCATACCCGACCTGATCCATATTAACAAGATACTTTTATATTTAATTCAATTTAGGAAAATTCATACCCAAACCAAATTGAGAGTATAGAATGAGCGAGCACAAGATCGAGTGAATGCGAAAGAGAGTGAAGAGAGTGAAGAGAGAATCATAAAGGTAAGTTGGGTTTAAGTAAGTTATGAATCCATTTAATATTTATATTATTTTAGACCTTACCATTATAAATTTATTTGTGACCCATTTACTGAATATAAGTAAGCCATATAACAATCCAGCTCATAAAATATGGGTTAAGAAATGGGTTTATAATCCATTTTGATTGGTTTCACAATACGGAAAATCATAAATATAATAGAAAGAGAGGTCTTTTCGTGCTCGGAAAGAGAGAGAGAGAGAGAGGTAGGAATATGGCAATAGCAAGGCGACTACCATATGGGGGTTGCTGTTGCATGAGGCTTGTGACACCATGACAATCATCACGTTGTGGCATTGGCGGCAGCAAAGATGACTATCATGTGAAGGTCATTGTTGCTCGAGGCTCGTTAGGCAATGGCAACTATCACATTATGGTCATTCTCTCACCGGAGAAATTGGACGCCACAATGCCCGTGACCATTTTTCAGGTCTGACCACTCTGTTGGATCATTGCCTCAAGATCAAAGGATACAAACGCGAGTAGCTCATAACTCATGCTTTTTCTCTAGCGAATTTTAATTTTATTAAAGTCCAAGTCAGCAAAACCGTCACTAGATTTGTTCAAGAACTGACTGTGACCTTTTTTAAAAACTACAGGAACCTTTTAAAAGAATTTACAGAAACGATTTTTTTAATTTTGGATAACAGTCTAGAAACTCATGGGGATATGACTCTTACTTATCTTCAAAGTTTTGCGCCGTGTTATGTCAAACTTCCATACACCTTCAACATTTTAGAAAAACATTTGTTCCTACATCTTCTCGCCACAACTTTTTGCTACAATAGGGCTTCCATTCAAATAAATCCGGTGACAGATCATGCCTATCACTTGTCCAAGCCAACTACATCATGAGATAGCAATCATTCATGACCTCCATCTATCGTCCACTCCGTTTGTTTCACAAACTACTTGATATTTTTTAAAGAGACATGTAGTATTTGTGTGACATAAGGGATACCTAACCACCGAGGTCCAACCCGTAAGAGACGTGGTTTCTCGAGCCTAGCTACTAGGAACCCGAGTACAAGTGTCAAGGACCCAGGCCTGAGCAATGGTGACTTGAGCATAGTAGTCGAGTACTTGGGCATAGGCACCAAGGTCTTGGACTTGGTCTTAAGAGACTTGGGTTTAGATTTTGTGAAGCTGAGCTTGGCCGCGGAGCAACTAGGGCCCAACGCCAATGACTTGGGTGCGAGAATTGGATACCCAGTCATAGGTCTGGGCATCGAGGTCTCAAGCCCAGCCTCGAGAGACCCGGGCCCTGACTTGGGCATGGGAGTCGGAAACCTGAGCATCGCCGTCAAGGCCTTGAGAATGGGCATGCCCACCGAGGATTCAGGCATGGGCACCAAGGTTCTGGGCATGGGCACAAGGGTCCTAAGCATGGCAGCCAAAGATTCAGGCAAGGGCACTAGAGTCTTTGGCCCAACCTCTAAGAATTGGGTTCAAGTACCCGGGCACTACCGCCGAGAAAGGGACCCGACCTCGATGGATGTGGGCCCCAAGGGTTGATGACTTGGGCATAGAAGCAGGTACCTGGGCATGGTCATCGGGAACCTATGCATGACATCAGGATCTCAAGTGTAGCCTATGACTCAAGCCCAAGCGCCAGAGACTAGGGCGTGAGAATTGGGTACCTAGGCATGGTCGCTATGGACCTGAGCATACGCACTAAAGTCCCAAGCATGGGCACTAAGGTCTCGACCATGGCCACCAGGTACTGAGGCTAGCCTTTATGGACTTGGGCTCAATCTTGATGGACCTAGGCTTGGATGCCTGATACTTGGGCGCAAAAGCAAAGCACCTAGGCACAGTGGCAGGGAACATGTCGAGGGTCGAACCAAACAATTCCTCGAGTAAGAGGCTGAGGTCGTCGACTAGCTTTATGCAACTGTGTTGGGTGCGAATGACAACCTGCTCTTGGCAGTGTCGCTCATGACGGGTGTCAGCGCTATCTACAGGGACATCAAGACCATGGCCATAATCAGGGTGTCGGGGCTAATCGCCGGGGCCTACAGCATGGCCATAAGGGAGCTCGTATCCTTATAGTCACCAATACGACATTGAGGTGGCCTAGATGATAAGAGAGGCCAAGAATGAAGCCCTAAGAGCCAAAGAGATGGACGCAAGGAAGGAGAAGCTAGCAAACCTATGGCAAATGGCAGTGACATCGGCACTGACCTTTGCGGTGGGGGCGCTGTTGCCGCTCCTAGCGGCTACATTCATAAAGGAGTACAAGGTGAGGTTGGTGGTGGCGATAGCGGCAGTGAGCATGGCATTACTTAGGTTCGGCGAGCTAAGTGTGGTGCTGGGAAAGTACCAGGGTGCTGCTTAGAGGGTGGTTGGCCATGGGCATCACGTTTGGTTTGACCAAGCTAATTGCCTCAATTGGTCTATAATAATATTGAACAATACATATAATGTTTCCTTGATGGTATTAATGACCAATAATAACTTTTACATATTGTATCTTAGGTCGTGATTAGCTAAGTCCTCTCGCTTGCTTTGCTGGAAGAACTCGTACTAATTAGGGCACATGATGAGGCATGAATGAGCACAAATTCAACTCCTTACAAGGAATATAAATATCATTCGAGATTTAGTGTTTTGTTTTTGCATGCTATCAAGATCAGTAAGCACATTATTACTAAACCCCAAGGCTGCGTTTGGTCGTCCGGATTTATAAACAGAATAGGACTGGATAGGATAGGATAAAAAATCCTGGAATTTCTTCATATCCTGTCCACTGTTTGGTGGACTACGGATTTAAAGTCGGATAGGATGATTTTTATTTTATTTTTTTGCTATTCGTGGGTCCGGAGGAGTCGGTGAAGGAAAAAAAGTCGAGAAATTTTTTTGGTGAAAGCGCACAAGGTGTGAGGATGAAGATGACGGCGAGTGGAGCGTAAGATTTCTGGAAAAATAGGCATTAGAAATCCTATCCGGGTCTATCCTACCCCTCCCTCCCGGATTTTTTTATCCGGGCTATATCCGGTCTATATCCGACCTTATCCTATCCTAGACCACCACCAAACACAGGATATGATAAAACATATCCTATCCTGGTTTTTATACGGTCGACCAAACGTAGCCTGGGTTTGTTCAAATCATAAGCAAGTCTATTTTTCTCACTCAAGGCTTGAATTTGAATCATCACATTTGCGCATTCTTTTGGGACTACCTTCAACTGCACATACATGTGTTATCTACAATAGTTAATGAGTATGTACGAGACAAGGAGATTGCCATGCCGAATGCACGCCCGATGAGAACTAATCAGGTGCTCAAAGATTTCCAAACACTCCATTAGTAGAAACAAAAAAATAGTACATGTTGTCCTGCCATTTTTGAAGGAAGCGTAATGAGATCTCATTAACATTATAAGAACATTCGGCACACCTATGGAGACACCAATTAGAAGATCTTGCAAATTGTGGAGTGTGACACATGAGATTCCATTATCCCAAATTTCCAATAAGAAGCAAGATAATTCTTATATACATGGAAAGCTCGTCCCTTGACTAATTTGTTTACTTATTTGAGCTACTGAAATTGGGTTGCATTCCATAAAAAATTAAAAGAGTTTTGAGATCCAACTATGGACTTTGTGTTTCACAAGCTAAGGTTTCTACTTTCTACTCAAATAAATAAACCTACTAACTATACAAAACCATGCTGTTGGCTATTATTCTATAACACACATGTTTCACTATAAAGGAAAAATTCCAAATAAGGCCCAAATTACTCTCATTTTCTTAAATAAGGACTTGGAATGGATCTTGTGTCAAATAAAGACTTGAAATGCCACTATTTTCTCAAATAAAAGTTTGAAGTGAACCTTGTCTAATAAGAGTATGAAGTGACCATCTCAATCTAAAAAAGGAGCCTAACCTCATCGGAGACAAGGGCATTTTCATCTTTTTATTTTTTTCCTTTTTCTTTCTTTTCTTTCTCTTGTTTTTTTCCATAAAAACAAACTAAAGTTAAAAAAAATAATAAGGGGAGCAACCAGCCCTCCCCGCATGTGGCCATCACTCCATCGCCGATAGGGCGATAGCGATGGCCGATGGGGTCACCACTAGGCCCTCGCCTTTGACCAACAAGGGTCACTGGCCATCGCCGCCGCCCAACCGGCAATAGGGTGTTAGCCACAGGAGTGGAGGGTTGGCTGCTAGTCCTCCTCCATGTTTTTCTCTTTTTTTGGTAATTTTTTTAATTTTTAATTTAATTTAACTAAAATTTATGTTAAATTTATTTTTACACGAAAAATGTCCTTGACCAGCTGAAATATTTGGCCGGCTGGCGAACCGGTGGGGTGAGGCCTTTATTTGAAATTGTTATAACTACTTCATACCCTTATTTGACATAAAATTCACTTCAGGTCCTTATTTGATAAAATAATAGCACTTCAAGTCCTTATTTGAAATTTTTTCCTCTATAAATAGCTTCTCTCAGGGAGTGTGCCCTCCACACGCCCTCTTATCTTCCTCTCTATTATTCCTTCATTTTTAGAGCTTCCTCATATTAACTCTTCTCTCTCCATCCATCCATGGAAACACCACCATCAACTCAACCATAAGACCCCCAACAATTGCCTCCCCCTTATGCTCTCAAAGTCAACCTAGATGGTCAAAACAAACAATCCCCTCAAGTAAGCTGTTGTGCTCATCGACTTTTCATAGCGAGCATAGTGACTTTGTGCCGCTATCCTCGGTGCGAATGACAGCCTACTCTCGATGGCATCGCTCATGATGGGCATCGGCGCCGTCTGCAAGGATGTTAAGACCATGGTGATAATCGGAGTGGCGGTATTGACCATTGGGGTCTGCAACATGGCTATCGGGGAGCTCGTATCCATGTATTCATAGCACAACATCAAGGTGGCCCAAATGAAGCAAGAGAACAGGAACGAAGCCTGAGGAGCCAAAGAGATGGACTTGAGGAAGGAGAAGCTTGCAAGCCCATGGAAGACGGTGGCGGCATTAATACTAGCCTTTGTGGTGGAGGCGTGGGTGCCACTCCTAGCAGTACATTCATAAAGGAGTACAAAATGAGGCTGGTGGTGGTGATAGTGGCGATGAGCGTGGCATTGGTCGGCTTCAGCAGGCTGAGCACGGTGTTGGTAAAAAGGCTAGTGGTGAAGTTGACATCTGTTGGGGCTAAATAATACAACCTAGAGGGGGTGAATAGGTTGTAACAAAATCTTTATACTTTTTGTGGAAAAACAATAAGTGCAAAGTAAATATCACGTTAAGATGATGTTTCAGAAATCGTGAGCTGATTGTGTGCTTATGTAATTGAATCGGAGGGAAACAACAGCACACAAAGATATATGGTGGTTCGGCTTTATCCACAAGCCTACGTCTACTCTCACTACTAACAGCCACAAATTGGGCTGGAATACATTAGTAATTTGCGGAATAAGTTACAACGAGCACACATAAATCATTTAAGAAGATAGATCACACTATTAGGAGTGCTGTTTTTAATTAGTACACTTGATCTTTAAACACAATTACAAGTAGCGAGGATCATGGATATATAAGAGCTTTTTGCTTAGGACACATCTTGTAACAAATTTATGGGTTTTGTGTACTGTACATCTCTTAACTTCTTGGCGTTCAAAGATCTTCTATTTTATAGGCATCTTCAAACAATCCATTGGAGATGTCTCGGAGAAGCAAAATAGCCGTTAAGAGTTTGTTGGAGCTGCTGTCCAAGGATGAGACTGCCCATACAGTCTGTTTCAAGCCTTTGCAGACTACCCAAAATAACTTCCGCTACTGTCTTGTCGTTGCAACTTTGACATACTATTATACGACCTGTTCTTAGATCTTCCTTCTCTCCTGCTTGTGTATGTCTAGTCAACGACGGCTACAATGATGAACCAACAATCATATTAAATGATTAGTTGCTTACAATATTCTTGATCTACTTAGCTTAGAATAAACATTGTCTTGTAGTTGATCTTTGTAGATTCGTTGGTACTATTTTGACCAATAGAACAAATTCATGATCTCATAACTTCAGTCTGTAAACATTATTAGGAACATTTGCAATCGTCAATGTAAAACATTATACAAAGTATAGTTTTGGGATCATCAAAATTTCTTTGAGATGTTTCTCTACCAGCATCTAGGGCGTTGCTTGGAAGGGGTGGCTAGCCATGGCAATCACCTTTGGTTTGATCGAGTCAATTGGCTCTACTGGTATATAATAATTTTGAACAACACATATAATTTTTTTATGATGGTATTAATGACTGGCAACGACATTTACATATTGAATCTTAGGTTCTAATTCTTAGGTCCTTGCTTTACCTTTGGAACTCATTCTAGCTAGGGCACATGATGGGGCGTGAATGAGCACAACTTCAACTCCTTACCTGAAATATAACTATCATTTGAGATGTTTCGGGTTTTGTTTTGCATGCTATTAATATGAGTAAGTACACTATTACTAAATGGGTTTTTGAAATCATAAGCAAGTCTATCCTTCTCGTTCGAGGATTGGATTTGAATCATCACACTTGCACATTCTTTTAGGACCACCCTTAGGAGCACAAACATGTGATATCTACAATGGTTACTAAGTGTGTGAGGGACAGGGAGACTACCATGCCTAATGCACGCCTGATGAGAACTAACTAGGGGCACTAGGGTCCCACGCTCGGCCTCGTGGACCCAGCCTTGACCGAAGCACTAATTTCTAATCGTATTTTGCAAAATGATTTTTGATTTTTTAAAAAGAGAATCATTGTCTTGAATTCAAGCATAAAATTTTCTGTTGATTGTGAAAAGGTTTTCTATTGACTCATTTTCCTAAGCAATCCAAACACCGTAAAATGAAAAAAATGTTTTCCAATAAAAAATTGTTCACGAAACAAACAAAGCCTTAAATAAGATAATATTCCTCGAAACACCTTAAACTTAACTTTAAGTACCTTTCTGTCCCTCTTTGTGTCTGTCATCATGTATATATCGTTGTCATTGCTCACCATTGTTACTCTGGGGATTGCCACCGGTCTTAGCGTTGGCACTTGTTTCCGTTTGTTAGCCTGAAGATCTAATGCAGTTGTCCTTGGCCTTGAGGCCAACAACCCTAGGTGGGAGGCGAACGATATGATGTTTGATCACTGATATAAGGTCAAGTTTTCATATATAAACGATCTTACATTAGAATTTTCCGCCAAAGTTCAAATCTTTCCTAACTTCACTCGAGCAAATAGCATATTCACATGATTATTACTATGTATTTGAGTTACATCTATGGCTCATATTTATTAATGAAGTAATTTTGGACACCAAATGCATGATTAATGTATGGTTAAGCTGATGAAAGCATCGCCTTCCAAAATCCAACCAAAGGATTGAATAAGAGGGAATTAGTTGATCTGCCGTAAGGATCGATGATGTCATTCAACACAAATTCTTTTACCAAATAAAAAGGATAAGGTGGTAGTAAAAAAAACAACGATTGATACGTTACAATAGCAAATCACATTGATCCTTTTTTGCGGATCGAAGGGATTAAAGTGACCCCTCCTTGTAGTTGTAGACAATGATAGCAGAAGCTTCGTTAGTCCTTTTATACTTTCCTGTTAAGTGAAGCTTCATCAGTTATGGATTATTCTTTTCACATTATCAGGCAATGAACTTCTAGTTCTAATCATTAAAAAGAGAATGATTTGCGTCTTGCTTATTCTGTAGATGGTGGAGCTTAAATTGACTAAAACCTAATCGACCGTCGCCAATACTATAATTTCCTCATGTGTGCATGTTAAGACTATCATTAAGAAGTTATTCTTCGCTTTGGGCTGTGATTTAGCCAGCAAGGTTTCGTTGAATCTGTCCAGTTTATTAGCCAAAAGAGCAAAATTTACTGAAGTGTGCACACCACATCTGGTGGCCAAACTTCAAGAAATTCTCCAGAGATACTCATTCCCTCTAGAGAAGGAACCTGTCCTTTCCTTTTTTTGGGTCATTTTCGGATGACAAGTTGCCCTCGGAAGCGTCAATAGATCATCAACTCCCAAAAAGGTGGGCGCCAACAGGTTGCTGCTTCCGGAAGCAAATCAGAATCATCCATCGTCTCGGGCACCCCAACAATTTCCACTTCTAATTAGTAAAGGAATTTTATTACCGAGTAACACAAAATACTTATTACACACTTATTTAAGGAATAAAATGCATCATTTATTTCGTACTATACATTACAAGTTTAAACGGAGGGAATTTGTTCACAAGACCAGTATTAGAAAATCAAGGCTAGTAAATTGATAATAATTTATCAAAATCAATATATATACTATAAAATTCTCTATGTTATTCGATTGGACTCTATTATTTAAATATGTACTCGTAATCTCCGGCAATACTTGTTAATACATCAGTTTTGTGACTTAGTTTTTGATATCTATAGCGCTACTCAATGCTAAATAGGTGGGAAAATCGTCTAGAAAAAAACTAAATCTATTATACGACAGTCAATTTAGTTCTAATTTATTAATTGTACCAATTTAGTTTAAACATTTTGACAACTTATCAACTTACTAAACCTTTTAATTGTGCCAATTTAGTCATAAATATTTTGATGATTTGCTAATTTAATCATAAATCTTCTAATGATTTACCAATTTAATCATTCCAGTCAAATTTGATCGGAAATCACTAACATGGCAGTCTAGTTAGTGCTGATTATCTTACATGGCACTGCCGGTACTGACGTGGATAATTTTTCTATTTTTTTCCTTGATTCCTTGTCTCTTCTCTTCTCTTATTTTTTTTCTTTCCTTTTTTCTTTTTTCCTTTTTTCCCTCCGTCGGGCCAACTAGCCGGCCATCATTTGGCCTCGTTGATGGCTGGTGGAGGTTGTTGGCCACCCTTGAGGGACCGGGGGCTCGCCCTTGCTGGCTTGGCGAGGGCGTGGGTTGTCCTCGCTGGATATGGTGAGGGCAACCCATGCTCAACCAAGCCACGGCAACCATCGCCAGCCCAGGTGAGGGCAACCCTTTCCCAAGGGTAGCCCTTGCTTGAGTTCGGCCATCGATGAGGGTCGGTAGAGGGATAAAGGAAAAATAAAAAAGAAAAGAGAAAATATAAAAAAATTAATAAAATTAAAAAAATGTAAAAATTGTCTATGTCAATGTCGGCCGTACTACGTAAGATGGCGAACACTATAAAGTCAACGATTTCCGGTAAAAATTGACTGAAATGACTACATTGACATATTGTTAGAATGTTTAGGACTAAATTAATAAATCATCAAAATATTTAAAATTAAATTGGCATAATTGAAATGTTTAGAATTAAATTGACAATTGTCAAAATGTTTATAACTAAATCGGCACAATTGAAAGGCTTATGATTGAATTGACCGACACACGATAGGTTTAGGACTTTTTGGATAATTTTTCCCTAAATACGTAATTTGGCTGTAAAAGATTTCTACCTACATCATGTTTTTCTTATCTATTTCATGTATAAATTGGATTGGTCAATATTAGATAGAAGATGGTGGGTGACACTCATCTTAATTTGCTATTACATTGATGTAGATTTATACTAACAAGAGTCGTAATGTCAACGACTAGTAGAAAATTTTTTGGAGTTGTAGAGGAGCCATGCATGAAGAGTTTAAAATATCTAATCGAGTCGAGTTCGTAAATCTTTGACTTTGGTAACTTGACATGTGAATCTAATCAAGGAATAATGTATATTAACCGCAAGTTTCCAACCCGTGAGGGTTGCAATGCTTTTTCAATTTATTTTTTCACTTAGCTTTCAACCTTCAAATTTAGTACAAGTGTACCCTAACATTATCTTTCATTGCAACAATAATAATGTCAACGTGCATTATACATGACCATTTAAATGCATTTTTTTAGACCCTTCTCAATTGACTTTCACTTTTTTCTTTTTATTGAATTTAAATATGCGATGCATGCACTCTGGCCTTCTTTATTTAGAAACATCTTAAACTTTCGTTACATGTAAATTCGCCCAAAATTCTCTCGTAATTTTTAAAATTTTTTTTTTATATTTTGACCATACTTTTCAATTGCTACACTATTAACAACCGTGCCATTATTTAACTTTCTTGGCAAGAGATGTTTAGAAACTTAAAATAGTGTTATGTAACTTTTACGGTTAAATTATTTATTTGGATTTCACATGACAGTTGATGGGCATACCAGTTTGGGTGTCACAGATATATCGGGTTATTTTTTTTTGTAGTATTAATCCAAATTAACGAAAACTAACGGAGAGTAAATTTATCATAAATGTACCGATTTAGGGTTTTTAGTGATTAAAAAATTAATTAAGATAAATTTATCACAAATATATTAATTTGAATTAATGATCAAAAGATTAATTTTGAATAAATTATTATAAATATACTACTTTTGGATTCTCGGTGATATTCACCCTCGGTTAAACTAGTCAATTCGACCACCAACGTTGTTTTCGGAGACGATGTTCTCGAAGCAGGAAGGGCTTCAAAAGAAATCCTCATCTGCAAGCAGCAGCACTTCATTACTTTCTCCCACCAAAAAGCTAGAAAGAGGATCACCTTCGCTCATCAATTTCCTCCAAATCCCTGCAATTATGGCCTCCCCCATTATTGTTCGCTATGCAACAAAAATCTTCTCCCTCTCTCTCTCTCGCTCTCACTCTCTCTCTCTCTGTGTCTGCACGCGTTATCCTAGGACAAAGTAAAGCTCCACCTCCTATCTAATGCGCGCAGATCTTTCCACGTGAACACTCCACTTCCCCTTCAAGCCGCCGTCGCCACGCCTTGCACGAGCTCTAGACCTTCTGTCCGTGCTTCTCGAGCAGTAATGGCGGCGACCCATCAGCGGTGCCGCGAGCTCGCGGCGGCTCTGAGGCTCTTGCTCTGTTCTTGGTCCTTGATCTGCTTCTACTGCTGCTGCTGCTGCTTCTTGCCGTTGGCTCTCTCCGCCGATGGCGACTACGAGATCTTGCTCCGGGTCAAGACCGCCCAGCTCGACGACCCGGACGGCCAGCTCGGGGACTGGGCCCCCAACACCGACCGCAGCCCCTGCAACTGGGCCGGCGTCGCCTGCGAGTCCCAGACCCCGAACCGCTCCGTCGTGGCGGTCGACCTCTCGGGCCTCAACCTCTACGGCGCGTTCCCGTCCGACCTCTGCCGGATCCGGACCCTCCGGAACCTCTCCCTCGCCAACAACAACTTATACGGGGCCCCCGCGGCGACGCCGTCGTTCTCGCTCTGCTCGCACCTCCAGTCGCTCAACCTCTCCGGCAACTACTTTGTCGGCCGGCTGCCGGACCTCGCGCCGGGGTTCGCCGACCTCCGGGTCCTCGACCTCTCGTACAACAACTTCTCCGGCGATATCCCGGCGAGCTTCGGCCGGTTGCCGGCGCTGCATGTCCTCGTGCTGGTCGCGGACCTGCTCAACGGCACGATACCTTCCTTCTTGGGCAATCTCAGCGAGTTGACGCGGCTTGAAATGGGTTACAACCCATACAAGCCAGGCGTTCTGCCTCCGGAGATCGGAAACCTGTCTAGGCTCGAGATTCTCTGGCTTGCGAGATCGAATCTCGTCGGAGAAATCCCGAGCTCGATCGAGAAGCTCACTTCTCTGAAGAACTTCGATGTGTCCTACAATGCGCTGTCAGGGAAAATTCCCGATGCCATTGCCGGGTTGCGAAGCGCCGAGCAAATTGAACTGTACCACAACAGCTTATCCGGCGAATTGCCGGAGGCGATTGCCAATTTGAGCTCTCTCCTCCGATTGGACGTCTCTCAGAATAGTCTCACCGGCGTCCTGTCGGAGAAGATCGCGGCGATGCCATTCACGTCCCTGAACCTAAATGACAACCTCTTCAGCGGCGAGATTCCCCAAGTTCTGGCGTCCAACCCTAATTTGCAGCAGCTGAAGCTCTTCAACAACTCTTTCACGGGGAGATTACCAGCCGATTTGGGCAAGAATTCTGACTTGGAAGATTTCGACGTCTCCGGCAACTCTTTCACCGGCGAGTTGCCTGAGAATCTCTGTTCCAGAGGCAAGCTCCAGAGCATCGTCGTCTTTAACAATCGCTTCACAGGAAGCTTGCCGAGTTCGCTAGCAAGCTGCGATTCTCTCGAATACGTCCGAATCAGCAACAACGGACTCTCCGGCGAAGTGCCGGCCGGATTTTGGGGCCTCCAGGCAGTCTGGCACCTTGACATGAGCTACAATAAGTTTGAAGGGGTGATTTCGCGGTCGATTTCGGGTCCCAAGGGCCTGACATCACTTCTGATCGCCGGCAACAACTTCTCTGGCGATATTCCGGCGGAGATTTGCCAGCTTTCGAACCTCACCGTCATCGATTTGAGCAACAACCGGTTAGGCGGCGGACTCCCGACTTGTATCTCCAATTTGGGCAATTTGCAGAAGCTCGCGATGCAAGGCAATTTGCTCACCGGCCCGATACCGAGTTCTGTGAGTCCATGGACCGATTTGACCGATTTGAACCTGTCGAACAACCGGTTCACTGGGAGCATACCGGCTCAATTAGGCGACTTGCCGGTGCTGACGTACTTGGACCTCTCTGGGAACTCGCTCTCCGGCGAGATTCCAACAGAGCTGTCCAAACTGACGCTTAATAAGTTCAATGTATCGCACAATCGGCTCTACGGCGAGATACCGCCGGGCTTCGATCATGAGCTCTTTGTTTCGGGCTTAGTGGGCAACCCGAACCTGTGCAGCTCGGATTTGAAGCCGTTCCCGGAGTGCACGAGAGCCCGGCCCGCCACCTTCTACGTGCTCATAGCTCTAGCCGTATGCGCCGTGCTCCTCTGCGCGTCCCTCGTGTGGTTCCTCAGGGCGAAGTTGCATTGGTGCGGAGGCAAATCGAAACGGCTGTGGAAGATAACCACGTTCCAGCGGGTCGGGTTTAGCTATGAGATCATCGATCAGTTGACAGATGAGAACTTGATTGGGTCCGGTGGATCAGGCCAGGTCTACCGGATTACGCTCAAGTCGGGCCAGACGGTGGCGGTTAAGAGGCTCCGGGGCGGGACCCTGAACCCGGACACCGAGTACGTGTTCAATTCGGAGGTGGAGACCCTGGGTAACATACGCCACGGCAATATAGTAAAGTTGCTGTTCACGTGCGCGGCCGACGAGGGCAGGCTTTTAGTCTACGAGTACATGGAGAACGGGAGCCTGGGCGATGTGCTGCACGAGCTCAAGTGCGGAGGGTTCCTCGATTGGCGCCAGCGGTTCGCGATAGCAGTGGGCACGGCCCAGGGACTGGCCTACCTGCACCACGACTGCGTGCCCGCTATCGTGCACCGGGATGTGAAGAGCAACAACATCCTATTGGACGAGGACCTAACCCCGCGGGTCGCCGATTTCGGGTTGGCGAAGACGTTGCAGCAAGAGGCGGCGTCGACTGGGGACGGCCTCATGTCGAGGGTGGCCGGGTCCTGCGGCTATATTGCGCCAGGTGCGTAGTGCCTTTATCCCAAATCTTTTATCTGCAGTATTGTCCGTTTGATTATGTGGTCTCCTTTGGTTCCTAGGAAGACGTCAACAGTGGCTAGTGTTCACTTGCACTAAACTAGGAGACTAGTTGGCCCCATGGTTCGATACGATAATGTTAATTTCAGCGATGCGTGGGGTCCATGGGGAAGTGCCTGTGAGTTGTGTGTTTTGGCCTTTTTAGCCCATGCCTCCACTCATCTTTTTGACTAAAGTCTACCCATTTGAACAGGGAGTTCTTAAATGGATTTGGTATTTGGTACACATTTAACATGGGCAGTGCAGCTTATTTTATGAATTGTGTCGACAGCTATAATGTTCTCATACTCATTTGATTTGCCAGAGTAATTTGATTGGTGGTTCTTTCCTGAACATTTATGTTGATTATTATTTTTTCGGTGTTCACAGAGTATGCATACACCTTGAAAGTAAACGAGAAGAGCGACGTCTACAGCTTCGGCGTTCTTCTCCTGGAGTTGATCAGCGGGAAAAGGCCGAACGACCCTTGGTTCGGCGAGAACAAGGACATCGTGAAGTGGGTCACCGAGATCGCGCTGTCGACTCCCAAGGCAGAAGGGGAAGGAAATTGTCACGGCGAGCCTGGGTGCTGCCACGGCGATCTCACGCAGCTTGTGGATCCGAGGTTGAGCCCATCCTCGAGCGACTACGAGGAGATCGAGAAGGTCTTGAACATAGCTCTCTCTTGCACTTCTCCCACGCCGGTCAACAGACCCAACATGCGACGCGTGGTTGAGTTGCTCAAGGGCAAAAAGTTGGTCCGTTCCAAATGATATGAACTATAGCATTTTTAGCTCTCAGTTTTGTGATCAATGTGTGTAATATGCGCTGGGCTTTTGTGAGATAGATCTTCTGCTGAAAGTAGTGAAAAGGCCTGTGAGATGGATCTTCTGCTTGCCTCTTTTTCTACCTGTTCAAGTGTTCGGGTTTATCATTAACAGAATATAAGCTTTCAATTGCCGCATAATTTTGATTCTAACTTCAGCACGATGGTCACTTAAATGTTGTAACTTTTTTCTAAATCACTTGAGTATTATGACTTTTAATTGATCACATGAATATCATAAATTTTTAAGAACGTTTGTCCTAAATGCCGGTGATCCGACATGGCATGATACTTGAGATGAACATTGTTAAAAACTTACAAATGCCGTTGGGAAAGACACCAACTTTTACGTGAGGGATGAATTTCGCCACCAAAAAGATAAAATGCGATTGCCATGTCAGCCAACGGTCATGGCAAGGTGACTGCCATTCTAGCAAACTTGGCTACCGTAAACTATCAAAACAAAGTCGTTTCCCACATGTAAAAAAAATAACGTTGTTTCCAATCTGAGTAGAAGGTAACTTGGAGTCGCAAACGACATTGTTCCCTCTAAAAAAGTAGAATGATGTTGTTTCTGAGCTAATTAATGGGGTTTCAAATGTGAGCGTGCGCGTGGGAGGGAGAGAGAGAGAGAGAGAGAGAGTTCTTCACAAAATCAGACTGAAAGGGCAAAATTTGGGAAAATTTAGTAAATATGCTCTGATTTTGTACAAAATCCGTAGCCCAATTTACATACAACCTTCTTAATTTGATTTGAAGCCATAATATTTGTGTTTAGAAATGAGATGTTGATTATACTTATAAGCATGTCTGCTAACATGGCACTTCTGGTTAGCAATGTCACAATCCGTTAGCCATTTCAAGCAGTATATTCGCACATTTTAACGGAAATTCATACGATGGCCAGAATTCTCTTATAGTTAAATTGGCGCCTTTTTACATGACACTTGAAGTAGGGGTGATCGGTTCCCGGTCCGGTCCGGTCCGGTCCCATCCAAGAACCGGGAACCAGACTGAGAGGACCGGTTCCCAATTTTTGGGATCGTGGACCGGACCGACTAGTCTTGGAACCGGGGACTGGACCGGATCGACCGGTCCGGTCCCGTTCAAATGAATCAAATACTTGTAAAAAAAAATATATGTCCCATGTGGGCTTCCAAAAATATACATCCCCTAATTTAAACATGTGTTATTAGAGAGGCAAAAAAAAAAAAAAGAGTAGAACCCCATATCAACAAAAGTTCAATACACACTTCTGCCATTGTTCAATACTATCCATTGGAAGTCAAAAATTACATTTATTTAAGTGTTGAAGTTCAACACTCAATCTGGCCATAGATGAAGTGCCGCGGCAAATTATAGTTTCCGGAACAAACTTTACCTGTGGGTGGCAACCTATGTCATCCTTAATTGCCATGAAAATCCCGTCCAAGATAGATAATGGCTTCCCTGCATCAGAAATGCCATTAATTTATCAAGCCTCCCCTGCACCATCTAATGGTAGTGCACTGCACACCAAGCAAGAACCATACGTTGAAGGTGCAAAAACAACCATTTCAATGACTTAAGCTCATGTTCCAGTAGATTGCCCTACCTTCCTCCAACCTCTCTGTGGAAGCAGCAGCTTGTTTCCTGACTTCCTTAGCGTCAAAAGAAATTAGTAAAGGAGCTGGAGGTTTGTTCCAAAAACCACAGCTGAGAGCCTGAAAATATGATCAAAGCTGAGAGACCAAAAAGCATGGCTAAACTTGCTGATAGCCCTGCAATAAGTATATATGAGCACTCAACATTAGTTTAAACTAGAATTACTAGAAATTGAACTCAAATAATTAATGGAAAATCTCACCACATATATTTCTTCTATTTGACCAGCAAACTCTATTTATTGGTAAGCTCTGAGTTAACATCATCCATATCTAAAAAATCAAAATATTAAATAAAGTATTCACTTATTAGATATATAAAAGAATTATAAGATAAAAAGATACATCAATGACTTACCCCATTCAAACCTTTCCGCATTCTGGATGCACTCTTCAACATTAATCGGCATGGTAACCATCCTTAACCAATATTGAGTGCAAATCAAAGCTTCCACCACTCTAGGAGTCAAAGAACTTCGAAAGCCATCAAGTACACGACCAGATGTACTGAAAGTCGACTCCGAAGCAACGGTTGTTACAGGAATTGATAAAATATCCCGAGCCATCATAGAAAGGATTTTAAACTTTTGGCCAGCAGTTTTCCACCACATCAAAAGGTCAAGATCACGACTTTCTTCACGTTCGGCTTCAAGATACTTATCGAGTTCAGATAACTTGCCCGCGGACACTTTTTTCTCCTCATGAAGAAAGATATCAAACGCCTTTTCTGAAGTGAAATCCTCAACCGAATCAAGGTCATCCTTCTCACCCTCCTCATGGCTATCATGATCCTAGCTACTACTAGTATCAATGAAAATTTGACCACCCAAATTTCTTTCACAAGAACCAAGATAAGCTTTCTCATAAAAATGAAACAATCGTTCCAAGGCAATCCTCACCTTATTATATATTTCATCAACTTTCGCACTATCATCATAGATTAGTCTATAACAATACCGCACATAATTCATCTTTCTTCTTAGATCCAATATTACCGCAATCAACACCATCATATTTACTTTTTCGAAACTCCCATAGTATTTGTCAAACTTTTCCTTCATCTTTGCACCCATAGCTTTCAAACTAGGATCCGTTGCCTTCTCCGCTTGTTTTAGAGTTTTATATAAAGTAGCTATCTCATTAAAATAATCATTCGAAGTAATGTACAAAGTCCCAGACATCTTGCTGGTGGCATCGTAAAACTTCTTCAAAAATACGGCAAGAATTCTAGCACTTTCCCAATCTTCATGTTTAGGAGTTTCATAGTCAAGCTCAGTTAAGAAAGAAGGATCATCTTCTTCCATCCTTTCAAAAGCTTTTCGGAACTTTAAGGCAGTATCCAACATGAGATAAGTAGAGTTCCACCTAGTTGTGACATTAAGACAAACTAAACCCTTATAAGTGATCCTTGCACTCTCAATGCAACCTTGGAATGTTTTAGCTCTCATGGGAGAACTTCTCACATACCTAACCACGCTCCGAATACGTGCAATAGAATCACGTACCTCGGTCAATCCATCCCTCACAATCAAGTTTAATACATGAGCCGTGCACCTCATGTGTAAAACATCACCTTCTAAAATCAATAGCCTATCTCTTGATAATTTTTCTTTTAAAAAACCAATGGCAACATCATTCGAACTAGCATTATCCACGGTGATTGTGGACACTTTTTTCTCTAATCCCCACTCATAGATGCATTTCTCAACCATTTTCCCAATATCTTTGCCCTTGTGACTAGGCATCACCACAAAATTGATAATTCTTTTATGCAATTTCCAATCATCATCAATAAAATGTGCGGTGAGACATAAATAATTCAAGTTCTGAATGGAACTCCAGGTATCAGTAGTAAGTGCAACCCTAGATTTAAGATTGTGAAAGTAAGTCTTCAAACTTCTTTTTTCACAAAGATACAACTTCATGGAATCTCTAGCCACAGTAAATCGCGAGATGTGATTGAAGAGAGGTTGTAATTGATTAATAAAATCACGAAATCCGACGCGCTCAACCATCGAAAAAGGTTGCTCATCCATTATGATCATCCGAACAAGCATTTGCCTACAACGATCCTGATCAAATTTCCATGTCGATAAGGCATTTGTACTGCCAGTACTAGTCTGCCCCATTGTCATTTTAGTCCCATCCACTCTACGTGGGGTAAAAAATCTTTGCTTCTTATCTATGTTGCGAGGATACTTATTGCATTTTTTCAAGTGCTTCAACATAGTAGAAGTACCGTTATCAACACAGTACCAATATATAACCCCACAATAATTGCAAATCTTCTCGGTTTTCCCATTCTCAGTTTTGCCATTACGAAAATGAAGCCATGCTACTGATGTTCGTTTTCCAGAACTAGCAGGACGAGCATTAGATACCTTGTTTGTGTCGGATGCTTCTTCGAGGTTTTCTTCACTTTCATGTTCTAGTGAGTCCATTATTGGATTCATAGCATCATTGGACTGATCCACTTCCATTGACATGTAAATAGATCGCCTAAATCAAGTAAAACATAGAAATGAGCCATCACACCAGAACAACCATCAAATTCAGCCACCAAATTCAGCAAATTGAGTGAGAAAAACTTACTGATTATAGGAAATCGGGAAAGGGCTGTTCGTTTGAGATTGAGGGTCAAGTGAGGTAATGATAAATCTCGTGAAATATACAAGATTTGTTCCTCGCTTTGTGATTGACAGACAATCTAAGAAGCTTGATATTTTGTTAGCCTACTTGAACAAACTCATCTAGAAAGAATTTCCCTGAAAATCACAGGTGGTTCAGACTCTTGAACGCATTAAAAGAGATGACCAAACTATGCATAAATCATCAGGAGCCCCCCACTGCACAAATTAATTCCATGACAGATCAAGTCAGCTAGAAAGAAAGGTACAACACTAGAGAGAGAGAGAGAGAGAGAGATCACCGACGTAATCTTTTAGGTTTAACGTCAAGTAAAAACCCTTGAAGGCCTTCAAAAATCCATAATCTTCCATCGTAGTCTCTTCACCTCCAACTTGTTCTCCATCAAGTAATCTGCCAAAAAGCACAACAATTTGAAGACGATCATTTATACTTTGGAGGGACATAGAAATAACAAAAATGAAAGCTCACGTGTGACTGCATCATCATAGTGAATTTGGCGGAACTTTGAGGCGAGGCCGCGAGGTGGAAGGAGAGGCCGCGAGGCGGAAAGGGAGACCTAAGGCGAGGCCGCGAGAGGACGTCGAGCAAGGCGAGAGGCGAGGCTGCAAGAGGAAAAGGCCATCGACGTCGAGCGACTCGCTCAGAGCAAGGTGTGAGGTGAGGCCGCGAGGCGTGAGGCGAGGCGTGAGGCGAGGCCGCGAGAGGACGTCGAGCGAGGCGAGAGGCGAGGCTACAAGAGGGAAAGGCGTCCGACGTCGAGCGACTCGCTCGGAGCAAGGTGTGAGGCGAGGCGGCAAAAGGGAAACTGGGAAGGCTTGGCTTTGCTCAAGTTACTGTGGTTAGGGTTACCGAGAGGAAGAATTGGGAAAGTAAAGTAACTGTTTAGAAATTTAAAAAAAAATAAAAAAGTCAACCCATTCGCAGCAGCTTGATGGCTCACAAAATTGGCAAGTCAGTAATAACAAATAAATTCCTTGAAAAGATAAAAAAATAACTAAATAATTTTTAAAAAATATGCATAAATGATCGGTCCGGTCCTATCGGTCCGGTCGGTCCGGTTCTCACCATGGAACCAGGAACCGAACCGACCGTCCACCGGTTCCAAAAATGGGAACCGGGGACCGGACCAACACCCCCTAGGCCCACCCAGAACCGACCTGTCCGGTCCTGTCCGATCCGGTCCCGATCCGAGTGGTTCCTGTTGCACACCCCTAACTTGAAGGTTGGTGCAAAAATTATTGCCCGAGTAAAAGTTCGAATTTACTCTTTGCAAAAAACGCACGAGTGTTTTAGTCCCTTTCGAAGTTTCAGTAGGATCAACATTTTCGTTGGTTGAGAACAGCACCGTCAGTGGTGGGTTTCCAATGAAAGAGAAAAGCTTCATAGTCAACAATAATGCTGAAGTGACTGCTGTGCCAGGTAATTTATCTGTATTATGCTGCGGTGTAAGCGATTCACGGTATCACATGCTCAATTGTTCCTACCCGAGAAGTAAGTCTAAGAGTTGCATGTCCTTGATAAAATTCCCTGATAAAACTATTTGACAAATATGTGTATGTATTTGGTAAAACTCCCCGATAATTCCTTCGTATGATCTCTTTTTTGAGTTGATAACTGCCAAGAATATATCTTAAGATTAATATTTTGATGGCAAAGTTGACCACATCAAGAAGGTCTAGGATTGTTTCCACATGAGTAGTGCTAAATCTATGACTACTGCTTCTCATTTCAAGCTCTCAGTTAAAGTGTCACAATAGACGGATAAAAAGAAATTATATATGTCGAGAGTACGATACTCTAGTGTGGATAAGAAGTCTTTGACCACTAAAAGCGTTATTTTATAAATGACAAATTTGAGAACTTATTTGCACTCGGGCACGAATTTCCGATTTATATGTTTAATTGAGATAAGCAAACCTCCTAGATATCTTAGAATCATCTTTCCAGGCATTGGCTCATGATATTATCGAATGGTTACAATGATTTAATACCAATTATCTTACAAAGCAGACAATGTATTTATCGGGGGAGCCTCTTGAACTCCATTGTCTACGTCATACTTCGAGATTGGTTGACTAAATTGGTTTCCATTTATGACATGTAAGAAACTTCAAGACTTCTACTGCGATCATCTTAAAAACATTAGTAAAGAAACACCAATCAAGTAGGATAATATTTAATTTTTTTTGTTCGGATAACATTTAATATTAGAAAAAGAAAAATCTCATAATTTCATATATAGGATGTCATAAATGGAAATCAACTTAGTTGACCAATCCAAAAGCGGGACGTAGATAGTGGGGTTCAAGCAACTCTTATGAAAATATAAATTACATGCTTTATGAGATTATTGTTATCAAAAAATTGTAATTATTTAAATAAATCATGAGTAAATGCATGAAATTATCAAATTATTACAATGATTAGATACCAACAATCTCACATAGCAAGCAATTTATTCTGTCGTGGGAGCCGCTTGCCCAACCATCTACATCCTACTTTGGAATTGGTTGACTAAATTGGTTTTCATTTTTGACATTTTATGTAAGAAATTATTATTGGACTTGATTGGTATTTCTTTACTATTTTTTTTCAAGTGGATGGCGGTAGAAGTCTTGAAATTTCTTACATCGAATGTCATAAATGAAAACCAATTTAGTTGACCATCCACGCGTCCTGCTTTGGGATTGGTCAACTTAATTGGCTTCAATTTATGGCATTCTATGTAAGAAATTTCAAACTTCTACCGCGGTCATGTTGAAAAAAAAAAGTAGTAAAGAAATACCAATCAAGTCGGATAACATTTAATATTAAAAAGGAAAATCTCAGACTTTCATATGTAGGATGTTATAAATGGAAATCAATTTAGTCGATCAATCCAAAAGTAGGACATAGTCGGTGGGTTCAAGGGGCTCCCACAAAAAATAAAGTGCATACTTTGTGAGTTTATTGGTATCAAACCATTGCAATCATTTAAATACATCACAAGCAATGAAATTATCAAATAATTACAATGATTTGATACCAATAATCTCACAAAGGAGGAACCATCATGCAAAAAATCGATAAAGAAATACCAATCCAGTCAGATAACATTCAATATTGAAAAAAGAAAGTCTCAAAATTTCATATATAGGATGTCATGATGAACTCAATTTAGTCGATCAATCCAAAAGTATTGTGTAGTAGGTAAGGTTCAAGCGGCTTCATGACAAAATAAATCACGGCAATTTATTTTGTCGTGGAGGTGCTTGATATCGTACTTTGGGATTAGTCGACTAAATTGGTTCCATTTAGACATTCCATGTATGAAATTTTCATACTTTTATCGCGATCATCTTGAAAACAATAGTAAATAAATACCAATCAAGTCAGATAACATTTAATATTAAAAATAGAAAAATCTCAAAATTTCACAGATAGGATGTCATAAATAGAAACCAATTTAGTCAATCGATCCAAAAGTAGGACATAGTCGGTAGGGTTCAAGCGGCTCCCATGACAAAATAAATTGAATGCTTTATGAGAATATTGGTATTAAACCATTGCAATCATTTAAATACATCATGAGCAGAGGCATGAAATTCTCAAATAATTACAAGGATATGATACCAATAATCTCACAAAGCAGACATTTTATTTTGTCATGGGATTCGCTTGAACCACACCATTTATATTGTACTTTGGGATTGGTTGACTAAATTGGTTTCCATTTATGACATTCTATGTAAGAAATTTCAAGACTTCCACCGCAATTATCCCAAAAAAAATTGTAAAGAAATATTTATCAAGTTGGATAAAGTTTAATATTAAAAGAAGGAAAATATCACAATTTCATACATAATATCTCATTATTGGCAATCAATTTAGTCAATCAATCCAAAAGTAGGATGTAGTCGGCAGGGCTCAAGCCACTGTTATGACAAAATAAATCGTATGCTTTATGAGATTATTGGAATCAAATCATTGCAATCATTTAAATACATCATGAGCAAAGGCATGAAATTATCAAATTATTACAACAATTTGATACCAATCATATCACAAAGCATGCAATTTATTTTTGTCGTGGAAGCCTCCTGAACCCTACCATGTACGTGCTACCTTGGGGTCGGTGGACTAAATAGATTTCCATTTATGAAATATGTAAGAAATTTCCAGACTTCTACCGTGATCATCTTGACAAAAATAAGTAAAGAAGTACCAATCAAGTTAAATAACATTTAACATTAAAAAAGGAAAATCTCCAAAATTCATACATCAGATGTCACAGATGGAAATCAATTTAGTCGATCAATCCCAAAGTAGAGCGTAGGCGGTGGGGTTCCAGCGGCTCTCACGGCAAAATAAATTGCATGCATTGGGAGATTATTAACAATTGTAATAATTTAAAAATCATGAGCAAATGCCTAGGAAAGATGGCTCTAAAGGTTTTTAGGAGGATTGCTCATCTCGATTGAAAATGTTAACTAGAAGTGCTATTGATCTCATCTTCCTGCCTAACAAGTCCTTCATTGTGGCCTTACCTGCACTGAGCAATTGCCGATCAGCTTGGAGATCCAGGTACATCCCTTTTTCATGTCATTAAATTTTCTGCAAGCCAACCAAAAACACATCAGTTCTCGTGGATTGCTTCCTGACACATTGTTGATGTTTATGACACGAGGGATTTCTCTTCTTTGTGGTAGGTTACTGTAACAAATTTTTTGGGGATCTTGGTTGATGGATTCATTTGGAGAAAAAACACAATGAATGAGATCAAATATGTAGCCAGTGATTAGGGTTTGGTTTGACAAGAACTGTTGCCTAACATCTACTTTGTGTCACAAATGGTATTAAATCCAAGACTGGCCTTAGAATCACTCAAATGTGGCTTGGGTGTCAGATTTGCTTCCATACAAAGAATGGTACTTGCATGTTTACTAGTATGGCAATCTGGCCAGAATCCCTATTTATCGATTTGATATGGATTATGATTCTTTATTTGCTTTTCTTTCCTCAAAAGCATTGGGTTAATAATTTGTTGTTTCTCACTTCTTTGTCTAGTTTTTGTTGAAGGTGTTGCCTAAGGGGCATGGGGGGATTGGCTTGTTAGAGTGATGGAATGGTGAAAGAGTCATTGTAGTATTACCTCACAAGGGTAAATAAAATTTTACAGAGTCTTATACATCCTTGATTTAATCCTAAACCCCAAATCAACGAAGGATAAGATCGCTTCTGTTAAATTTTCTTTACATTAGCTGTGTATAATTCAATTTTCCCTTTTGGAACGGATAAGATTACCGATTTAGGGTCAACCACTTGTGGGGATTACTTTCCGATAAAATCTTCCATTTATTATTGCACACAATGGTTTTTTGGAATGTATACTTGACATATGTATATCAACTTTTCAGTGTTGCAGATTTTTGACAACTCGAAGATGGTAGGTTGGTTTCCTTTTATTTACTTAAATTGAAAAGAATCCATGTGGCGTTGTATACTTTTGACAACATGATAAATATCTTGTTCTTAAGGACACTCTGATCAGCAAAAATAAATTTCTGATTTTGTTATCATTTAGTATATTCAATAGTTGGTACATCACCGAACAACTCACAAAGTATACCAAGTAATTATGACATTCTGAATTTCGGCCCATTTTTGGGATTTACAAAACATATAATTCGTCAGTGAGCTTATAATAAAATCTCGCCTGAAACTGATCACTCATGGGTTATTATTTTTAAATTAGAGATTTCGCTAGAATTGCACTCGATCGAATTTGGCCGTTATTTAGAGCCCAAACTTTGGTGTCGAATTTTTCGGAGTTCTGGGACAAATTTAATTAGACGGTGTCGATATTATTGTGGCTAGCATCGTTATTGTCAAGAATAGTGGAAAAATGAATTTTTAACCGGGTGCGGATTTGGACGAGTAAACCTCCCTCGTAGTGTGTTTTGGATTATTTACTTTTAGCCCTTTTTCTTATATTATTAATTAGGATTTTTGTGGACCGTTAGATCGTTTTCGAGTTCGAACGTGGGCCATTGGATCGCAATTATTACGTTGACTTTTGGCATCTCTCTCTGTCTCTCTCCTCCCTACCCGCGTGTCCTCTCCGCCCTTTGCCCCATGCACGCCTATCCACTCCCCCTTTTCCCTCCCCCATGCAATGTCTCTTCCCCCCCTCTCTCTCTCCTCCTTTCTCTTCTTCTTCCTTCTCTCTTCTTCTTCTTCTTCTTCTTTCTCCTTCGCCGCGCCATTGTTTTTGCTTCTGCTCGCCCCAGCCGATGCCGATCGAGCTCGCCTCCAGCCCAACCACTGTTGCCGTCGCCGCTGTCACCATCGCCGTCATCGTCGTCACGCCGTTCGCCAATCGCCGCCCCCTACCGATTGTTCTCTCTCTCTCCTCCACGTGAGCAACATCTTGCCGCTGCGTCCGCTGCAGCCAAGCTCCGCTAGCCGCCGGCCAGCTCGTCCGCCTGCTCGCCTAGCACCGCTACTGTAACGCCCTGAATTAGATCCACTTTCGTGATCAATAAAATTGATGTTATTTCTTATTTCATTTTAGTAAGTCTCGCCCGAAACTGATCATTCTCGGGATACGGACCAATGGGCAATGGCTAACTAGGAAAAAATAGTACGTGAACCCAAGAACTCGACTGTGAATCGAGTCCAATTTCGAGAAACGACGAGAAAATATTTTGTGCCAACGTGGGTCGATCCAAGGAGAGTGACGGAGTTGGCTTGGTCGACAACGTACGATCGGATCGTGGGTGATTCCGCATGGCCGAGAGTGCGCGCGGCGAACAATTCCGAAATTAATCCGAGCGATCATTACCCCCGAAACTAGTGATAAATCCTTGTGTTCTCTGGGAGATCGAGATGGTCACGACTCGAGTAACCCTAGATCGATACGCGTAACCCCTAAACAACAGCCAGTTAGTGAGAGACGCTAAAATCGCAAATTAAGCGAAATCGATCGTGGAATTGAGTCCGGACTTCGGAATCTAATTTTGTGGGCATGCGCGACTATTTTAGCAAGGTCAACGTCGTAAAAGTGTGGCCAATCATATTTGGGATCCGTAGAGTCGAAAATTGGAAATTTGACCCGAGACTGAAAAATTACCAAATTGCCCCTGGACCCCTAAGCTTGGATTCCGAATTTTAGAGATTTATTAGTGGATATTATGGTCTTGCTTATTATTATTATTATTATTGTTAGAATCCTTGGACCTTAGTGCCCTTAGATATTTTGTCTAGAAATAATCCTAGCCCTTAATTAGAGGGCATGATGGTCATTTTTGGGTGTTTGGTCAACCACCCCACTAAGCCAAAACCATATACACTCTAGTCTCCCTCTCTCCCCCTCCCTCATTCTCACCATCACTCACCCACCATCTCCCCCTCCCACGCCTCACCCTCTCCCTCTCATTTCCATTTGCTCGGCCGTGAGAGGCCTTCGCCGGAGCATCGCCGTCGCTCGCCGGTGCCGCCGTCGTGTGCCGCCGTTCCACGCCTAGCACCACCACCATCCAGCCGCCCCATCCTCTCTCTCCCTTCCCCAGCTGTGTGATCAGTCCCCGCCTAGGATCGCCATCGCCGTTGCCACCGCCGAGCGCCGCCGAGGGAACCGCCACTCGCCGCCACTGGTCTGGTGCGGAACCGCCGCTGCTCAACCGCTCTCACCACCTGTCCAACCTTCATTAGGAGCTTAAGACTTGGTGAGTACAACCCTAAACCCTAGTTAGGCTAATGTACATTTCTAGATGAGTTTTAGGGATTATTTAGGGTATTTTGGGGGTTAATTTGTGGAGAATATTTAGGGCTGATCTTGTGGCTAATTTAGTGACTTAGCGTGATAATTTAAATGAGGTTTAGTGGTCTACAATGTGCTGCGTGGTAGCTGATCATGGGTGCCGTGATTCAAGCAAAAATGTGGATTAGGCGGGTGTAATTTGTGAACCAAGTGGTGGCTATTTTCATGGTGATTTTTATGGCTTAATGTGATGATTTGGAAGTGATTTAGTGGCCTAAGGTGGATTGCGCATGGCTGAATTGGTATCGGGTTGATTCGGGCCATAATTGGTTAATCGGGGTTTTAGTGTGAATCACTAAGGGAATGGTGATCGGCCCATGAAGAGGCTGAATTAAGCATGGCTTGAGTGTGATTGGATAATGCCTTATGATGTGCTTGGCGTGGCCAATTCATGAGACGCTTGGTAGACTATCGGCAAGTGTAGTTTTGTTGTTTAATTGCATGAATTTGGGTGCCAATTTATCTGTTGTGGTTGATTTGGAATGATTGTTTATTGGGCATATTGAGATGTGAATTGAGCATGTTGTGGCATTAAGTGAATATGTAACCAAATCATGTTGAGTGCCCAATATGAAATTCATGAATACCGGGTGTGGATGTTGTGGCCATGAGCATGCATACCGAGAATTGGCATAACATGTGTATTCTGTGTG
Organism: Syzygium malaccense; assembly: GCA_031216405.1. Lineage (NCBI taxonomy): Eukaryota > Viridiplantae > Streptophyta > Magnoliopsida > Myrtales > Myrtaceae > Syzygium > Syzygium malaccense. Next base: position 10,790,598 of record CM062260.1, on the reverse strand, counting down.
TGTGCACAAAAGGCATGAGTATGTGATCACCTAATTGCCTTGATGCGTTTTACGCGGGGTATTGAACCCTTCCTGAGGCGTGATCACCTAATTGCTGCCCAGCAGCCGCCCAGCCTCGCCCAAGCACTTGCCGTGGCCGTCATCGCCCAGCCGCCGCCCACAGCTGCCCGACGCTGTCACCGCTGCCGTCTCTGCCACTTGACACCGTCGCCGCCGTCGCCCCTGCCTGACGCAGTCGTCGCCGTCGCCGCCGCCCAAGGCTGTCGTCGCCGCCGTCACCGCCACCAGGCTACCGCCTGACGCCGTCGCCGCCCAGCTCCATCGTCGTTCTCCCGGCCGTGGCTAAGCGGGTCGCCGACTAGCCACCACTTCGGCCCACGCCCGCGCCAAGCCCGCCACTGGCCAACCGGTCAAAATATAATTATTGTTTGGTTTTTCTTGACCTTGAACTAAGTAAGTAACTCCCTAAACCCTACTTACTATAATAAGTATTAATCGGACTTGTTTAGGGATTGTTTAATGTCTGATTGATTGACTAAGTTAGGAGTCGATTTCAGGATTGCATGTAGGTTTGATCGATGTTCGATTGGTTAATTTGTCCATTATATAGCCGATTAAGCGTTCACTGATGATCGGGTGGTTGATTAAGCGTTTATTCAGAAAATGCTTTAAAATTGAACAATTCTACAAAAATTCAGAAAAATTTCGTGAAAATTAAAAAAAGTCATATTTTGGGAAAATATTAAATTTGGCATCATTTTTTAAAAAAAATTCAAAATATCACAAAATGGAAAAAAATAACTGTGGCCACCCACTTTGAGTGGAATTTAATTTTTTTATGGTTCCCAAAAAAAGAATAATAAAAAAATTCAAAATTTTCAAAATTTTATAAAATGACTTAAAATACCTATGGCCACCCATTTTGAGAGAAATTGTAAATTTTTTATGTGCAAAAAAAATGTAAAAATAATAATAAAATAAAAAATTTCAAAATTTCATAGAATGACTTAAAATACATGTGGCCATTCACTTTGAGTGAAAAATTCAAATTTTTTTACGTGGCCAAAAAAATGAAATATTTAAAAATTTTGAAAACTTCACAAAATGGCTTATAATACCTGTGGCCACCCACTTTTAGTGAAATTTAAATTTTTTTACATGGCCAAAAAAATTTAAAATACAAAAAAAAATTTAAAACTTTACAGAATGCCTTGGAATACCCGTAGCCACTCACTTTTAGTGAAATTTAAATTTTTTTAGGTGCCCAAAATAATTTTAAAAATAATAAAATTAATTTTATTACAAAACTTTACATAATGGATTAGAATACTTGTGACCACCCACTTTGAGTGAAATTTAAATTTTTATAGGTGCTCAAAACAAAATTTAAAAAATCAAAAATTTGAAAACTTCACAGAATGACTTATAATACCTGTGGCCACCCACTTTTTGTGAAATTTACATTTTTTTAGGTGCCAAAAAAATAAAAAAATAATGAAATAACAAAATTTCAAAACTTTACATAATGACTTAGAATACATGTGGCCACCCACTTTGAGTGAAATTTAAATTTGTTTAGATACCCACAAAAATTAATGGCTTATAATGCCTGTGGTCAGCCACTTTGATTGATGATTGTGTGGCCGAGAACGAAGATCATGTGACTGAAATTGATGTTTCATAGTTGTTCTTGTACTTGATGAATTATCGTGTGGTTTGAAAGTGGATCGTGTGGTTAATTATGGCTAATGTCGGCTTAGCATGGCATATCATGCTCATATATTGATGTGTGATATCAAAAATGTGTGCGATTCATAGTATATTTGTTCGTAGGAAATTACACGTCATAAACACTCGTCATTGGCTAATTAAGAGGGAACATTTTCTGCTTCTGAACCAAAATGGTAAGCTTCGTCATGTACGTCATTATGTGTCAGTAATACGTGTTCATATTTTTTTACATATTTGTCTAGCCTTCCTACTTGTCAGTATAAACATGGAGGTCACATGTATAAAAGACCAGCCTCTTCAACGTCCTCGTCTCCTGTCCTTTCATCTAACCCTCAACCATAATATACTGATGGATAATATGGACACGTTAGTCCTTTCTCCAACGCTCAAGAACATGTTATGGGACTTGGCCACATGCCAACTGAATCTCCTCCAGTTCCATCTCCTTTGACTCCCTCTCCTTCCATTCCACCTTATTATTCAGCACAACATTCGCATAATGACGGAAACACAGGTGAAGAAGATAACCGATTCATGATATGCCCATTTGGAGATTCGTAAGTACTTCATTTTTTTAGTATATGTAATATTTATGGCTTTAGATATGAATGTCAACTGAATTGTCGATGTTGCACAATATCCGTATGTTTGCAGATTCACGGATGCTCCATTTGTTGTGAGGGAACTGAATAAAATAGTCAAAAACTATTGGATGGGCCAATATGTTAATTACAGAAGTGTTCCACAAGAAGTGAAAGATTTGTAGTGCAATGAGTTCAAGATAAGTTTTAGATATTCTATTTTCTCACCAACTAATTTCGGTATAGTGTATTGATGGTCAAGAATGATGTAGAGGGACTAGAATAACTCTTTAGTTTTCGGTACTAAAGGGACCAGATATTTTCCCCGAGATGAACTTAACAAAGTCTATCGCCGAATTGTCTGGTGCATGGTAATGGATATGTGACCATCGTAATAACTTTCAGATTTTCTTGTATTGATTGTAGCGAAAGTTCAGATGGGATGACCAGGAAGAGAATGAAGTGAGAATAATTTTTCAGAAGAAAGTCAGTGATCACATACGAAATGTGATGAATATAACGAAGATCAAGAAAGTGAAGCCACCTTTCATTACAGCTGACAATTGGGCGGAAATTAACAGAATTTGGGAAACTGAAAAAAGTCAGCAAATCAGTGAGCAGAATAAAAAAAATCGATCTTCCAATTCAAGTGAAGGGTCTGCCACATATGCTGGGGCCTGTATCAATATTAGGGAGCATCGCAAACGACTTGTAAGTCTGTTAAATAAGTTATAAGTTAATTTAATTTGATTACTCATATTTACATTTTCTAGGCATAGGAATTGGGGACGGAACCAACATTTGCAGCTACATTTGAACGCACATTTCAAAAGAAAGATAAGACATGGATTGGTGATCGAGCAAAAGCTATTAAGGTATGTAAGGTTATATTTTGGATTTTATGAAAACTAGAATGAAAACTGTGAATGCTTTTAATATTTATGGTAGATATATATATGAAGTTATTTTATTTTCATCTATATTGTTAATGTAGGAAAAATATGATGAACTTTTAATGGGCAATGCTAGTGGTAGTGATGGTTGTGCTGCGTCTGAGCCATCAGCTGACAGTATGGCATTATGGGTGGAGGCAACAGTTGGGATGAAAAAAGGAAAAATATTTAGGATGGGGTCCTTGTCAAGGATGTACATGTCGAATCATGCTGGAATTTCATCATCCAATGCGACTGGTCGAAGGAGGACACGACATGACGAGCAATTGACCCAAGAAGTGAACCATCTGAAAAATATAATTGTAGAGAGGGACGAAGAAATAAATGACTTTAAATAACAAATGCAAATCGTTATGCGACACCTCAACATCAATCGTGGTGAGGTTCCTCCTGTACCTCCTACCAATCCAATAGGTGATGGGCTCAATGATGAGTGATACAATGATGCTGACATTGATGATGATGCTGGTGATTTTCTCGATCATTTCTAGTTAAAATTGCCAAAATCAGGAGTAAGTTTACTTCATAATCTTTTATGACATAAGTGCAGTTTCACCCAATTTGTTCCTGCCCTATAATTACTTTTTGTGCACAACTTTCTTACAACTAGGTTCAAGGATCTAATTTTTCCTAGGTGACAGAAATACAGTGTAAAAGGGTGAAAAAACTACAGTGGATGTCAAAGTTGACTCATATTCATATGTAAGAACATTGATGTTCGTCATGAAACGTTTTTTTGTTAACCCTCTTACTTATTTTTTTATACCTAGTTCCACATCCATGCATAAACACTTCTTTTATATTCTGGCATGATTGAATATCTTTATTTATGTATCCACATTTCATTAGGTGTCGATAAAAGTGACTGCTTTTGGTATCCTGCCGAGTACCACAGCTGCCCAATCTTGTGTCTGATTTGTCGATTTTTTGTTTTCTTAGCAGAATTTATGGTTGTCCCGCCTCCTATGAATGTTTTGAATGTATTATAAAATTGGATATCAAATATCATCGTGTCAGATTTTGCAACTTTGCATATATCATTATTTTTTGCGGACTAGCATCTTTCCTTCAGTTACACTTTTCAATTATATGGCATTGTGTCTGGTTTGTTCGTTTTCTGTTTCTGAAGTGGAATCTATGGTTTTCTCGTGTCCTTTGATTGTTTTCAATGTATTACATGATGTTCATTAATGCGTAGTTATTGATATGGACAAGATTTGATGGCCGAAATGCTGTAAAATTTGCGACAAATAAGTAGCGACGAATCAAGTTCGTGCCTAATTTCTGTCCAATACATTTTGCGATGAATTTTGCAACGAAATTTGCGACGAATTTTGTGACAAATTTTGTGACGAATAAAGTTCGTGGCTAATTTTGCAACAGATTTTGCGATGAATTTTGCAACTAATAAAGTTCGTGGCTAATTTTGTGACGAATTTTGCACCGAAATTTGCAACAAAGAAAGTTCGTAGCTAATTTTGCGACTAATTTAGTGACGAAATTTGCAACAAATAAAGTTCGTGGCTAATTTGCGATAGATTTTGCGACGAATTTGCGACGAAATTTGCAACAAATTTTGCGATGGATAGTGTTCGTGGCTAATTTGCGATGAATTTTTTTCTGTCGCAAAATTTTGCAACGACCTAGTAGCGACGGAATTTTTTCCATCGCAAAATTCGTCGCAAATTCGATTTGCGACGGATTTTTGCAAATTTTTCGTCGCAAAAATCATGTTTTTTTTGTAGTGTTTAGTACCCTTGACCGCCTAGGCCACTTACCCCTTTTTGTCAGTAGTGATAATTGATCCGCTTTTGATTTTTGAGCGTATGCTGTATATGAATATTGTATATGTTTCCCGTTGTTAATGCAAGTGTATATTTGTTCATGTTGTTTAGTGTATTGCTATCCCTGGTCATGTGGTTTTAATTTGTACAGGTGTTTATATTGCTTCCACATGTGCCTTGTTTTCCGTTTGGGTGTTGGGTCGGCGACGCGTCTTGGGATATCGCGCTTGAATTGACATGGGTTGGGTTGTCGCGTGTTGTAGGTGCGGGGTGTGACAACTGCCCCACCAGTCGCCACCGCGCCGCCTCGACCGTTGCCGGTTCGCCCCCCTCAGCCACAACCCCCTCTCTCTGTCGCCATCACCACCCCCGGCTGACCTCCCCCTCCCCTTTGGCTCATCACTGCCGCGTCGCCGTCGCAGCTGCTCGCTGCCGTCGTCGACGCCGTCACCACTAACGCTCGCCCTCCCCTGCCGGCCAGCCAGCCAACCGACCAGCCAGCCTAGGCCGTGGCTGAGCTCGCCTAGGCCATTGCCCGACCGCGTGCCTGGCGCCTCGCCCTTCCAGCCCTGCGCTTAGCCCGTCCAGCTTGCCGGCCACTCGCCCGTCCAGCCTATCGCCCAACCGTTGCTCACCGTCCTTGCTCGCCCGGCCATTTGCCCGTGCCTGGCCGAGCGCCTTGCCCGCGGCCGAGCGCTGTGCCCGCGGCCGAGCGCTGTGCCCGCAGCCGAGAGCTGTGCCAAGCGCCTAACCTGTGGCCGACTGCCGTGCCCGTGCGTGTGCCGAGCCAACACTGTTCATCCGGGCCATTTTAGGCCCGAACCGATTTTTTCCGGGCCAAACCTAATAAGTGACTTCCTAAACCCTACCTAGTATAATGGGTATGTTTAGACTTGTTTAGGGTGTAATTTAGTATTGGCTTAGGAATTAAATTAGGCATGGATTAGTTAAATTGATTGTGCTCAATTTGTGGATTATTGTGGTGGTGATTGTGTGGCTAATTTAGTGATTGATTGAGATGAATAACATGACTGAGTTGTCGTGGCGCTTGTGGGTGAAATGGATTAATTGAATGTGCCGACTTGAATGTCGGGTCGATGGGCCGATGTGGGGAGTATGAATTGAATTGGCTGTTATGGCGTGTCAGATTGACATTGGTGAAAGCTTAGTGATTTGAATGTGAATTGTACAACGTGTTAGAGGGCAAATTGTGTTGTGGTGCATGTGCATGAGAGAAATGTCCTGAGGCGTGGTTATGCGGGTCGAGAGAAATGTCCTGAGGCGTGGTTACGCGAGTGTGGCTAGAAAGGCAAGAAATGACCCGAGGCGTGGTTACGCGGGTCGAGAGATGTTCTGAGGCGTGGTTATGCGGGAATGAGCCCGGCTTGATCTGAGGGCTGGCCTGAGGCGTGTTAACGCAGGTAGTGTGAAAGGACCTGGGAGGTCGTGAGAAAGTTGCTCGGCCACGAATGCGAAATGAGTGTGATTGAATTGAGTGAATGTACTTTTGTATGGCGCTTGACTGATGGCGAGGTGTTTATGGGATATTGTGATATTCATATGATTCTACTAATATGCAGAGTTTGCACGTATTTCGAGGCGAGGTAAGTATGTTGTGTAGAATTGATTGTGATGGCTGGTGGATTGCATGTTAGACTTGTCTGGGTACGCATTGGCCTATGTAGGGTATAAGTTATCGGCTTATTGAGATTTATTCTCACTGCTGTAATACAAATATTTTCAGATCCCCGACCTTGAGCATGTTGCCACCTAGGCATTTTGGGTTCCCATGCATACGGTGCATGAGGAGAACGAATATCCGGGATTGAACCCGGATAAGACGTACATTAGGTATCGGACCATTATTTGGGTAGACGTGAGACTAGAGGAGCTAGAATGCCATACCTATTTGGCTTGGTCCCATCGGGGTCGGGTTGGTGAATTCTGGGCCAATCCGGGGTTTTGAGGGATTGCAGCATGCTAACGAGGGTGCGGTGAATTGGGAGCCCTGAGATAAGTTTACTCCCGATGGCGAGGTGTCAGATTCCAACAGTCCACCGGAGAACCCTGGTCCATAACCGGTGCCTGTTCCAGAGCCTGAACCCGGGCCCATACTAGAGCCCGAGCCCGAGCTCGAAGAGTTTATGGTGCTCGAGCATAAGGAGGAGGAGGAGGAGCTGATCGAGATTGACTTGGACACGGAGTCAGAACCCTCAAGGTCCGATTCGGATTGGGCGTCGTAGGTTTAGGAGTTGGTCCTAGAAACCTTTTTGGTAGAGTCCCTTTTTGTGCAGTCAGTAGTCTACCCGGCCACCTATTCCTTTTTTATGACGAAGGTGGATATTAACCCTAGAGGCCTGGTGTATGAATATTTGGGATTTCAAGCTAATATTATATGTTTATTGAATTGTGTTTATCCTACCCCGCTATCATTATTTATTGTCTAGGATATTTAAATTTCGCTTCTGCCTGCGTATGATTTTGGATGTTTCGTTTGGGGTCGGCAACACGTCCTGGGACGTCGCGATCAATACGACCTCGTGGAAGGGGTGTCGCGAGCCCGTCGGGGTTCGGGGCGTGACAGTAATGATAGCTGTAATTTGTAAACTAGCTCTTAATATTCATTGTTTCTCTGAATGTTTGTCGTGCGTTGTCGTCCTCAAAGTGCACTCCTTTTTAAAAACTTTAATGGAATTTACTAACAGAAGTAGGAAATATTGTCAAGTCATAACTTGTCATTTTTGGTTCAATTTCAACCACGTATTTTGTTTGTTTGATATATTTTACCACAACTTCCTTTGTTCCGTGGAGTTTTTAAGCTCACTGAATTGAAGGAGAAGACGAGACAATAAAAGAGAAGGAAGAAGAGTTTTGTGGGTGTTGTCTAATATAAGAAATGATCGTTTGAAATCGCCAAAAGAGCAGTCTAACCAACTGATTCACATGATCAAATGAAGGATCTCGAGTTTTGCTCGCAATCTTTTGAGTCCTAATAACGCTTGGGAGCAGTGTCCTCTAGGTTCACCTGGGAATATGGAAGGGTGCGTGAATTACTCAATGTCCCGATTCCATTCAGCAGTTCGGTTAAGCCTACTGGACTTTTTCTGAGACTTGCGCAGCATCTCAGGTCTAGCCTCTTAAAATTTTTGAAGTTTCCAGTACCACTCAGAACATCCGGTGAGATTCAACCTCCATAAATTGTACAGCTTGCAAATGGAACGGGGAAGAGTCTTGAGTATGCTGCGGTAAGAAAGGCTATGATATCTCAAATGGTTCAACTCACCTATAGACGCGGCCAACTGGTAGATGCATACCTCTTCCAGACAAAAAACTTGCAAGCTCTCAACATTATGTACAAACATATAGACAACATCCTCCTGAGACCCCAAGAGGAGGTGGTCCTTATTTTCTTTACCGTAGAAAGTGTTTCAAAATTCTTCTTGTTGATCTGTTAATTGAAACTACATGAGAGGTGCTTCCATCTATGTGCTTAGCATTTAAAAACTCACGATGATGTATTCTTGAACTGACGATACGGCCCTTGAGAGTTTTGCATTAGATCATGTATTTTCCATGACCAAATGTATTCAAGGATATCCTCTTCCATGTCATGCAAGAACGATCTCCAAACCAAACCGTTCAATAATATATTCCCCCCGCTTCAGGTCTTTTACTATTTCAAGTCAATGTGATAGACCCTTCGACTAGCTAAAGAGAGAGAACATCGCTGTTGGTCCATTCAGTGTCCTGTAAGAACAAATTCCTATATTTCAACATTGCTCTAGATGCATTTGAAGACTATCATATCTTAGCTTTAGCCTCAGCATAATATCGGCTCAACTTGGATAGTTCATCATCTTTGAAATGCATCAAGTCTCATCCTGTGTTGATTGATGAAGATGAGATGCTCCATCGTTCTAATTATGAGGGGGAAATCTAGGACCTTTATTTATGGTATCTTATCTGATATTATGTAGATTATGTGTTTGGGGTTCAAGGATATAGATTATAGTGTCCCAATCTTTGGTCACTCTAAATTATAATTAGTAGAGATGTTGCTTTCAATGAAACTATTATGCTTCACTCGATAAAGATGTTTTCTATTTGTTCTAATGCAAATAACTCCACGGTGCAAAGGTTTCAAAAAGTCGAGTTGAATGTGTCCCGATTAAATTGTGGTCTTCCCCAGTTGTTACACCTAGTCTAGTTTAGGGGGAAGAAACGCCACATGAAGAGCAGGACTCTCATGCTATTAACAGAGCAAGGACGGAAGTCAAACGCCTACAGCTCTACTATGATTTTGTTGCATCTGCCCTTCTGGCCGTTGAAGAATCTGATTCCGTAGTTGAACCATCCACTTTAGTAGATGTGGTGTTTGGTGTGGACTCTACTCAGTGCCAGCAGCTATGAAGAGATTCAGTCTCTTGAGAAGGACGTAGCAGGAGATCTTGTGAAACCACCTCAAAGGAAGAAAACAGTTGGCTATATTTGGTATCTAAGGAGGAGTACTCTATGTTAGAATATTTGAATATTAAATCACATCTTAATTTAACAGCTTAAGTTTTTAAAATAGTTGGTAATGGTCATTTTCAAGCCCTTAGTTACCGCCCTTATTATATATTTCCATTCTTAGTCTTAGACCAAAGTCTAGTTCAAGTACGAGGAGGGAGTGTTAGAATATTTAATTATTAGACCATGACTTCATCAAATAGCACATCTGCTAGTAAACCCACAAAATTTCACTTTATAGCCTCGGAGGATACCTGATACAAAGGCAGACTAATTATCAAAGATGACAATGAGGTTCAGTTGTTGACTAGGTCAAGAGGCTCCTGGGTGGATCCCAGAACCTGGACATCGAGTCCGTGGTCAATTCGGAGGTGGAGACTCCGTGTCACATCCGCCACAGCAATATAGTAAAATTGCTGTTCACGTGCGCAACCGAGGAGGGTAGGCTTTAGTCTATGAGTACATGGAGAATGGGAGCTTGGGCGATGTGTTGCACGGGCCCAAGAGCGGAGGATTGCTTGATTGGTATTAGCGGTTTGCAATAGCTCCGGGCGCGGCTCAGGACCTGGCCTATCTGCACCACGACTGCGTGCCCACTATTGTGCACCGGGAGGTGAAGTGCAACAACATCCTATTGGACGAGGACTTTACACCGCGGGCCGCCGATTTCAGGTTGGCAAAGACATTGCAACAAGGGGCGGCATCGACTGGGGACGGTCTCATGTCGAGGGTGGCTGGGTCCTGTGGCTGTATTGCGCCAGGTGCGTAGGTTTACATGTGCCTATCCCCATTCTGATATGTGCATTATTGTCTGTTTGATTATGTGGTCTCCTTTGGTTCCTGGGAAGATGCCAATAGTTGCTAGTGTTCACTCACACTATACTAGAAGACTCCGTCCAAAACAATAAAATAACATTAAAAGACTCTGTCCCAATGGTCAAAACGATAATACGTGGGACCTTGAGGAAGTTCTTGTAGCCCATGCCTCAACCATGCCGTTTGACTAGTGCACCTCCACTCATTTTTGACTAAAGTCAACCCATTTGAACGGAGAGTTATGCAGTGCCGCTTATTTTACCAAATTTTATACAGCTATGTTGAAGATATGATTGAAGATATTGATCTTGATTGATGTTGATCCCGATAGCGGGTTGATTGAATCAATCAAATCCGTAATTGGTTTAGTAGATTAGGAAATGTAATCTTTTGTATTTGTTTTTCCTAATTTTGTCTTCATTCATTGTACTACAAATAGGGCTATGTACATGTATACGATGCAGATCAATACATGAGAATTCCTCCAATTCTATAGTTTCTTCATTTTCTGTCGAGCTATTATCGTATGATTCGCAAGAGTAATTTATTGGTTGTTCTTTCCTGAACATTAACACCAACCATGTGATCCTCCCCAATGAACAAATAATTTCGTTTTTGGTGTTTAGAGAGTATGCATACACCTTGAAAGTGAATGAGAAGAGCAACGTCTAGAGATTCGGCGTGCTGCTTCCAGAGTTGATCTCCGGCAAAAGGCTGAACGACCCTTCACTCGGTGAGAATAAGGACATTATGAAGTAGGTCACCAAGGTCACGCTATCGATTCCCAAGGTGGAAGGGGATGGAAATTGTGACAGCGAGCTCGGGCGCTGCTACAGCGACCTTGCGCAGCTCATGGATCCGAGGTTGAACCCGTCCTCAAGCGACTATGAAGAGATTGAGATGCTCTTGAACATAGCTATCTCTTGCACTTCTACCTTGCCGATCAACCGACCAAACACGAGACGCATGGTTGAGCTGCTCAAGGACAAAAAGTTGTCCGTTCCAGAATATATGAACTGCAGCATTTTTGGCTCTCAGTTTTGTGGTCAATGTGTACGCAATATATGCTGGGTTTTTGTGTTTAAGTCCAACTTTTGGGTATATCGTCAACTGTAGTTTGAAAGAAGTGAATGGCTTGTGAGATAGATCTTCTGCTGGCCTCTTTTTCTACCTCTTCAAGTGTTCAGGTTTTCAATAAAAGAACATCAGCTCTCAACCGTTGGATAATTTTGATTCTAACTTTTGTAGGACGCTCACTTGAATGCCATAACTTTTTTCTTAATTATCATGACTTAAAAAAAACGTTCACGTAAACCCACCCATCGGTGGCCGCGTTGATTTGCACTCAATTCCTTTCACGAGATGTCCTGGGTTCAAACTCGCCCATCGGTGATTTAAGTGGGGGGTCGTGGCGGTGGGATGCTGCGCTAGCCCCCCTCGAGGACTAGTCGGGCATCACCGCTGGTTTGAACCCTAGCTCACCGGCCGCGCGGATACCTCGGTTATAAAAAAAAACGTTCACGTAAGCATTATTACTTCCAATCAATGACTTGAATATCATAAATTTTTAAAACTGTTCATCCCAAATGTTGGTGATATGACGTGGCATGGCACTTGGGATGAGCACTTCTAAAAATTTACAAATACCGCATGAAAAGACACCAACTTTTACTCGAGAGACGAATTTCGCCACTAGAAAGATGAAATGTGATTGCCATGTCAATAAACGGAAGCTAACGTGGCAAGGTGACTGCCTTGCCAGTAGACCTGGCTTCCATAAACTATCAAAACAAAGTCGTTTCCCACATTTAAAGAAAATAATGTCGTTTCTAATCCGAAGATAACTTGGAGTCTCATTAAACGACATTGTTCCCACTAAAAAAGTAGAATGATGTTGTTTCTGAGCTAATTAATGGGATTTCAAATGAGAGAGAGAGAGAGAGGAGGGGGCTGTTTTTTCACACGAAAAATTACCAAAATAATCTTAAACCTATTGTAATTGTGCAAATTCAGTCATAAACCTTTTGTATTTATGTCAATTCAGTCCATCTGGCTAATTTTGGCCAGCCGACGCTGACGTGGACGCCAGTTGACGTTGGCCGTCCATCCAACGTTGACGTGGCAAATTATTAATATTATTTCTTTTTTTTGAATTTTTATTATTTCTTTTCTTTTCTTTTCTTTGTCCTTCATCTTCATCTTCAACTTCAACTGTTGGCTGGTGAGGTCTGCCTCGCTGGCCACTAGCGAGGCCTGTGACATCCTGAAAAATTATCCATTTGAGATTTATGAAATGCTTAGTTTTATGAACGTACTCGTAGTTAGTTCTCGCCCGGAACTAATCATCCCTGGGATACTAACCATTAGGGAAATGCTAATTAGGGATTTAAATTCGTGCGACTAATAGAAAATTCGATCGTGAATTGATTTTCGACCATAAAATCGCCGAGGTGACATTTTGAGCCACTGTTGGCCGATTCAAGGATAGCCAGGGGTCAGTTCGCCATTGTCATAGTAGTGGATCGCGGGTGATTCCGTTAGACCACGAAATAAACTGACGAATGATCCTGAACCTATACCAAACGATCGTGCCCCTCGGATCTAGCGGTCGATACTCGCGATTTAAATGACAACCGAAATTGTCACGGACTGAATGAACTTGCACGTGACTTGATTTATTATCAGTCACGAGTCGAATATGCGAATTTCCCAAAAAAATCGCCAGTTAGTTTAAGAAACGCTCACGTTGCGTTTAATAAAATTTAATTATTTATTTGAGCCCAAATTGGACATCGGAAAATTAGGAAGTCATGACAGGACGTTAGGGTGACGTTGTGGTTGGAACGTGCAACTTTGGATTTTCCCGAATTCTTTAGAAAAAATTAATTTTGGCGAGAAATGAGTTAATTTTGACGAGAAATGAGGAAAGTGACTGTTTTACCCCTAGGAATTTGTTAAGGGCAAGTTTTAAGAGGGAAGGTCATTTTGCCCTAATTTTTGAGTTGGACAATTTTGCCTTTGGAATTTTATGAAATTCCCAAATTGCCCTTGGATATTTTTGGAAAAGATTCGATCTTGGCTATCGATTCCAAAATTAGATCAAATCTCAGTCGTTAATTAAAAAAATTATAGAGGGACAAGATGGTAATTTGCCACATTTGGTCAAAATTGGACTATTTTAGTCCAAATCACACTCTTTCCTCATTCTCTCTCTCTCTCTCTCTCAAACTCTCGGCTCTCTCTCTCTTCCTCTCCCTCATCGCCGACCACCCCTCCCCTCGCCGAGCCACCGCACGTCGGTCACCGTCGTGCCGATCACCGCCGTACCGCACCACCACCACCACACGCCGTCGTCTCTCTCTTCCTCTCTCTCTCTCGTGTGGCCGTGGGTCACGGCCAAGGAAGCCGTCGCCGTCGCCGCACGCCGTCCCCGCCAATCACCACAGCTTTCTACTCTAGCCGCGTTAGTCTAGAGTTTCGCTAAGTCGCGCCTTAAACCTTATTTAGGACGTCGAGTATCGACGGACAATTTAGGGTGGATTCGGGTTTTAATAGATGTGGATTAGCACGGTTTTAAGAGCGGAAATGATTAGCGGGCCTTAGGATTGAAATCGGAAGATTTTGGTGGATTTTTAGAGGCCGATTGATGGCTGGAAATTGCTATTCTGAGTGATGTGATGTGCTGTTTGGTGTGTGGTTAGTGCCATTAGATCCGGCTCGAAATTTCGTAAAAATGTCTTAAAGAGCCGGAACTGATTTGTTGTGGTTTTGATATGGAAAAATGCCAATTTATATGTTGATTGCGTGTTTGCATTATGGCTGGGTTGTGGTGGTGAAATTGGGTGCATTAATGTGTAATTAATTGATGCTCGAGTGTGCGCACGTGTGAGGTTTGAGACGTGCAATATGCGTGTGATCACTAAAAGACCCTGAACGTGTTTACGTGGGGTACAAATAAAATATGTGGTGTGCGAGTATGTACGAGTGATCATTAAATCCCTCAGGCGGTACCATTACGTGGGGATGTTTATCCGTCCTGAGGCGGTATTACTACGCGAGACGATGCCCGATATTACCGGAGGACGGCCAACCTGAGGCGGTACTATTTCGCGGGTTGTGTCATAGGTGGTAGGTGTTGAGCCTGAGGCGATACTATTACGCAGGAAAGATACATGGCCTGAGGCGATACCATTATGATGGCCGAGTAGTGTCGTAAATATAGCCAACCTGAAGAGATACCATTACGCTGGTTGTGCATTAGGAGAGCGGGTGTTGAGCCTGAGGCGGTACCACTACGCGGCAAGATATGTAACAGTCTGAATTTTCGATCATTTTCTCGGGATTCATGAAATGAATATTTTGGCCAACGCACTTATAGTGAGATCTCACCCGGAAATGCGCATTCACGGGATGCTAACCTTAGGGGTAAGGCCAGTACGGGATTGAGTTCGCACGACCAAATAACTTGACCTTGGTTCGATCTTCGACCATATCAATTGACGAGGGAATGTTTTAAGCCAACCGAGACCGATCTATTTGATTGATCGCGTTTAAAGGGCACTAGTGACAGACCCTCGCAATTATATGACAATCGAGGTCGCCTTGATTCGAGCAAACTTAAACGTGATTTGACTTAATGTCGGTCACGGGTCGAGAGCGTGTAATCCCAATGAGCCACCCGTTAGCAAGAGATAAGCTAAAGTCGCGATTGTTCGATTTTAGTCATTTCTTGGAATTCGGGCCCGGGAATCGAGAATTTTGAAAATGACAATTTTGGACGGCCAATGACGTTTTTGGCTTGGCCAACCTTGAGGCCACCCATTTCTGCAAAAAAATGGATTTCGGTCCGAGGCCGGAAAAATTATGATTTTGCCCCTGTGGGCACCGAGGCTGGATTCAGAGGCCGTTTGAGGTTATTTTTCGTGGCCAAAGTCATTTTGGGGTGGCCACGGACATTTAGAGTGGTTTTGGCCAAAAATTGGAATTTTTACAAAAATTGGAAAAATAATATTATTTTATTCTCGAAACTTTGCAGTCGATTTTCGAGGGTTTAAAAAGTGAATTTCGCGATTCCGACGCCATATTATGTTGGCCACGCACATATGGAACGCATATGTGCGAAAATTGGAATTTCGCCCAGGACCGAAAAAATGACGGTTTTGCCCCTGGGCTGTTTTTGATTCCGAATTTTGGAGAATAATTAAGAAAATTAATTAAATTTAGAATTATCCTAATTATGACAGTAAAGGACCAAAATGCCCTTGAATTATTAGATGAGGTTTAATGGTGGCCCTTGGATGAGGGGTAAAATGGTCATTTTTGTGAGATTTTGACACATGGCACCCCTAGCCCTATAATTTGACCAAGTTGGACTGATTTTCTCTCTCCTCACTCACTCCCACGATCAGACCAGCTCCCCTTCAGCAATTTTCTCTCATTTTCCCACACTTTCTCTCCATTTTCTCTCATTTTCTCTCTCGCCGGAGCTTCGTCGGAGCACGCCGCCGACCGCCGTGCCTCACCGTCGACCCCCTTGGTCCCCCGCCTCAGCCCAGCCTTGGTTCCGTCCATTCCTCTCTCCCTTTTCCCTCTCTTTTTCTCTCTTTCTCTCTCTTTTTCTCACTTTCCGTTCTGCAAACAGTACCGCCGGAGCTTCGCTGGAGCTCCGATCGCCATTCCGTTGACACCTAGCCATCTAGCACGTCCATATGTCGCCGTTCAGCCCAGTCCGTATAGTGACCGTACGGTTACTGTTCACCGTCCGTACGGTCACTGTTCATTCTCGACCGTACGGCCCGTCGCGGCCGTCACCGGCACCTCACTGGCCACTATTCCCAGCTGTCCGTACAGTGTTCGTACGGAATCACTGTTCGTCGCGTCCGTACGGGGGTCACTGTTCATGCTGTCCGTACGTCGCGCGACGCCGCTGCTGCTGCTGGTCCAATGTTCCCGCCCCTGTCTAGCCGAGCTGCCTTGTTTCTCTTAGGTAAGTGTTTTCCCCAAATGTCATTTAGGACCTCGGGTATTTCTAGATTCGTTTAGGATTCGGTTTAAGTGATTTTAGGGACTGTTTGTGGCTGTTTCGTGGCTGTCTTCGGGACTGAGTTAGGGGCTGAATGTTTGGAAGTTGTGGGTTGATTGGGTGACGAAATTCGAGGTCTAGGAATGCTGAGTTAGGGCTGTGATGTCGAGGATTGATTGGGAATTAAATGAGTGATTAATTGGAAATGTATCGGCTTGATTGAGTTTATCGGATTAATTGTGTAGTTTGCTATCGTTGGCTGGTTCTAGTTTATGCTTGGGCCGAATGTGATGTGGTGCTATGCCGTGTGTGTGGCCGTGAGGTGTGGTGGCGTGGACATGTGAATGTGCATTGAGTTCGTGTGCCGTGTGTGGGTGATCATGTGGTGTTCGTGCGACGAGAATGCGTGTTTGTGAAGTGTACGTGAGATGTGAATTTGGTGCGTGGCTATGTATGTGTGAGGCGTGTATGTTTGGCCGTGCGAGTGTCGGTTGTGTGTAAGTGTGGTTTGAGCGTAACGAGGATATGGAAATGTGGATTGGTTGGAAAGGTCCGTCCTGAGGCGTGTACGTTTACGCGGGACGATGCCGTCCCTGACGAGGTGACGATGCCCGGCCTGACAAGGTGTCGATGCCTGACGTGGTCAGAAGACCGTTGGCCTGATGCATTTTACGCGGGCGCGGTAGAAGGAAAGTGTATGAGGATTCCGTCCTGAGGCGTGCACTTTTACGCGGGACGATGCCGTCCCTAACGAGGTGACGATGCCCGGCCCGATGGGGTGACGATGTCTGACGAGGTCAGAAGACCGTTGGCCTGATGCGTTTTACGCTGGCGCAGTAGTGGCGGAAAGGTTGAGAATGAGCAAGAATTGGCGGGACGAGTTAAATTAAGAAAGTGACGTGTGGTGTGAGTTCGTGTGCGAGTGTATTTGTATCGCGTGATGTGATGCTTAATTATGGGGTAAAAACTGCTAGGCACGGTATGGGACGTGCCCAAGTGGGTTTTATTTTATAATTGAGACACGTGCGCGTCTATGATTCATTGCTATAATATGTTGGCTGTGTTATTGTCTAACGTGCAGGGGTGTGTAGGTTAGATTCCACGTAGGGTCGTGTGTGGTTGTTAGTTTGATTAATGATCGTGTGTTATTCGTGTTTTCGTCTGGCGGTACGTGAGTGCCTACGTGAGATTTGAGGTTGTACACTTATTGAGATTCGTCTCACGGTTGTATAATCGCCACTTTCAAACCCCCAGCCTTAGACCTAGGAGGCCCGCCTCCTCTTTTTGGAGTTCTGAGGAGTGGCTTAGGGAACCCAGTGCAGTTGCAGGCGATGCTTAAGGGGTCTTCCGGAGGATCAAACCAAGCGAAGTGGAAGCATGAAGGAAGGAGGCGACCCTTAGGTTTTTCCCTAGGCCATTTTAGGAGTTGTTTGACTTGGGTTATCCGATAGTGAAATTAAGATAACCAAGCCCCTGATATTTTGTTATAACGGTGATTTTTTATGCTAATTTACTAAATATGTCTGTAATACGGTGTTTGTATATTTGGTGTTGTATAAATATGTGGTTGCTGGATTGTTCTGTTATTCTACCCCGTTGTCGTCATTATTTGTCCGGGGTTTTGTTATTCGCTTCCGCATGTGGCTCTGATATTTTGGGTTGGGTCGACGACGTTCCTGGGATGTCGCAACAAATTCGACCTCAGCAGGGGATGTCGCGGGCTCGATGGGGGTTCGGGACGTGACAAGATACACGGCCTGAGGCGGTACCATTACGCGGGCCTTGAAGTGTTGTTATGAGATAGTCGAGCCTGAGGCGGTACCATTACGCGGGCCACTGGCAAGATAAGAATGAGTTGGTCGCAGTGAACCTGAGGCGGTTTCATTACGCGGGTCATTGGCGAGATGTGATGAAAAGATTGTGATGAGGCAAACGTGAATGCGTGAAATGTGATTCAAATGTGCATGTGATTGGAAAATATACTACTGTGGCTAACGTGCAGGTTGCACGCAGTGAACTTGAGGCGGTTTCATTACGCGGGTCATTGGCGAGATGTGATGAAAAGATTGTGATGAGGCAAGCGTGAATGCGTGAAATGTGATTCGAATGTGCATGTGATTAGAAAATATACTACTGTGGCTAATGTGCAGGTTGTACCCTGGAAAGCCCAGGTAAGTGTAAATGACGTGCTTGTTGTGTGATGGTTGGGTGTGTGATTGTGTTGTGATTGTCTGGAGGTACATGATAGCCTAGGTGGGGTTTAAGGGTGTACTTATTGAGATGTAATCTCATGGTTGTTTCAACTAATATTTTTCAGAACCCCGGTGGGAACAATGAATCCTCCTCCGCCGCCGCCACCTGAGCGTTTTGGAGTACCGATGCACACCGAACATGATATTGTAGAGTTTCCTATAGATGACCATATGACCTGGATTAAGCATACCACCGTAGTTTTTGTAGATGTAGGATTACCCGTTTGGGAGGCACATACATATACCGTATGGTTCTTCCGAGACGGGATAGATGAGTTCGGTCCCGTTCGCGGATTTGACATCCCCTTTGACGGAGTTGGGGACTAGGACTCGTCTGCTATACTTCCTCCTGATGGCGAATTGACTAGTGTGGAGACTAGTTTGGCGCAGTCTGGACTGCAGCAAGCGCCTGCAGCACCGAGGTCTTAAGGGGCTGAGCACGAACCGGAGCCGGAAGAGTCTCTAGCGGGAGACGATCCAATGGACGTGGATCTCGAGCCGATCCTAGAGGAGGAACCAGAGGAAGAAGAACCCGAGGCGGAACCTGAGGACGAGCCTGCTGAACTTAAGGGAGAACCGGTGTACATTCCCCCGTATGAGCAGTGGATTAACCCTGAATTTGTACCAGAGTACGGGTCTGATGAGGAGTTCAACTCGGAGGAGCGAGTTGAGGTCCCAACGGAGTCGAGTGACATAAATCACCCGATTGAAATTGAGGCTGAACCGGAGTTCTCAGAGGAACAAACCGTCTAGGGAAATTCAGGTTCAGAGGATAAAGAATCAGACTCGGAATGGACGCCGAGCAAAGGACATAGGGGCTAGCGTAGGGGTTGAAAATAGGTTTTTGGAGGTGTACCATTTTTGAGGATAGGAAATCTAGGTCATCAATCTCTTTTTTTTATATCGATGGTTTATAGTACGGTGTGCATATGTGTATGGCAGTTTGTAAATTATGAATATTATATAAGTTGGAAAGAGAAATGAACATGTGCATTCTCCCTATTCTCCCCAGTTTTAAATTGTCCGGGTGTTTGTGGTTTCCACTGATCGTATAAAATCTCTGATAATTATAAGTGAGGTCAGCGATATCTTGAGATGTCGCATTAATCGACCAGAGGAGTGTGTCGCATGCCCGATAGAGTTCGGGGTGTGACAAGGCTCGACCTCAACGTCGTTGTGTGAGGACAAGCCCTCAAGGCCGACCTTGCTAGATCTGGCGAGGGCTTGTCCTCATCAACAACTGGTGAGGTCAGCCTCGCCTAACGATGGCAAGGTCGAGCCTCGCTAGCGGCTGGCAAGGTCGACCTCGCTGGTCCTTGCCTCTGGCCCGTCGTTGGTATGGCGACCGGCTAAAAGTTGAAGATGAAGATGAAGGGAAAAAAAAAGAGAGGGAAAAAGAAAAGAAAAGGTAAAAGAAAATAAAATTCAAAAAAATAAAAAAATAAAAATAATATTAAAAAATTACCATGTCAGCGTTGACTGACCGGACGGCGTCCAATAGCGCCGGCCTACCCAAATTGGCCAAATAGACTGAATTGGCATAAATGCAAAAGGTTTATGACTAAATTAGCACAAAAAAAGTTTATGACTGAATTGACACAATTGCAATATGTTTAGGACTGTTTTGGTAATTTTCTTGTTATTCACATAATCAGATTGAATGAGCCAAATTGGGAAAATTTAGTGAACGTCTCCGATTTTGTAAAAAAATCCCTAGCCCAATTTGCATACCCCTTCTTAATTTGATTTGAAGCCATAATATTTGTGTTTAGAAATGACATCTTGATTGTATATGTAAGCATGTCTGCTGACATGGCACTTCTTGTTAGCAATGTCAGTTTCCGTTAGCCATTTCAAACACCACATTCGTATATTTTAACGGAAATTCATATGATGGCCAAAATTCTCTCACAGTTAAAATTGGCGCCTTTTTACATGACACTTGAAAGTTGGTGCGAAAATTATTGCCCAAGTAAAAGTTGGAATTTACTTTTTGTAAAAAATGCTCAAGTGTTCGGTCCCTTTCTAAGTTTCAATAGCATCAACATTTTCGTTGGTCAAGAAAAGAATTGTAGGTGGTGGGTTTCCAATGAAAGAGAAGCTTTACAATCAACAATAATGCTGCAGTGACTGTCGTGCCTAGTAATTCCTTTGTATTGCGCTGTGGCGTAAGCGATTCACGGTATCATGCTCAGTTGTGACAACTCGAGAAGTAAGTCTAAGAGTTGCATGTACTCGATAAAATTCCCTGATAAAACTATTTGACGAGTATCTGTATGTATTTGATAAAACTCCCTCATAATTACTTCGTATAATCGCTTCTTTGAGTTGACAACTGCCGAAGAATATATCTTAAGATTTCCTTACCAACAAAAAAAAAGAATATATCTTAAGATTAATATTTCGATGGCATAGTTGACTGGCGAATTCGAGATAGAAAGATTTGGGTCCAACTAAGAAAATTCTAGGAGCGGGAATTCGCTTGGACGAAGGAGCTAAGGAGCAAAGGATTCTAATTAATACAGAAAGCCTACATCCAGAAGGTCTAGGATCGTTTCAACAAGAGCAATGATAAATCTATGACTTTTGCTTCTCATTTCAAGCTCTCGGCTAAAGTGTCACAATAGACAAATAAAAAGAATATATATGTTTGAGAGTACAGTACTTTAGCGCGAATGATAATCATTTGGTTCCAAAAATCAATTTCTAGCTGTAATCATTCTATTCCATGAATGAGTTTCTGAGTCAAAATATGCATTTTATAATAACACAAAATTTCTATTTCTGAAATAGAAATTCATTTGATAACAATACAAAATTTCTCCCACCCGAGCGGTTGGCAAGTGGGCGACGGCAGGAGGCAATGGATGGCAAGCGGCGGGGGGAGGTGGTCGATGTTGGGCGGCGGTGGACGGTGGAGGACCGCGGCTGGCGGTGGAGGATGGCAACATGAGGCGGCTGGTGGCGGAGGACAACAAATGGCGACTGATGGACGATGGTAGGAGGCGGTTGGCGGTGGTGGGCGGTGGTGGACGGCAACGGACGACGATGGGAGGTGGCGGAGGAAGGCAACTGGCAGGGGGCAGCAATGGGCAACGGAGGACAGCGATGGAGGACGGCGGTGGATGGTGGTGGAGGATGGCGGCCTACGGCGAAGGATGGCAACAGAACAGAAAAATAGAAAAATAGAGAAACATAATGATTATCATTAGCGCTTAAAAACGTTATTATAAGAATGACAACTTTGAAAATTCAGTTGTACTTGGGCATGAATTTCCAATTTACATATTTAATCAAGATAAGCAAACCTCCTTGATATATTAGAGCCATCTTTCCGGGCAATGGCTCGTGATATTATCAAACAATTACAGTGATTTGATACCAATTATCTTACAAACCAAAAAATTAGCGAAGAAATGCCAATCAAGTCGGATAACATTTAATATTAAAAGATGGAAAATATCAAAATTTCGTACATAGGATGTCATAAATGGAAATCAATTAAGTCGATCAATCCAACAGTAGGATGTAGACAGTAGGGCTCAAATAGGACAATAATTAATATTAACAAGAGAAAATCTCAAAATTTCTTACATGAAATGTCATAATTGGAAACCAATTTAGCCAACCAATCCCGAAACAGGACATGGGCGGTGGGTTCAAGCGGCTTGCACCATAAAACGAATTGCCTGCTTTGTGAGATATTGATGTCAAACCATTGTAATCATCTGAGAATAGCCTGAGCAAATACCTAGAAAGATAGCTCTTGTGGTTTTAGCAAATCTGTTGATCTCCATTAAAAATGTTAACTAGTTGCTGCTATTCATCTCCTTATCCCACCCAACAAGACCTTAGTATGTGGCCTTACCTGTGCTAAAAAATTGCCGATCAGCTAGGAGATCCAGGTACATCCTTTCCTCATGTCATTAAATTATTTTGAGCCAACCGAACTATTACAAAATCAATCCAAGATGGAAGAATTGAGCTAGATGTTTATCAAAGCACTCAAATGTAAATAATCAATCCCTATAATCCCAAGAATTGTTACACCGATTCTCGTGGATTGATTCCAAAACTTGAAAAATTCAGAGAAAGTGAGAGCCTTAAGTTAAGTGACAGGCCATGTATAACAGAAGGATGAAAGAATTGAGCAAGCTGTTGATTATAGTACTCAAATGAAGATAATTAATCCCAATAATCCCAACGGTAGTTACACCAATTCGTGGATTGATTCCGAAAAATTTTGGTTGGCTCTAAACAATTTAATCTCATGAGGAAAGGATGTACCTGAATCTTCAAGCAAATATGCAATTGCTTAGTCAAGGTGAGGCCTCGAGAGAAGGTCTTGTTGGCCTGGAAGAGGAGGTGAGACTTCAATTAACATTTTTACTGGAAACCAGAAAACTCCATAAAATCATAAGAGCCATCTTTCCAGGCATTTGCTCATGATATTATAAAAGTTTATTAGCACACAATGGTTCTTTGGATGTAAACTTCACATATTTATATAGATGTAAGGGTTAAAGGTGTTGCATGTTTTTGAAAACTCGAATATGGTAGGTTGGTTTCATTTTATTTACTTAAATTAAAAAGAAATTTGTGTGCTCCTCTTTAATTTTGACAATATGATAATATCTTGTCCTTAAATGGTACTCGGGTCAACAGTGCAAATTTGTGGTTTAGATGTAAGGGTTAAAAGTGTTGCATGTTTTTGATAACTAGAGTATGGCAGGTTGATTTCCTTTTATTTACTTAAATTAGAAAGAAATCTGTGCGCTCCTCTATAATTTTGACAATATAATAAATATCTTTTCCTTAAATGGTACTCGTATCAAAAAAACAAATTTATGATTTAGATGTAAGGGTTAAAAGTATTGCATGTTTTTGATAACTTGGGTATGGTAGGTTGGTTTCCTTTTTTTTTCTTAAATTAAAAAGAAATCTATGTGCTCCTCTATAATTTTGACAATAAAGTAAATATATTGTCCTTAAATGGCTCTCGGGTCAACAATGCAAATTTGTGGTTTAGGTGTAGAGTTAAAGTGTTGCATGTTTCTGATAACTCAAGTCTGGTAGGTTGACTTCCTTTTATTTAATTACAAGAAAAAGAAATCTGTGCGTTCCTCTATAATATTGACAATATGATAATTATCTTGTCTTTAAATGGCACTCGGGTCAACAATGCAAATTTGTGATTTAGATGTAAGGGTTAAAAGTGTCACATGTTTCTAATAACTTGGGTATGGTAGGTTGGTTTCTTTTTATTTACTTAAATTAAAAAGAAATCTGTGTGCTCCTCTATAATTTTGACAATATCATAACTATATAATCCTTAAATGGAACTCTGGTAAACAACGCAAATTTCTAGTTTGGATGTAAGGGTTAAAAGTGTTGCATGTTTACGATAACTCAAGTATGGTAGGTTTGGTTTCCTTTTATTTGCTTAAATTAAGAAGAAATTCGTGTGCTCCTCTATAATTTTGGCAATATGATAAATATCTTGTCCTTAAATGGCACTCAAGTCAACAATGCAAATTTTTGGTTTAGATGTAAGGGTAAAAAATGTCGAATGTTTTGGATAACTCGAGTATGGTGGGTCGGTTTCCTTTTATTTACTTACATTAGAAAGAATTCCGTGTGCTCGTCTATATTTTGGACAATATGATAAATATCTTGTCCTTAAATGGCACTCAGGTCAACAGTGTAAATTTTTTATTTAGATGTGAAGGTTTAAAGTGTTGAGAAAACCTCCTTTGGTGATTTGAAGCGGACAAAACCTTTTATTGTTTATTTTGAGTACGATAAATGCACTGAAGTGTTTCTTTTGTCAATACTCGCGAAGAGAAGTTTTATTTGACTTGATTATATATTCGGACTCTATCTACTGCTGCTTATATATCGTGGCCGAAGATTGAGAAAATTACTTTGTGGATATCATCAAGATTATTGCATAGATATTATTAGGCAACAATGTGGATATTACCAAAGCTTATACGCAAATATCATCACATCAGATGAGTTTTTCAAACTCTACACAAAAGTTGAATATCATTAGATTACGAAATCTACTTATTCATATACAAACTCCATTGCTTATATTGTCACAGCTAGTGATCTAGCTCAAATTTTCAATATATAAAGAAATGATTGACCTTCAATATTAAAGATTGTTTCGCAACAACATTCTTTACGCAAGACATCTAGCTTGATTGACAATCACTCCAAAGGCAAGTGACCTTTCTTATCGAGGAACTAGACTTATGAAAATCAAGATTTGTTTGTATAAACAACCAAATCAATGGAGATTATGCTTTTATCTCTCAATGGCTACCTAATCTTCATTATGTAATCTCGTCCAATGGGTTAATTGGAGAGTGATCTTCTGAAGACTATCCAACAAGTAGATTTGAAGTGGAGGAATATAAAAAGAGACAAAGGTGTCAAAGAGCAAAGAGGGTTTAGAATAAAAAATTCCGAAGTGCAAGAGAACTTTGATCTTTCATAGTTTTTTATTTTGACCTACAAATTGTAATCCTTGAGAGGCATTAAAGGAGTGATTATGTGAAGTTTTATCACTCACTTTTGTAACCTCTTATTGATTGATTAGTAAAATTCAGCTAGTAGATTGTCAACATGAAAGGGTAGACATAGGTTTACTATAAGCCAAACCACTATAAATTGTGTGTGTAATTTCTTCTAGCTCTTAGCTTTTGCTCATTACTTTTTAGAAGTTCGCACACTTAAGAATATCATCATATAACCGTCAATATTCAGACCCTGACTTCACTCGATTTTGATAATATTAAGCTTGATTGTCTTACTTCCGCATTAAAATTTCAAGTTGTTTTAAAATCACTTATTCACCCCCTCTCTAGGTGATATTGCTAGCTACAACAAAAGTGTTGCATGTTTTTGATCACTCAAGTATGATAGGTTGGTTTCTTTTTATTTAAATTTGTGTGCTCCTCTATAATTTTAACAATTTGCTAAATGTCTTGTCCTTAAATGATACTCGAGTTAACAATGCAAATTTCTGGTTTGGGTAGTATATAATACAGTCAAGTGCTATTATGCCATTGGATGACTTGCGAAGTATACTGAGTATTGACAGCTGTAATTTGTTAACTTACCGCTTATCATTCAATGTCGTCTCTAATATCTTCTTTGGTGTGCTATCCTCCACAACTTTTAAGGCGTAGTCCAAATAAAAGTCCTGTTCAGAAATGGTAATGGAATTTACTAACAAAAACATGATATATTGTCGAGTCATAACTTGTCATTCTTTTGTTCAACTTCAAACATGCACTATGTTCAATTTTCTTTACCACAACTCTATTTGTTCCATTGTATTTTTAAACTTGCTGAGTTGAAGAAGAAGACGAGATCGAATTAAACGAATGGAGAATTTTGTGGTTCTTTTTAATATAAGAAATGATCGTTTCAAATCGCCAATCGAGCACTGAGGCTTTTGGACTTGACTTTTACACCAAGAGCAGTGTATCCAACTGATTCACATGCTCCAAGTGAAGGATCACCAATTTGCTTCCAATCTTTTGAGTCCTATTTATGCTTCGTCACAAGCGCCCTCTAAACTCAACTGGAAATATGACAATGTGCAGATTCGTCAATGTCCCCATTCCATACGGCATATAAATAGACTTGTCACACCTGAGTAAATTGAGATGCCGAAGATTCAGCATAGTTAAGCCTAATGAATGTTTTCTAAAACTTGTGCACCATTTCTGGTGCCACTCGGCCATTATTCTAGTGAGGAACATAGGGCGAGATTCAAACCTCCGTAGATTGTACAAATTGCAAATGGAATGAGGAAGAATCTTGATTCTGCTGCAGTAAGAAAGGTACATGTCAAATGGTTCAAGTCACCTATAGACGCAGCCAACTCGTGGATGAGTGCCGCTTTGAGACACAAAGCTTGCCAGCTCTTGTTATTATATACAAAGTGTTTCAACGTGTGTGTGAATTGTGTTAAAAATGTCCAACATCGTATAATTGGGATGGTATCAAGTAGTTAATATATTGTAGTTGGCCCATAACTCATGGTCTTAAGTTTTTGTGTAAAAATGGGTCCACTTAAATATGTTGACTAGTTCGGACTTGGCGTCCCCTTAGCAATATCCCCGGGTGTAGGTACCGGATTTCTACTCTGCTATTAAATAGTATTAGAGTCAATAGTAGAATGGTTGGCCCTCAATCTATTTTGGTGTTATATCATGGAAGTAATCTCGTCCCAACACAATTTCCAGGTAGCTTTCAAGGTAGGTGATGTGGTGTAGCAACGCAGATGAAGGTGGACATTGAACTAGATTCAATGAAGTGGATATTCAAGTTGAGTAATATTGATGCAGAAAAACACTCGAATTAAGCGAGAGTAGTGTCGCGACCTAAAAAAATCGTTGTTTCGATCTTAGGCTAATGGATTACTAGATCAATTAAATTAACTAACCTAGCTCGAGTTCTCCCAAACTCTACCAAATCGCAACTTAGGTCCAATTGTGAGCATGCAAATATTTTCAACGGGAGTCGCCACTAATCATTTAGGGTAGGTTGATTAGAAACCTAAATAAAATAGCGGGAGTACTATTTTATTTCTACGAACCAGAAATCATAAATTCGGGACTTGGTTACGTTAGATTCCCTAACGCCCTTTCGGTACCAATTTCGAGAAAAATACTCAATTTGACAATTTTGATAGATCCTAACTTAGAGTTCAAAGGTGCAGAAATTTCTTTTTTTTTTTTATTTGTTTAAATGAAAGCTAACCTATATGTAATGACGTGCAAAAATTGACATGCGATTAATGCAACCTAACATATAAATTATATGTCATGCGACGACGTGACCTATCTCTAATGACGGGCAAATTATTTTTTTTGTGTTTTTTTTAAATGAAATTCGGAATTAAAAAAAAATTATCTAAACATGCAATTTTAAATTAAAGAAATTGACCTAATCTAAAGCAATCTTTTTTTTTGTATTTTTTTTTGTGAAATTCGAAATTAAAATCAAATGGAAAAAAAATATAACCGCGAAATTTTTCGAATTAAGTTTCGATCTGAAGCCTGACAGATCAACCCTAAAATTCGAAATACCCGCTATGGAAATAATTCTATCTAAAGCTTGATAGATAGATTTATTTCCACGTGTGCGGTTGCGGATTAGGAAATTTTCCTTATCGATCACATCTTGAAAAATTCTGATATCTTAAATATTTTGGATATATTCAAAGGATTTTGAAAATTCTAAATTCTATCCAAATTTGGTAAGCAACAGATATCCAAGATTTTAAAAAAAATAAATAAATCCTAATTGAGATAATGCTTATTATTCAAATATACAAAATTAGATATCAATAAGCACAAATTAGGCAACAAAATATTCAAATAAAAATCAGGATAGGATAATTACCTGATTTGCAGATTTATTTCCAAATTTGAACTTGCAGCGGATCGGGATTGCGGATCGGCGGTGCGTCGGGGGCGGCGGCGCGACGTAGGGAGCGGTGGTGCGATGTCGGGAGCGGCGGCGACTCGCGACGGCGGCTCGCGACGGTGACGCGGCGGGGACAGCAGCGCGGCAGGCGTCTCCAGGCACCGGTGCAGCGCGGACGGCGGTGACAGTCGCTGGTCTCCCTCTCAAGGTTGTGCTCTCTAAAAAAATTTTGATCCAGTGTGGAGAATTCGTTTCCCAAACAGACCAGCGATGATGGAGCCTTTCGGTGACCGCTGATGAGAGCCTTCACAGTG
Source organism: Syzygium malaccense (assembly GCA_031216405.1). Classification (NCBI taxonomy): domain Eukaryota; kingdom Viridiplantae; phylum Streptophyta; class Magnoliopsida; order Myrtales; family Myrtaceae; genus Syzygium; species Syzygium malaccense. Next base: position 10,762,186 of record CM062260.1, on the reverse strand, counting down.
GGACTTGCAGTGGTCAACAAGATTGCGGTCAAAACTTGGCCGAAGGTGACCAACAGTGAGGCCTAGCCAATGGTGGATGGACCGTGAGAAAATTGGTGCTGGGCCCAATCTGGCGGAGGAACTAACAGGACAGCGGTGGTGCTGCGCATACGGTCCTGCAAGCGTAGCGTTTGGAGGAGTTTCAAGGAAGAAGACAAAGAACGACCCCTTTCCTCTTTTACGATCTCTCTCTTTTCTCTTGCTCTCGCTCACGTGTGTTTCTTGTTCTCTCTGAAAATTCTCTCGTGTCTCTCTAAAAATCAGATCTGAAAATTATCAGAGTCCCAGATTATGATGCATAACCCTATATTTATATCGCAAACCTAGGTCGACTAGCCGGGCTTTCTAGTCCTAATGGGCTTAGGTTTAGACTTTACCCTTTAATTTAATTTAATTCTTAGTGGGCTGAATTAATTCGGGCTTTTCTTTAATTAAGCTTGATGGGCTAATTTAAGCTCAAATTAAGACAACCAAGCCCTTTTGACGTGTGATTTTCGGCCCCCGTCTTCCGAATGAGTCGAGTCTCGTTCGATTCACGAGCCTGATTCACGTGATGAATTTTAAGCTCGCTCGCCACCGCCGATTTGATGCGGAATGCAATTAATCTATATGAACCTAAACTATATGCTATGCAATTTTAATATTTTTGTTCAGGGGTTAAAAAATTTAATCCCTAATTTTCTATGCAATTAATACTAAATGATGCGCCAAAATTTAGGTGTCAACAGCTGCCCCTCTTTGAGTGGAGGCTCGCAGAGGTTTCGCTCAAAGACTGAGACCTAAATTTAAACTATGAAAAATGATGAATTTTTTTTTAAATTTTTTTTTAAAATGTAATGATGCATGATATGCAAATAATAAGAAACGTATGCTAAGGCTTCTCACTTCATGCGGAGCAGTGAAAGAGTCTTACATACGGATCGCACAAAAAGCGTCCAAGTGAGGGGAAAGCTTTATAATGCTTTGAGTTCCCTCGATCTCCAAACTTCTAGTCCACTGGAAGTAAGGTTCTCAAGGTACAGGATTGCCTATCTGTTACCTGTAGTTTCCTACAGATGCGAAATAGCACGTGATATGAAGAAAAAAATGGGATGTGTTGTCCATACCACTGGACAATCACGAAAAGGATCATGTCACCTCCTTCATTCGGGTAAGCATGAAATGGTGTGCTTCGTACTCCACTTAGCAACACCAAGAGAGAAATTATGTCGCATGTCCTACTGGGCGAACATGAAATGGGGTGTGCTTCGTACTCCACTTAGCAACACCGAAAGAAAAATTATGTCGCCTGTCTTACTGGGCGAACATAAGATGGGGTGTGCTTCGTACTCCACTTAGCAACACCAAATGAGAAATTATGTCGCCTATCCTACTGGGCGAACATAAAATGAGGTGTGCTTCGTACTCCACTTAGCAACACCGAAAGAGAAATTATGTCGCCTATCCTACTGGGCGAACATAAAATGGGGTGTGCTTCGTACTCCACTTAGCAACACCAAATGAGAAATTATGTCGCCTATCCTACTGGGCGAACATAAAATGGGGTGTGCTTCGTACTCCACTTAGCAACACCGAAAGAGAAATTATGTCGCCTATCCTACTGGGCGAACATAAAATGGGGTGTGCTTCGTACTCCACTTAGCAACACCAAATGAGAAATTATGTCGCCTATCCTACTGAGCGAAGATAAAATAGGGTGTGCTTCGTACTCCACTTAGCAACACCAAATGTGAAATTATGTCGCCTATCCTACTGGGCGAACATGAGATGAGGTGTGCTTCGTACTCCACTTAGCAACACCAAATGTCACCTGTTCCACTTGGTGAACATATGAGAGAGATAATTTCTTCCATTCTGGAGAGAGAAACAATGAAGAATAATTAGCAGACGTACCTGAATTCTTCTTATGACGGAGTCAATGGCATCGCTCCTGTTTTTACCTAAGAAAAGGTTAAAATAACACATGCGCAGAAGCAAAGAAAACATAATTCATGAATCTGCTTGCATTACCAGGCTTTACCAGGGAATTTATTAATAAGAACAACCATTTTGTCCTTTTGACATTTTGATCATATTAAATGAGAGACCTTTAATCAGAAAGGACTTTCCACTTACTCTCAATGAAAGGCTTTTGACCCGACCTTTGATACGGGTATAAGAATCACTCGAACTCTCTTCATCGTGCTTGACAAGGGTTCGGATATTCTCAAAATCAGTATGACTTGGCCAATCTGAGAGGTCTTTATAAGGACTAAAACGTGAGCTTGGTCAATGGCTTAGCAAAAGGGACTCTTCGAGTCGAGGCTATTGAAAGAATTAATATCACCAGCTGTTCCGGGTTTACAAGTCAGGAATGCTGCAAAAATGAGATAGAAAAATCTTGCTCGCACTTCTTCGAGCAACATTTATAAGCATTTGAAACTCTACGTTAACTCAAGTGCCCTATTCTGAAGAGACTTCGGTAATGGTTGTAACGTAGGTTCGGGTAGGCTTGAAAAGAATGGCCTATTTTCATCAAAAGGGGTATTATGAACATGAAGATTGGTGATCATCCCATCTAGCAATTGCTCCACAAATGAACCTTCAAATGGTCTTTTCCTTAAAGAATGATCTTGCATATCGACTCAGTTCTTGTTGAAGCTTTTCTCTCTCTCTTTTTCTCTTTTTTTTTTTTGAGAGAGAGATTTTTCTTTTCTCCGAGAGATTTTTCCGAGAGAGAGAACTTCGATTTGATGGAGTCCTTTTGCATCCTTTCTGATGAATTTTCTTTTGAGCTCCTATTTGCCCCAAGTCACCTTGAACTTGTCTTGAGATGATTTTATTTGCTTATCACAAGAATGATCACCAATTGGGTTGAAATGAATTCACCGCTCAAATTGGGTATGCAAAGGGTATACTGTGTAGGGATATAGAAAGAAATGCTCTTCGTCATATCTAAGGCACTCGAGCTAACACAGAATTTGTATGCAATAAATATACTTGAAGATTGATGCAAGTGAAAGCAAGAAAATTCTAACCATTTTGAACTTTCTAAGAAATTGCCCCGGTATGGGATTGTTCCTGACAGGGGTAAGAAATGAAACTCCGTTCAAAGGGGTTAAGCAAATGATAACCTGTAGTATTTAGATAGAGGAAATGAATGCCTCTCATCATTTTGGTCGTCATATTTTTCGTGAGATAATCCTTTACCTTGTCAGCACGGAATTTTCACTCAACTCGCACTAGGGATTATTATTCAGGACGTGTATAGAAATGTCTTGCCTTTCGTCGTCTTGAAGTCTCTCATGCAATATGATCGCTTCATTAGGACAGAAATAGATTGCCAAATCAAAAGCCTTCCTCAAACAAAGCTTAGTAACATCAATCGATTCATAAAATTCAACTTGACACTTGATAGAAACAAAGTTAGAATGAGTACAAGTCAAGTGTAATACTTCTTCACAGAATCAGAATTAACTGGACTGGAAAAAACACGACCATCAATCTCGACCAAAATCAAAGCACCTCCTGGAAGGACTTTCTTCACAACGTACGGGCCACCATAGTTTGGGGCGAATTTTCCTTCTGCAAGAGGAACTATCGGCAATAACTTCCGCAGGACAAGGTCACCTACCTGAAAATGTCGAGGCTTGACTTTCTTGTTGAAAGATTTAGCAACTCGTTGTTGGTAGCACTGGCCATGACATAGAGCTCTAAGCCTTTTCTCGTCAATCATGTTCAACTGGTCCAATCTCTGTTGAATCCAATCTGCTTCTGATAATTGTACCTGTGAAAGAATACGTAACGAAGGAATTTCAACCTCAACAGGTAGAACTGCTTCCATACCGTACACAAGAGAATATGGAGTTGCCCCTGAAACATAAAGTAGAGGGTTCAGAAGGACAAACATGGCTAAACAGTGTATTTTTATTTCTTTTGATTTTTTTTGACTTTTTTTTTTGAAATTCTTTTCAAAGAAGTTTTAACACGAGGAAGCATGAAGAAGCCCAGGCCTCAGAATTCTCCTTGGACTATATTTTTCTTTTATCGGTTGGATATCATCACCGGGCTGGTTTGATGTACTTCAACATGCCCTAAAAAAATGAAAATAATTTGTAATTTCATTGATTATCACCAAATAAATTACATTTATTAGAATGGAAACTGGGACAATAAAGTCATAGGAAAAAATCCTAAAAAGCAGCTCCCAAGACGGGGCAAGTCCTAGAAAGCAATAGAAATTCCCACGCAAGGGGAGTGTGCGAAAAAAATAAAGGTGTTACTCTCGCGGGCCAGTGCCCATTTCAGCCAATGGTCCTTCCTCGATAGCTTCAATGAGCATGTTATTGAACATAGCAGTGATTCCCTCCATCGCATCATCAGGATCTTCTGTCACTGGAGGTGTTAAATCATCCATACCTCCCCATCCATCGGGCACGATATCACGCGGGTCAATATAGAAACTCGGGGGAGCCGAATATTTCACGTAGTAGTCGAACTTGCCCCTCGGTTGCCCCAGGGTGTCGATTACCTCCTTCTCTTCATGTATCATTCTTGCAGGACTCGGGGATGTGGTCTGGATGTTTGGAACTATGAGAAGATCATCTTGGCCTTGGTAGAGATATGAAGCACGAAATGTTGATGCCCCAGTATCTAAGAGGTCCTGAACCTTGTGCTTTAGATCAACGTCGTACGACCATGGAACCATCTTGTTACTTTCATAAGCGTAGGGCTGAGGTGATGCCAGGACCAATATTTCCGAAGCATCGGGTATAATGATCCCGTGGTCATTGTCAGAGGCGTCCTCGAGAGGGGGCATGTCAGGATCCAACTTAACTTGTTCATCGGTCATCCTTGCGAGTTCTTCATTCCAGTCAATGATGACTTGAGATATAGTGGCCACTACCCCGAATTCATCCGTTGTCCCAATCATTCCTTTTCTCACCAACTCATCCACTTTCTTTTCTATCTCACCGAGTGACACCACCTCACCAGTCGAAACATAACCAGCTCGGACTAAAGCATCGAACATATCTTCGAGAGGGACCCTGAAGCCCTGAACCTGCTTGACTCCCGGACCAAGGACAACATTTGCACTGCTCGAATGATCAGGGAGTGGATTATTCTGCACATTGGGGTTACCGGCTGGCTGTAGCGCAAACGCTCCTGTCTCGAGTAGATCCTGCACTCGATGTTTGAGTACTTGGCAATCATCTGTCGAATGCCCAACTTCACCTCTATGGTAATCGCATTTCTTCGACGGATCATACCTTGCATAGCCAGCAACATTAGATCTTTGTGACTCTGAATTTAGCAGGTTCTTCTTCCTTAACACTGCCAGTACCTGAGATAATGTCCCAGGAAGTGGAGTAAACTGACGAGTTTTACGCTGCTGGCGTGAGTCTTGCTGGCCTTGCCGTCCATAAGAGGTTGTCTGCTGAGTGCTTAATTGCAGCTTCGGGGCCTGAGCTGGCATCTTCTGTACATAAGTCATGTTGACTGCGGGGACATGCTCTTTGTCTTTCTTACTAGTAAATCTCTTACTCGATGAATTTGACTCACTGTACCATCCCTTCTTAAGCCCGGTCTCAATCTCTTCACCCATAGCTATCAGTTGGCCAAAAGATTGGGCGGCCGTCACTAACATTCGTGAACGAACCGGCTGTGGTAAGGTGGACACGAACAACTTCATTAAGTCACGTTCTGAGGGTTCAGGCATGATCTGTCCCGCCATGTTCCTCCAGCGAGTGGCATACTCCTTTAGCGTCTCACCCTTTTTCTGCTCAGCTCTTTCCAGATCCTCCCTTGTAATGATGACGTCGAGATTGAACTTGAAGTGTTTGACGAAAAGGTTTGCCACCTCTTCCCATGAGTTTTTCCGGTTGATCTGGTGGTTAGTATACCACCTCATTGCGGCATCCTTCAAGCTTGCTTGGAAGGTTTGGATCATTAGAGGTCCATTAGAAACATATCTATTCATGAGCCCCTGGTACATGTCGATGTGCTGAATCGGGTTTGAGGTGCCGTCATACTTCTCGAAGGCCGGCATCTTGAATTTATCGGGCACCTGGACCCGGGTAAAAATAGACAGATCAATAGGTGGAACACTTTGAGTTCCTTCCACTTCACGTAACCTCTGGTCGATCTTAGCCAGCAACTTGGCATTCTCATCATTGGGGGATGACTGAAGAACAGGGGCCACTGGAGACGCACTAGTGTCAGTCAAAATGACATCATCCAGTTGAAGGGTTGGATTAGTGTTCACTGCAGGAGATTTGTCGAGGCGAAGGCCTTGACGGGTTGGAAGTGGAATCTCCGATTGAGAGGCAGCATTGATTTGCTGCTGCTTGGCCATGAGATCACTCATCATTTTGGACATGGCAGCCGTGATCTGCTCATTGATTATGTTCATGTGTTCCTTCAGCTTTTCGTCAATCATGGCCGCAATCTCAGCTTGATTGGCCATCCTTCTTTTGGTCACGGATCGAGTATTATGAGGATGAGGGGGATCCGTGGCAAATTACCTACAAAAAGCAACGATCGAATGAATACAACGAGTAAGAATAACGAGTCGGTCCATGACATCCTCTAGACCCTCAAGATGAAATTTCTTTCAAAAGACCAATTCGTCCAGTAAATCTCAAAATTCCAAATTGCTTTATTCAATAGAAACCTGGACTAATTCCAAAATTTATGAATTATAGCTTAATGTTTTTCATTGAATTGCCCAAGATGGAAGGTGTCTGAAAAGAATTCTTATAAAAATCGTTCAGAAACGACATTTATTACCAGAAAACGTTAATAGCATGAAGTACAAATGTAAGCTAACATTTCCTCCTAAAAAGAAAGAAAAACTCCGTAAACTAAACAAGAAATCAGACGGTCTTCCTCTTTTTAGAGGGCACGTGATCTATAGACGAATGGGCCTTCAAGGCACACCGTAATCGTGCATTCTCTTCAGCCAGAGCATCTGCCTTATCTTGGGCCTTCGTCGCCTTTTCTTCACTGATTTTGATCTGAGTCTGAAGAGTGTGCCGTACTGTCACAACCGGGATCTTCGGGAGTATGTTAGCCGGGATGTTATGATGCTGAATATACTGGGCCGTGGCAAAGTGACTCTTCATCCTTCCGATGGGCTCATCCGTGGGCCAAATCAGCTTCTGAGTGGAACAATTCTGCCAAGCGTCGGAATGACGCCTAAGCTCAACTCTGTAGGACTCGCCCTTCTCAAACTGGACTTGAAATTCATTGGGCCTGAGTGGAGGTGGGATGTCCTGCAGAACTCGAAACTGACGTGTAACTCGAAGGGGCTGATAGCAGGTTGCCCCATAAATGCCCATCAAAGGTACGGGCTTCTGATCACCATAGTATAGTCGAGCCTCAACTTCCCGAAACCATACAGCTTGCCAAAGGAAAATCTTAGAGCTCGGATCTTTGAACAGATGGACCCATTGTGTATAGTGCAAACTTTTAGTTTGATTTTGTATTTGTTTGAACCTTAAAATAGGATTATCAGTCGTGTTCATTTCAAATACAGTCATATTTTCCCCGAATTGAGAAAGGTGTGAGAAAAACCAGATTTGTAAAAGCTCAATCGGGGCTCGAAAAATTCTATCTTTTCCTTTCTTAAATCGTGTCAGAGATAAGAAAGTCTCTGCCAGAATTGCATTTATAAAACTAACTCCACCACATATTAATTTTACCGTCCAGGCTATGACAGGATCAATAGCATTTTGACGGAATGGAAAAACGATGAGTCCAAAAAAAGCTAAGATAAAAATCTTAGACCTCATGAAAACGGAGTAATTTTCAAAACATTCAATAAGAAAAGATAGCGGGCATGCTTGACAATTACCCTTTAACACTTTTTCAATTTCCTTTTTGGTCAAATTCAAAAATTCAGCGAGCACTACCACAGGATCTACCTTAATGGGTGGTTCGACTATATCTAACTCAATTGATTTTCCAATGGCAAAACTGTATTCTTCCAGAGTCGGTGTGAGCTCAAACTTACCTCCCAACACAAATGTGGTCGTCTCGGGGCACCAAAAATGAGCGAGTGCCTGCATGATTCCGCTCTGAACATCTATGTCAAGGATTGGCAGCATGAATCCAATGCGCTTGAGAACGTACTGCTGACCATCTGGCTTCAACTGGCTCCATAACTTCTTGAGCTCTAGCTTCGGAGTAGGCACGAAACGGATATCGAGGCGACCCATTCTTATATAGACCACGTGCCAAATGACTCAACCTAAATCATGGACCGACTCAAAATAAGATGAAGAAAACTAAAGATAAAGCTTAAGAAATTACCATCCTTGGGGAGAGAATGTCAATCACAGAGACATGCACATGAATCGTGAGTTTAAACCTTAATCTATCTACCCTAAAGGCTTTTGCAAAATGAAGTGATGAACGGAACGACATGTCGCAGCCTCGCGCACACTCATCATGACTAGCCGCAGCCTCGCATACAATAGTCATGACTAGTCGGGTCCAATCACTTCGGCTTGATTCGGTCGACAAGGGGAACCTCCATGCGTAGTAGCCTCACGTGCATGAGGACGACCCTTGAGCCATTTTTTGAAAAATTTTCGGGATCCAAATGGGATAACCTTTAGCGAGGTCTTACCGCCAAGGTTAAAGAACCATCTAAATACCATCTTAGAACTATGGGTGTGACCCAGGTCCGGTCACAGGTTGTGTGTGGTGTAGTGTAAATACTGTAAATCATGCACAACAATTATATGCAAACACCACTTCAATAGTGCGAAAAATTAAATCACAATTCCACTCTACCAAGCCTGCAAAACAAAGGGTTAGCCAATCACTACTCCCCTTATAACTCCCATCCTGCAAAACCATTTAACACCTAAGAATGAGAATTCAATCAAATTTTATCAAATTGAGTTTTTTCATGAAATTTCTTTTGGCCTAAGTCCTCCTTAAATTTTCAAAAAAAATTCAAGTTTGTCCCCAGCGGAGTCGCCAAGCTGTCGCGACCCTAAAAAAATCGGATTTTTCGATCTTAGGCTAATGGATTACTAGATCAATTAAATTAACTAACCTAGCTCGAGTTCTCCCAAACTCTACCAAATCGCAACTTAGGTCCAATTGTGAGCATGCAAATATTTTCAACGGGAGTCGCCACTAATCATTTAGGGTAGGTTGATTAGAAACCTAAATAAAATAGCGGGAGTACTATTTTATTTCTACGAACCAGAAATCATAAATTCGGGACTTGGTTACGTTAGATTCCCTAACGCCCTTTCGGTACCAATTTCGAGAAAAATACTCAATTTGACAATTTTGATAGATCCTAACTTAGAGTTCAAAGGTGCAGAAATTTCTTTTTTTGATTTTTTATTTGTTTAAATGAAAGCTAACCTATATGTAATGACGTGCAAAAATTGACATGCGATTAATGCAACCTAACATATAAATTATATGTCATGCGACGACGTGACCTATCTCTAATGACGGGCAAATTATTTTTTTTGTGTTTTTTTTAAATGAAATTCGGAATTAAAAAAAACAATTATCTAAACATGCAATTTTAAATTAAAGAAATTGACCTAATCTAAAGCAATCTTTTTTTTTGTATTTTTTTTTTGAAATTCGAAATTAAAATCAAATGGAAAAAAAATATAACCGCGAAATTTTTCCAATTAAGTTTCGATCTGAAGCTTGACAGATCAACCCTAAAATTCGAAATACCCGCTATGGAAATAATTCTATCTAAAGCCTGATAGATAGATTTATTTCCACGTGTGCGGTTGCGGATTAGGAAATTTTCCTTATCGATCACATCTTGAAAAATTCTGATATCTTAAATATTTTGGATATATTCAAAGGATTTTGAAAATTCTAAATTCTATCCAAATTTGGTAAGCAACAGATATCCAAGATTTTAAAAAAAATAAATAAATCCTAATTGAGATAATGATTATTATTCAAATATACAAAATTAGATATCAATAAGCACAAATTAGGCAACAAAATATTCAAATAAAAATCAGGATAGGATAATTACCTGATTTGCAGATTTATTTCCAAATTTGAACTTGCAGCGGATCGGGATTGCGGATCGGCGGTGCGTCGGGGGCGGCGGCGCGACGTAGGGAGCGGTGGTGCGATGTCGGGAGCGGCGGCGACTCGCGACGGCGGCTCGCGACGGTGACGCGGCGGGGACAGCAGCGCGGCAGGCGTCTCCAGGCACCGGTGCAGCGCGGACGGCGGTGACAGTCGCTGGTCTCCCTCTCAAGGTTGTGCTCTCTAAAAAAATTTTGATCCAGTGTGGAGAATTCGTTTCCCAAACAGACCAGCGATGATGGAGCCTTTCGGTGACCGCTGATGAGAGCCTTCACAGTGGGACTTGCAGTGGTCAACAAGATTGCGGTCAAAACTTGGCCGAAGGTGACCAACAGTGAGGCCTAGCCAATGGTGGATGGACCGTGAGAAAATTGGTGCTGGGCCCAATCTGGCGGAGGAACTAACAGGACAGCGGTGGTGCTGCGCATACGGTCCTGCAAGCGTAGCGTTTGGAGGAGTTTCAAGGAAGAAGACAAAGAACGACCCCTTTCCTCTTTTACGATCTCTCTCTTTTCTCTTGCTCTCGCTCACGTGTGTTTCTTGTTCTCTCTGAAAATTCTCTCGTGTCTCTCTAAAAATCAGATCTGAAAATTATCAGAGCCCCCAGATTATGATGCATAACCCTATATTTATATCGCAAACCTAGGTCGACTAGCCGGGCTTTCTAGTCCTAATGGGCTTAGGTTTAGACTTTACCCTTTAATTTAATTTAATTCTTAGTGGGCTGAATTAATTCGGGCTTTTCTTTAATTAAGCTTGATGGGCTAATTTAAGCTCAAATTAAGACAACCAAGCCCTTTTGACGTGTGATTTTCGGCCCCCGTCTTCCGAATGAGTCGAGTCTCGTTCGATTCCCGAGCCTGATTCACGTGATGAATTTTAAGCTCGCTCGCCACCGCCGATTTGATGCGGAATGCAATTAATCTATATGAACCTAAACTATATGCTATGCAATTTTAATATTTTTGTTCAGGGGTTAAAAAAATTTAATCCCTAATTTTCTATGCAATTAATACTAAATGATGCGCCAAAATTTAGGTGTCAACAAGTAGACCTATCACAGATTGTTGAAATATAATGTGAAAATGACAGGATTTTGTAATTTAAGTCAATGCAAAATCACCATAGAACTAAATGATAAACGATAAATGACACAAAAGATTTACATGATTCGAACTGAGTATTGGTATTTATATCCACGGGGAGAGCCAACAACAAATAATCCACTATTATTGGAGAATCAAAGTTATAATATGCTCATACGCTTGAGTGTTTTTCACACCTAGATTAAGTTTAAACCCAAAGTGTTTACAAATAAAACAATTCAATTAGATATAAACTCACTGCACAAAATCACTCGTGTATAGAACTCCTCCACACGCGATCAAGGAGAGGTCACTGTGTGGCTCTCAGCCGTCCTGTTCGTGATTCATGTTCATCCCCTTGGAGTCCACTGTGCGGCTCTCGGCTTGTGTGGCAGCTTCAAAGAAAAACTCTCACTATTCGGCTACCACAAGCAAAGGAAACCTTTGATTTTATTTTGGGTTAATACCACAAAAAGTCAAAACTTGTATACTTGTGACAAATTTACTCTAAACTAATTTTTTAACCACAAAAAATCACAAACTATTACATAAATGATAAATTTATCCCAAACTAATTGTTTGACCACTAAAACCCTCAAACTGGTACATTTGTGACAAATTTACCTTTTGTTAAATTGGATTAATACCAAAACAAAATTACAAATTAGTACACATGTGATAAACCGATAGTAAAATCTCAAACTAGTATATCTGTAATTGCCATGTGTCATTTAACTTAGCAATTTGACAGTAAAGTTTAACGGAAACTAACAGAAAGTAAATTTATCGTAGATGTACTAATTTAAGATTTTTTATGATAAAAAAATTAATTTGAGGTAAATTTGTCACAAATATATTAGTTTTGAGTTTTTATGATATTAATCCTTTTGTTTTATCCTTCACTGTGCGGCCATTCCAGGAAGAGAGAGAGGGGCCCACACAGTCTTCTTTATCTTTTCTTTCGTACGGCTGCTGCAAGCCACACTCACCAGAAGTAAAACCCTTCCTCCTACAAATACACTTTTGCCCCCGTAAAAGAAATATATAAATTGTAGAGTACATGCGCCCATCTTTTGCCCTGTAGTACCAGAAATATTTTTCTACTTTTCACCGGAACAAAAGCTACTCTCTTGAATTTCCATTTGCGATTAAACTTAAATATTTATCCAATCAAATCGGATTCCGTAAATAATTCAAACTCGAGACATAACTTTAACATATGATGAAGAGATTATGTATGTGTGAATTGTATTAGAAATGTCTCACATTGAAGAATTAATGTGGTGTGGTGTGGTGTGGTGTGGTGTGGTGTAGTTAATATATCATAATTAGTATATAACTTATTATCTTAAATTTTTAAATGAAGATGGATAACTGGATATGTTGACGGGCTCAAATTTGAGCTTCCTTTTGGCGATCCCCCTAGATGATGGTATTGGGTTTTTCGGCGCGCGCAATACAAACATGTAAAATTCGTTCTCCCGACCCAAGAACATGTCTTGCAAGAATGACCTCCCAACCCACCCCTTTAATTATATATTCCTCGTGCTTCAGGACTTTTACTATTTCAAACCGATGTGATAAACCCTTCAACTATCCAAAAACAGATCGCTTCGTGCTTGTCAATTCAGTGTCTTCTAAGAGCAAATTGAGCTATTTCAACATTGCTTTAGTCGCAGTTGAAGATGGTCATAACTTAGCTCTAGTCTTGGCATAATATCGCTTTATCTTGGCTGAACTTAGATAGTTCATGATCTTTGAAATGCAACCAGTCCATGCTGTGTTGCTTAACGAAGATAGGAGCCACCATATAGTTCTAATTATGAGGGGGGTAATCTAGCTTTTTCATTCACGATTTCTTCTCCGATGTTATATAGGTTATGCATTTGGGTTAGAGGGTCAAGATTATGGTATCCCAATCTTCAGTCACCCAATATTATAATTAGTAAAGATGTTACTTTTGATGAAACTATAATGCTTCACTCCATAAAGGTGTTTTCAGTTAGTTATTATTCTAATAAGTCTAAGAACCCAAGAATCCTGGGAAGTCGAGTTGAACGTGCCACGGTAGCGAAAACTGCAGTCTTCCCCAGTTATGCCTAGTTTAGCTCCAGGGGAAGAAACACCACATCAAGAGCAGGACTCTATTGCTATTAACAAAACTAGGAGGGAATTCAGATAACTACAGCTCTGCATGAGTTTGGTTGCATCTGCTCTTCTTGCTGTTGAAAAGAATGATTCAGTAGATGAGCCATCCACTAAATTAGAAGCGGTGTCTGGTGGGGGCTCTACTCAGTGGCCAGCAGCTATGAAGAGACTCCCTCTTGAGAAAGACATAACATAAGAGCTTGTGAAAGCACTTCAAAGGAAGAAAATAGTTTGTTGTGATTGGTTTTTAGGAAGAATGGGTATCCTATAGGATCCGAGGATACCTGTCATTTGTTAACTTTAGTGGTATCTTTTAACCAATTTTTAGATGTAGTTCAATTGTTCTTTGCTTGCTCTCGCTCCTATTCATAGCTCAGAATTATAGTTTGTTTGGTATAACTATAGCTGAATTATAGTTCTGATCTATTCCAGTTGTGTAGTGAAGTGTTGTAACCTTTACGTTTGGTTATATATAATTTACAACTGCAACACCTCATATTTGAGTAATGGAACTATTGCTTCTCAGTTCAAGCTCTCAGCTAAAATGCAATATCATCTTTGTGTATTACCTTTTTTTGGACAGAGATCGTTTCTAAACCTATAAGATAACTACTGTTTCTCATTTCAAGCTCTCAGCTAGAGTGTCACCACACACATAAAAAGGAAATGTATATATCGAGGTTGCCGTACTCTAGCGTGGATAAGAAGTCTTTGCCCGCTAAAAGCATTTAAGACTTTACTATGTTAATGAATTTGTCCGCTAAAAGCATTTAAGACTTCATTATATTAATGAAAAATTTTAGAATTTAGTGGCATTTCGGGCATGGACTTCAATACTTGTACGTGATTACAAATCGAGGTGATAATACTTATATTAAAAAACGAAAATCTCAAAATTTTACACGGAATGTCATAAATGGACACTAATTTAGTCAACCAATCCCGAAGCAGGACGTCAGCGATGGCGTTCAAGCGGTTTGCACCCTAAAACGAATAGCTTTCTTTGTCAGATTATTGATGTCAAACCATTGTAACCATCTGAGAATATCTTGAGCAAATGCGTGGAAAGATGGCTCTCATTTTTAGGAGGTCTGTTGATCTCCATTCAAATGTTAACTAAAGGCTGCTATTCATCTCCTCTTCCCACCCAACAAGACCTTTATACGTGGCCTTACCTGCGCTAAAAATTGCCGATCAGCAAGCAGATCCAAGTGCATCCTTTCCTCATGTCATTATATTGTTCTGAGCCAACCAAACTGTTATGGAATCAATCCATGATGGAAGAATTGGGCGAGATGTTGCTCAAAGCACTCAAAAGCAAATAATCAATCCCTATAATCCCGAGGATTGTTACACCGATTCTTCTAGATTGATTTCAACACTCGAAAAGTTTAGAGAAAGTGAAAGCCCAAAGTTAAGCGAAAGGCCGTGTACAAGAGAAGGATGGAAGAATTGAGCAAGCTGGTGATCAAAGCACTCAAATGCAAATAATCCCAAGGATAGTTATATTAATTTGTTGATTGATTCCGAAAAATTTTGGTTGGCTTGGAACAATCTAATGTGATAAAGAAAGGATGTACCTGAATCTCCAACCTGATATGCAATTGCTCAGTGAAGGTAAGGCCACAAGAGATGGTATTGTTGGGCTCGAAGAGAAGATGAATAGTAGACTCCAATAACATTTTTAATGGAGACTAGCAAACCTCATAAAATAACAAAAGCCATACTTCCGGGCATGTGCTCATGATTTTATCAAATGATGATAACATCCATTTATTATAGCAGACAATGGTTCCCGGGATGTGAACTTCACTTATTTATATAGATGTAAGGGCTAAAAGTGTTGCACATTCTTGATAACTCGAGTATGGTAGATTAATTTCCTTTTATTTACTTATATAGAAAAGAAATCTGTGTGCTCATCTATTATTTTGGCAATATGATAATTATCTTGTCCTAAATTGGCACTTAGGTCAACAATGCAAATTTAGATGTAAGGGTTAAATGTATGGCATGTTTCTGATAACTCGAGTATGGCAAGTTGGTTTCCTTTTATTTACATAAGTTAGAAAGGAATCTGTGTGCTCCTCTAAAATTTTGACAATATGATAAATGTTTTGTCCTTAAATGGCACCTGGGTCAACAATGCAAATTTCCGGTTTAGATGTAAGGGTTAAAAGTGTTGCACATTTTTTATAACTCAAGTATGGTAGGTTGGCTTCCTTTTATTTACTTCAATTAAAAAGAAGTCTATTTGCTCCTCTATAATATTGACAATATAATAAATATCTTTTCCTTAAGTGACACTCAGGTCAACAATGCAAATTTCTAGTTTAGATGTAAGGGTTAAAAGTGTTGCATGTTTCTAATAACTTGAGTATGGTAGGTTGATTTACTGTTATTTCCTTCATCTAAAAAGAAATCTGTGTGCTCCTCTATAATATTGAATATGATAAATATATTGTTCTTAAATGGCACTTGAGTTAACAATGAAAATTTCTAGTTCAGATGTAAGGGTTAAAAGTGTTGCACGTTTTCAATAAGTCGAGTATGGTCGATTGGTTTCCTTTTATTTAAATCAGTGTGCTCCTTTTAATTTTGACAATATAATAAACATCCACTCCTTGAATGGCATTCGGGTCAACAATGCGAATTTCTAGTTTGGGTAGTATTTAATATAATCAAGTGTTAGTGCTCCATCGGATGACTCACAAAGTATACTGAGTAATGACAGCTGTAATTTGTAACTTACCATTTATTGTTCAGTGTGGTCTCTAATTTTTTTGGTGTGCTATCCTCCACAAAGTTTTAAAGCGTAGTCCAAAAATGGTCCTTTTTAAAAAGTTTAATGTAATTTACTAACAAAAACAGGATATATTGTTGAGTCATAGCTTGTCATTCTTTTGTTCAACTTCAACCATCCACTATGTTTGTTCTATTTTTTTTTTTAGCCACAACTTTGTTTGTTCCATTGTGTTTTCTAACTCGCTGAGTAGTAGAAGAAGAAGGCAAACGAACAAATTAGACGAATGGCGAATTTTGTGGTTCTTGTTTAATATAAGAAATGATCATTTCAAATCACGAACCGATCACCGAAGCTTTTGGACCTGACTTTTACACCAATAGCAGTGTATCTAACCGATTCACATGCTCCCACTGAAGGATCACCAGTTTTGTTTCCAATCTTTTGAGTCTAAACTCGCCTTGAAATATGATGGTGCATAAATTGAGATGCCGGAGATTCAGCATATAGTTAAGCCTGCTGGAAGTTCTATGAGACTTGCGCACCATTTCAGGTCTAGCCTCTTTAATTTTTTCAAGTTGCCTTATGCAGAAGCCAAGCGATCGAACAATAAAATTGGCAGAATAAGAAAATAAATTGGATACCAAATTTATGAGATTCGATCATAGTGACCTACGTCCACGAGGAGAGTAACACGAAATTCCACTATAGATCAAGCAATATAATGGAGATTACAACCACACTCGAGTCACTCAAACACTATAAGTATTTTTCAATCCTCAATTACACCTAATAACTCACATAGTGTATAGCTCCATAATTTCTCACGAAATAGTCTCTCAATCTCGCAAAATAATTATACACAAATCTTACCACGATATTTACTCGGCTTGAACACTAAATTATTGAGACAAAACCAATGGAGAAAGTTCACTCTCAAGCACTCGGACGGCGCTTCAAGACTGCATCTGCCACGACGTTCCTTGCGATATATGTTCTGCAACAAAAGAACACACAGTGGCCGACTCAATGTGGAGAAGATATTCCGCGATTCGGTCAACAAGTCCAAGGTTGGACTTTCTCTTTTCTTTTCTTTGGTCGTGACTTGCACAGGAAAACAGTAAATATTATATTTGTTTCTTATAAATTTCTTTCTTTGTTTGAGACATGTTGACCTAACTAGCGTCTAATTCATTGGTTTAAGTTATTAAGTGAAACTGAATTCAACTAAATATGTTCATGGGCTTGGACTTGGGCTTCTTAGCGATATCCCAAAGGAAGGTGTTGGGTCTTTGCGGCATGCTCCCAACACAAACAAATTGAAAACATTCTCCCGATACCCCAAGAGGGAGGTGGTCCCTAATTTCGTTGCCTTAGAAAGTGTTTATGAAAACTTCTTGTTGATCCAACAACTCAAAGTACATGAGAGATGCTTCCACAAACTCACGATGATGTACTCTTGAACCGACGATACGGCCCTTGAGAGGTTGTGCATTATATCATATATTTTGCATGACCACATGTATCCATAGATATCGTTTTCCAAGTCGTGCAAGAATGATCTCCCAACCAACCCTTTTTATTGTAATTCCTCCTGCTTCAAGACTTTTACTATTTCAATCCGATGTGATAAACCCTTCAACTATCCAAAGAGAGCACACTTCGTGATTGGTCAATTCAGTGTCCTTTAAGAGTAAACTGCAATATTTCAACAATGCTTTAGTCGCAGTTGAAGACGATCATAATTTAGCTTTAGTCTCGGCATAATATCACTTAGTCTTTAACTTGGGTGGTTCATAATCTTTGAAATGCAACCAGTCTCATGCCGTGTTGCTTGATGAAGATAGGAGCCGCCCTATTGTTCTAATTATGCGGGGGAAATCTAGCTTTTTTATTCACGAGTTCTTTTCCAATGATATGTGTAGGTTATGCATTTGGGGTTGATCAAGATTATGGTATCCCAATCTTAAGTCACCTAAATTATAATTAGCAGAGATGTTACTTTTGATGAAACTATAATGCTTCACTCCATAAAGGTGTTTACAGTTAGTTCTTACGCTAATAAGTCCAAGAACCCAAGAATCCTGGGAAGTAAAGTTGAATGTGCCATGATAGCAAAAACTGTAGTCTTCCCCAGTTATGTCTAGTCTAGATCAGGGGGAAGAAACTCCACATCAAGAGGAGGACTCTATTGCTATTAAGAGAGCTAGGAGGGAAGTCAAATAACTACAGCTCTACAATGTGTTTTGTTGCATCGGCTCTTCTTGTTGTTGAAGAAACTGATTTAGTTGATGAGCCATCCCCTAAAGTAGAAGCGGTGTTAGGTGTGGACCCTACTCAATGGCCAGCAGCTATGAAGAGATTCAGTCTCTTGAGAAGTACATAACATGAGAGCTTGTGAAAGCACTTCAAAGGAATAAAATAGTTTGTTGTAATTGGTTTTTAAAAATCCATAGGATCATAGGATACTTGTCATACAAAGGCAGACTTTTTACCAAAGGTTACATTCGTCTGTTAACTTTAGTTGTCACGTCCTGAACCCCATCGGGCTCGCGACATCCCCTACTCCGGTCGAATAGTTGCGACGTCCCAGGAACGTTGCCGACCCAACCCAAACATCAGAGCCACATGCGAAAGCAGATATAAAAACAAAACCCCGGACAAAAAGATGACGACAACAGGGTAGAACACCATAACAATCAAACAGCAACATGTTCATACAGCACCAAATATACAAACATCGTATTACAGACATAAATACAGACGAACATTCTCCGCCACCGTTTTAACAAAAGTTTAGGGGTTTGGTTATATTAACTTTACATCGGATAACCCAAGTCAAACAACTCCTAAAATGGTCTAGGGAAAAACCTAAGAGTCGCCTTCTTCCTTCATGCTCCCACTTCGCTTGGTTCGATCCTCCGGAAGACCTCTTAGGTATCGCCTGCAACTCCACTGGGCTCCCTAGGCGACTCCTCAAAACTCCAAAAAGAGGATGCGGGCCTCCTGAGTCTAAGGTTGGGGGTCTGAAAGTGGCGGTTATACAACCGTGAGACGAATCTCAATAAGTGTACAACCCCAAACCCCACGTAGGCACTCGCGTACCGCCATACGAAAACACGCATAACACACGACCATCAATCAAACTAACAACCACACACGACCCTACTTGGAATCCATCATACACGTTCCTGCACGTTAGACAATAACACAGCCAATACGCTACAGAAACACATCACAGCTGCATGCGTACCTCGATTATAGAGCAAAACCCACTTGGGCACGTCTCATACCATGCCTAGCAGTTTTTACCCCATAATCGAGCATCACACCACGCGATACAAACACACTCGCACACCAACTCACACCACACGTCACTTTCTGAAACATCGCACCTCAAGCCAATTCCCGCTCATTCTCAACCTTTCCACCACTACCGCGCCCGCGTAAAACGCATCAGGCCAACGGTCTTCTGACCTCGTCAGGCATCGTCACCTCGTCGGGCCGGGCATCGTCACCTCGTCGGGACGGCATCGTCCCGCGTAAACGTACACACCTCAGGACGGAATCCTACACACACTTTCCTTCTACCATGCCCACGTAAAACGCATCAGGCCAACGGTCTTCTGACCACGTCAGGCATCGTCATCCCGTCGGGCCGGGCATCGTCACCTCGTCAGGGACGGCATCGTCCCGCGTAAACGTACACGCCTCAAGACGGATCCTTTCCAACCAATTTCACATTTCCGTATCCTCGTTCCACTCAAACCACACTTACACACGGCCAACAAATGCACGGCCAAACATACACACCTCACACACACATTTCACAATTTCACATTCTTGTCACACAAATACGCCACCCAATCACACATTCTTGGCACGCGAATTCAATGCATATTCACACGACCATGCCCCTACACCTCACGGCCACATATACACGGCACGGCACCACATCAAATTCGGCCCAAGCACAATCCAAATCAGCCCACAATCACAAATCACACAACTACGTATACAATTCAATTCATAGCATCAGGGTAAATCTGGGCAGTTTACACAGTAACCGAAATCCTATCAAAATAAATAGTAAACGAACTCCAAAAATTCTAAAATTCAGATATATCATAAAACACATCTTGATTAATATTTCTTATGAAGAACATGAAATCCGGTTCAATTTGCAACCATGCCTTTTTGTCCCTCGAAGTCAGACCAAAATCGGTTCGCTCAAACAGACCATTTTGTCCTCAAAATACATTTATTTCAACACCCAAATCACCTTGAAAAGCTTTGAAATTTTTATATGTTATAGCCACGAATGTCCCCAACAACTTTTGTGAAGGAAGTATTTTGAAAATAGGCCTGCAAAAATTTATAAAAATTCGAACAGACCCAAAGGTCGGGTGAACAGTAAATCGGACAGTTTTATTTTGGTCCAAAGATGGACTTCCGAATGGCATCAAATGATTTTCAAAAATTTCCAAATTAAAATATGTTATACTTCAAGATATTGAAAACAAATTTCATGAAGAAAACTTCCTCGAATTCGGCCCCCAAAATTCTCCACAAAAATAGCAAACCGGACGGGTACAGTAGTCACAAATCCGAAAATCACACCAAATCACACGAATTCAAACCGTGATCGTTCCGTATCATCACGACCCTATCCGAACCTTCCAAACCTCATATTTTCAGTCTCCAAATCAGTCCACAACCACTCGAACCACCAGCCACTATATCAGTCCAAAACAGCCATAAAAATCACCTAAATCGAACCCTAAACGAGCCTAGCAATACCCGAGATCCTATGCGACATTTGGAGAGGTCACTTACTTAAGAAAGGCGAGATGAACGGGCTGGATGAGAGGTTGAAACGGGCGGAACAGCAGCAGCAGCAGCACCGGCGGTGATGGGAGGAAACGAAGATGAAGAGAGAGAGAGAGAGAGAGAGAGAAGCTGATCGTGGAAGGGGGAATGGCCGGGGGAGAGAGGGAAATAAGGAGAGAGAATGGTCAAATGGTGGTTAAAAATTGGGGGCTGAGGGGACACTTGTCAAAGATCTAAGCATTTTCCCATTTTGCCCTTAATCTAATGGTCCACTTTCATCCTCATCCAATAATACAAGGGGTAATATGGTAAATAGGTCCAATAATGCAGATGAAAATCCATTATTAATAATCCCAAAAATTTTTCTAAAATTAGGAACTGAAACTGGCCCAGGGGCAAAATGGTCATTTTTCTGGTCCTAGGGCGAAATTTCAATTTTTGTCCAAATCAACTCTAAATATGTGTGGCTAACATAATATGGCGTCGGAATCGTGAAAATGGCTTCTTAAGCCCTCGAAAATCGACTGCAAAGTCCTGGGAATAAAATAATATTATTTTTCACTTCCGAGCCAAAATTTCAATTTTTGACCGTAATCACTCCAAATATGCATGGCCACCCTAAAATGACATCGGCCGCGAAAAATAATCTCATACGGCCTCAAAATCGATATTGGTGACCAGAGGGGCAAAATCGTAATTTTTCCGGTCCCGAATCGAAATCCATTTTTTTGCAGAAATGGGTGGCCCCAAGGTTGGCCAAGCCAAAAACGTCATCGGCCGCTCAAAATTGTCACTTTCAAAATTCTCGATTCCCGGGCCCGAATTCCAAGAAATGACTAGAATCGACTAATCGCGACTTTAGCTTATCTCTGGCTAATGGGTGGCTCTCTGGAATTACGCGCTCTCAACCCGTGACAAACACTAAGTCAAATCACGTTTAAGTTTACTCTACCCAGGATGACCTCGATTGTCATATAATTGCGAGGGTTTGTCACTAGTTCCCATCGGACACGATCAATCAAATAGACCGGTTTCGGTTGGCTCAAAACATTCCCTCATCAATCCATATAGTCGAAGGTCAGACCAAGGTCGAGTTCTTTGGTCGTGCGAACTCAATCCCGTAATGGCCTTACCCCCTAAGGTTAGCATCCCGAGAATGCGCAGGTCCCGGGTGAGATCTCACTATAGTGCACTGGTCAATTTCATTCCTTAAATCCCGGGAAAAGGATCGAAAATTCAGACTGTTACATTAGTGGTATCTCTTAACCAATTGTTAGATGTAGCTCAATTGTTATTTGTTTGCTCTTGTTCCTATTCGTAGCTTGGAGTTAGACTTCGTTTGGTATAGCTATAACTGAACTGTAGTTTTGATCTACTCTAGTTGTGCTATAAAGTGTTTTAACCTTTATGTTAGCTTAGACATATTTTACAATTGCAGTACCTCATTACTGAGTAAGGTAACTATTGCTTCTCGGTTCAAGTTTTCAGATAGAGTGTAACCATAGACAGATAAGAAGATTATAAATATATGCCAATAGTACAGTACTCTAGTGCGGATAAGAAGTTTTTGTTCGTTAGTTGACTTTATTACATAAATGAAAAGTTTGAGAATTCAGCTTTACTTCGAGCAAGAATTTCTACACTTCCATCGTGGTTATCTTGACAAAACTTAGAAATACATACCAATCAAATTGGATAGCATTTGATATATAGAAAAAAAGAATATCTCCAAATTTCATAAAAAAATAAAAACTGATAACTCTCGGATGGAGTATTAGAACGGAAAAATCTATTAGATAATGAACTATTGGTTCTAAGCCATATATGGCGATGAATCAACAATTCAAAGTGCTTTTCTTGCGTATTCTTGATAAACCAGTGTTTATATATAGATGTAGGGGGAATACAAACATAGAACAAGCCTATATAGAAATAGAATATAAAAATAAGTAAGAATAGCAGATAAGAAAGCTTCCTACTTCATGTAGGCTGTTGAGAACCATTTAAATCACTACAATACATCTTGTATGCATAAGACTATCAGATAGAATATGGTATAATAAAATAAAGATTACGTATGCTTGATTTTAATTGATTTCAATGAATCCCTCGTTACTGCTCGGACAATAAGTAATAGGTAAATGAAAATCAATGTGGACGGCCAATCACAAAACAATACGTAGCTGGTGGGGTTCAAGCAGCATTCACCGCAGCATAAATTGGAATAAACCATTGTATCCATTTGACATTGTCACGAGCAATGCTTGGAAAAGTGGCTCTTATAATTTTTGGAGGTCTGCTGATCTCCATCAAAAATATAAATTGGAGGCTGTATTCATCTCTGCGCACCGACCAACAAGACCATCTGAAGTGGCCATACCTATGCAGGGAAATAGCAGGTCAGCTTCGAGATCCAGGTACATTCTTTCCTCATTTCACTATATTGTTCCAAGGCAACCAAAATGTTACAGAGTCAATCTAGGAATGGAAAAATTGAGCGAGATGTTTTGCTCAAAGCACTCTTATGCAAGTAATCAACCCCAATAATCCCGAGGATTTTTACAGCGATTCCTGTGGATTGATTCCGAAACTTTTTTGATGTTTATGACATGATTGATTTCTCTTCTTTGTGGTATGATTTTGGAACAAATGATCTTGCTGAACATGGTTGATGCATTCATTTGGAGAAAAAAGCAATGATTGGGGGAAGATATGTAGCCAATGATTAGGGTTTGGTTTGAAGATAACTGTTTCCTAACATCTACTTTGTGTCACAAATTCACCATGGATGTGTTACTAGATTCAAGAGAGGCCTTAGTTTCACTCAAATGTGGCTTGGTGTGTCAGATTAGCTTTCGTATAAAGAATGGTAGTTACATGTTTACAAGTATAGCAATCTGGCCAGATTCCTTATATGTGGGTTAGGATTCTTTATTTGCTTTTTTTTTCCTCACAAGCATCGGTAATAATATGGGATTTTGTTGAAGGCATTCCCTTTGGGCATGAGCAATCTTATACATTCTTGGTTTTCCCCTAAACTTCAAATCGTAGATGGAAAGGCCTCTGGCGATTGAAACTCTAATTTTCCTTTTTGGAGGGTATAAGATTACCTATTTAGGGTGAACCACTTGTGAGGATTACAGTCTGCTGATAACTTCCATTTATTATAGCATCAATGGTTTTTGGGATGACTTCACATTTGTATATAGATTTAAAGTGTTGCAGTTTTTTGCATCAACTCCATCCAAACTGTCTGATAAATTTGCATTCTACAATCCGTTCTCTTTCTACGCCTAGAGACCTCTAACCATATTGCTGTTATTATATTATACACTATTTACCTTCTCTTTGGTTTATCCAAACTCTTCGACTTTAGTTTGTTCAACATTCGAAAAGTCCATCACTTGTTGATGTCTTCATCTCCTCTAGTCAGTCCTTCTCCTATTGGTACATCCATGATCACACGTCCAGTTTATTTATCATCCACAAGGTCCTTCCGGACATCATCTAATAACTTGTTGACCATTTGCAAGGTTCATCCCTTTAACAACATACTTCACGTCCATTATCTTTTAGTGGCCTGCCAATCGCCCTGTCTAAATTTTCAAAGCCAAAAATATAATATCTTAATCCCGCATGTGTCCAAGGCTTGATCAAATGCTCATCTCATCCAACTCAAATACTCATCTCACTCAGATGTAGGTTTGGGAATCCAATGTTTATGTCCGAGCCAAAGCGCTGAGTTTGCTCTCATAACTGAGTGAGGAGTGATCTCACAACCCAAGGAGAGACGGGATTGTGGAACTAAAAACAAGGGGACTAACAAATCTAAACTTACAACAACTTCAGAATATTTTGAAGGTTGAAGGTCTGGAAATTTTCCCTAATCGTTTTCCTTTCCTCTTTATTCAAAATCTCGGTTTTGGCTAAGAAGATGCTTTGCAATGAAAATTAATTTGAAGCTTACATAAGAACGGAAAAGAAAATTAAGTCCCCTAATAGGTTGTTATTCAAACCTCTGTAGATTGTACAACTCAAATGGAATGGGAAAGAGTCTTGAGTCTGCTGCACTTAGAAATGCTATAATATCTCAAATAGTTCAAGCCAACTCGTGGATGAGTACCACTTCGAGACACAAAGATTGCAAGCTCTTGTTATTATACACAAAGTGTTTAGTGGCGATTGTAAATTGTGTTAAAAAAAGTCCCGCATCGAAAAATTAGCGTAGCATAGAGTAGTTAATATATTGTAGTTGACTCATAATCCATGCTCTTAAGCTTTTGTGTAAGAGTGGGTCTAACTGGATATGTTGTCTAATTCGGATTTAGCATCTCTCTTACCAATCTCTCTAAGTGTAGGTACTGGATTTTTGCTATGTGATCCCAATAAATAGTATGAGAGCTGCTGGTAAATTGGTTGACCCCAATCTGTTTGAGTGTTATATCAAGAAAGTAATCTCGTCACCAACACGGTGTCCAAGCAACCTTTAAGGTAGGCGTTGTGGTGTAGCGATAGGGTTGAAGGTGGGCATTGAACTAGATTCAATGAAATGGAGATTCAAGTTGAGGGATAGTAATGCATTAAGGATACTCAAATCAAGCGAGAGTAGACCTAATACTAAACTCACACATAATTGGAAGATTGTTGAGATGCACGAATAAGTTATATTAGAAACGTTCCACATAGGAAAATTGATATGATGTAGAGTAGTTAATATATCCTAGTTAGAATATAACTCATTCACTTAAGCTTTTGAATTTAATTTGGCTCAACTTGATGTAATGGTATTGGGTCTCTTCAACGCTCTCACAACACACATATAGAAAACATTCTCCTGATACCTCAAAAGCATGTCATGCAAGAACGACCACCCAACCAACCCCTTTAATAATATATTCCTCCGGCTCAGGACTTTTGCTATTTCAATCCAACTACCCAAAAAGAGGTCACTTCGTGTCAATTTAGTGTCTTTTAAGAGTAAACTGCAATATTTCAACATTGCTTTAGTTGCGGTTGAAGACGTTCATGCCTTAGCTTTAGTCTCGACATAGTATCGCTTTATCTTGGCTGAACTTGGATAGTTCATAATCTTTGAAATGCGACAAGTCTCATGCTAAGTTGCTTGATGAAGATAGGAGCCGCCATATTGTTCTAATTATGAGGGGTAATCGAGCTTTTTCATTCCCGAATTCTTCTGCGATGTTGTATAGGTTATGCATTTGGGGATAAAGGATCGAGATTATGGTATCCCAATCTTAGTCACCCAAAATTATAATAAGCAAAGATGTTACTTTTGATAAAACTACAATGCTTCACTCCATAAAGGCATTTTCAATTAGTTCTGATGCTAATAAGTCCAAGAACCCAAGAATCCCTGGAAGTCAAGTTGAATGTGCCACAATAGCAAAAACTATCGTCTTCCCCAGTTATACCTAGTCTAGTTCAAGGGGAAGAAACACCAAATGAAGAGCAGCGTTGTATTGCTATTAATAGAGCCAGGAGAGAAGTCAAAATAACTACAGCTCTATAATGTGTTTTTTTGCAACTGCTCTTCTTGCTGTTGAAGAAACTGATTCAGAAGATGAGCCATCCACTTGAGTAGAAGCGTCATCTGGTGTAGTGATGACCTTTGTTAACATATCTGCTGGATTTTCTCCACCAAAAATCTTCTTCAATGACAATGTTCCATCATCAATTAGAAAACTTCCTTATATAAATGAAAAGTTTGAGAACTCGGTTTTACTTCGTGCATGAATTTCAAACTTCTACCACGGTTACCTTGACAAAAATTAGAAAAGACATACCGATCAAATTGGATAACATTCAATATATAAAAGAAAATCTCCAAATTTCTTACATAAAATGTCATGAATGGAGACTAGTTTAGTCGGACAATCCCAAAGCACAACGTAGCCGGTGGGGTTTAAGTGGCTTTCACCACGATAGAAATTTCCTACTTTGTGAGATTATGGGAGTCAAACCATTGTTACCATATGATAATATCATCAGCAAATGCTTGGAAAAATGGCTTTTATGATTTTAGGAGGTTTGCTAATCTCCATCAAAAATATAAATTGGAGGCTTGTATTCATCTCCACGTACCAACCAACAAGACCATCTCAAGTAGCCATACCTGCACGGAGAAATAGCCGGTCTGCTTCAGGATCCAGGTACATCCTTTCCTCATATCACTAAAATGTTCCAAGCCAACCAAACGTTTATGGAATCAATCCACCACAATTGATGTAATTATCATCCGGATTATCTTGTACACGACATTGAAAACTGTTATGGATTATTGATTCCATAACAGTTTGGTTGACTTGGAACATTACAGTGATATGAGGAAAGGATGTACCCGAAACTTAAACCTGATCGGCTATTTCTCTGTGCAGGTTTAGCCACATGAGAAGGTCTTGTTGGGCAGTATGAGGAGATGAATTCTAAACTCCCATTAATATTTTTAATGGAGATTAGCAGACCTCCTAAAATCATTAGAGCCGTCTCTCGAGGGATTTGCTCATGATATTGTCAAAGGATGATAGCCTCCATTTATCATTGCACACAATGGTTTTGGGATGGAAACTTCACGTACCTATATAGATGTAAGGGTTAGGTGTTGCAAATTTTTGATGACTCGAGTATGGTAGGTTGGTTTCTTTTCATCTACTTGAATTAGGAAAGAAATCCTTGTGCTCCTCTATAATTTTGACAATATAGTAAAAAACTTGTCCTCAAATGGCACTTGGTTCAACTATGGAAATTTCTGATTTGGGTAGCATTTAATACAGTCGGGTATTAGTACGCCACCAAATGACTGTCTAAGCATACCGAGTAATAACAGCTATAATTTGTAAATACCTTTCGTTATTCATTGTTATCTTTAAATTTTTTTTGTTTTCTTATCATCCACAATCTTTTAAAGCGTAGTTCAACAAAAGTCCTTAAAAATTTTAATGATATCTACTAACAAAAACAGGATATATTGTCAAGTCATAACTTGTCAATTTTATTGTTCAACTTCAACCATGAACTTTGTTTGTTCAATTTTTTTTTACAATTTTGTTTGCTCCATTTAGTTTTTAAACTCGCTGAGTTAGACAAACGGAGAATTTTGTGGCTCTTGTTTAATATAATATAAACGATCGTTCGAAATAGCAATCAAGCACCGAGGCTTTTAGACCTAGCTAAGATCCAACTGATTCACTTGGTCCAAGTGAAGGATCTTGGGTTCTGCTTCCAATCTTTTGAGCGCAATTAACACTTTGGCACCAGTATCCTCTAGGCTCACCTGCAAAATACGACGGTGCATATATTAGTCAATCTCCCCATTCCATATAGCATGTGGATGGACTTGTTGCACCCAAGTAAATGCCGAAGATTAAGCAGTTCGGTTAAACCTACTGAAAGTTTTCTGAGACTTGCGAACCATTCGGATCTAGCCTCTTTAAATTCTTCAAGTTTCCAATGCCACTTAGCAATTATTTTAGTGAGGAACATCGGGTGAGATTCAACCTTCGTATATTGTACAACTTGCTATTGGGAAGAACTGGGTAATAATTCACCAAGAAATAATCTAATTTAGGATTAATATCTTCCCAAAAATAAAATAGACCAAAATCGACTTAACCCAGCAACAATCAACAATATAAACCAGCAATACAACCTTAAATTATGTAAATATAATGCTGAAATAATAAGGAAACAAAGGCAACAAAAACATCAATAATTTACATGAAAAACTCAAAGCGAGAAAAATCACGAACATCCCAAAAAGTTTTACCAAGAATAGTAGAATATACAAAGGGCTCTCCTTTAGTCAGACACTAGAGGCTCAACATCATCCATACAATAGTATTTCATTACCATGAAAGTGAATCAATACAAATGGGGCAAGCAACCCTCACCGCCATTAGAGAAAATGAGAGATAATTTGGAGAAGGTTTTCAACAAACGAAACCAATCAACTTGTAGCCATCGGTCTCATGAATAACTGTTTACACCAAAAAGTGAAAAAAAAATCATGGAAATAGGCATGGGGAGCTTTGGCGTCGATAACTTACCGATAGTGGATGAGTAATAACAAAACTGCTTATGGATAAGGGTGGTTATTTGAACGTGGAGAGTGCATAGAAAATAGAAAGATAATAACCACCGTTAGGAAGTTACTTTTTATTTAAAATTTAAAAGTTGTAAACGCTTGTACGAGATTATAAATATCCCAAGTTTGTATATTGTAAAGGCCCCCCTGAATCAACAACAGAACTCACGTTCTTTATCAGTTTATCTTTCTTTTATCTTTACATTTCTTGCACTCGTACCTTTACATTTGGCCAAAGCCATTATTTTTCTACAATTTACAAGCTTTAATTCTTTAGGAGTAGTTCTAATGCTCAGATTCACGTCGCCGAGTCGTCCTCCGATATGAATCTTCATCCTTGGTGCTTTGTCGTCGAGTCAAATCCCGACGTAGTACCGCCGCTCTTTCAAGCTTCGTCCTCGAGTCAAATTTCGTCGAAGTTTGTTTCGATAGTACTTCCTAAACTTTTCCATCGAGTCAAACTCTGGTTTGGTTTAGGTTTGTACAATTCCACATTGATTTTTATGATTGCTTGGATATTTCCTGTCAAATCACCACAGAACCTATCCGTCAATTAAAAGTCGAAGGTCCATTTTCGATGTTTGTTTTCTTACGGATTAAATTAAGGAGAAACAAATTGGCACGCCTGGTGGGACCAATGTGGCTAATTCGAGGAAGTATGAAGGTACGTACTCAACTTGATCCTGACCATCCTAGTTGTGTTCTGGGTTATCATCTGCATAATTGGTGGGACAAGTAGCGAGAAGGAGGTGTCAACATCCCAAAGTAATTACCGATGAGCAGAGAAAACAATTGGAGACGAAAATTCGATCGTAATGGCTTCTATAAGGAGGATACAGAATTTGCCCAACCAACAAATGAGACTCCACAAATTGCAGCAGCAGATGATGTTGAGTTAAGTTCTACACCTTCTATGTTCGTGAATTCAAAACCAATGCGAAAGGATCAGGGGGCAGGATGGTCAACGACTTATATGCTCTTCAAATGACAAAATATGAGGATTCGGCTTTTGTCAAGTAGCAGAAAAGTTACCGATGCCAGGGGGCAGATTCAGCTTCTATGAAGTAACAGAAGAGTTACGGAGCACCTGAAGGCCATTAGTTAAAAGAATCGAATGATTGGTAAATCATTCAATTCTTTTAAGGGGGCATATGTTTACACCAAAAAGTGAAAAAAATCATGGAAATAGGCATCGGGAACTTTGGCGTCGGTAACTTACCGATAGTTCGCAACTTACTGATAGTGGATGAGCAATAACAAAACTGCTTATAGATAAGGGTGGTTATTTGAACGTGGAGAGTGCCTAGAAAAGAGGAAGATAATAACCACCGTTAGGAAGTTACTTTTTATTTAAAATTTAAAAGTTGTAAACGCTTGTACGAGATTATAAATATCCCAAGTTTGTATATTGTAAAGGCCCCTCCGAATCAACAACAGAACTCACGTTCTTTATCAGTTTATCTTTCTTTTACATTTACATTTCCTGCACTCGTACCTTTACATTTGGCCAAGGCCATTATTTTCCTACAATTTACAAGCTTTAATTCTTTAGGAGTAGTTCTAATGCTCAGATTCATGTCGCCGAGTCGTCCTCTGATATAAATCTTCATCCTTGGTGCTTCGTCGTCGAGTCAAATCCCGGCGTAGTACCGCCGCTCTTTCAAGCTTCGTCCTCGAGTCAAATTCCGTCGAAGTTTATTTCGATAGTACTTCCTAAACTTTTCCGTTGAGTCAAACTCCGGTTTGATTTAGGTTTGTACAATTCCACATTGATTTTTATGATCGCTTGGATATTTCCTGTCAAATCACCACAAAACCCGTCCTTCAATTAAAAGCCGAAGATCCATTTTCGGTATTTGTTTCCTTACGGATTAAATTACAGAGAAACAATAACATATTAAAAGTTAGGCCAATTCTGACAATGTTTGGCCTTCAAATCAGACCAGAAGCCACAACCCTCTTTTTCCCCTCTTCTCCACGCCCTCTCGGACTTACTTCTCCCTCACCTCTCACCTTTTTTTCACTCTCGAACAAAGTAGCCCCTCTCTTTCTTTCCTTTTGCTTTTTGACTTTTCCTTCTTCTCTTTTTATTAGTGTTAGCTAGGCCCACAAGAGGTGGACCCAGCCAACCAATCCCCCCTCTGTCTCATCATCCTCACTTTGTTTCTACAAGAGTCAAGTTTTACTATGGACAAGACTTTTGATGTACTTAGATTGGCAAATTTAGAATGAGCTGAAATTTGGTCGGCTGTGTGAAAATGGGCCGTGGATCAATACTCACTGCTTTGCCATGATCGATGTTGTTTTTCTGCTTTTCGGAATCATTTAAATGAGTTTTCAGGCTTTTGGGTTTTAGGCAGTTTTCATTATTTTAATGTTATTTTAATGGCGTTTTCATAATTTTCGCGTTTCCTATTGTAATTAGGTTTAACACCATATAAAAAGGGTGTTTAGGGTATCATTTTAAGCAGAATTTGTATTTTTGATTTTTTTTATAATCACACCTGAGAGGACGAATTGTTCCTCTATCAAATATTCCTGTTTAGTCAATTTTCTATCGCGATTCGACACCAACTTTGGTCATCATATCGGATCTATTGTCGTTGGTGTGGACTTTCTCAAATAGTAAGAGCTTTTTTTCTAGTTTCTTTCCAATCCAATGATATTTTACATCAATATATTTCAATTTTGAATGCAACATCGGATTTTGGCGAAGATAAATAGAACCCATGCTATCATAACATAGAACAAACTTCTCTTGCTTTAAGTCCAACTCTTGTAGGAATTTCTACGTCCACAAGAGTTCCTTATCTCCTTCGGTGGTAACAATATACTCCGATTCGATCATAAACAAAGCAACACATTTTTGCAATATTGATTGCCACGAAACTACTCCCCCTGAAAAGTCATCATGTAACCTAATATGGATTTTTAAGAGTCAATGTCAATAGCATAGTCTGCATCTCAGTAGCCACTCAACTCAGGCTCCTCATTTTCATAACACAAGCAAAGTCTAGAAGTGCCTTTGAGATACATCAAAATCCATTTAATGGCGGTCCAATGCTCTTTACTTGGATTTGAGAGAAACATGCTCACAACACCACGGCATGAGCAATATCTGGCCTTGTAAAAACCAAGGTATACAACAAACCACCCACAGCTGATGCATAAGGAATTTTCATCATCTCTTTCTTCTATTTCTCACTCACAGGATTCCCTTTGTTACTCAACTTGAAATGGCCAGCAAGTAGAGTGCCTACCGTTTTACATGTGCTCGTGTTAAATCTTTCTAACACTATTTCAATGACTTCTCTTAAGATAGCCAAAGTTTTCTATTCTTCCTATCATAAGTAATTCTCATGCAAAGGATTTGCTTAGCTAGTCCCATATCTTTCATTGCAAAAGCTTTACTAAACTCATTTTTTAAGCTCTTGATTTTCTTAGCATCATATCCAACTTTCAACATATCATCCACACAGAGTAGAAAGATAAAAAAATCATTATTTGAGAATCTTTTCATTAATAGGGGTGATCGGTTCTAGAATAGGTCGGTTCTAGACCTGTAACATGAAATCAACCCTGTTATAATCGGTTCCTAGTTTTTGGAACCTGGAACCTACCCTATTTACCTTGGACCTTGTTTGGAACCTACCCTATTTTTTCGGTCTGATTCTACGGTCTACCTGAGAACCTATTTTTTTTTCCCTTTTTTTGGTTTCATTTTTTCAAGGTAGCAAATAGGAAAACTTGTAACTCAAATCAAAGGTTATAAGTTTGATTATGCAAACAATCTTAAGTATTCATACAAAAATATATTATCTTAGTCCCAATAATTTAATGGACGTGATAAAACAGCATAGGTTCCAGTTGGATACATAGTTTATTCGTTATGGAACAAAAATTTTAAGAAAAAGGAAATTACTCTCTATAATGCTTACAAGCCCTTGAGTTAGACTATCCGTAAATAATGATCACCTTCCTTATCCTTCTGGATATAATGCTTTGAATTCTAGCCATATAAAATTGCAAGTGGACCTCCATATAAAACCAGTTCTAAAATCGGTCCAGGTGGGTTTTCACTTGGAATCGGAAATCGGACCGGTTCTAACCGATTCCCAAAAAATGTACCTATTCTTGGGCCGATTCAAATGGGAACCGGTTCCTGGACCTATTTTTCGAGTGAATCGATCTGGTTTCCAAGTAAACCCGATCCAGTTGCACACCCTTATTCAGTAAGAGACAAGAATCAGAGGTGGTCTTACCATATCCATGATCTTCTATGAATGATTCAAACTTCATATACCACTACCTTGGTGCTTACTTGAGTCCATAACTTTTTCTCAACCTGTATACAAGATGTTCCTTGCCTTTGGTTTTAAAACCCTTTTGTTTCTTCATGGATATATTTGACATAAAATAAACTTTTCTTCATGGATACTTAGAAGACTTCTTCTAAGTATCCATGAAGAAAAGTTTATTTTATGTCAAACTGTTCAATTTCTAAACCCAAGCCGGCAATCAACCCAAGAGCAACTTAAATTAAAAGCATTATTACAATTGGTGAAAAAATTTCTTCAAAGTGAATTCCATTCTTTTTTATGAAAGCCCTTCACAACAAGCCTAGCCTTGTCGCTTTGTATCATGGTTGCAAACTACTTTCTTCCATCTTTAACTTCTACACCCACTTACTTTTTAGTGTTCTCTTGCCCTTAGGCAAATTCACTAATTCAAATGTGTGGTTGTCATCAAGTATTTGAGCTCTTCTTGCATAGCACTATGCCACTCATTCTTTTGATCACATGACGTAACATCTTCAAAAGTTTATGGCTCTTATGCATCAGTGAGTAACACGTATTCATGCGGTTGATATCTTTGTGAAGGACTACGTTCTCTAGCAAATCTTCTAACTTGAGGTAGGATCGATTTCTCTTGTTCAACTGGCTCCTCTAGCTCAACAGGCTATTCTTGTTCAATTGATTATTCTAGCTCAATTGCTTCACATGTTTCAGCCGAAGAATCAACATTCTGTGAGGATTCATCATCTTCATGATTTATATACACTTCTCCCCCATAATTTTCGCCCAATACGGTAGGAGGATTTGGCCTGAAACTAATAGAGTGTTGAGCTACATTTTTTGGCCTCCCAAGCTTGTCAATGTCTTCAATGGTTTAATGCTAAAAGACAGCCACATCTCGGTTGCAAGAGACATGTTGAATGGAAAGGAAAAACAAGGGATGAATTCAACTTTCAAAAGACATTCTATAAAGATAGCCAAGTTTATAAAACTTCTTATATGGATGGGAATACAAATAAAGAGAATTCGAAGTTAGAATTATTTAGAGAAGATCCATTTTTATAAAGATATTTACTAATTATTAAATAGAATAAGATAAAACTACTTGACAATTGTGCATATATGTTTGATAAAACTCCCCCATAATTCCTGTTGACACCTAAATTTTGGCGCATCATTTAGTGTTAATTGCATAGAAAATTAGGGATTAAATTTTTTTTAACCCCTAAACAAAAATATTAAAATTGCATAGCATATAGTTTAGGTTCATATAGATTAATTGCATTCCGCATCAGATCGGCGGTGGCGAGCGAGCTTAAAATTCATCACGTGAATCAGGCTCGGGAATCGAACGAGACTCGACTCATTCGGAAGACGGGGGCCGAAAATCACACGTCAAAAGGGCTCGGTTGTCTTAATTTGAGCTTAAATTAGCCCATCAAGTTAATTGAATAAAAGCCCGAATTAATTCAGCCAATTTGGAATTAAATGAAAATTAAAGCCTAAGCCCAAGCCTAAGCCCATTAGGACTAGAAAGCCCGGCTAATTGACCTAGGTTTACATTATAAATACATCGTTATGTCTCACAACTAAAGGGGGGACTCTGAGAATTTTCGGAGAACAGAAATTCGGAGAAGTTGGAGGCTACGTAATTGAAATAGAAGGCCACGAGAGAGAAGGTAGGAGGAACTGCAGCTCTCCTCGGCGGCCACCATTGAGAGAAGAAAAGTCAAAGGAGGGGGGGCTCTCTTTTTCTTGGTCTGGAGAACATGCAGAAAGGAGTTTAGTCACGTTGACAGAAAAGAAGAAGAAAAAGCCAAGTCCTTCCCAGCTACAATACGAAGGAAAAGACAAGAAAGAAGCTGCAGGTCAACGAAAGACACATACGTGGACTACCCCTCTCGGTTTCTGTCCCTTCACCGAGCAAACTTGCGGACTTCAGCGTCAGATTTTGGTGGCCATCGAGGGTATTCAGCGAGCCCGTCACTGTAGCAACTTGTTCTTGCTATCAATCTCTTGCTACTTTGGCGACACAGAAACCATCATCGATCAAGCGTAGCCTCGGCTACACTAGCTACACCAGACGCCGCTATTTGTTATGCTATTTCTCTATCGCGCTGGAGTTTTCCTTCGCAAGTTTTCTGGTGGCCTTCAAGCAACGCCCAACAAGCTCACATTGCATTTGAGCAACTTGCGTTTCTATTCCTCAATCGGCGACAAGTTCCAGTTCAGCCCCGACGTGCTCAACGCTCCTAGCCGCACGCCACCCCTAGTTGACCAGAACACCATCGCGAGAACCGCGCCGCCGCTCCCGACGCATCCCGATCCGCAATCCCGATCCGCTGCAAGTTCAAATTTGGAAATAAATCTGCAAATTAGGTAATTATCCTATCTTGATTTTATTTGAATATTTTGTTGCTTGATTTATGCTTATTGATATCTAATCTTGTATATTTGAATAATAAGCATTATCTCAATTAGGATTTGTTTCCTTTTTTTAAAATCTTGGATATCTGTTGCTTATCAAATTTGGATAGAATTTAGAATTTTCAAAATCCTTTGAATATATCCAAAATATTTAAGATATCAGAATTTTTCAAGATGTGATCGATAAGGAAAATTTTCTAATCCGCAACCGCACACGTGAAAATAAATCTATCTATCAGGCTTTAGATAGAATTATTTCCATAGCGGGTATTTCGAATTTTAGGGTTGATCTGTCAGGCTTCAGATCGAAACTTAATTCGAAAAATTTCGCGGTTATATTTTTTTTCCATTTGATTTTAATTTCGAATTTCACAAAAAAAATACAAAAAAAAATTGCTTTAGATTAGGTCAATTTCTTTAATTTAAAATTGCATGTTTAGATAATTGTTTTTTTTTAATTCCGAATTTCATTTAAAAAAAACACAAAAAAATAATTTGCCCGTCTTTAGAAATAGGTCACGTCG
Source organism: Syzygium malaccense (assembly GCA_031216405.1). NCBI lineage: Eukaryota > Viridiplantae > Streptophyta > Magnoliopsida > Myrtales > Myrtaceae > Syzygium > Syzygium malaccense. The sequence continues at coordinate 10,725,923 of CM062260.1, read as the reverse complement.
TCGCATGACATATAGTTTGCATGTTAGGTTGCATTAATCGCATGTCAATTTTTGCACGTCATTACATATAGGTTAGCTTTCATTTAAACAAATAAAAATCAAAAAAGAAATTTCTGCACCTTTGAACTCTAAGTCGGGATTTATCAAAATTGTCAAATTGAGTATTTTTCTCGAAATTGGTACCGAAAGGGCGTTAGGGAATCTAGCGTAATCAAGTCCCCGAATTTATGATTTCTGGTTCGTAGAAATAAAATAGTACTCCCGCTATTTTATTTAGGTTTCTAATCAACCTACCCTAAATGATTAGTGGCGACTCCCGTTGAAAATATTTGTATGCTCACAATTGGACCTAAGTTGCGATTTGGTAGAGTTTGGGAGAACTCGAGCTAGGTTAGTTAATTTAATTGATCTAGTAATCCATTAGCCTAAGATCGAAACACCGATTTTTTTTAGGTCGCGACAGCTTGGCGACTCCGCTGGGGACAAACTTGAATTTTTTTTTTATTTGAAAATTTAAGGAGGACTTAGGCCAAAAAAATTTTATGGAAAAATCACTTGATTTGATAAAATTTGATTGAATTCTCATTCTTAGGTGTTAAATGGTTTTGCAGGATGGGAGTTATAAGAGGAGTAGTGATTGGCTAACCCTTTGTTTTGCAGGCTTTGTGGAGTGGAATTGTGATTTAATTTTTGCACTATTGAAGCGGTGTTTGCATATAATTGTTGTGCATGTTTTACAGTATTTACACTACACCACACACAACCTGTGATCGAACCTGGGTCACACCCATAGTTCTAAGATGGTATTTAGATGGTTCTTTAACCTTGACGGTAAGACCTCGCTAAAGGTTATCCCATTTGGATCCCGAAAATTTTTCAAAAAATGGCTCAAGGGTCGTCCTCATGCATGTGAGGCTACTACGCATGGAGGTTCCCCTTGTCGACCGAATCAAGCCGAAGTGATTGGACCCGACTAGTCATGACTATTGTATGCCAGGCTGCGGCTAGTCATGATGAGTGTGCGCGAGGCTGCGACATGTCGTTCCGTTCATCACTTCATTTTGCAAAAGCCTTTAGGGTAGATAGATTAAGGTTTAAACTCACGATTCATGTGCATGTCTCTGTGATTGACATTCTCTCCCCAAGGATGGTAATTTCTCGAGCTTTATCTTTAGTTTTCTTCATCTTATTTTGAGTCGGTCCATGATTTAGGTTGAGTCATTTGGCACGTGGCCTCTAAAAGAGGAAGACCGTCTGATTTCTTGTTTGGTTTAGGGAGTTTTTCTTTCTTTTTAGGATGGAATGTTAGCTTACATTTGTACTTCATGCTATTAACGTTTTCTGGTAATAAATGTCGTTTCTGAACGATTTTTATAAGAATTCTTTTCAGACACCTTCCATCTTGGGCAATTCAATGAAAGCATTAAACTATAATTCGTAAATTTTGGAATTAGTCCAGGTTTTTATTGAATAAAGTAATTTGGAATTTCGAGATTTACTGGACGAATCGGTCTTTTGAAAGAAATTTCATCTTGAGGGTCTAGAGGATGTCATGGACCGACTCGTTATTCTTACTCGTTGTATTCATTCGATCGTTGCTTTTTGCAGGTAATTTGCCACGGATCCCCCTCATCCTCATAATACTCGATCGGTGACCAAAAGAAGGATGGCCAATCAAGCTGAGATTGCGGCCATGATTGACGAAAAGCTGAAGGAACACATGAACATAATCAATGAGCAGATCGCGACTGCCATGTCCAAAATGATGAGTGATCTCATGGCCAAGCAGCAGCAGATCAATGCTGCCTCTCAATCGGAGATTCCACTTCCAACCCGTCAGGGCCTTCGCCTCGACAAATCTCCTGCAGTGAACACTAATCCAACCCTTCGACTGGATGATGTCATTCTGACTAACACTAGTGCGTCTCCGGTGGCCCCTGTTCTTCATCCACCCCCGAATGATGAGAATGCCAAGTTGCTGGCTAAGATCGACCAGAGGTTACGTGAAGTGGAAGGAACTCAAAGTATTCCACCTGTTGATCTGTCTATTTTTACCTGGGTCCAGGTGCCCGATAAATTCAAGATGCCGGCCTTCGAGAAGTATGACGGCACCTCAAACCCGATTCAGCACATCGACATGTACCAGGGGCTCATGAATAGATATGTTTCTAATGGACCTCCAATGATCCAAACCTTCCAAGCAAGCTTGAAGGATGCCGCAATGAGGTGGTATACCAACCACCAGATCAACCGGAAAGACTCATGGAAGAGGTGGCAAACCTTTTCGTCAAGCACTTCAAGTTCAATCTCGATGTCACCATTACAAGGGAAGACCTGGAAAGAGCTTAGCAGAAAAAGGGTGAGACACTAAAGGAGTATGCCACTCGCTGGAGGAATATGGCGGGACAGATCATGCCTGAACCCTCAGAACGTGACTTAATGAAGTTGTTCGTGTCCACCCTACCACAACCGGTTCGTTCACGAATGTTAGTGACGGCCGCCCAATCTTTTGGCCAACTGATAGCCATGGGTGAGGAGATTGAGACCGGACTCAAGAAAGGATGGTACAGTGAGTCAGGTTCATCAGGCAATAAATTTACTAGTAAGAAGGACAAAGAGCATGTCCCCGAAGTCAACATGACCTATGTACAGAAGACGCCAGCTCAGGTCCCGAAGCTACAATTTAGCACCCAGCAAACACCCTCTTATGGGCGGCAAAGCCAGCAGGATTCACGCCAGCAGCGCAAAACTCGTCAGTTTACTCCACTTCCTGGGACATTATCTCAAATACTGGCAGTGTTAAGGAAGAAGAACCTGCTAAATTCAGAGCCACAAAGATCTAATGCTGCTGGCTATGCAAGGTATGATCCGTCGAAGAAATGCGATTACCATAGAGGTGAAGTTGGGCATTCGATAGATGATTGCCAAGTACTCAAACATCGAGTGCAGGATCTACTCGAGACAGGAGCGTTTGCGTTACAGCCAGCCGGTAACCCCAATGTGCAGAACAATCCACTCCCTGATCATTCGAGCAGTGCAAATGTTGTCCTTGGTCCGGGAGTCAAGCAGGTTCAGGGCTTCAGGGTCCCTCTCGAAGATATGTACGATGCTTTAGTCCGAGCTGGTTATGTTTCGACTGGTGAGGTGGTGTCACTCGGTGAGATAGAAAAGAAAGTGGATGAGTTGGTGAGAAAAGGAATGATTGGGACAACGGATGAATTCGGGGTAGTGGCCACTATATCTCAAGTCATCATTGACTGGAATGAAGAACTCGCAAGGATGACCGATGAACAAGTTAAGTTGGATCCTGACATGCCCCCTCTCGAGGACGCCTCTGACAATGACCACGGGATCATTATACCCGATGCTTCGGAAATATTGGTCCTGGCATCACCTCAGCCCTACGCTTATGAAAGTAACAAGATGGTTCCATGGTCGTACGACGTTGATCTAAAGTACAAGGTTCAGGACCTCTTAGATACTGGGGCATCAACATTTCGTGCTTCATATCTCTACCAAGGCTGAGATGATCTTCTCATAGTTCCAAACATCCAGACCACATCCCCGAGTCTTGCAAGAATGATACATGAAGAGAAGGAGGTAATCGACATCCTGGGGCAATCGAGCGGCAAGTTCGACTACTACGTGAAATATTCGGCTCCCCCGAGCTTCTATATTGACCCGCGTGATATCGTGCCCGATGGATGGGGAGGTATGGATGATTTAACACCTCTAGTGACAGAAGATCCTGATGATGCGATGGAGGGAATCACTACTATGTTCAATAACATGCTCATTGAAGCTATCGAGGAAGGACCATTGGTTGAAATGGGCACTGGCCCGCGAGAGTAACACCTTTATTTTTTTCGCACACTCCCCTTGCGTGGGAATTTCTATTGCTTTCTAGGACTTGCCCCGTCTCGGGAGCTGCTTTTTAGGATTTTTCATTCCTATAACTTTATTGTCCTAGTTTCCATTCCAATAAATGTAATTCATTCGGTGATAATAAATGAAATTACAAATTATTTTCATTTTTTTTGAGGGCATGTTGAGGTACATCAAACCAGTCCGGTGATGATATCCAACCGATAAAAGAAAAATATAGTCCAAGGAGAATTCTGAGGCCTGGGCTTCTTCATGCTCCCTCGTGTTAAAACCTTTTTGAAAAGAATTTCAAAAAAAATTCAAAATTTTTTTTTAAAGAAGGGAAAAATTTAGAAAAAAAATACACTGTTTAGCCCTATTTGTCCTTCTGAACCCTCTACTTTATGTTTCAGGGGCAACTTCATATTCTCTTGTATACGGTATGGAAGCAGTTCTACCTGTTGAGGTTGAAATTCCTTCATTACGTATTCTTTCACAGGTACAATTGTCAGAAGCAGATTGGATCCAACAGAGATTAGACCAATTGAACATGATTGATGAGAGAAGGCTTAGAGCTCTATGTCATGGCCAGTGCTACCAACAACGAGTTGCTAAATCTTTCAACAAGAAAGTCAAGCCTCGACAATTTCAGGTAGGTGACCTTGTCCTGCGAAAGTTATTGCCGATAGTTCCTCTTGCAGAAGGAAAATTTGCCCCAAACTATGGCGGCCCGTACATTGTGAAGAAAGTCCTTCCAGGAGGTGCTTTGATTTTGGCCGAGATGGATGGTCGTGTTTTTTCCAGTCCGGTTAATTCTGATTCTGTGAAGAAATATTACACTTGATTTGTACTCATTCTGACTTTGTTTCTATCGAGTGTCAAGTTGAATTTTATGAATCAATTGATGTTACTAAGCTTTGTTTGAGGAAGACTTTTAATTTGGCAATCTATTTCTGTCCTAATGAAGCGATCTTATTGCATGAGAGACTTCAAGATGACGAAAGGCAAGATATTTCTATACACGTCCTGAATAATAATTCCTAGTGCGAGTTGAGTGAAAATTCCGTGCTGATAAGGTAAAGGATTATCTCACGATAAGTATGCCGACCAAAATGATGAGAGGCATTCATTTCCTCTATCTAAACACTACAGGTTATCATTTGCTTAACCCCTTTGAACGGAGTTTCATTTCTTACCCCTGTCAGGAACAATCCCATACCGGGGCAATTTCTTAGAAAGTTCAAAATGGTTAGAATTTTCTTGCTTTCACTTGCATCAATCTTCAAGTATATTTATTGCATGCAAGTTCTGTGTTAGCTCGAGTGCCTTAGATATGACGAAGAGCATTTCTTTTTATATCCCTACACATTATACCCTTTGCATACCCAATTTGAGCGGTGGATTCATTTCAACCCAATTGGTGATCATTCTTGTGATAGACAAATGAAATCATCTCAAGACAAGTTCAAGGTGACTTAGGGAAATTGGGAGCTCGAAAGAAAATTCATCAGAAAGAGCTCGAAAGAAAATTCATCAGAAAGGATGCAAAAGGACTCCATCAAATCGAAGTTCTCTTTTTCGGAAAAATCTCTCTCGAAAAAAAAAAAAGAGAAAATCTGTCTCTCAAAAAAAAAAAAAAGAAGAGAGAAGAAAAGAAAATCTCTCTCTAAAAAAAAGGGAGAAAAAGAGAGAGAGAAAAGCTTCAGCAAGAACTAAGTCGATATGCAAGATCATTCTTCAAGGAAAAGACCATTTGAAGGTTCATTTGCGAAGCAATTGCTAGATGGGATGATCACCAATCTCCATGTTCATAATACCCCTTTTGATGGAAATAGGCCATTCATTTCAAGCCTACCCGAACCTACGTTACAACCATTACCGAAGTCTCTTCAGAATAGGGCACTTGAGTTAACGTAGAGTTTCAAATGCTTATAAATGTTGCTCGAAGAAGTGCGAGCAAGATTTTTCTATCTCATTTTTGCAGCATTCCTGACTTGTAAACCCGAAACAGCTGGTGATATCAATTCTTTCAATAGCCTTGACTCGAAGAGTCTCTTTTGCTAAGCCATTGACCAAGCTCACGTTTTAGTCCTTATAAAGACCTCTCAGATTGGCCGAATCATACTGATTTTGAGAATATCCGAACCCTTGTCAAGCACGATGAAGAGAGTTCGAGTGATTCTTATACCCGCGTCAAAGATCGGGTCAAAAGCCTTTCATTGAGAGTAAATGGGAAGTCCTTTCTGATTAAAGGTCTCTCATTTAATATGATCAAAATGTCAAAAGGACGAAATGGTTGTTCTTATTAGTAAATTCCCTGGTAAAGCTTGGTAATGCAAGCAGATTCATGAATTATGTTTTCTCTGCCTTTGCGTATGTGTTATTTTAACCTTTTCTCAGGTAAAAACAGGAGCGATGCCATTGGTTCTGTCATAAGAAGAATTCAGGTACGTCTGCTAATTATTCTTCATTGTTTTTCTCTCCGGAATATGAGAAATTATCTCTCTCATATGTTCGCCAAGTGGAACAGGTGACATTCGGTGTTGCTAAGTGGAGTACGCGGCGCACCTCATTTTATGTTCGCCCAGTAGGATAGGCGATATAATTTCTCTTTTGGTGTTGCTAAGTGGAGTACGAGGCGCACCCCATTTTATGTTCGCCCAGTAGGATAGGCGACATAATTTCTCTTTCGGTGTTGCTAAGTGGAGTACGAAGCACACCCCATTTTATGTTCGCCCAGTAGGACAGGCGACATAATTTCTCTTTTGGTGTTGCTAAGTGGAGTACGCGGCACATCGTATTTTCATGTTCGCCCAGTAAGACAGGCGACATAATTCCTCTCTTGGTGTTGCTAAGTGGAGTACGAAGCACACCCCATTTTATGTTCGCCCAGTAGGATAGGCGACATAATTCCTCTTTCGGTGTTGCTAAGTGGAGTACGAAGCACACCCCATTTTATGTTCGCCCAGTAGGATAGACGACATAATTCCTCTTTCGGTGTTGCTAAGTGGAGTACGAAGCACACCCCATTTCATGTTCGCCCAGTAGGACATGCGACATAATTTCTCTCTTGGTGTTGCTAAGTGGAGTACGAAGCACACCATTTCATGCTTACCCGAATGAAGGAGGTGACATGATCCTTTTCGTGATTGTCCAGTGGTATGGACAACACATCCCATTTTTTCTTCATATCACGCGCTATTTCGCATCTGTAGGAAACTACAGGTAACAGATAGGCAATCATGTACCTTGAGAACCTTACTTCCAGTGGACTAAAAGTTTGAAGATCGAGGGAACTCAAAGCATTATAAAGCTTTCCCCCACTTGGACGCTTTTTGTGCGATCCGTATGTAAGACTCTTTCACCGCTCCGCATGAAGTGAGAAGCCTTAGCATACGTTCCTTATTGTTTGCATATCATGCATCATTACATTAAAAAAAAATTCATCATTTTTCATGGTTTAAATTTAGGTCTCAGTCTTTGAGCGAAACCTCTGCGAGCCTCCACTCAAAGAGGGGCAGCTGTTGACACCTAAATTTTGGCGCATCATTTAGTGTTAATTGCATAGAAAATTAGGGATTAAATTTTTTAACCCCTAAACAAAAATATTAAAATTGCATAGCATATAGTTTAGGTTCATATAGATTAATTGCATTCCGCATCAGATCGGCGGTGGCGAGCGAGCTTAAAATTCATCACGTGAATCAGGCTCGGGAATCGAACGAGACTTGACTCATTCGGAAGACGGGGGCCGAAAATCACACGTCAAAAGGGCTCGGTTGTCTTAATTTGAGCTTAAATTAGCCCATCAAGTTAATTGAATAAAAGCCCGAATTAATTCAGCCAATTTGGAATTAAATGAAAATTAAAGCCTAAGCCCAAGCCTAAGCCCATTAGGACTAGAAAGCCCGGCTAATTGACCTAGGTTTACATTATAAATACATCGTTATGTCTCACAACTAAAGGGGGGACTCTGAGAATTTTCGGAGAACAGAAATTCGGAGAAGTCGGAGGCTACGTAATTGAAATAGAAGGCCACGAGAGAGAAGGTAGGAGGAACTGCAGCTCTCCTCGGCGACCACCATTGAGAGAAGAAAAGTCAAAGGAGGGGGGGCTCTCTTTTTCTTGGTCTGGAGAACATGCAGAAAGGAGTTTAGTCACGTTGACAGAAAAGAAGAAGAAAAAGCCAAGTCCTTCCCAGCTACAATACGAAGGAAAAGACAAGAAAGAAGCTGCAGGTCAACGAAAGACACATACGTGGACTACCCCTCTCGGTTTCTGTCCCTTCACAGAGCAAACTTGCGGACTTCAGCGTCAGATTTTGGTGGCCATCGAGGGTATTCAGCGAGCCCGTCACTGTAGCAACTTGTTCTTGCTATCAATCTCTTGCTACTTTGGCGACACAGAAACCATCATCGATCAAGCGTAGCCTCGGCTACACCAGCTACACCAGACGCCGCTATTTGTTATGCTATTTCTCTATCGCGCTAGAGTTTTCCTTCGCAAGTTTTCTGGTGGCCTTCAAGCAACGCCCAACAAGCTCACATTGCATTTGAGCAACTTGCGTTTCTATTCCTCAATCGACGACAAGTTCCAGTTCAGCCCCGACGTGCTCAACGCTCCTAGCCGCACGCCACCCCTAGTTGACCAGAACACCATCGCGAGAACCGCGCCGCCGCTCCCGACGCATCCCGATCCGCAATCCCGATCCGCTGCAAGTTCAAATTTGGAAATAAATCTGCAAATTAGGTAATTATCCTATCTTGATTTTATTTGAATATTTTGTTGCTTGATTTATGCTTATTGATATCTAATCTTGTATATTTGAATAATAAGCATTATCTCAATTAGGATTTGTTTCCTTTTTTTAAAATCTTGGATATCTGTTGCTTATCAAATTTGGATAGAATTTAGAATTTTCAAAATCCTTTGAATATATCCAAAATATTTAAGATATCAGAATTTTTCAAGATGTGATCGATAAGGAAAATTTTCTAATCCGCAACCGCACACGTGGAAATAAATCTATCTATCAGGCTTTAGATAGAATTATTTCCATAGCGGGTATTTCGAATTTTAGGGTTGATCTGTCAGGCTTCAGATCGAAACTTAATTCGAAAAATTTCGCGGTTATATTTTTTTTCCATTTGATTTTAATTTCGAATTTCACAAAAAAAAATACAAAAAAAAATTGCTTTAGATTAGGTCAATTTCTTTAATTTAAAATTGCATGTTTAGATAATTGTTTTTTTTTAATTCCGAATTTCATTTAAAAAAACACAAAAAAATAATTTGCCCGTCATTAGAAATAGGTCACGTCGTCGCATGACATATAGTTTGCATGTTAGGTTGCATTAATCGCATGTCAATTTTTGCACGTCATTACATATAGGTTAGCTTTCATTTAAACAAATAAAAATCAAAAAAGAAATTTCTGCACCTTTGAACTCTAAGTCGGGATTTATCAAAATTGTCAAATTGAGTATTTTCTCGAAATTGGTACCGAAAGGGCGTTAGGGAATCTAGCGTAATCAAGTCCCCGAATTTATGATTTCTGGTTCGTAGAAATAAAATAGTACTCCCGCTATTTTATTTAGGTTTCTAATCAACCTACCCTAAATGATTAGTGGCGACTCTCGTTGAAAATATTTGTATGCTCACAATTGGACCTAAGTTGCGATTTGGTAGAGTTTGGGAGAACTCGAGCTAGGTTAGTTAATTTAATTGATCTAGTAATCCATTAGCCTAAGATCGAAACACCGATTTTTTTTTAGGTCGCGACAATTCCTTTGTATAGTCGCTTTTTTTTGTGGATAGTATGATGATTACTACCAAGAATATATCTTGGATTAACATGTTGATGGCAGAGTATCGATGATTTCATTTTAGTCCGACTAAGAATATTCTAGAAGTGGAAATTTGTTTGGACAAGGAGCAAAGAATTGCATTTAAACCAGAAAACCTACAGGTCTTGAATCGTTTCCACATGAGCAATGCCAAACCTATAACTACCACTTCTCAGTTCATGCTCTCAGCTAGAGTGTCACCATAGACAAATAAAGGGGAAATATATATCCTGAGAGTGTTGTACTCTAGTGTGAATAAGAAGTCTTAGTCCGTTAATAAGCATTTAAGACGATTTTAAAAATGAAGTGTTTGAGAGCTCAACTGCACTTTGGACATGAATTTCAAGACTTCTACGGTGCTTATCATAACAAAAATTAGTAAAGGAATAACAATTAAATTGGATATTATTTTATATTAAAAAGAGCAAATCTCAAAATTTCTTAAATAAAACATCATAAATGGAAGCCAATTTAGTCACCAAATCCCAAAACACAACGTGGGTGATGGGGTTTAAGCCGCTTGCACAATAAAACGAGTCACCTGCTTTGTGAGAGAAACCATTGAAACCATATCAGAATATCTTAAGGAAATGCCTGGAAAGATAGCACTGATGGTTCTAGGAGGTCTGCTGATCTCCCTTAAGAATGTTCACTGGCGGTTGCTATTCAGCCCCTCTTCCCGCCCGTTAAGACCTTCATATGTAAGCTTACCTATGCTTAAAAATTGTCAATCGGCTAGGAGATGCAGGTACATCCTTTGCTTTTGTCATCATATGTTTTGAACCAACCAAACTGTTACGGAATCGATGTAGGATGGAAGAATTAAGCGATGTTGCTCAAAGCATTTGACTGCAAATAATCAAATCGCTATGATCCTGAGGATTGTTACACTGATTCTTATGGATGATTTCACAACTTTTTTATGTTGAAGACATGATTGATTTCTCTTCTTTGTGGTATGGTTTTGTAACAAATGATCTTGCTGAACATAATAGATCGATTCATTTGGAGAGAAAAAACAATGATTGGGGGAAGATATATAGCCAATGATTAGGGTTTGCTTTGAATAAAACTATTGCCTAACATCTACTTTGGGTCACAAATTCACCATTGATGTGTTATTAGATTCAAGAATGGCCTTAGTTTCACTCAAATGTGGCTTGATGTGTCAGATTAGCTTCCATAGAAAGACCGGTAGTTACATGTTTACTAGTATCGCAACCAGGCAAGATTCCCTATGTATGGCCTTGATGCAGGATAGGATTCTTTATTTGCTCTTTTTCCCTTAAAAGCATGTGCATGGGTTTTTGTTGAAAGCATTTCCTTAGGGGCATGAGGTGAATAGCTAGAAGTGAAGGATTTTTTAAAGAGTCATTGTAGCATATATCGCTAGTATAAGGAAAATTTCACACTAGAGGTCTCATACATTCTTGATTTGACCCTAAACCTCATACCAAAGATGGATAAGACTGCCAGAGATGTATACTCTAATTTTCCCTTTTGAAAAGTAAGATTACCTAGTTAGGGTCAACCACTTGTAGGATTACAATCTGATGACAACTTCCATTTATTATAGCAGGATATAGTTTTGGGATGTAAACTTCACATATGTATATAGTTTTTAAAGTGTTGCATGTTTTTGATATCTTGAGTATGGTAGGTTCCTTTTATTTACTTAATCTTTAAGGAAAATGTGTGCTCCCGTATATTTTGATAGTGATTAATATTTTGTCCTTAAATGGCACTTCAACAATGCAAATTTCTGGTTTTGTTAGCATTTAGTACTGTAGTGTGCCACTGATGACACACAAAATATACCAAGTAATGACAGTTGTACTTTATAAACTACCACTTATTATTCATTGTTGTCTCTCAAATTTTTTTGGCTGTAGTCATCCTTAAACTTTTAAAGCGTAAAATTTCTTTAAAACTTTTGAATCTAAAAATCAAGATATATTGTCATGTCATAACATGTCATTTTTTTTTCAAACTTCAACCATGCACTTTGTTTTTTAACAACTTTGTTTGTTCAATTGAGATTTAAAACTTGCTAAATTGATGGGGAAGATGAAATGACAAAAGAGACGAATGCAGAATTTTGTGGGTCCTATTTAATATAAGAAAGCTGGTCGGGTTTACTATCATCTCTATTGAAAAAGAAAGTGAGACAAAATGTTTTCATTTTACATAACTGCAAACTGAAAATTAAAAACATATGTAATTTTAAAATTCTCGTTTTATATGAGAAAAGTGAGATTGCGCGGGCATGCAAGTGGAATATTTTTTTTTCAAAATTTTTATTCATTTTCATTATAAATCCGCTTTGCACATTTTCTATCCAGTGACATTTTATTTACTATTTTTTTTCAGTAGAAGGTCCGCACTGCATACACGTTCTACTAGACGCTTTGACCCTTCTGGGCTCCATCGGCTCTAATTCGTCATCCATATTAAGTCAAATTGCAAGCTACATGATTTAAAACATACATTTCGAAAATATTTTACCAAACAATCTCGTCTACAAGCATTTTATAACTCATAGACAACTTTCAAATCATATGCACTAGGGAGACTTATTGAGCAAATAACAGCGTGCCGCATAAGGTTTTTTTTCATTTCTATTTATCTTGCTTGCCTCAAGGTGCAGTAATTAATCCGAAACTGATAACTATTTGTCTTGCTTGCCACGAGGAAGTGAATTGATTGCTTAAGGAAACTTTAAACATTTTCATGCTTAAGTGCTCAACAGAATGTAGAAGGTGCGCTTATGCCGTAGAATAATTGCGTGTATATAAAGGAGTTGAAGGGATAGATGAGCTGCAAATTTATATTAGTTCGACCTCCCAGCTCAAATAAAAATTGGAATTTACTGTTGTAATTCTTGAGATGTTAGCAGTAACCACAAAAATGTTCCTTCTACACGTAGTTTCTGCAGTGTCCTCTACAAACATAACACTTTTCACCACCCTCAACCACCCTTCGACTAATTACAGATACTTCAACCTTTACAGAGAAATAAAATTAGATACATTACTTCTGATGATCGTTGCAGAAGGTAGCTAGTTCCCTTTGGTTGAATATATAGGCATTAGACTTGAAATGATCGTTTGATATTCAAATTTCCATAGTAGCTGTTGGTTCTCCTGTCTATAGTTGCAAAAGGTCATTGTGCAAATCTGTGAGACAGACTCCCGAAATTGTTAGTCTACTTATACTGCATTTTGTTATCCTCTAATGCCTGCCCAAATATGGTAAAACTATTCTGATCATGTCCTGTCCATTCAAAGATGAAGAGAACCTAGCGATGAGTCAAATGCATATGCATACTTTGTCAACGCATGCAAATTAGTGGTTTTTTCTTTAATGTACTATAAGATTGTTTCTAGATAATCTTTCAAGGCTTGCAAATTGTACAATTTCTGTTGCTTGGACTAAGTCTTTTAGTTAAGTCAGAAGTTGCTTATTTATTAAATTTATTTTTATACTAAATCTGTTGCTTGGATTATTTTTGTTGCATGGACTAAATCTAATATTGTTTCTCATGACTATGAGTTTAACTCTTATAACATTATGATTCAGTGTGACATCCGGAGGATCTTTGAGTATGTCAATTGACTTTCCATCCAAGATATCTCCATGTCCTCAAGTGAAATTATGCACCATAAAAAAAGGGCAAAAGAATTCCATTTATCGAGGAAGATAATATCAGGACTCGACTTTTTTCGTAAGTATATCAATTTATCACCGATTATTTGTGCATGTTGTGACATGTTGTATTACTTAAATATTGCTTTATGCTAACATTTTGCTTTTCTTTTTTTCTAGATAAACAATTGTTGTGGTTTCGAACAATGGTTTGAAGAGTGGATTGAAGAACTGCCGATCTATTCACCTCAAAATGTGGATGTAGCCAAGTCTCCAGAGGCATCAAATGAAAATGAAGAATTTATAGTCATGACAAGATATTTAAAGTTAATTAGAAGAAGAATGGGCTCTTTTATGCTACTAATATTATGGTATGGGGTCATCATATCTTTTCTTACTGTATTTGTGATTTTCATGTTCTTAGTTACAAGAGTCAATCCTAGTGATTATGTAGAACATGTTGTTATATGATTTTAAAGAAATTCAAAGAATCATGGTATGGAGTCATCATATTTTTTCTTACTGGATTTGTGTGATTTCCATGTTCTTAGTCACAGGAGTCAATTATGGTGGTTATATAGAACTTCTTGTTATATGATCTTAAAGAAATTCTGAGAATTATGGTATGGAGTTATCATATCTTTACTTACTGGATTTGTGATTTCCATATTCTTAGTTACAAGAGTCAATCCTTGTTATTATGTAGAAATTATTGTTATATGATTTTAGAGAAATTCAAAAAAGATTGAATTATTGTCTCAAGACAAATATGTAGAGATAAAATTGAGTCAAGCTACTTGTGAGTAGTTCATGCTCGGTTCAACAATTACTCAAAATCAGCTTGTCTAATTTCGAGTCAAGCTTGAGGTATTCAAGTATCTTGGTGAGTGGAGCTCAAGCTCGTTGATCTCAATTTTCGAGTTGAGGCAAACTCAAGCAGAAATTTTAATGCTCATTCAAGCTCAAGTTGAGTTTTGAGCATTGACTATACGAGTAGAGTCGAACTCAGGCCTTGAATTTGGCACCGTATCGGGTCAACTCAACTTGATTACATAATTACTGATATACGCATGAAGGATAGTACTCGAAACAAAAGAGTTCTGAGCAAAGAAACAATGGTTGACTATTGGATACACAAGTTTATACCATTAGATTATGATAATCCCAAAAAAGAAAAAACAGTGGAAGAAAGATCAACATTAGAAAGCAAAACTTGATATGCAGAAGGCGGTTCATCTAAAATTTGGCTTTTGCATTCAATTTCATAGTAGGAAGATCATAAAAGTCATCCCCTGTTCATACTAATAGATCATGAAAGCAAACCAAAATGCACAATCACTAACTTAAGGCCCAAAAAGGTAGTCTTCCGAATAAGATCTATGAAAAAACAACAAATAATCCTCTCGCAAAAGGTTGAGTGTTCGAATCCCGGGTGCCGCAGGGTGACTTAATCGGTGCACGTGTGTGGTGGCTAGCACGTGTCGCCCCCAGGGTTTACCTCCCGGCTGTTAGCCGTGCGGGGGTTCCCTGGGTTATAAAAAAAAACAACAGATAACTAATAATAAAAATTGTGTAGTTAAAGTAAACACCAAATGTTCTCCTAACTTCCAAAATAGATCCAACTCATAGAAACAAATTTTCGAAGATCTTATGTATTAATTGCTTTCACATTAAACTGAGCTTGTTAAATGATAATCAAAGCCTCGTGACTGTGGACTTTTGCTTAAGGTCAATCCTGGCCAAAAGTGAGAATATCACAATTACTTCATGCCTTTCTTTGCTTATCCCCATCTTAAAAAAAGAAAAAGGTATATATAGACAAGCTAAAAAAATTGATGGAATCGGTATATCACATTAAACAAGCATCATACCTCGTGTGAGGTGTCTCTTGTGCATTAAAAGGCTTTTCTCTTTTGCTTTTCACCAACGCCCTCTCACCGAGTATGTGATACACTCATTGGCCTAATCTAAAGGGGATCGAGTACTTGAATTCCACAATTATATGCATCTTCAATTTCATCATTTTCCACTAAATTGGTAATTAACCATCTTTCGAGCTCTCATAGATATTACATGGAAAAGAAACGAAAAGAAGTGGAAGAAAAACAATAAATTAGATATATTGCTATAGCGATCAATTACATGTTTTTATATTTTTTTTTGGCCATTTAGACACTTTTTATTAAGGGCTAATACCACGAAAAACCCCAAACTAGTATACACGTGACAAATATACCACAAACTAATTTTTTTACCACAAAAACCCCAAACTGGTACACCCGTAACAAATTTATCCACCGTCAATTTTCATTAAATTGGATTAATACGATGAAAAATCCTAAACTGGTACACCTATAACAAACAAAGAGCAAAACCCCAAACTAGTACACCTGTCAATTGCCAAATGTCCTCCAACTCAGCAGATTAACGGTAAAATTTAACGGAAACTAATGGAGAGTAAATTTATCACAAACGTACCAGTTTAAGGTAACCATTTTAATTAAGGTTAATATCACCAAAAACCCTAAACTGGTACATGTGTGACAATTTTACCCCGAACTTTTTTTTTACCACCAAAAGCTGTAAACTGGTACACATGCGACAATTTTACCCCGAACATATCTCAAAAAACCCCAAACTGGTACACTTATGACAATTTTACCCTAAACATACCACAAAAAACCTCAAACCGGTACACATGTGACAATTTTACCCTGAACAAAAATTTTAATATTATTTTTTATTTTTTCGAATTTTATTAATTTTTTTGTTTTTTCTTTTCTTTTTTTTTCTTCATCTTCTACCTTTGGCTGGTCGCCGCTCCGGCGACAGGCCAGAGGCGGAAGCCGGCGAGGTCGGCCCCACCGGCTGCTAGCGAGGGCCGCCCTCACCGGCGTCAAGCGAGGGTCGACCTCGCTTGGGCGGGCGAGGACAGCCATCGCCCGATGCCGGCGAGGGCTGCCCTCGCCGGATCCAGCGAGGGCAGCCCTCGCCAGCAGCCAGCGGGACCGACCTCGTCGACTTCCGCCTTTGGCCAGTCGCCGATCCGGCGACTAGCCAAAGGTAGAAGATGAAGAAAAAGAAAAGAGAAGAAAAGAAAAAAAATCGAAAAAATAAAAAATAATATTAAAAACTATTAGTTCGGGGTAAAATTGTCACAAGTGTACCAGTTTAAGATTTTTTGTGGTCAAAAAAATAATTTAGGGTAAATTTGTCACGGATTTATCAGTTTGGGGTAAAATTGTCACAAGTGTATCAGTTTGGGATTTTTTGTGTTAAAAAAAACAGTTTGAGGTAAAATTATCACAGGTGTACCAGTTTGGGATTTTTGGTGGTCAAAAAAAAATTTCGGGGTAAAATTATTATACATATACCAATTTAGGATTTTTGGTGGTATTAACCCTTTTCATTAACTTAATCATTCTTTCATTTTTTTAAATCAAACCACGAAATACTTCTTTCTATTGGCCCTCGGTTCCCCTGCAACCAAACACACCGACGCAGCCGAGTCGTCTCCTCCTGCAACCTCCCGCTGCTGCTGCTTCCTTCTTCTCTCTCGCCAATGTTCAAACTTTCGGATTTTTACGAGCTCCGTCTTCATTGAAGCTTGTTGGTTACACCATCTCGTGATTACCCAAGTGAGTTCTTCGATCTTTTTAATATTAGAAGTCTTTTTCCTCTTCCCTGAGAAAGACGATGGATGCTTTCCTTTCTTGATTTGAATGTGGCCTCCTTTTTTAGAAATTGGATTGGTGGTGATCAAGAAGAGCTTTCTGGGTTCTTTGTACTCTGAGTTGAATTTGCTTGTTGAAGCTCGGACGGGTGATATATGCTTGCACTCTTTCTTGCCCGCCAACTGTTTGATGATTTGTCGACATCAGTTGATTAGTGCTCAAGCGATTCTCTCTTGTTTCCTTTGCGTCTGTTCATGGGTCTAGTTTCGATTCGAACAGGGCTACTTTTAAGTCTTCTTTTATGATGATTTTTGGTGTCAAGACCGAACCGAGTAAGACTTGGCTAAAGCTCGTGATGATAAATTTGGCTCAAAGTTAGTAGCCTGAAGACCTAAAGGTGGTTGTTTTGTTGGTTTTGATATTCCAAACCGAGAAACTCCAAATAATCTAGAAGGTTTGATGCGACGGAAGAGGTCTCTGTTAATTGGTTTCAGCCTATATATTCTTAATTGGATTGTATGTTCCTACTTAGATTTGTAAAAGTACAAGCCAAACTAGTATTCTTAAGTATATTGCTTTAGATGATCTGCTTCACATTTCAATATCATGTATCTTCTGTGTTTCAAGAAAAGCTTTTCGATAGCTATTATGATTTTGTTGGTGTGAATTCAAGGAATCAACTAGTTCTTGCACTTGAGCTGATATAAGTTTAGTTGAGCTCAAATTTTCAGCCTTTCCGATGACTCACATTCAGATGTGAATGTTGATGTGCAATTGAGCTAGGGTTGAGTTTTCAGTGTCAATTTTCTAGTTAAGTATCTTCATGTGTCGTACTTACTGGGCTCATTTACACGCCTTCGAATTTTCTTAGTCTGCCAGTTTTGCAATTGTTCTTACTTGTCTACGGAACCTTGAGCATGCATGTGTACTCCACAATGTACAAAAGGGTTTGTATTTTGGAACCACTGGTCAAAAGTAGCCCAACAAGTTCTAGACATTTTTATAGGGCTCATAATTGGACAGGACCAGGTGAAAGTGTAAGCTTGGTTGTGAGAGAAGACTACAAACCATTTACTGGACCCAAAAGAAGGCTGAGGCACGAAGCATCACTGGCTGTACTGTTTCATTTATTCTTATCTTCTTCTTCTTGAGTGTGTACCATCCTGTTACCGACATTGATAGTTCAGAATGACTGAAATCTGCTTTTAGAAGTTTATTTTGCAACTAATCAATCATCTGGTCCCTGAATTTGGTCGTTCTTTGCTTAATGAGGGCTGTTTTTTAACAGAATGGGAACTGAAAATGAGAGATCAGGTTCTGAGATGGAGAAGATGTTACTGCTTTACAAAAATTTCATGGCTAGGTATCCCCTTGGTAACTGATTTCTTCTGTATATGTCAGAATTCAAGTTTTCCTTTAAAGAGTATCTCCACACAGTGTGTCTTTCTGCTTCATTTCATTGCTGTGCTTGTGTCTTGTGGAACTCCATATCACAACTAGAAGTATGAGAATGCATATCACAATTCCTTATAATCATGTCTTCGAGAATTTTCGGCTTTTTCATCATTGACTATCGTACTGCAGTTAACTTACTTTTGTCATAGTGTCCCGTTAATCATACAAGGCTAATTTCCATATGCTTCTCGAGTAGCCAAATATTGAAAGGCAGGTCGTATTCTTTGGCTTGATCAAATACTGAAGTGGGTCAGCATTTCATTTTATAGGGTCACAAAATTTGATGAAGCGGCATCTGCAGGAAGCAGGTTTCTTGTCAGCTTTCAACAAGGGCTAGGTTGAATATCTAAAGTTCATTCATTTCTCCCTTTTCCTTATATGTCAACATCAATATCTTTCTGGCATCTTCAATGGTTCTCTCTTCATCCTTTTGTAGAATTTGTTCGACGGCCTGCTTTAGACAGAAGTTCTAATTTACTCAAGAATATTAGCAAAGCTAACGAAACAGAGAGGCTCACATCATACTTCAACGCTGGATGTATCCATGCTAATGATGGGTCCCAGAGTTTGACAAAGTGTAGGCACAACTCTTTCAATTTCCTGAAATAGTGTAGCTCAACTTTTTGTCTAACTACTTTATGCAGGACAATCGATAGACCACCATCACTCAATACCCTTTGGTGACAGTATTTACACATTCGTCCACATCTTTGGGGATGTTGTATTGAAGATGTATTTTTCCAATGCCTTTTCTGCTTAGCTTGAAATTTCCGTGGACACTCTAATTGATTAGATATTTGGCGTCTCTTCCATATATAAAATTATGTGCTCACTCTGATTGGTAATATTATATTAGCATCATTATCAAAATAGCAACAGTACATAGTCTACAGACTTGAGGATTTGTAAATATATCTTGGATAGGAATATCTTATTTCAGCTACTATTTCCTACTTATTAGGTGTCATTTTTGCGCCTGAACTGACTGTTAGGGTCTACTGTTTTCCTTTAATGTGCCTACAGAAGTACATACTTGTGCTCTTGGTCTTCACAGCCTTGTGAATACAGGTAACATTTTATTACATAGAATCTGATTTTGAAACCTGTATGCAAGAAATAATGCATTGGTACATATTTTTCAATGTGCTTCTCTCATTATGTACTTAAATCAAATTTTTGTTGATTATCGGATTTGTTAGCATCTATTGCCTCTAGACTCCTCACAAAATCTATCTTTAGGATGGTGACTGATGTCTCATTGTAGGTAGTTTTCATAGAGTTTAGTGTAGGATCATTCAGAACAAATGTTTAACATACTATGTTGAGATTGATCAAAATCTAGGATATTCTAATCTTCTGTATGTGTAGTTTTCTCAATTGAGGGCATAACTCAAATGCATGTTTGAGTTGAGATTTTGTCCTAATTACATTATAGCTGGAGTATTAAATCTCTAACACATACATCATAATCTGACCAAAACAACAAACTTTTGTCACTCTTTTGAGATTGACCAAAATCTAGGATATTGTAATCTCCCGTAGATGTAATTTTTGCAATGGAGGGCATAATTCAAATGCGTTTTTTTAGGTCTAATTGTGTTATAATCAATCTTTTAAGTCTTTTTTTTTTGGTAAGAGCCAATCTTTTAAGTCTTTATTACATCAACATCTGATAAAAGACCTTGTTTAGTCCCCTAAGCATTTCTGTTGATTTCTCTTTCCCAACTACAATTTTGATATTAAGATGTGTATAATGTGAACTTTTCCTAATCAACAATTTCCACTACTGTGATGATCATTTTGTTCAGTAATGTTGAACCTTTGTCCAAAATGATCTAATACATGCTGCTTAAAAGGTTTTTGATATACTGATCTGTCTGTATGTTGTTTGTTTTAGTCGGCAAACAAGTGGCGCTAGTTGCTGGAAATTTTGCAACTTGATGTTTTCTCTCTTAAAAACATATGGAGCATTTATAAACCCAAGAAATGGTAACATCTGGAGCTTTTAAACCTTACTGAATACTTGATACAAAGCCAGAGCAAAATGGCATATTTTAAACCTTATTGAATACTTGATACAAAGCCAGAGCAAAATGGCGTAAAAGTTTTATATATCCAACCCCATTTATGGTATAAGGCTTACTATGTTGTAGTGGTGGTGGTCTTTGTCGTTGTCGTTGCTGTTGTGCAGATGCAAGTGCTATGCGTATTTTAGGATGACATCTCTTGGGAATTTTGTTTTTCCAGTTTATTACTTTAGTTTTTAGTTAGGGGAGGATGAAGAGAGTGGGAGAAAAGGAAGAAAGAGATAGGTGGTGGGGATTCCCATGGTTGCGCCATTTTGCTGTTTCTTATTTTCCGGCACCACAAAATACAGTTCCTTATAGACTTGAAATTAAAAAGAAATTATTACTTACGTGAACAGCTTTCCAATTTTGTTGCTGCAGCCAAAACTATACTGATTGAACTTGACGGTCTTCTAGAGGATGTAATCAAGGTCTTAGAAGCTGCGAATGAGTATTTATTACCATCTCAGGATGAAGACATTGATGCTAGATTGATGGGGGAAGCAACTAATGCTGACGAGGTGGGCTTAGATTTTACCTTATTATGGTTGCTCCAAATTCTGTTCTATCTCTGATGTGATAAATTCAAAATTTCATTGGTCTTTAGACAGCTTTCTTTTTCTTGACATACTAATATCTTGTTGCATTCTTCTATGTGCATCTTGAAGCGATAATTGTATCAATTATTTAATTCATTGAGAAGTGTAAAGTCAGTCTTCATTCATTTCAATGTGCATTTTCAAACAGAGAGGATCCTCTTATTATTCTGCCAAATTTAACTACAGATTATCTCATGTACTCAGGCATAAGATTTGGATGCAATCTTTTTTTCCGGATGGTTGGTGAGTTACATGTTGCATGAGGTACCTGCTGCTGGATTAGTATTTGGGTTATTATTTAACTAACTTTAATACAATATCAAACTAACAAACACATGCATAAGTAGAACTAAGCCGGAAATTAAGGCATTCAAGATAATCTAAATATTATAATCTGGTCATACGTTCTTTCAAGTTGAACCATTTGATCCAAAGCTACTATTATTTAATGTGTAGTTATTTGGGTTTTTCTAATAATGTGCTCGTATTCCAACTTGCAAGTTATTTCTTTAAAGGTGAACCAGTTCATCTCAAGGCCTTGTGGTAACAAGACATTTTTCATCTGGGTAGCAGCATGGATCCGTTGTCATTCTTGAGTGGGACAGTTTTAACTGTCTTATTAGGGACAAGTATGCTCAATGGGATATTGAGTTTGTTTGCTAATTATCTTTGACATTAAGGTGCTAAACATCTGTTAATTTTGACACCAATGTACTGATTTACATTTGTGATCTGCCCTGGTGATTTCCTTGTACTTTTGAAATGTCCAAAATAAGATTCTTAGTGTATCAAGCAGTACAAGTGTTACATGATCCAACGGCATTACTGCTCAAATCATACTTAAAGGTTGATAAAAACCTGTGCTAGAATTTTTTTCCCAGGGTACAACATTCGTGTGTACATAGCATACCTTCATCTATGTAACTTATGCATACATGCAAATACAGTGATGAGTGCCCATGTGATGCAACCCGGTTTGCATTTGTTCTACCGTTAGATTTTTCTTTTCATTGGCTATTCATGTTATTCTATTTTTAATTTTTAGATTTCTTTATCCTTCATTCAGGAGGAAACTGCATCATCTGATTCTGGGAGACCTGAACTCACGGAGTATGCTACCATGATGGGTGTTATTTACAGTATGATTAAACAAGACTTTGTCATGCAGGTATCAAACCCATCACTTTTTGCTGAATAAATTGTTAGTAATTTTATTTACTTTGTCATGTCTCTTTATATGTAACAATACCTGATTTCCGGTGTTAAATCCTCAATTCTCATTGCAGGAAAAGATTGTCTCTGCTCTGAATCTGAAGCTATCATCCGGAGAATTAGAAACCTATTGCACTATGTGGTCTCTGCGTCCTTTCATTGATGATGAAATCATGCATCAGGCTTGGTCATTCATTCCTTGACCATGTCTCTTATGCAAATCGTTGCCATATAACATGTTTGTCGACCAAGGAAGGATGTTGGGGACTATCTAGAGGTGGCAAACATGAGGGTCAACAGTACTTGGATTCTTTCAGGTTCGGGTCATTCCTGGTTCTGCCTCCTCAGCTCTAGAGTACGGGTTGGCTCTAGGGTTGAAGTCACCTGGGGTTTACCTTTCATTGGATAAAGGCCAGGTTTTACTCAGATATATAGCTCAGTTGCAACTTTCTTCGGGTTTATGATAATCCTGAGTTCGTTTTTTCGGAAGTGTCCAGTCAGATCAGACAATACTAGGATTTGTAAAGCGTTATATAACTTTTCGTGTCAAATCTAGGTTCTTTCTTCCATAAAGTGGCATTCCCCAAGCTATTGTGCAGCAATGTGGCTTTGCATTGTGTTTCATGAAAAAATTAAGTAATCACAGTTTGTGGAGTTACGTAGAAAGATAAAACGAAGTATTGTTTGGCAGAAGAAAATTTGGGTTAGTCATTATTACATTCTTAAAGCATATTGTCTTTTCAAATATCCCCCAATAATCTTTTAAATAGTCATATTAATTATAACGACATGTTTATAAGAAAAACTCTCCGGGTACATCGATGAAAAGTTTTACCCATAGTTTTGATTTCTCAAACATATTCACTAACGCGGCCTGATGTTTCATTCAACTATCCTATCGTGTCCGGGAACAGCTTTATTATACAAGAAAAAACTTTGTTCACCATATTGGCACCAGGGACAGGTTGGTTTTGGATAATAATAAGAGAATCTCGCCAAAGAAATATGTTTTATCAAAAGAAATTATTGAGAAGTTCTTACATGATATTGAATAGATTGAACTATAAAAATTAATGTCTTTTTTCTTTATATCTCGGTCCGGCGACTTGAAGTCTTATGAAACACCGTACAAGTCTTACAAATCAGCTAAATTCAGGGCTTTAGTTGTGTATGCGGCCCTAATGCATAGCAAACCACACGCAATTGATAAGATTTAAATGGGTGAAGTCTAATTTCGGAGTTATTGATAAGATTTGAATGGGCGAGGCCTAATTTCTGAGCTGAAAACTCTGATGCCCCGACCAACCGCACCAACCCAGGTTTAAATCTGTATGTTTCTAAACCATTGAGGCGTTTGGCGTTAAACAAAAGCCAGAATATTAGTGGCTACAGTGTTTTGAGCACAAAGATTAAATTACTTGCACATGCTTACAATTTCTCATGAGAACTCAAGAGCTTCTTTACATGTCACCTTACCATGGACACTATTGGTAATTCCTCACATTTGTTGCATTCCATCATTTTTTTCCTTTTCATACTATTTAATCTGTACTTTTTGTTTCTAACGCACGTTCAAATATGCACGAATGAATATGGCAACCTCGCAGGGAGATTTAGCCGAAATTTTAACACTAACTTGCACTTAGAACTGAAATGACTTACAGATAAAACACTGCTCTGCAATGACTAAACCAATTAGTAATTATCTTTTGAACCTGATAAATGGATAAATAGCCATTATACTTAACCTTAGAATCTGGTGTTTATGTTACTCGGGCATTATCATAGTTTTAGCAGAATAAACATTCCGCATTAGATATATACTCAAACCGTATCCATGATATATGTCGAGATTATAGGAATCAATTTTATTTCTCCGAGGTCACTTGACTTCACTTCACACCTCGTTATCAATGCGATCAGGGATACTTCATTTATTTAACTTTGATTTGGCACAAAAACCTAACTCTTGAATGAATAAGAACTATGCAGCATTCACCATACCATAACAAGTATCACACCTTGTGGGGATGATCAGGAGATATTTTTTTTTTACATATTTTCTTTATTCTAAAGCTCTTAAATCGATATTACAAGCTGATCTCAGGTTTGGTTGATTCGGTCATGCTCTATATATAGAATGAACATTTTCACTTTATTTCACAGCTTCATGTGATTAACAAGGTATACCTGGCGTGTACACGAACCTGAACAAGCATCAAGGAAACTATTAGCAGACGAATCAAACAATTTCCACAACGTTAGCTTCAGACACTCCTCCACCCTGCGCTAGCATGCGGGATACCATCAACTGAGCCCTGATGAGATATCTGCTTTAGCACGGCCAAGGCCCCGCCCCCGCTGGCGTCTCTGAGCCCTCGTCTTCCTCCCATCCCTTTTTGCCTTGATTTTTTCTTTCAAGTCTCTCTCGCCTCGCCTTTTGTACATCTTAAAAGTGATCTGTCTATCCTCAGCCATCTTTCTCACTTTCTCGGTTATCTCTGCTGCAATTTGTCGGTTATACAGCTTTCTAAGGCCCCGCATGAGCTTAGCAAATGTATCTGGCTGCGGCATTACATTTGCTTCCATCATGTCCAAGCAATATGAACACGCCTCTTTAACATGCCCATTTGAGAAGAGTGCATGAATCCAGATTGTCCAGGCATAAACATTGAGATCACATCCTTTCATCAAGATGCAACTCCAAACGTCTTTAGCCATTTCAAGTTTTTCAGCTCTTAAAAGAGAATTCAGCAAGTCTTTCAATGTGCCATAATTAGGAGCTGATAGAAGACCTCTTCCCACCATCTCTTTAAAATAATCGGATGCTTCAACTAGATGACCATGTGCAATGAGTCCATGAATCATGATAACAAAACTGTCCAGACCTGGACTAAGCCCACTTGCTTCCATTTGATTCCAAAGCTCAACACCTTCCTTAATCTCGGCCAGCTTACATGCTAACCTGATCGCCACATTGTAGATGCTAACGTCGGGAACACAACCAATCTTCTTCATTTCCTCAATGAGTTCCAAAGACTCTTCCAGCTCTTCCTTCTTCTCATGAGCCAACATGATATGCAAATATGTTGTTGCACATGGGATATGACCTTGCTGTATCAGCCTATCCAGTAGCTCGTAAGCGTTATCAAGTTTACCGCATTTGCAAAATCCACTAATCAGTGTAGTGTACGTCACACCATCCGCCTCGCAGTTGCTCCTGTGCATCTCAAGCAACATGCGCATAGCCTCCTCCATTTTTTCTCTGGAACATAGGGCTTGTATTAGAGTAGTATAAGAAGCTGCGTTAGGCTCACAACCCTTTCGCTTCATCTCTTTCAACAGATCGTATGCATCCACCATTTTCTGCAATCGTGCATACCCGCCCAGGAGATTGTTGTAGACAACAATATCTGCTTCAAAACCAGCCTCTCTCATTTGCACCAACACATGTTTTGCCTCCATAAGCTTCCCTTCTCTACACCAGCCATAGAGCAGTGATGTGAAATGCTTAATGCCTGGTGTGAAACGATATTTCATTTCTCCAAATAAAGCAGCTGCTTCTTTTACACTACCATTTTTACACAAAGCATCCAACAAGCAACCAAATGCATATTCATCTGGCTCACAGCCATACTTGGGCATCTCATCCAGGACTTCTATTGCTTTCTTTACCATTCTGGATGACGCAAACCTCCTCATCAAGATAATGAACAGCTCTGGTGATATCAACTGAGGGTTCTCCTTTCTCATCTCCTCAATTAATGCCCAGACAGCACCAAAA
The DNA here is from genome assembly GCA_031216405.1 of Syzygium malaccense. Lineage (NCBI taxonomy): Eukaryota > Viridiplantae > Streptophyta > Magnoliopsida > Myrtales > Myrtaceae > Syzygium > Syzygium malaccense. The sequence goes on along the minus strand of CM062260.1, from coordinate 10,699,778 downwards.
TGCCTCATTTTCCCTAAAATCCTAATCATTGCTTTATAGACGTCGTAGCTATGTCTATAACCCGGCTGCTTTGAAGCCCACACAAAGAAGCTGTAACCCAAATTGCCTGCATCACCACAGCGGTTCAACACGCGCTCTGTCAATCCTGACCGCATGATAATTCCAGACTCTTGTAAGGCGAGCTCCATTTTGGGAGCTCTAGAGTGAAAGTTCCTCAGAATCCTATATATCTTTTCCACATCTGCGGCAAACTCATCATGCCTTCCTTCATCTGCACAATCATCACGGATGTTTTCAAGGTAGACAAGGCCAGGTCCAGTTTTTGAGTCTGCTTGAGAAGTGTTGCAGTTCCCAGGTTTGGTTGGTCTGTAATTTGGATTGGGATGTGATGGAATTTCAAAGGAACGAAACTGTTGATAAGTAGAGGGTGTGGAAGAAATAAATTTGGCGATCTCAAAGAACCACTGGCTATAAATGGAGGGAACATTCGACGAAGATGGTCGAATACAATTTTTGCACAAATGAGGAAGTGCTCTCGAAAAGAAATGCATTTTCACTTTTGACTTTTCTTATTGCCATTGAATAGTCTGAATCCTAGTATCATCTCATTGGCCTCTGATCCTTCCACTCTAGAATCTACCCTGCCCCGAACAAAAAGAAAATTTGCATGAGCAACAGACTGAGAACAGTGTCAGAAATCAAAGTTTACCATATAATAACAAACAAAGTTCAGTCACAAAGTGAAAAACCCAGCCTTGACAACCAATAACAGAGTGTAGGCGTTTCAACAGTACATGAAAAAGAGTATTTATTCCGTCAACACGGTTTCTGGAAAAAAAAAAAAAAGCAATGTGTCCTGAGACATCTATCGAACAGGTGGTGTGCACGGGCGACACTGCTACATCAAGCACCATAGGATCTGCCCGGCGCTAAAAAAATCAGCAACTAATGCTTACCCACAACGCAAAACCACCAAAAAGTTGAGAAAGCACTGAAGTTTGCAACGTACCGTGAAGCATTATGTAAAACCACAAGACAAGAAGACAGGAACATGAACATCAAACTGTACTGTTAAAATCGACAAGTGGGTACTTACCATTGTCTCTTCTTGATCCGCACAGGTCAGATTGGAGCGACGAAGAGAGACCAAAGCAGGAGAAATGGAGGAAGTGAAGGAGCTGCAACTGGTTTGGACTTGTGTTAAAATGGTGCCGCAAGTGTTGGGGGGTTCAAGAAAAGATGGATGAAGGGAAGCGAAGTTAATCGGTTTGGATTTACACGTTGGATTGCAGAAAATAAATAATTTTAAAAAATAATCGTTTATATTATTAAAGAAATAAATGAAAAAATTTTTGACATAATTTGTTACCGATAATGAAAATATTTTCCGTTGACTAATTTTTCTAAAGGGTTAATACCACGAAAAACCCTAAACTGGTACAGTTGTAACAATTTTATCTCAAACTATTTTTTTTTACCACAAAAAACCCAAAACTGATACACTTGTGACAAATTTACCTCGAACTATTTTTTTTACCACCAAAAATCCCGAACTAGCATACTTATAACAATTTTACCCCAACTAATTTTTTTAATATTATTTTTTTTATTTTTTCAAATTTTTTATTAATTTTTTATTTTCTTTTTTTTCTTAATATTGTTCTTCAACCTTTGGCCGGTTGTCGGTCCAGCGACCGGCCAGAGGCAAAAGCCAGCGAGGTCGGCCCCACTGGCCGCGGGCGAGGCTCGACCTCGCCGGGCGGTGGCGAGGGCTCGTTGGCGAGGCCGAGCCCTCGCTAGATCTGGCGAGGGCTTGGCCCCACTGGTCGCTGGCAAGGCTAACCTTGCCATTGCAGGGCGAGGCCGACCTCACCAGCGGCCGACGAGGTCGAGCCTCACCAAATCCGGCAAGGGCTCGGCCCCGCTGGCCGCTGGGCGAGGTCGACCTCGCCGGCACTGGGCGAGGTCGACCTCGCCAACGGCCGGCGGGGCTTTGCCGAGGGCACGCCGGTGCGGTTGAGCCCTCAACGAATCTAGTGAGGCTCGACCTCACCGGCCGCTGGCGAGATCGGTCTCACCCTGCAATGGCAAGGTTAGCCTCGCCAACGGCCGGCGGGGTCGAACCCTCGCCACTGACCGATGAGGTCGAACCTCACCAATTGCCGGCGGGGCCGACCTCGCCGGCTTCCGCCTCTAGGCAGTCGCCGAACCGACGACCGGCCAAAGGTTGAAGAAGAATATTAAGAAAAAAAGAAAAGAAAAAAATTAATAAAAAATTCGAAAAAATTAAAAAATAATATTAAAAAGTTAGTTGGGGTAAAATTATCATAAGTACACCAGCTCAGGATTTTTGGTGGTCAAAAAAATAGTTTACAGTAAATTTATTACAAGTGTACCAGTTTGGGTTTTTTGTGATCAAAAAAATGATTTGGAATAAAATTGTTATAACTGTACCAGTTTAGGATTTTTCGTGATATTAACCATTTTCTAAATGATATAAGAAATCATTTTTCAGAAAATGTTTTTCAAATCATTCATTTATGCCTCCTAAATTGAATTTTTTTGTCGGAAAGTCGAACCAATTTAAATGTAAGTACCAATATTGAGTCTACTTTATATACAGGACTACTTAACTTTGCCTAATCATTGTGCTAAACTCTTTTGTTTATCAGGCTGCAAACGTGGTTCTTTATGTAATGAAAGAAAAGAGTAGAGAAAGTGACTAGTGTAACACAACAATCCTTTTTGGTGTCATAGTAAAAAAAAATTGCACAAAATTCCTCCGAATTTTGTGAACTTAAAGGTAGTACCCGTTTGTTCCTAAACTTTTGATCGTTACACATTATCCTTTGAACTTTCATTTTGTTACTACGATGACCCTGCATTGTATTTTCCATTTGACATGTGTAATGCACATGATTTCCAATGAGTGAAAAAGGAATTTTCATCTCTGTTTTTTTTTAAATGATCTCTCTTTACCCTCGAATACTATAGAAAAAAATGTAAAAATTAAAGAAACCGGAGAAAAGTAGATTCGCTTAAACATTCATTTCAGAAAAACTAATATCAATAATAATATTATATTGTCAAGATTTGATGGATATATTAACAGAACTAATATGACGTTTAAACATTAAACACCGGCTGAGAAACTACATGACTTCGTTTTTGTTCCATGTGGGAGACTATACCATTTTGATTATTTATCGAAGCCTCGCCTTTTGACATGGGTGGCCTCCATTTGCCAATTCAAACGCGGCATACGAAAATTTCGATGGAAATTCTAAGGGTGACCAAAATCGTACCTCGGTAAAAGTTATGACCTTCTCACGTGACACTTGAAAATTGAGGTCACAACTGTCTCTAATTGAAAGTTGGTGCCTTATCATCGAACAAAAGTTACCGAATCCAAGACATGGTTACTGATCCTTTATGTCTACTTCCGTTCGTAATAAGCTCATTCCCATTGATGATCACTCATTCTCAGCTCCCTCCTGCTAATGAAATGCAGTAATGCAGCGATTTTCAATCCCAATTTCTATTCCGTTTCCAAATAACCAAACGGTGCCAAAAAGAGAGGATAGGGCTTCTTTCCCAATAACCAAACATTGCCCTAGTTATGAAAAAACTATATATGCTCAGTTCGACTCCATATCCGGTGATTCAGACAGCTTGGAGTCCGAAAGCTGAAACACCTTGTTCCAAAACAACAAATAACATAGCATCACCACAAAGATTTAATGAGCCTGAGCCTATGCCTCACGCAATTGCGCCGAGCAAAACCACGATTAATATTGCGGTATCGGGCCAAGGCTTCTTTTATTTGCAGACCGAGTACACAGTTATACACACATTCAGAAAAATAGATCCAACATTCCCGGTGTTGCTTACCTTGCTGCTTGTACATCACAAAAACTCATCGACAGAACTTTCCATGTAATTTCATTTCTTATCCTTATGAAAGAGTTTCGTCATCTCGTCTTTTGACCAAAATCAAGAGGGAGGCAATGAGCTAGAAAATCAGAATCCAAAATCTTATTTCACTACCATTATTGATCTAGCCTTTTTTTCTTTTCTTGATAGAACTGCGAATTCTGTATTACTCATTGAACACCATTATACAATGACAGAAACGACATCATAACTGATAATCAGTCTAGCATTTCGTTTATAATACGCATACGAGCAACCACTGCCCTTGGTTATCGTAAAATCGTCTCGATTTATTCTGTGGACATATTTACATGGTGTAGCCTTTTGCCAAATTTTACTTGGCTGGTATCACTACATGAAGGGAAGACTGTAGACATGTTTACATGGACGTAGCCCTGTCACCTGTTTCAACGTTAGATTGTAAAGTAGCTCCCTTCGCCTGATAATAGTCGCTCAACCACTTCTTGATCAGCTTGATCTCAGTCGCTCTCTGCTCTACCAGCCAGCTGGGATCCTGCGCCGTTGCAGCACGCAAATCTATGTGATGAGCACCTGAAAATAAAATGCAAGGAATGAATTAATCTCTGCCTCAACATCATCTGTGGCTGCTTCATCAATAGGAGAGGCCTGATATAAGAACCTCCAACAGCCTTCCTATTTACTCTGGTAACATGAACGAGATGAATCATGATACATAAAACTGAAGGTGGGTCCTAGAAGGGGCTAGGAAAGATTACGTATTTAGCGGTAAGAAAGAGAACCAAAAGTCAGATTGCCAAGGCAGAGTCATACCATCATAAGACTAAACTAAAAAATTGTCGAATGGAAGGAGAGAACCACACAACCTTTCTGTCGTACCCCACATGAAAAAAACAAGTCGAGTGAAAAGTATCATACAACGTAAAGTAGATAATAACTCTTTGCTCACTGGATGACTATTCGAGAACAAATTAACAACACAGCATCAGATAAACACGTCGGCAGTCAGAAAGGAAAAAATATACCACAGCAAGTGCCACATTCTTTCGGGTGGAGTTTTGTCCAAAAAATATTAAAAAGTGCCCCTAGAGCACTTGTTAAGAGTTATTAATGGTGTCTTGGGAAAATAGAAGTTTCTTTTAAATCATATTGCTCTCTTAAAATATGTTCTTGTTCAATTTCAAAGTGTTTTTATATGCATTCTTACTATAGTTAATGGTCTTAACTAGTGCCCCTGGGGCACTTATTAACAAGACCTATTTGTCAAAACCTAACAAAATAAGCCGATTCAAAGTGAAACTAAAGACAACTGACTTCCTTAATATGATTGCAGTCAAATGACCTACATAAAAGTAAAAGTAAAATTCAATCATTACAAAAGGAATATACTTCCTCCCCCTTCAAATTGGAAACTTTTATGAAAAGTAATCCTTGTATATTTCAAAAAGGCAAGGAATGTTGCCGGGGCAGAGAGGGGAACTTGTAAAATTTAAAAAGAACAGGGACAGGGCCTTTCAAAATAAAAAGTTCTGAGAGGGTCAAATTATATATGGCCTGAACAAGAGGCATATGGACATTTCACCCTATAAGTTAACACATGTAGGCTTCACATAAAGCAAATAAAGTCCATATGACAAGCTGAAGTCAAAATCTTTATCCCAGAGTATAACATGGACAAAAACAATTCAAGTAGGTATATGCATGGTGTTTCACAGTAGAAACATTATATATTGAATGCCCCATGTATATGTCATAGAAAAATTAAAAAGAAAAAGGAGGATAATAATAGGACAAAGTAAGATTTCAACGCAAACATACCTTCTTGTGTGTTTAGAGCAACAAGAGAATCAGATATATTCTGGGTCACACTGTAGCATACGATCAACACAATCAGAATACTAGATAATAAAATTTAAACTGACACCTCTGACAGAACATATGAAAAGACCAACCTGTAACCACTCCAAGGATCAAGAAAGCCATTTGAGAAGATGATGTTGCTTCCAAACGTCTTCAAAGTGGTCATGATATCCTTCAAAATGGGTCCAAAATTCATGTTGTAGGTCGATGTGAATGATCTATTTACTACATAAGCAATTGTGTGACAATCATATGTAAATATCATTGAAGTGCAACCAGAGAATTTATTTCTGTAACTTAAAGGCCCTGACCCTCGAATCACAATAGAACCCATGTCAAGTGATTAACTTGATCACGTCCATAATACAAGGAAATAATCCCAGAAGACCAAAGCTGCTACAATTTTGCCATTAATTACAATAGGTTACTAATGATTGGTGTTTACTTGAAAACTCCACACCGTAAGCGATCAAGCAAAGCAGCATCTAGCCAAGGCACACACACTAATTCAAACCGCGCCCCCCCCCCCCCAAAAAAAATAAATATAAAAAGCAAACACAGCCGAAAGAGAACACGAGTTGCCCCTTTTTGGATAGAACTTAGGCATCAGATGTTTGGATCCTAATCAGGCTCACTGCACAACACGCCTCTGCTACCACTCATTGAATTCACCCATGAGATCTATGCACTTGGATGGTGAGAACGATGATATTTATCATGTTTTTTTATGGCTTAGGCAGATAAAAATCTTCAGCAGCCTCTTCCGTTGCTTCTTCTTAATTGTATGTGATTAAATTGGATCTCTCTTGCTATCATCACAAGACAGCTTCAGCTTCAGCCTCATAAACCAAATAAAGGAGCACTAAATAGAGAGAATGGGACAGGACAGACAATCATTGGGAATGCCATGCCACAAAACAAATGCTAAAGTGGACACAGATCTGGATAGAATATGGTCTGGACACACAATTAATGGGAATACCATGCTGCACAAGAAATGCTAAAGAGGACATAGAACTGGATGGAATATGGCCCATGAAGCTACACATGCAAGTTTGTCAAGCTGCAAAACTTTAAAATTAAAATATATATAGATATATATATCACAGTGGTGTCTTACTTTCCCACCAAATTGAGTTGTTATCCACCTTGGTCGTGGTATGACTTTATAATCGGTCCAGCACTCGTCTTGGAAAGCAGAAAAATTAAAATTGTACGTAGGAAACATGCTTGCATCTGGGCTACTAGACATAGGCATAACCATCTCCGTGCATGCCTGTACACCACAATAGATCAAGCAAAATGCACTAACATCACTAGGTCATTGTTCTTTTCCAGAGGCAAAACCTTTCATATTTTAACTTTAAGGGAACATTTAATAAAGAATAGGAATTACAGTTTTAGACCTGCCAGTTCCAGCCATCCATGCCATGAGGATCATCATCCAATTCAAAGCAATCAACCTCTCCGGTGTAATTGTAGTAGACACCAACACCTTCAAATACACGTTCCAGAATGCTAGTCCCATCTGGACAACCATCAATCTTTCTGCAGACCTGGTAAGGAGAAGAGCATAACGCGCGCTCAAATATGCTCAGCAGATACATTTAAAACATTGTTATGCATATGCTATATTACATGGACACTACGTGTTGAGATGTCCAGCTCACCCAACACTTAAAGTTCCAGGGTAACAGGACTCAGCTGAAAAGAATCCAGAAAATGGTACGGGTAGGACATATTTATACCACAGAAAGAGTTTTGGATGTATGTGCATATATATATATATATAGTATCACAAAGCCTGTGAGCAAGTTCAGTAAATTCAGAACATCCTTTTTTAACATAATGTGGGCTTTAAGTTTTGAAGTGGATAGTGTTGATTTCAGCCTGCTTCTTTTTTTCCTTTTCTAATGCAAGCGCGCATCTGGTGTCAGTACGCAAACCTTGGCTAAATCTGTTCTTCACCTCCCAACTCTACAGGTGTTATTTCAAGTCTTATCAGGTAGCTTTTGTGCAGAATTTAATTTCGACATGCAATTTAAAACGCTTGCTTTGAAAATTTACTATATATTGGAAAGCAAGCAGAAAAACAGGGAATTCAAAAAAACAAGCCTAAAGACAGGGCATTCAAAAACAATATTAATTAGAGAATCATTTCCTTAAGATGTAATGACCACCAAATTCCCTCTGCTACCATTATGATGCATCTGAAGACACAAATTCAGAAAATAATAATAGATGATTTTTATTGCGACTCCCTAGAAAATAGAAACAAAAAATGACGGCATCTCGTTACAGTACTATTTCAGATAAGGAGAAAAAAGCATTATATGGGACCAAGGTTTCATTTGATGATCAAGTTATATTAGAATCTTGACTAACCTCTCTTATCGGGTATCCAGGTAGAGGCATAAGAAACTCAGAAGGATATGGATAGTCAACCATTGCCAAGAAGGAGTAAGCAGAATCCAGCCAATTAGCCAGCTCTTCTGTATTCTTTAAGTCCCTACCAATAATCAAACTTCAATTAATTTAGGTTGCACCAAGGACGAGACAATGACATTAAACACGAGAAACCCATGTAAACTCAATCACTTGGGTAACAAATTGACTGATGGATCATTGTCCTTGTTTACTTTACCGACATAACCGGAACATTCTTGTCAGTTTCGAAAGACCATTCTCCTTCTGGCCTTCAGATATCAATGCATTCCAGGATGCTTTGATAGTGTTAAAGCAGCTAGTACTTTCACGCTGCAGTTTCAGTAAAAAAATAAGATGACATGGATGCACATAAGTATATTCACTTCAGACAAGAGAAGAATGGTTAAAATTGAAAACACACTTTAAAATCATTGGAGACAATGTCGTAGAACGTTTCTGGTGGCACAATATCTTCAAACTGAAGAATTGGAGCTGAAGAAGCAAGTGCGCCAATGGCGATATGCGGATACTTTAACCTCATCCATGCTGCTAACACTGAAAGATTACCATGCAAAATGTTTAATGGATCTCAAAGGGCAACAAGAAAACAAAAGAAAAATATACCTATACATCAACAACTGGAATTCTCTGCCCAATCCAAAAATCTTAAAATGTTCAAGAAGATGACCAATACATCAAAATTTTCTAGGGAAACTATTTTGACCAATCCATGCATAGTAAAACACACTAGACAGGAAAAAAAGAGAAAAAAGAGTTCAGAATGGAGTTTTAAAGGCTTACTTACTTCCACCATATGAACCACCAAAAAGAACAACAGGGCAAGCCTCAGCAGACAAGTTTTGCTTCAAGTTTGTGATCAACACTGCGAAATCAGCGAGCGCCTGCTCTGCCGTAAGATAAGACAAGGAAGCAGCATCCTTGTACGCTTTTTCTCGACTCCCAAATGGCATCGACTCACCATAATACCGATGCTATGAATCAATCAATCAACCAAAATGTGGGCAACTATTGATCAAACTCCTATAAAACCAGCCAAAAGTACACATGTTTTCATTTGGGTTTTCGTAAAAGCTTCCGAATTTTCAAATTTCACCAAGAATTTAAGGAAATTAGAGAAATTTATTCTATACCAAGAGCTTCCAGTTTTCTTGAAATGTTCTTAGCATGATCTTTATCGTCCAACTGTCGAAAATTCTCCAAGCGAAACAGATATATGAATTCGACGAGAGCACTCACTTCAGGGAAAACCACCATCGCACCAAAGCTCGGGGCGACCTCCCACACGAACCCTGAGTTGGCGGCGAACCACTCGATGTCGCCTTCATTCCCGCAGTACAAGAAGATGGGTCCGAGCCGATCGGGCCCCGCCCAGTGCTCCGAGCTGATGAGGTACCGCTGGTTGAACCCCGGCAGCTCCGCGAAGCTGAAGTGGTCGAGGCGCTGCTCGAAGTACCGCGTCTCGTACTGGTACCGACGGAGCTGCTTGGATCGCTGGTGGGTATGGCGGTGGTGGTGGTGGGCATTGGAGGATGAGAATCTGCCGAGGAACTTCGGGGCGCGACGGGAGGAGAAGGATCCGAAGGGCTGGGAAGAAGAAGAAGATGATTGCTGAGCGAGGATGAAGAGGAGGACGATGGAGAACGATAACGCAGCGATGGCGTGTTTCGCCATTTCCTTTCGCTTGCTCGTTGTTTTCAGATAAGTGGATATGCAAATATGTTGCAGGTGAGCAGGACATCCGACGAAAGCAGGTTTTTTTATTAATTAAATTTTGGATGATGCTCCTAATTTAATCAGATTTTGGTTATCTTAATTTGAAAACTTTGGGAATTTCCTATTTTGGGAAAATCTGTTCCGTATGCATATGAAATGTAATTCCACTTTGGGCACGCACGAGAGCAGACGGGAAGATGTTTGGATCTGTCGCGATTCGAGCAGGGAAATCCGATTCAAGCAGGTTTCTTAATTCAGATGATTTTCATAATTTAATCAGATTTTGGTTTCTTAATTTGAAAAGGAAACGAATTTCTTGCTTTGGGAAAATCTCTTGTGTTTACATATGAAATATAATTCTATTTGGGCACACGAGAGAGCAAATGAGAGGAACATTTGGATTTTCTTATTGTGAATTTTCTGTAAGAGAATGGGGGATGACACTTACGATTTACTTTGGGTGTGATTGTGAATTGTAAACTCTTTACTATATGAATTCATGGTAGATTTCTTGGAGGTTGATGACTCTCCCCCGCAAAGTATTTATTGATACTTATTTCGAAACATGTAAATATCATGTGTCCTCACTGTTTTTTTTTTAGGTAAGGACATGTGTCCTCACTGTTCCTATTTGATTTATCTAGTAATTTATTTCTCTTGCGTTTGACTTGAATTGCAAAATTAGTTAACTTCTACATTATCTTTACATTAATTGATATGAGAGATTTTCTTAATTTGATTTTCGGATTTTTGCTTGTTTGATAATTGTTTGGAGATTTTGTTGTTACCATTATATCTGAAGCAAAGTAGAAATTAAGAAGAACTAGAGGAACAAGTTGGGGTTGTATAGAACTAACATGCTTCTGCTATTAATAACCCAAGTTTAGCAAAGGCGTCCAATGGCAAAGATAAATTGCGAGAAACAATGAAAGAAGCCAATAAGGTAGAGTTGATAGAGAAGGTGAAACGTATAATCCTGTTAAATTTATTGGATAATGTGTTATTAAAAGCGACCGAGAAGAAAGATGCGCAGTGTTGTGGGCGAAACTTTAGGATAATTGCCTTAATATGTTGAAGAGGATGGTTCGATTTTGATTTACTAAAAGTACTTCCATCAAAGCACAATTGCATGGCTTTGACAAATTTATGATGGATTTGAAAAATGTCAATAAGGGTTTGATCGATGAAAAGCAAGGCATGATGTTGGTGGCGTCTCTACAAGAGTCACAAGAGTAATTTACTGGTTTATTGTTAAAAGCGCGTATTATGAGTACCTCAAATTTTGTAAATTCATCTTTCTATAAAGAGTGACAAAGGAAGTTACAAGATGGTAGTTATTTGATGTAAAGATGACAATTGTATGTTTGATAGCAAAGATAAAAGTAGGTTGAAGTCGCCCTATAAAAAGTGCAATGGTTGCATGAATTGCTTTCAGTATCACGAGGAGGGGCATGTGAAGAGAGATCTTCCAAAATTGAGAACTAGAGGTGATGGGCAAAATGCCACAAGTAATGTAGTGAACATTGTCAAGGAAAGCACTAATGATGTAGAGACCATTTTGTATGTGTCTACTAGCTCGTTAAGAGCGCGCATGGAATTCATTCTGGAACAGAAATTCTGCTCCAGAACGCATTTCGAAATAGAAATGCGTTTGTTAAAAAATTTCCAAAATGCATTTTGGAGCAATTTTTGCATTCTGGTATTAAAAATGCGTTTGTTAAAAATACTTGATTCCAGAATGCATTATTGATTCTAGAATGAGTTTTAGGCAAGAAAGAGAGAAGCTTCACAAAATAGCTTAGAATACCTGTGGTCATCCACTTTGAGTGAAATTTAAAATTTTTTAAGTGCAAAAAAAATCAATAAATCAAAATAGATTTCTGTTCCAGAAATCAATTTTTGGAACAAAATTAGTCATGTTTTATCAAACAGATTTCTCCTCCATAAATCAATTTCTAGCAAGAATTTTAGAAATTAATTTCTGGCAAGAATTTGATTTCTGGAGCAGAATGGTTACCATTCGCACCCTAAAAGATGAGTGAATGCTAGATTGGGATGTTCATATTCTATGACGCCTCACAGGAACTGTTTTACTACTTAACAGATTGAAGATGGTGATAGAATTTTGATGGAGAACTAGGGGTATGTAACCGGATCAAGTTTACCCGGAAACCGGACCAACCCACCTAAAAAACAGGTCCGGGAACCGGTTCTAACAAGAACCGGTTCGGCTACCGGTTCCATTTTTTGGGAACCGGTTAGAACCGATCCGGTTTCCGATTCCAAGTAAAAATCAACCCAAACCTGTTTTAGAACCGGTTTTAGAACCGATTTTGAAATAATGTACAAAAAAGTAAAAAGCCTATATCACGTTACCCTACTTCACCGGTTTTAGAACCAATTTCCGGTTTAATATTAAAATATATTTCACAACTATGAGCGAAATAGCACTGCCCTTAAAGTCATCTAAATATTATGTGATTCAGATGAGATATATAAATATTTTTCTAGTGAGAGCAGATGCCTTACTGTTAAGTCTCTTGATTTTTCTTTCAAGATATTTCATTCAGAAACAAAAGTGAGAAGTTATCTCATCATGGTGCAAAATAAAGAGCTAAACATATTGAATAAATTCCCTGGAAATGTGACTCTTAAAGATTTATGCAATTGAACTATGTCTTGCCACATAGTACTTTTGGATTGTTGATTTTGATGAATTGTAATTTTAATTGCTCATTTTGGGGATTGTTACTTTTGGCGGATAGTGGTTTTTGTTATTCATCTTTTATTTTAAATCGTTTCATTGCTACCTATATTATTTTGCTAGAAAAAAATGAAACCGGAAAAAGAAACAAAAAAAAAAAGTTCTCGGGTAGACCCTGAAACCGGACCGGAAAAACAGGATTGGTTCTAAAATAGGGTCTAGGAAAAATAGGGTTGGTTTCGGATTCCAAAAATTAGAAACTGATTATAACAGGGTTGGTTTCAGGTTCTAGGTTCGGACTCAACCCACCCTGGAACCGATCACCCCTATGGAGAACAACATAACTTGAAAGGTTGCAGGGATAGAAAAAAATCGAATGCAAATGCACGATGAGATGGAGCGCACACAAACAAATGTTAAGACACGTATCGGAGTTCAAAAAAAGCCTTATTTTTCTAGTGACACATGACGACATTGGGTGTAAGTACACCACTAAAGGTAGAGTGCTTATCATCTCTCGAGTTCCGTGACAGTAATGAAGAGGAGGAAGGTGAATTCTCTCTATATCTGCTGGCAGAGACCTTTATAAGAGCTGTTGTAGTTTCATTAGTTGATCAGTTGAGTTAGACTTAAGTTAGACTCGATATTGGTATATGCGGTTATGACACATAAGTGAGGTGGGTATGAGATACTAAGTGAGATGGGGTTGCCATTATCACAAGACCCGTATGATTACGGTGAGTTACAACTAGCACTTAGTCTAGACAATGACAAAAATAGTTCGTCACTGCAATTAAAGAATTTTCCTCAGCCAAGTATTCCATCAAGTTCCGTTAATATTGCCTCAAGTTCTACAGACGTTCCAAGAACTTCCTATGAATCTCCACGAAAAAGACAAAAGTCTTCATAACTTCATGAAGATGTGGGCTTAGAATTCGCAAAAATTGAATGAATCCTCAGAGATTACAGGAAACAAAAGGACGGAGGTAGTTTGGACGGCTTTAATGATGACAACACTGAGAACCCATACATAAATTTGATCTCTTAAACCTTGCCAAGCGTGCTGAAAAAATCAACTCGTCATGTTTGAAAAACCAACTCAATTTTCGGAAAATTACTATTCATGTATTGTTCATATACTGTTCATGCACTGTTTGGCGCTGTAGCAGCACTGTAATAAGAAGAAAAACGTGCAAAAACGAAGAAAAATCGTCGTCTAAAAGTGTTTTAGTCGTCTATCAGTTGTAAAAATATTTAAGTGTCGCTTGTCAGTCTTTATTGTCGCTTGTCAGTGTTTTATTTGTCATCTGTCAGTTGTAAAAGCCTTTATCGCTGGTCGGAGAATGTCAAATTATTGGTGATTTCTAGAACTTCACCAATAATTAAGCTGTTTATCTTCTTTTGCGCCTATATATAAGGCAATGCTTGTAAAATTTGGAGACACGATTTGCTCCTTAAGAAATAAAACTTGTGTGCATTATGAGTCTTTGAATCTTCTCCTCTACATTTTTGCTTGGTATAATTCTCTAAACAAACTTACGTGCGCTGATTAGTTATGTTAGTATGCTCTCCACTTGCCATGGTATGGAACCCATGCATCATAATCCTGCTACTATAAAGTAGTTCTAAGGTGCGAATCAAAATTCGAAGAGAGGCTTGGTGGCTAAAAGGCAGTCTCTTTTATAAAGGCTTGAAGAGCCATTTGTGTGAGGGATAGCATACCTACCACAAATCTTGTCTTCATCTTCCCTGATTTGCATCTTAGCACTCCTTTATGGTATCAGAGTCAGCACTCTATTCAGCCTACATGTTTGTTTTTAGATGAAATACCAAGTGGAAAAGGTAGCCTTGTTCCATCATGAGTGATTCTATCAATTCCAGTCCACCGGTTGTTATAAATGCTCCTTTAAATCTTCTCACTTCAAATGTTTCTAAAATTGATTATCTTTATGAGGTTTGATACCTTAATGAAGATAATAAGATTTCAGAAACTAATCTCCCATTTATTAATCCATACTCTACTTTTGCCAAACCGCCCTCTTTCTCTCCTCTTCGTTATATTAAACAATTCATCAGACATACACCTCGAGAAGTTAAGAAATATGCTTAATCATCTCGGTTTGACCAGCATCCTATTCCTGCTACTCAGCAACAACAATTCGTTACCCTCTAGATACCTTCTGATTTTCCACATTAGTGGGTACAGCAAGGGTATATGCATCTCCACTTTGGTGCTATCTATCTTACTCTCTCTTTCCCTGGTAGAAAAGGATTACCTGTTGTTGCTCGCATGGCCCTTTTAGACACCGGTTTCTTGGACTACCAACATGCCTGCATTGGTATAATCCAAACCACTCTAAATGCTAAAATAGTGTTTGTTACACTGTTTCCAAATTTTAACAAGGCCCTTTCGGATCCGAGACTCCTTTATGCTCTTAAAGTTCAACAATAGCTCACCGGAGCTCCTCAGACTCCTGATTCCATAGCTGTAACTTACACTACCATATGGTATACCGGGTTCAAAACCATGCTATTAATCTCAACTTTCCAGGCACAGAGGACACTCTTTTTCTCTTAGTGGATAACGATCAAACTTCCTACGTCCATATACCCAGACAGATTCCTCGAGATCAACTAGTTAAGTTACTCTCTAACACTTAGGTAACTAACTATAAAAAACTCCATCAGAATTCTAGGCCTATCCAATCCATGGAATCTCAGTTCACAAAAAAGAAAGATGGTACGGTTGTCATTAAATTTAGTAAGGAAAAAGAAGAAGCCTCTTCTTCGACTTTTGCTACTATTTTTATGATGCAACCCTGTCATGCTAACGTTCCTATTGAGGAAGGTGACTTAGATCCAAAGCCTATGATCGAGTCTTTTGACCAAGAGGGATGACCTATTCATCTTTATAAAGATCCTCAAACAGGACACTGTTTCTGGGATCTTGATTGTCAATATTCCCTTTATACAAACCCTTTTAATGATGAAAAAGATGACAGACCATCCAAAAGGAAAAAAGAAACGCCCCAAAGATAGTCTTTTCTAGAGATATCTTGATGGAGATCCTACTGTGGGACCCCTTGGTGAGAATGGAGGAAAATACCAATTTATGATTTCATATGGACCACTCCGGTCACAAACTCCTCCTCTAATTCCTGAACCTTGTGAGCCTCCTTCACCACCACAATCACCACCCAGAAAAACTCTATCACAAAAGCCAGTTGTTTCACCCTTCTATAAACCCATCCAAAAATGGATTAGGAAAAATTCCTATCATTTGCAATTACCCAAAGCACCCCAGCTCTCATGTGTTTCAAAGTCTGAACTACCGCCAGCACTTCCAGTTATCTGTATGTTCCAACCCTCGGACTTTCCGCTTTTGGAATGGATCAATTCTAGTGCCACTTTCCTGGCATTAGAAGAATTTATAGATGCACATCATAAGATCCAACACATGCCAAAGATTCCAAACCCTACGAATATCGATGATCATGGAAGACAAAAGAAAGTGGCTGCTACCGAAGCTGTTCAGCTGCTGCCGAAGCTGTTCAGAATTGGCAATAAGAAAATGCTCTGGCACAAAATAATATTTTCGAGACATTTGATACAAAACTTTCATCTATCCAAGCCTGTCTTAATCATGTTGATCAGAAGGTTAATCAAACGGCTTTGGTCACAAACAAGTCGCTTGATACGTTCCAAAAAAATTACAGCAAATGGAATCGGGTAAATATATTTCCCATCATTATTTGAAAGATCAGACTGATGAAACGGAAAAGCTACGTAGGCAAATTAAACTCCTTCAAGAAAGAAAATTTGTTCCTACACTAGATCCTTTTTCTCAATCTTGATATCCAACCCAAATGGAAATTTCTCCTCCAAAAGTCACTTCAGTTGCCTCAATCATTACGGAAGCCCCAAAAAGGTTGGAGTGACATTGTTATACTTCGAAATCGTATCCGCGAAATGGAAAAACAAAAGAAGATGCAGTAGGAGAAAAAGTTAGACGTTCATGAATCTTCTCTAGAACCTCCTTCTTCCCACATGGTTTCAAATCCATTAGAGGCCTTTTTGCAAAATCAATGCCAACAAAAGCTGCCAGTTATTGCTACAATTGATCCATCCTAGCAAAATACCCCTTACAGCTCTGAAACATCTTCCGTTTCTTCAAAAGAAACCTTACCGTCTGACCCTAAGATACCAGATTTTCCCAAACCTGTTATTCTTATGGCCAATCTCCCTGAGGCAAATATGAAATCAAACTCATCTGAACCAGAAATAATAAATATTCACAATCGGAACTCTCATTCTGAAGCTTCAACCTCCAAATATTATTTTACTCTTGATGATATCTCGTACACAAAATGGCCAAAAAGATTACAGGAGTTCCATACTTAGCTCAGCACTAAAACCCTTACTATTGAAAGTCGGTATGATATACTGACAGAGTTCGTCAGCAGATTTACTAGTAGCCTCAAAGATTGGTGGAAAACTATTTCTGATCAAGATCAGATGACATTCTTACTTCAAACAGATTTTCATCACATAATTCACGTCATCCACCAGTTCTTTATTAGTAAGCCAGAAAATCTTCTTGAATTAGAAACGAGAGAGTTTTTTTTTACAAAAAATGTTGCTCTCTGCACCGAAAACATTTGAATAAGCATTTTCATGAAATGCTTAAATTATTCTACGCCCTTGGAGCTGATCCAAACCTAAAATAGGTATTTATGTCTTCTGTCCCAAAAGATATTGGTCAAGTTGTTGAAAGATTCCTTCATAATAAGCAACGAAGAATTGCTGATGTCCCGATAGGAGAACTATAGTAGCAAATACATTTGGCTCTTGATGACCTCTGTATTCGCTGAAAGGCATTCAGAAGTTATCTTAAAAGTAATAGAGAACTCGATCGAGCTTGCTGAATGCTAGAGTTGAGAATCAAGTGTGCAAATAGAGAGTCATGTGATGACCCTTCTTGCGGAGATCAGTGTAAAAAGAAAAAGCACTTCAAACACTTCTCCCTCAGATTAAGAAAATGACGTAAATGGCATTTTTTGAGAATAAGACGATCCAAATGCAACTAGTCTGGAAAATGTAAACAATACGATAGATACTACATCTAAAACAAAAAAGGCCATTTTGCGAAGAATTGTCCAAAGGCCCAGAAAAGAAATTCTCATTTAATCTAGGAGCTCGAAAAAGAAACAGGAATTTCTCTTCAAGATGATAATAATGAATCCATCTTCTCTATAGAAGATGAACCAACAGTGCACACCATATGCGCTATCCAAACATTATCCCAGTCCAGTAACACTGAACACTCATATGATGAAATGAAAAAGGGGATTTTCTCCTTTTCTTCCGAAAATCCAAAAGCCCCCCACAATCCAAGACCTTTGTACACACACTCCTTCCACTCTTCCATATTTTCCATCAAAATCTATCTTTTCAAATATGCTAAACCTATTTCTCTTATAGATAGCCCTTATAGATACTGGAGCCAATGCTTCGATCCTTAACACAAAAATTTCTTTCAGAAGAATACTAGACTTGATATACTCAAAATTTTAATTCTGCTTCTAGAGACATTTTTACCACAAGAGTTCAAAGTAAACCCATTACCCTTCAGTTCTTCTCACAATGCTCTCTCACCACTAAAATCCTTGATTCTAGTTTACCAGACAAATATATCATCATTGGATGGGACATTCTAACTCAAATTCCCAAACTTAGAATCATGCCTAATATTTCGCTTCAAAGGACAATTCAAAGAGTTTGTGGATATGTAATAATTTTTTGCCATCCAAACGCATATGCTAGATCCTATCATCCAAACCCTTCTTGGAGCATGTGTAGAATCCCATTCAAAATTTGTTCTTAAATGTTCAAACCTTTATGGAAAAATCCTAACTTTTTTATCCATTTGCCTTAAAAAAAATCAGGATATCAATCCTACCAAAGCAACTTATTCAGGAATGAATCCAGATCATTTGACTTCAGCACAAAAGGAGTGCTCAGACTTACTATACCATAGATTAATTGAGCCATCTGATTTTCAGTGGTCTTGTAAAGCATTCTACGTGAATAAGCATTCTAAGCATAACAGAAAAAAAAAAATGAGGCTAGTTATCAATTACCAGCCACTCAATCAATTCCTCCAAGATGATAAATTCCCTTTACCCCATCGAAATTTGTTATTCTCCGGCCTTACTCAAGCCAAGGTCTATTCCAAATTTGACCTCAAAGTTGGATTTTGGCAATTGACAATTCATCCAAATGACATGCACAAAACTGGATTTTGCATCCCCAATTAATACTTCCAATGGACGATACTTCTTTTTGGTCTTAAAGCCGCTCCTTCATTAGTCTAGAAAGCTATGTACAGAATCTTCGGGCCTATTTTGGCCAATGCCCAAATTTACATTGATGATATCCTCCTCTACAGCCCTGATGAGGATTCTCATTGCAAGTTGCTAAGCCAATTTACGGAATTGGTCCAGAAATATGGCATTATGATGTCCCAGAAAAAGATGATTATTACCCAACAAGAAATTGAATTTCTCGGAGTGCATCTTAAGGATGGGGCATATTACCCTAGTCCTCATATTGCTAAAGAATTGCAGAAATTTCAAGATGAGAATCTTTCTTTCAAACAGGTTCTACAATTTCTTGAGATAGTCAATTATCTCAGAGACTTCGTTCCAAAAAAACCAACCTGGTGAGCCTATTGCAGCATATGCTAAAAAAGGATACCCCTTCATGGGAATCTCAACGGACTAAATTAATCAAACGTCTCAAAGAAGTTTTGCAACATCTTCCTCCTCTGCAAATCTCTTCTATCGAGAAAAGAGTCTTGCAAATAAATGCCAGTGATGAATATTGGGCTGTCATTCTATTCGAAGAAACTGATGGCAAACGTAAGATCTGTGGACACAAAAGTGGAAGATTTACGCCAATTGAAATGCATTATCGCTCGACCTTCAAGGAAATCTTAGCGGTAAAATATGACATCAAGAAGTTTGAATTTTGTCTCCTAGGACATCATTTTCTGGTGAAACTAGATATGTCCTCATTCTCCTAGATGCTGAAGTTCAAACAAAAGCAAATTCATCACCCTCAACTCCTTGTATGGGCGGAATGGTTTTCAAAATATTCTTTTAAAACTAAGCATATAGCAGGAAAAAAGAATGTGCTTGCTGATTTCTTACTTAGGCCAAAAGAATTTGCTATACCGGTTTCATCTATAAATATGTATGTATATCGAAATCTATTCAGTTGATACAAACCTATCAAGATGAAACCTTTTTGGCCGAGCATGCAATACCCGCCAGAAGTTCCTGAATACATCCAGAACAACACCTTTTTTGAAAATCTGCCGCCATTAATACGGAAATATCAACTGCTGATTTTCAGCAGGTTCGGAAGATGAAGTCTCAAACCCAATAGGCTATATCCAGAATATCCTTCCATCCATCCTATCTCCCTCAACTTTGAAGACGAATTCCCAAAGGAATTCAAATGGTTTTGTTAGTATTTTTGTTCAATCGTTATAGCATAGCCATTAAATTTCCAACAACAAGCATTATTTTCATTATTGGCAGAATTCTCTCGGGAAAAAAGAAGTTTAAGCATTTGGGTGATATGCTTAATTGGTTCAAATCATTGGCAGCTTGGAAATGCATGTTTCAAGAACAACTTAGAGCCTGTAGATCCAATCTAGAATTGCATACAATAGTCCTGTTTCACAGGCCATGGGTCTTTATTCGTCTAAATGGAGACATGAGCAAAACTCCATGTGATGTAGGAGTAACTACCTATAAACCTTAGCCAGTTCCAAAAAAGTTTTTCAAAACCATTCCATGGAAAATCTCGGCACTTCCCCAGGAATATAGAGAACTTCAGAGACAAAGGAGATGTCCGATAAATATTGACATTCTTTGATGAATGTTGGACAAAGATATTAGTATACTATCTAAAGCACAAATCCAAGATGTTCGATTGGTTCAATTAGTTTAAAGTGCAGATTGAAAAGTAGTATAGTAAACAAATAAAATTCCTTAAACCCAATAAATACATGGAGTTGTGTGGTAAGAATTTTATGAGAGTAGCAAAAGGAATTCTACTTGAGCGAGCTCAGTGCATGCTTTCACATAGAGGACTGGGCAAAAGAATTTTTGGCCTGAAGCTGTGAAAATAGCATATTAACGGCTAATCGATCTCCATCATTTACTATTAAATGGAAGATTCACGAGAAAGTAGATCGGTAAAACATGTTAACTACTCCAGATTACGAGTATTTTCATGTCCTATATATATATAAATCCTAGTATATAGTATAGCTATATATATATATATATATATCCATCCTAGTAATAGTAAGCTTTAGATGAGGGTGAAAAAGAGCATATTTTTGAATTATGCACGTTTCTAGATTATGCATGTGAGGTGAACTAGGGGGATCAGTTTCAGGATGGGTCGATTCCAGACCTAAAACCTAAAATCGATCCTGTTATAACCAGTTCCTAGTTTTTAGAACCTGGAAACTACCATGTTTGCCCTGTACTCTATTTTGAAACCTACCCTATTTTTTCGGTCTAATTCCAGGTCTACTCAAGAACCTGTTTTTTTATTTTGTTCCTTTTTTTGGTTTCATTTTTTCTTGATAGTAAATAGGAAAACTTATAACTCAAATCAAAGATTATAAATTTGATTGTGTAAACAATCTTAAGTATTCATACAAAAGCAGATTATCTTAGTCCCAATAATTTAATGGACATGATAAAACAACATAGGTTCCAATTGAATATATAGTTTATTCATTACAGAACAAAAATTTTAAGAAAAAGGAAATTGTTCTCTATAATGCTTACAAGCCCTTGAGTTAGATTATCCGCAAATAATGATCACCTCTTTCGTCCTTCCTGATATAACGCTTTGAATTATGGCCATATAAAATTGCAAGTGAGCCTCCATATAAAACTGGTTCTAAAATCGATCTGGGTGGGTTTTTACTTTGAACAAAAAATCGGACTGGTTCTAACTGGTTCCCAAAAAAATGGAACCCATTCCTAAACCTATTTTTTTGGGTTTGTCGGTCCGATTTCCAAGTAAACCCAATCCGGTTGCACACCCCTAAGGTAAACAATTACCCTTTACGGTGCACTAGTGCCAGATCACTAAATTTTCTAGTTAGCAAAGACATAATCTTCGACAAGACTACTATGTTTCGACAAATGAGTCTTGAGACTTAACTAGTTGAGCAAGCATATCATGATATCAATAATGAGGTGCAGTTTCAAATAATGGCTTTGGAGACCTCAAAGTTAACAAAGATTGAGATTGTAGATGAGGAAGCAGTTCTTGATGTTGGTGGTATCGAACAACTAGTAGAGCCACACGCCGTAGAGCCATGAGTAGACAAATAAGAAAAATCAAACCATTGACATATTATCACTATTCAGATATTGCTTATACATTGGCAATATATGATGAGACAAGGACAAATAAGACTTCATCTTACTTTGAGGCGGTTGCTAGTGTTAAGTAGACCTGTTAAACGAGTGGGTCGAGTTGGGTAGGATTTGGGTTAGATCATGAATGGTCCGACCCAACTTGACCCATATAATCCGTTCATGACCCATTTATCACAAAGCAAAAATCTTGACATATACCCGACCCGTTTCATACCCGACCCGACCCGACCCGACCCATTTAACTAAATATATGAAAGCTTATTTCTAATAATTATTTTAAAAAATTACATTGCTAAAACATCTTCATGCAATAGAAATCTTTTAAAAAAAATTGAGACTCCGTTTGTTTCACAGAAAATATAAAATTTCTAGAAAATGTTTTCAAGCAAATAACAATATTTTCCGATACTTGGTTGAAACCTAAAAATGAACTAAAAAATATTTTCCATTGTTTGATATAAAAAAATCATATTTTCCTCAGTGCACTCATTTTAATATTTTAATATATTTATTTTTTAAATCATATTTTAATTATTTTTCTTTTCTTTTTCTTTTCCTTTTTCCTTTTCTTTTTTTCTTTTTTCTTCATCCCCTGCCAGTGGCCGGCCACCGGCAGGGGAAGAAGAAAAAAGAAAACAAGAAAAAATAAAAGGAAAAAGGAAAAGAAAAAAGAAAAAAGAAAAAAGAAAAAAATATAAAGAATATAGAAATGATAAAAATCAGAAAATTAAAACAAATTGAAAATTTCGCTTAAGCTTATTGGGTAACTCATTTATGACTAATTTAAAACCCATTAAGTTAATGAACAACCCATTAATGATCCATTTAAGTCTATTTTTAAAACTAAACCCAATCCATTTATAACCCACAATCATTAAATATGGGTTAATATATGGGTTCTTGACCCAAATATCACCTCTAGTGTTGAGTCATTATAGTGGCTGGCGGTAGGAGCGAAGAGATGGAATAACTCCATTGAGATATCCAAGAGATTGAAGATTGTTGGTTGTAAATGCTTCTACAAATGGAATGAGAGCATCCTATTGTCAAAACAGTGAGCTGTAAGGCAAGACTTGTTATGAAAGGTGAACTTAGTGGGAAGGCTTTGCCTACAATGAGTTATTCTATCTTGTGGTAAGGCATACTTTTATTTGAGTACTACTTGCTTTAATTATTACACTAGATCTCGAACGGCAACGCTTAGATGTGAAAAGAGAGCTACTTCATGGTGAGTCGGAGAAGTGTATCACGACCCTCCAAAGTGAATTTATAGGGTGTTTTACAAATTATTAACGAGCAGTGATAACCCCCTTAAAAGGTGGTGCTTATGCTTTGTATGGACTCTCTCAAGCCCAAGCAACTGCAACTTGATGGGAAAATTACCAAAACAGTCATAAACCTATTGTAATTGTGCCAATTTAGTTACAAACATTTCTTTTAGCCAATTCAGTCCTAAATCTTTTTATATTTATGCCAATTCAAACCATTCGGCCAATTTTCACCGGCCGACGTTGACGTGGATGCCACTCGATACAGACGTGGCAATTTTTAAATATTTTTTTCGATGTTTTTTATTTTTTTCCTTTCCCTTTTCTTTTTTTTTTCTTTCCATCTTCAACTAGCTAAAGGCTAGGACCGACGAGGTCAACCTCGCTGGCCACTAGGGAGACTCACCCTCGCTAGCATTGGCAAGTGCAACGACCTCATCCAAATCTAGTGAGATTGAGCCTTACCATGGCCGACCTTGCTCACAGCTAGGCAAGGTGGAGCCTTGCTTGCAATGGCAAGGGTGAGCCTCACCAGTGATCGGTAAGGTCAACCTCGCCAGCCTTACTCTCTGGCTTTTTCGACGACCAGTCAAGGGAAGAAGAAAAGAAAAAGAAAAGGAAAGAGAAAGGGAAAAAATAAAAACAAACAAAAAATTTGAAAAAAAATGAAAAAATCGACACGTCAACATTAGCTAGCGTCCATGTTAGCACTGACTAGCCAAACTGGCCGAATGAACTGAATTGGCATAATTGCAATAGATTTATGACTATTTTAGTAATTTTCCTGCAACTTGGTTTCTCCTTTATTGTTATTATGCGCCAAGCCACTCCGTTTTGTTGCTTGATAGAAGACATCACACATCTTCAATCTGTCAAGCATTGGCTTTGGCTTCTGATTCCGAGTTTGACAAGTGAGTGGGGGAGCTCGATTGATTTTGCATTTTATTTATGAAAAACCAAGGCCGACATTGTCCCTAATTGAAAGTTGGTACCTTCTTCATTTATGTTAAACCCTGCCACGTTGAATTTCTTTTCGATACAGAAGTTACCAAATCCAAGGCATAGATAATGATCCTTATGTCTACTTCCGTTCTTAATAAGCTCGTTCCCACCGATTATCACTCATTCCTCAGCTCCCTCATGCTAATGAAATGTAGTAATTCAGCGATTTTTACTCCCAATTCCTATTTCCGTTTCACCACGTTCCAAGTAACCAAACGGTGCCAAAAGGAGAGAACGGGGCTTCATTCCAAACAACCAAACATTGCCTTAGCTGTGAAGAAGTTGTGCTCATCTCGAAGCCATATCCAGGTAATTCAGACAGCTTGGAGTCTGAAAGCTGAAACACCATGTTTCAAACCACAAATAACATACCATCACCACAAAGAGTTCATGAGCCTGAGCCTCACGCAATTGCGCCAAGCTAAACCATGATTCATATTACAATATCAGACCAAGGTGTCTTTTATCTGCAGACCAAGTACACAGCTTTACACGCAACCGAAAAATAGATCCGACGTGACATTTGTGGTGTTACTAACCTTGCTTCTTGTGTAGCACAAAAAATCATCGACTTTCCATGTAATTTCATTTCTTATCCTTATGAAAGAGTTTCATCATCTCGTCTTTTGACCAAAACCAAGAGGGATGCAATGAGCTAGAAAACCAGAGTCTAAACTATTAACTCCCTACGATTATCGATCTAGCCTTTTTCTTTTCTTTATAGAACTGCAAATTCTTATTACTCAGTAAACAACATTATAAAATGATGGAACCGACATCATTACCGATATTCAGTATAGCCTTTTGTTTATAATACCCATATGAGTAACCACTGCCCGTGGTTATCATAAAATCGTTTTGATTCAGTCCGTGGACATATTCACATGGATGTAGCCTTTTGCCGATTTTACTTGGCTGGTATCACTACATAAAGGGGAGATTGTGGACAACTGGACATGTTTAAATGGATGTAGCCCTGTCACCTGTTTCAACATTAGATGGTAAAGTAGCTCCCTTTGTCTGATAATAGTCGCTCAACCACTTCTTAATCAGCTTGATCTCAGTCGCTCTCTGTTCTAACAGCCAGTTGGGATCCTGCGCTGTTGCAGCACGCAAATCTAGGTGATGAGCACCTGAAAGAAAATGCAAGGAACGAATTAATCTCTGCCTTAACATCATCTGGGGCTACTTCATCAATAACAGATGCCTGATAAGGGAACCGCTAACAGCCTTCCTATTTTACTCTGGTAGTATGAACAAGATGAACCATGATGCGCAAAACTGAAGGTAGATACCAGAAGGGACCAGGAAAGAGTACATATTTAGCAGTAAGGAAGAGAACCAAAAGTCAGATTACCAAGGCAGAGTCACACCATCATAAGACTGAACTAAAAAATTGTCAAGTGAAAGGAAAGAACATACAACCTTTTTCTCGTAACCCTAGTGGGAAAAATGAGTCAAGTCACAAGTATCAAGTGATGTAAAGTAGATAACTCAAAAACTAGCTGGGTTACTTATTCGAGAACAAATTAACAACACTGCTAAGCTGCCTTATATAAAACTGCTTGGGTAGTTAGGGATTAGTGAACTTAATATCATGAAAATAGCATTGGAAATGGCACATCTTCTACAATGATGAATCAAAAAGTGTCTAACTGAACCAAATATGATCACATCATATGCTAGCATCTTGCTAAGTATGAACTTATGTAATATGATTTAAAAAACTTGGACAGGAGTAATGACATCTTGTACTAGCATTTTGAATCGAAAAAATGTCTTGCTGAAACAAAAGCAATCACATGATATGTCCCGCTAAGTATGAACTTAAAAGATAGGGATAAGCACATTCAAAGTCCTAAAACTTGTCAGGAAAGTGCAATTGAGTCCTAAAACTTTTATAATGTGCAATTAAGTCCTAAAACTTGTTAGGAAAGTGCAATTGAGTCTTAAAACTTTCAAAAAGTGCAAACAAATCCTAAAACTTGTCACGAAAGTGCAAACAAGTCTTAAAACTTGTCAAATTGGTTCAATCAAGTCCTTCCATTGATTGTACTTTTTGAAAGTTTTAGGACTTGATTGTACCTTTGTGATAAGTTTTAGGACTTGATTGCACCTTCGTGATAAGTTTTAGGACTTGATTGCACTTTTTAAAAGTTTTAGGACTTGATTGCACTTTCGTGACAAGTTTTAGGACTTGATTGCATTTTTTGAAAGTTTTAAGACTTAATCGCACTTTCCTCACAAGTTTTAGGACTTCTAGTACACTTATCTCTAAAAGATATAACTCATATGACTTGGACAGGACCAAGGATAACATCTTGTACTTGCATTTTGAAGCAAGAAAGCAGGAATGATATCGGATTAAACAAAAGAATTCCAAAGAGTTCTAAGGTGTTTTAAATATGATGTCATGGAAGTGAAAAAGAGTAAGTTCATTTGATGAAGGAAAAGTAAATATTTCTTGATGCCTCAACTGAGTGCTATCTGAGGTGATTTATTCATTGCAAAAACCACCCCTGGAGACTACCTTCTCAACCCATCAAATCAGAGACTACCTTATGGTCTTCACTAAGAACCTGTTTTCACTGAAGAATGCAGGACCAACACTCTTATCATTGGCAACATCATTCAAGAGTTTAGTTTCTGTCATCACTGTAGCTGCCTTGTGATTTATATCTTGACACTAATCATCTATTTTTGAAGAGCCATCAAATAAGATAAAATTGTACACAATGTAAAAGATTAAACACTGTTAAGCTTGAGAATACTTGTTAAGGCTTAGGCCATGCGATAGTTTGACAAGGTATTGACTGTAATTTGTCCCATATAACATTTGGGATTTACATCTGGTTGTTTACAACATGATCCCTGAATTCGTTTTTTCAGTAAATATATACCTTCACTATCCAACAATGCACAGGGCACCATCCGTCCATGTTTGTTAAGTTCTGTTCATCCACTTTTACATTTAGCCTCTGTACTTTAGGTAAACAGAAGATTATTCACTGTCATTGGAGAGAGTGGTAAGCTGACTCTTTGTAGGCTAAAATATTTTGTGGCCATGCATTGATATCCTAACTATAATATACATCACAGTATTTTCATTTTTCAATCGATTCACTCAACTTTGATTTCACTTTCAACCAGTCACCCCATCAAGTTTTTCAATCAAAAACTAACCGAGAAAGTGACTTGGCTTATATTGTGTTTGTTCTCACATGGTCTTCAATTTTCTGAATGAGGCATGCCACCAGTTGATTTAAAGAACAGTAAGCTTAGCACGTCGGCAGTCACAAAGGAAAAAATATACCATATAATGACACATTTTTTTGGGTGGAATTTTGTCAAAAAAAAAAATACAAAAGATTGCCCCCAGCGCACTTGTTAAGGGTTTTTAATAGTGCCTTGGTGACATTAAAGTTTCTAATGAAAGCATATTGCTCTCTCGAAAAATGTTCTTGTCCAATTTCTGAAGTGTTCTTATATGCATTTTTACTAAAATTCAGTGGTTTAAACTAGTGCCCTTGTGGCACTTATTAACAAAACTTATTTGTCAAAAACCTAACAAAATGAGCCGATTCAAAGTGAAATCAAAGACAATTGACTTTCTTGAAATTATTGACTTGACCTACATAAAAGTAAAAGTGAAGTTCAATCATTACAAAAGGAACATAACCCTCCCCCTTCAAATGGGAAACTTTTGTTAAAAGTAATCCCTGCACATTTCAAGAAGTTTAGGAAAGTTACAGGGGGCAGAGAGGGGCACTTGTATAATCAAAAGGAACAGGGACAGGGGCTTTCAAAATGAAAAGAGCTGAGAGGATCAAATTATAAATGACCTGAACAAGAGGCATATGGACATTTCACCCTATAAGTTAACCCATGTAGGCTTCATATGAAGCAAATAAAGTCCATATCACAAGATGTCGCAATCCTAATGAAACCCACGGTGTAACATGGACAAAATCAATGCAAGTAGGCATACGCATGGTTTTTCTTAGTAGAAACATCATATATGGAGTGCCCCATGACATATGCAGGTAAATATAGCTTCAAGTCACTTGCTCATTATTGTCATACAAAAATTGAAAAGAAAGCAGAGGAAAGAAATAGGACAGAGAAAGATTCAATTCAAACATACCTTCTTGTGTGTTTAGAGCAACAATAGAATCAGATACATTCCGGGTCACACTGTGGCATAGAATCAACAGAATCAGAACACCAGATGATGAAAGTTCAAACAACTGACAACTTTGACAGAACATATGGAAAGACCCACCTGCCACCACTCCAAGGATCAAGAAAGCCATTTGAGAAGATGATGTTGCTTCCGAATGTCTTCAAAGTGGTCATGATATCCTTCAAAATGTGTACAAAATTTATGTTGTAGGTCCATGCGAATGATCTATTGACTACATAAGCAATTGTGTGACAATCAAATGTCCATTGAAGTGCAACCTTAGAATTTATTTCTGTAACTTAAAGGCCCTGAACACTCCAATCACCATAAAACCCATGTCAAGCGATTGACTTGATCACGTCCATATTTACAAGGAAATAATCCCAGAAAACCAAAGCTGCTACAATTTTTTGTTATTAGATTACAACCAAGCGCACATCGCTCCCCACCTCTCCCCCCCCCCCCCCCCCGCATGCAAGAAAACACAAGTTTTCCCTTTTTCTCTTTGGATAATTGAGGCATCACATGATTGGATCCTAATGAATGATCACTCGTATTTTGATTTACCCAGGGAATCTATGCACTTGGTTGGTTAGTAGGATAATTTTTATAGTGTCTTTTTTTGACTTAGGCAGATTAAGATCTTCAGCAGCCTCTTACCTTGCTTCCTCCTAATTGTATGTGACTAAATTGGATCTCTCTTACTATCATCATAAGACAACTTCAGATTCAGCCTCATAAACCAAATAAAAGAGTACTGAACATAGAGAATGGGACAGAACAGACAATTAATGGGAATGTTATGCAGCATAAGACATGCTAAAGAGGACACGGAACTGGATGGGATAAGGCCCAAGAAGCTACACATGCAAGTTCGTCACGCTGCAATACTTTTAAGATTAAAAAATTATATATATCACAGTAGTGTCTTACTTTCCCACCAAATTCAGTTGTTATCCACCTTGGTCTTAGATCGACTTTGAAATTGGCCCAGCACTCTTCTTGGAAAGCGGAAAAATTAAAATCATATGTAGGAAACATGCTTGCATCTGGGCTGCTAGACATGGGCATAACCATCTCTGTGCATGCCTGTGCAAGACAATGAATCAAGCAAAATGCACTAACATCACTAGGTCATTCTTCTTTTCCAGAGGCAAAACCTCTCATATTTTTAGGGGAACCTTTAACAAAGAATAGGATTAACAGTTTGACCTGCCAGTTCCAGCCATCCATGCCATGAGGATCATCATCCAATTCAAAGCAATCGACTTCTCCGGTAAAATTGTAGTAGACACCAACACCTTCAAATACACGTTCCAGAATGCTAGTCCCATCTGGACAACCATCAATCTTTCTACAGACCTAGTAAGGAGAAAAACATGACGTGCATCCAAATATGCTCAGCAGATACGTTTGAAACATCGTCATGCATATGCTACATTACGGGATCGAGATGTCTGACTCACCCAACACTTAAAATTCCAGGATAACAGGACTCAGCTAAAAAGAATGCAGACAGGTACGACGTATCAATACCATAGCAAGAGTTTTAGATGTATATATATAATATCACAGAGCCTGTGAGCGAGTTCAGTAATTTTGGAACATCCTTTTTAACATAATGTGGGTGTAAAGTTTTGAAGTGGATGGTGTTGATTTCAGCCTGCTGCTTTTTTTCTTTTTTTTCTTTCTTTTCTAATTTAAGTGGGCTTTTAGTGTCAGTAAGCAAGCATTGGCTAAATCTGTTTCTGCATCTCCCAACTCGACCCGTGATATTTCAAGTCTTACCAGATATCTTTTGTGCATAATTTAATTTTGACGTACAATTTAACAGGCATGCTTTGAAAATTTTCTAAATATCGAAAAGCAAGATTAAAGAAGGGAATTCAGTAAAGCAAGCCTAAAGACAGGGGAATAAAAACAATATTAATTAGAGAATCATTTCCTTGAGATGTAATGACCACCAAATTCCCTCTGCTGCCACCGTGATGCATCTAAGACACAAATTCAGAAAAAAATAATAGATGATTTTAATTAGAATCCCCTAGAAAGTAGAAACAAACATGATGGCATCCAGTTACAGTACTATTTCAGATAAGAGAAAGAGCATTATATGAAAACTGCATTATCTGGGACCGAGGTTTCATTTGATGATCAATTTATATTAGAATCTTGACTAACCTCTCTTATCGGGTGTCCAGGTAGAGGCATAAGAAAGTCAGAAGGATATGGATAGTTGACCATTGCCAAATAGGAGTAAGCAGAATACAGCCAATTAGCCAGCTCATCTGTATTCTTTAACTCCCTACCAACAATCAGACTTCATTTAATTTAGGTAGCAAAAAGGAGGACACAATGACATTAAGCATTACAAGTTCATGTAAGCCCAATCAGGTTGGTAACAAATTGACTGAAGCATCATTTCTTTGTACACTTTACCGACATAACCGGAACATTCTTGTCAGTTGTGAAAGACCATTCTCCTTCTGGGCCTCGGAGATCAATGCAGTCCAGGACTCTTTAATAGTGTTAAAGCAGCTAGTACTTTCACGCTGCAGTTTTGAGTTGAAACATAAGATGACATGGATGCACGAAGTATATTCACTTCATACAAGTGAAGCATGGTTAAATTAACAACACACTTTAAAATCATTGGAGACAATGTCGTAGAACGTTTCTGGTGGCACAATATCTTCAAACTGAAGAATTGGAGCTGAAGAAGCAAGTGCGCCTATGGCAATATGCGGATACTTTAACCTCATCCATGCTGCTAACACTGTGAAAGAGTACCATGCAAAACGTTCAAAGAATCTCAAAGAGGAGCACGAAAAACAAAAGAAAAATACCTAAACATCAACACCTGGAATTTTCTGCCAATCCAAAAATCTTAAATTGTTCAAGAAGATGACAGATACATCAAAATTCTCAAGGGAAACTATTTTGACCAATCCATGCATAGTAAAACACACTAGACAGGAAAAGAAAAAAGAAAAAAGAGTTCAGAATGGAGTTTTAAAGGGCTTACTTACTTCCACCATATGAACCACCAAAAAGAACAACAGGGCAAGCCTCAGCAGACAAGTTTCGCTTCAAGTTTGTGATCAACACCGCGAAATCAGCCAGTGCCTGCTCAGTAGTAAGATAAGACAAGGTAGCGGCATTCTTGTACGCTTCCTCTCTACTCCCAAATGGCATTGACTCACCATAATACCGATGCTACGAATCAACCAAAATGAGGCCGACCATCAATCAAACTCCTATGCAGCCACCCAAAAGTACAGATTTTTATAGAGGTAGGGGTGCATTTGGGTTTTCGTAAAAGCTTTCCAGTTTTCAAATTTCACCAAGAATTTAAGGGAATTAGAGAAACTTTTATATACTTGGAAATTCCAGATTTCTTGAAATGTTCTTAGCATGATCTTTATCGTCCAACTGTCGAAATTCTCCACACTAAACAGATATGCGAATTAGACAAGAGCACTCACTTCAGGGAAAACCACCATCGCACCAAAGCTCGGGGCGATCTCCCACACGAACCCCGTGTTGGCGGCGAACCACTCGATGTCGCCCTCATTCCCGCAGTACAAGAAGATGGGTCCGAGCCGATCGGGCCCCGCCCAGTGCTCCGAGCTGATGAGGTACCGCTGGTTGAACCCGGGCAGCTCCGCGAAGCTGAAGTGGTCGAGGCGCTGCTCGAAGTACCGCGTCTCGTACTGGTACCGACGGAGCTGCTTGGATCGCTGGTGGGTGTGGCGGTGGCGGTGGTGGTGGGCATTGGAGGATGAGAATCTGCCGAGGAACTTCGGGGCGCGACGGGAGGAGAAGGATCCGAAGGGTTGGGAAGAAGAAGATGATGATTGCTGAGCGAGGATGAAGAGGAGGACGATGGAGAACGATAGCACAGCGATGGCGTGTTTCGCCATTTCCTTTCACCTGCTCGTTGGAGCTCTGTTCTCCATTGTTTGTGGATGTTTCTATATGTGGCGATTTGAGCCGGAAATGTTTTTTTTGGATTTGGATGGCTTTCCTAAATTAATTAGGAATTGGTTTTTTAATTGCGCAGGAGCCGCCCAAAATCTCACACTACATGCTCAGTGTGACGCATTTACATTAAATTTTTTTTAGTGACATCAAAAATTTTTAAATTGTATCTGTGTAACACATTTGTCATTACACTTTGTCAAAGTTTTATCAATGAGGACCGTTAAAATTCTACCTACACTAATAGTGGAAAAGTAAACATTGTTGACAACGGCGCTCACAATAAAAATAATTTATTTTGACTGAAAAAACAACTGACGAAAGGATAAATATATCATATATATATATATATATATATATATATATATATATATATAAGTTTGAAGTCTTTTATGTCAAAAGAATAAATTTAGGATAAATATGTCACAGTAAAAGTAAGCTTATCGTAAAGCTCGATGATAGCAGTCAACTCAACCCTATATGATCCTAAGCTGGTACGGTGACCAACTCTTAGTCAGGGAACAATTTTGCCCCTAATTTCCAAGTGTTGCAAAAAAAAAACCCAAACTTCCATCTTTGAGACAATTTTGGCACAATTAATTTCGTCATAAAATGCATACGTTGCTTATAAGATGGCAAATGGATGCTGACATAACAAACACCGAGTGCTATGTCAGCATACATGACATTGCGAAACAGTTAAAATGACATCGTCTCCTAGCCAAATTTTAGGACTTCAAATTGTACAGTTGGAGAGAGAGAGAGAGCTGCAAATTTTGTGTTACTCTGTAAACACCATTATAAAACGACGGAGCTGACATCATTATGATCGGTCTCGCCTTTTGTTTAGGACACCTTCACGAGCAAACTACTCCCCTCCATTCCTCTTTCCAAGCAATCAATTTGCCCCTTTTTTTCTTGGCTGGTCTCGCTATGAAAAGGGGAGACCATGCACATATTTACATGAATGTCAGTCCTGTCGCCGGTTTCAGGATTAGATGGTAGCTCCCCTCGCCTGATGATAGTCGCTCAACCACTTCTTAATCAGCTTGATCTCAGTCGCTCTCTGTTCTACGAGCCAGTCGGGATCCTGCGCCGTTGCGGCGCGCAAATCTATATGATGAGCACCTGAAAAGAAAATGCAAGGAACGAATTAATCTCGGCCTCGGCATGGTCTGTGGCTGCTTCATCAGTGAGGGAGATGCCTGATGAAAGAACCTCCAATGGCCTTCCTATTTACACTGGTAACATGAACAATATGATCATGATATGCAAAACTGAAGGTGGCTCCTAGAAGGGACTAGGAAGGAGTGTACATATTTAGCAGTAAGAAAGAGATGCAAAATGCAAAATGCAAAATGAAGTATTTTAGCAATATGGGTTCGGTCGATTATAGGCCGAGTCAAGAATGAGTCATTAGGTATATTTGTGTGACATCCCGAATTTCGGCCCGTTTTTGGGATTTATAAAACGCGTAATTTGTCAGTGTGCTTATAGTAAAATCTCGCCCGGGAACTGATCACTCCCGGTTATCATTTTAAATTGGAGATTTCGCTAGAATCGCACTCGATCAAATTTGGCCGTTATTTAGACCCCGAACTTGGCAGTCGATTTTCGGGAGTTTCAGGACGAAATAAATTGGACGGTGTCAATATTATCGTAGCCAGCGTTGAGATTTTCAGGAATGATGGAAAAAGGAGAGTTTTTGACCAGGTGCGAATTTGGACTAGTAGACCTCCCTCGTTATAACTTGGTCTAATTAATTTGGCCTTTGTCCCTTTTTATATGCGAGGCTTATTTTGGAGTGGTAGATCGCTTTCGATTTTGAATTTGGGCCATTGGATCGCAATTAATATTTGAATGTTTATATTTTCTTTTATTTCTCTCTCTCTCCCCCCCCCTCTCTCTCTCTCACTCTCTCCGGTCACTTTCTCCGCCCCCCTTTCGCACGTGTGCCCTTCTGTCAGACCTATCCACTCTTCTCTCTCTCTTTCTTTTCTTCTTTTTCTTTTCTTTTCTTCCTCTCTTCTTCTTCTCCTTCGCTGGCTTTCCCCCGACGCCAGTATTTCTGGCTTCTACTCCTGCTTGCTGCTTGCTGCTCGCTCGATCGCACCTTGCCAGCGACCAGCCCAGCCACCGCCGCCTACCGCCTCGCGCCGCCGTCGCCCGACCGAGCCGCGCCGCGCCGCCGCTCGTCGCCCGCGACCGCTGCTCGCCGGCCTTGTCGCGCTGCTCGCGAGCAGCAGCTCACTGGTGCGTCCGCCGCAGTCCGGCGTTGCCCAGTCGTTCGCCGACCTGCCCTCCGTCGCCCGGCCGCCCGCGACGTCGCCGTGCTGCCTCCGGCCGCCGCGCGACCTCCTCTCCCCCTGTTTCTCTTTTCCCCGGCGTCTTCCCCTGTTTCGGGCTCCGAGCTTCGTCGCCGCCGCGTGCCGCAGTTCTGGCCGCCGCCGCCTCACCTCCGCCACCCAGCCTCCCTCCCAGCCACCGATCGCCACCCCACCGCCTGGCCGGCCACCCGACACCACCCCCTCCCCTGTTCCGGCCAACCCAGCGCCTCCCCTCCCCTTCCCCTGTTCTGCCTCACCGCCCCTGTTTCCGTCGCCACCGTGGGCCGCCGCTCGACGCCGGAGCTGCTGTCGTCCCGGCGAGGTCCCGGTCCTCCCTTGCTGCCGTCGAGCTGCTGTTGCCTCAGCCGGAGCTCCTTGTCGCCCGGCTGTGGCCGAGAGCCTCGCCGATCGCCACCGTCGCCGCTGTCCCGGCGATTTTCCTCGCTGCCCAGCTTTGTTCTCTCGCTCAAGTCGGGGTAAGCGACTCCCTAAACCTCTCTTAGGACATTGGGTATTCTGTGTAGTCTGGTTAAGGGCTGTTTAGGGGAGTTTAATGGCTGATTGGGGACTATTTGAGTCGGATCTAGGGGCTGGTTTAGTGGCTGCCTTTGTCTGGTTTGTAGGTTTGAGTGTCGGCCTTTATATGTGGAAATGGCGGACTGAATGGCGATGATTTGTGTGCTGCCATGGGGGCTGCTCCATAGCTGAAATGATGTTCCTCTAGTGGCGAGTTTTTGAGCCGAGGGATGTGTGAATCAAGAAGAAAATGGGGACTGATTTATGGTGATTCATGATGGATTATGGCGGGTCTCGATGGCTGGTTTGATGGAGTGACATCGATCGGGTTATCGAGTGAAATGTGTGTTAAATCGTGTTGAAATGGGAGTTATGTTTAGATTGAGCGTTGCTAGATGTGTGGGCTGATTTGGTGCCCGAATCACATATGTCGATGGTTATTTTGATGGCTGGATTTTAGCGGGATGAAGAAGTGACGTTGGTTGGTTATTGAATGAAATGCGGATTAATATGTGTCGGAATGGTGAGTCGTGCCGCGGTGAATTAATGCCGGGTTAGTAGGTTGAATTGACACACGATTAGTGTATAATATTCGGTGTTTCTATGGCTAGTTATTGTTGGCTTGAGATGACCGGTTGTAAGTGCGCCTTTGTCTTTGGTTGTTAGAATCTCGGTTGTTTGATTTGCTAGGTGTGGCTGATTTTGTGGCGGGTTATGGCTGATTTTATGGCTTGTTTGATGGTGGAATCTATGTCAAGAGCATTGGTTGTTTGTGTGGGATTCAATGCTTGATTGACTGCCATTTGCGTTGGTCTCTTGTGGTAGGTTGACACACTTTATGTGCACTTGAATTGCAGTGATAGATGTGGTGCTTGTGTTAGCTTGACATGTGATCGATACTTGGTTCTAGTGAATTGTATGGCGTGTGTGGTTGCTTGAACAAGCCCGGATTGATCGGAGGGCTGCCAACCTGTAGGGTGTTGACCCGGGTTGTGAGAAAGGACCTGTAGGGTGTTGACCCAGGTCGAGAGAAAAGTCTTGGAGCGTGATGACGCGGGACAAAGCCCGGATTGAT
The DNA here is from genome assembly GCA_031216405.1 of Syzygium malaccense. Taxonomy (NCBI): domain Eukaryota; kingdom Viridiplantae; phylum Streptophyta; class Magnoliopsida; order Myrtales; family Myrtaceae; genus Syzygium; species Syzygium malaccense. Next base: position 10,663,313 of record CM062260.1, on the reverse strand, counting down.
CGGAGGGCTGCCAGCCTAGAGCGTGTTGACGCAGGTGGCGAAAAGGGACCTGTGGGGTGTTGAGCCGGGTCATGAGAAAGTTGAATGTATGCGCATGTATATTGTACTTAATTGAGTTAGTGAATGTACATGTTATTGACGCTCGAGCAATTGAGGTAAGTATGTGAAATTTGTTATGTGAATAGCTAGATTGCATTTTTAGACTTGTCTGGGTACGCATTGGCCTATGTGGGGTTTAGGTTGTCTGCTTATTGAGAAGTGTTCTCATGGTTGTTTAACCAAACCATTTCAGGTCCGCGACCGTAGTTGATTGGAGACCCAAGGATAATCTCAGAGATCGAAGACGGGTCAAGGACCCTGTATTTTTTTGAGTGACCCATTTTGTAGGGTAGATAAGTTGGCGAACCACGGTCTCTTTTGTTGAATGTGGTTCTGTCGTTTTTGGCCCAGTTGGCAGTTGACTTTTGTGAATATTGTATATATCTACCAAGTGCTTGGATTGCAAGTATTGAAGTGTACTTTTGCTACCCCTTTGTTCTTAGTAATTGTCTGGGTTGTTTCATTTTGTTTCCGCATGTGCTAAATCTCTGATGTTTGAGTTGGGTCGGCGACATTGCCTGGGACGTTGCATTCAATGATCGACCAGCAAGGGATGTCGCGAGTCCGTGAGAGTTCGGGGCGTGACAGTTTGGATCGGACCATTTTTGACCTGACTTACCCTTTTGACAAGTCTTGTAATCCACATAAAAAAAATGAGTCGAGTGAAAGTGTCACGCGGCATGAAGTAATAACTCAAGAACTTGCCGGGTGACTTCTTCTAGAACAAATTAACAACACTGGTAAGTTGCATCATATAAAACTGCTCACGATGTTAGGATATAATGAACTTAATATTACGAAGCTAGCATTGGAAATCGCACATCTTCTCCGCTGATGGATCAAAAGGATCTAGCTGAACCAAAAATGATCACATCACATGCTAGCATCTTGCTAAGTTTGAACTTATGTGATAAGATTCGAAAGACTTGGACAAGAACAAGGACAAATTGTGCTTGCATTTTTCGAAGCAAAAAAAATGTCTTACTAAAAACAAAAGCAATCACGTGATATGTTTGCATCTTGCTAAGTATGAACTCAAAAGACATATCATATGACTTGGATAAGAACAACTATGACATCATGTACTTGCATTTTGAAGCAACGAGTGGGAATGATATCGAATTACATGAAAGAACTCCATAGAAATCTAAGGCATTTTGAAATATGATGTCATGGAAGTGAACAGAGTAAGTTCATTTGATAAAGGAAAAGTGAATGTTTCTTGATGCCTCAACTGAGTGGACTTACCTGAGCTGATTTATTTATTGCAGCCCATCAAAAACAGAGACTGCCTTTTAAAAAATCTTAGAAATAGAGATATGGTCTTTATTCAGAACAATGTTTTCACTGACGAATAGAGGACCAACACTACTAATCCTATCATTCGGATCATCATTCAAGATTTTAGTTTCTGTCATCAGTGTAGCTGCCTTGTGATTTATATCTTCGCACTGATCATCTATATTTGAAGAGCCATCCAAGAAGATAACCCAGTACACAATGCAGAAGACCGAACACTGTTCAGCCTAAGAATACTTATGAAGGTTTACGTCACATGGTAGTTTAAAAAAGTATTAACTGTAATCTGCCCTTTATAAGGTTCGGGACAAACATCTGGACGTTTGTAACATGATCCCTAAATTTCTCTTTTTCGTAAATATATCTCTTGCACTACCTAACAATGTGCAGCACGCCATCCATCCATAGTTGTTAGGTGTCTGTTCATCAACTTTTACATTTAGCTACTGTACTTTCTGTAAAATGGAAGATTATTTGCTGTACTATGGAGAGTGGTAAGCTGACTCTTTGAAGGATAAATTTATTGTGGCCATGGCCTCTGTGTCCTAACTATAATGTACGTGACAGTATTTCAATTTGTTAATTGAGTCACTCGACTTTTATATCACTTTCAACCGGGTCAGTTCTAGGAAGTGACTTGGCGTGTAATGTGTTTTTTCCCACGTGGTCTTCACTTTGCTGAAAATGAGGCACGCCCGCCAGTTGATAGAAAGAACTGTAAGCTCCAATACCAATTCAAAGGTTGACATGCCTCACATAAGCACGCAGCCAGTCAAAAAAGTGAAAATATATCACCTCAAATGCCTCATTCTTTCAGGTGGAATGCTGTCAAGGAAAACACTAACGAGTGCCCGTAGGGCACTGCTAAGGGTTTTCTGTTTTTTTTTTTTTTTGGTCAGAGCTAAGGGTTTTCTGTTGTGGTTTGGTAATATAAAAGTTCCGATTTAAAGCATATCACTCTCTTGAAGTACCTTCTTTGTTCAGTTTTCAAAGTGTTTTAATGTGTTTTTACTATTTTAAGTGGTCTTAACTGGTGCTTAGGCACCTATTAACGAGACATGGTGTTTTTCACAGGGACAAAGACAACACAAAGGAGGCATAGGCAGAGTGTTTCACAAGAGAAACATCATATATGCAGTTGCCCATGACATATGCAGCAAACATACCTTCAAATCACTAGCTCATTCTATGTCCTAGAAAGATTAGATAAAAAAGGAGGGAAGAAATAGGACGAAGTAAGATTTCAATTCAAACATACCTTCTTGTGTGTTTAGAGCAACAATAGAATCAGATACATTCTGGGTCACACTGTGGCATAGAATCAACAGAATCAAAATACCAGATATTAAATTTCAATCAACTGACAGCTCTAACGGAAGATATTGAAAGACCAACCTGCTGCCACTCCAAGGATCAAGCATGCCGTTTGAGAAGATGATGTTGCTTCCAAACGTTTTCAAAGTGGTCATGATGTCCTTCAAAATGTGTCCAAAATTCATGTTGTAAGTCGGTGCAAACAATCTATTTACCACATAAGCAATTGTGCGACAAGCTAATGTAAATATCATTGAAGTGCAACCCTTAAATTTTATTCTGCAACTTAGAGGCCCCGAACACTCCAATCACCATAGAACCCATGTTAAGTGATTGACTTGATCACATACATAATCACAAGGAAATAAACCCAGAAAACCAAAGCTGCACCCATTATTGCTACGATATTACTATAGATTACTGATAATGGGTTGAGCGTTAACTTGAAAACTCCACATCATAGGTAATCAAGCAAATCAGAGATCTGGCCAAGGTGCAAACTAAGCCACTTCACCCCTCCCCCCCAAAGGAAAGAAAACAGCACACCCCAAAGGAAACACCAGTTTTCCCTCTCTTTCGATAAAACTGAGGCATCGGAAGTTTGGATCGTAATGAGGCTCACTGCAAAAAAACACCTCCGCAGCTACCTCTCAAAGAAATGATCGCTCGTATTTTGATTTATCGAGGAAATCTATGCACTTGGATAATGAGAAGGACAATTCTTATCATGTCTTTTTTTTGGCATAGGCAGATTGAAATCTTCAGCAGCCTCTTTCATTCCTTGCTCCAAATTGTGTGGGACTAAATTGGACTTCTCCCACTATCGTCATCAGACAACTTCAGTTTCAGCCTTATAACCCAAATAAAGGAGTACCAAACAGAGCAAATGGGACACGAATAGACAATCAAAGGTAATGCCATGCTGCATAAGAAATGCTAAAGTGGTCACAGAACTGGATGGAATATGGCCCAAGAAGCTACACATGCAAGGTCGTCATGCTGCAAAACTTTAAGATAAAAACAACAAACAAATAAATATCGCGCTGGTTTCTTACCTTCCCACCAAATTCAGTTGTTATCCACCTTGGTCTCGGATTGACTTTGAATTGGGTCCGGCAATCCTCTTTGTAATAAGAAAGATCAAAATCGTATTCAGGAAACATGCTCGTATCTGGGTTACTAGTCATTGGCATTACCATCTCCGTGCATGCCTGTACACCACAATGAAACAAGCGAAATGAACTGACATCACTAGGTCATTGTTCTTTTCCCAACGTAGCACCTTTCATGCTTTAATATTAGGGGAACAAACAACAGAGAATAGAATCTCAACAGTTTTACACCTGCCAGTCCCACCCACTCATGCCATGAGGATCATCATACAAATCAAAGCAATCAACTTCTCCGGTGTGATTGTAGTAGACACTAACACCTTCAAAGACACGTTCCAGAATGCTAGTCCCATCTGGACAACCATCAATCTTTCTGCAGACCTAGTAAGGAGCAAAAAACATTGTGCGTCCAAATATGCTCAGCAGATATGTTTAATATATCGTAATGCATATGCTATATTATGTGGACACTACGTGTCAAGATGTCTGACTTGCCCAACTCTTAACATCACAGGATAACAGGATTCAGCTGAAAAGAATCCAGAAAACTGGTACAGGTAGGAAGACGTATCTATACCAAAGAAAGAGTTGTAGATGTATATATATAATATCACAAAGCCTGAGAGCGAATTCAGCAAATTTGGAACATCCTTTTTTAACATAATGTAGGCTTAAAGTTTCAAGTGGATGGTGTTGATTTCGACCTGTTTCTTCCTTTTTCTTTTTCTTATTTTGAATTGTACGCGGGCTCCTAGTGTCTGTAAGCAAACCTTGGTTAAATCTGTTTCTGCATCTCCCAACTTGACTCATATTATTTCAAGTTTTACCAGATATTTTTTGTGCATAATATACTTTCGACATACAATATGTAACACGTGCTTTTAAAATTTACTAAATGTCGAAAAGAAAGCTTAAAGACAGGGAATTCAATTAGGCAAGCTTAACGACAGGGCATTTAAAAACAACATTAGTTAGAGAATAATTTCCTTAAGATGTAATAACCACCAAATTTCCTCCGCTATCACCATGATGCACATTAAGACATAAATTTCAGGAAATAATAGAAGATGATTTTTGTTAAAATTCCATAGAAAATCTAAATAAAAATGAAGGCATCTTGTTACAATACTATTTCAGATAAAGAGAAATAGCATTACACGGCACCAAGGTTCCATTTAATGATCAAGTTATAGTAGAATCTTGACTGACCTCTCTTATCGGGTATCCAGGTAGAGGCATAAGAAAGTCGGATGGATATGGATAGTCAACCATTGCCAAATAGGAGTAAGCAGAATCCAGCCAACCAGCTAGGTCATCTGTATTCTTTAACTCCCTACCAACAATCAGAGTTCAATTCATTTAGGTTTCTCAAAGGACGACACAATGACATTAAGCATTAGAAGTTCCTCTAAACTCAATCAGGTTGGTAACAAATTGACTAAAGTATCACCGTCCTTGTTCATCCCCGCATAACCGGAACATTCTTGTCAGTCGCCTAAGACCATTCTTCTTCTGGCCTTCAGCTGTCAATGCATCCCAGGATGCTTTAATAGTGTTAAAGCAGCTAGTACTTTCGCGCTGCAGTTTTCAGTGGAAAAATGAGATGACATAGATGCACACGAGTACATTCACTTCAGACAAGTGAAGCAAGGTCGAATTTAAGGACACACCTTAAAATCATTGGAGACAATGTTGTAGAACGATTCTGGTTTCACGATATCTGGAAAATGAAGTATCGGAGCTGAAGAAGCAAGTGCGCCTATGGCAATATGTGGATACTTTAACCTCATCCATGCTGCTAACACTGTTAAAGATTACCGTGCAAAATATATAATGAATCATAAAGGGGAACAAGAAATCAAAAAAAAGAAAAAATGACCTATACATCAACAACTGCAATTTTCTACCCGGGCCTAAAATCTTAAATGTGCAAGAAGATGAACGATACATCAAAAATCTCTGGGGAACCTGTTGCTTAGCGAAACACGCTAGACTGAAAACGAAAAACCAGAGTTCAAAAGGGAGCTTAAATGGCTTACTTACTTCCACCATATGAACCACCAAAAAGAACAACAGGGCAGGCCTCGGCAGACAAGTTTCGCTTCAAGTGTGTGATCAACTCCGCGTAATCAGCCAGCGCCTGCTCCGTAGTAAGATAAGACAAGGTAGTGGCATCCTTGTACGCTTTCTCTTTACTCCCAAATGGCATTGACTTACCATAATACCGATGCTACGAATCATCAATCAAACAAAATGAGGGAACTATCAATCAAACTCCTATAACACCAGCCAATTATACGCATGTTTATGTAGGTAGGGGTGCATTTGGGTTTTCGTAAAGCTTTCAAATTTTCAAACTTAACCATGAATGCAAGGAAGATGGAGAAATTATTCTATACCCAGAGCTTTTAGATTTCTTGAAATGTCCTTAGCATGATCTTTATCGTCTAAACTTTCGAAAATATTCCACACTAAACAGATACAAGAATTCCATAAGAGCACTTACTTCAGGGAAAACCACCATTGCACCAAAGCTCGGGGCTATCTCCCACATGAAGCCTGTGTTCACAGCGAACCACTCGATGTCGCCTTCATTTCCGCAGTACATGAAGATGGGTCCAAGCCGACCGGGCCCGGACCAGTGCTCCGAGCTGATGAGGTACCGCTGGTTAAACTTTGGGAGCTTCGAGAAGCTGAAGTGGTCAAGGTGCTGCTCGAAGTACCGCGTCTCGTATCCGTACCGGGGAACCTGCTTCGATAGCTGGCTGTCGTATAAGTGGCGGAGTTTGGACGTTGAGGATCTTCCGGGGAACCTCGGCGCACGGCGGGAGGAGATGGGTTTGAAAGGCTGGGAACATGATGATTGCTGAGCGAGGGTGAAGAGGGCGATGGAGAATGATAACACAGCAATGGCTCGTTTCGCCATCTTCTGCACTATCTCAAATAGTTTGCCCGATACCCATGCAAACCATTCCTCGATGGTCGTTGATATATATTTGGAAACTCTGTGTCCCTCCCTTGATTTCGCATAATTTTCAGGAATGGCCATCATCTTTTTTTGATTGTCCATATCTTTCGGGACAGTGCATTATCTTCGTTTGACTATACATACAATCGATTTATTCTAATGGATTATACTTAGTATTGCAATTTTTTGTTACTTTAGTCATTTCGTAAAACTTATAAGCTCTTGTACTCTTCATTATTAAATATACAAAATTTACACAATTCTCTTTTTCGCTTTATTATTATCGATATCACTAAAAACCCTTTTTTTTTACATTGCAATGGTCAGAGTATGAATAAATCAATTAATTACAAAAGATCCTATTATTAGACATTATTATTATAGTTTTCCACTTGTTTAGCTTCCTTAGAGATTTCAAATAACCTCATGATCAAAATGTTTATCTCTTTGTAACGAGTAGCATCAATTAAATTTAGTTTCTCTTCTTACTTAAATCAATGATCCACACCAACTCTTCACCATAATAATTAATTTTATTTTTTCCCAGAAAAGCTAATTATTGCTAAACAAGCCACCTTACTAATGGGATGTAAAATTTATTAGTCTTGAGTTTTCTTATATCCATGTAACCGAGGGTATGTTTAAGCGATTTTCATCTCCAATCTTTATTTTATGCAAATTCACTTACAAAAGAAATGAATACTCATATTCTTAAAAATCATTCATAAAACAAATTTTTTTGGGAAGATGTCGCATGTAATTTTTGAGGCGCACTTTTCTTACTCATTCTTTGGCTTAGACGCTCCCTATTTTGATCATATTATCATTTGTGTTGCGTAGTTTTTAGCATTATTCTCTTCTTTTTATTTGGTCAGTGTGCTATCCCTCCATTTTTCTTTTCTTTTCTTTTCTTGCGGGTCACTTTCCGTTTTCTTCTTAACTTTGGCAATACCTATCTTTAACATTGTTGTCAATATTTAAATTAAAAAAGTTATAGAATTTTTTTTTCAATTCTAAACAAATTAAAAGTTAAAAAGCTTAAATTAATGACCCAAAAGGACTGTTCAAATGAAATTCTACGAAACAGTCTTTCTCTCAAAGTTGCTTCTCAAAGCATAATTTACTAAGCAGTCTTTGCATTTCTTCATAGCTTCAAGGGCTTGCTTGGTTCAACCATATGAACCACCAAAAAGAACAGCAAACCAATCTCTCTTCAAGTTTGTGATCGACACCGCGAAATCAGCTCTCTCAACTCCCAAATGGCATTGACTCACCACGATACCAATGCCACGAATCAATCAATCGACCAAAAATGGGGGCAACTCAAAACTCCCAACCTATAAAACCAGCAAAAACTACCCTGTTTATAGAGGTTGAGGCTGCATTTGGATTATCATAAAAGTTTTCAAATTTTTAAATTGCGCCAAGAAATTAGAAATACCAAGAACATGATGATTGCAGAGTGAGGGTGACGAGGTTGATAGAGAATAACGCCACAGCGATGGTGTACTTCGCCATGTTCTTCAACTGTTCGTTGTGTTCATAGAACTTTCTTCCATTTCGACGGGGAATCTTGGCAATGCTTTGGCTTTTTTCGAGGGGATCGGAAAGGAAAATTCATAGTTAGCTCAAAAGTTAGTACAAAAGACTTGAATCCAAACAAAATGTTTTGATTGAAACTAAAAGTGTCTAATAATCAATTTTAAGGCACTGCTAAGCTACTTTGTCACAATTTTTCGTTTGGTGTATTGGAATTTTCAGTTATAATTACAATACCAACTTAGTAATTTTCAAAATTTCTCTAATACTATAAAATTTCAAATATTTAAATGCATGAGAAACAGAACATCTAAATCTCGTCGCTGTCCATCGTCGTTCATCATCGTATGCCATCATTTGCCATTGAAGTTGGCAGCAGAACATGCATAAGCAAGCTGTGGTCCCGTGGCGAGGAGCAGTCCAAAAATGACAACAAATTTCAGGAGGTAAAAGTATCGCATCATACTATGCTTCGATGGTCAAGTGAATTCTCAAGAAATGCGATTGTTTAGGAATTTACTAAAATTCATTGACGCTTTTGGTATTTTTTATGAGTTTAGCATAATTAGTTGATAGGTCTTATTATTATTTTTTTTGATAACCCAGGGAACCCCCGCACGGCCGACAGCCGGGAGGTAAACCCTGGGGGCGACACGTGCTAGCTATTGTTCAGTCTTATTTTAACTTTCAAATTTTTGTCCTGTCTCTTGCGATACGTGAAAATCGAAATTCACATTTGAAACTATATGTCCTTACCCCTAACTTTTCTAAGAAGATAGAGATTCGAATTTCTTAGCCCCTTCTCGAATAAGAAGAGTAGCCACTAAGGTAAATCATTCTCAAATAGAAATAGTCATCAGGATAAATCCCAGTGTTCGTGAACTTTGCTTCGGAGCGTAAAAGCGTTCGTCCTTGCTTCTTTCCCGAAATTGATTTTTCCCATGGTCTCTTTTGCTCCTTATCTTTTATCGTTTTGTCTGCATGAATTGATTAGTGGGGTCATTATGCTTCACATTAACTGCTCGGAGACCCAAGTCTGTCTCACTTCTTCTCTGTTCCATGTTTACATTTTCCCGTAACTATGTAGCGTATGCAGGCTGCCCACTCAGGCGCAGATCCGACAGGTTTGGACGAAATGACAACTGTCATCATCCTGTTGTACTGTCCCATTGCTTCGATACGGCCATCGACGTAAGGAGAGGTATGCAAAATGAACTAATCAAATCGTTAACTATCCGCATCGGATCGAATCGATTCATTCGATCTGATTTTTAAGAGTGTTGATTTGATTCTCGATTTTTAAAAGTGGAACGATTTCTGAATGCTCAAGTTCTCAATTCCAAAGGAAATCGGATTGGGCCAACTACATATTTTTTTTTATTTTTTCAAAAAAATTAACAAAATGTGAACTAAACCCTAAGTGAAGCACATCTTTTATTCGTCTTTTCAATGAGGATCATTGCATACTTATCATTTCATTCAACATGAAAAGATGATGTCAAGTAGTGAGAAAAAAAAAGTGATCAGTTCCATTGGTCCGGTCCGGTCCGGTCCTTGGTTCCCAGTTCCATCTAAAACTAGACCGGACTAGGAGCCGATTACCTCTAGACATCATAGTGTTGTACCTCTGCACATGCTTCAGCAGAGGAATTTGCACCAAGCAGTTGTTTACGAGAAGTGCTCATGTTAATTTGTAACATATCCATTTACTCGCTCATAATTAAAAATCTAGCATGTCTTTATTTCATAGCATATTATATATTAATATAGTTAATTTACAACGTTTATTGTACAAAATATGGTTTAAAATCACGATACCATAGTTTGAAAAGTCAGCAATATGATTCTCCATGAACAAAAGAATACGTTCAAATATAAATAGAAAGTTGAAAAGACGGGTGCTACAGGCTCGATTGGCATTAGCTTTCTTTGTTAAATGTGCATCTATTACTGTACTCATTCGCAGTAATCAATATGCACACCGTGAATATAAACAACCCTTCCTCTTCCCCATGCTGCTTCGGAAAATATTTCTCTCTTTCGTATATATATACATACATATATATTATTGAAAATATATCTTGAGTTTGAGCCTATTGAACGAAACCCGACCCAAAATTTATTAAAGGAAAGTCCAAAATTGATTATACGTGGACCTCTGCTATGGAAATATAGATTTCCTGTTCAGCATCGGAGAAAGAAGAAAAAAAGGAAAAGCTTTCCTATTTTGTCTTGATAATATATTTGTGTGGAAGAGATTGTCGGTCAAGCAAATACGAAAGGAAAGCAAATCGTCCAAGGAAAGAAATTAAAAAAAAAGGAAAGGAGAAAGTCCAACGTGGACTTAGGTTTGACCGAGCTGCACTATTTCCTTCATAAATTGAGTTAGGCTGGGCATCCTTTTCTTGGGTATATATATATATATATGTTCTTTGTTGGTGGGACTCTCTAGCGCGAAAAGACTTGAAGCGCCGAAATGGAGTGCTCGGCAGAGAGTTTCACGGGTCTTTCTTCGGCAAATTACATTCAAAAGTTCAAGTGTTAGTAGCGATTAAATCTTATGATAAGATTTGTGTATAATTCCTTTTGCGACATTGAGAGATTATTTCACGAGAAATTGTGGGGCTAAACACTGCGTGAGTTATTAGGTGTAATTGGGGTTTGGAAAACACTGAGAGTGTTTGAGTGACTCGAGTATGGCTGTAATCTCCGTTGTATCACTTGATATATAGTAGAATTCCGTGTTGTTCTCCCCGTGAACGTAGATCACTACGATCGAACCACGTAAATCTAGTGTCCAATTTATTTTCTTATTCTGTCAATTTTATTGTTCGATCGCTTGACTTCCGCAATAATTGGTATCAGAGCTAGACTTGCTTAAGTTGAAGCGAATCGATGGCTACAGAAGAAGGAAAAGTGAGAATCGACAGATTTAATGGGAAGGATTTTGGTTTCTGGAAGATGCAAATTGAGGAACATCTATATTAGATGAAACTGCACTTGCCCTTGTATTCGGCTGATGTTGGCTCATAACGCCACGTTTAACATCGTGAAAGAGACAATCACTACGGGTTTGATGAAAGCCCTATCGGATATGTACGAAAAGCCCTCTGTGATCAACAAGGTCTATATGATGCGACATCTGTTTAATTTGAAGAAGAGCGAAGGTGCGTCAGTTGCAGATCATATCGATGAATTCAATATGATCGTTAGTCAATTGAGTTCAGTTGATATTGACTTTGAAGTTGAGGTGTGTGCTTTGATTCTATTATCCTCATTGCCTGATAGTTGGAATACTACTGTTACTACTGTTAGTAATTTTTCTGGGTCAACAAGTTTGACGTTTGATGGTGTTCGAGATTTAATTCTGAGTGAGGATAATCGTAGAAGAGAATCTGGCGAACATGTATATGCTGTTTTAGTAGGTGAAAATAGAAGAAGAACCGGTACACATGTTAGCATAAGTAGTATGAACTCGAATAGACGAAATCAGTCTAGGACTGGTGGTATTGTCTGTTGGAGTTGTGGCAAGAGGAGGCATATTAGAAGGGATTGCCTTAAACTGAAAAACGATAAGGGTAAGGGAATTAGAGCTAATCCTGCGGATGATGTTGTTGCTACAGTAGATAGTAATTCAGATAATGCTGATTATGTCTTGTCTGTAATTGATAATTCGTCGTTTGACGGATGGATTATGGATTTTGGTTGTTCTTTTCATGCTATACCAAATAGGAACTGGTTTATAACTTATCAGTGCACAGATAGTAGTAAAGTACAGTTGGGGAACAATGCTGAATGCGATATTATAGGTGTTGGTGATGTTAGAATCAAAATGCATAATGGTATCGTGAGGACATTAATTGGAGTGAGGCATGTTCCAGAGTTGAAGAAAAATCTGATTTCCTTAAGTGCCCTAGATATAGCTAGGTGTCGGTATTATTCAGAATGTGGAGTTCTAAAAGTTGTTTGAGGTGCCTTGGTGATAATGAAAGGAATCAAGCATAGTGGCTTGTATGAGCTTCAAGGCGAGACAGTGACGGAATTCGCTATGGAGACGTCGGATGCATCGGTTCGAGAGTCTGAATTGTGGCATATGCATTTGGGGCACATTAGCGAGAGAAGCCTAAAGGTTCTAAGTGAAAGAAATTTGCTTTGTGGTTATGTGGCTAACGAACTGAATATTCACAGGTTGTCGCGATTTTCTTTGAGGAAGAGTGCCAGATTTATGCTAACGGTTGTTGATGACTACTCGAAAAAGACTTGGGTATTTGTGATTAGGCACAAGTTTGATGCTGTTATCAGGATCAGGTAGTTAAAAGCTTTGATCGAAAAGGAAACTGGTAAATCGATCAAGCAGGTGCAGACTGACAATAGTATGGAGTTTTTCTCGAAACTGTGTAAACGAATTTTGCATGAAAGAAGGCATAGCGAAACACCGCACTAGTGCCAATAAACCACAACATGTTGCGGAGATGATGAGCATAACATTACTAGAGACGGCTCACAAAATGCTCTCTAGTGCTGGTATGGCTAGGAGATTCCTGGCGGATGCGCTTGGTATGGCGAGCTACTTGAAAAATAGATCCCCATCGACTACGATTGAATGTCGGACTCCCGAAGAAGTGTGGTTAGGTAACGTTGCCGATTATTCTGTTATTGGAATATTTGGTTGCCCATGTTATGTTCGAGTTAGTGATGGTAAACTCGATGGAATGGCAATGAAGTGCATGTTCCTAGGTTATGCACAAGGTGAGCAGGGCTATAAGTTGTGCTGCCCGAAATTAAATTCACCTATTATCAGCAAAGAAGTTACATTTAACGAGTCTCCAGTACTTCTAACTAGGAGTGTTAATAGCAGTGTTTATACGGATCTGGACGGTGTTCAGCTTGAGGTGGAGTTGCAACTAGAAACTCTTGAGATAGCGGGTACTAACAAAGTAATCAACACAGATAGTGCTTACAGCGAGGTGGAGCCTATTGAGCCAACAGTTGCTATAACTGCTGATATTGACAAGGTGTGTATTCTATCTCCTGACAGATATAGATATAATGATGGTTTTGCTTTATCTGCGATTGAGGAGGTTGTGTCGGAAAATTCTTGTGGAGCAATTAAAGGTGCATATAGAGTTGATATTCTGATGAGGTCCATGGCTATGACGAAGTTCAAGCGAGGCTTGGACTTGAAAGATATCTGTGGCGATTGAGCCCATCGGGGGCTATGGGAGAGTAGTAGTGAAATTCGGATTCTATCAAAGTGATTGTGACTTGGCTCAAACGTCGAGTCAATGTGGAGATTGTTAAAAATATATCTTGAGTTTGAACCTATTGAACAAAACCCGACCCAAAATTTATTAAAGGAAAGTCCAAAATTGATTATATGTGGACCTTTGTTATGGAAATATAGATTTCCTGTTCAACATCGGAGAAAGAAGAAAAAAAGGAAAAGCTTTCCTATTTTGTCTTGATAATATATTTATGTGGAAGAGATTGTCGGTCAAGCAAATACGAAAGGAAAGCAAATCGTCCAAGGAAAGAAATAAAAAAAAAGGAAAGGAGAAAGTCCAATGTGGACTTGGATTTGACCGAGCTGCACTATTTCCTTCATAAATTGAGTTAGCCTGGGCATCCTTTTCTTGGGTGTGGGTGTGTGTGTGTATATATATATGTTCTTTGTTGGTGGGACTCTCTAGCGCGAAAAGACTTGAAGCGTCGAAATAGAGTGTTTGGCAGAGAGTTTCACGGATCTTTCTTCGGCAAATTACATTTAAGAGCTCAAGTGTTAGTAGCGATTAAATCTTATGATAAGATTTGTGTATAATTCCTTTTGCGAGATTGAGAGATTATTTCGTGAAAAATTGTGGCGCTAAATACTGCGTGAGTTATTAGGTGTAATTGGGGTTTGGGAAACACTGAAAGTGTTTAAGTGACTCGAGTGTGGTTGTAATTTCCGTTGTGTCGCTTGATCTATAGTGAAATTCTGTGCTGCTCTACCCATGGATATAGGTCACTACGATCGAACCATATAAATCTGATGTTCGATTTATTTTCTTATTCTGCCAATTTTATTGTTTATATATATGGAGTGAAGAAGCAACAATGCACCAAGCCTTCGGCTTTCTCTCGCTTTCTTCTCATCTCTCAGTTGCCTGAATGGCAAACGCTGATGAAGAGCAAATACAAGAGCACGGGGAACTACAGAATGCAGAAGGAGAAGAAAGAAAAATCGTCAAGAGAATCCGAGTCCGAGTCCGATCCAATGGAGAAGCAGAAAAGCGGGAACTGCCAAAGCCATTTGCAGCCCTCGGACTCGCTTCTGAATCCTAATCTAATGATGGGATCCGCAACGTCGAGCATGTCGTTGGGAGCAAAAGGAGACCACACCGGTAAAGAAGCCAGCCTGGTCTCAGCAGTCAAAGAAGTGGCCTTTGAAGAGGGCAAGGAAGGGTGGCGACACCGGGACGGGACCAAGGTGGCGCTCGACAGTGCGGATCCCATTCGTGGTTTGGCTTCAGAAGGTAAGTCCGAGTGCTTCCTTGGCTTTGGCAGATTCTGCTTTGATATCGGATTCGGACCCGCACTCACATTCTCTAGATGATTCTTTATTTTTTTTCTGCATTCTCTACTTACTCGTCCTCTTGGGCACAGAATGCTGTGCGACTCTTCGCCGGAGGAGACCGGATTGGTAATATTGCTTTTTTTTAGCGTTGGTGGTCAGGTGACCGGATCAATTTGCTTATTTGTACCCCCATTTTTTCTTGGAGGGCAAGCCAGCAATTTGAATGGCTTTTGTTAGTTCATGTTATTTTTGGTTCTATCTTTGTTTTTAAATCCTTTTTGCCTTGCCAGCCATTCATGTTGTTGGAATTCCTCCTTACGCTCAAGCATCCCTGCTTTGTTTGCATCAAATGTGTGAACTGTCATAGTCATACTAAGTGACGGCAAACAAGCAACTATTCCTGTAAGCTGACGTGATTAAACAAGAAAAGTAGATGGTCCTTGTGTGACTTGGTCTCGCGTTCGTGTCTTGGATTAACCGGGTTGCTGTACTTTATGAAAGTTGCTTTCTTTTTGTCTCTGCAGCTCTATTACACAATCTATCGCCTATACAAGACCAGACCACTTACTCTTGTTTTTCATTGTAGTTTCATTGAAGGGATGATGACCATTACAACCTCAAATATATTGTTAATGTACAGGGACCATCTAGATCATTTATCAGTTAGTTCATTGAATGGATGATCACCATGTAACCTCTATAAGATAACGGTAATATACATGAACCATCTAGATTATTTTGGGTTCTATTCGGCAAACAAACAAGCCGATCCGATTAAGCAAGAAAATTAGATAGTCCTTGTGTTGGTTGGTTTCACGAGGCTGGTTGTTCGAAAGCTCTGGTCTCATATTCGTGTCTTGGATTCATAAGGTTGCTGTTCTTATTGAAGGTTGCTATTTTTTTTTTCTCTACAGCTCTATTTCACAACCATCTCCTATCCAAGACAGACCACTGATTCTTGTTTTTGCTTTCAGTTTCATTGAATGGAACCCTGATGATCACAATATCAACCTCAACGACCACTGAATATCAGCGTTTACACTGACCTGTAATGGTGTTAATTTTTAAGTTTGCTGTATCTGTTCATCTCTGATTAGATGGGATTCCATGACTTATTCAATTCTAAACAGGTAAAAAAATATCAATTAGCGTGAGAAGAGCTGCTTATTCATATAATAACTCAAAGAAATTCTGGTCCTCGTGTTGATCATTTTGTTTGTTTTTTGGCTGATTAAACTTGGATATCGGCGTTTACAAAATGAGTCGAGTTCTTCTTTCTTCTTTGCCGAATGTTTTGAGTCTCTCACTGGATTCGCGTGTGCTGCACTTTTTTATAGGTGAAGTAGTTTATCATCGGGACTGGTACTTAAATTGCAGAGACTCTTCGCCTGGCAGTTTACCAAGCAAATGGCTTCTTCACGAACTCTATTGTCATGGCCTTTGTCTTGAACCTGCATAGATTGGTCTTGAGCAGGATCTTAAAAGGCTCAAGGAGAAAACATGGGAAAGGGACTCCTCGGTACGGTGGAGGCTCGTCTTGGTGTCCTCTCCGTATTGCTTCTCTCCAGGAAAGACAAAGATACGGAGGGAACTTGGGGCCTCTCAAGCGATGAAGGTAAACACCACGTCAACTTCGGTTGGCTATTTCCAGGTAGGCAGATATAGTAGACTCCTGTGTCTGAGATAGTAAGAGGGGAAGTTTCAGCTTCGTCTGCTTGTGCTTCGCACAAGTTTGTCAACCAATTGGTAAACCTATAGCCCAGTTCACGAACTCTATTGTCATGGCCATTGTCTTGAACCTGCATAGATGAGGAGTCCAAAGTATGACCTTAAATTGCTTCATCTTGAGATTTACTCGGACCTTGGAGGCATTGGGATGTAAAGCAATTAGAGGTTATTCCTTCTCTCCTAAAAGATAAAGATGGACAGGGAATTGAGAGGTGCAAAGTGTGTAGACTTCGGCATGTTAAAATAAGGTGTGCATTCGTAAAGCCTGTCCTGGTGTGGAGAGGCCAAAAAGAGCTGAAGCTCCCTCTCTTTAATAAGGTTACACCTTAATCACACGAAGGATTCAAGGAGAGCTATCATTCCAGAAAATTATTTGTGTAACCACTACCCTTATTAAGCTCCCGGGAAATTATTTCTGTTGTTTTACCTATTACTTTTAGCACTTTTTCCATGTATGTTGTATTCCATAATTGTCAAATTAGTAGGAAACGTCAATGTAACCACCATTCGTTCGCATTTATCAATGCTATTTTTGAAGAACGTCTTTTGGTGTTTCCATAAATTCTGTGATGAGAAAGATCTTTCTCGATAGACGCATCGACTAGAATCTTATTGGCAGACCCTTTTTGGGCTTATAGATCTTTGAGAGGCGACCACATGATAAACTTGGTTTACTTCTCTCTGTGTTCTAGACTTTCTTTTATGCTATTTACTCTTAACGATAGATATTCTTTAAGATAGAATATGATGATATATGATTAGAATTCTCTTTAATATGTTCGGATCGTTGAAAAGCACATTATATATTTCGTGCAACCTAAAATATGATTGAAATTTTTTGAAAAAACCTGCCAAGCCCAATCTCCCGCAAGCCAAGCGGCAAGTCCAATGTCTCACGAGATAGCCAAATCTCACCCCTTGAGCTTCTGACCCTCATCAAGCCTGATCTCTTTAGTTCCCTCCAAATCCTCATATTAACTTTGCCAGATCTGCTGCTACCTCCACCTTTAGGTCGTAGTCCTAGGTCAGCTTCACTGTGCCAATGGTGATGCGGACGCTGGCGAAGGCGAGCCTTGGGTTGCTGAGAATGTCGCAGAGCTACTGAGAAGGTAGGTCAATTTGGTTGACGAAGTAGAGACAGAGGTGTAGGGTGGTGATGGGGAGACGAATGCCATGCGCAAAGCTTGGGTGCCACTTGACTTCGAAGTCAACTATCTAGGGGTAGTGAGGGGTGGAGACGAGGTGGATGAAGATCCCCTAGTGGATGGCGCTGAGGCGGTGACTAACGAGGGCAGACACACCTCTATTCTAGATAACAACCTTGAAGTAGGGATGTGCAAAAGAACCGGAATCCATCCGGACTGCCCGGAACCGGTGGTTCCCAAGGGAACCGGTCCGATTCCCGGTTTCAATTTTTTGGAACCGGTGGGTACCGGTCTGGTTCCTGGTTCCCAGTGTGGTACCGTCCACCCGCCCACCCGGACCGGATCGACAATATAATAATAATATATTTTATTTTTTTAAATTTTTAATTGAAAAAATCTGACCAAAAAAAATTTAAAAAAAGAAGAAAATTGTTATCATGTTGAAGCTCTTGTGTAATTGGGATACCTTGGTCATTTTTCCCAATAATTGATGGGTACCCAATTGATTTATGGATGATGTGATTAATATAACTGATCATAGTATAGGAATTGTATGGATAGTTATGTTCTTTTTTTTTTGCTCTATTGATCTAATGTTGGTCTACAGATTTTTTTTTATTTGTCCATGAAAACTTGTTGGGACCGGTTCCATAGATCCGCCCAGGAACCAGACCGGACTAGTGGTCCGGTTCTCGAGTGGGTCCATGGAACCGACGGGCGGTTCTCAATTCCAATTTTTGGAACCGATCCTATAGAGGGCGGTCCACGGTTCCGAGGTGGGAACCACCCATCCGGACCATGCACACCCCTACCTTGAAGGATTTGACGAACTTGTAAGAGCATTTAAGTTCTTTGATGGTGATAGCCACGTAACTTATTAACTTTTTCTTTTCACCCTCGATCATCGGAACATGATTGAATGTCCAGTGATGATGATTGGTAGTGGTTGGAGGTGACGGCAATCGCAGGGTGGTCGAAAGTGACAGTGATCGGCCGTTACGGTAGCGGTCCTCTCGTAGTGGCTGTTGTACCCCATCACTTCATTGTTAGAAGGTAACAAGATTTGTAAAGTTATCTTTTTAATTATTTTGTTCAATCCCATTCCATCCCACCCATATATCCTAGATTTCTTATTTGGCATTTTATCTAGATATAATCGGGTTTATAGAGTTTAAAGGACGTCCCCAAACACTGGATATTTGGACTCAAATCTGGACTACCAAACATAGCTAAGTTAGGGTCATTGGGATTATCCAACCATTGCCCAGATAATCTTCGGTAAGTAGACTCTTCATTTCAGGGTTATAGAATTTATTGAGCTCTCATTTCTATTTCGCTGTCAAGTGTTTAACACAAACATCCAATTCCTGAGTTGAAGAAGCTCGCATGGTTTGAATTGCCGAAGACCATTCTCGTTCTGGCCTTCGAGGATGCTGGAATATGCAATGTCAAAGTAGTAAGTACCTCATTTCACGATGCAGTTTCCCGTTGCACATTAAGTACATTCACTTCAGACAAGCGAAGCTTGGACGGTCCAAATTAACAGCACAGGTTTGGAGATAACAATATCGGAGATTCAAGGACTCACCAACTTCCACCAGAAGAACCACCAGAAAGAATAGCAGATAAGGTTCGCTTCAAGTTTGTGATCAACACCACGAGATCAGCACGCACATGCTCCGCAGTAAGATAAGACGAGGTAGCGACATCATTGTATGAGGTAAGAAGTGCATTTGGGTTTTCGCAAGTTGCTAAATTATACGAGTAACGTAAGATGCATTTGATTTCTTGTAACTAGTGTTAATTGTCGTTAGTAGCTATAGATAATTGAATTGAAGTTCGTGCAAAGGATTGTCAATCAATCAATATACATCAGTTGTTCAACTCTACTTTGAGTTGTACTTATATTTTGATACCTTTTTACAAGTTGGACACGATTATCTCTAGTCCTCGTGCTTTTAATTTTCTCGTCGATTATGTTTTTTTATCCAAGAATCAGTAAAGGATCCCTCGCATTCTTTGTTAATTGGTTCATCGATCTATATTTCAAAAGGTATTTTGTCGATACATTTTTGGCAAAAGATAAACTATTTTTTCAGCAGGTGCGAATTCAGACATGATCCAGGAAATATATTTCTCTCAATGATGATGCGAAATTTTTTTTTCTAAAAAATGCCATTTGGCAATTTCACACTTTTTTATGGTACTTCTTCCAAATCAAGATAAACTAACTCAGAGAAAAATAATATCATTAGCCTCGTCATTAGGGCTATCTATGGTTTGGTTTGGTTCGGTTCGGGTTTCCGTTATACCTGAATCAAACCGAAACTTTCAGGTTTCCATTAGCTACGACCCGATCCGAAACCCAAACCGCATATGGCTTGAATCGAAAATACGGTTCAATTCGATTTTTTTTTTCTCGAGGTGGGGGACACGCTTCTTCTTTCCCTCCGCCTCTTTTTTTCTTCCCTTCAATCAAAACATCCCTTGCTTAGTCAATTGATCAAATACCTATCCCTCCCTCCCTCTCTGCTGATCAACCTAGAAGGTAACCAAATTTGGGAGCTACTGCCCCAGAATGGACAAAGTTGGGGAAAAGTACTAAACAAAGTCCTAAATCTATTACATTGGTACCAATTTAGTTCTAAACCTTTCAATTGAATTAATTTAGTTCTAAACATTTTCACATTGATACCAATTCCGTCTATTTGCCCAATTAAGGCTGAAAATCGCTAATGTAAATACCAGCCATCCTACATGACACAACCAGTACTGATGTTGATATTTTAAAATAATTTTTCTATTATTTGTTAAACTTTTTTCCTTTATTTTGCCTTTTCTTTTTTTCTTCTCTTTTCTTTCTTTACTTTTTTTCTTTCCTTCCTCTTCCCTCTGCCAGCCACCAGGCCGGTGGGGGTGAGGGCCGGGACGCCCTTGTCGGCCACAAGGGGGGTTGGCCCTCGCCGACCTTTGGCGAGGACCGATGAGGGGACCCTCGCTAAGCCCTCAATAGAGGCCGGGATGCTGTCGCCAGAGGCCAACGAGGCCACCCCTCACCAGATCCAGCGAGACTAGCCCTCGCAAACCTTTGCCGGCCTCTGGCATAGGCTAGGTGAGGGGCAGCCTTGTCCAGCCCTCGCCGGTCCTCGCCAAGGGGCGGCCTCCCCTGTGGTGAGGGTGAGGGCGCTAGTGGCTTTTGCCTGTCACCATGGAGGTTAGTGACTGACAGAGGGAAAAGGAAGGAAAGAAAAAAAAGAAAAGAGAAGGAAAAAAGAAAAGGGAAAGAAAAAAAATTTTAATTTTAATTTTTTGAAAAATTATTTAAAAATATCCACATCAGCACTGGTCGTGCCATGTGGGATGGCCAACGTCCACGTCAGCGATTTCCGACTTAAATTGGCTAGACGGACTGAATTAGTATCAATGTGAAAATGTTTATGACTAAATTGGTCTAATTGAAATGTTTAGGATTGAATTGGTACTAATACAATAGGTTTAGGACTTTTCCTGACAAAGTTGTTGAGGGTTTCTTTACTTTTATTGTGGTTCGAGTTGGTGTGGGTATTGTACCCAAACCGAATCGAAATGCCAAGGCAACCATTCCTTTTAATTGAACCGGAACAAAACCGAATCGAAAAATACTCGAAATTTTTGGTTCAAGTAATATCAACACCCCTTCGTTGTGGCCCGGCTGTTGCTAAATGTGAAATTCAAGAAAAATTTCTTGCGGGGATTACGCATTAAATGGACAAGCAAAATTCGAAAACAAGTGCTGAACTTTCATCTTCTTATTTTCTTACTATATAGTCAGTACAGCACGTAATTTAATCAACACCTAATTTTTGGAAATCATCATCAACTAACTGGATGGATTATGCACACGCATATATATAAGAAATTTGATCTTTGATAATTTCAGCTTCTGGAATTTTATAACTTATATTTAGCCTATTGCCAAACGCTGATTTTGAGAGATTGAGTTGTTTTCTGAAAATATTTTATAGGTATGAGACCTTCTTTAATATAGTTAAGATCTGCACCTGTATCAAAAAGAGCTGTTGTTTCTAGAATAAATTCATTATTGATTTTTATGGTAATATTAATTATCTATTTTCTAGATGTTATTTCAGAAAGCATTAATAAAAAGGTTGGATCAGAAGAACCAATTTCTTCAATATCTTCATCCTTTTCTTTTTCTTTTTCTTTTGAAAATTTAATTTTGATATCCAAAATTTCTTGTTGCATTTTGGCTTGAGTAAGTTTGAGGTTTTGAATTTCTTGCTTTTGTTGGTTGATTTCTTGGTTAAGATCATTTATAGAAATGAGCTTGGAATCTATTTTCTTTCCTTTACTAAGGATAGTAGAAATATTATAAGGAATGTCAGAATGAGAAATGGGTTTTAATGGTTAGAAGCTATTTAAATATTTAATTTTTGTTTCAAGATCGGTGATTTGATCAATGGTTTGCAAAAGGATTTCTTCTTCTTTTGTTAAAACATTTATTTCAAAATTGGTAGTTTCCTCATTTTCATTTTCTATTGTAGAAGATGAAGAGGTTTCAATATCACAAACTTGAAGACCGTTTTCATATTCTTCAAAAGAACTTATATCAGTCTCAACCATAATTTGGCTAAGTTGATTGAGAGTTTCTTCATCTAAATCTAGTTCATTTAATTTTTTGCTGATTTTGCAATATCTAGAAGTGTGTCCTTTCTTTCCGCAATTATAGCATGTAATATTACGAAAATTTTTCTTAGGATTTTCTGGCTTTTCAAATTCTTTCTTTTTGTCCTTTTTCTCATAAGATTTCCTTTTAAATTTCTTTTTATGACATTTCTTGTTGTTTTTTTGTTTAAGTGAGCAATGTCCTAAACACTTAGATTTGGTTTTTTCAAAGGATTCAATAGAGGGATCATATTGGGCACAAAATTCTCTTAATACTTTTTTAGAGAGTTTTTGTTCCTTTTTAATACGTTTTTGAAGTCAGATATTGGTACACATTTATTTTCTTATTTTATAGACATAGGAGGCTAATTCTCCATAAGAAAGGTGGTTATATGGAATTTGATCTTCATATTCTTCTCTTATCTTATTATGAACTTGTTCTCCTATGAGTTTTGGTAATCCAGCAAGAAATTTTTCTTTCCAAAAAGGTTGGTTGCAATCCATTCTTTGGAAAACTCTTTGCATAAAAATTTCTTTATATTCTTTAAATTCTCCTAAAGATCTGCATTTCATGTTAGATAAGAGATCTTGATTCTTATCTCGTATATGTAATGGGTCTCCTATGAAATGTTGAGATATAGAAAATATTAAAGTATTCACAGCATCTTGAATAGGTTGATCTTCTTCATCAAGCATCTTTGGCCGAAATTATCTACTTTATAAACATTAAGAATTTGGTTTCTTTGTTCATTTGTTAGATAATTATCCCACCATCCTTTTAGCTGACCAGTAAATCTTGCTACTAAAAGGTATGCTACCGAATGATATGTGGCATTTGGGATAGTTTTATAAGTATTAACAAGTATAACAATTTTGGTTAAAATATTTATAAGATTTTGTTCAGAAATATCATCTATGTTCCATTCATATATTGCATCATAAGAGTATTTATTCTGCATTTTTGAAGATGATTTTCCCATAAGTATATCAGGAGGTGTTGCTCTAGAGAAGTATAATTTTTGTGGATCTTTCCAAGTAATCCTATTTATTTCAAGAATTGATTATGTATCAGACCTATCTAAAATGTTAATCTGTTCAGGAGTGTCTTTAACAGTAAGGTTTTGTATCATGGAAGTATTTAGAGTTATAGAACGTTTTGCTTTAAAAACTGCTTTTCCTTTTATAAGTCTTTTTCTTTCTTCTAAAGCTCTAGCAAATTCCATACTAGGATTTTTTGGAAGTTCAAAATTTTTAAAAAGAGGTGTTTTTAAACTTTTTGAAATATTTTTGGAGGAAGTGTTTTGGACTGAAGATTCTATTCAGTCCAATTGTTTTCCTATGGTATGAAGATATTGATTAGAATAATTATTATGTTCAACAATTTTCTCAATTTCTATATCATCTATTTCTGAAGCTGTTTTGAAAGGAGAAGCTATTATTTCGGTTTCTCTGTGTTGAAATTTTATTTTTCTAAGTGGAGGATGATTAGATTCAATGATTTGGCCATTATCTAACTTCTATTTATAAAACTGATCTAAAACTGAGACCTGTTTTTCTTTTAAAAATTCTTCTTCAAACCAATAAAAAAAGAGCAGTTGAATTTCATGCTGATACATGTATTCACAATATTCTTCTTTGATTTGGCTAGCTTGATCTTTGAATTTGGCAAAAAACCATTCTCTGATTTGGTTATTCTGAAAAGAATTAAATTCTTGATTTAAAAGAATCCTATTTAGCTCAAATTCCTTTTCTAAAACATTAATTTCTGGGTCTTTCATTTCAGAAGGAGTGGATTCAGGATGGTAAGGGCTTTATTGATAAATTGGCCTCGATATTCCTAATCTATTATTTATACCGCTAATATTAGAAAGAGTAGGAGCACTTGATTGTCCTACTTCTGGAGTAATTATAGAAGGTAAATTTGGATTTCTGGAAGAGTTGGAATGCCATGAAGGAATGGATCTTATATCATAAGATCTTCTCGGAATATCAACAGATCTTCTAGAGAATTGTATTGTTATTCTTCCTTCAGGATATTGAATAATATTTGTAGGATCAGTATTATGAACAATTTGTTGAG
The DNA here is from genome assembly GCA_031216405.1 of Syzygium malaccense. Lineage (NCBI taxonomy): Eukaryota > Viridiplantae > Streptophyta > Magnoliopsida > Myrtales > Myrtaceae > Syzygium > Syzygium malaccense. The sequence goes on along the minus strand of CM062260.1, from coordinate 10,638,808 downwards.
AGACTTGGTTATCAAGTTCCCATTGCTTAGGAAGGGTTATTTGATTCCATGGAATTGTCCTATGAATGGTGACATTGGCTTTTGAAATATCTATGTTTCTCTATTTGAATTGACTTTGAAGGCTTTGCTTCTGAAAGCAGAATTCATTACCTTGTAATAAACCTTGTAAACTAAGGATATGGGGATTGACCCTTCAGATATGGAATAGTTGTAAGTTTTTATTTGAAGAGTTAATGATTTCAAAATATTTTTATTTTTGAGAGAAACTGTAAATCCTGAATGACTATCAAAACGAATTGGGCCATTACAAAGACTGGTTTCCACCGCTCCAAGAATGGATTCATCATATTTCAAAAGTCTTGCATCTCTTAAAACAAGAAGTAGAGAAGTATCTAATCCTTCTTTAGAAAGAGGTTTGACTCCAACTTGGACTAAACCTATGTGTATATAATTCCATTTCTTGCGTGCTTTTTTATAGAATTTTATTTAAAAGTTGTATTGAAGAAAAAGCATCAGAAAGAGGAACATCTCTTTCTTCCGTAACTATTATATAATCATTTTTCGCAAAAATTTTGAAATTGAAATGTTCATAAATTTGGTTAAATTTTACTTTAGGAATGATCCAATTTTCTATAGATTTATTAAAATCTTCTATAGACCTAGAAGAGGATATTGATCTTCTTAATAAGTTCATTCTGCAAAATGCTACCTTCTTCTTGCTGATAGATCTCAAATGATGTTGACCAATGGTCTCACTACCCTACTAGGTTTTACTGTCGGGACCACATCAACCACACAGATCTATAAGAAAGATCTCCACAAAGGAAATCGCCCTTACTATGAGAAAGAAATCATGAAGAGTATCTAGATGAGAAGAAATTATAAAGAGTATCTAGATCAGCCCCCTTGGCTTTGATACCATAAATGATTAAATCCCAGAGAAAAATTTAACCAATATAAATTACTCCACTGCAGGGATCCACAGGGTCATCCATCTTTCCCAATGGAAACCAGATCTTATAACTTTGAAGAAATTTGATACCAAGATGACTGAATCGTACCATATAGATCCTTTTACTTTTATTTTGATTACTAACAAGCTTGGTATAATGCATTTTGGAGAAAGAATGCCAATAACTCCCATACTTGGCTGTTCTTCTTCCAAAAATTTTGATATTCAACAAGTTTCTTGCCGGTTTATCAGATGGTAGGACCATCTTGGACCCGTTGAAGAAATCCTCTATCCTAAAATCCAAACCAGTTATGAAATATTTACCAACCAATTCACTCCCTTTCCATATGAGAGAAAATTTCCCAAGTTAATGTTCTTTTTCTATTACTTTGGAGTATCATGGGTACTTGATTAGAGTTTTGATTATAAAAAAGCTATAGAAATAGGCATCCCCATTTTAATCAGAAGATTCAAAGTTAAGTAATGGGATGGTTTTAAATTCTGGGATAGAATCATTGAACAAGCTGTCTCAAATTGACTAATTTCTAGAGGATCTAACTCGATCATTTATGATAATATCACCCCATTTCTCCATAACAAAGTGTTCGTTTTATCAAAATTGACATATGCTAAGTCCCACCAACAACTAGCGGGAATGCTGAAATGAGCCCTCTCTCAACTGGAAGTGATGCCGAAGCGCGAAAGAAATTAGGCTAAATAGTATAATCAAAACGATAACGAGAAACAAACTATTTTCTCAATTGATTAACAATCAAAATATCCAAAGTCTGCTTAAACGAAACCCTAAAATAAGCATATATATCCCAAAATCTAACCCTACTAAGATTAATAAACATCAAAATGAAAAATTACGAAACTATCCTTTACTAAATTAACCCATAAAAAATACTAAAAAAAAATAGAAAAACCCATCTAAACGATCCCGAATTGCGAAAATCCATCGTAGTCACAGCCAATGGCTATGTGTATTGATCAGCATGCCGTTTCACTTTAGCCGATCAAATTTGAGCTCAATCCGAGATCGTTGACTTCAAGCCCATCGGTTCGTCTAATCGCATAATGGGTCCACCGGTCCCCTAGGTGCATCATCCTCCCCTGCTAGAGAAAGATTCGTCCTCAAATCTGCTTCACCTTCATTGTCGTCAATCTCCTCGGGATCTTCTTCCTCTTCAGCATAGTAAGGCAACAAATTTGCTACATTAAAAGTTTCATATACATTATACTTACCCGGCAATTCGATCTTGTAAGCATTGTCACTAATTCGCTCCAAAACTCTGAAAAGTCCATCAGCTCTAGGTTGAAGTTTACCAAACCTACCCGCTGGAAATCGTTCTTTCCTAAGGTGAATCCAAACTAGATCACCTTCCTTGAAGACGACTTTTTTCCAGTGTATATCTACGTGCTGCTTATACTTCATGTTCTGCTTATTGATCTGATTATAGACCTAGGAATAGAGCTCTTTGATATGCTTTGCATATTCTTCAGCTTCCGAACTAAATTGCTTGAGAACTGGTATTGGTGTGAGATCTAATGGAGTAATTGGATTACCCGCACAAACCACCTCAAAAGGAGTCTTGCCAGTAGTTCGGTTTTCATATCTGTTATATGCAAATTCTGCCTGAGGTAATGCCAAGTCTCACTATCGCGGATTATCTCCAATCAAACTTTGCAGCAAATTCCCTAAGCTTCGATTGACAACTTCTGTTTGGCCATCAGTCTGAGGATGATGAGAGGAACTAAACTACAATTTGATTCCCATGTGCCTCCAAAGAGTGTGCCAAAAGTGACTCACAAACTTCACGTCACGATATAAAGTTACGGACTTGGGAACTCCATGTAACTTAACAATCTCTTGCAAAAACAATCGAGCAACCTGTGAAACATCAAAGGTCTTATTACAGGGAATAGAGTGAGCCATCTTCGAAAATCTATTGACAACCACCATTATGGAATCCTTATTCCGTCATGTTTTTGGCAATCCCAAGATGAAATCAAGACTGACATCCTCCCGGTGAGCATCGGGAATAGGTAGAGGCATATATAAATCAGCATTGGTACATTTGGTTTTTGCCATATGACATACTCTACACCTTTCTACAAATCGAGTCACGTCACGCTCCATTCGGGGCCAATAAAAGTGGTCACACAGTAAGGCCATCGTCTTATCCACTCCAAAGTGCCTAGCTAGACTCCATGCATGACTCTAAGTAATAATAGATTCCCTCAAAGAGCACTGAGGGATACATAGCCTGTTGCCTTTGAAAAGAAAACCCTCCACAACTAGAAATTATTGAAAGGGCCCTATTTTGCACTTCCTCCAAATATCTCCAAAAGAAAGATCATCAACACACAAATCCTTAAAAGAATCAAAGCCCAAAATCCTCACCTGCATCGTAGACAGTAGTGAATGTCTTCTGCTCAATGCATTTGCTACTTTATTCAGTGATCCTACTGTATGTTTAATGGCAAAACTAAAAACCTAAAGAAACTCCACCCACTTTGCATGCCTAGCATTCAACTTATGCTGCCCATTAACGTACTTTAAGGCTTTATGGTCAGAATACAAAATAAATTCTTTCGAGATAAAATAGTGCCTCCAATGCTCTAGGCTATTCACTATGGCATAAAACTCCTTGTCATAAGTCGAATATCTTCTCTTCGCTCCATTCAACTTCTCTCTATAAAATGCCACTGGTTTATTTTTCTGGCTCAGAACGCCCCCAATACCAACGCCTGTGGCATCATAATGCACCTCAAAAACCTCACCAAAATTTGAAAGCACTAAAACTGGGGCTTCAGTCACTTTTTTCTTCAACAATTGAAACGCAGCGTCTGCCTCTTTGGTCCACACAAATCTGTCTCCCTTCAGACAATCCGTAAGAGGCACAATAATAGTGCTAAAATCTCGAATAAACCTCCTATAAAAGGACGCTAGCTCATGAAAGCTGCGTACCTCATGATTATTCTTTGGAACCCCCCGGTTCATAATGGCTTCGACCTTAATTGAATCCATCTGAATGCCTTCCTTCGACACAATATAACCCAAAAAGGTTACATGATTAGTTAAAAAGTGACACTTCTTGGTATTAATATATAATTTCTACTCCCTCAATGTCTCAAATACTCTTCTCAAGTGCTACACGTGTTGCTCAATCGAAGTACTAAAAACCAAAATATCATCGAAATAAATGACAACAAATTGGCCAATAAAAGTGCTCGACGCATTAGACAACCCGAAGGGCATCACCATCCACTCATACAAACCATCTCTAGTCTTAAACATCGTCTTCCACTCATCTCCAGGTCGCATCCTAATTTGATGATAATCACTCATCAAGTTTATCTTCGAAAAGATAACCGCCTCATGTAACTGATCGATCAAATCATCAAATCGTGGAATAGGAAATCGATACTTGATTGTAATTTTGTCAACAGCTTTGGTATCTATGCACATCCTCCACGACCCATCTTTTTTAGGAACCAATAAGGTCGGCACTGCACATGGACTCATGCTCTCTCGAATTGCACCTTTCTCTAACAACTCATGCACTTGTCTATGTAGTTCCTCATATTCCTTAGGACTTATTTTGTAAGCTGCCTTACAAGAAATAACAGCTCCCGGAATAAAGTCAATACAATGCTGAATGTCTCTCATGGGTGACAACCCAGGTGACATCTCTTCTAGTACGACATCAGCAAACTCCTCAAGCAAGGGCAGAATTTGGGTAGGAATTTCGGAACTATCAAAATTCTGCTCCATTACTATAATGGCAAAAAACCCAGGCGCTTTCACTGCCTCTTCTTAAAATTCTGACTTGGATAGTAGATTATTCTTCACTCCCTTTCTCAAATTTGAAGGACCTGGGGTAATGGTTCAGCCATCCTTTTTGAAGGTATAGGTATTTTTGAAACCATCATGCTGTGTCTTTCTGTCAAACTACCACGGCCTCTCCAATAAAATATGGCAAGCATCCATTGGGACTACATCACACCACACCTCATCAATGTAATTTTTTCCAATCGAAAATTGCACAAGACACCTTTTGCTCACCTTCACCTCGTTCCCTTTTCTAAGCCACGACAGCTTGTATGGTCGAGAATGATCTTCTGTTTTCAACCCCAACTTTTTCACCATAGTTGTGGACACCACATTCTCGCAACTCCCACCATCTATTATCATGTTGCATACTTTTCCTCTACTAGTGCACTTAGTATGAAAAATATTATCTCTAAGCCATGATTCATCATCCGCTACGCAACATTTAATATTCTTCTAACGACTAGGGACTCACCAGAATCAGCATAGATAATCTCTTCCTATTCTGCATTCACATCCTCTTGCTTTCCATCAGATTCATCATAAGTTAGGTCTTCACCAAAAGTTGGATTATCTACAAGTGTCACAAACTGTCGGTTCGGACAATCAGCAGCAAAATGCCCGAATCTCTGATACTTGAAACACCGCTTGGCTACAGTTCCTCCCTTGTTAGTTCCATCACTACTCTGCCCGTCCTTGGATGCATGTTTAGAACTTGCATTCTTAACTGCGACTGGTGTCGAATTTGCTATAGATGTTCTCGTTTTTCCTTGGGATTCTTTGCCTGACCAACGATTCTGAAATTTGGAATTCACGTTCTTTCTTTTACACTAACCTTCCACCTTCAAGGCCAACCTGCACACATTCTCATAGGTCCAATATTGTTGTAATTGGACAACATCAGAAATTTCATACCGCAAGCCTGCCAAATATCGAGCAATCATTTGCTCGTCTTCCTCAGCCACATCACAATGCATCCGCAAATGATCAAACTCCTCGGTATACTACTCGACCGTTAAATCTCACTACTTAATGTTGTGATATTCAATAAATGCCTTCTGCCTATAATGAGTAGGTAAAAATTTCTCTGGCAATATTTTTTTCATCTTATCCCGGCGGTTTACTTTTGATTTCCCCTCTCTAGCACGCTACCTTTTCACATGCTCCCACCATATCAAGACATGTTTTCGTAGCCTAATAGCCACTAATTTAACTTTATGCTCTTCAGTCATATCCTTAATATCAAATATCCTCTCTACTATATATAATCAATCAATAAACTCATCAGGATGAGCCTTACTATTAAACTCGGGAATCTCGATCTTCATTCCGAAAATTTGCGGAGAGCGCTGATTTCCAAGTTGTACTCCTCGATTCCGCCCCTGGTTCAGAACCCCGAAAGGGTTTACGTCCTCCTCTTCATCATTGAATGGATCCTCAAATTCTACTTCTTCTTCGAATTGAACGCCCAATCTCGCCTCCGTAAGTTATCGCTCCAAATCTTGGATTCGTATGCTCTGTTCTTCAATTTGTACGTCTCGCAGATCTCTTAGACACAGTTGGTCATCTACTTCAGGAACGCCTCCACGCACCCGGCCACCATGAGCCCGCTGTCCATGACCGCGATTCTGTTCAGCCATTGATTTAAGCAACCTGTGCTCTGATATCAATTGATGCCGAAGTGCGAAAGAAATTAGACTAAATAATAGAATTGAAACGATAACGAGGAACAAATTGTTCTCTCAATTGATTAACAATCAAAATATCCAAAGTTTGCTTAAACGAAACCCTAAAACAAGCATATATATCCCCAAACCTAACCCTACTAGGATTAACAAACATCAAAACGCAAAATTACGAAACTACCCTTCACTAAATTAACCCATAAAAATACTAAAAAAAATAGAAAAACCCATTTAAACGACCTCGAATCGCGAAAATCCATCGTAGACACAGCCAATGGCTGTGAGTATTGATCAGCACGCCGTTTCACATCAGCTGACCAAATTTGAGCTCAATTCGAGATTGTTAACTTCAAGCCCATCGGTTCGTCTAGTCGCATAACGGGTCCATCGGTCCCCTAGGTGCATCAGGAAGACTCAAACTCTTCACAATCCCACCATAGCAGAAGTTCAAATGAAAATGATTGTTATGGCATTTCAAGCATAGCAGGCATCCCACGGGGAGAAGTGAAGGATGAGGAAGAAGAAGAAGACCCTTCGGAATCTTTGTCCAGATTTTGAAGAATAAGACAAAGGCATCGAAAGGCTTCTGTCTACTTTTCATACACTTTTTAACTTTTGCCATATGCTTTCATAATTATGTCCACCGAAGGTTACTATTCACCTTTTATTATACACTACAATAACCTCCTGTGACCCTTTTTCTACAGTAACCTATTGGCCTTTATAATTTTGCTCCATTCATTGGAGGAGGATACCGAATTTTCCACCGACAATTTCTCCTCCTCTCATTTCAATCCTCTGATTTCTTCACCTCTCACCTCAAATTCCTTTTGAAGAAATAAGAGATCATACATCTCAAGAACTTTCCATACCTCTTGAATATCCAGTAAGTTCCATAGCAACCCTATATCACCTTATGTTCCAGATCTTATTTATGATATGAGAATATAAAGGGTTTTATTGACTTTCGCACTTGTACCTTTAATATTAAGAGTTGCAATCTTTCGATACTGTTTATATACGAGTAATCTTTACTTAATTGCAATTTACTTTAAAGCAATTTAGTTTACATGCCTCACAATTGGCAGATTGAATTGCCTGTGGTTGGTCTGTCTTTTATTTTAAGGTAATTTACTGCATTCGTTATATATCCTTACTTCTTCTGATCGTTTTGCCCTTTCTATTTATATCCTTACCACCTACATGGTTGGTTTAGTAATTATACTTCTAATACTATATGTCGCTTATGGTCTTTATATAAGTTATAATGCTCATCTTTTTATTTAGTTTAATTTTTATTTATATATCATTTCTTTATTTAGTAAGATTTTTATACATAATTACTCTTACTTTAGAATTATTTTATGATATTGTTCAAACCTTTGTAGAACTTTCTGAGTTCTTTGATTATTATAGAGATATAGAACCTTTGGATTTCTTTCATATAATTAACAAATCTAGTCCTAATAAATGTAGACGTTTAGACCAACTTCTATTCTATACTATTCTTTCTTTATTTATTAATCCTTAAATCCTAGGTCATTTATGGTATGAGAGCTAGAACGACATGGTATCAAACCATGGACTTTCCCCCTTCTCTTCTCCCGCTTCTATCTATCAGGCCAACACGACATGGGCTCTTCTTCTTCGTGGGCCGAAAGTCCACAGAGATAAGCCCACGATCCATGGCGCACGACCAAGCTCCTGCCTCAGGATTTCACTCGCATGCGATCCTCGTTCCTTTGTCCCCATCTCCCTCTATCTCTGTGTTTGTATAGAGAGAGATCGGACAGGAACGGAACTGTCCCGTGCCACACCGATCACGTCCTTCACGAACCTCCGAGCGCCACGAACCTTCTTGACAGCAAAAGGGAGTGCTCCAAACAGCGACAGCCGAGGTAAGTGTTCCTGTTTGGAATCCGGTTTCTTCCCATCTCTCCCTTCGCTCCCCCCGTCCTCCTCCTCCTCCTCCTCCTCCTCTTCTTCTTTCGACCGCGGGATCGGTCGGGGACGCCGCATCGGCGGTCTGGGTCGCCGGCAATCCGGGATCTAGCGCGTTCCCGGATCAAGAATCGCGGGAGAACGAGCGAATTCCTGATATTGGGTTTGTGGGTTTCGCAGGCAGGCCGTCGAATTGGTGGCAACTTTGCTGATATTGGGTTTGGATTCCCGATGGACCAGGCGGAGTTAACCACCGAGCAGGTGCGTGCTCTGCTTCCCGAAACATTCTTCGTTTGTTACGCTCATTCTGTCCATACCAAAAGGGTGGATAATTTACAATGGTATTATGCTTTTGTCACACAATGGAATGGTCGAGGCTGCATCTGGTTGTTGATATAAGCATAAGGGAATCGGCCAACTTGCATAATGGGTTGTTCTGGTTCTCGTGGGAAGCTTGAAAAAAATGATGCCCCAATTGAATCGTACTGATGAATTCCTTCCTTTATCACTTAAGGTGTTGAAAAGGGACATCCCATGGGAGACATACATGACGACGAAGCTGATTACGGGGACGTGCCTTCAGCTGTTAAGGCGTTATGACAAAAGAGCGGAAAGCTATCGTGCTCAGCTACTCGATGATGTAACGCTCGACTGCCCCCCTTCCCGCCTTCGTTCATGAGTCTTTGGGCTGAATCTCATGCATATGCGCAATCTTGAGACAATGTGAGCGGATGTTTTGATAGGATATGATTCTTATACTATCTCCCAACTTGCTTTTTCAGGATGGACCGGCTTATGCACGGGTATTTGTTAACATATTGCGCGACATTTTCAAGGAAGAAACAGTAGAATATGTTCTAGCTCTAATTGATGAGATGCTCACAGGTGCTTAAATGACTTTCAGCATCGTCAGCTTTCTATTGATCATGAGAAGCTGACTTGTCTTTTACCCTCATGTGCAGCAAACCCAAAAAGAGCCAGACTATTCCATGACGAGTCTCTTGCGAATGAAGATACTTATGAACCTTTCCTGAGTTGAGTATTTAATGAGAAATTGGGACTTGTTATTGCATTTGTCATAGTCTAGCATTTCTCATGTTATGTCGTACTTCCTTCTGTTCTCTCATGGTGAAACTTCTAAGGATAAGGGCTTTTCTTCAACTCATTGTCATGTTAATGTTGGGGTTGGACATGGTTTGTGGCATTGAATTTGTGTAAACATTAATGTTAATATATCTCCTTGGGTTTGCTAATACTCCTGATCTGAGCAATTTCATACCTCTTTGAATTTGGTTTATATTTTTTGTATATTACGAGAGCTTATGGTACAGTTGGTTGTGCACCATTGTCTTCTCTTGGAAAAGCACAGTAAATCTTGAAGAATAGTATTCGACTTTTACTGATAAGAGCAACAAATAGCTAAAATTACTAGAACTCATCTAGCACAGGTTTTTGGAAGACTTTGGCTATTGTAAGGGCTGCTGGTCTAACTTTGATCCCAGTATAATTGCTCAATTTGGTTCTTGTACCTATTCATCTTGGTTGATGCTTCTTCTTGTTGTCATTCCTTTGACACCAATCATATAAAGATTGGGCATTTCTTCATCTAAAGTTGTAGGTGATTTGGCTGTCCTGCTGCATGAGATTCATAGCCTAGATGCTTCCAGAAGTCACAGTCAAATTTTGGATTTTGGTTTCCTCATTTAAGGGTACATGAATGCCCTAAAATGGTAGCCATACTTTCAGGTTTTAAGTCAATGAAGTCCATTGATATAGGGTCTACCATATTACCGCATTTAAATTGTTCTCTCTGATAGGTTTCTATTTGGCAGTTATTTATAAGCAAGTAGTGTTGATGGGAAATGTCATTGGAAATTGTAATGATCAAGCAACCATCATCTATGAAGGGAGCAAGAAAATGACCAACCAGCTATTAAATTACATACTAAAATTCAATGTCCTTGCTCTCCTAAAAGTTCATGTCATCAAATGATAAAACTTGATTGTTTCCAATTTGGCAAGATATTGGTTTCTGGAATCCAAGTTTCTTATTTGTTGATTGATTCTTCAGATTGCTCTGGAAAGGGAACTGGTTCATACAAGAGAAGTGTTGTAAGATACTCTCTCTGATAGTGAGGTACCTATTTAATTTTGCTCCACTGACATTGAAGATATCGGGAAAAGGAGACTTTTTAGTAATTTACTTTGTATGAACGACTTCAAATCTGTGTATGTTGTTGCAGTGCCAGGCCAAAAACAAGTGATAGTTCAAAAAGAGGATTCACCACCATAGATGATGTGCTGAAAGGACTTGTAGATTGGCTATGTGCACAGGTTTGTTTTCGAATCAATATGTAACTAGCCTGTTGTTATTCTTTGAGGATGGATCATTAACGGGGGCTATTGATGTTTGGAATGCGTTTTCTCTTCATCAAAGACTCTGTTGATACTGTTTAGTGCTGCTCATTTGGCTGCTGAAAGTATAGAATGTGGAGACAATCGGAAGTAGGCTTGGTAGCCCACTCCCATGGAAGGGTTAGTGGTTTGAGCATCAAGATTGTATTGGTTGAAAATGTTGACCTGATTCTGTTCGTGACTGTGGTTTTTATCATTTAAAGATTTTGTTATCTTTCACAAACATGGTATTGATGCTGAACTGGCTTTACAGCTTAAGAAACCTTCCCACCCTACTCGGGGCATTCCTACTGCAATTAACTGCCTTGCAACATTGCTTAAGGAACCTCTGGTCAGATCATCTTTTGTTCAAGCAGATGGCGTTAAACTGCTGGTTCCTTTCATATCCCCAGCATCTACACAGCAATCGATCCAGGTACGACTATTTTCAACAGAACACTTGATATTGAAAATACTCTAGTGTTCTGGTTTTGACCTCATCAGTGAAATTATATTGGTGCTTCAGCATATTCTTGACAATCTCTTTTTGGCAGCTTCTTTATGAGACTTGTCTGTGTATATGGCTATTATCATATTATGAACCTGCCATAGAGTACTTGGCAACATCCAGGACACTTCCGCGACTTATTGATGTTGTTAAATGTTCCACAAAAGAGAAGGTGTGTGGTCTGTTCTGCACTTCGTTTCTCCCTGTCTTTTTTTTTTTGGAGTTTAATTGATCCCCATACCTCCCTCCCTCTCAAGCACATTAACCATTGAACTCAATTCTTTCTGCATTGTTGATGTTGAAGGTCCCTTTGCCCCTGAGCAAGTTTGCTTTCCTTTTTTTTTTTGCTGCTTCCAATAATGTTTCTCTAGATGATCGAGAGACTACATAGGCTGCATATGTCTAACATTGTTAAGTTTTTGGTAGGTCGTCAGGGTTGTCATTTTGACATTTAGGAATTTGCTGCCCAAAGGGACATTTGGTGCCCAGATGGTAGACCTTGGACTACCTCAGATTGTTCAAAGCTTAAAATCCCAGGCATGGAGTGATGAGGTGAGAGACTTATATACTCCTTTTCTACTTTGAATGAGACAGACTTGTTAAGTTTATATGCTTGAATGGGCAAAAATTGAGATATATTGTGGCTTCCAATTATTTGTCCAGGAAGTCACAATTTTTCATTGGCCTTCTGTCTGCTAGAGAAATTTGTCTGGAAATTCTCGACCCTTGCATCCTTGTTGGTCTAAAATGGTGCAGTCCAGGAAATAAGTGCCTGGATTCTGATGTGAATGTTGATGACAGTTTGTGAATATGAGTCTAAATCTGGCCCTAACTTTGTTTACTTTATCATTCGATCAATGTTAATACCCCAAGGATGTACATTCAGATTAACAAATGAATTCACTTGTTCACCAAAGAGGAAAGATTATAAGTTCTCCTAGCTACATTCTTTTTCCACCAGTCTTGGGAAGGCAATCTGTGCCATCAGATAGTTTTGATGGTGCTAACTCATATCATTTGTAAAATAATCCACTCGAAAATAGCTGAATTTACATGGAAAAAGAAGTAGCTTCTCAACGTGATATGTCAAGTTTGCACTTCTCTTAGAATTCTCTGGTTCCTCTACTGTTGGGCCGACACATGATATCCAAAATTACTGCCACTGCTCTCGAGCTCTATCTAGCGCATATTCATGTGATTCTTGTTTATTTGTAATTGAGTACATTCACCTTATTAGTTATTGCTTCCCGCAATCACTTTGGCCACATCTTGGTTTTTTTTTGCTTTTTTTTTTATGCTTTAGTAGTTGTACAATTTGTGCTATTGACTCTAAATATTGTAGTTTCCAGTTGATTGGTCTCTAATGTAGACTTTATGGATTGTGAAATATTAAGCCCGAGAGCATTCAAAATTTTATTTGCAATATATATGTGATGGTGGATGTGGGTCTAGAGCTTGTGATCAGTAAGTATTTATCCACCATGTACATGTGTCTGTATTACTGGGTACTTAGGGAAAAGGATACTAGGAGTGCCTTATGATGCTCATTTTAGTGCCAAAACTTTTCATCAGATCACTTCATTGCCACATCGGAGAGAAAGGATCACTTAAGTGCCTCTGGCGACAAATTCTGGCAAAAAGTCCTACGTGGTTTTTTTAATCAGAGGTTAATCCATACGTGTCTTTTTTATTAAAAAAATGTCCAACGTGGACGTCGAGGTGGCTCTTCATGAGAAAACGATGCCGCACCCTTCAGATTTAGCTTTCTCACGCTCCAACCCTTCCTTCTTCTTTTCCACGATTTGGACAAAACTAGAGAATGGAGCCATCTGGATTTTGGGGAAGGATATGGATTTTCGTCTTCTTGATGTTGGTTCTTCATTCGGTCATGGAGGGATCAGTCAAATTTTTTAGAGATTTCCTTTCCGTTTGCTGAACTCATCTTCCATTTCATCTTCGCCATCAAACCATCTTCTGAATGTCGGCTCCTTCACCTTCATCTTCCACTCCTGGATTCTCAGTTTCCCCTTTCTGTTGATGGCCAGCAACTCTGTCCAGATTCTTCCCAGATTCTTCCTCCATCAACTGAGCTCATCTCCTCCACTTTTACATTCTGAGCTTCATCTTCGGCTGCCGAACTTTTTGAGTGGCTCATTTTCATTAGCTTTGTTGACACAAACTTGAGCCACTTGTGCTTTTTCTCCTCTTTATGGTAAGATTCAGCTCTTAATTTTGCCCTAATACCGTTGGTATGGTTTAGGGTTTGAAGAAGAGGGCAAAATTGAGCCGATTTGTCAACAATTCTGTTGAATTTGGGGCTCTTCATGGTAGCGATGTTGTTTTAGGGCTTTTTCACTGAATTTCGCCTCATCGGATTTCCGGCAAGCCACGTCGGTCGGAAATAATGTCAAAATATTGCTATGTTGGATTTCCGGTATTCCAAATCAGAGTTGGTACTTGAGTGATTATTTTTTTTATGAAAGTGGCATTGTAGTGATTTGACAAAAAGTTTTGACACTAAAGTGAGCGCCATATGAAAGTTATGGCACTTATAGTATTCTTTTCCTGGGTACTTTTTTCTTAGATGGGTACTTATATAGTTGATAATTAATGGGACATGGAATCTTGTATATCTGTGAAGAGTGTTTTTTTTCAGACATTTATTGTAACCAGCCTGTGATGAAAATTAACGTGGAGCAATATCCAAAATTATGATGCAAAGAACTCTAAAATGAATGTTTTCACTTCTTGCACTGGGCTTCTGTTTATTGGTGAATCATATCTATCCATCATGTGGCACAGCTAGTGCATAGTTATGGTCTCATATGATGTAAGGCTTTTTATTCTACCTAACTGGATGCTGAAACCTTTTCAGGATCTACTGGAGGCTCTAAATGAGTTGGAAGAAGGGTTGAGGGATAACATTAAGAAGCTGAGTTCTTTTGATAAGTACAAACAAGAAGTCCTTCTTGGCCAGCTTGACTGGTCTCCTATGCACAAAGATCCCATCTTTTGGCGTGAGAACATCACAGGCTTTGAAGAGAGTGATTTCCAGGTTTGCTTTCTAACATCCTTGGAGATACTTTTGACGGTACATTGATATGCACATACAATACAAGTACGTGAACTTGGCTGACATGATAGCCTTGGCAGAATTAACTTTTAAGTTTTTGGGTTGGCTGGATTTGTGGAATAGCTGATATTTTTATATCAGTATTTGTTCTTGTGGTTATGTCTGTTGACAATTGTTACAAAACAAGTGAAACTTTGGCTCCATTTGTTTCGCGGAAAATGAATGATTTAGAAAATATTTTCCTTTTGTATGGCTTGCAAAATTGAATAAATGAAAAATATTTTCATCGTGCACGAAAATGGTTAGATATAAATTATCATCAATAGTAGAAACATATTTCCATTGACTAATTATTTCAAGCGATAATTTTTTCAAAATGTTTTCCAAATCATTCATTTTCCGCGAAATAAACGGATCCTTTGTGTGGAAATGGCCATCTCTCTTTTATCTTCTGTCATTTTCGTTGTGCATTATAATACATTGAAAGACTGATTATTTTCCACAGATTTTGAGGGTCCTTGTGACAATTTTGGACTCCTCAAGTGATGCAAGGGCTTTGGCTGTCGCTTGCTTCGACCTTTCGCAGTTCATCCAATACCACCCAGCCGGAAGAATAATATTGTCTGATTTGAAGGCAAAGGACCGGGTCATGAAGCTTCTGAATCACGATAATGCAGAGGTCACAAAAAATGCCCTTCTGTGTAGCCAAAGGCTTTTCTTAGGTGCCAAGTACGCAAGCTTTTTACAGGCCTAAGCGAAATCCCAAGCAGGCGATCTTGCAGGAGTACCTGACTGCTTGTGCTTTCTTGTTTATTGGATGTTATCGTCGAGGTGATCGATGTATTGTTTAGTTATTTGAATGCCTGGGTCTCTATTTTGGCTGGGATAACATATGTAAACTTTGAGAGCTGTTCA
Source organism: Syzygium malaccense (assembly GCA_031216405.1). NCBI lineage: Eukaryota > Viridiplantae > Streptophyta > Magnoliopsida > Myrtales > Myrtaceae > Syzygium > Syzygium malaccense. The sequence goes on along the minus strand of CM062260.1, from coordinate 10,623,502 downwards.
TTTTATCGGACCTGGAGCGTGTGCTGAATAAGTGGTTGTCTTTGAAGTATTTCTTGCCCTTTATGCTAAATAATTGTGAAGTTACCAACCAAGGTCCAACGGAGCAGAAGGTATGAGAACGACAACTGCCCCCTGTTTAAATTTGTTATGTTGGACATGGTCTGGCTTAATCTTTTTGTATAGGATAATCTATATCGACGAAGCTCATCTAGGGCAAGGTCAAGCGTTGTTTAAATTATCGGAAAATGGTGAATGATCTTGGGATATGAGATCAATATGACTAGCCCGTGGACATTTTTTTTCTTTTCCTCCAGTATTTGCCAGTGATGTGAAGTTTTCAGCTCGGAAGGTTCATCTCCTTGTATTTTGCCCTTGAACCTTTGCTGCTATTACGACAACGGTTTGTAGAGGGATTTGTAGCAAGGTGATCGCTTGCTTGAGATGCTGCATTTTGGCTCTGCACATTGCACATAGATGCGGAGTGAAAGGGGGCGTGAGAAAGATTGATCGCTTCTGTGTCTTACCAAGCCAGGATAATCCATGGGAATGTCCATATGAAGTTAGTATAAAAATTTGGATCAGGAGCGGTTTATTGTAATTATTGGTAGATTGGAAGCCCTTCAGGAATGCAAATACTTCGGCTCTTTCAGAATCAAAACTTGAAGGATTTACAAACTGAACTTCCAACTCTCATGGAGGTGATGAAATCATCGCTACATGCTTCGCAAATCCGGGCATAACCAATGGCATTAGAGAGAGGACTTCGACTAAGTTTTAGCACGAGTTTTCTTTCATTTGGAAAAATATCAGTTCATATGTTCGGATGAATTGCATCTGATCTTCGACGGTTTATATGTTTAATCAATGTACTTCAACAATTCTTAGGAATTATGTCATAATCTTGGCACAGAGGATATTAAAGTAGATTTTTGGAAAATTTTCATTTAATTCAATAGCTCAATGGTGATTATACTATCAAAGGGTGTTGTTTCTTTGTCAAAACACTGACCAATAGGTATATTTTCAAATGAGGACTGTGACCATTGAATTCTGTAAACCGCTTTAGTGATTACTTAGTATTGCCACAGTTTTGAGAGTTCGTCTAGTGTAAGTATGGCCAAACTGTAACTACGCTGTGAAATGCTCTAACTTACGTGTCTAGTAATATGTATTTCAATACTGCAACACTAAAAAGTTAGGTGGATCAACTCGTTAAAAAAAGTTGTAGCTGTGAGTCGCTTCTCAAACACCTTATAAAAGTTGCAATGCCCCGTTTCAAAGTTGAACTGCTGCTGGAAAACTGTATTAAACAACCGCTAAGTGACCTTTTTTTTCAGTTAAAGATTTGATATCATACAAGTTGCCTCTTTCTCTAATATCTTATAATGATTAAAGCAAGCAGATACATTGAATCTCAATCACAAGTAACGAAGAATCATTGAGGTTCGCTACTTTCTCACGGGCGCTATTTTAGTTACCAAAAGTTACTTAGAAAGAGGGTTTAATTGGGTTGATCTTAAGGCAAGGCAACCCTAGAAATTTTCTGAGAAAAAGACCAAATCATCACTCAAGTGTTTTCTCTCTAGTTTCCGCAACTGAGCAATCTCAGGGATGCACCGCCCCACTTCGAAAGCAAAGGAAGAAAACAAATCGACAAAAAGAGACCATGAAACCACACCTCAAAAAGTCACCTGGTTAGAGGATTGACATGTCTCAGCCATCGTACCTAGAAATTTGCTTTGTCGGGCTTATGCTTGGATAAATGACAAGAGAAGTGTGTGGGGACAAAAGATTTTTGTTAGGTCCTGAGAATTTCTAGGACAAACTACTCGACTTTTGAGCATATGGTTGAGGAGTTACCAGGCTCCACGATTGGAACTTTTGAGCTGGTAAGTGATGATATTGGCTAGCATGTTTGAGAATTCTACCAACATGAAAAGTAACTTTCACGAAAATTCGATGTCCTGGTGTTGTTTCGTGTGTTTGCCTTGCTCTTTAACTTGATGTTTACTTTTTCAGACTTTGATCTTTTGTAAAACTTTCTATTTACACGGACTTGTCTGGATGAATGTCATGTATTTTTCAAAAGTTATTTGTCACATTAAGACATTTCTTTCTTTTTACAAACCGTTTCTACCTTTTTGTATTCAATTTAGTTGAATGTGTAGGATTCGATTCATCCACATAGGAAAAATTTAGATGGTCTCACTCTTACCAAGAGAGGTAGTGACTTCTCAATCTATTTTGAAACTAAGCGCAATCCTAATTTCTATCCCACTTTATGCTGTGGTCAACCGTACTCTATTGTAGCCATGAAGTTGCCTCGTCATCACATCCTGGCGACTCTCTTTTTCTCTCTCTCTCTCATATGAGAATACCATATTTGTCTCCATTTACGTTAGAATCCGAACCTTTTAACTCAACTAATCCTTGGTAGTTCATTACAAGCCACCTTATCTACATACATCATGTTAGGCTCCACACACAGGTTAATTGGTTTGTGTGACCCCTACTACGCACATGTTACAAGCTGGATCATAATAAATGTATTAGACTCAGACCACCATTAGTAGATGTGTGGTTTGAGGGTAGAAAGGGTCCTTAGTGATAGGAGTAGACACCAACGAGGACATCGGTGCTTTAAGTGAAGGAATTTGTGACATCCCAAATTGCCATTTAGAATTAGGGCGGCCCTTTGAAGCAATTCATAAATAAGTCTCGGTTTAAATAGTAACCACCTTGAGTAATCGCAAACTGAGTAGTCCTGGGCGTGACTTGTTATGAGAGCAGAATAAGGACGACCCCAAGCTAAATTTGACTCTTTACGGGGCAAATAATCACGGCGATCAACTAAATACCACAGCCTCTTCAAATTTGCATTGATCTTTAGTTATTCGCCAACTTTCTCTGTTAGCTTACTGAAAATTAAGCAAATTTTGTGAGAATGATAATTATTAATAACTAATTACTACTAAACAGCAACCTCTCAAACCAGCTCTCGACAGAAACCTCAAACTATGATATTCCACGATTTAGTGTCTTATAACTAGTTGGCCCGAAAAAAGGAAGTCCTGTCACTCCACTTCACTTCTGGGGATGTATTATCCCCAGCTGGTGAGAGTGATGCATATAGTCCTATATTATCAAAAAAATAAAAAATAAAAAATAACGATAAGCCAACAGTTATAACAAATGAAAATTCATGATTCTGGAGTTGGGATGCCCCAGGAATATTTGGGATGCCTTGAGAGGCACCAGAGAAGATGCACGGTGCTCCCTTAGAGTTTTAATGAATTCCAGCCATTGTTCAAAACCTGATTTTAATTCTCAAATCAAAAGTTGAAATGAATGATGTCACCAAGAGGATCATCAAAGGGAATAGAGGGCACCTACCTCCCACATAGTCAACAAGTCGACAACTATCGACAGATTGTTAGTTGATAAACAACTAATCCTCTAAACCTTGAAAGAACTTCACGTTGAATAATAATTGCAATATTCTTCAACCACAGTATAATTTTGTAAGTTTCTAGCTAATATCTGCTAGATGTAGCGGATCTTCAAGATACACCCTTGATGGTAGAGATACAAAACGTGTTAGGTTTCAAGTATGTTATCGATCTTACGTTGCTTTAATATGGATTGTTAATAGTAGATAAGTCTTCCGCAATCTTAAACTAGCACGACATATTTTAAAGTTGTCCAAGCACGGCTGAGTCGTAGCCAAAGCAGACAGTATCGTGCTAGCGCTAAGGTGGTTCCGGCTGCCTTTCAGTGGTATTGGAGCCACATGGTGGAGATTTTGGATTTCAAATATGTCTCTCATCCCATATCTCCAAACTATAGTTGTTGCGCTGATTGATAAATCTTGTAACGTTAAACTAGCACAATGTTTTAAAGCCTTATAGGCGCTGATGAGCCGTGACCAAGGCGGACAATTCTTATATTGCCGCTTGGATGGGGCCTGCATACGAAGAGTTTGTAATAAAGCTTGTCTACAAGGAGATGTGCTAAAGATCGCTTTGCTAACACCTAAACAACCAAGTTAGTTGTACAGCAATCCTTTACTTTTCTTTTCTGGAGATGTTTTCCTAAGCCTTCCCATCATTAGACCGATGAAATAAGAGTCTTATGCATCCCAAAGACCGAGATGCACCAAAAGAAACGCTTCAAGAGCACCAAAATTAATTACTTGAAATGGATGGTTACATGCTATTGGAGAGTTGATGCTAATGCACTTGAAGACATTTAATTTATAAAGTTTCATGCATCTACGGTTGAAATGCATTAAGAACCTAAATGTCTTGTTACTTGAAATTTAAAATCCCCTCGAAATGTTGAGATGGGCCTTCAGTTATTTGGGTCTTCAAAGCGGGATATCCTTGCCTAAACTTAGAGTCCATGGGCCAAGTGTGATAACGGCCGTTGACCTTGTGAACACCCCTATGTAGGCTCATGAGGGAACTACACAGTCAATAGTTATGGTTGATTTGGTCTAGTGGATTTGAGTCCAAGCAAGAAATTGCCCTTCAAATTAGAAAGATTAAGTGGAAGTCCTTGCATTAAGTAATCAAACTTTCTAAAATTTAATTTATTTAGGAAGAACAGCTATTGAAAAAGACAAGAAAAGAGAGCTGGTAAACACCTGGGGACACAATGGAAGCAGCAGTCATGTTCTCTGTGATCATCCTTGTCCTCCTCAACCTCAACCCCACCAAAAGCAATCGCATACTCCCCACAGGTGCACAGGTTTCTCCAAGCTCCATCAACGGCGATCCATTTCATTTTCTAGTCATTACTTCAACATCCTTCACACACTCTCCAAAAAAACATGCAGGGTGTCTATGTTTCCCCCCTATCACGTTCACGCGCATGATTTCATGGGACTCCCACATGCCACTCCATACCCCAAATCGTTCATTCAGGCCTTTTACTGCCGAAACTCTCTCATTTTTGGCTTATATAATGTCGGATTCTCAATGCCGATTGCAAGAAACATGTTGACTTCATTTACGAGCCACGACATGATTTGTTTTACGAGCCTTCAATATTCCAAATGATAAAAAATCTACACGAACTCTATGATCTCCTCATTACATTGACGAGAAGTAATAATAAGATTAATTCGTATACTATATGTTATGTTTGTAGAGAGTTGATGAGGAAGGAGCAATCGAAGGTCTTGGATTACTCTTCTCTTATTCATGGGTGCTTGACGGATTAGAAGTAGAATCGATTAGGGTTTTTACTTAATGGCACTTTTCATGTTGCGCAGTAGAAGGGTTAACAGCAAATCTTGTAGGGCTATAATCCAACGATGTACGAGCTGGTTCGTACATAAATTAGGCAACAACCAATTTTACAAACAGAATAAGTAAGTGGCTATGTACATGTATTATCGATTGGCTCTATCCCCAAACTAATGCTCGACTTATATCCTCTCAGTTACCGGTTATGATCGATTGTCATAGAGCCAAATAAGTTGCACATATAAGCAAAATCTCCAAGCTATATAGTTACGACCTGGGCCTCGCTTAGTCTCGGTTATTTAGTTTACGACCTTAGTACGATATTTCACATTTGATTGTATCAACTTAGAAGAGCTAATGAACTAGAAAGGCTTTCACTAATTATGGCTTCTTTGTGACTGTCCCTATAAGGTTTGCTAAAGCAATACCTATAATGATTCTTGTGTTACTATCCCATTGCGATGGCGATGTCTAAAGTGCATGTCGGAAACAGGTTCTGCTCTGGTCCTGCCTAGTGCTCTCTTCCCTTTTCCCATTTTTCATTTCATTTGCCCCCCAGCAATCAGAATGACTTGCAAAGTAATTGTACTGTTAGCCAATTGGTGAATAGTGAAATTTAATCCAATTCCCTAATTTGCTTTTTCTTTTTTGGGCGAATTTCTTCTTTGTTTATTGAGTCCATACCACATTGACATCTAAAATCATGGGCGTTGAATAAGATACTCCTAATTTGAGGAATGAAGTCACCTGCATAACAACCCCCCAAAATTAAATTAAAAAAAAAAGGCACAAAAGAAAGTTTGCAATATCAGATTTACCGGACGACTCAGTTTAAGAAAAATCAAGTTGACAAATTTCTTGTATTCGTGTGCAAAATGAAAGGAGAAAAATCATTAGTCCTACGAGGGTTAGCTGACCACAAGCAAATCTAGGCAACTCCCATGGCACGTGCTTTTGGTCAACAAGAACATGAAAGTCGACGAAAATTATTTGTGGCTATATATATATATATATCCGATTTTTTAGGCTCAAATTTTAGGGCCACGCGGATGATGTCAGCTACCATTAGCCCCTTGAAGTTTGTTTGGAGATAATTCAAAGATATCACAAAATTTTCCACATCGCCTATGTTGTTCAGATTGTCGGTCAGTTCATGAAAGAGTCACGTTCAACTCACTTTGAAAAAAGTTGACCCTGTTAAATTGAAAAAGAAGAAGTGATGTAGGACATTTAACATCCATTCTCACTAGCAAATCGGACTGAAAACAGCATGCCAAAATTGACAAACGGGAATTGCACACACGAGTAAACTAGGGTAGAATCTTGCTTCGATATCATGTTATAATTTCCAGCTTAAAAGCTTAAGCCAAGAGTCCAACAAAAAAAAAAACTTAAGGCAAGAGATGAAGAGAGACAACATGAATATAAGGCCATATATAGTGATTTATTACTAGAGGTGCTAACAGTCAAATGCTCCTAAGAAAATCTACTAGACTTCGTATCAAGGGGGTGGGGAGAGGTTAATGTCAATAGAGTGCACATACGTCACACACTTAATGATATATAAAACAAAGGCAAAAGGCCACCACCAATATGGTTGGTTTAGTGGTAAAATGGTCACATGTATCCTACGAGATCATAAGTTTGATTAACATCATTAGCGAATTTCTGTACAACTCTTGTTGCGTTCTTAACTGAATCTTATCTCGTGCAAGATTTTCTAATTACTAGCATCTTGGTGGGACTCTATGGCAAAGAGCTATCTAATCTTGGACTTTTGAGTTATTGGTGGTGTAAGTCGTTATGGCTCAAAGAGAAGCAGGTTTCGGACCCTAAATATAATGCCTACGAGAGTTGTTAGTGCCGACCACCTCTTTCTCCACCCCTTAATTGATAAAAAGAAAAGCAAAGAAAGAAAAGAAGGCAAGAGACGGGGATGATATAGTTGGGTTATATTTTCCTTCATCTCTAATTATGATGGACTTAGAATTTTCTCGTTAGAGGGGGTAAAGTCAATAGACAGCAAAAAGTAAATAAGGTCTATGGATTAAGATAGTAAATGCAACATTTCCGTGCTTGAGACGATAAAATGTCGAGTAATCTTCAATAGAATTTGTTTATGCTTAGCAATTCAAACCTTCACAGCATGCATCTATTTACTGCAAATCTCATTATGGGAGCAAAATGACCAAAACAGAGCGAGGAAATAGCTAAATTATGCTTTCTCTTCAAATCTTTGTGGCGTTATTGAAATTTTACTTAAAACAAATCGCAATGTCAAAATATACATTTAGCAAATTGCCCCCAAATCTTGCCACCTTGCCATCTAGATTCGTCCTTGTCCCTTATTAAAGGAAATTCCCTCCAACCATGCCTCTAATTACAGGGTCATAAAGTAGCCATAGGCCTATAGTTGAGGTTGATTTGCTATAAACAAGCCAAATTGGCTACACCATTTAGAGATATCTCACCATTATGTCTCCTACTTTGTTTACTTATCCCTTAGCAGCTCACATGTCTCGTGACCATATTGCTTACCGTTTTAACCATAATCTCTTTTTTAACTGTAAAACATGTGGGATTAAGAAGACAGATAGCATAAGTGCGTAGGGTAAAAACAGTCCTACTCCATTAAAAATTTGGTCAATCGATTTCCTCTGGTGCTATTGGATTCGGTGGGCCGTGGGTCGGCAAATCCAAGTGTCAACACGTGACCTTGAAGTTGTCACCCATTAGAAGTTTAATAATTACAAATCAGCCGCATAATTCTTAATCAATAGATTAATTTCATAATCAATGCAAAAAATTAAGAGATAAGATTCAGAATCAGGTGAAGATGCCTCGCGGAATAGCCGCACAAACGCGTGACTTTATGACAAGAAATATCAAAGCAAATTTTCTTTTGACTTTCGAAATATTTACAGGCAAAACTCGAGATCTCAGCTTCCGTATTGGGTGAAGTGACTTTGGAACAACCAAACCGTGTTCTTTTCTTTTCTTTTTTCATTCTTTGACTAAACATCTCATTAGCTTTGTAAATTATATAAGACGTGAATTAAAAAAAAAACCTTAATGATATTTTTTTGTAAGAGATCAAATCATCTTGTGGATAACCCATGATCATCTCTTCCTTTGTACTATACTAGGACGGCATATATAGTATACACCCTGGTTGCTTTGATAATAGTGAAAATGAACAAAATTTAAAAGTTGTTTTTATAAACTTAAATCGTGTCCTTCACCATGCGATAAATAGATATAATTACTTGAGAATATCACATAACAGATTTGATTACACGGTCGGAAAATTTAACTATATTTGTCGCTTTTTTTTGCCTCGAATATGAAATATGACTAGCATAACCTCCAGCACACTAATAATGCAAGTGTGTACCCTCTCAATCCTTAGTATGTATTGCTAGAAAATCCTAGACAAATAATCTGAGGGGGTATTTGTTTTATTGAAAACTTCATCATAATGGAAAATATTTTCCATGCAAATTATTTTCAAGCAAAATTGTTAGCTTTTATTTATTTGGTGATTTAGGGAAAGTGATACCCTTCTTATCAGAAGGAAAAGTTATTTTTTCCCAATCTAAGCTTGTTATTTTTAGTCCATGAAAAACTTTTTCTGTAAATCGATTAGTTTTTCGTTATCCAAATACTAAAAAGTCGGAAAACAATTTTCCTCCACACAAATGGACTCTAAAGCTACCGGTGCATGTGTGTGTGTGTATATATATATATATATTTATATATATGTATGTATGTATAGAACAGGTTCCGTATACACAAGTCAAGATGCAGATGGAGTCGTAAACATCACGTTTAAAAGCAAGGGGAGGCTGTGCTTTTTCAGAAGGAAAACAAGCATGTTGAAGTCAACTTTGATGGGATTTGTCGGCAGCTGGTAGTTTTATATCAGTGACTGTTCTTATGTATATGCCTGTTGACTATTGTGGTTACGAAAAAAGAGAAACTTCATGCAGAGACGGGTCTTGCATCTTCTGCTCTTTTCTTTTGGCGTTATCATACTTTGAAAGAATTTTTGATTATTTCCCACAGATTTTGAGGGGTCCTTGTGACCATTTTGGACACCTCAAGTGATGCAAAGGCTATGGCTGTCGCTGGCTTGGACCTCTCATAGTTCATCCAATACCACCCAGCTGGAATAATAATATTGTTTGATCGGTGGCTATATTCGGTTGTTGATAGTCCATAACTTTGCTGTGACTTCACCAAATCAATTCAGGTTTTAGTAGCAAATGGGTACTTGTGAGCGGTTAAAGGTTCCGTCCAGATTCCACCTGAAATTTGGAACAAAGCTGTCGGAACAGGTTACTCATTTTATAAATTTGGAACCTATCCTACTTATCCTAGAACCATGCTCACCCTTGGTAATTATTGATAGGATCGATGTATTGTTTAGATATTTGAATGACTAGTTCTCTTTTTGGGCTGGGATAACACATAACTTTGGGAGCTGGTCACTTTATTTGACCAGGAGCGGTGTGGTAAATGAGTGGGTTGTCTTTGAAGTATCTATCGCCCTTTACGCTTAATAAAGTTCTTGTGAAGTTAACAAACAAGTCCCAGTGGAGCAGAAGGTAAGGTACTCCGCATGGACAAGAACTACCCCCCATTTAACTTTGTTAAGCGGTACATGGTCTGGTTTAATGAAGCTCATCTATTGAAAGGTGAAGTGCTTTCTTAATTATCGGACAATAGTGAATGATCTCGGGATATAAGATCAACATGACCAGCCCTTAGATATTCTTTTTTTTCGTCCAGGACTTGCCAGTGATGTCAAGTTCAGCTTGGAAGGTTCATCTCAACGCATTTAGCCCTGAACCTTTGCTGCTGGAACAATGACAGTTTGTAGAGGGAGTTGATTGTTGGGATTTTGGCACCAAAATCCCATAGAATTGAATGAGAAGTGTGTGGTTGAAAGTGTCCCACATAGGAGAAGAGGTGATGAGAAATGGGTTCAAATAGTTGAACCTCACAAATGGGTTTGGGCCCCAAGGGGTACCCTACTTTTGTGGAAGAGAGAGGACCTACGTCAAGCTAGGTCGGTCCACCCCGCGCGCGCGCCGCTGCCGCCGTCCATTTGGTCGGAAACCGAAGTCCTTCGCAAACCGGTTCATGCAGACCTTCGCTGCTCTTCACGAATCCTCGCAACTCTTCGTTCTTCGCCACTTCAATATAACTGAACAGTATAGTTCAGGAAAGACATACTTCGTGACATCGGCATTTTTCCGTCATTATCATTTGGTGCGATTGTTCTACAAAATTGCGTTCGTTGGAGTCCTCCGAATACGTACCGCTTCGGAGGAACGAGATCTGCTCTATCCTGGGAGACGATTGTCCAATATCCTCGGGTACTGATTGAGGGGCCAAATTCGTCTTAAGGACACGACGTTACTTCGTTGGGCTCGGATCAACATTTTGCTTATTTGGTTGTGCTGCTTTCAGGTTTGTTTTCTTCATGTTTGTTTTTAATTTCTCGTATACGAACTTAGCCGAACTACAATACCGACCAACAATCTTAAGACGAATTTGTTTCGGTTCTGTTCGTATACTCTTATGTGCTGTTCGTTGTGTTCGTTCGTATACTCTTCTGTTCGTATACTCTTATATCCTGGGAGACGATTGTCCAATATCCTCGGGTACTGATTGAGGGGCCAAATTCGTCTTAAGGACACGACGTTACTTCGTTGGGCTCGGATCAACATTTTGCTTATTTGGTTGTGCTGCTTTCAGGTTTGTTTTCTTCATGTTTGTTTTTAATTTCTCGTATACGAACTTAGCCGAACTACAATACCGACCAACAATCTTAAGACGAATTTGTTTCGGTTCTGTTCGTATACTCTTATGTGCTGTTCGTTGTGTTTTTCTATCAAATATCGGATTGCCGTTCCTTTAAGTCGATCGTTTGTTGTTCGTATATTCTGTTCATATAATTTCTCGTTACAATTTTTCAATTCCTTCGTGAACAGATTTTTTGTTTCTGTTTGTTTTAAAAATTTTAAATTCTGTTCGTGGAAAAATTTTTCCGTTTCTGTTTGTAGTTATAAATTTTCTATTCTGTTCGTATTCATATAATTCCAGTTCTGGTCGTGAATATGTTCTGTTTTTATATTTCAGAAATGGCTTCGGCTTCCACTGCGGTTAACCCTATTCCGAATCACGGAGAAAAGCCAGACAAGTTCAATGGTACGGATTTCAAGAGATGGCAATAAAAGATGTTATTCTATCTCACGACCTTGAACTTGGCTAGATTCCTCAATGAGGATGGTCCTAAATTGGACGTTGGAGAGACAAATAAAGAAAAAGTTGCTGCCATTGATGCATGGAATCATTCTGACTTCCTATGTCGCAACTATGTCCTCAACGGTCTGGACAATACTCTCTATAACGTCTATAGTCCGCTAAAAATGGCTAAGGAGTTATGGGATAGTCTGGACAAGAAATACAAAACCGAAGATGTCGGATTGAAGAAATTCATTGTCGGTAAATTTCTGGACTTCAAGATGGTTGATTCAAGGACCGTCTTAAGTCAGGTTCAAGAACTTCAAGTGATTATGCATGATATTCATGCTGAAGGAATGACTCTAAGTGAGTCATTTCAAGTGGTTGCCTTCATTGAAAAACTGCCACCATCCTGGAGAGATTTCAAAAATTATCTCAAACACAAGAGAAAGGAGTTGTCACTTGAAGACTTGATTGTTCGGTTGAGGATCGAGGAAGACAATAAGAATTCTGAGAAGAAAGTTGGCAGCAATTTGGCGGTCTCAAGAGCTAATGTTGTTGAAGGAGGATCGAAACCCAACAAGAAGAGGAAAATGCCTACCAAGTCTGGAGAGGGATTCACCCAAGGCCTGAAGAAGTTCGTTGGCAAGTGCTTCAACTGTGGCAAGTCTGGACATCGAGCCCAAGACTGCAGAGCCAAGAAAAGATAGAAAATTCGGGCTAATGTGATGGAAGATATTTCCAATTGTGTTGATGATATCAATCTGACTGCTATGATATCCGAGTGTAATATGGTAGGAAACCCCAAGGAGTGGTGGATTGATACTGGAGCAACTCGTCATATCTGTGCAAACAGATCGATGTTTTCGACCTATACAACTGTGGGAGGTGATGAAAAACTTTATATGGGTAATTCATCAACCTCTAAGGTTGAAGGGGTCGAAAAGATTGCTCTAAAGATGACATCCGGAAAGATTGTGACACTAAATAATGTTATGCATGTGCCAGATATTCGTAAGAATTTAGTGTCTGGATCTCTCCTTAGCAAGAATAGCTTTAAGTTGGTTTTTGTATCCGACAAGTTTGTACTCTCTAAGAATGAGATGTATGTAGGAAAGGGTTACCTTAGTGATGGTCTTTTCAAGTTGAATGTAATGACTGTTGTACCCAATGATGTTATGAATAAAGTTGTTTCTGCTTATGTGCTTGAGTCTCCTAATTTATGGCATGCTAGATTAGGACACGTTAACTATAAGTCGATAAAGAAATTAATGAACATGGGGTTATTACCAAAATTCAATTGTGCAAGTGAGAAATGCCAAGTGTGTGTTGAATCTAAATTTTCTAAGCCTCCTTTCCATTCTGTAGATAATAGAGTTTCAGAACCTTTAGATTTAATACACACAGATATATGCGATATGAAATCAATACCGTCAAGAGGTGGTAATAAGTATTTTATCACATTTATAGATGACTGCTCGAGGTATTGTTATGTTTATTTGCTTAGTAGCAAAGATGAGGCTGTGAATACTTTTAGAACTTATAAGTTCGAAGTTGAAACTCAGTTGAATAAGAAAATTAAAATAATAAGGAGTGACAGAGGAGGTGAATATGAATTTCCTTTTGAGAAAATTTGTACCGAGTTTGGTATCGTTCACCAAATGACTCCTCCTTATACACCGCAATCTAATGGAGTGGCGGAAAGGAAAAACCGGTCTTTAAAGGAAACAATGAATGCATTGTTGAATAGTTCCGGTTTACCACAGAATTTGTGGGGGGAAGCTATTTTGACGGCGAATTTTATTTTAAATAGAGTGCCCCACAGAAAAACACAACAAGCTCCCTATGAGAAATGGAAAGGCAAAATGCCTAACTTGAATTATCTCAAAGTGTGGGGGTGTTTAGCTAAGGTTGCAGTTCCTAAGCCTAAAAAGGTTAAAATAGGACCAAAGACTGTTGACTGTGCTTTTATCGGATATGCTCAGAATAGTAATGCATATCGTTTTCTTGTTCACAAGTCAGAGATCCCAGATATACATGTTAATACGATCATTGAATAAAGGGATGCTTCGTTTTTTGAAAATATATTTCCGTATAACATAGTATATGAGCCAATTAATAATAATAAGAGGCCTCGAGATACTATATCTAGAAGTGATCTAATGGAGGATGAACCTAGACGTAGTAAAAGACAAAGGACTTCCACGTCTTTTGGACCTGATTTCTTAACGTATTTGTTAGAGAATGAACCTCGGACATTCAAAGAAGCTGTGACTTCGCCAGAAGCCCCGTTCTGGAAAGAAGCTATCAATAGTGAAGTTGAATCCATCTTGTCAAACCATACATGGAAATTGGTTGATCTTCCTCCTGGTAATAAACCACTACAGTGTAAGTGGATTTTCAAGAGGAAAATGAAAGCGGATGGTACTATTGATAAATACAAGGCTAGGCTTGTAGTAAAATGATACAAGTAACGAGAAGGTCTTGATTATTTTGATACTTATTCACCTGTTACTAGAATTACATCTATAAGGATGCTAATTGCCATAGCAGCGGTGTATAAGCTTGAAATCCATCAAATAGATGTTAAGACGGCCTTCTTAAACGGGGAATTGGAAGAAGAAATATATTTGGAACAACCCGAAGGGTTTATTGTTCCAAGACAAGAGAAGAAAGTATGTTGGCTTATCAAGTCGCTCTATGGATTGAAACAAGCACCGAAACAATGGCATGCTAAATTCGACCAAGTCATGTTGTCGAATGGTTTTAAGATTAATGAGTGTGATAAATGTGTATATGTTAAGAACACTTATAATGGTTTTGCCATTCTGTGCTTATATGTAGATGACATGCTTATTATGGGTAGCGATAGTGAGGTTGTTAAGGCGACCAAACGTATGCTCATAAGTAAATTTGATATGAAAGATATGAGGGTTGCAGATGTTATTTTAGGAGTTAAAATCCATAAGACATCTGGAGGATTAGCTCTATCACAATCCCATTATATTGAGACGATTCTTGGAAAGTGCAAGAATCTAGATATTATGCCAGTAAAGACTCCGATAGATGTTAATTTACATCTTTCAAAGAATACTGGTGAAAGTAAGGCTCAAAATGAGTATGCTAGTATACTAGGCAGTTTAATGTATGTCATGAACTGTACTAGGCCGGACATAGCTTGTGCTGTGAGCAAGCTAAGTCGATTTACAGTTAGTTTAAATGAAAATCATTGGAAAGCTATGAAACGTTTATTGGGATACTTAAGCTATACTCAAGATTATGCTTTGCATTACACAGAATATCCAGCGGTACTTGAAGGATATTATGATGCAAATTGGATAATCGGTACTAAAGACACAAAATCGACATGTGGATATGTATTCACACTTGGGGGAGCAGCAATATCTTGGAAATCATCCAAACAAACTTGTATTGCTAGATCCACTATGGAATCAGAAATTATTGATTTGGATAAAGCCGGTGAAGAAGCAGAGTGGCTTCGAAATTTCTTGGAAGATATTTCTAATTGGCTTAAACCAGTGCCCGCTGTTTGTATACATTGTGACAGTCAAGCGGCAATAGGAAGGGCAAGGAATGTCATGTACAATGGTAAGTCTCGACACATACGTCGAAGACATGACACGGTAAGACAACTTCTTTCTAGTGGAATTATCACCATTGACTATGTGAAGTCAAAAGATAATGTTGCGGATCCATTGACAAAAGGCCTAACTAGAGAGATGGTTGCGAAAACATCAAGGGGAATGGGTTTAAGGCCTATAAACAAGTCATCATAGCGGAAACCCTACCCAGTTAACTGGAGATCCCAAGATCTAGGTTTAAAGGGACAACTAAGTTATGAAGACAGTATAGAGTACCGTCAAATTCTTGACTCATTGTGGATAAAGACAGTACTAATATGTGAAGGTTAAGCAAAGCTTTTAATGATTCTGAATTGAGTATGTGATATACTATATGTTTAGAAATCACCTATGTGAGTGTGAAGTGAGGGCCGCTTCTGTGAGAATTGATAAGGCCGAATTCTCTAAAACACTCATGAGACCAGGCGGTGTTCATGGCCAAAACGAACACAACAGTGAGAACCAATTTTGTTCGAGAAACAGTTGTGTGATTTCTATTGTCTAGGCTTACACCAAAGGTCGACAGTTCAAAGACATCAAGTCTACTGATTGACTGAGTAAGTTCGATAGGTTTCACTAAGGAAAGTTCAAAGTCTCAGACTACTTATCTTGATGCAACATTTTCTCATGGAATAATCGCACATTGCATCTCATGCATACACGAAGAGTCATGATATCTGAACTTCTCATTCATGTGGGGGATTGTTGGGATTTTGGCACCAAAATCCCATAAAATTGAATGAGAAGTGTGTGGTTGAAAGTGTCCCACATAGGAGAAGAGGTGATGGGAAATGGGTTCAAATAGTTGAACCTCACAAATGGGTTTGGGCCCCAAGGGGTACCCCACTTTTGTGGAAGAGAGAGGACCTACGTCAAGCTAGGTCGGTCCACCCCCCGCGCGCGCCGCCGCCGCCAGTCGGCTCGGTTCGGTTCGGCGCTCTATCGGTTTTTTATTTTTTATTTTTCGAACAGACACATTGTTTAGAATTTATTTATTTATTTTTTGACGAACAAACATGTCTGTTCGTGAGGTTCGGTTCGCCCGAACGAAAACCGAAGCCCTTCGCAAACCGATTCATGCAGACCTTCGCTGCTCTTCACGAACCCTCGCAACTCTTCGTTCTTCGCCACTTCAGTATAACCGAACAGTATAGTTCGGGAAAGACATACTTCGTGACATTGGCATTTTTCCGACGCGCTCTACATACATTCACTTCGTCATTATCATTTGGTGCGATTGTTCTACAAAATTGCATTCGTTGGAGTCCTCCGAATACGTACCGCTTCGGAGGAACGAGATCCGTTCTATCCTGGGAGACGATTGTCCAATATCCTTGGGTACTGATTGAGGGGCCAAATTTGTCTTAAGGACACGATGTTACTTCGTTGTGCTCGGATCAACATTTTGCTTATTTGGTTGTGCTGCTTTCAGGTTTATTTTCTTCACGTTTATTTTTAATTTCTCGTGTACGAACTTAGCCGAACTACAATACCGACCAACATTGATTTGCAGCGAGGTGGTCGCTTGCTTGAGATGCCGCATGTTTGCTCCGTGTATGCACGTCGATGTTGAGTGGACGGGCGACCTGTGCATCGCTTGTTTACTGAAAAGACAATCTAAAAAATATCCTATTCAATTACACCGTGACCTTAGGGTTTACCAGCTGTGGGATGAAAGCCGTTTAGGAATGCCAATTCTTTGGCTCTTTCAGAATTGAAAGTCGAAGGATTTACAAGTTGAACTTGCAACTCTCATGAGGGTGACGATTCATTCCTACATGCTTTGAAAATTAAGGTTTAACCAATCACATTAGAGAGGGAAATTCGACATTTTTTTGTGCGTGAGTATCTTTCATTTGGAAAAGAAAATCAGTTCTTGTATTAGGATATACTGCATCCGAATTTCGACCATTTAAATGTTTAAAATATACTTCAACAATTATTGGGAACTATGTCATAATCTTGGCAGAGAGGATATTAAAGATGGATTGCATCTCTAAATTTTTTGGAAATCTTTCATTTGACTCAATACCTCAGTGGTGATTATACTATCAAAGATGGTTGTTTCGCTGTCAAAAGAATGGCATATTGGTCTTTTTCAAATGAGGACGGCGAGCATATTTTTTAGTAAATTCCTTGGGTGATTACTTGGTCTTGCCATAGTTCTAAGAGCCCATCTAGTGTAATTGGCGCCAAACTATAACTGTACAGTGAAATGCTGTAATTTGGATGTTTAGTAATACATATTTCAAAACTGTACTACTAAAAAGATGGGTTGGATTAGCTTGTTAGAAGCTGTTGTAACTGCGAGTTATTTGTCAAACACCTTATAAAAGCTGCAACACTCCGTTTCAATGCTGAAACTTCTACTGAAAACCCTGACCAAACAACCTCTAAGTGGCCTTTTCTCAGATAAAAAATCAATATCATATAAATCCCCTCTTTCTCTGATAATCTAAATGTTCAAAGCAAACGACTACATTAACCCTCAACAAGTAAAGAAGAATCAGAGACGTTAGCTACTTTCTCATGGGTTCTTCTTCTAGCATCTGAAAAATATTTAAAAAGAGGGTTAAATTTGGTGATTTTGAGGCAAGGCAGCCCTATAATGATATTATGAGAAAAATACAAAGTCATCACTCACTTTGAAAGCAAGAGAAGAAAATATATCAACAAAAAGAGACCATGAAACACATCTTAAAAAGTCACCTTTTTAAAGAGTGGACATGTCCCAACCATTGAAGACTCTTGGTAACCACAAAGTTGCTGCAATCATGGCATCTTCTGGTCATAAAATAGCGATGTATCTTACTTTGTCGGGATAATGCTTGGATAGGTGACAAGAGAAGTTTATCGAGACAGAGGTTTTTGTCAAGACTAGGGATTTTTTGTACAGACTACTTGACTTTTTAGCTCTTGGCGAGGAGTTACTAGGCATTGTGATTGCCCTTGGAGCTTTTGCGTTGGAAGTGAATATAGTGGCTAGCATGTTCAATGATCTTACCGACATGAAAAGTTACTTTTGCAACATTTCTATTTCTTGGTGTTAGTTTCATGAGCGTGCCCTACACTCTCACTCTAACTTGATGGATACTTTCAATCTTCCACAAAAGTTTTTACTTACACAAACTTGTCTGTCTGAAAGAATGTCGTGTGTTTTTCAAAAGTCATCTGTCAAATCAAAACCTTTCTTTCTCGTGATAAATCATTTCGACCATTGTATGTTTAGTTTAATTGTATATACCATCCATTTTGAAACTAAATGTACTAACAATAAGCCCTAAATTCTATTGTAGTTGCGAAGTTGCCTTGTCACCACGTCTTGGCAACTCTCCCTCACTCTCAAATGAGGATGCCATATTTGTCTCTTTTTACAGTGGATATATACCCTCGCTCATCCATTTTTTCTCTTTCCTAGATACTAAATCTTACTCTTTAAAGGGAAAAAAATCACAATAATCTATTAAATACTACAGGCACTTCAATTGCTGCTTCAAATTGGCATTATCTTTGGTTATTCGCCAACATTCTCTGTTATCTTATTGAAAATTAAGCAAATTTGTGAGAATAATCATTGACAGCTGGATAGGTTAGAATCTAATTAAAATTGTCGATAACTAAGTATCAATTAACCACAGCCTCTTAAATCAGCTCTCGACAGAAACCTCACTGTGATATTACTTGATTAATGTCTTCTAACTCGTTGGCCTAAAAAAGGAAGTCCTGTCACTCTAGCTCCACTTTTGGGGACTTGTTACACTCATATATTGAGAATGATACAGCTAATCACACTACCACTGCGTACGGTACTCTCTCTTGTGTTTTAACAAATCCCGGTCACTGATCAATGCTTGAAAGTGATGAAGACATCGAGAGGAGCACCGAATGGGATAGAGAATCCACCTACCTCCCATATGGGCAGAAAGTCGGAAACTATCAGTTGCTAGACAACTAGTCCTCTAAAATTTGAAAAAAAAAGCCTTTACAAAGGAAAATGCTCACGATTTCTTTAACCACAACATAACTATGCAAGTTTCCGGCTAAGACATGCTAGATATAGTGGGTCTTGACGGTATAGATACAAAGAGTGTTGGTTCCAAATATGTCTTCGATCTTGCATCGCTTATATATGGGCTGTTGACAGCAAATAAGTCTCGCACAACCTTAAACTAGCACAACATATTTTAGGCTTGCCCAAGCATGTTTGACCCACAACTAGAGCAGACAATATCGGGCTAGCACCATGGTGGGGCTAGCTTCCTTCGGTGGTATCAAAGCCACAAGATGAATATTTTGGATATCAAATATGTTTCTCATCCCATATCGCCTAAATCGAGGTTGTTGCGCTATTAGAAGTCTCGTGTACCCTTAAACTAGCATGGTGTACTTAAAGCCATGTGGATGCGAGTGAGCCATGGCCGGACATTCTCATGTTGGCGCCTGGATGGGGGCTTCACACAAAGAGTCTGAAATAAATCTTGTCTACAAAGAGATGTGCCAAGGATCACTTGATTAACACCTAACCAAACCAAGTTATATATACAGCAATCTATTACATTTCTCGGGAGCTTTGTTACTAATGCGTTGCCATCGTTAGACCAATGATATAAGGGTAATAATGCATAACTGTCTTATTCATCCAAAGACCAAGATGCACCAAAAGCAATGCTTCAAGAGCACCAAAAAATATACCATGAAAGGATGTTTACATGTTCCAGGAGCTTTCAACCTAATGCACTTCAATTATTGGGTCAATGGAGCAAGACATTTAATTTGTTAAAATTTCATGCATCTGATGGTTGATATGCATTGAGAACCTAAATGACTTGCTTCTTTAAATTGAAAAATCCCTCGAAATTTTGAATTGGGCAATTTAATATTTGGGTCTTCAAAGAGGGATATTCTTATCTAGACCTCTAGTCCAGGATCAATGTGCGATCATAGCCATTGATATAGTGAAATCCCATATGCAGGCTCATATAAAACCTACATAATCAATAGTTGCAATTGATGTCTAGTGGATCTAGGTCCAAGCAAGAAATTCCGCGCGCAAAGTGGAACGCCTCCTTAAGTGGAAGTCCTTGCATTAAGTCCTCAAACTTTCTGAGATTTCAATTTATTGAGCAAGAACAGCTATTGAAAAAGACGAAAAGGAGAGCTAGTAAACACCTGGGGACACAAAGGAAGCGCGTACACACCAGCAATCATGTTCTCCGTGACCATCCCTGTCCTCATCAACCTCAACCCCACCAAAAGCAATCACATACTCCCCGCAGGTGCACAGGTTTCTCCAAGCTCCATCAATGGCGATCCATTTCATTTTCTCGTTATTATTGCAACATCCTTCACACACCCTCCAAAAACATATGCAGGGTGTCTTCTGTTTCCCCCTCTATCATGGTTTCATGTGACGCCCACATGCTACCCATACCCTCATAATTAATACAAACTGTCCATTCTGGCCTTTGACTGCAGAAACTGTCTCATTGTTTGGCTTATGTACTGTCAGATTCTTAATGCCAATTGGAAGAAACATGTTCGCTTCGTTTAAAGAGTCACGGTACGACTTGTTTTGCGAGCCTTCGATATTTCAAACGATAATAGATCTAAACGAACTCTATGATCTCCTTAATACATTGGTGAGAATGTGAAAATTACGACCGTTCATATACTATATGTAATGGGTGTGGAGACTTGATGGGGACAGAGCAATCCAAGGCCTTGAATTACTCGGCTCTTTTTATTGTGTGCACTCGACGAATTAGAAGGAGAAGCGATTAGGGCTTTCACTTAACGACATTTATCTTAGGCACTAAAAGAGTTAGACAAGAAATCTTATAGGGCTATAATCTAGTGATGTACTACACAATTTAGGTGACAGGAATTATTACCAACGGTTATGTAGGCCTATCATCGATTGGCTCTATCACCATATTAATACTAAACTATTACCCTCCCAGCGACGAGAAGTTACGATTGATGGTCATAAAGCCAAATAAGTTACATATAAGTAAAATCACCAACAGACATGTTCATATTATAGAGTTACGACTTTAGTCTCGACCATTTTAGTCTACGGTGTTAGCACGGTACTTGATATTGAGTTTACCCGCTTGAAAAGAGCTAATGAACTGTAAAGGCTCTCGCTATGTATTGCTTCTCTGTGACTGTCCCTAAAAGGTTTGCTAAAGCAATACCATCAAAGATTCTTAGTGTTACTGTCTCGTTGCGATGGCGATGTCTTAAAGTGCAATGTCGGAAACAGGTTCTCTTCTGTTGCTGCCTAGTGCTCTCTTCCTGTTTCCCATTTTCATCTCATTCTTTCCCCAATTATCAGGATTATTAGGAAATAGTTGTATTCTTAGCCAATTGGTCAACAGTGAAATTCAATCCAATTTCCCAAATTTGCTTATACTTTTTGGGGCCGATTCCTTCTTTGTTTATGGGATCCATAAGGCGGTGGCATTTACAAATCAAGGGCGTAGAATAAGATATTTTCGATTTGACAAATAAAGTCACTTGTATAACAACACCCTCTAAATTAATTTATTTAAAAAAGGGCACAAAAAACAATTTCAAATTGTCAATGTAAATTACAAAATTGAGGATTCGCAATGACGTGAAGAAAGTTTCCTGCCGCCCCCAGAATATTAGATTTTCTGAACGAATTAGTTTAAGGAAAATCAAGTTGACAAATTTATTATATTTGGCTGCGTTTGGTCTACCGGATAAAAGCCAGTATATGATATGTTTTATCATATCCTGTGTTTGGTGATGGTCTAGGATAGGATAAAGTCGGATATAGACCGGATATAACCTGGATAAAAAAATCCAGTGGGGGGGTGGGATATACCCGGATAGGATTTCTAATGCCTATTTTTCGAGAAACCCTACACTCCACTTGCCGTCATCTTCATCCCCACACCTTGTGCGCTTTCACCAAAAAAATTTATCGGCTTTTTTTCCTTCACTGACTCCTCCGGACCCATGAATAGAAAAAAAAAAAATATCCTATCCGATTTTAAATCCGTAGTCCACCAAATAGTGGACAGAATATGAAGAAATTCCAGGATTTCTTATCCTATCCTATTCAGTCTTATCATGTTTAAAAATTCGGACGACCAAACGCAGCCGTGTACTAAAAAGGGGAAAAAAAAAATAACATAAGAATCATAAGCTGTAACGTAGCTTAGCTGACCACCAGCAAATCCTGGCGGTTCCCATGGCACGTGCTCTTGGTCAATTAGAACACGAAAGTCGACCAAAATTCCCTCTATGATTAGTGGGTTCTTCTTTATATTTGTTGAGATCTCATGAGATTTGGCCGGTTTCGAAGTTTTAATATTTGATTTGAATTTTTATATGAATTAAGTAGTTGACTTGAGAGCTGAAGAAAAATAATTAAAAAGATAGGAGAACTACTTTATTTTTTGTTATGTATTAGAATTGATGATGTACTCCTAAATCATATCTTGTATCCACCAGATCTTTCGCTATCTGGTAGATTGGCACCTTAATGGATTTTAGCAATTTAAGCATTTTCCAATGCGGTTAGCTGCATATTATGCAGCTTAAACAAAAAAAAAATAAAAAAGAATTGCTTTTGCATAATATATAAAAGCAATTAGGATTAAAGAAAGGCTAATCTGGAAATGCTTCCCTTTCCATATTTTTCATCATCCTAGGAAATGTCAACTATAGGGTGGAAAACTAGGTCTTGATTCTTTCACAAAATTGGCCAATTTACTGAAATAAATAGTTAGAAATTCTAGAGTAGTTAAGCTTAATTTGAAGGATGCCACTCAGTGCGGGACTCTCACGAGCATCTCAATATATTTCACATGATTGGTGTTTACCTCGTTTAAATACTTCGACGGTTGACAAGTGATTCACTCATCACTACAAGCACGTACGAGGTAGCAAAATCTTCATACCGCTCGAGTAGATGATACAAATTAAGAATTGCATAAAAGATTAGTTATTTATGTCAAGATCATATAATGTTGTTAAGCTTTGATCATAAATATTTATCGTGGGTTTTTAGCGATTGATATTAGATGTTTATAGAAAAAAATTCTTCCACATTTTTCCCAAGTTGGCTTAGTTGGTTAGAGCACGGGGGATTTCCAGCTTAATGACTGGAGGTCATTTGTTTGAATTCCACTAGCTATGTACAGACTACTGTGAACCACCTGTATAGGCCAAGGTTTGGGCTTAACCGATTTGTGATATTTGCAAGATGTTTCATGGAGCTAACTAGGCCACCTACAAAGTCCCAATGTTTCTAAGCTCGTATCCTAGATTATACAAAACAAAGATTCCAAAACAAGAGGGCTTTCGATGCTGGATGATACGATTTCCAAGTGTGTGCGTGTGTGTCTATACATACATATATATATATATATATATATATATATATATATATCTGTACAATAGGCAGTCCCTCACAAAATTACTTGGTATCATGATACGATTTTCTAAGTTAAATTTTTTCAGACCCTTTTTTGTTTCCCCTATGATATTTTCAACATCTTTAGTCTTAGGCGAAAGTTCAGTCTACACATAAAGTGAGCATTAGAGTTATTAATTTTGAACCACACTTTCATCCATTGATCTAAGTAATTTGAATAGTTGGCAAGGAACTAAATGGTGGAGGGAGACGATACAAATATAAAGGATATACGTACCTCATAGACAAGTGTATTGCAATGCTTTAACACCTTTGTCACGTACAAACTAGGCCGAGAACAACATGTGGAATTGATGAACTATAATAGAATAAAATTGGGGCAAAACTTGACTCCAAACCATAATAGAATATCCAACCCAAAAGTTTGAGCTATTGGGTGGAAGGAGATCATGTGTACATAAATCTCATATAATCTTTGTACACAAGCAACGTGGGACATTTAACACTCCATGTGGGAACCGGATTGAGTATGCTAAAATGAAACCGACGAATAGAAAGTTGCACATGCAAATATTTAGAGCAGAATCTTACTCGAATACTATTAGAATATCCAACCTAAAAACTTGAGACAATAGGCTGAGGAAGACAACAAGAACATAAAGCTCATATTGATAAGGGTTTTACAATTTTTTTTTATGTCCATATAGTCTTTCTCTACGTAATATTAAGTTCTTCGTGAGATTTCATGATGATTTACTAGCTTCTTCATTTATCAATCATTTTTCTCAACGGATTCCATATTATGTAGTTGGGCTATATTTTTCTTCATCACCGATCAGGATGCAGAGTCTTTTGTTAGTGGGAAAAGTCAATAGACCACATATAGTAAATAAGATTTATAAATTAAAATAGTAAATGTAACATTTTTGTCCTTTTTTTTTGTCAAAGAAACATTTTATTCATTTCCACGGATATACAATAAAGATACGCAGTCCAACTGCAAACCAAAACAACAAAACAAGTTCCAGATAAGAAGATAAATCATCATAATAAGGTTATGGGTGACACATTCAAAGAGCGAATCTGGAAATTCTTTAAACCAAAATCGGCGGCCAATCACCGAACTCATTTTCAGTAATGAGCACACACCGAGATTTCTATCTATTGCTATGACTTTGCCTTTCGGTGGTGCGTGCTTAGGTTCAACATCCCCAACACCATCGCCGTGCAAATTAACAAGATTGAACATACACTGATCTGACACCTATGAGAGCGAAATCTTCATAAAGCTTCTCTAATTTCCTTCAAAACTGGATTTGTACACCAACGAAACCCAAGAAAAGCGAAACCCCAAAATCATATATGCAAAAAAACCCCAAATCTAGACTATGGGAGAGAGAAACTTTTAGATCTAGACGAGATCAGAAGAGAAAAGCTCATCAAAACGGGAGGAAAGCAATAAAAAGATAAAAAAGAACCAAATCAGCCAAAGAAAAAGGAAAAAGGGAGGGGAGGGAGAGATCCAGCTCAAACCCTCCCCTCTATGGAGGTTGAAGAAGAAAGTTGTGTGAAAATAGAAGGGAGAGAGGAGAGAACCCTACATTTTTGTCCTTGATAAAATAGAATGTGAGCAGATTTTTAATATAATGTTTAGCAATTAAAAGCAGCAAGGTCATACATCTATTTATTGCAATTGCTGTGGAGGCAAAATGACCAAAAAAGCAAGGAAATAGCTAACTTTTACTTTCTCATTAAATTTGTGGGGACATTATTGGAAAATTTAAAACAAATCACAATGTTAATATAAGTATTTAACAAATTGCCTCCACATCTTGCCTAGTAGATCCGTGATTGTACCTGATAAGAGGAAATGTCTTCTAACTTAGGGGTAAGCAACTAGGTCGGTTCAATCTGGGAGTCAAACTGAACTAGCCATACCAAACCATTAGTTCGGTTGGGTTCCTGAGTAAAACGTTTGAGAACCAACTTGATCGGTTTGGTTCTCGGTTCTTGGGTTCCCGAGTAGAACTAGTTTTGAACCATTTTAAAACCAAACCCTACAAATCTCTTAATTGAGAAATTTTGCAAAAAAATAATGAGGTTGAGCCTTTTAACATACGTAGGTCATTAGGGTGTCCTAATTGAGAATTTTTTAAAAAATACTGCATTTTGATAGTGCAATTAAAAAAAATGAAACACAAAAAGAGGTCGGCTAATTCCAGGGTCAACTCTGGAATCGGCCGGTTCGGTTCTGGGACGGTTCTATTGTTGATCGGTTTGAAGGTTGGTTCGAAAAACTTGGAATCGGCCTAACAGCTAGAGGCTAGAGTCCTATGGTTCCTAATTTGCAACCTATCTACCTTGAAACCGATTAGTCCTACTTCCAACCATCCTCTGAATAAGGGGTCACAAGGTATGGTTAATCAGACATATATATCACTCACTTGACCGTATCTAAGTTTTGTTTGCTATGAATAAGCCAAATTGGCCTCACCATTTAGTGGTATCTCACCATTATGTCTGTTGTTTTGTTCACTAATCCCTCAGCAGCTCACATGTCTTGTGACCCTATCGTCTACTGTTTAACCATAATCTCTTCGTTATTGCAAAAGGTGTCGGACTAGGAAGAAAAGTAGCAAAAAGTGGGTAGGCTAAAAATGGCCCACAGCTACACCCCATTTAGCCTTCGTTTTTACTGGTCCTACATGCATTAAAATTAGCTTAATTGATATTGCTCGTGTACTATAGATACGGTGGCCAAGTGGGTCGGCAAATCCGTGTGTGAACACGTGACCTTGAGATTATCACCAATTAAGAGTTTAATAACTACAGACCAACCATATGACTTACAAATCAAATGATAAATTTCATCAATCGTATAAAAAAAACTAAGATTCAGATTCGAGTGAAGCCTTGCCAAATAGCCGCAAAAACGCGTAACTTTTGTGTCAAAGAACGATTTAAGCGCCGCTTTTTACGAGAAATATCTAAGCAAAAAAACTTTTTTGACTTTTGAGCGATTGGCAAGCAAACTTAAGATCCGAGCTTGCGTATGGGGTGAAGTGACTTTGGAATAGCCCAGCCATTTTTTTTTTGACTAGACATCTCATTGACTCTTTGAATTATTTAGGGAAGTGAATAATAAAAATCCTCAATAATATTTTTCTTTAGAAGATCAAATCATAGCCATAGTCTTCTCTTCAAATATAATGTACACCTATATGTGAAATTTGTTTTATAACTTAAACCGCGTCCTTCACCATGCAATGGATAGAGTCAGTTGCTCCAAAATATCACATAGTACGTATAATAAAACGGGTCAAAAAGTTTAATTGTAGTTATCGCTCTTTTTCAGCCCCAAAGGGAGGGTGGCACATTTCATACATTCAAATTTTATGTGCTGGTTTAGTATTTATTGAACTGAAGATGTTAATTTACCTTCTAATTGGAGAGGATCTCAGTGTTTTGTTCGTACAACCCTTCATAATAATCTAGATTTTACTCATTGGAAGTTGAAGAGTATATGTTGATCGAAGGACGTGGGTCATCTACCTCGCACAGTACTTAATTGTATTGATGTCTAGACCCATTTCAAGTATCAACCTAACTCAGGCTACGGACCACTGAGACCCCAGGCTTTACACGACACCAAGGTCGTGTGACCCCAAGTGCTCCTTGCTTGAGGGAGCCAACGGTCCAATCTAGGCTCGCCCCCATGTAACTCAATGCCGATCACACCTGCATAGGAAAGTGAGGGTGAGGGAACATATGGAATTTAGATAATTTGTGAGGGCAAAGTTGGAAAAATAAAAATATATTAGTCCCTGAAGCAGCATTCCGAGGATGCTCGAAACCAATGCCAGGTGGTAATTGCATTGGACTAAGCGGCTTTGGAAATGCTAACTTTAGCTCAAAGATCCCTTTAAAATTATATTGCCAAACACCCCAACTTTAGCACAAGAGCCTCTAGAGGGCCCAAAGTCTTTCTGTGAATACGGAACCAAACGCACCCCAAGTTCGAGTCATGATCGGGAGTTAGAAGTCGACAATCCGAAATTGCCCGACTCAAATAGAGCTTGGCATGGCTGTCACGATAGCCAAGGGGTCAAGGGCAAAAGCTATAGTGTCTTGTTGGGAACTCATAACTTTTGGAGACCTAATCATTTCTCCTTTACATAAAAAGACTTATCCCATGGAAACTACATTCTTGATTAGAAAATGTGTCGGTCGCTACCCCCACACATAGATATGCTCTTTTGACATTTTGGTGCGTCTCGCCCCTCCCACGAAAAAGCCATTACCCCCAAAATCGGGGTTCAAAATAATCAAAAGCTCCCCCTCCTTCTCGCACGGCTAAAACACCGCAGTGAGTCGCATGATGAAAACATAACTCCCGCTAAAAGTCGGTCGATCAGACACTTGTATCAATTGTCGGCCGCCCACCACCGTCGGCAGCAGCCACCACCAGCGCCTTCGGGCCGCGTATCTCGCCCCCCCGCCAGTCTTGCACACGACACAATCTCTTGTTAGTCTTCAGCAGCAAGACATGATATTCTATTCGTGGGTTTTACTCGTCCAATGAGTTGATTTAAGAATGCAAGCACATGCCATTAATGCAGAAGAAAAAAAAATAATTCTATTATTCACGGAAGAACTCCAAACTCTTACACTGCTAATCCATATGGATAGAGTGCATTCTTTGCACTGGCAAAGAAAATTAGGAAATCACCCCAAAAATTACGACAAAAGCAAAAAAAATGGGAAAAATACATCACCATCACCTTCTTCTACAATGTAAAGGTTGTTGTTTTATGTCTAAAAAACCCTGATGAAGATTTCCACTTAGAGTGAGCCTCATCATGAACTCTTTTCCATCTCGGTCACGTGGCTTACCCATGATACACGTTGGGACTTCCGATCCGGTTCATGCAAGAATCGCTCCAAGAAAAAAAAAAGAAAAACAGAGAAGTAATCGCCCAGGCTATCGTTCGCCGGCCTCGCGGTCGTGGAACGGTAGCCGGAAAACCCACTTGGAAAAAGATTTCTTTCTTGAATTATTCTTAGTGCTCATTTGACTACTAATGACTTTATCGCGGCCTCTGGAGGCAGATTCGACGAAGGCCTTGATGCGCCGGATGGCGATCTCGAGGGTTTCTTCGGTCATGTTCGCGAAGCACACTCGGAACCATCCCGGCTCGCTACAGTGGCACGACAACCCCGGCGAGATGTTCAGCTTAACGTCGTACACGATCTTCTCCCACAGCTCAATTTCCGCTTCGAAAGTGTTCGAACTTAACAGGTGTCGCATGTCGACCCAGGAGAATAGCCCCGCGTTGCTCTTGAGGCAGCTTATGCCCGCGTTCTGGAGGCCCGAGACGAGCAAAGCGTGCCGTTTTTTCAGCCTTTTCTTGTTCTCGGAGATGTAGTTCTTGGTGAACTTCTTGTCCGAGAGGAGCGCGGAGAGGAAGTATTGAGTCTGTGACGAGACGAGCCCAAAGCTTGACATCTTGGTTGCCGCGGCGATGATCAAGTCGTTGTTTGAGTATATAGCTCCGACACGAAAGCCCGGGAGGCCGAGGTCCTTGGAGAGGCTGTACACGACGTGGACTATATCCCAAACCTCGGCTTTCTCGTGCTTCAGAAGGACCTCCATGATGCTTGTATAGTTTGGAGAGCTAAAAACGGTGCCCGAGTAAATCTCGTCGCTGACAAGATGGATTTGCTTCTCAATAATGAAATCCATGAGGAGATCGAGCTCGGCTCGGGTCATTGTTGTGCCGAGCGGGTTTGAAGGGTTGGTTACGAGGACACCTTTGACTTTGAGGTTACGGTTTCGGGCTTCTTGATAAGCTTGTTGGAGAGCACAAGCAGTGATTTTGAAGCCATTGGAGCTTGTACAGTGTATCGGCACAATCTCAGCTCCGGTTCTCCACTTCAGGTCTCTATCAAATCTGGAGAACATAGGATACACTTAAATAACTAGAAATTCGAAGGAAAAATCAAGCAACCAGCCGGCTTCATGCATAAGCAATGACTAACTTGACATTGTAGCAACAAATAAGGTCAAAAATGGAGGAAGAAATGGATTTATCTTGAAGAAGGGTGGCAGCCGATGCCAAAGATGACCCGAAAAAAAAAAAAAAAAAGCTTGTTGCCAGAAAATACTAGTGCAAGTCCTATCATTGTTTGCTTCGAAAAATAGCTCGAAAACGACATGACGTGTGGCACATGAGGGTCTGTTCGCAAAAAAAGAACACGATGTGATTGTTCGAAATTGACACGAATATAGGAAGGAAATAATCATTTGACTCGTTGTAAATTCGATGTTACATATTTTCCAGACATATCTATATTCATTAATGGTATGGCCTGAAGGACAATAATGCTAGTATGATATATATTCCAACACAAATAGACAGCAGCACGCGATAAATGCTCACGTACCCTGGGTAATATGGGGTGGGAATGAGAATGGCGTCGCCGGCTTCGGCGAGGCAGAATATGAGAGTCTCGTTCGCAGAAGTTGCACCCGCGGTCAGAACTATCTTGTTCGGGTCAAAGCTCACTTTGTTTCCTCTGATTTCCTCCATGAATTGCACCAATGCCTGCAAACGTTGCAGCAGCTAAAAGTCAGCATCAAGGTATACGAATACATATACATATATTTATTTGTATATTGTTGACATTTCTTTCTGATAAATATGGAAAAAAAATGGGGCATTATTATTGTTCTTACTTTCTTGAACTCGGGAAGGCCGTGATAATCCTGGAAGAGCGCGAGCTCCCTGAATATGGACTCCCCATTTCTCTTGAACCCGGCTATGTCTTGATTTTCGGACAGCCATGATTCAAGAAGATCAAACGAGAGCTGCACGAAAAGAAAAAGAAAGGAAAATATAAGGAATGAAGTTAAGAACGTGTGAACGCATTCTGACAGCAACTATCGAAAATAAAGCGGCCGGGGACCTGACATGCGATCCAAACATTTATTAGAAAGTCCAACTTTTTAAGCGTCAATTCTACGGTGACACAAGCTTGCTATCTTGCATATGCGAAAGCATTGACGTATTTCTTTTTCTCCTACGAATTCTGAATGTATATACTTCAAGGGAGAGAGAGAGAGAGAGAGAGAGAAATGGTATTATGCGATACCTGATTCTCAGCGAGACCCATCTGAATGATGCCCTGAGGATTCCGGGCTTGGTCGAAGGGATTCTTCTCGTACTCCTGCCATCCCAGGAAGTACGAGGAACCCTGGCCGTGAGAGTTGCACGTGGCTTTCTCTGACAACTGTAGCCTCATTCTTTCTATTCCTTCTTCTGGGCTTCTCAGAGTTTTGATCTTTTAGTTCTCACAGAGTATGCAGATAGCGAGAGAGAGAGAGAGAGAGAGCGAGAGAGAGAGAAGCTAATGTGCTGAAGCTAGGCTGAGAGACTTTGGAGAGTGTGATGGATTGCAAGTGTTTGACGAGAGAGAGAGAGAGAGAGAGAGTGGGTTCGTGGGTTTGGAGTGGAGAGGTCTATTGCAATCTAAACATATATATATAGGTATTTTTGTGCGTGAAGAAAATTTCGCCGTTGGTTTGACCGTTTGAGCAGAGAGAGAGAGAGAGAGAGAGAGAGAGAGAGAGAGAGCACAACTCTTCTTTACCATTTCTGCAATGCAACGCGCTTCTTCCAACCCAGCTTTACTGTGATGTCGATCCCAAGTTCCATTTGATCGAAGAAGGGGTTTGTCCCATGAATTATATAAGTATCGTAACATCACCGAGCTCAATAGCACAATAGTAAAGGAGTTGTGCAGAGTGCCTTCCCGTGAGACGGTATCAAAGTTCGGACCGTGTCGTGAGCAAGTGTCTCCCCGGTCAGGCTTTCTGTTATGGCCATTTGCTACCTCGTGCGAGCCGACTTCCGGACTCGTTACGCGCCGTTAAGACTTTAATGATGGGCTTGTACACCTACAGGTGGACTGAACAGTTACGGCTCGAATAGAACATTCCGTCGCTAGTGTGGAATCTTTGTGACAATATGTATAAGAGGGTAGCCATACCAATCGTTCATCAATAACCTTTTCACGGGTGAAAAAAAATTATAAGATACATGTAACTATCGATAATTATCGTGTAATACTTCGTCAATAAAAGAAAAATATCTATGATGCGCTTTCTCCTGAAGGTTATGCAGTCCCGATCGCAATTGTCATTTTAAGATGCGTCCCACAGTCATGGCTGTTAGGTAAGAACTAACAATTTTAGCCATATTCAGCAAAGTGTATATAAATACATAACCCGACTCACGACTAACTTATTTCATAAATGCAAAGCTTTCTTGTCCAGTGTGCACCTAAAATTGATAGTTCACACAGATTAGTCTAACATTTAAACTAAAGTAGGCTGTATTCTCGATCGATTAAAGATGAGATCTCTCAAATTACGAGCTCGAGAATTGGTTGATAATCGTACTGCATCACGCATTATGATTGGCTTGTCACAACACATCAACGAAGCTTTTTAAGTCATGAAATTGTAGTTTATTTGAATATTACCCTAACGGGTATTCATGAAATAAACAACCAACTACATTTTACTTAAAACGTAAGATGTATATAAAAAGAAAACCCTAGGAAAAAAAATCAGTGTTCGTGCTAACGCTATATCGATAAAAAGAAATCTATGATTGCCATGAGCTGGAAATAATTAGATACGCACCGGAGATTAATTGCTCAGAATAGGATTAATGATACAATGTCAATGCCTCAGCTTGACATAACTGTTTTAAGGAAAGAATTTCTCGAGCTCTTCAACTGAGTGGGGGAGAGATTACACTAATAATTACTGGGATTGGGGAGATTTTCTTTGCGGAATGGGAAGAAAGAAACAAAAAATGAAGACTTGGTGGGGCAAGAGAATGTAGCGTTGGGTCTAGACAAAATTACCGACACATCTCATTGGAAATGGGATTTAGGGATCCACATGGTCCATGCTATGGTTTGGAACCCGAATGCTACCCGGTCCCATTTGTCTCCTGCAGTTGTATTGCGGTGGTCGTCCCACTCACGTCGAGCTTTTTTTTGTTCTGTTTTGTTTTTGTTTTATCTTGGAGCAGGTGTTACGCATACTTAATCGGAAGTGTTTCGGTACACTAATTACACATAACACGAAAAGGAATGGCCGTTTTTTTTACGGGTTGTTTTTCTTACTTTACGAAACTTCTTTCTACCGGTCTTTTCGATTGGCGATTTACACATACGGGCACTGCCCGTGTTTATTTATAATTCATTTTGCAGGTGGGTAAGTTCGTTGTTGTTACTTACTGATTAGAGATTCGATTCGAGAGAGTTTCATGCGACTAAAGATGAAGGAAAACACGGTTACGTTTTCTTTTGTAACAGAGGCTATTAAACTTGTACTTAATTTATTGCTCATGGCTTTAGTAAAGGCCAGCAAAAATGCTTTCATGTGAAGTCAACCCTTTAGAATCTCCTAATGGCAACAAAGGATGTAACCATCCTCTCTCCAACAACTATCTGTTTAAAAAACAATATGCTGAGATGTGCTGTTGATATGTTTTTCCAAAGTTGAACCTTCTTTTTGGAAAGAGAAAAAGCCACAAAAAATTTCAAAATATGCCCACTATGACACATTTACCCAAAATATTTTTTTGTGACATAAAAAATCCTAAATTTGTACCTATGTGGCACATATACCCTTCGTCAAGGTTCCGTTAAATAATTTTTCAGCCAAAATAACGCCGTCTTTATTTCACTTAAATAACGTGGGAGTCATGTCAACACTATATGATTTAAGGCATCCGTATAGGCTGATTTTTAATGCTTCCCATTGGGAGAACTTTGACGGAGGGTAAATGTGTCATACAAGAAAAAGTTTAGGGTAAATATGTTATAGTTGACATAATTTAGGTTTTTTGGTGGCTTTTGCCTTTTAGGAAAGAAAAAGAATTAATTCTAACTTGGTTTACCAAACTTTTTGTATTTTTCTTTTTGCAAATCGTGAGGGAAAATTAATAAAAAAGTCTTAAACTTATTGCAATTGTTTTAATTCAGTCCTAAACTTTTTTTTTGCTAATTGAGTCCTAACCCTTTGCATAATTGCCTGTTCAATCCATCTAGCTAATTTTGATTGGAATTCGATGACGTGGATGCCAGCTGTCCTACATGGCACAGCTGGCACTGACACGGACACTTTTTAAATAATATTTTTTGTAATTTTTATTTTTTTCTTTTCTTTCTCTTTTTTATCTTCTTTGTCTAGCCGGTCACCGAACCTCGGCAATTGGTTAAAGGCAAGGGCTAGTGAGGGCGAGGTAAAGCCTCACCCAGAGACAGCGAGGTCAGCCTCGCTAGTGGTCTGCAAGGTCGACCTCACCCTCATTGGCCCTCACCTCTAGTCGATCATCGAGGTCCGGGGACTAGCTAGAGTAAGAAGGAAGGCAAGAGAAAAAAAAAGAAAGATACAAAAAAGGAAAACAAAAATAAATAATTAAAAAATAAAAAAATTCGAAAAATGTTAAAATATTATTATGAATGTCCACGTCAGCACTGGTCGTGCCACGTAGGAAAACCGGCGTCCACTCAGCGATTTCCAGCCAAAATTGGCCAAATGGACTGAATTGGCACAAATGCAAAATGTTTATAATTCAATTGACAAAAAAAAATATTCAGAATTGAATTGGCACAATTGTAATGGGTTTACGACTTTTTTTGATAATTTCCTCCAAATCTTAATCATTGCTAAGGGAGCAAAGCAGATCAAATACTACTTCTCTACGAAAAGATTGCCAGCTTCATAAAATTTTAAAATCTAATCCTCAACCTATCATGGAAATCCAACTCGTACAGCCAAAGATCCTTGGCATTTCGGATTTGCAATTCTTGGCTCCATTCAAATGGATGCTTTCGCGCATGGCCCAACTTCCAATTCAACGCATAAATCGCTATAAAAACACATTTATTGGGACGTCGAGATTCGAGGGCATATCGGTTGCTTCAAGAAGCCCTAAAATAATCAAACTATTGTTGCTATACACCTTAGTCTAACCAATTGACCGCCCTAGGTTTCTAGCTGCCGGATTTCGGAGTGCCTCGTTCTAAACAGCTTTTGATTTGTCAAAATGACATGGGTAATTGATGTATTGCACAAATTTCTAAATAGAGGATAATATTATTAAAAAAAGAAGAACTTGAAGACCTTTTCGCTAGGAGTGACATGCCCTTCTTGGGTAAATAAAGTGATCATCACAAGGGAAATGCGGTCTCTCTTTTTTACCAATCTTTGAGGGCAGAATATGGAAAAAAGAAAAAAAAATTCAATGGACAAACCGACGAGCACTCGTTAAGGTAAATAGAAGTGATCATCACAAGGGAAGTGCGGTCTCTTTTTTACCACTATTTTTTGACGGAAAAATATGGAAAAAAGAAGAAAAAAATTCAACGACAAATCGATCACTCGTTTAGATAGATAGAAGTGATCATCACAAGGGAAATGCGGTTTTACCATTCTTTTTTGACGGAAGAATATGGAAAATAGAAAAACAATTCAAGGAACAATCCGACAAGCACTCGTCTAGCAACCAATTAAAGAAAATTTACGGTTTTCAGTGCACGGATTTGTGTATTTTCTCATTAATTATGTTTAGCGAGTGCTCACGGGGAGTTAAAGATCCTAAAAACTATGAAAGGTAGGTGGGAATGGCAATAAAGTGAAGTCATAAACCAAGGGTGGCGCTCCTAGATTTGGAGATCGTCTCCTCTTTTTCGTTTGCCATCTTTTGGCAAGAGTGGAAAAGAACAAAAAGGGCATTGCACTTTTGCCTCATGTTTTGCTCGATCCATTTTAGGAAAACATGAATTTGAGGTTGGCCCACTCGCTTGAAGAAACATTTGATATGTTGTGAAGAGACTAGAGAACAATGCCGACTGGGTTTTATATCGTTAACACTCTTCTCGCGCAGAAGGATTGTAAGGATTCGTAGGAATCCAAAGGCGAAGAATCGTGATACGTACATAACTCGTAAAGGGGCGAAGAAGTATGAGGAATCGAGTTTGAGAATTTTTAATATCCAGATACTATATTGAAGTCGAGTGTGCAACTATTTTGCTCCAAAATTTATATCTTACATCATGATTCGGAAGGCATGCATTTCGAATTCGATATGGCATCTCCTATTAGTCACTCTAGTTCAGCAATATTTATAATTTCTGTAATCACCATGAGGGTATTGCTATAATACCAGTTGATGAAGAACAAAGACTACTTTTATATTACATAATCACATTAACTATTATAGGGTTTCAAACAAGTTTGGATCGTGTCTGCGTTGAGAAGTGTCCCGCCCTAGAAACTACATTTTCACTCCGGAGGTTTGCCAGGCGCCCCCTAGTGGGCTGGCTTGCCCGGGTGATCATACGTCTCCATCTCCAAGCACCCGCAAACACACCGAGTGTTCCTAAAACATCAAACTCGTGTCGATTCCAAATCAAACGAGGTTAATTTCGAGTCATAATCAACAGATACCACTCGAGGAAGAAGGGAACTGCCTAGCAAATTGACCTCGGAGCCATAGTAAGAGAAAGAGGTGATAAGCCGGTACAAACAATTCTAGGCATCCTAATAATTATACAGTGTTCGATAAAATCTTACCTAGCAGGAAAACATGATCTATGTTTTGTGTGTCATAATTGCAGCTGGTGAAGTTCGAGTCATCAATCTCAGCACATTATGCTAAGAATAAGGATAGCTGTGTTTTAATGTTTTAGTTCTCTATATAGACTGACCAATAGGTATTGAGTAAATACCGAAACATTGCATGTATGTATGTATGTTTTGATGCAACTTAAGCCAATACGAGAAAGTAATTGTGCTAATGTAATTTATCATTCCACATTTATTTTGATAATATAATGTCCCATCGAATGACCAAAAAATAATAATAATATCAATTAAGTACTTATGTTATCGTAATCAAGTTGCAATTGTTCCGTGCAGGTTTCATCAACCTGAAAGGCTTGCACCTGGAAAACAACGTACCAACCATTCTTGCAGTAAACCTAAGCATCGCTACAGCTGTTGCCTCGTCAATCTTAAGGTAATAAAAACTGAGAAATATGTCAGAGGTTAAATTGACGGTAATCAGGAGAGGAATCAGAAATATGGCTCAAGAGATGGAATGTCAGGTCAGACGTTCAAACACGTAAAGTGCATATAAGTGTGGTAGATGAGCTACTTAAGATGCTTCCTTTCATGTGTAAGTCAAATTAAGAACAACACGTGGAATCTAACAAACGGGTTGCGCCGCACATGCGAAATAAATTAGAGTAAAACCCAGTTCTAATACCCTATTAGAAAGTTTTATAAGTGGAGGGAAATCGCATATATATATATATATATATATATATATATATATAAACCCCATAACATAGTACATATTCTTATAGAATTAATGTACAGTTGGATAGTGGCATATACGAGACAAATTCACGTGAAATAAATCCAGTGATTTGTTGTTATGCAATTACACGAACACAACACAAATTAATCGAGTTTATTCCTTGATAACCATCCAGCAGAGATTGTCTCTGGATTGGGTATAATGATAAGACTGACGTGAAGTTTATTAGAGGATCTTGGCTTCTCGAGCGCTAGGCAAACCCATATGACATGCAAAAGACATGATGGGAAACCTAGAAAGCTTCATTGTCTCTGCAAGAAATTCTTTGGATTATATGTGAGCTTGCATGTTGGACTCTTTCGTCGAAGCTATGAGAATTATTTTGGTAGATTCTTATATTATTACATTGGCCACGTGAACATTTTCTTTTCCCAATGTACTCGAATTTTCGGGTATGACCACGT
Organism: Syzygium malaccense; assembly: GCA_031216405.1. Lineage (NCBI taxonomy): Eukaryota > Viridiplantae > Streptophyta > Magnoliopsida > Myrtales > Myrtaceae > Syzygium > Syzygium malaccense. Next base: position 10,586,080 of record CM062260.1, on the reverse strand, counting down.
AAAATGATTACCGTGACCAAAACACGCGCTTACCGTTTGAGCTGCCCGACTCAAGTAACAAACTTAATACAGAGTCCGCATGTAATAATAGAATTCGTGAATAACGATAAGTTTGCTTCGGGGGTATAAGTTAGGGTTTTGACAGTGAAATTGTGCAAGGATTTGTGTGGGGGATGTCTATGTTTGGATTGATCTTATAGATTTATGCTAGCTGTGAACATCCAACCTGCTTAATTTCAGATGAAAAAAACAGAAAAATAGAAAGAACGCAAGGTTTAAGTACCTATATGGGTTCGGGCTATGATATTCAATAGATAAATGATATCATAAGTTTCATGATTTTGATTTTGGACAAACATCAGCGAAATCGAAGTTTACTTCAACAAGACAACAAACATATTTGTTGATACAAAGTAATGTTGATGATGTCCTAGAAGCATGAAAATTCGCTAGGATTAGGTTCATTTTCCACAACCGTAGCACATCCCAAAAAGAAATCTCCAGTCAATTGGCATTAGAGCTGCACCGTATCCTCGAGGCAGCCAAGCGATGAGCATCTTGGTCAGTCCAATGTGAGCTTTGACAGAGCATGCAGATTTGTTACGGTCTTACCCCACGTTCGGGGTGCACGGGACTCTGTATGGGGTTTAATTACACGACCTCGAGCTCTCCCAGCTCTAATAGCTGGCTAGTTTTTCTTTCTTGTGTGGTTCTCTTGTCTCGACGGGTAATCATAACATACGCTTTTGGCGTGAAAAACTTATTTCACAGATTCACCTCTCAATTTTTATGGTTCGCGAGAGAGCAAGCCAGTTAAAACCCTAAAAGAACTAAGGGCAGACGAGACCGCTTGTATCGAAATTCTCTATCTACGCTAGCGGCACATGTAGTGAGTTTGTAGAATAAGAATAGTGTCCCGGCAAGATCCGACTCTTGGAAGACCGGGGGAGGGAAGAGGAATGGCTACAACTACAAGATGGAGGAGGGCAACGTGGGTTGTTGTGAGAGGAAGGGGCTTATGAGGGGGCATGTGAAGGCCACATTTGATTGCTCGTATATAGTCTCCTTTGATTATTGCTTTCAAAGACGCTCTCCCTCTCTCTCTTCCTCTCTCTCGCTTTGGTGATGGTGGGGGGACCATGAGAGACCATGTCCGAATTGTGTGACAACTAACATGATGCTCACGTTAGTCCATTTCTCATTCTCTTCCTAGGAGACATTGCCATGCCCCATTTGCTTCCTCCTCTCTCTCTCTCTCTCTCTCTCTCTCTCTCTCTCTCTCTCTCTCTCTCTCTCTGTGGCCCATCTTTCTTTCTTTCTTTCTCTGTCGATCAATCAACTTTGCCGTGTTGTCATCTAATCGATCGCCTGCTCCCAAGTTGGTCAACGCGAAAGCTACGCAGCACACCCACTTGCCCCACTTGAAGTAGAGAAGAAACTACACGTAGAGAAATGGGTAAATTCGAATTCAGTCAGCTAGAGAGCGAAACCCAAGTTTTCCTTCCCTTCCTAAAAAGAGAGATGTCTTCCTCATGTTTGACTTGAGTGAAGGTCTTCCCAATCGTGAAAGTCAATGCTCTCGTTTAGTGGTGAGTCGCTTAACTACTTCGTTTTTCTAATGTGTATTTTATGTTCAAACAACTAAAGAGTGAAGCTCAAGTTTTTCCTCCCTAAAATGTCTTTTAAAAAGAGCAACGTCTTCTTAGGGTTTGAATCGGCTAAAAGGCCTTCCAGATCGTGAAAGTCAAAACTCTCATTCAGTGTGCGCAGATTGAGGAGTGGTTACTTCACCATTTAGTTTACTACTTCTTCTTTTTCTTAATGATCCCGGGGGTAGGATGTGCAATCGTAGTTACCTGAAATTCCATGAAACACTACGAAAATTTTATAAGCCGATTAATTAAGATCTTTAGCCTATGCAAATGACTTTAACCTAGAGTAATTTGCACATAGTTGGTGATGTTTGGATGAATAACTTCCAATTGCTGAGCTGGAAATCTCCTTACGCCTTGGCCAACTGCACCAACCCTAGGGGTTCAAATTTGCTACTTCATGGATCTTTGTAGTGAAAGAAGACTACCGCCATATGGTCTTATGGCGTGTTGTGTGTGTATGAGAGAGAGAGAGAGAGAGAGAGAGAGAGAGAGAGAGAGAGAGAGAGAGAGAGAGAGAGAGAGAGAGAGAGAGAGAGAGAGAGAGAGAGAGAGAGAGAGAGAGAGAGAGAGAGAGAGAGAGCAATTCTTCTTGCATTGTTCATCTTTTGTTTCTTTCCATTTTAATTCACTCTATCCCAATGGTGTAAAAATATCTAGAAGGCACCACCAAACACTGATGATATCCAACCTCTTAATGCTATCAAATGCACCCAAGAGGCTAGCTGAGTGATCGAGGGCTTGGTTGGGAATGCTAGATTTCATGTTTGAATCACAATTTTTACTTTTTATTGTAATTTTTTGAGGGTTCACACGACGCCCTTGTTAAGTGCAAGTAAATTATTAGACTAATCGAGCCGAAAGCTTCGATATCTTATGTCATTGACAAAGAGACCCAGTATGGGCAAAAGTGTTTTGTCAAAGCCCTCTTGCATGCATGTAACTGAAGTCTGCACATCTGCATGAAAATTTAAGGATTGATAATAACGTCTTCTGAAAATGCACCAATGACGAGTGACGAGTCGATGGCACGTCCCACGACCGAAATTCAGAATAGTTCTGGCAAATTATCGTCTATTAGATTATTGATAGATAGACTCAAGAGTTGAATTAAGATGGGTACCGAAGCGCGGGGCGAAGAAAATGACTCAACCTTTCCCGAAATTTCATTTTCATGGACGAATAATTGTATATCAGGTCTCAGTCAAGCTCGAGCCCCATGATTTCGATTACCTATTGCATCGAACTATAGAGGCAATATCCCGAATGCATTTGTATTCTTGGCTTGCACAATGGACCTATGCTGTCTAATTATTCGGTCGCACAAGTACATTAAATGTAAGAGTCCATAAATATGGAAGTTGTTAGTCAAATGGCATGCATTTGCAAGGGCGTCTAACCTAAATCATACATAATTTTGACATGGACACTTGAACATTGCTTTCATATTTTAGAATTATTGGTGCTTCAGATTATTCAAAACGGAAGTTCATTGGATCGCATAGGTTGGATTTCCGATCGACGTCGGGGCTCATATCAGTTAGGCTAATGTATTGTTTGGGACATGCCTCATACTAATCGATTTAGTTACGGCTATATCTTTGAATGATAGATACTAGTCGACATTCATTTGTTCAATTTAGAGTTTGTAAATAGATCTTCTCTATATAGAGATAAATGGCTAATACTAACCCTAATTGGAAAAACACAATGCATGAAATATAGTTGTTTTTCACAGCTTTGACAATAATAAGAGTACAAGAGCTTTGCGAATGAGCAAAAGTGAAGATCACTTACGTGGCACAGCTTACGCTGATATGAATAATATTTTCGATTTTTAAAAAAATTTCTGATTTGTTTTCCTTTTTCATTTTTCCTATTTCCCTTTGTTGATCCGGGGCCTTAGTGTAACCGGCCACATGCGAGGGCGATAACACCCGTGCTAGATTTGGGTGAAGCAAGGGTGTCCTAGCCACACCAAGATTCGACGAGGGCCGCGACACCCTCACCTGTGACCGGGGACCTTCACTGGCCATCATTGAGGCCCCTAGCCAGTGAAGGAAAATAGGAAAAAAAAATTTTAAATCAGAAAAAATTTAAAATTTTGGAAAAATCATCCACGTCAGCAAGTCATGCAATGTATAATGGTTGGCGTCTACATTAATGATTTTCGGCCAAATTTGGATAGAAGAACTATATTGACAAATCGTTAAAATGTATAAAATTAAATTGGCTAAATTAAAAATTTTAGGATTGAATTGGCTACCATACAATAGGTCTATAACTTTTTTTTGACAATTTTCCCCCTTACATACTCCTTGTGTGGTTCTTTGTGCTTCATATTATAGTTTGCCAATCTAAATGCGGTGTTATGCACGCCTCGATCATGCTTCCAATGCAGATATGTTACTTTTAATATGGATTTCAATTTGACTTTGTTGAAGGTTTCATTTGATCCCAATCGTATAGCATTCTCGGTCGATATCTTACATACCCACCATGCACGATAGACGTTGCTATCATCGAGTCAATCACAACTCGCATGCGCATTTAATCGAATTGAGGAGCCCATAACAGTGAGTAGCTCAACTCACTCCTAAAATTTATGAAGAGTGGTCCCAGTTTAGGGCTTCTCTTAGGCTAACATGTTTCTTTCAATGACCAAAATGATTTGTCTCGTTGTGAACAAGTGGGTCATCATACGGGTCCAGAGCCATATCACATCGATTTCATGCACAAGTGTACCAAATCGGTCAACCCCAGTTGAGCAAATGAAGGCATCAATACCATATTGCTCTGAAAATGGGGACTTGTCCAGCCAAAAGCTTGAGTGGGATCTTTTGTCCTTATCGTGGAACTAACTAAAACACAACCGCACAAGCACTTCGAAAACAAGCGTTCGTTCCTAGGCAAGGAGAAGATACTGCGAATCTTTCTATCTTTCTTGAATTCTTACATGGGTACTTTAAATCTTTTGCGAAATACCAAAAATATATCTCATTTTTTATGCGATGACAACCTGCGTACTTCTACTTTTGTAATTATCGTTCACATACTTCTAAGCAAAACCCCACATTAAAAAGACTAAATTGCCTCTCCTTGCAAACTCATTTTAGTATCTCGCTTAGGGTTTGAGGGATTTGATTTTTAGTTGGTTTTGAGTGTTTGAAGTAGGTGTGAGAATTTAGGTTTGGGATAGACATTTTCAGAAAAAAAAATGTATTTTATTGAATAAGGACACAAAGATAATTGATGTAAAGGTACAAAGTGATCTCCAAAAGTAAAATTCAGGAATATATAAATTTGTACAAGGTCATCGGGTGAAGACCCGATATGTTTTTGATATTTTCTCTAAATCTTTTATTCTTATGCAAGTAGTACGATCTTCCAATGTATAGGCTCGTGTCTCGGTATCAATCATTATCACGAGTTTCAAACACTTCTTCGAGGTAATGAGTTATTACCCCTGTGCACAAATGTAGTTTTTTCACTGCAAAGTTCTTGTTGAATATTCTATTTTCATTGCGTCAACCTTGAACTTCGAGTAAGCAATTCATTCCCATCCGAGCTGAGTTATTTTATACTATTTCGAGTAGCTCTTAATACACTGAAATTACCAAAATCAATATACTGAGTGATGTGACGGACTATAAGTAAATCTTTAAAGAGGTTAGTCATATTCAGCATTTCTCCATATCTCCCACATCACATAAAATATTGATTTCATAAACCATTCTTAGTGTCCATAGCGTTATTCTACTCTTATTCTTCACTTATAGAAATTGTAAGGAAAAGGTGTATGAGAAGACAAAGTTTGTGCACATTACAGTAAAATTTTAAAAGTTTGGAAACAAGAAAAATTAGTTTATCAAGAACGAGGGTTAAAGCAAGCACTATACGCATGCACATAATTAGGTAATTATGCATAGAAAGAAAATGAATTATGTTTGAAATGGGTGTGTATGGGATAAGAAAACAAGGATAATTTAGGAAGTCTAAAAGTGAGAAGAGTAAAAAAAATGTTGGTGGTTATTTATGAAATGGGCCGATATGAAAGGAAGGGTGATTTAAGAATTGTGTTTTGACTTTGATTCATATTGATGATTTTAGAAATCCTAACATGGATTAAAAATACAAGGCCCACTTCAGGCACCTTTCTTTTCATTTTCTTTTGCTAAACATCTACACTCTTTTTTCTTTAATTCTAAGGTTCTCTTTCTTTTTCTTTTCTTGGTTTGAGCAATAATGTGGTGTCCAGGCCAATTTTGACGCATCTTAACTAGTCCACCTCCGCTGGCGATCTTCTAGGCACACTCCCCCACATCGGCTGAGCACATTCAAGATTTTGCTTATGGAATTTCGCTAATAAAGTTTGAACCCAAGACCAAAAAGAAAAGAGCAAACCACTTTATTAGCTGAGCCAACAATCTTACTGGTAAGCTTCCACTCCTACTTGGGGGATTTGCCCTAGAGCTTATTCTATTCAATACCCGCCGAATGAGGGTAGGTGGTGTGGGGTTTCCCTTGTGATGCGAGGACACATGGAGCCTCTTTCATCATTTCATTGTTTTATATAATGCAGGAGACATAAAATTTGATGGGTCAGATATGTCAACCAAATGAGGGTCATGCATGGCCCAGAGACCCAACAAGAGATGGACCCAAAAATGAGCAGATCCTCCATCCGACCTTCGCTTGCTGAATCTCAGGTGGCATGTCATGGCTGATTCAACACAAGAAATCTTGCCAAACTAAAGCTATACACCCAATAAAATAACAGCAGGCCTTATTGCTAATGCTACTTGCAGGCTTCTTGAACCCTTCATGTGATACCAACTTCAGATCCGCATAGAATATATCCAGAGCCCCGTTTTTTCCGGGCAAAAGGACGTTAAGTACCATAAAAAGCGAAGGCAGAGTTACTGTTTGCAATGGATCTTGCAAGACCATGTCTAAGGTCATGAAGATTTGTCCCTGCTTTTATTTTGTTTTGACTAGCGACAGATCATTTTTTGTCTATCGGCATGCTCTGTCGCTGGCCTAGAAGACTTTTAAGTCGTGTGTTGTGTAGTCGACGTGCAATGCGGTTTGGCATTAATATCATTGGGTGCATCTTAATTTTCTGGCTTGTGCTGTTTCTTTGGTAAAAACTGGCCCTTGTTTCCAGACCCAAAGAGCATCGTTTTTTTTTTCCGACCAAAAAAAAACAACAGAAAGCATCATTTTGAGTTGGAAGGGCTTCAAAATGGAGTTGATGGGCCTAAACTAAGGCAAACCTTAAGGGCCCATAGCTGGTTTACACTTCTAGATCTTGGAGTGTGGGCTCAAATTGGTCCATTGAAGTTACTTCTACTTTTAACTTTAATACTCATTTTTAGGAGAAATTGTTCCAAAAGTCGTAAATTTAATACACTTTACTCAAGTCAATCCTAAACTTCAATTGAGTCATAAATTTTTTGACAAATTGCTAATTGAATCCATCCGGTCAATTTTGACCGGAAATCACTGATGTGGATGCCAATTGGCCCTATGTGGTACCGTCAGCATTGACATGAATAATTTTTGTAATTTTTTTGAACTCTTATTTTTCTTTCCATTTTTTTAGTGCCGACAAGGGTCATTGGTGACCCTCGCCTCGCCGGCCGTGGGTGAGGGCCATCTCGGCCACTGCCGACGACGATGCAAAGGCCTTGGGTGAGATCATCATGGCCTCGTTAGCTGCGAGCAAGGTAGCCCTTGCCCAATTGTAGCAAAGGCCTTTGCACCCTAGGGCCATCACGGCCTCGTCGGCCACGGGCGAGGGCCTTAGCGGCCTCACTGACCGCAAAGGAAAGCCTTCACAGCCTTGCCGGCTGCGGGCGAGGCCTTCGCGGCCAGCGAAGGTCACTAGTGACACTTGCTTGAACAAAAAACAAAAGAACAGAAAAATTAAAAATTAAAAAATTGAAAAAAATTTAAAATTTACAAAAATTATTCGCGTCAGCGCCGACTGTGCCACATAGAACTACTAGTATTCACGTCAGTAATTTCCGGCCAAAATTGACTAGATTAATTCAATTGGAAATATTCAAGAGTTAAGGACTTAATTTGTTAAAGTGCAGTAGGTGTAGGACTTTTTGGATAATTTTCCCCCCATTTTTACTTTTATTTAACACGAAAAGCCTAAACTTTTTGAAATATATATGTCACGCCCTGAACCCCACGGCGTGCGACAACCCAACCGAGGTCGATTCGAGTGTGATGTCCCAGGACGCGTCACCGACCCAACACATATCACAGAGAAACAAGCACACACGGAAGCATTATAACACCCATACAAATTAAATACGAGACCACGAGTAGAACAAACAACAAGGTTACAAAATATACACTTGCATTGATACAGGGAACCATATACATCATCCATTTACAACTTGCGCTCAAAAATCAAAAGCGGGTTAATGGCCACCACCAACAAAAAGGGGTAGGTGGCCCGGGCAGTCAGGGTTACTAACAACTAGAAGGGGCTTCGGTCAAAAAGGTACTGCCCCGGTCTATCTAGGGTTAAAGCTACACCTACGGAACCCAGTTCGAGTCGAATTCCGATGACTCGGAAGAGCTATCAGACAGCTCGACATTAGAGTCTAAGGAATCTTGCTCGGACTCGGCCCCAGCTGACTCCTCCTCGAAATCCATCGGCTCGGCCTCGTCCTCCGACTCCATGTCCTGCTCCATGGGCTCAGGCTCCTTGTCCTCCGAATCCATCGACTCCGGGTCCAAATTCCCATCCTCCGGCGCATGGTCAGGGCTCGTCAATTCCCCATCGGGACACTGAGGGTCAATATCCCCGGCATCGGTAAGCGAAACCTCAAAAGATCGAAGAGACCCGTAGGTTCCCTCATGGTCCTTGATACACCATGCTATATATTTGTGGACCTGGTCAACCTCATCGCCCGCGTCAACCCGAACTGTGGAAAGACATCTAACCCAAAAATCCCCGTTCCCTGTGGGGTACACCGTCTCCTCTCGGTCTATCTAGTAAAGAATCCCAAAACGAACAGGTACGGTAGACATCTTAAGGTCGGGGGTCTGAAAAATTGGGTTTTGTAGACATCTATTTTTGAATTGCCCAAAATTAATTATACAAAATTTAGGAGTTAATTTTCTTTAATTCCTAAAACAAAAAAATATTTTTATTTTTTATCTAAATGCATTGCATATGAGCATTATGTATATTTGCATTATTAAGGCCTATTAATTTTAAAAAAAAAGTTTCGAGTTGGGCCGGGTCGGGGCCGGGCCGACCCGGCCCGTTTCTTTCTCCCCACTCGCGCGAGCCTCTGGCCCGCCCCATTTTCTTTTCTTTTCTTTTTTTCCCCTCTCGCGCGGGCCCAGCCCGTTTTTCTTTTTCCTCTTCCCCCCCCACCCCGTGAGCTGGGCCTGGCCCGGCCCAGCCTTCTCTTCCTTCTTCCCCCCTCCCGCCCCGGTCGCTTTCCTTTCCTCTGTTCTTCCCTGTTCGCGACGTCACGTCTACGCACGGTGACGCCGCTCCTCGCCATCGCTATCTGGCCAGAGGAGGGCCGAGAGAGCACGCCGACGGGACTGGCATTAATTGCCAATCCCGTCCTCCCCGTTTTTCCAGAGCCCCCTTATCCTCTCCTCTCTCCCGGTTCTCTGTTCTCTCCTCTGCATTTCAAAAACTGACACTCCCCCTGCACCGGCCTATGGTCGCGGAATTCGCGGAGCCTAGGCCGGTGCAGGCCGTCGTCACGCCGACGCACAAGGCCACCATCGCCGGCTATATATAGCCAGACAGAGAGAGAGAACGCCGGTCGGCAATTCTGAGAGAGAAACAGAGAGACAGAGAGAGAGAGAGAGAGAGAATAGAGAGAAATAGAGAGTGAGCCGAGAGAGAAACGTAGTCACCGGCAGCCACCGCACCTCAGCCACCAGTTCTCGCCGCCGAGCCGACGACGGTGACACAGAGAAATAAAGAGAGTGAGAGAAACAGAGAGAGTGAGAGAAACAGAGAGAAAATAGAGAGAAAGAAAGGGAGTTTGGTATCTGCAGGTACCCTAGCAGTGTCGCCGTCGCCTCCTCCTGAAGTCGGAAGCCCCCAGACACGCCGTCGACGGTGAGACTCTCCCCCGGTTCAGGCTGCCCCTGTGTTGCTCTGTTCTCCCCTGTTTGCGCTCCGGTTTTGGCCGGGACCTGCGCTGGCCGTTTCGCGCGAGTCCCGGCCCATACCGCCGTCCCCCGCCGCCCGTGTGTCCTTACCGAAGGTAGGATGGGTCGCCTGAATCCTCCGGTTCGCCGGAACAGGTCAGAATTTGCTGTTTTTGGTCGCGCACACCACTTGCTCGACAAAAAGCCTAAATGAAACCGGTTTTTATTTTGGTCGCCAGCCGGCGAATGGCGGTCGGACGATGGCCCCGATGGGTGGAGAGGCTTGGTATTGGTGCTAGGGGGCCGAATTGGGGGCGGTACTGGCCTGGGCCGGCCGGTGGACGGCCAATTTTGGCTTCGCCGGCGTTCCCCCCCGCGGGTCTGCTTGTTCGGGTCGGTTCCGACCCGAATCAACAGATCCGACCCGAGTCAATGCCCGGGTCGGATCCGACTGACCCGGATCAACAGATCCGACCCGGGTCAACACTCGGGCCGGATCCGTTGACCCGGGTCGGTTCCGACCCAATCCGGATGAATCGATCCGACCCGGGTCAACGCCCGGGTCGGATCCGTTGACCAGGGTCGAATCCGACCCAACCCGGTTTTAATATTATATTATTTTTTTAAAAAAATTTTAAAAATAAATTTTAAAAATAAAAAAATTAAAAAAAATTAATTAAAAAAAATTTTAACAACTTTTTTTATTTTATTTTCTTCGGTATTATTATTATTAATATTATTTTTTTTCTTTTTCTTTCTTTCTTTTTTTTCCTTAAAAAAATTTCAAAAAATTCAAAAAATTTCAAAAGAAAAGTTTTTTTTATTATGTGATATATCTAAGTATTTTATTTTATTTGTTGTATTATTATGCACGTTATTGTCTTATTTAAATTAGACAAACCTGAGGTTCTGCGTTAGTACTTTGCATGTATTTTTCACTACTGTCATTATGTATGTTTTTTAATACAATTGCATGAGCTATTGTATTTTTTAATATCATCTAACTTAGTTAAGGTTAGAACCTTAGGCTGCATGAATTATTGTGTTCCTGACTGCTGATCGTTTATGATTATGCACTCGCTTGATCACCTTACATGTTAGGAGAAAGGTCCTAAAATCAATCCAAATTGCCTGACAAATGTTTTCATGAAATGAACAGGGTAAAAAGGTACCGAAAGGGCATTAGTTATTTAACTAATGTAATCAAGTCCCCGAACCCAGTTAATCTCTAGTTCGTAGGAATAGGGTAATTCTCCCGTCACCTTATTTGGGTTTCTAATCAACTTACCCCAAATCGATTAGTGGCGACTCCTGCATGTAAACCACTTGCATGTTAAAAAATTTAAACCCTAAGTCGCGATATGATATGGGCTTGGGAAAGTCAGAGTTAAGTCCTGAACCTAGACTTAGCACGTACCAGGCGAGCCCTCCTTCTTTTTGCATGTCGTCTGATAAAGAGTCTCGGGAGTTCGATCGCGACAGACTGGCGACTCCGCTGGGGACTTGCATTTTTTAAAAGTGGACTTAGGCCAAAATTTTTATCCTGTTCAAAATGATTTTTGTTTGGCAGCAAGGACTCCAGGTATAATCCTGACATTAAGGTGTTATTTGTTCTTGCAGGTTCGAATTGATTGTTTATAAATTGTTGTGCATGTTTTAATGATTTAGCACTACACTGTTGCACACACAACCACGCTGCCGGACCTGAGCCACTATAGGACTTTTTAGGATGGTGTTAAGAAAGATACGACCTCGAACGCGAGCCCGCGATGCAGAGGTTGCCTTTCTTTTCCCCGAAATTTATTTCTAAGAAAATTGTAAAGAAATATCTTTGGCCGTTATTCGCGTGACTATAACATATTCCTTTCGATTTGGCCGAGGTTAAAAGGACTTGACACCAACGCGAGACTGCGACGGTCAGGCACCCTTTTAATCTTACTTTGCTGAGCTAGTCTAGATAGAAATCGAGCCTCACTCCTCATGTGCATGTCATTGTGATTGCCATGGTTCAAGGAAAGGTATATATTCTATCCCTTCTCATATTTTTTATATATGGCCTACTTATGCATTTGATTTGTTATTGTTAGGCCCCCGTTGATCGCATTCTATACACGATGGGAAAAGCTGATGTCCAATTCGTCCCTACTCCTAAAAAAGAACTTCTGGCATGGTGGGACCAACTCGATCAAAATAGCCAACAGTATGTCAAAGCCAGAATTGGTCGCCTACTTCCATTACTCAAAATCAACATCCATTCTGGCATGATGCAAGCATTAGCCCATTTCTGGTGCCCACAAACATCCACTTTCATATTTCGTAAGTTTGAGATGACCCCGACTCTGGAAGAATATAGTGTTGTCATGGGAAAGCCTTTGGGATCTGAGCTCATCAAACCACTTTTTGGCGTGTTCCCTCTACCTGAATTATCCCAGTTTTTGCGAACTAATAGCGATACTGTGAAAAAAGTTATTAAATCCTATTGTAATGCCTGCCCTTGGTTTTTCTTAAATAAATGTTTTGAAAGTCAACCCATGAGCCAAAAAGCTAAGATCTTCATCCTCGCCTTTGTCGGGTGTGTCATTTTCCCCCACCGCAGAAATTCGATAAACCCCTCCATTGCGTATGTGGCCAAACAAATTTGCACCGGTTCGGGTTATGTCAATTCGGTTCTGGCAGAAATATTTTTATCTCTAAACCGTTTTAAACAAAATGATGATAAAATCATGCGGGCCGCCCCAGAAATTTTGCAAATCTGATTTTTATCTCATTTGAGAGGATTTGGGCACCTCATATAGCTTTTTGAAGTCGATGATTTTATGCATCCGATACAAAGATTTGAGGTCTTAAAAAATAATTCTCCTCGTAAGGATTACTCCACTTGAGTAAACTTTTTGAAAGACCCCGATTCCAAGGCTTTCTTATGGCACGCTAAATGGTTCCATGAGGGTCAAGCTCGGTTTGCTCACCAGTTTCACAACCCTGTCCCATTACTCGGATTATCAAGTGCCGCTTCATACTATCCATACCGAGTAGCTCGTCAGTACAGGGCCCTTCAGGAGACCCCACCACCTCTTAAAACAGACCCGTTTCGGGTTCGGTTCATCCACTCGAACTATAACTATGCCGAAGAAATTCGCGCCATCTAGAGGGTGTGGACTGAGTGTCAGCCTGAGAACATTCTTGTGCCCAGACTATTGAAAGGGCAAGAAAAGATCCACCATGCTTCCCTATTCTACATTTTACATCACCAAATTCCGGCCGAGCTACAACCGAAAGTCCCGGATGTAACCAATAAGCCCAGTCGCCAAACACATATTGACAATCTCGAAAGGACTGTGGAGACGAGGGATACGCTTATTGCGGAGCTTGTCCGTGAAAATAAGCGGCTCCGAGAGACTGTAGCTTCCCCATCGTTTGTAGAATGAGCATCCGGGAGGGGCACTTTTTTGTTAAAAGCCCCTGTATTTTATGTTTTTTCTTAGTAATTATGTTTAGGGGTTTTTGATTTTCTTCTGTAAAACTGTTTTTCGGTTGTACTAATGTTAATATAACTCGGACTGTTTTTTATGCTTTAAATAAAATTTTTTGCCCCTTTATGACACCACCGCGACCTTCGGCCCAGTGGTATCCGGGGGTGAAGCCTCAAGGTCCGAGGCGACCGGGGTTCGAATCCTGGGGACGCCGTTTGTAATGTTGATATTAATAAAAACATTTTTCTCGTTTTTTTCTTTGCAAATAAATAAGTTATGCAATAATAATATGACTAGGTCATAAAATAATTATTTATTAAGCATTATACTCATTCATTTCAACGTTTTCCCAGGTGGTTATAAAAAAATGACCGAAGAAAACGTCCGTCTCAATAATATGGAGGACGAGATGAAGATGGTCTTCAACGCGATCCAAAATCTCACAAAGCAAGTGGAATCTATTCAGAGCAAGCTTACGCCCACCCCTGCAGCAATTGAGGTAGTGTTACCACCGCCGTCCACTGGAAAAGACAAAGCCTCTGCCAGCGACAATAAAATGCCTCCGCTAGAGGACGATCCACTTTCCCTTGCTATCAGGAAGCCTAAACCTGAAGTTGCATCAATGACAGAGCATGACAAACGCCTTGCAAAAGTCGAGGAGATGCTGAAACAGCTACAAGGCCCGCAAAATACTGTACCACTTGACCTGTCCATATATAAACGGGTCAAAGTACTAGAAGAGTTCAAAATGCCGGATTTCGAGAAGTATGACGGTACCTCATGCCCCAGACACCATTTGCACATGTATCATGTGCGGATGACCCAGTACGTTGAAAATGAACCTCTTATGATTCAAACCTTTCAAGCTAGTTTGACGGGTCCAACCTTAACATGGTATATGTCGAAAGACGTGGATACTTTTAAGTCTTGGGATGATGCTGCTGATGCATTCCTCAAGCAATATCAGTTCAACCTCGATGTCACCTTTACTCATGACGATCTGGAACGCACTGAAAAGAAGAAGAATGAGTCCTTCAAGGAGTATGCTACCAGATGGAGAAATTTGGCCGCCCAGGTTACCCCACAACTCACTGATCATGAACAAGTGAAGTTGTTCATAAAGTCCCTTCCGTACGAATATAGACACCGCCTGGTTGGTGCCACCGTTGAGTCCCTTAATCATCTTGTTCCTGTGGGTGAACGAATTGAAATGGGTTTGCGTGACGGATGGTTTACAGACCCCTCTTCCACAAGCAAAAGACTCAACACGCGAAAAGAGAAGGAGCCCCTGATGGATGGGAACGTTGCATATACCCAGACTGTTCATCCTCCCCGGACAATCCAAGTGAGCAGCGAGCAACACCCGACCTAAAGCCGCAAGCCCTCTGGACAATATAAGAAAAGACAATTCACTCCACTGCCTGGATCCCCTTCTCAAGTCCTAGCCATACTCCGGAAGAACAACTTGCTTTCTACTGAACCAAAACGACCTAACTCGGAAAGCTTTTCGAATTATGATCCGTCCAAAAAATGTGACTATCATATGGGCGAGGTAGGGCATTCGACAGATGACTGTTATACTCTTAAACACCGAATCCAAAACTTGCTCGACACCAAAACCTTTTCTTTCTAAACGTCAAAACCAAATGTCCAAAGTAACCCCCTACCCGAACATGAAAATAGAATCAATGCCATATCCACTTTTGATACTGGTCGAATCAAGAGTGAGAGGGTATACGTCGTTGATGTTTATAACGCCCTAGTGAAAGCAGGGTATTATCCTACTGGTAAAGTACTGCCTTTGTCCCTAATGAAAGAAAGGGTTACCAGCATGGCGAAAGCAGGTCTGATCGTGTATGCCAACCGTACCGGCATAGTAGCCACCATCTCTGAGGTCATCATCGACTGGGACAAAGAACTCTCAACATTGAATGCCGAAACGAGTGAATCCACCCCCACACTTGTGAACGAACCCTTGTCCGACAACCTGGACGAGGAGGAGGAGCTGACGATTGAGATACCCCTACCCACAGAGCAAATAGTGATCGAAATACCTCAGCCCTACCGGTACGAAAATGACAAAACTGTCCCGTGGTGCTACGACTTGGATGTGGATCTAATCACAAGGTCTGGACGAACGTATGCCCAAGCCAGCGCCTAGCCTCCAAAGCCTGTCACCGATGAAGAAGCCAAAGAATTCCTAGCCATTGTCAAGGCCAGTGAATATAACGTCGTGGATCAATTACGTAAATTGTCTGCCCAGATTTCTCTGTTAGAACTGCTCCAAACGTCTGTGAAACATTAGAAAGCTCTTATGAAGGTACTTAGTGAAGTAAATGTACCAGAAACGATTGAGCATGACAAGCTGGAAGCATTCGTCGGGTCTATCCTTTTGAAGGATCAGATAACGTTCTCAGAAGAGGAATTTCCCGCTGAAGGAAGGGGACACACTAAGGGCCTCTACATTTCTGTTAAATGTAGAAATGCCCACGTAGCTCGAGTTCTGATAGACAATGGGTCTGTATTGAATATTTGCCCATTAGCAACCTTGCACCGTCTTAATGTGGACATGACTAAACTCCGCACCTCCAAGACATCCGTTCGAGCGTTCGATGGAATGAAGAAAGACACTGTGGGTGAAATTGACCTTGATGTCCAAATTGGCCCAATAGTATTTAATATTCTGTTTCAAGTGATGGACATTCCTAATGCTTTTAGCTTTCTGTTGAGCCATCCCTGGATTCACTTTGCTGGAGCTATACCTTCAAGTCTTCACCAAAGCGTGAAGTTCGTAGTCCAAGGGAAGTTGATCACAGTTCTTGGAGAGGAGGATCACCGGATCTATCAAGAAACTGCCATCCCATACGTCGAACCAAGTGGCAAGGTGGAATCTAGCTATCAGTCCATCGAACTCGTTTCAACTGTTCACGGGTATCGAGGAACTTCTTTCCCTGTCCCTGCTATGTCCAAAGCCTCAATCATGATAGGGAAGGTCATGGTTGGGAATGGTTTCACCCTAGGCTAGGGACTCGGTAGAGGAGGCCGAGGCATCCGAGAACTTGTCCAGGCTACCAAGAATCACTATACAGCTGGTCTAGGGTATCGCGGAGGAAACCCACAAGCCAACAAAGGGCATACGACGTGTCAAGTTGGTTTGCCGCTTCCCCATATCCGGGAAACTTTTCCGCCACCTGCTAAGCTATTGCAGGATGAAAAAATTTATCTTGACCTCTCAAGACAATCCAGTGATGGGTTCAAGCATCTTGTCAAATGTTCAAGTCAGCCGAGCTCCTCGACACTTCCTGTAAATGTTGCTGTTGATCGACATCGGAACCCAGACAAGCTACCAATTAAGGAAGATTGTGGACGAGAAGAAACGCTGGATAGTGTGGTCACCTTATTTGACAACATCTTTATAGGAGCCATACACGAAGATTCGACTTCAGAAACGAGTGCAAATCCACCTGAGTTGCTTGCACGTTTACAGTATCAGTTAGGCGAGTTACGAGATTTGCTTACCCCCTTAATAGATGTCATTGCCCGAATCTCAGACGTGTTACTGCCATTTTCCGATCATGAGCAGGTGACCCATGTGAATCATCACGAAGAAAACCCGCCGCCGGGAGCTCTTTCCGACATGATTTGGCGAGATGTCCAACTCCTACAGTGGCAAGGCAATGTGCGACGATATTCGCCAGTTCCCAAATCCATGGATGTGATATTCCCTATCCTTTTGCAGAAGGGATTGATCACAAGGAGGCTAAAACACCCTACTCCTGAATACTTCATTAACTATGATCCCTCCAGGTCTTGTGACTTTCACTCAGGAGAGGTCGGACACTCGTTGGATGATTGTGACGCTCTGAAGAATAGAATTCAAGACCTACTGGATGCTAGGGCATTCACTTTTCGTGCCCCGTGGTTGTGTCATGGTGAAGATGACCTTTTGGTGGTACCTAACCTTCGTGACGCTGCCCCTGAGCTTTCTGATAAGGCACGCAAGGGAAAGAAAATTATGGATACCCTAGGCCAGCCCAGTGGTAAGTTCGACTATTATGTTGACTACCAGATGCCATCAAGCTTTTATGAAAACCAACAGAACAGCGTTTATAGTGGATGGGACGACATGGAAAAGCTGACACCAGTAAAGAGAAGAGCCGATGAGCTGGATTCCTGGAATGATGATTTCGAAGATTTCTTCGTCGGCGCAATAGATGAAGGACTAGTGGAGGGAATGGGCGCAAGCCCGCTTGAGTAGATTTCCTCTTATCCTTTCTGCATAACTCCCTGGAAAAGGGACTATCTTTGTATTTTGTTTTTTGTCGTCATTTCTACTGAAGGAAATGTCTTTTTAAACCCTCCCTTGTTTGAAGTTGTAAGTCCGTATTGTAAATAAATAATGTTTTGAGAGCGTGAGATAGTATACCAAACCGGCCCGTTGATGATATCCTGCCACGAAAAGGAAAATATTCTGAGGCCCGGGCTATCTCATGTTTCCTCGTTTCAAAATTTTTTCAAAAATCAAAGACGTTTCACGATTTCTTAATGTTTTAAGTGGAAAAGGCCAATGAAAAATCCATATCCCCATTTGTCTTTCTGATTAATTTACCCTGTGTTTCAGGCATAATCTTGTGACTTGCGAGGGAGTTAGTGCAGTCCAGTCCGGTGATGTAGATACTGACAGCAGTGATTCTGACGATTCAAGCAATGACCTTGCTGAAATCCAAAGAAATTGGGAGCAATATGAATAAATCAAACCCCTTACAATCGAGGATACTGTTACCGTCAATTTGGGTAGTATTCAGGATCCAAAAGAAGTGAAGATCGGGGTCAGCCTCCCTGAAGAGAAAGCCATACGTTTGATCGCTCTCCTCAAAGAGTATCAAGACGTCTTCGCATGGTCCTATTCTGATATGCCAGGATTAGACCCTTGGATTGTCGAGCACAGCTTGCCTACCAATCCCGACATGCCTCCCAAAAAGCAAAGGTTACGAAGGACCAAACCCGAGCTGTCGAAAAAGATCGAAGAAGAAGTAATGAAGTTGCTGAAAGTAGGGTTCATTGAGATTTCGCAATACCCTGATTGGGTAGCAAATATTGTCCCAGTGAAGAAGAAAGATGGTCGAATTCGAGTTTGCGTTGATTATCGCGACTTGAATAAAGCTAGTCCAAAAGATGACTTTCCGCTTCCACACATAGATATCCTTGTGGATAGCACTGCTGGATTCGAACTATTTTCTTTCATGGATGAATTCTCTGGGTACAATCAGATAAGGATGAACGACGAAGACAAGGAGAAGACGGCGTTCATCACTCCTTGGGGGACCTTTCACTATAGGGTTATGCCTTTTGGTTTGAAGAATGCCGGGGCAACATACCAACGTGCTATGGTCACTCTCTTTCATGACCTAATGCACAAAGAAATTGAAGTCTATATCGACGACATGATCGCCAAGACCAGGTGCGGAGGAGACCACATTGAAGCCTTAAAAAAGTTATTCAGCCGGTTGCGTGAGTTCAAATTACGCCTGAATCCTGCAAAGTGCATTTTCGGGGCAACCTCCGGTAAGTTACTCGGATTCATCGTGAGTAGCAAGGGGATTGAGGTTGACCCCTCGAAAGTCAAAGCAATATGTGAATTGCAACCCCCGTCCACAGTAAAGGAAGTCAGAAGCCTTTTGGGAAGGTTAAACTACATTGCTCGGTTCATCTCCCAACTCTCTGAGACTGCACGGCCTTTCTTCAAACTCCTCAAGAAAGGCGCTCAAATCAACTGGGATGAAGACTGTCGGGAAGCATTCGAAAAGCTGAAGCAGTATTTGATGAGTCCCCCGGTGCTAGTTCCACCTATCCCAGGGTATCCTCTAACTCTCTATCTAACGATTCACAATGAATCATTAGGAGCCCTATTGGCCCAGAGCCATCCCGACGATGGAAAAGAACGAGCCATCTATTATCTGAGTAAGAAATTCTCCAGTTCGGAACAGAATTATTCCGAATCAAAGAAAACATGTGTCGCATTGGTGTGGGTGTTGCATAGGCTCCGACAATATACTTTGCACCACCAGACGTTCCTCGTAACTGAAAACGACCCTATCCGGTATTTGCTTAACTGGCCAACATTAGTGGGAAAATTAGCCAAATGGCAAATTCTAATTTCAGAATTTGATGTCCAAACAGCATCGCAGAAGTCAGTGAAAGGTCGGGTGATCGCTGATATGTTGGTTGAATGCCCTGGGGAAACATATGAGGACGATCTTTCAAATGATCGTATTTTATCAACAGAGGAACACACATGGACCATGTTCTTCGATGGAGCAGTAAACCTATCTGGCTCCGGCACTGGGGCAGTTTTGATATCCCCAGATGGGCATCCTGTGGCCGCGAAATTGGTGTTTCCTTGCACCAACAATATAGCCGAGTATGAAGCATGTATTCTCGGTCTACAAGCAGTAATTGATATGAAAATATCCAAACTGAAAGTGTTCGGCGATTCTGCCCTAATCATACTCCAGACTGTGGGTGAATGGAAGACTAGGGATACTAAACTAGTACCCTATCATGATTATCTGGAAGAATTGATTTCAGAATTTGACGAGATCTCGTTTGACTACCTGCCTAGATCTCATAACCAATTCGCCGATGCACTGGCCACACTATCATCTATGTTGCAGGTTACCAATAGATTGGAAATAGAACCTCTGAAGATTGAAGTCCTGACCAGATCAGCCCATGGCATGACTGTGGCAACGTGCTGCTATGGGCTCCTCCAGTTAATTAGTCTAGAATGACAATCGCTACTTCATCTTGCCTCGACTACAGCTTTCGATCCTCGTTGGTGACATCTCCAAAACGTACACGCTTCAGTTTTCTTATGAGCCAGAGTTAGAAGTCCATTTGTACGAAGGAGAGTTCCACAAATACTATTCTCGGTTGCTCTTAGATTAAAATCATATACTGAATCTTCAGGTAGTGTTGGTTTAAAATTTTCTATGATTAAGGTTAAGTTGATGTCAAATGGGTTAATAAAACGAAAAATCTCGAACTGATAAACCTATGACAATTTTATCCTAAACTAATATTTTGATTGCCAAAAATCCCAAACTGGTACACTTATGACAAATTTATTCTCAGTTTGTTTCCGTTAAATTGCTTTGTTAAATGACATGCGACAGTTAACTGATGTATCCATTTTATATTTTACCCTTCATCTGTCATAGGTGTACCAGTTTATAATTTTTTATAGTATCAATTCAATTTAATGGAAACTAACATAGGATAAATTTATCGCAAATGTATCAGTTTGGGATTTTTAGTGGTTAAAATATTAGTTTGGTGTTAATTTGTCACAGGTGTACTAGTTTGGGGTTTTTTTTAGTTCAAAAAATAATTTGGGTAAAATTATCATAGGTGTGCCAGTTTGGGATTTTTCGTGGTATTAACCCACGTTAAATACATATTTGGTCTTATTGTGATGAATTGAAATGAGTCGTTTATTTAAATTTGTCTATAACAAATAACCAACCACGCACCATATGCTCGACGGAACGCCAAAACCCAATCTATAAAGATTAGTCTCTAATTTTTTTTAGGGTACATAGACATAATTTACTGATATAATGTTTTCATCGATTGTTGAATACAGTTTCGATAAGATTTCATTGTTATCAAGTCTGAATCTGCACAAATTTTTCCTTTATTTTCACTCTATGCTGGCATGTCTTCCTTGCTGCATTCAATGGTGGTCATTGAGGGGAGTCGGCTTCAAAAATAATGGACTGAGTTAATCTCTAAACTCGTTTGCATTGGTTTATTCATTTCATTCCATTTTATGTTCTTTTAGTTTCGGTCATTATGTGGTTGTGCGTTCGAGTGTTGGCTACGACCGGTAGCTGAGGGATGGTGATCCAATGATCGAAGGTGGATGACCGGTGAATCATAGCGTTTGATTCTTTAGCTTTGGAAGAAAGGAATAGGAATTAATCATAGTATTTGATTCTTAATCATAATGTTTATTTTGGCTTATTATAACTTGGAAAGACATTGTTTCTTCTTCTTCCTTATCGTGTGTGTAAGACGAAGTATCCATTGATAAAACACAATATAGTAGAAGCACTTTCACAAGGAAATTTATAATCAAGGATGCTATTATGGTCACGCTATACTACTGGCATGCATATATGGATCCGTGAACAATGACACTTAAACAAATATTAGCAGTGGAGTTGATTCTAATTATAAAATGAATAACTCAAATTTGGACAATATTACTTGTCATGCCATTATGTGGAAACTAAATCTATCTTCAAGCACATTAAATTAAATTTGTATTAAAATTCTCTATATTGTGCATATCAATAGCTCAACTTCCTTGTTATATTAAAGACCTTTCTTGTGTATATTATGGTCAGGGAGGGTTGCTAAGTTACACACACATTGAATTATTTTAGCTTCCATTAGATAAATTGGTGGTTTTACAAATCACCAAAAGGTGAGAGTTGGATACTTTAACCTTAAAATATCATAAATAATATGCTGAATTAATTCTCCACATTGGATTAATAATGTTTTCATGTGAATACATGATTAAATGGATTAGGGCCATTTAATATGTTTAATTCTCACGTGACTAGTTCAGGATTGCAGCTGAATACACTGAAAAATGTGTTGCCATGAAACTACTAATCTTTTGTTGGACACAATATATTCAATAAGCAAACATGCATCCTTTCCAGAATCATGGGAACTGATTATCACATACATTAACTTCGTTGAATGTCTTGTGTGTTATTTCTTTGTTCGGGTTGTTTTAGTTATAGGTAGAGGTGGAGATTCATCAAAGTTTTGGAGACCAAATCAGGAGCCCGTATCTAAGCTACCAAATTATCTTTGGGCCCTAAAGAAGAACAAGATCGCTTGAAGCCCACCTTCAACAATGCAAAAAAAGAGAAGATTTTGTTAGGTATTTAGATAATGTACTATCTTTAGAAAGATGTGGGAGGGCTATGATTAGTTGTTGTTTGTAGGTGTCTTTTGGAGATTTAGAATGGTTGTATTAGAATGGTTTGTGATCAATGGAGCTTTCTATTAAGTGCTATGCAGCGCACACATATTGAAGTTGTAAACTTATGTGTTGTTTGTCTCTTTTTGTAATGCAAATTTTGAAATTCAATAAATTCAAGTATTTGAAGATGAGTTGTTAATGATCATTGATGATGGTTGCTTGATGATGCTTATTATAATAAGCTTGATGATGATGGTGGTGGATCTATTGCCAACAACACAAAGTAAGCATTTAGCAAAATGTTGAGCATTTTAACGAGATAGCATGCTAAGCAAACTAAATAGTATTAGATAAACTCAAGATATGTCAATTAAAGACAATATTCTCCATATCCACCTCAGTATTGAACTCGGAATGTATATATACTCATATTGACTACCATATTCTGGAAATCTACATTATCATATAACGTATCTATGTACAAGTTGATGTCTCCAACCTCCATACACATCTACATCAAACCTTCACCTTCTGTATATCGTACATTTCTCTATATAACTCATCAAGATCATTAATGGCAAACCTATCTTCTTCAACAACCCGAACATGCCTACTATTAGACATAGCATAATTCACTTCTTCACATCCCTCACTCGATGCATATTGAAGCAAAAAAAAAAACGTCAACTTGTTTTTAGAACCTATATAAATTCAATAGATTCACACCAACTTAAATCTTTATATAGTTAAACATAAGCTGCAATTACAATATATTAAAATATTTGGAGAGGTTTTATTCAAACTTGTGAAGCCATGAAACTAGTAAAACTATATAGGTTTTATATCTCGTACACAAAATCCATTTCACTTCTTTTAATGTCAATTTAACACATTTACGCCATTCTAGATTGACATTCGCTGAAGTCCCGTCTCATTACCATGTTAAAGACATGATTAACCAACTTTAAACAAAGACATTTTACTTACAATTTGTCTAATCCCATAATTGGAAAATCAAGATAGCAACAAAATCAATTGAATTCAACCACCTTAGACATTTTCAAGCTTTAAAACCTTTATTTGAGCTGAGGGATGCCATGACCAAATTAGTGCCTAACACATATTAGATTTTCTCACCACCAAGTTCAGTTATACTGAAGAGAACTCGTAGTGCACAAGTGGAGAATGGTTGCCAATGAACAAGATTCATGTAGAGATCATGCAATAAACTTAGAAAGGAAGAAATGGGTTCATGTAAAAAACAACAAAACAAGAAACTATAAAGTGATTGTTAACAACACAACATACACAAAAAAATAAAATGAAAATAGTAAATAATTGACAAACATGGACCACGAAGACAACAAATACAATTAGAAAAATTATAAAATGAAATTCATTGCCATCGATGTCATATTCCACAACATGCCCATGCCTTATCGACATGTTACTTCAACAAGAGTAATCGCCTTGTCTTGGACAAATGAAGCACCATTTGAACCAACTTAGGTAACTAACCTCAATAGAAACGAAAGAAATTAAAGGATTTAGGGAAATTAGGGTTTCGAATCAAGGATAATGTGACATCAGGAATTTTCTTTATTCAATAATAATATTTAGGATATAAAGTTAACCATTATTTAGCTTAAAGTTTTGGATGGCACATAGGAATTTCAGTTGGGTCGTTGGTTTTGTGAGATGTGGAAGGTGTGAAGGATGATTTTCCGCGACCACAATCGCTCGGAGTCCGATGCACTGGGATTAAATTGATAGATGTTGATATAAATGTTGATGGTGTAGAATGATGGTAAATTAATTTACCGCCATATTATTTACAGAAAAGGATCGATATGCTCCAACATATTTAATGATTTTCAAGTATTAAATTTATTGAGTTGTGATTCTCTTGTCGTTTAGTAATTTTTGTGGAACATTTTAGTGAGTTCAAAATACTTTTCTAATTTATTAGATATTTTGATAACTTAACAAAACATCTATTTTAAAAACCATATGATTGAGCCATTTGTCACTCTTTAATTTGTACAACCTCTCTTTGTTCTACACCAATTATTTTAACCTACATGCTTTAAGTGACATTGAACTTAGCATAGTAATGATATCAAGAATTACATCACCTATTTCAACTTTAGCCCATTATTAATGCTTTTGATAAACTTAACTCTTATACATTCATTTTACTTGGCTGAAGGAACTCTCTATATTTTCCAATCAAACTATCTCATTGTAGAATTTGGGTTGGAACCCCTATCTCTCTTCCTTTGTACCGAATGTTTTTAACCCAATGTCATTTATTACTTGAACCTTGGTTATTTGTTCTCATCTCTTACAAGCAAACCAAATGTAGCCATATGTAATGTTATCATCACATCCCCTCCGATTTTCGCCATGTGTCTTTTTTCTAACTCAAGATCATCATTATTTTAACATCGGTTAATTAATCTTATCTCCACATACATTCCGCTTTACTTGACCGTATAATTGGATCTTTGGAAGTCTTCAAACTTGAAAATGGGAGTCCATACTTCATTAACTTCCAATTTCCAACTTTCTTCTTCGACGTTTGTTTTCAAATCCTCTAAGTAAAAATAAAAGTCCCACACTGGTGTTATTCAAAGCTTCCATCACAATCTTTCAGGTGTTGACAAAGTGAATTAGAAAATTCTACTGATTTTTACCAATGGGTTTTGTCGTTTTAAAGACAAGAATCATTAATTTTCTTCTTTTATTTTTATTTTACTTGAATGTGACTAAAGCTTTGAGTGCTCAAGTCTTTATTTAAGGTAAGTGAAAACTCTAGGAACTAAGTTAGATTGATTTACTTAATACTTTTGACTTAGTTGGTTGATGTTTGTTAATTTAACTTGAATTTGATTAAAAGTATGAGCATGCATCATTATTGGTGTGTTGAGATATTGTGATGACTTGACTTGTCCTAATGAGTTTTTACATGCCTAAATGTGTTTGATTGATTTCCAATGGTATGGTAGCATGTTGGATGTCAAAAATAAGAAAATAAAGAAATGGGCTTGACAGTGTTATTTTCATAATTTTAACTCATGTGCCACTTATAGTCACTTGCCACTTCTATCCACTTATCGAGTATATCCACTTACTGAGTATGACCAATTACTGCTTATATACACTTGTTGAGTATAATCACTTACCAAGCATACCCACCTGTAAATTATGACCATTTACTGTTTTCGACTCGATTGCCTGACTAAAGTCTTTTATTACATCAACGATAGGATGATAAGAAGAAAAGGAGGGTATATGCATTGAAGTGCATGTAATTAATTATTTATCATTAATTGCATTAGAAATGATAAATTATTGAGATGTATGTTGAAATACACGTGTAAGTTATGTTAGAGAAGTCACACATCAGATAATTGATGTGTTTAAGCAGTTAATATATCTTAGTTAGTCATAACTCATTGGCTTAAGCTTTTGAGTATAGGTGGATCTAACTGGATATATTGACGGGCTTGGACTTGAGCTCCCTCATGGTGATCTCTCCAGGTAAAGGTATTGGATTTCTGTTGCGCTTTCCTAACAAATGGTATCAGGGCCGATGGTTGATTAGTGGGCAGATGAATTTGTTCAGGTGTTTGGTGAATATTTCAACAAAGAAATTTCATGATCAATGCTTGTTTCGAGTGGAAATTGCCATCACGGTTGGTCTGGTGAGAAGTGACCATGGACAGTTGGTCTAATGACGAGAGATAGAGACCATGGGTGATGTAATCCTAAGTTAGCAATTAATGATGGTTGCTATGCATAGTTGTAAGTTCAAAGTAATAACGTGGAGATTCAACTTGAGATATGTTGGTGCAAAAGGATACTTGGATTAAAGGAGAGCATACCTAACATTGAGCTCACACGTGAGGGAGAGATTATTGAAATACACATGTGAGTTGTGTTAGAAAAGTCTCACATAAGATAATTGTGGTGTTAATCAGTTAATATATCCTAGTTGGCTCATAACTCATTGACTTAAATTTTTTAGTGAATATGGGTTCAACTGGATATGTTGATGGGCTTGGACTTAAGTTTCCTCTTGGTGATCTCCCCAGATGAAGGTATCAAGTTTTTGTTGCACTTTCCCAACAATGTACATAATGATTTGTTATGTTGTTATGAAATATATGTGAATGATGGCACATGATTAAGACCTTTGCTACGGTCTATTTGTCACCAAGTGAATTTCCTTATATGAGTATGTGGATGAGGCTCTAGAGTTAGCTAGATGTTTTATCGTATGAGATGGTAGGTTGAGATTAGGGGTGAGCATGGTTCCAAGTTGATTCCAGGGTAGAACCTGGAGCCTGAGAATCAGACTGGTGGGAACATGTCGGTTCCAGGTTCTAAAGTATGCAGGATAGGTTTTATATTTCAAAACTATGAGAATTTATTTCGACGGATAGGTTTCAGATCACTTGGAACCTAAAATAAGTTTTTGTATTTTTCTTGATCTATGTTTTCGCGCGATCTTGTGGTATTCCATGGCGTTCAATGATAAGTATATATCTGAAACCACTAGTCTAAGTCTTTGTTTTATGACTAAGACTTTTACTTTGTTAATGTTTCACATTTTTCGTGTGTCTAAATATAGGTTATAATCAGTAGATTATAACAGCAAGTGGTGATCATTAAAGATGATGATTCACAACAATCATTCAATTAATAATACATGTGAAATCTAGGTAGATCTCGGAATCTATGACAATGTAGGTTCCGGGTTTCAAGATATATATGGTAAATTCCAAGTTCCAAAAAATAAGGAACTTATTCTCACGGGTAGGTTCCAAGTTTTAGGTAGAACTCGTGCGGAACTTGAAATCGCTTGCCCCTAGTTGAGATGACATGAAATCCTACAATGACATGGTTTGTGTAGTTATGGTATGATATGGCTTTTGTACCCATGGTATGATGTTAAGAAATGACTATCATTATGCGGATGTACTGTGGTATATTTATCTTCACTGATATAGAGGACATCTATGATGAATGGGCTAAGAGACATGGGAAAGGGTTTGTGTGATTCCATCTCCCATGAGTTGGTGGTGATGATACCTCGTTAGTTGATATGCCTCGTGAATCAAGATGGTCCTGGCCAATGATAAGTATGAACTCATCTGTATGTATTGATGATCTACTATGTAGTGTTTGTGCGTCACGATATTTTATGTCATCCGCTTGCATTTGAGTGAATAATTGTATGCAATATTGTTATTGATTTCCATCAACATATCATGATAAAAAAGATAATACATTTTACTCCTGCACTGGTCATACATGATTATTTTGTATTACTTTGAACCTATATTGTATTATATTAAGTTGAGTGGTAAGGTGATCTCCTATCTTAGATTTAGAGATTTCATTTACTGGACTTCAGCTCACTCCGTTATTTTTTAGATATGCAGGATAGATCGCCCACCGTTATTGTTTTTTGGAGCTCCCATGCATTTTGATTGTGTATTTGAAGATGTGCTTATACTTGGATCATTGATAATATATACTAGGTGTAGTTCCACTGTTTGGGTCGATGTGAGGTTTCTAGAGTGGATTTCCCATCGATTCATCGCTTGGTAATGGAACTTTGATGGTGAGTTAGTTGGACTATTGAGGGGCTTTGATGGCGATGGCAATGAGTCGATGGGCAAGATTGTTGATCCATAGTGCATAGCTCGTACATGCAAACTTTTGGGCTTACGAGTATAAAGTTGAAGATATGCGACCCTATCCTTCACAGGACTTGTGCATTTCATGTTTTGCTTGGATGTTATATAAAGATGGTTTCTACCATTGTATGTATAATGAAGCATATGCATATAATTTTAACTTGTGTGATCTTGTACAGGTTGATGTAAACATATTGTTGTGCCAGCGCATGTTAATATAATTACAAAATATATTTGGAAAGGACATGTATTGTGCATGATGTTATGGGCATCACAGCTCTACTTCATAAAACTTACATTGGCCGAATCACGGAAGCAAAATGAAAAACACAATCAAAATTATTTTTGAATTGGGGGGAAGGCTTTGTATGAACTCTAAGAATTGGTCGCTTTGTGTGAACTCTAAGAATTGGTTGCCGCCGCTTGGTCGAACTTTAGTGCTTGCTCTAGCAACACTTCCTCGCTTTGTGGGTTGGAGAAGAAAACATTAATTTTGGAATTTTTAATTTTAGAGTTTTGGCTTTTTTTTTATTCAAAAATTTTTGGATAGAGATGGGTGTTCTAATTGTTAGAATTACCATATGCTCGTCACCTGGCGAACATTTGACCATTCGTTGGCCAGCTAACTCAGGACCTTATTTGAGATTAACTTGGACATTCAAGTCTTTATTTAAAATAAGGTCCACTTTAGGCCCTCTTTTAAAAAAATGATGATACTTAAGACTCTATTTGAAATATTCCCTAAGACTTTAATTTAGTTAATACATTAAACAAACATGGTGCGTTGATATTGCCATGCAATTTTTAATTAAAGAAAAATTTAAAATTCACCAAAGAAAAAGGATAAAATGGTGAAAGAGAAAAGCCAAACACTAACTAGCTATTAAAAACTACATTTAATGAAATTCATCAATCATCCTTGCATTGTAATAACCACCTTGATCATTCTCTGCCTTTTTTTCTTTCTAAATTTTCAAAAAAACAATGAGTAACGCTAATTGGGAACATTACCAAAAAAGTCTTAAACTTATTGCACTTGTGCCAATTCAGTCCTAAACCTTATAATTTGGTCGATTTAGTCCTCAACCTTTTGTTAATTTACAACTGAATCCATTTGGTCAATTTTGACTGGAAATTGCTGATGTGAATGTCGATCGTCGTACGTGGTACCACCGTGCTGACGTAGACAATTTTTGTAATTTTTTTATTTTTTTAACATTTTGAATTTTCTAAATTTAAATTATTTATTTATTTATTTCTTTTCTTTTCTTTTCTTTTCCTTTATCGAGGGTCATGATCTTGCCTAGGCCCTCGCCCAGATCTGGTGAGGGCTGGCCTGGCCCAGTACTCTCCGACCACCTACAAAAAGGAAAGATAAGAATAGAAAAAAGGAAAAAAAAAAGAGAAATTTTTAAAAAATTATTCACGTCAGCGTCAGCCATGCCACATAGGATTGCCGGCATTGACGAGACCGCCATATCGGCGTTTTCCGGTTAAAATCAGCTGAAAGAACCATGTAGGAAATTATCAAAAGGTTTATGACTAAATTGAAACAAGTGCAATAGATTTGAGACCATTTTGGTAATTTTTCCGACGCTAAATCCACCCCAACATTAGGTCCATATACATCTTTCAAAAAAAATTTAAAATAACAAAACTACCCACAGTTCCAGAGAGGCCATGGCGCAACCATTATCTCTCTCCCTCTCATTAGTCACACCACCCCATGCTCGAGAACAGAGGCTATCACCAAGCATTCTATTTACACCAAAAAATGGTCAACTTGTTGACATGGTTTAGTCATGGTTGATGAGTGTTTGTACCAAAAATCATCAAGGGACACATGGCAGAGACTTAAGGCAATATGGAAGCAAATATCATCAAGTTGCCAACATAAGGGACCATGTGTCATGTGTATATGTTTACACCCAAAGATAACCAATTTTTTGGTATTATTGACAAGACTGATCATAACTTCGTTGAGAAAATTTCAATTCTACGCTAGCTTGAGAAAATGGTCATAACTTCGTCAAAACAAATCGGATTGACCTGGGTCCAAAGCCAAAAGAACGAGGACTCCTGGATCTACAACTTTTATGTTTTGAGTTTTCTCAAAAAATCACTACAGACCTGTCGACATCAAAAGGAAGTCGACGGTCGTGACGATCAAGATTCGAAAATTTCAGTTCTGCGCTAGCTTGGGAAAATGGTCATAACTTGGTCGAGACAGATCGGATTGACCTGGATCTAAATCCAAAAGAACGAAGACTCCTGGATCTACAACTTTTATGTTTTTAGTTTTCATAGAAAATCACTGTAGAGATGTTGACATCAAAAGGAAGTCGACAGTCGTGATGGTCGGGATGTGAAAATTTCAGTTCTGCACTAGTTCGGGAAAATGGTCATAACTTTGTTGAGAGTGATCGGATTGATCTAATTTCAAAGCCAAAAGAACGAAGACTCCTGGATCTACAACTTTTATGTTTTGGGTTTTGTCAGTAAATCACTGTAGAGCTGTTGACATTAAAAGGAAGTCGACAGTCGCGACTGATCAGGATGCGGAAATTGATAGACAGAAGAATGGCTAACTTGAAGGAATCAATCTCGGATACAACTATCGAAGAAGTAGCCATCAACATAGTGGGGTCGAAGCAACTGTCAACTTAGTAGAGTCGAATAAATCGTCAAGGTAGTGGACTCAACGCAACTATTGGAAACCACTAAGGAGCATACATATATATTTTGAGGGAACAATTACTTGGAAGCATAATCATGAGGTAGTTATCACTTGTAGACAAGATCATAGGATAGTTATCTTGAAAGCAGGATCATGACATCACATAGACATGAGGACAAGATTTTCGAAATGGAAGAACATGATCACAACCGTTGAAAACCGCTAAGGAGCAGTTACCACACAACCATTATAAATATCATCAGCCATCTACTAGAGACCCCCCGACAAATAAATCAACATGTTGTCTTTCAATTATCTTAAATTTCCTATAATGTACTTTGCTTTTCCTTAGCTATAACTTTTCGATTCGCGTCGTCGATTAAATCCCGACGTGTATCTCTATCTCGGGTGTTGCGTCATCGATTAAATTCCGGCATTACATCTTTGTGTATTTGTGTGGCTGTATTTTCAAGCTTTGTCGTTGATTAAATTTCAGCACGGTTTGTATGTAGAGTTCGGTTTGAAGTTCGAAGTAAAATTTCGCAGTTTTTCCTTGTCTGCCTCGATATTTTCTATCCGGAGTCGCCACAGAATCCGATCTCCTCTCATTAAGAATCGAAGAACGACTTTCGATAAATTATATTTCGTCGCGGGAGCATTTCCGGCAAAACACAATCTTGGCATGCCCGATGAGACCATTGTAGTTGATTTGAGGAGATACGATGGTGAGAGCAAGGAAACAACTTGATTCCGATAATACCGGTGGTAACAACTCGTCACCACAACATGAAAATGACAAAGTGGGATGTTTCGAGTCATCTACTGCACAACTGGTGGCGAAACAAGAGCAAGTTGGAGAAGTCGACATCCCGAGACAACTCACCGATGAGCAGAGAATGCAATTAGAGCCGAGTCCTGTAATGTTGGCTATCATGAGGAGGATTCTCAACGAACACTAGAAGGAAACGACTATTTACATGATAAAATGCGCCATTGACGTGATCAAGCCCATAATTGTCAACACCTTCCAAGAGGTCATGCACGGGCTTGGAACATCAAGCCGTTCAATTCAAATCCAGGCGAGTTCGGATAATCCTACTGAAGTGATCCCTAGTCAAGATCCTCAATAGGTCGAGGTAATACTTGTTGCGGAAGTCAAATGATCGAACAATAAAACTAACAGAAAAAGAAAATAAATCGAACATCAAATTTACGTAATTCGGTCGTAGTGACCTACATCCACGGGGAGAGCAGCATGGAATTCCACTATAAATCAAGCGATACAACAGAGATTACAACCACACTCGAGTCACTCAAACACTCTCAGTGTTTTCCCAGCCCCAATTACACCCAATAGCTCACGTGGTGTTTAGCCCCATAATTCCTCACGAAATAATCTTTTAATCTCACGAAGGAATTACACGCAAATCTTAACACAAGGTTTTCACGACTTGAACACTCGAATTCTTGGATGTAATTTTGTCGAAGAAAGACCCACGATTGCCAAGCACTCTTTTAAACGGCGCTTCACTGCTCCATAATCTGCTGGCCGAGTTCAATTATATATATTTCCGAAGGAACATCCATTGGCCGAATTCAATTAGGAATACAAATCCGTGTCTCACGGTCAACCCAAAGTCCAAGTTGGACTTTCCTCAATTTCCTAATCTCCTTAGCCAAATCCAATAAAGCAGAGAATAATTCCGTATATTTTATTTCTTCTTTCTCTGATTCATTGTTGACCGAGTCAATGTCTATCTCAATGTTCACGTTGGCCATTCTAATGAACTTTCCTATTTCAACCCATAGACTCCAACGTAGAAAAGGAAACCACTTGGCCGACTCCAGCACATATTTAGAAAGTAAATTTCCAATATTTCCTTTTTGCTCAATTTCGAACATCCACAAAATATCAATTCAAAATAGTCAGATTTTTGCTTCGGGCTCAAACTCGAGACATATTTTTAACAATACTAAACTAAGCAATGCAGCACACGGAATATGATCCGGTAAATATGAGAGCCGTATACAGAAAACCGTATCCAGAGTGGGTGGACGTGGTACAAGAGGTTTTGAAATTCCTGATTTCAACCTTTTTTCTGGCGAAGATGATCAATCGACAGTGGAGCATGTTAGTCGGTTCGATGCACAATGTGGTGATGCATCTCATGCTCATTGTTGGAAGTTAAGGCTATTTCTCTTGTCATTATCTAAGACAGCCTTTATATGGTATACATTTTTACCGGCTAATTCTATACATTCCTGGGAGCAAATGGAGACAAAATTCCATAACCATTTCTACAGGTTAGTTCCCAATGTGTCTATTGCTAATTTGGCTAATATTAAGCAATATAATTATGAATCAGTCGAACAGTTCATTTTCAGATTCAAGAGGGCTAGAAATAGATGCCTTACTTCACTCCTAGAGAAAGAATTTACAAATTTGGCTTTCAATGGATTGAACTTCAATTTTAGAGAAAAATTTGAATGTCAAAATTTTGCCGATTTATTCCAATTGGCACCGAGTGTCTAAATATGAGCAATTACTTAAGGACGGAGATAAAGGGCCACATGAAGACTTTACTCAAGACGTGTCTTTCGAGGAAAAAATATGAGCCATATGAGAGAAAAAAAAATAAATCATATTTGCCGATGACAAAGGGGCATATAATGACTCTTGCTTACCTAATTTAAAAGAATCGAATGACCTATGAATCATTCCATTCTTTTAAACGGGGCATATGTTTACTCCAAAAAATGGACAACTTGTTGACATGGTTCAGTCATGATCGATGAGTGTTTATACCAAAGATCATCAAGGAACACATGATAAAGACTTGACGCAACGTTCATGTGTATATGTTTACACCCAAAGATGACCAATTTTTTGGTATTATTGACAAGACTAGTTATAACTTCATCAAGAAAATTTCAGTTCTGCGCTAACTCGGGAAAATGGTCATAACTTCGTCGAAACAAATCGGATTGATCTGGGTCTAAAGCCAAAAAAACGAAGACTCCTGGATCTACAACTTTTATGTTTTGAGTTTTCTCAGAAAATCACTGTAGAGCTGTCGACGTTAAAAGGAAGTCAACGGTCACAACGGTTAGGATGCGAAAATTTCAGTTCTATGCTAGTTCGGGAAAATGGTTATAACTTGGTCGAGACAGATCGGATTGATCTGGGTCTAAAGCCAAAAGAACGAAGACTCTTGGATCTACAACTTTTATGTTTTGAATTTTCTCAGAAAATCACTGTAGAGCTATTGACGTTAAAAGGAAGTCGACAATCGCGACGATCAGGATGCGAAAATTTCAATTTTATGCTAGTTCGGGAAAATGGTCATAACTTTGTCGAGACAGATTGGATTGACCTACTTTCAAAGCCAAAGGAATGCAGACTCCTGGATCTACAACTTTTATGTTTTGAGTTTTCTCAGAAAATTACTGTAGAACTATCGACATTAAAAGGAAGTCGACAATCGCGACTGGTCAAGATGAGAAAATTGATAGACACTTCAGTGAAGAATGGCCAACTTGAAGGAATCAATCTTAGATACAACTATCGAAGAAGTAACCGTCACCATAGTGGGGTCGAAGCAACTGCCAACGTAGTGAAGTCGAATAAATCGTCAAGATAGTGGACTCAACACAACTATTGGAAACCACTAAGGAGCATACATGTATATTTTGAGGGAACAGTTACTTGGAAGCATGATCATGAGTATTGGAAACCACTAAGGAGCATACATATATATTTTGAGGGAACAGTTACTTGGAAGCATGATCATGAGGCAGTTATCACTTGTAGACAAGATCATAGGACAGTTATCTTGAAAGCAGGATCATGGCATCACATAGACATGAAGACAAGATTTTCGGAATGGAAGAACATGAGAACAACTGTTGAAAACTGCTAAGGAGCAGTTACTACACAATCATTATAAATATCATCAGCCATCTACTAGAGACTCCCCCGACAAATAAATCAACATGTTGTCTTTCAATTATCTTAAATTTCCTATAATGCACTTTGCTTTTCCTTAGCTATAACTTTTCGATTCGTATCGTCAATTAAATTTCGACGTGTATCTCTATCTTGGGTGTTGCGTCATAGATTAAATTCCGACGTTACATCTTTGTGTACTTGTGTGGCTGTATTTTCAAGCTTTGTCGTCGATTAAATTCCGGCATGGTTTGTACGTACAACCCAGTTTGAAAGTTCGAAGTAAAAGTTCGTAGTTTTTCCTTGTCCGCCTCGATATTTCCTGTCCGGAATCGTCACGGAACCCGGTCTCCTTTCATTAAGAACTAAAGAACGACTATCGGTGAATTATATTTCGTCACGGCAGCATTTCCAACGAAACACGCTCCCCACCTCCGGTCGAGGCCCATCCGACGGCCTACCTCGAACGGTCTCGATCCCAACAAACATAGTAGTGCAAGATCAAACCCGCAATGGGAGAGATGGGATTGCAGCCCAAAAAGCAAGCATCCAAGAGCCGTGAGGAGAGGAGTTTGGATACTTGTAATTTTTCGTTATGGAACCAAAATAGGGTATATTTAGAGCGATCCTAAATTTTTGTCTTAAATTATTTTAAAGAGAGCAAAATGTTCGTTCAATGTTTATTATATATAAGGATCCGCATAGCTGTCAGGCAAGAAAATGATGTTAAATATTTCATTTCTCCATTCGATAAGATCTATTAATCTTACTACTGATTTCATTATGATATTGTACAAAAAAAATTGAAAATAATCACACACGAGTGCACGAAAATCAGTATGACTATAGGAAATTCCTCAAAATCTTCGATAGGTGTACAAATTAGATCTTCGCTCTTTCGCTCATTTTCGTTTGTCGTTGTCAATCTCAAGCTATGTAGTACTAATTTGTAAGGAAAACAACTAAATATAAAATTGAGAAATCACTCTTTCTCCTAGCAAACGTCAATCTTGATCTTGAGCTATTTATGAGAAAAAAGGAAGGACTTTTCACAACATCCATGATATGAGCGAGCATTCACGAGAACTCCCTAAAGATTGACGTCAATCTTGATCTTGAACCGTAGGCATGGCCACGGTTCGGAACCGGGCGGTTCCGGTTCGTGGCCATGTGTGAACCAGAACTGAAACCGCTAGGGGCGTTCCGGTTTTAAACCAGCCGATTCCGGTTCGTAATTTAAAAATGAAAAAAATAAATTATGAAATAAAAAATAATAAATTATGAAATTGTGAAATAATGAATTGTTCAATATAAATTGTAATCAAAATGTAAATTATAGGGGTGATTGGTTCCCGGTTCAGTCTGATTCCGCTCGGAACCGGGAACCAAACCGGTGAGACCGGTCCCTTAATTTTAGAACTAGGAACCGGACCTGCAAATCATAAAATCGGGAACCGGACCAATGGTCCAGTTCTAAGCGGTTCAATAGAACCCTTTGCTCTTAACTAGAAAAGGATCGTAGCCACAAGAGGCATACAATTTCACATGCTCATGGCTTGGCTTGGGTTTTATACACAACCCCTTTGATGGTCTCTTCATTCCCATTCGATGTAGGACTCTTGGCATTTGCATGAAGACAAGCCAAGAATCTCACATCGAAGGTGTTCAAGGTAAGCCGAGTCCCACATCGAATGGGAACGAAGAGGCATTAGAGTTATTGTGTATAAAACCCAAGCTAAGTATTGTAATTATAGATCAATGCACTTACAATGCATGGCAATTATAGTTTAAATTGTTCTATAAAAAATTAAATAATGATTTTTTTTAATTTCATTATTATTATTTTTTTAAATAATTTGGAACCAGAACCGAGCCTATAGGCCATAGGCCGGTTGCGGTTCTGAACCGCGAGCCCGGTCAATAGGCCGGGCCCGGGTTTAACCAAGCCGGTTCCTAGCCAAAACCGGCCCGTGGCCTGTCTACTTGGAAGATACTAATATGTCAAATCAATGGAATCCCGCTATCTGCCAAGTTTTAAAAGTATGAGATTTGGAGTAAAAATGGATGTATATAATTCACGGTGATCTAAGCTCAAAGATTCGGTCAAAGAAGACAATAAAGGCTTGGATTGCTCAATTGTGTTGGGTATCATCTTTTGAGGAAGAAGGAATGACTAGAAAATGCAAGAAATACGAAAGTGGAACAAAATCATATCATTTGAAATCGAATGGTGAAATACATGGACGTACTGTGAAGTGAATATGATGAATGAATTAATCACTATAAAGATAAAGAGGGGTTGTGCTAACGGAACAGAGCATCAAGTTACATGAATTCATCTATACCGCTAAATCGATAAACCAAAGAGTAACTTGTTTAATCCGGGAACAGAGAGGCAACTTTATAGTCGACAGGCTGCTCTCATGATGTTGCGAAATCAGTGATATGATTTCAGGTGAAAAATTTGGCAGTTCGGCTCGTACGACTTCTTGGAAGCCGCTTGCTCAAACTTCTTACCAGCACTTTCGTTCTCTTCCAAGCTCATCTGCATGAAGAAGCGAATCCACCAGGACGAGCTCCGCATTTTTGCCTAAACGAATAAGAACCGTCATTAGCTAAATTGGCACATTTTTTATGTGATCAAAGGACAATGCTTTTAATAAAATAAGTTGAAGCATTTCTCTG
Source organism: Syzygium malaccense (assembly GCA_031216405.1). Taxonomy (NCBI): domain Eukaryota; kingdom Viridiplantae; phylum Streptophyta; class Magnoliopsida; order Myrtales; family Myrtaceae; genus Syzygium; species Syzygium malaccense. The sequence continues at coordinate 10,548,793 of CM062260.1, read as the reverse complement.
ATTCAACAAAAACAATAGAAAGTAATCCCCTGTGAATTTATCTTTAGGAGAAACGCAATGCTTGAATATCCAAGGTAACTGCATTGCTTGTGCAGCAACTTAGCACCTAAGTTTTGTTCATTGACAAGACATGGAAAGAGCCGACTCCAAATTTTCGGGTCTGGCCTGGAGACAAGTTCATCCTAAACCACACCGCACTGAAACTGGGGATGCAACCCATAAGCTACCAGGTATGTGGTGCTCATGAGTAATCAGTCAATATGGAAATCTACAAAAGCCATACTCAGGTTTCCCCCGTATTACATTTGCATCCTCTAGAATATACGATTGGAAATTAACTGATCAATGAATATATTCTCCAACATAGACATACAAGCAGCATTTAAGGTACTATTAAGACAGGTTCAAATAAACTATAAGAAGCTTAAAACGTCCTGATTCCTTTGTTAGCATCTATAAGCTATAATGTTAACTATATTCAATTAACTTCTGTACCTTCTTCCTCATATCTTTTAATGGTCAGCCACTTTGGTTTACTTGTCAAATATTATTTACTAATTATTACTATTTTAGCCATTGAATTTAATAATACGTAAAAATTCTGAAGAACAGATTATGTACAAATAGATTGACATGTAAAGGCAACTGTTAATATTTAGCATTTTTTTAAATATTATACTACCACTTTCATATCTACTATTACACTTCATTCTAAAGAGAAACTTTTCAACCTGGAAAAACCAGTTGAAGAACGTACAACACAGGTCCTAAAAGCTCTTCAAAGTACAACTAAAGCTTGTAGATACAAATTATCAGCCAAACAAACTATTAAAAACAACATTTTCTATAAATCTATGTTGGCTTCCATCATGTTTTCCAACAGACAAGTAAAAGAACCACTATCGTATTCTTTGGTCAAAAAAGAACCATTAGTGATAAACATCAAAGTATATGAAGTCCAGCAAACCAAAGTGACAAGATGAAGGAGATTAAAAGTCTTAAGGGAAAAAGAGAGGAAAGCAGAGAACTATTGATAGTTACAAACAGCAAGAGGGAAAAAGTGGAGACTAAAATCTCACCCTATCTCTATCAGGCTCAATAGACATAGGATCATTCAACAGGTGAGAATAGTCCTAAACCTTTTCATTTGTTCAATCAAAATGCAATTTAAGGCTGTCATGTAGGCAATTTTTGAGTGCCACGTAAACTATTTTTTATATTGTCTATTGAAAGAGCTTGATTGAATTTTAGTTGAGGACTTCTAATGCACTTTTCTTGCAGTTGAGGTATTACTACTACTTTGACCAAAAAAAAAGGGTATGACTACCATGACCTACGTCATCAATCCATCCACTTTTAGTAATTTCAAATTTCAGAATTTAAACCTAGCTTACACTCTCCACATCCTACCATGCTCATTTCACCAATTTTATATGTCCCACAAGTTCTCCGACTTACCCTTATGTATGCTGCCGCCAGATTGTTCTACCGAACCTCTTTAATCAGTACTTATTTACTGTATGCTAACTAGACAGAAGTGAAGAGACCAAATGCAGAAGACTTATTGCATGCACACAGCTAATATGGGCTCAAGTCGCGATTACACCCAATCCATGAGTCTCATGGGTACCCTTATGGGATCATGCTAGTTCCATAAGGGTCAAAATAGTGCAAATATAATTTCCCCTTAAGTTGGATTTTTACCAATACATTGAACTGCACATTCCAACTCCATCATTCTGGCATTCTCTCAAACAAACAAAATGACATCAATTGACTGCACTATAGGCAGCTGCCCCTTTCAATAACTGTAGTTCGTATCGATACAAATCAGGTAACTTATCCAGATAACCTTGTTAAGCACCTCAATTAAAGCTTTACATTACAATGAAGCTGTGAGAATTCAGAGTCTGAGAAGTAATAAAAGGAGCCATTTTTTTCTTCCCAGCGTTTGAGAAGCACACAAGAACTGATTTAAGAATTTTAAGTTGGATGGAACAAAAAGATAGGATGTGTCCGCCAGCAAAATTGAACAATCAGGATTGGCATTATTTAAGGAAGAGACAGCTACTTACCGGTCGTCCAAATTTAGACAATTCTGCGACTTTAGCTCTTTGTCGACCAGGGAAACCTAATACCAAGAGCATATAATTACAATGGAAAATTAACAGAGCAAGCAAGACCAGTCTATTGTTACATGTATCCCCGTGGGACAAGTAAAATTGATCGTTCTAAATTCACAAAAGGACATGATTACAAACATTTATCAACTACAAAATTAGTACAAGGAGGACTCAATGACTACATATTAAGGTTGGAGAATGTTATTAGCTAGCGAACCAAAATAAACTATTCAAGCAGTTACCTGTAAAAACTACTATACCATCAGCCGAAACCCTTGCCAAGTCGGGAAGAGTCTTGTTCAAATACTTTGGAGATAAATAGTCCAGAGCATCCGATACAACTACAAGGGAAAAAGACTTTGGCCTGTATGGAAGAGGAAACTTAATATCAGCAACACGTACGAGGCCCTTACGAACAAGGCCTTTGCAGCTTGCATCAGCATCTTCTATATCATATGGTTCCACACCCCAGGCTTCAGTTTCTTCTTCTTGAAACAGTTTAGAAACCACTGAACAAGTATCAGGACCCACATGCAAAACCTTTCGCATACTGTCACCATATGCTTTCTTCAGAAGAGGAATGGCTCTCTGTACTTCCGATGTACACAAGAAGTCACCTGAGAAGAATAAAAATCCAAACCATGAGTTGAAAACTAAGAACGCTTACTCAAACAATAACAATAAGCAGACCCAATAGAAACTTTCGTGTCAACAGTTTCTATCTCCATTTGGCCATCATTCGTGTATGTTTCCTGAAATGTATAATACTATTTAATCTGGTTCTAATCTATTCTGGGGACAGAGATGTAGACGCGACCTATATCCAATAGACACAGCAAAGGCTTAAACACAACATAAACAGGAATGAGACTACATAATGTTCAATGGTTGAGTCTCATTGCGGACGAAGTCTTGTATCCTTTCCAACGAGAAAGCAACTAAAGGAAGACACTGCCTGAAAAACAGAATCTTATGGTGGTACATGAAGATAACGGCAACTTTACCTTCAACCTTGCTAACTGCATTTTTGTTACCTCCAAATATGCCTGTGGCATGAAAAACCACTTTATCAATGCCAGCATAAAAGATAGCGAGAAGAACTACTGTAGACAGAAAAAGCAATACTCGAGCCTTCACTATGCTCATCATGGCTTCAGTAAAATAAAATCAATGCAGTGAAGACTCAGTTTATGTTTTATCTAAATCATCAAGGCAATAAGTATGGTACAAGTATTGTAATCAAATCCAAAAACAAACCTGAGCCACCATAAGCAAGGCAAATGAGCAGGGCTGCTCCCTGGTAGAGTAAGCGCGCAAAGGAAATTAGAATGTTACTCGTCAGAAAGTAAAACTGGCCAGCACACAAATCAGGAGGCCATCATCTCACAGCTGTAGAGTACAAACATAGTATTGGGAAGTACCACAAGAATTAGGCCAATGGACAACAGCGGGGAAGATCGGGACTTTGAATGTAAAGATCCCGCGAATGGGAAGCTTCCAGTATCCACAAACCTACGCGTAGAGCCCACTTGCCTCCTCGACATGGTTGGTTACGCGATTTACAGGCCTTGACCCTGGCTAGCACAATCTAAGAGAGTAATGAAGAGCCGAGAAAGTAAGAATTTGTCTACCAAGATGGGAAAAGAAGGCAGCAAAAAAGCAAGAGCTCATAGAATAAGAGAGCGTCAGATTAATGCACATCAATCAATAAAAAAAGAGTATGCACTTCAATCGAGTGTCAAAGGACGCGAGGGATGGTCATGTTACACCAGTGAAAAACACCACGCGTATGTAGCTGCTTTCTCCATCAAATCGAGGGTAAAAAGGATCGAGTGAATTCAATGCGCAGGGCTCGATCTGGCTACGCACATCTGAAGCTAACGTGCATCGACGACACCACTCAAATAAAAAAGGAAACTTGGCTCGAGCCCGGCAATCATTCGAGGCCGCGGGCCAACGGGGCGGCAACAAATACAGAAAACCCAGTAACAAGAAAACGAGCAGTAACGTGCACATCGGATCCGGACTTGTACGCAAGGAAGATCCCATAGAACCTCGCCACCCGAAGAACCCGAACAGAGAGAGAGAGAGAGAGACAGCGAGCAATGCAGACAACAAAACAAAAAGCAGAAACCGAAGCACGCGCGAACTCATCGACCGTAATTTCGACAAGGCACGGAAAACCCAGGAAGCCGCGGAGCCCAATGCGGCAAAATCGGGACCCCACATCGCCTTCATTGCCAAACGAGGAACCATCGCGCCATATCACAAACATACCCAGATAAGACGCAGGGAGACGGGTAATGGGTATCAAATTGGGAAGAAGAAGAAGAAGAAGAAGAGGAATCACCTTGGGAGAGATCACGCACAAGAACACCGCATTGGTGGGGGGGTCAAGAAAGGTGAACTTTTGAGGAGGAAGGATGACGATGACGATGACAATGGGGGGGGCGTGAGATTGGATCTGGGAAATGCGCGCTCGCACAGCGAAGGAGGGGGAGAGAGCAAAAGGAGCTATAATTGCTACCGGCAGAACTTTTTTTTTTGTGGGGGGGGGGGGGGGGGGGGGGGGGGCAAAAAGAGCAAGTATACGAAGCCGGAGATTTCCCCTTTCTCTTTTTCTTTTTTTTTTGTGTTGGTTTTGTTTTTTTCCTCGCTTTTTCGGTTGGATCGACGCTGTGTGTTTTGCGCGTGGTGGGCAAAAACGCGCGGCCTTTTTTTTTCCCTGCGAAAAAGTGCGAGGCTGAAAATTGCGAATTGCGAACCAACTGGTTTTGTGCGTCGGCGAGGCCCAACTGGCGGACTGTGATTGGGAAAGGGGAGGGGAGGGGAGGGGCAGTTCGGTCATTGCCGCGGGCGGTGGCGGTGGCGGTGGTGCACCGGGAGACCCGGAGCAGAGATTTTTTCGCCCGCTATCCTCGTTGACTCCTGTTGCCCCCCCACCCCACCCCCAAGATGTTGCCGCTTGACCAGAACCACCTTTTTTATGCTCTTGAAATGTACCCGGTTCAATCTGGAAACTGGCCAGACTTCGACCCGATGAATTTGGTTCGATCAGGAGAGTATGAAATTTGGTGAACCCGCCGTTCCGTGCTACGGCGAGACCCCATCCAACGATGAAAGCCGTCATCCCATGTGACATTAGCCGGTTATGTATTATTTCCCGCTGAACCGTTTCATATCTAGATCTGTGAGTGTGTGATTGGTCACAGTCGTTTCCGGTCGTGTGGCTCTCGAATCTCGGATATGATAGAAAGCGAGCGACGACCGCCTTGCAAGTGGTCGAGGGCCGGCCTTCTAGACGAAGATCCGAAAGCTGCGCGACCACCACTATGAGGTGGTTGCCCTCCTCAGGCGGCCACCCCAAGGTGGTCCCGGGGCAACTAAGGAGTCTCCATTTTCATGTATTATTTATCTTTTAGGGATAAATGCATTCAAAGTCCTAAAACTTGTCACGAAAGTGTAATTGAGTCCTAAAATTTTGAAAAAGTGTAAACAAGTCCTAAAACTTGTCACGAAAGTGCATTTGAGTCCTAAAACTTTAAAAAAGTACAAACAAGTCCTAAAACTTGTCATGAAAGTGCAAACAAGTCTTAAAACTTGTCAAATTGGTTAAATCAAATCCTTCCATTAATTGTACTTTTTTAAAGTTTTAGGACTTTTTTATACTTTTGTGACAAGTTTTAGTACTCAAGTGCACTTTCGTGATAAATTTTAGGATTTATTTGTACTTTTTAAAAGTTTTAGGACTCAATTGCACTTTTGTGACAAGTTTTAGGACTTCTAGTGCACATATCCCTATCTTTTAAATTGATGATGCGATGCTTACATGGCACCATGTAAGCCACGTCAACATTGTATGTGCATATAGAAATCATTACATTAATTTTCAAAGTGACCATCTCAGCAATCCGATGGTCAAATTTAGCATAGATGTACCATTATACCGTATAGGGACATTTATGAACCAAAGAAAAAGTACGACGATTTTCATTTTTCAGTAAGAACATAGCCACCCCTAACGCCATTTTACCTTTGTTAGTCCGATGCTATAAAGTAGTGATTTGTGAGTAATAGCAAACGGCTAAGGCGCTCTGCTTTGGGAGTGCAAAGTTTTACCAACAAAAGCTAAAAAGCTAAAGGATAGCTTTTCCTTTGATTCATATCATAAAGAACAGCTAGCATTTCGAGTACAAGTCGCATCCCATGGATTACATTACAGAGCTTACTTTATTAGAATTCAGGTGAAGTTTAATGGCAGAAAAAGAAAAGGCAAAGAATCCATGTTGAGTACAGAATACTTTCTGCATTTGCAATATGAGGAAGCAACTGCTTTGGCAGGTCGAAATATTCAACAGTTAGAAATGGAAAACCTATCGATGAGAGCAAATATTGACGCGACGGCCTTTAGGTAGCTCAAAATTTGAACAACGAAGATGCATAAGCATGTCGATACAAAATTGCGGGCTTACAGATCCCAAAAAGAAAAGAAAAAGAGGAACATGGATAGCTGCATAATTTAGCTAGTCGACAGATTTTCTCTTCTTGCTTTTGCGATTATGATCACCATCTCTTTGATTTACCTTCTTCCCACCTTTTTTAGCCCTTTTTGGTGCCTGAGACCAAATCAAAACATATTTATCAATAACCATCCCATGAATGTTCTTCTCTGACCGTCGTAGACAATAAAAAGCTAAATCCCAGCTCATTACTAGGCATGCAAGAAGCTCATTGCTAGGCATGCAAGAAGCCGCATAATGAATTTTAAACTTCCTGAAATTTTCAGGATTATGACATCATTTTATTGTTTTCTTGAATCCATCCATGGTAAAATTTCCTAGAAACAAACCAACAGTACAAAAGAAGGTATTCATGTACTTTCTTTGTTTTTCTTCTGTTTTTTTTTTTTACAAAATAGCAAGTAGAGAGAAGGTATGATTCGGACCCAAGACCACTTGCAAGGTCTTGGTACTGGTTAATTATCAGGAAAACCGCTTGTTCCCAAGTGAATTCACAAACTTATCTATTCATGTATTCATATAGTTTATCTCGGGCAGAAGAAGGGACCACAAGTACCTCGACTGTGAATGTCTTGAGAGGATCTCTGCTTTTCCTAGATTTCCTCTTAGTCCCCTGCTTATTGGCAGAGTCGGACTTTCCCATAGCAGCCCTAGCAAGCTTGACCATCTTGCTTGCTTCCTGAGTCGTGGGATCCAATAAGTAATCTGGCACATCACGTAGATGAGGAGCAGGGGGCTTCTTGCTCAGAACCTTATCGTGCTTCAACAGATCTGCTCAAGTACAACCTCAGCTCTTTATCACAAAGTACATTATAAACATGTAACTCAGAATACAGAAACCAATTGAATTTCAACTGTTCTATTTACCTAAGTCCTTAGGATTAGCTTCAAAATGAGCCTTCAACCTGTTGGGCAACAGCAAAATGGGAAACCGTGCCTTCATGAGGAAATCTCAAACTATTTGAAGAAGGTAATGCGCACGCGCGAGAGAGAGAGAGAGAGAGAGAGAGAGAGAGAGAGAGAGAGAGAGAGAGAGAGAGACCCCATCTGATCAGAGAAAATTCACTAAAATGAAATGCAAATGGCTAGTGACTCACTTTTCAGAGTTCAGAATTTCATTCCTCAAGTCCTGAGCCCGTGATTCTCTAACAGCAACTTTTGTCACACTCTTTGCAACATCCTGGTCCATGTTAACAACTAAATGCTTAAGATGTTTGACCTTAAACCTAGTAGTTTGTGTTGGTAAATGACACTATCGATATTCCAGGCAATTACCATAGGAACAACAGGACATAACCCAACCATGAACATATAAAATATAATCTGCTTTGGGAAAAACAATTCCTAGGCGTGATTGGATCTTCATGGGTCAGAACTAGAAAGACGAATAACAGCAATAGATGGTTAAATATTCTCCCTTCCCATTCTCAATGTTAAACCATTTGAGTGATCTTTGCCATAATGTCCTGGAAAAGATGGGCAATCGCTATTTTGTTAAATTTGGGAGGGAAAAATTATCAGTATTAATGCTATCTTGTACTCATGTTTCAGACACAACACAGACAAGAGAGACAATTCTAATCTAGCATATTTATATAAAAAGATCAAGTCAGATTACCTCAGCTCTATAGCGCAAGGATTCAACAGCATTTTTTGTGAGCAAAGGAAATGGCACAAGAAGATTCGACTCTTTGTTCTCATCCTCCCCTAAGAAGGATTTTATCTCTTCTAAAATATCCATCTCTTTATGGGAAACCTGTCAAATAAACCGTTAATTCCATAGCAGATATGGTCATTACATACAAAGGAAGAGATGGATAAAAGCAGGGCTAAAAAATGCTTCAAAGCACAAACTACAAACAATAGTTTCGAAGAGCTAACAGAAAAACTAGACATCAGAACTGAATCTCCACTGTACTAGAAAAACTATTCAAAAGTAAAACAAAAGCCAAATTAAAATTTTGGTTGTTTCATGATCCATTACACCTCTAGTTTGTTCTCTCATATCTAGGTCATTTCAAATTCAAGTTGGGTTGACTTCAAATTCCAACCCTGTTTGACTCTGTTTCGATTGCTGCATTTTCAGTTCCGTTGGAGTTCTAGCAGTTGAAAAAACAGCCAACTATTCCCACTTCTATGTACCAGGCTACCAGCCCAATCTGGCCATCAACACCTAGCAGCCCAAACCATCAGACACAGGCTTGGGTTAACAAGCAGCTTTAAGGTCGACAAGTGGCAAATCAAGGCAAGTTGCTATTCAGATCCAGTTCAAGTTCTCAAGTGGCTGATTCCGGATTTATGGCTCTAACCAGCAGCGTAGTTTCCTAATATTGCCTCTGAATGCATAGAAAGTCTGTCATTCATCTTCTCAACTCTTCTTTGTAGGGCAGGTATACTCACCAGGGACACAGCCGACCCGGTGTTGTATGCTCTTCCAGTTCGTCCAATGCGATGTATATATCCCGCCACACTTAGAGGCATTTCAAAATTAATAACCTGCAAGAATCTGATGTTCAGTGAAATGACACTTAACAGTGGACTAAAATAGCAGAGCAGTTAAAGTGCTTAGCAACATGCAAATCATAGGCTAAATAGTCCCAATTATATTATCAGGCTCCCAGAATCATGGAAATCAGGAGTGAATTTCACAACAAACCATGCAGTAAAAGAAAATAAGAGAACCAACAGAACTTATAAGCTTATCATCATTCACAAAATTGGCTTTCTCCTTTTAAATGGCTCTTATACCTATAGCTTAAACCTATTTGATCTAGATAGACCTTCTGATTTGCCAAAGCTGCAAGACAATTAGATTGATACTGCTTACATGAACTCCAAATGTTTGAAGCCTGACCGTTTAATCAGGAGATTCAGTTACTTTTTTTATCTCAGACACAGGGTCTTGTCTATATTATTCTGCTAAATTTCTTGACCATCTTCAGTGCATAACAGGCAACTCAAAATTGGTCTGATTTTGGTTCTTCAGAGCAATTTCTAGAAAGCAATCTCAGCAAACATCTTTCAATATCCAGATATACTTCCTTAAACCATGTCCTCATTTAAAATCAACCAAAGGCTCTTCTACAAGAAAATTCAATCTCAAAAACATCAAGTACACAAATAATAACCAAAGGCTCAAAAACTATGTACCGTATAAACATTTTTGAAGTCAATTCCCCTGACTACTCCAAATTCAGAGTCCAATTTTGCCTTAGCATGCTTTCGAGATTTCTTTCGCTGCCCTTGGTTCTCATCATTGTCTTTTGCCTTTTCTTTTATTTCACTATCATCAGTTGCAATCAGGTAATCAAAAAGCCCAGCATTGAATTCCTGAAACAAGCAGCAACACAAAATGTACAAGTAGAAATGCAAAGGTTATGTAAACATCAAAGCAGACAACATACCACCAACAGGTCCATTTCGGACAATTGATTTTATGAGCTAATTTTCCTCAATTTTGTAAGAAACTCAAAACCAGTGTGCTTACATACCTCAAGCATATGAAGACGGGAATTTTGTGGCAGCTCCGCATTTAAAACTGCAGAACGGACCCCGAACTGTCAATATCCAACGTCATAATGCAATCAGAAATAAACAATCTCCACTATTGAGGTTGCTATTGAAGCACACTTGACTGATGATACATGCTTACGAAGAGAAGATGAAAATGAGTAAGCAAAAAAATCCTTTCTTTAAATATGGTTGATTCATTCACCACAAAAGAAAGCATGGCCAATTAAATTGGTATCAACAGCAACCAAGAATCTCACTGTTGGGAGTTTAAGCACCAAAACAAAAGTAACAGCACGGCTTTGTCAAAATGCAGTAAATTAATATGCTAGAAAAGGTTGTCACAATGAATGAGTGCACACATTGAATGTCTCAGAAATATTTTAACTCGGTTTGTTGATTGGACGTGAGCATCTTTTAGTTACCAACAGATGCAAAATGCCATCAACATATGCACACATCTGCAAGAATTGGCAGAAAATCTGGCTGGCTGGCAATGACACTTATGCTCTGTTTGGGAAGGAGGGGAGAGAGCGAAAAATGAGGGGTGGGTGTAAAAACTAGGATCAGTTATCAAATCTTTGTGAGGAGAGGAGGGAAATTTGAAATTTTCTCTCAACTATCCTCTCCTCCATATCATCAAACATACCCTTAAAAGCCAACCTTTAGTTTTAAAAATCAATATGAGCTCGACCTATTTCACTAAGAGAGGTACTTAACTTAGAATAATCTAAACAAGATAGTAATCTAATGAACATCAATGTCGATCATCAACCATTAGACATGCACAATAGAAATATAGTGATATTCTTTGATTGGGCTGCTGATGGCTTGAGCTACATGCAGATGAAGAAAACGAAAAGAGGTATTCTCAGGCCCATTAGCAAATATTTTCTATTTGTCTCTGCTATAGATAAGCAAACTACCTCCAACTTCTACTATAAGATTTCATGAGTAAGTCTATGTCAACACTTAAACTAAACTAAGACCGTAAATAAGTAGAGATGGACAAAATCATAATTTATTATCAACAAAATTACTGCCAATAATCAGTAAATCTCTCACCCTCCGAATTTGAATTCAACATAATTGTCACTCCGTAAATCCCTCATTTTTTCAGTTTCACAACAATTTAAATTCGCATTACAAAAATGGACCAAATCTTTATGCACTATCTCGTTCATTGCTAATTTAAAACATACTGTTTTTTATCATAAAAATAACTATATGCTCTCTTTTTAGTCTAAATGAAAAGGAAGCTAAGCAATTCAGGTCTATAAGAAAGTATCAAGCATTATAGTGGTGGCCTAAAATATGTTTGACATGTCCATGCCAAAGGGTCATCCTGCAAATTAATTAACTACGAAGAAAATATAATGTCAACTTAAGATGAGTAGATACCTTCTCCAGAAAGAGTTTCAATCTGAATCCCATGTCAATAGTATTCATAAATATCAAAACCTTCTTCTGCACTAATTCCAGCTTTAAGAGGGCAAGGATGTGCAGCAGTTTATCATGCTCGGCGCATGAAATCTAAAAGCAAAATTAAGATTAAAGTTCATCAGTACAAAATCACAAGCCAAGCAGAATCAAGTACAAAGCATTTGATCAGGTCCCAAAATAAATTGTTTGGTGGCTTCATTTTTCTATATGCAATGGAGATGTTTCGGTTTATAGTTGCTACATCGATGACACAAACAGGATGTCAGGACCGTACTGTGCATCATAATTCATATTGCGTTAGGTCAGCCTTTTGCTTTATCTTTTTGATAAGTAAAAGTAAATCTACTATAGGGCACCAAGGGAGTGCAATCCATTTAAAAGAAGTCAAGAAAACAAAAAGGAGCTCAATTACGGAATAAAAAAACTCTAAATTTCTATGAATGCATTATCCACATGCATGTTTCCATTACAACAAAAGTATAGAACGTTAATTTCAATAACAAAAAGCGTATGACTCCGCTGCCTTCAATCTCTCATTCCTCTCTTTCCAGATCACCCACAAGATGGACAGGGAAATTGAAGAATCCTTCTTACTAACTCTCACTAGCCATAGCCAATCACTAAGTGAAAAGCATAAGACAAACACATACCAACTCCACATCATAAGGAAAAAGGAGAATATACTGACAGAACATTGAGTGTTCTTATCAGGTTAACTACAGGTATTGCCGGATATTATGGACTATAACTTTGAGCCCCAAATTTCCTTTAGTGCAGTTGGATCACACTCTACATATACTGATGATTTCATCGACATCCATAAGTACCTCTTCTTAATCTTTGCACGAAGGATATTGGAGTTGTATACGAGATGTCATTACTAAAAATCACTCATTTAATTGGTGTGACACATCCTCTGTTTTTTTAGTATTCAAACTGGAAAAAAAAATAAAAAACAAGAGGATGATGACTTTCTCAAAGAAGGATCAAAGGAAGAAGCTTCTACCCTAGCATCGATGGGTGCAAAAACAAAATTTTCTATAAATTATAGCCATGAACATCACAAGTATAGGGTCATAACTTGTAAGACAAAATAGAGCCATTATTCTACTTCTATCTAATAATAAAAATAAGTCTTTATTATTCTCAGAGAAAATCTCAAAAATGGCAGCCTCATATTTCAGTTGCCATTGCTGCCAAATATCACTTTCATTTCTTTTATATTGAGAAAAAGAGACTCCTCATCATAAGTCAAATTCTTAAATAACTAACAGCTAATGGAATTTTTCCTCTTCTCCATCTTGTTTGTTTCATTTGGAAGGGAGGCTTGATAGGGTTATTTATAAGGGCAAGAATTGCACTTTAAAACCTCTTCCAGCACACGTGTTATGCTTTGCGATCAACATTGTAGTAAGATTTTAAACCTTTCTTCTGAAAAAGGAAACATCCAACCAACAGTAATATAGGAGAATTAGAGTTTTATATTGCACAAGAGAATGGAAAATAGCGACAGCTCATCAGCTCGATAATTTCTTTGGGGGCCATGGCCGAGTAGAGTAATTACCCAAAATTGCTGAACATTCTTAGGAATGATATCGTCCTTAACATCTCCAACTTCTGGCAAAGTCAGTATGAACGGGTTGTGCAATATCTGCTTCTTGAGTTTCTCAACATCAGCACTGCAGGGTATAAGCTGACAACCATGAGGTTTGGAATAGAAAGATCCAAACAACAGGAAACAAGTAGTAAATATGTACTACATAAGAAATGGTTGACACGATCATGTACTTCCACTACACAATTCATATGAACTTGTCTTCAAATTTACTTCGTCTTCATACTTGCTAAACACAAACCTCGAAGTAGCTGACATAAGAAGGCACTGACAACGTCTAGGAATATGTGCTTTGAGAGCTCTTAGATCCTCCTCATAGCCGTAAGAAAGTAAGAGGTCTGCCTGAAAATCAACAGAACCGAGATGGTTTTAACTAGTGAAAAAGATAGCAGGTAAGCAAATATTACCCACCATATCCTGTAACTTTAAACATGCGGAGATTCATGCTTTGTTCTCAAGATCAGAAATAGAGCGAGCGGAATCAAAGGGAACACAATTAGAACAGAGATGTCACATAGATTGTCGGAGGACGTCTCTGTCAGTCAAATGCATTTCCCAGTATATAAGAAAATTATAAAAAAACTGAAGCCCGCAGCTTAACTCTACATTCTCACCTCATCAAGAACAAGAATTTCAAGTGATTCGTTCAGGGATGCCGGTTGAAGTACACCAGATGACAAACATTTGCGTACGCAACCAGGCGTGGAGACCACAATATCAGGCGATCCAGCCAATGCAGCTCGCTGCAAGCAATAAAACAGATTCATCAATTGTTCCCCAAATCAGAATTCGCGGCCATCCATCCCTCCGCAATCTCCATATCAAACCCAAATGAAGGACATCGAACCCACCATATCAGCTCCACCAGTAAATTCCACAGCTTTCAGCTGAACTCGACATAGCTCGATCAGGGACAAGACCTCCGTGCGTACCTGCAGATGTTTCACGACTCAAATCAGCACGTATCTCGGAACGCTATAAAACTTAAGCTCGCCCGCACCCTCAACCCCAAAACCGAGACTTGCCTGCTGAGACAGCTCCCTCGTCGGAACGAGAATGAATGCGCTCGGCGCAACTTTGCTCTTCGACCCGGAACTGCCGAACAGCTTCTGGAGCAGAGGAAGAAGGTAAGCGAAAGTCTTCCCGGAGCCGGTCTTCGCCCTCGCGACAACATCCTTACCCTCCTATAACCGCCAAAAGAAAAAGAAAAGAAGACGCGCGTTAAATCAACGTTCAGGCAAAAACGACGGTGACCCGGCAATCCTCGGCTTCGCCTGGGCAGCCGGGGTGTTCGGGCCAGGAGGGGGCTCACGAGGATCAGCGGGATGGCAACTTGCTGGATCGGGGTGGGCTTCTCGACGCCCTTCTTCGACAGGGCGCGGACCAGGCGAGGGTCGAGCCCGATCTCTTCGAAGCCGCGCTGCTCCTCCTCCTCCTCCTCCGCCGCCGCGTCCCCTCCTCCGTCTCCGCCGCGCTGCGCCGGGGGCTCGACTCGCTGCGCCTCCTTCTCGTCGGATTCGCCCATCGCGATTGCGAGGAGGAAGACGAAGAAGGAGGAGGAGGAGATGAAGGCGAGAGTTTCAGCAGCCTGAAGAACCTTTTAGGGTTTTGGGGAGGCTTTAGGATTTAGGAGGAGGAGGAGGAGGAGATCAGAACGCTAGGAACGCGGGGAACGGGTCCGGGTTAGGAAAAACCCGACCCGATTCGACCCGAGTTGCCATGCCTTTCGGATTCGTGCGTACATTTGCCGTAAGGTACCCATAAAATACGATGCTGCACGTGAAGGCCATGTTTGGCGGTCCGAATTTGGATTGGGATAGAATACGATAAGGAGGTACTAGAATTCCTCTGAATATTCTCTGGATCGTAGAAAATATCACTACTTATTTGGTTCAATCTCGTACGGGATTAAAAATCTTTTGAAAATCTCATTTGCCCGCTGCAACTCCCAATAGTATCTAGATTTCATCGTTTGAAGCTCTTCCACCAGCATTTCAAACCCGCTCTCTACAGCTTCCTTTGGCCTGTCTCCTTCACTTTCGTCGTATCCATCCCCATCTCCACCTTTAAATCGGAGTCCTCGCTCAGCTTTACCGTATCAAAGGCGATTCGGGTACTGGCGAAAATGAGTCTTGGGTCGCCGAGAGCGTCGCGGAGCGGCAAGCGACCTAACCGTGACAGCCGCGGCAATCTGGAAGACGAGGCAGCAATGGTCGATGCAGAGGCGAAGGGTAGGGAGAGGTGGTAGATGCCGCACGCAAAACTTTGGTGCCGCTCGACGTCGAAGCGACGTGGGGGAGATCGGAGGTGGACGGAGATTCGCTCATAGCCTGGTAGCACAAGCCTCTACTGTGGATGGCAACTTCGAAGGATCTGGTGCGCTCGTGAAAGGATTTGGATTCACCGTATTTATCAACTCTTTTAAACGTCTAAACCAGAAAAATTAGATCTTTAACAATTGCCTAAAAATATCCGAGCTTTTTATTTTTAAAAGCACCACATGAAATGCTAATCAACAGATTTAATAAGTAATATTCGCCGAATGAAGACTTAATGTACCTGTCAATGAGAATCGTTAATAATATGTTTACGTGGACACCGAAAAGCAAACAGTATTGACATTGCACCCACATGACTGAAGTAAAACAAAAACGACGTTACTTGCCTGAAAAATCATCTAACTGAACATTTACGGAAGGTAAATGTGCCACATAAATATAAGAAAAGAGTTCAGGATATATAATTCACAGTGTACATAATTTGAGTATTTTAATGTCATAAAAAAAATTCAAGAAAAATGTGTCACGCCTAATATAGTTTGGGATTTTTGTAGCTTTTTTCCTTATTTTATTGATCACTTTTTCTAAGAACTTTGCATAAATGCATAATTTAAATCAAGTATTATCAACAACGAAATGAACATATTGTTGAGCAAATTTATCTTCGTGAGCTACATGCTGATTCTCCTCAAAAGAGGAAGAAGAGAAGATCATTGTCCGAACATGCCGAGATGCTTTCACCTACATACTTAGCTAATACCAAGCGAAGAAAGTTCATAATCACAGGGCAAAAGCATAATCTGTTTGGACTCATGGGACAGCCGAGCGTCAAGAACTTCGCGTTCCTCGAAAACCACATCTTCAATCAGTACAGCTCCCTCGAATTTCGGTGGCCAAGAGGACTGCTTATGAAGAATCATCAAACGCCGACTCCGTGCCTCTTCACCACCCCCAGAAGGTACTACTTGATACAAGCAACTTTGCCGATTGAGACGCTACTGTTCGACTGCCACACTAGCCTCCTCCATCGTACGAGGTGGCCTCCACTTCGAGTAAAAGACACTCCTCTCGACCGCATTCTCCCTCTTCAATCTGTCGTTCTGTACTTCCAGCTTCTCGTCAATGAGCTCTAGCAACTCCTGCAAGCCAACTCCCGTCACTGCGGATGTTTCGACATGTGGACCGGCCTGAGCAGAATCGGAAACATTCCTCGTCCTCCATTCTTCCAAGGAAGCATTCGGTTCATTATTTGAAGTGTCCCCGCAGATCGATGAACCCCATTTTATACCATCTTCCTGTGATAGCCACGTATCAGAATAATCATCTTGTTCACTCTTGATTGTATCTTCAAGCTCGCCTTCAGAAAGGTCAGCGATAGATTCACCACCTTCACCACAATCATCCCCACCATCAGAGACGACGTCCTCATCTATTACGTCTGTACATGTGGCTTCATCACCATTCTCAGCATGAAAATGACTACCGTCGTCTTCTTGAAGATCAATCTAACAAAAATAAACATCCGGACATTAGAATATCTCCCCTAAGGTCTACATTAAGTGTTTGAGTGGAATAACTACACTTGGAATCCTACAACTTTCAAAAAAAAAATTAAATCCAGAAACTGTCAACAAATTTTAAATTAAATGCTGTGAAGAAATTGACCAAATTCCTAAACATGGAGTGCCATGCAACACCATATTGTACTGCCACAGAGGATTTCTGTCAAATTTAACTGAAAGAGTGAACAAAAGAACTTGATCGCTTCATTGAAAAGTACTATGACTTAACTGCACTCCATGCATAAGTTGTAGGACTTCTAGTATACCTATCTCAAGTTTAAGGGTTAGAAAGAGGGAAGAGATGATCAGGTACCAACCTTATTCCAAACTTCAATCATATTCTCAAGTTTCTCCCCAGATACACCTATTTGTTCGAGAACTAGCAATACTGAAGAACGATGCTCATCCAAATTAGGGGCGCTGGAATCTAGTACATGCTGCAGATCAATAGAACATGTCAGTGAAACCAAAGTTTAGCTAATGCCTTTTGGTCTCTGGTACAAAACGAAAGCACAACTTCCTGCAGTTGAAAAAGATAGGCATAGCATTTCCCTGTTAAAATCATCACAATCTGCATGCTTAACACGGACTTTTTTACTGATTGGTCCAGAACAGTCTGCAATATGAACAGACTAGCACTTAAACATTGCATGTACTTCTTCTGTGATGCATAGGCTCGTAAAAAATCAACCGGGTGAAAGGGGTTTGAAACTCATCTACCACATGTGAACTAGCCAAATGAAAAGGGTCATAAGGACTCAAATGGAAGAGCTTGTGTACAAGGATGGCCATGACAGAGCCTTATCATGTTCAGCTGATTCAGTTACATGGATTGTCTTACACAATTTGCGCTCTGTTTGATATCAGTTTCTTTAGCAACATCTAGATAAACGGCACATTTACAAGACCATGCATTTGGATCCCAAAGAGTACCAAGAACTAATTTGCTCTCAATCTAACTGTAAAAGTGCCACAATATTCTGATACCTTTCCAATGAATCAGGCCGTAAAACCATATGGATCTATACTCAAACAATAATCAAAAAGAGAATTATCGACCATCTATGCATACAGAGTATATTCCTATTTACAAAGACAAACACAGATCGCATTGAACATAATGTGTTTCTGCAATTTGTTTCAAGACACCTCTGTACAATTTATGCAAAAATATAGTAAAAATTATAACAGATCCTGGTGCTGTCTACTATATGGTTAGATAGGACATGAGAAATTTAGATATCCTAGCTATATAAAAATTTTGAAGAATCAAACTCCTGATAAAAATACTGCAAGAAGGATGACCAAAGGAATGAAAATGCTAGGAAACT
This sequence comes from Syzygium malaccense, assembly GCA_031216405.1. NCBI lineage: Eukaryota > Viridiplantae > Streptophyta > Magnoliopsida > Myrtales > Myrtaceae > Syzygium > Syzygium malaccense. The sequence goes on along the minus strand of CM062260.1, from coordinate 10,530,410 downwards.
CCAGTGACCCCTTATTAAGGATTGGAAATAAATCTAATGGAGAAGAGTAAGAATTTCTGTACCACGAGAAGGTCTGCTTCGATCACTTCTTCAAGAGTTGCATGAAAAGCTTTCACCAACTGCAATAATGCTTATAGCTCTTTAACAGACACAAATTACCAAAAAAATAAGGTATCTTTATTCCAATAGATTTCCAAGTTACCTGCACAGGCAGATCTGATATAAACCCCACTGTATCACTAAGGAGCACTTTCCTCCTGAACATAATTCGCTTAATCAACTAAACAACTCATTAGATGAAAAGAATTTCCAATCTAAATAAACTTTGATGATGTGAATGGGGAAGCCAGTGTATTACCCAGAAGGAAGAATAACGCTTCTTAGTCGAGGATCCAAAGTTGCAAACAACCTAAAGGAGTTTTTTATACCAGCCAACAACCAATGAGATATACTAACTTGAAGGAAAATGAAAACCTTAAAGAATGATACATTAATCAAATTTGAACAAACAGCTGAAGCATATCAAGTACCTATCATCGCTATAAAGATCAGTATCAGAAAGTGCTCCAACTAAAGTTGATTTTCCCTGCAAGACCATAAGAGATAACCCAAATTTTATTAATTATCTTATCATCTCACGTGAATTGTTCGCAAAGATACTTCTTGACCACCTACAGCATTTGTGTAGCCAACAATAGCGACAGTTGCTAAACCACAATCATGTGAGTCTTTATGCCTCTTCCGGCCAGCCCTTTGCGAAGCTCTTGTTCGCCGGACCTCTTCAATTTGGGATTCCAAAACACGCCGACGTTCTGAAATTCTGGGAAACTAACATTTCTTTTAATCATGAGAGGCACCACAGCAAAACTGAAAGCTTATTAAAACGGCAGCATGAAAACTAATAATCCCACGTGTCACCAAAAGGACCAAAATATGTACATGTAATCAACAAATTCATTGAGATGCCAAACACAATTTCAATTTTCATGAGAGTGAAAAAGCCCCAGAATGGGAATATACATAACACCTTTGAACAGCTTGAGATAGAATTCGGATCGCCTTAGTCTGATGATAAACAGCAATGGTGAAATTCACGAGGTTTATTACAAGGTTAGAAGAAACCCAATTCTGAAATTGTAGGTACAGACATACAAAAATTAAGAGGATTCTCTTTTCATGTCAAAGAAATAGATACGGCTTACTGCTATTCAAAACAGTAGTGCTCCAGAGCATGCATACTGTACTAGTAATCTGATAAATCTATCTCATAAGATTATTGGATTATAACACGTACAGTTGAACTGGAGATTGAGCGAGAGAGCGAGAGAGAGAGAGAGAGAGATCTGACTTGATGCTTTGCTAGCTCTCACTAGCTTTATCAATGTAGGAGAAGAAGAAAGAAAGAAAGTAAATGGCAACTTTACTCAAATAGTGAATTGAGGGAAGAATCAAGCAGAAGATGGTGGAACAAAGGTAAGGCAACAAACTCATTACTATAGTCACGAAAACCAACTCTTTATTGCAGTCAATGAATGTCAAACAAATACAAATTGATATTATCTGGTAGCCCTGCACTGTCAAGGTTGAACCAGATATTGTATCATCTACATAGTCACAGTGCACTGAAGACAGAACAGGATTAAAAAAGTCAATCCTTTGACATCCAACCAAAGTTGTTGCTCATTACTTTTGACTCAATCAATTACTTTGTCAAGAAATAAGCTGCTTCTCCAACTACAACCAACAAAGCAGACATCATTGTACATGATTATCATTAGAAGTACACCAGCAAACTTAAAACTCTATTCGGATTTAATAGTTCAGCAGCCTTGTCCTTGGCAAGTAGGAAGATGCATTTCCAAACAAAAAGACGGACTAATATGAGAAGCAATTTCAGTTGAGAAAAAAAGTTTAGATACCACCCAATAACTACCTTCTCCTTTGGAGATGCAGCTCACTTTCTCCAGCACCACTAAGAAAGCCACGTCCCCCACTTCCTCTCCTGAAACAAACTCAAGAGTAATAAAATGTTAATATAAACAGAACCACTGACAGGAAAACATGCCTTCTAATCTAAGTAAAAACAAATGACCTTTGCAGACTACGCTTCTTTTAATAAAATTATGATTGCGCTGTGAATGTGCTGAGCTTTGTTGTGCTGTGAAGTGTTATAACTTGCGTGCCTGGTCATGTGTATTTTAAAGCTACAATATCTCAAAGTGGGTGAGGCAGTTTCCTAAAAGCTGCCATAGGCTATCGTAGTTTTGAGGGCAATGAGTTATGAAGAACTTATCAAACATGGTATAAAGCTACTACACTACTTTTCATAATTATAGCTACTTTCCAACCACAAAAAAATAATTATAGCTACTTTGGGGAAACTGTACCAAATAGGCTCTAACCATTACAAAGGTTCCGCCATCAATACATGTCTATAGAAAGGCGCACGCGCACACACACACACACAATGTTATCATCGTCATCCTTGGCACGCTGCCCAGCGTGTTAAAAATCACATGATGTTTTTTAACTACAAAAAATCACATGATTCAGGATTCTAGAATTTGTGGCCTCACCATACTCGGTACTAGTATATCAAAACTCAGGCCTTTCCTGACCCCAAAACCATTGTGCATGAAAAAACAACTAACTATTTTGTTTGGATTGCAAAGTTTCACGATCTATTCCTAAACACTCTTTATCGCATGGACTACTATCCCAGATGGTATACCAACTTTAAAGCGAATTAATGGGTGCAGCTCTATGCCTTCCGGTTTCTGTGAGTTGTGTGATGTTGAGAGTGAGAACAGAGGCAATTTATTGATCTCATGTTGAGTATCCAAAGCTGTTCTTCAAGAAGTGTTTGCAAGATTACAGAACCAGAAGCAATTGGGTGATCCGGAAGCTGTAGTTGGGTCACAATGTATCTGAAAGGGTATTAAATCCAAGTTTATTTGTTGAAATTGGCTTGGTTTGCTGCTGTCAATGACATTTGGAGATTACATAGTCTGAAGCAATCTCAGCTAGTATGAATCAGGATATGAAGTTTAGGCGTTTTGTGTTGCCTGGTGTAGAGAGGATATTTAAAAGTGAGAGGCAAATGGAAATGTGCATCTATTGGGTATTATGAAAGTAATATGTTTATATCTGCTATGTACAGAAACGGTTTTTGAATGTATCCACTACAATTGAGCAATAAGAGCTTTCTTACTTATTGAAATTAAAAAGGTTTCATACTCCAATATGTTTTTTGGTAGAAACCTGCATCAAAGCCACGAACAATTTGCCTGGGAGAAGTACCCAACTCAAATTTAATCTCACTCTGTGAGAGGTGGGGCTAGCAACTTTCAAATGCATTGGTGTAGCACACAATGAAAGCTAATCTAAACTGATAAATCAAAACACAACAGAAAGGTACTTGTAGAATGCATTGCCAGCGCAGGCCCTTTTTAGAAGAAGCTTATAGTGTCCCTTGAACAAAATAGGAAGAAAAGTAAGGGGATACACGAAATCGGTTAATGTCACAGGTCAAACAAGCATGTAAAATTTATCAAGAGTAAATTGCTATCAGCTCTACCATTAGATCGTCCCTATTATTTTGCATAAAGGAAAATATCTTAAATTGGCTCATACACGACCAGGAAAGGAACTATATACGAGCCATCAACAGAGCCTAATACTCTGCATATAGTCTCCAATACTGAGCAATTGATCCAAATAAAAAATAGCAATAACTGAAAGATGATGGAACTACGGGTACTTTGACATTGACAAGAAACATCAGTAGAAACTTCATTGCGTTAAATACTCCCACACAGGCAAGTGAGATTCTGTCTGGAATATGTTCCATACACACTTATTAGAGGTACAAGTCACAAACATCAAGCCAATTGATCCTTACCAAAAAAAAAACATCAAGCCATTTGACCTTACCCAAAAAAAAAAAAAAACATCAAGCCATTTGACAGGAATGGGAAGAGTCGCCTTACCCTCGTGCACTAACAACTTCAGCTTCACCTCCTACTCCAAATGCATATCTTCCATCAGGGCCACGAACCCGAACAAGCCTAGTTTTCTTGTACATTAGGGCTGCTAGTTCAGACTTCAACCACAAAAGGTATGATAAGTGATCAAATGAGGACCCTTTACTAGATATATTTAATATCAAAGACCACGAAAGGATTATCTTCCTCAATAAGGGTCATCTTAGTTAGCACCTGTAGCTTTGCCTCCTTCGTGAACGCATGAGCATTAAAGATCTCTATGATCAGACCCACACGGTCTAGTACTGGTTTACCCCAGCACCTCTGACATACGAGGAAAAAAAAAGAGAGAACAGCTAAAGCCAAATGCAATTCGTAACCAAAATTCTTAGCACCGGATCATAGATAACTCAAGAATACATGCATCACCTCCAAATTCCTCAACTGAATCCCAGACAAGATTGTGTTGACAAAAACAGCATCAACCTCTCCCTGCAAAACGGCATCTTTCCCTAAGTTAGCGCTCTATCACGACCCAAACACTTCCATATAATTAAAATGGCCTACACATGGACGAAACAAGAATTCTTGCCTTGGACTCTGCCTCGTTCAAATGGATTTTGATATTTTCCACAGTCCCGGGTCCAAAGTACGTGCCTGCTCGAAGTAGAACAGAATCGCGAGCAACTCAGAATCGAAGCTAGAGTTGGAAGGGCACTTCCACACATTAAAGCCACAACATTCCCCAAGAAACTAGCCGAACGACAAGATCCCAATCTTCCCCGCACATTTTCAATCGCATTTTCACACCAGGATCAAGCTGGGCAACGGAGCTAAAAAGTTCAAAGAATCAGCAAAAAACCTGCGCGAGCCCTGTGGGATCGGATGAGAGGATTCTGAACCACGGCGTGCGGAGGCAGGGCCTTGTCCAAGAAGTCGGTCTCGAAGAACCCATCGCGCTGGTCCTCGAGGGAATTCGCGAGGCAGAGCGCCTCGTTCAGCTTCGCCCGCAGGAGGGCGTCCGGCCGGAGCCGCGGCTGGACCACGAGGAGCCGGGGCGGGTTCCTCGGGTCCCGGTTGATCAGCGACTCGCCGCCCCCGCCCCCGCCCCCGCCCCCGCCCCCGCCGCCGCCGTCGCCGCCGCCGATGCCGCCGTCGCGAGCCCAGGAGCGGGAGAAGGGGCGAGCGAGGGATGGAGATGGCGAGGGCGATGGCGAGGGCGAGGGAGGGAGAAGGTGGCGACGGAGGTGGGGCCTCGAGAGAGAAGCGAGATGGTGTCGACAGAGGGAAGAAGCTGTCCTGAGCATTTTCTTCGGGGGGTTTAAGGATGGTTTTCAGGATCCGCCGTGTATAACTATAGCTTCACATGGAGAAGGGATTTATAGCCAGGGTGGTTGCTTATGCCAAAGAAAATCGTATTGGAAATTCCCAAACATTTTATAGGATCACTTTAGTATCATATTAAAGAAATAATAATTACTTAAGTGCATTCAACGATAAAATATGACAAAAGATATTGCATGAATTTTTTAATCAAATATTAAACACACTTACCAAAATCTATGCACGTTGAGAATTGAAAACACGTCGCACGATAAAGAAACTTTAATCACTCTCCACATCATTCTCTCGACTGCCGTCTCTTTTCTCTCTTTGTTCTGACTCGCTTGCTTGCTCGAACCACAAGCAAGCGCTAACTTGGGAACCCACTTGCAGGCAAAGATGTCGAAGCCAAAGAAGGAGCACCCAAGAGCAGCAGGAGCGCAAGGCTTAGGAGCAGCAGATTCGTCGCCATCGACGGACTATCACTTCACCTCGAAGCTCAGGAACGGAAGATTCGAGCCTGAGCTCATAGCATTGGCGAAACGCCCAGATGTGGATGTGGGTATGGCATAAGAAGGCTCTTCACCCAAAATGAAGTGAGAAAGATGGGAAGAAAGAGGTGAAAATTTTGCACAACGTGACAAATTGCCCTAATCTCGCTCTATCACCTCTGTCACTCGACTTGAAAATTTTGCATTGAGCCATCTTAAATATTTATACTTCAAGCTTTCTCTACCCGACGTATTCATGGAAGCTTCTCCTTGGATTCGACACTGTCCAAGTTATTCTTCTTGAACTTCTAAATCCACAATAAGAGTAATATTCACCTTTGTCTTGGTTTTGTTGAAATGAACTTGAGCTGCTCCTACTCTTCATTACAAGATTCAGCCCAAATTTTTGCCCCAAATTGCCTTGATCAAAATTAGGGTTTAAAGAGGAGGGGAAATGGCTTGATTTATTCGAATTATGGCTTAAAATTAGGGCAAACATGTTAAGTGACGCCATTTATGGCTATTAATGCTGACTCGGAGCGCCAATAAGCCACGTCAATTAGAAAAAGATAAAATATTACCGTGATGGATTTTTGACGTCCCAAATCAACTATGGCATTTAGTGATTGTCTTAGTGTCATTAAAGTGATACGACGAAAAGTTTTAGGACTAAAGTGATCGTCATAAGAAAATTATGATATTTTTATTATCCTTTTCCCAACTATTGAATAGTGTTTGCTTGTAGTAACTACGATTTCAAGGTATTCCCTAATACAACTATAGTATTTATGACATGATCCTCTGCGTAGTAGCTATTACGGACCAAAATGTCCCGTCTCTTTTTTCCTATTCACTCTACCATTATATCGCCCATTATCAAAATTTACAGTAACTATAACTAAATTAATTTTACATTATCACATGTTAATTGACAAATAAATGACTAAATAATAAGTAAATAAATAATGTAATAACAATCATTTATCGTGATATTAAATAATTATTGATTTGATTAATGATTATTCATCATATGATAATCAGTATAATATTAGTTGCTTACTATTGGGTATGATTACAATGACAACCTTAATTACTAATCATATTAATTATTGCTCATTTTGTTGTATAGATATTCATTCAGCCACAATGTTGACTGTGTTATGATATAACCTTTTTTTTCAATATAGTCTCGTTATATATTATTAACATTAGATGATAATTATAAACCAATTATTAAAAACCGAAAAGACATTTATGTATTAAAATTTAATACTCGACAATATGATGGGGTATAATACTCGTCACTTTAACAGTCAATTGTGAGTTTAATAGTTCAAATATTTAATCACAAACTATAACTTACTCTACACCAAGTATTTATTTATTTAATAACTTTTTCATGATTATTTATAATTAAAAGTTAACCACATAACACCCATATTATGATGGGTTAATACCATGAAAAACCTTAAATTGGTATACCTGTGACCTTAAATTGGTATACATGTGACAAATTTACCCCAAACTATTTTTTTGACCATAAAAAATTTCAAACTAGTACACTAGTGACAATTTTACCCCAAACTAATTTTTTGACCACTAAAAACCCCAAACTGATACATTCGTGACAAATTTACCCTTCGTTAGTTTCCGTTAAATTTTACTGTCAAATTGCTAAGTTTGATGACATATAATAGTTTACGGGTATACCAGCTTGGGGTTTTACCCCTCTGTTTGTCACAAACTTATCAATTTGTGGTTTTTCGTGAAATTAATCCAATTTAACGGAGGGTAAATTTGTCACAAATGAACCAGTTTGGGGTTTTTAGTGGTGAAAAACTTAGTTTGGGGTAAAATTATCACAAATGTACCAATTTAAGGTTTTTCGTGGTCAAAAAATTAGTTTGAGATAAAATTATCATAAGTGTACTAGTGTGGGGTTTTTAGTGGTTAAAAAAATAGTTTTGAGTTAATTTGTCACATGTGTATCAGTTTGAAATTTTTGATGGTCAAAAAATTAGTTCAGAGTAAAATTATCACAGGTGTACTAGTTTGGGGTTTTTCGTGATATTAATCCTATTATAATTTATTTTTGGCTTCTTAATTTAGAGAAGTGAAGAGGTTTTATGAATTTTCCAATACCCCTTGGGTTTATATCATTAATTGATATTCTGATAGAATGTGGCTTCATTTGGATAACCTAGTGACGATGGATTATGCCAAGACGCTGACGAAGATAGGCTGGGAGGATCTCAGGACCATATCAGAAGGATCCGAATTACTTTGATACAGAAGAATGTTAAAAATCTTGAGAAAGGTCTCTCTTGTCTTTTTATGTTATGCGTTATTTTCCGTTTTGGATTTCATTAAAAGAGTGCCGTTACAACACTCGATAAGGATCGGAATGTAAATTACCTTTAGAATCATATTGCTATTGTAACGTACTAAAAAGATAACACGATCACAATCTTGGATGGGTTTTTTTAATATATGGTGAGTCTATGTACTGACTTTAGGGTTTCAAGTACTCTTTTCATGTCAATAGGCATGCAGCCCTACTAGTAAAGGGATTAAGGGGGGAGGGGGGAGGGGGGAGGGGGCTAGTATCATAGGTGCATGGTTCGACTCCATAACTTATTCCACTCAGCCTTAAATAACCTCATACAAAATATAACCGTTGAAGATCAATTATCGTTCAAATTCCAAATTCTAACTACTCCCGAGATTCTAGGCCTCAACTTGATTGCCTCTAATTGCACATTCTTAACCAGAAGCCGATAAAATCCATGGGATATCTTCCTATTCTATCCTCACTTTCACATTCTTCCTTTTGCTGCTGCAATTGACCATTGCATACAAGTAACTCCTCTATTCGATCCCCTTTCAATGATTACCTAATTGGCCATATTAGCTACCATATGTCGATTATTAGTCTTTGTGAATCAATTTTCATTGATAATAGTTGTTGAGAAAACCCCTATGATGTTTTGAAGTTGACAAAACTATCAATGGTTTATGCCGATCTTGATAAATACAAGAGTTGTTTATAATTCATGTTGTATTCGTGTTGAAAAAGAACTTTGATATGTTTAGTAAAAAGATTCCGATTGACTTGAAGAACCTATATGGAGTACACATAATCTTGGATATGCCAAAGTGTTAAATCTATTGGATCTACATCAATATTGTAATCAAAGTGTCTCTAGGAGAACAATTGAATATATATATATATATATATATATATATATGTATATATATAGGAAGCCAGGTATATATATCGCTTAAATATCAGCAAGGTATTGCATGTATATGGACAACATACTACATGGATATGAACAACGTACTGCATGGATATAGGCAACACATAGAGTGAATATCAATAGTGTATACGATGAATACTAGCAACATTTGAGAAAATTAGATATTAGCGATAACTGTGAATATGAGCAGTGCATTCATACAACCTACGACAACTTATATCACGAACTTCAAGATTACTATTGAGATATTTTATCCCTTGACAACTTATAATCCGGTATGGACTCATTATTTAGAAGTTTTAAATTGACCAATATTATTCACGCGATATATTCAATCATGTGACATACCGAGATTGATTATGAAGACAAGTTTTTTTCCATAGCTAAAGCACTACATTTTTGGAAACCAATGTTTTAATGTAATAGCGATCAAATCAGCGAAAATTCTAATTGATCAACCTCAACGATTGCCCAATCTTCTCAATAATTGTCCAACAGCTAAATTGGAGTTGATCATCTTGAAGATTATTCAACGAGAAGTTTGGACGAGAGCAGTATAAAAGAAAATCAAGGCACCAAAGAGAAAGAGAGATCAAGAATTTATAATTCCAAATTTCAAAAGAATTTTACATCTTTTAGAATTGTCATATGAGAACTTAATATGTAATCTTTTGAGAAGTATTTTTATAGCTATAGTTTGTGCTTAGGTGTGAGATAATGATACCTACTTGTTTGGATATAAGCAAAACTAGCTTCAAGAATAAGAGCTTGAGAATAAGCAGCACCTTTTATTGTAACTTCTTAACGATTAACTAGTGAAATCTAGCCAGTAAGCTTTTATACTGGAGAGTAGAAATAGGCTTACATTAAGCCGAACCCCTGTAAATGCGTTGTTTTATGTCTCTTTGCTTTTATTTATTGTTTGATAGAAGCACTACACTACACTGTTGAATATCATTAGAACTTGCTTATATCAACACTTTGTTTTACCCAGTTACGTTTATTTCAAACTTGGCACATTTAATTCTGCAATATCTTATCAAGATTTTTGAAATTACGTATTCACCCTCCTCTAAGTGATACTATTAGCCAATCTCAATTGATATCGGAGCCTAATGCTCATTGTTTTGAAGTGTTTACTTCTAAGTTAACGGTCTACTATGACTAGCACTATTGGACAAGGTATTGTTGAATGACCTCCCAACATCAGACCTCCCAACTTTGATGGGAAAGATTATGATATCTGAAAGAACAAAATGAAAGTTCTCATCAGACCCACATATCCTCTCATGTGGGACGTGGTGCAAAATAGAGTGTGTCACACCCACAACAACATGCACACTTACGTCTTCGGGGACACAAGAAACAAATGAGAACACAAATCCTACACCTATAATTACCCAACGAAGTTGGCCAGAAGAAAAGCCTTGGATGCTAAAACTCTTTTTTATTTTTACCACGCATTATCTCCTGCTGAATATAATTGTGTTTCTTCATGTGAAACAACAAAAGAGATAAGAGACAGACTTCAGATGATCTTTGAAGGAACTGATAGAATCAAGGAAATCAAGACAAATATTTTGCTTGGAAAATATGAATCTTTCAAAATGAAGCCAAATGAATAAATTACTAACATTTTCAATAGATTCACTGTCATCATCAAAGGACTCGCACACCAAGGGAAACCAATCTCATATGAAGAGAAAGTGAACAAATTTTTGTGAGGCCTCTTAAAGGAATGGATCAACATCCAAACTTCCATTCGAGAAACTCAAAGAATTATGTCTCTCACAATTAATGAACTCATTTGAACTCTCTCATGTCCTACGAAGCCAAACGTATCAATGATAAGGATGATTCTAAAGGTAAAAAGTCAATTGCTTTAAAATCTAACATCCATAATTCAAGTGATACAAATTCTAAAGAAGATGAAGATTATGAGGAATTGGTCCTGATGGTAAAGAAATTTAGAAGAATGGCAAAAAAGGGAGAAACTTCAAAAGAAGGAAGCAATTTAAGCAATCTGAACCAAAAAGGCCCTTCACCGACAAAGAAGAATGTAAGAATATGATACGTTTTGAATGCAGGAAGAAAAGGATACATCAAACCAAATTGTCATCTTCTTAAAAAGAAGAAAGGAGTTTGAAAAGATAAATAAGCCCTAAAGGCGGAAACCCGGAGTGATATTGAGTGTGAGGATAGTGACGACGAAGATCATGCACACATATGCCTTATGGTGGATTCTAATTCGAAGGAAGAAATTGAGGTAAATAATTATGAGATTCCTCGATTGATTCCGAATACACGATTGTTTCCATAGATGATGCACTCCATTTCTAGAAACCAATATTTGATTATATGAGCGATTGAATCAATGAAAATTCTGATTGATCAGTCTCAATGGCTACCTAATCTTCTTAATAATTGTCCAATGGCTAGATTAGAGATTGATCATCTTGAAGATTATCCAACGAGAAGTTTGGATGAGAGGAGTATAAAAGAAGACCAATATGCCAAAGAGAAAGAGAGATCAAGAAGTTATAATTCCAAATTTTGAGAGAGCTTTCCATTCTTTTGAATTGTCATATGAGAGCTTAATATTGTAATCTTTTGAGAAGTGTCGGTAGAGCTATAGTTTATGCTCACGTGTGAGATAATAATACATATATGCTCGGATATAAGCAGCATCAGCTTCAAGGAGAAATGCTTGGGTGTAAGCAGTACCTACTACGGTAACTTCTCGACGATTAACTAGTGCAATTCAACTTGTAGGCTGTTAAACTGGAAGAGTGGACGTATGCCTATATTAAACGGAATCACTATAAACTCTTGTGCTTTGTTCTCTGTCTCTTTGCTCCTGTTTACTTACTGTTTAATAAGCACTACACTGCACTATTGGATATCATCAGAACCAGCTTATATCAACCTTTTGTTTTACTCAGTCACGATTATTTCAAGCTTGGCACATTTAATCCCACAATATTTTTATCAAGTTTTTTGAAATCACATATCCATCCCATTCTAGGTGATAATATTAGCCAACCTTAATGGCCACTCGCATTAGATATCGATATGTGATGTTACTTCCTAGTTGTCCTATCGACAACCTAACATGGACCTCCATCGATCCATCAAGGCTTGAGTTATTTTTGGGTGTCAACATATACTCCCTTATAATATAATTAATTTAATTCTTTTAAGATATGTAAGGATATCAAGGGTTACTTTGTCAATTCCCAAATGAAATGCCAGTCGGACTACGTGATTTTCTTTGCAGTTCGTTCTATCTAGTCTTAATCGGACATGTCGGGCGATCAATGGGATTTGCGTATCACTTTTATTGTCTGTCAGTCTGCGAACTAATCTTCCGAATTATTACCTCTTGTGATAAAAACATATGTCGAGGCCCAGATTACACTTTTATCTTCCATAGCCTCTCTGTCTTCAAGCTCCTGACAATAAACCTTTCTTACATCACGGAGTTCTCTTCTTCAATTGAAACCGAGATGTCGCCCAAGAACCGGGACCCTACATATGATCCTTCAACATTTCTTTCCCGCCTTGATCAATTACGAGAGAGCAAGGACAATGCCAACTACCTCCTTTCGTTGCTCAGCCACCATGAGTCTGACCTCGACCAAGTAACACTATGTCCCTATTTTGTTAAGCCCCGCATTCTTTTGTCCCTTCGAGGTTGCTTTCCACGATTCAGAGAGGAAAAACTTCCATTTGAAAAGAAGCACATCATCGAGTTCGTATGGACCCCTCACTTGCAAAGGTTTAGGGCTTTTCCTCCTTTTGACCTTACATTCTTCCAACGGTATAACAAAGCTTTCAAAAGGAATCAACCTGGCAATCGGCTAAGATTGACAAGGCCGTCCAAATTTTGCTGCTTCGACTGGAATCTTGATTTGGGTCTTTTGGGTGGCTTTGACCTATTGCACAGTAATTTCTTTTTTTTTATTTTTGTGAATTCAAATCTAGTTTAATTGACCATTCTCTTAAGTAAATTATGCCATGGAGAATAATCTTTAGAAATTGAAATATAAGTATGTAATGTACTCTCTATGCTACCGATTAACAAACTGAACGACTCCTTCAACTTCAAACTTTTAAAGCAAAGTTGCATGGGACTCCATGAGTATCCCGTCACAAGGAAGGTTTCTGAATTTCGAAAGCACATAGATTACACACGCTGTCATAAACGTCAATCCGCCGAAACTAGTAATATTTCTCGTCGAGTAACTTATCAAATACGTGCCAGACTCGTTAACATAATCGTTTTGTATAAGCACGGTCCATGTATACTTTTGAAATTACCCAAATTATCCTTCATAATATGGAATCTAATAAGAAGGAAAGTAATAGAGAAATTCAAAATCAGCATCTTAAAAAGTAAAGAAAACAATTAGTGACGCCCATAACGGTTAAGAAACGAATGGTGAGGATGAATCAGCCGTTGAATGGCTTTTTCCTTATATTGACCCAAAAATATGATAATCGTAATATTGTCATTTTTATTCTTGACCAACAAGAGTTATAAGCAACATTCTCGTGATCTCATGTTTCTAGTCTCTTCCCTAAAGATATACATAGGTTACCAAACTTCTCAGGAGATGAGTTTTTTGAGTTATTGTCCGAAAAAAAAAACTCGTAATAGCTGTCCAAATCTATTATTTCCCAAACAAATGCGTATTATCTTTTATATCCCAATCAACCGAGTATTTAGCACCATATCACCAAGAAAAAAACATAACCTTGAAAACCATAATCACTCTCTCTAGAGCCTAATCTCATAGAGAGACACCAAAAACCATGATGTCGAAGAAGACGTTTTACTACAACTTCATGCCCACCAAAGCCGAGGAGGAGGCTGCGAAGGCCCGCAACGTGCCATATCAAGTGACGCGGACCCTCTTCGAGGTCAACGACATCAGCCCGCCGCAGCTCCACCCCGACCCCAACTACCCGTGGCTGATCCGGAAGGCCGTCAGCAACTGCGAGATCATGAATGGGAAGCTCGTGCTCTCGCACAACGACACCTTCGACCACGTGTTTCGCTACTGGACGCTCGAGACGTGCAACCACGTGGTTATGGGGGGACGGTACCCGGTCGCGCTGGTCGACTTCACCGACGAAAAGAGCCCAAGGAGGTACCAGAGTGATCACACCTTCCTAGAGCGGGGCCTGAACGAGACCTACATCCTGGGGTGGTTCGACATAATCCGCAACCGGCTCTTCAATGCTGGAGACGAGGTCGGATTGTTTTGGGATGTCCGATCCGGGGCTTTTCACTTTAAGATGCTCCGAAGGGGTGTTTGAATTTTCAGAAGACACAGCTAGGGCATTTTTTTTGTTTTTTGTTTTTTTTCCTTTTCTGTTGCTTTAAATTTTCTTGTTTTTTTTCCTTCTCGTGTGTAAGATTCGAATGCCCTTTTCCTTTAGATTGCCCTTTGTAAAATATGAAATAAGGCTGCTCTTGTGTTTTTTCTTTAATTTCAATTTGTCGGCATTGTTCTAAGAAATCCGAAATAACATTTTCAGTGATTTAGAGAGCGTAAGAACTTCCAGCAAATGAGGGGTTGGTGTTCGGCGGTCTTGGCCTCTCTCACCTCCAAAGCTATTTTAAATGATAAATCTTTCCCTCACACTTACGATCACCGGCCCCTTTTACAATCGATGTCGGATAAACCCCAACAGTTGGTAGCAATATCATGCAAAACGATGTAATAACATTTGAGCAGAAAATTCCGCACAAATTTTAAGTTTTTCGACAAACTGGAAAAAAGGCACCCAAATTGCACCTTGAATTCAAAACAACCTGCGCATCATCCGATCTGTGTATGGAGATAATCTACTAGAGGCTTCGACCAAACCTATTAAGATCTTAGATAGAACGAGTCTTATCTTAACAACAATTTGAAGTAAACTCGTGTAAAATCAAAAGAAAGAATAGGATAAGAATTTTTTAAGAGAGTAATTTGGATAACCTAGTGACGATGGCTTATGCCATGAAGCCGACGAAGATAGGCTTGGAGGATCTCAGGACCACATAAGTAGGATCCAAATTACTTTGATCTTGAAGAATGTTAAAAATCTCGAGAAAGGTCTCTCGTGTCTCTTTATGCATATACGCTATTTTCCATTTTTGATTTCATTAAAAGAGTGCCATTACGACACTCGATGAGGTTTAGAGTGTAATGTAATAAAAGATGACACGGTCACAATTTTGGATTTTTTTTATATCCGGTGAGTCTGTGTAGTGATTTTAGGGTTTCAAGTACTCTTTCCACTCTTGCTAATGAGTCCAATTTGTAGTTCTTTCTGCTTAGAAATTTGACCAGTTGTATAGGTGTCCGTCCGATTATACAACAATCCCTTTGTTATAGACTTTCTTAATGTTGGTAAACTCCCTCTACTATACGGTATTGAGAGTTTATGATGTTGTGCTGTGTTATTAGCATGACTAAATTATGCATTTGTCTTACATATTGTAATCTATGAAAATGCCAAAAAAGAAACCCCTTTAAGTATGAGAATTGAACAATTTAGCCCATCGTGAAACTGAGTTTTTTTATTTTATTTTATTTATGTTGAGCTCATACTCCTCTGAAATAACACATTTCCCAAGGCATATAGTCCTTGATTTTTTTTTTCTTTTTCAAGTTTCTCTATATCTAGCATGGACACATCGGTCTTTTTATCAGTATGCTTTGATCTGATTCGCACTGCAAAGTAGGGGTGAGCACGGCTCTAGGTTCTACTATGAAATCTGAAAACCTAACTAGTGGGAACTTGTAGGTTCTAGATTCCAAGGTATGTAAGGTAGGTTCTAAATTTCAAAAATTAGAGAACATATTTCGATGAGTAAGTTCTAGGTTCCAGGTAGGTGGAACCTAGAATCTGAAACCTAAATAGGTTTTTTGTGTTTTTTTTTATCTACATCTTCGCGTGATCGTGTAGTGTTTTATGGCGTTAGATGATAAATTTATAATCTGAAACCACTAGCTTGAGCTTTCATTTTATAACCTGTTAATGTTTCATATTTTTTATGTATTTAAATATAAGTTGTGGTCAGTGGATTATATCAGCAAGTACTGGTCATTAAAGGTGATGATTCATTGTAATTGATCAATTAATAATACATGTGGAACCTGGTAGACCCTGGACCAACCTAAAACCTATGATAGGATAGGTTCTAGATTCCCAAAAATGAGGAACCTATTCTCATGGGTAGGTTCCAGTTGGAACCTATGCGTAACATGGAACCACTCACCCCTAGTGTCGATTTACGCAATGACTTTTCATTTTAATTGAATTTATTCGAACCGTAATACCATAAAAACTAGTCTTTTGTATTCTCTTTTGGGAATGACAAACTTGTTCAGTATTGTTGTGATCATTTTCATTTTGTTTAACTAAAAATGAAATTAAAAAAAAAAGAATATGTTGTACCCTAAAACCTACCTTAGAACCTGGAACGGAATCCGTGACAGGGTACGTTTTAGGTTCCAAGTTTCAACGGGCAGATTCTAGGTTCCAAAAAATGAGAAACTTGTACCCAAGGGTAGGTTTCAGGTTCCAGGTTCCAGGTTCCAGGTGAAACCTGTAAGGAACTTGGAACTGCTCACACCTACTGTGAAGTGTAAGAGTCTCAATGTTGAAGGGTTGGTGAGAATCCCGACCAAGATTCTGCACATCACCACTCGCAAAGACACCTTGTGCAGAAGGTATTGAACAAACTGTGATTACTGTTATACAATGAATATGTCTCTCCGGTTGTCGTTTAATCACGAACCGATACTTGGGACCAGTTCAAGTTTCACATACATGAGTAGGTCATCGACCTGTTTAGCTCTCTAGACGATGTGAAGTAAATTACCTCATTCACCATGAAGCCTTGGAGGTTGAGATATGTGGGGATCACACAGCTATGAAAATTGAGTCATCTTACAAATGTACCAGCTTAGGGTTCGTGGTGTTCAAAAAATTAGTTTGAGGTAAATTTGTCAAAAGTATACCAGTTTATGATTTTTCGTGGTAAAAAAATTAGTTTTGAGTAAATTTATCACAGGTGTACCAGTTTAAGATTTTTCGTGGTATTAACCCTATTTATTATCGAGTAACTTATTAAATACATGCCAGACTCATTAACGAAATCCTTCTGGATAAGTATTGTCCACGTACTTTTGAAATTACCTAAATTATCCTTTATAATATGGGATTCAATAATAAGGAAAGTACCGAAGAAATTCAAAATAAGTATTTTAAAAGATTAGAAAACAATTAATGATATCCATAACGGTAGTGCCCGAAAAACGGATGGTGACAATGAAACAGCGGTTGAATGGCTTTTTTTTTTTGTTTTGGTAAGAAAAAGGCCAAAGCATAATAAAGAAGCGGTTGAATGGCTTTTTCCTTATTTTGATCCGAAAAATATGACAATCGCCATTATTGCCCACAGATATTGTCATTATTATTATTATTTTTTGGTCAGAGTCATTATTATTATCGACCAACAATAAATTATAAGCAACATTTTCGTGATCTCATGTTTCTGGTCTCTTCCATAAAGATATCCCAGACAAATGTGTCTTATCTTTTATATCCCAATCAAACGAGTATTTAGCACCATAGCATCAAGAAAAAAACATAACTCTGAAAACCCTAATCACTTTCTCTTGAGCCTAGTCTCGTAGATACACCAAAATCCATGGTGATCAAGAAGACATTTTACTACAACTTCATGCCCACCAAAGCCGAGGAGGAGGCTGCAAAGGCCCGCAACGTGCCCTACCAAGTGACGCGGACCCTCGTCGAGATCAATGACATCAGCCCGCCGCAGCTCCTCGCCGACCCCAACTACCCGTGGCTGATCCGGAAGACCATCATCAACAGCGAGATCATGACAGGGAAGCTCGTGCTCTCGCACAACGACACCTTCGACCACGTTTTTCGCTACTGGACGCTCGAGACGTGCAACCATGTGGTTATGGGGGGTCGGTACCCAGTGGCACTGGTCGACTTGACCGACGAAAGGAGCCCAAGGAGGTACCAGGGTGAGCACACCTTGCTGGAGCGGGGCCTGAACGAGACCTACCTCCTGGGGTGGCTCGACATAGTCCGCAACCGGCTCTTCAACACCGGCGATGAGGTCGGGTTGTTTTGGGATGTCCGATCCGGGACTTTTCACTTTAAGATGCTTCGAAGGGGAGGTTGAATTTTCAGAAGACACAACTAGGGCATTTTTTTTTCCCTTTTCTGTTGCTTTAATTTTTCTTTTTCTTTTTACCATTGTGTAACCTTCGAATGCCCTTTTCCTTTATTTTACATAAGGCTGCTCCTGTGTTTTTCTTTAATATCAATTTGTGGGCATTGTTATAAGAATTCCGACAGAACATTTTCAGTGATTTTGTATATGAACTCCCAGCAAACGAGGGGTAGTGGTGTCTTGCATAGCGATGCAAAAACATTTGACCGGAAAATTCCCCTCTAATTTCAATTTTTTTGCCAAAGCCGGAAAAATGGCAATTTCTGACTCAAACCAACAAAAAGAAAAAAAAGGTAACATCTGAAACTTAATCAGTTTCATAACATTACTTCTACTCCATATTTATTGAGGATTTTGGCTTTAACCGGCAAAGACAACAACATATTGCATTTTACCAAAAAAAAAGACAACAACATATTGCAAATAAACTAAGTGAGAAGTAAAAAATATTGCAAAAATATATATCCATTTGGCCCATATATAAATATACTAGAATAACAATATATACAAATAAAAATTTAAAACAATCAATAGATTTGAAATATCTATTGGCACCATAAATATCACCTTTATAAAATACTAATTACTTAACTATATTTTAACTTTATAATGTACTATTTAGCATGAGCCAACTCTTAAATTAGAGGTAGTCGCAAATAAGGTGATAAAATAATGAAAAAACGTGGGAGGGATATGCGGCGGTTGACGTCATCTTTGGGGCCCTTTCATTATTGATGTGGACTAACTCATCAGCACAAATAGTACATGACATGACATTCGACTTGAAGGGATGATCACGTTGGAGTAATCTCGGCAAGTTTAGGGTTTACGTTCAATGAGAGAAAGCTCGAGCATCATTCGTGTCATTAATTCTGTTTTATCAATTATATCCATAGCAAATATGGCTGTCTTAACAATGAGTTTTGGCGACAAAAAAAAAAACAATGGGTTTTAACATCGATGTTGAGACATGCTAAATTGGCCCGTGCTTTTGACATGATTCTCATCCTTCTTGGGTTATTGTTAGTAAAAAATAATCATGTCGACATAATAGCCACTTCATCTTGATTCACGCTTGATGAGCCCCGCAAATTCTTTCATGCACTTATGCCATTGCTAGCACCGAGTTATGTTTACCCAAACATTTGAGTAATATCCTATCATTGGTCCACTTGTACAACTCGTCCCCAATCAATAAAAACTTCAACACGCTTGTCTTTTGAACCTTTTTTCTTTACAAGTGGGATTCTCCAAGTAATCGACAAACGGTTTTCTCCAATCATATTGGTCGATACACATGCCATGATTGAACTTTATGCGTTATTTTCCGTTTCAGATTTCATTAAAAGAGCCTTATGACACTCGATAAGGGTTGGATTGTAAATTACCATTAGGAAATCATATCGTACTAAAAAATAACCCGGTCAAAATCTTGGATGGATTTTTTATGTTCAGTGAGTCTATGTATAATTTTAGGGTTTCAATATCCTTAATTTTCGCTCTTGCTAAATGAGTCCAATTTGTAATTTCTTTCTGCTTAATAATTTGACCAACTATGTAGTTGTTTGTATTGGTGCCGATTACACAAAAATCTCTTTGTTATAGACTTGCTAACCCAATGTGTGGAAGAGGAACTAATAATTTTCATCAGGAGCCGATACTTGGGACCGGTTCGAGCTTCACATACATTAGCCAGTCATCGAACTGTTCAGCTCTCGAGATGTTGTGAAGCAAACCACCTCAATCACCATTGAGCCTAGTGTAGAGGTTGAGATATGTGGGGATCACACAGCTATGAAAATTAAGCCGTCGTTTCAAACTTTTGAAACCTCTTATTATTATGCAGAAGGATTTTTGGTCAACTTTTTACTTACAGTGTTTTGGTGTTGATAGTTTGTTCGTAAAACAAACAAAGAGGTACATTGTCCCACAATGAAAAAATATGAGCACTCGTGAACAAGAATTGGCACTAGTCAACGGCGGTTATTTTCTTTTATTTATCTTGAATTTTATAACTTTTAAAAAGATACAACCTTTCAAAGGTTATAAGACGCCTACTGACCATTAGGCATAGATTCAAAATAATTAATAAATTAAAAATAATCGCCGACTAGTGCCAATTCTTGTCCACGAGCGCTCATATATTTTCATTGTGAGATAATGCACCTCTTTGTTTGTATTACAAACAAACTATCAACAATCCCCACTTTGTTTGTGAAACAATAGTACAAAAAAAATTTAAAAAATATATAAAGCCAAAACTTCCATAAGATTAATGTACATACATAAAGTTCTCTTTTGAGTTAAACTTTTATTTAGTGCAAGTATCTCAAAATTCTATACGAGTTACAAGGAGCTATAGGTTTAAACTTGATACTTTAATAATAGAATCGGATATATTGCACATATACTATCCTCTAGTTTCAACGAGAAGTGTTATAATTTACTTAGCACTTTATGGCCTTGTGTTTGTTCCTGTTGCCCAATTGCCCATGTTGGCCACAAAACTTTAGGGATAAAAGCAAAAACTAAAAATCTAAACTGCGCATGATAAACTAGACCTATTGCACAGTAATTTTTTTTTTGTGAATTCACGTATAGTGTGCGTTTGTTTGATAAAGGAAAATGCTTTCTAGAAAATCATTTTTCATGAAAATGGTTGGTTTTCCTTTATTTAGTGTGGAACCGAATCCTGGTATTTAGATCTCATTCAAAAAACGATTTCAATCTCATGAATTATGAGTAACAAAAATTTCTGATGCAAAAAAAAATAAAAAAGAAAAAGTTGCATGATCAAAATTGAGAGAAAGACTCTACCTCAAGTCAGCATTATCCTTTGACTTCTTCGCTGCTCTTCTTTCCCTCGTCGTTGCTCAAGTAAGACCCGACCAACTCCATTGAGACGACTCTCAACCTCTAGCGCGCTCAATGGTTAGGACTAGAGCCGGGGCTAGGGTTTTTGGTTAAGGAGGCTCCGCAACTGACCTTCCTCTACCGCTCCAAGTAGTCGCTCCGAACAAGGATCGATGGCTTCAGGAGCCGCCAGCTCTAGAGCAGGAGGTAGGAGTCGCGGGAGACGGCGGCGGTGGCGACGGTGGTCTGGGGAGATTTCTTGAGGTGCCGGTAGGCTATGATTTTGGCTTGAGTGTGGATGTTGAGGGACGACTGCATGGCCTCCATGACGGCGAGCTCGCCCGCTGCCTTTGCCTTGCGAATGTTGCGAAGAAAAGTGAACGGTGACGAAGAGCAATTTCGGAAAGCGTAATTCCGGAGAGTATTTTCACCTTTTTAGATTTAGGAACTCAATTTCCTAATTTATGCATGGAAAGTGCTTCCATTGACTAGTCATTTTTGGCGAACTAAACAGGTGAAAGTTCAAAAAAAATTAATTTCTAGAAAACACTTTCCCTTAAACAAACACACCTATAGTTTAATTGACCACTCTCGTAGGTAAACTACCTCATTGAGAATAATCTTTAGAAATTAAAATATAAATATGTATTCTCTATGCTATCGAGTAAGCAAATCGAATGACTATTTCAACTTTAAACTTTTAAAGCAAAGTTCCATGAAACTCCATGAGTATCCCATCATGTGGAAGGTTTTTCAATTTCCAAAGCAAGTTAATTACACGCTCTAGGCCTAATACCCTAAAAAACTCTTAACTTTAACTCTTATCCTAATTATACATTTTGTCTCACAAAAAACCTTCAACTTTAGGTCCTATCCCAAATTTACCCTAAACTTTTATTTGTCCAATAAAAAACTCACAACTTTAGGTTCAGTCCCAATTCTACCATAAACCTTTTTTATCTCA
Organism: Syzygium malaccense; assembly: GCA_031216405.1. Classification (NCBI taxonomy): domain Eukaryota; kingdom Viridiplantae; phylum Streptophyta; class Magnoliopsida; order Myrtales; family Myrtaceae; genus Syzygium; species Syzygium malaccense. Next base: position 10,508,265 of record CM062260.1, on the reverse strand, counting down.
TAAAAAACCCCAACTTTAAGTCCAGTTCCAATTCTCCCTAAACTTTTTTTTGTCTTATAAAAACATCCAAACTTTAGGTCCAATTTTAATTTCACTCTAATTTTTTTTGTCTCATAAAAGATCACTAACTTTTATTTGAATCCCAAATCCGCTCTCCATTAAACCTCCGTCAAATTTCCCCTTAGTGATTTTGCACTCATCGATCTCTCGTGCTTGGGAATGTTCCATCTCTCGCAGTCGGAGAGCTCATGCTTGGGAGTTTTCTATCTCTCGGTTGTCAAAGAGAAATTTTGGCCAGAGGGTTAATGGGGTCAGATTTGTGACTCAAGTAAATATTTGTGAATTTTTTTAGTAAAATTGGGACTGGACGAGAAAATTAGGACAAGAGCTAAAGTTGGGGGGTTTTTATAGGACAAAAAAAAGTTTAGGATATAATTGGGACAAGACCTAAAGTTGAGAATTTTTTATGTGAGAAAAAAAAAGTTTATGGAAGAATTGGAACTGAACCTAAAATTGGAGGGTTTTTATGAGATAAAAGGTAAAATTGGGGCAAAAGCTAAAGTTAGAGGTTTTTTAGGATATTAGGCTACACGCATATTATCAATAAAAGTCAATTCACTAAGATTTGCGATATTTTTTATTGAGTAACTTATTATATACATGCCAAATTCGTAAACAGAATCCTTCTGTATAAGGATGTTCCTCGTATACTTTTGAAACTGCCTAAATTATCCTTTATAATATGGGATTCAATAATAAGGAAAGTAATAAAGAAATGCAAAATCAGTATGTTAAAGATAAGGAAAGCAATTAATGACGTCCATAATGGTAGTGCTCGAAAAACGAATGGTGAAATATACGTTTTAAAGCCGTTGAATGGTTTTTTCCTTATATTGACCCAAAAATATGATAATCATTATTATTACCCTAAATATTGTCATTATTACGCTTGACCAGTCAGAATTACAAGCGACGTTCTCGTGATCTCATATTTCTATTCCCTTCCTTAAAGATGAGTTGTTTAAAGAGTCATTGTCCGAAAAAGCACTTGTAATAGCTGCCTAAATCTATTATTTCCCAAACAAAATGTGCATTATCTTTTATATCCCAATCAACCGAGTATCTAGCACCATATCACCAAGAAAAATATCGCCTTGAAAACCCTAATCACTCTCGCTAGAGCTTAATCTCATGGAGACACCAAAAGCCATGACGATGAAGAAGACATTCTACCACAACTTCATGCCCACCAAAGCCGAGGAGGAGGCCGCGAAGGCCAGCGACGTGCCCTATCAACCGACGCGCACTCTCTTGGAGATCAACGACATCGGCCCGCCGCAGCTCCTCGCCGATCCCAACTACCCGTGGCTGATCCGGAAGACCATCAGCAACAGCGAGATCAGGACGGGGAAGCTCGTGCTCTCGCACACCGACACCTTCGACCACGTGTTTCGCTACTGGACGCTCGAGACGTGCAACCGCGTGGTTACGGGGGGTCGGTACCCGGTGGCGCTGATCGACTTGACCGACGAAAAGAGCCCAAGGAGGTACCAGAGCAAGAACACCTTCCTAAAGCGGGGCCCGAACGAGACCTACTTCCTGGGATGGCTCGACATAGTCCGCAACTGGCACTTCAATGCCAACGACGAAGTCGGGTTGTTTTGGGATATCCGATCCGGGGTTTTTCACTTTAAGATGCTGCGAAGGGGAGGTTGAATCTTCAGAAGACACAGCTAGGGCATGTTGTGTGTTTTTTTTTTAGTTATTTAAATTTTCTCTTTTTTTCCCATTGTGTAACATTCGAATGCCCTTTTCCTTGATGATTGCAGATAAGGCTGCTCTTGTGCTTTTCTTTAATATCAATGTGTGGGCATTGTTATAAGAATATTAGATAACATGCTGTCTTGTAAATGTGTATTGATTTTGGTAGAGCCGTTCTAGAATTTTCTTTTTCATACGTATGTATGTATCATGTATCAATTTTTTCTTTTGTTAAACTTTTTTTAAGTGGAAAACATCTTTTCAAAGAAGGGGAGTTACGAAACAAGTATAGAAAACACTAGGGGTTGCCTTAGTGATCACCCTTTTTCAAAGGAAGGGGGAGGTGGGGACACCCGAGTGAGAAAGGAGGGTTTCAAAATTTGCATACTTAACACACACAATGACTTGTAAAATAGAAATAACAATAGGATAGAACCCGATAAAAAAAACAGGGTAGGAATAATAAGGAGAGTGAAAGGGGCAAATGTAATAAATAGCTTAACCTAATGGTGGAAGAGAAAATAGCACTAATATTGCCAATTTGTTCGGGTCTGGTCCTGGTCCGGTCCCACCCAAGAACTAGGAACCGGACTCGGACCGGATATCAGTTTATCAAACCGGACCGACCACTCCGGTTCGATTCTCAGGTAGTCCAGTGGAAGTAATTGGCATTGGAATCCATCAGCTCCGATCATCATCAACCATCTTCGAACCTCCAGTCGCCGGCCCTAGGGAACACAAGCGGGGAGAGTAGAGAGAATTCTCAAGAAATTTTACTCTGGGAAAGAATAGCTGGAGAAATTTCCTCAAAGCTTTTCTCACTTTCTCATCATCTTTCCGATGTCGTCGAACGCCACTGATCACTGTCCTGCGCTCAGACTCTCTTGTTCGCTTTTGTTCTCGGTGACGTTACTGACGACGGGATCAGAGGACGTCGAAGAGGTTGAACTTGTTTGAAGCCTCGTAGCTAGTATTGATCTTCATTGACGACGCATTCCCGGGGCTCCTCTTCTAGTTTGGCAATTGATTGTGACCAGAACTCTTCATCGTTAAGGTAACATAAGATGCTTTTTAAGATATTTATGATAACGTTGTTGAGGAAATCATTCTAGTCAAAAGGACTGCATTGACGACATGGTTAGGCTTCTTCTTCGTTGTGCGCACAATCTATTCGATGAAATTCCTAGACGGCATTAGTGAACTTCTGAGCCTAAATCCAATTGAGATGTCTTGGCGGCTTGATATGTCTGTGTTTCCTTTCTAAATAAACCTGGGCAGAGTGTCGAGTGCGGGGCGATTAGGGTTTGCCGATTAGAGGAGAGAAGAGAGCGAAAGACTAAAGAGGATGCGTGAGCGTCGTGGATGAATTCAGAAAGACCCGAAGAGAAGAGCAAGAAGAGGTGTGCATGATGGATTTTAGATTACTGGGTTTACATTTAAAAACAAATAAATAAATAAATAATTGGTCTGAGTGATCCGGTTTAGTCCGGTTCTCCTTGGAATTAGGAACTGGACCACTCGGACACCGATTCCACTTTTAGGAACCGGAAATCGGGCCGGCATCTCTAGGGACCAGGTGGTTTCCAATTCGATCGATCCGTTTTGTTCACCCCTACTAAAAAGCCTTGCAAACCTCTAGAATTGGTCTATTTGTAACATTTTTAAATAAATAAATATATTCCGACCAAAATAAAATAAAATATATATGTATACATGTAAATAATGTGGTCATCATATTACAAATTGACAAGATAAAAATCAGTAGAGGGATTTTAATTTTTATTGCAACTCTTGGCTTTTTCATATTATCCATTTATTTTTCGTGACGCTATGTAATATCTATGTCTTAAATTTGAAGCACAAATTATCTTCTATCTTTCACTAACCATTTATAGACTGTTTGGAAATTCTAAATATACCTACTCAAGCACAAAATTCAAAACGACTTTTTAAACTTTTTTGCAATAGTTGATACCTCTGATCATTCAAATCCAGCAATAGCATGAAAATGTGACTTAATGATTCTATTCAGAAATTCTGAATATCCGTATGAGTCCGATTTTTTCAAGTCTCTCCAATAAAAGAGTGCATATTCACCAATATTCAGATTCTTCAAATTAAAACTAGAGTAATTCCTTCAAATTTTCGACTCTTGGTTGTTATTTTCAATAGACTTGCCAATCTAGGTTTTTTTTTTATCTGTTCTATTACTAACTCTCTTCACTCTTTGAATTTTGCTCTCCTTCTTGCAGAGCGTGAGAGTCGAGCCCTCCATTTGTGATATTAGCATCCCCACCCTCCAATCCCTTTACTAACAGGGTTGTATGCCTATTGGTGCCAATCTAGGTTTAATAGCTAGAATGTACTATTGGCAAGGCCGAAGAAAATACGCAAGTATGATGTTTCAAAGCCATTCATTGATTGAGGAAGACAGAAATACTTTCTACTAGAGTAATCCTTTCAAATTTTCAGCTCTTGATCGTTATGTTACATTTAGATAAATGTCCACGAAGGGAACAATTGTGATCTCATTACTGTTAACTCAATACACAAAATAGTAAGCAACATTCTCGTAATCCCATATTTCTAGGCCTAATTCCTTTAAAAACCATCAACTCTAGGTCATGTCCCAATTATTGATCAAACTTTTTTTTTCTCATAAAAAAACACAAATTTTAGGTTGCATCCCAATTCTGGCCCAAATTTTTTTTTGTCTTATAAAAAAACACTTGCTTTAAGTCAGATCTCAACTCTTGTCCAAACTTTTTGTTGTATCATAAAAAAGCATCAACTTTTAGTCGGTACACAAATCTGGCCCATGTCAAGTTTTTGTCCGATGACGTCGTTAAAAATTCAACACGTACTCAGCTGAAACTTCACGCAAACTCGACGAGAGCTAGATTTGGGTACCAAATAAAAGTTGGTATTTTTTCATAAGACAATAAAAGATTGGGCTAGAATTGTGGACACGAGTTATAGTTGATATCACGAGGTAAAAAAAGTTTAGGCCATAATTGGGATCAGAGATAAAGTTACTGTTTTTTTATGAGACAAAAAAAAATCAAGACAGGTTGTGCTTTTTTAAGGAATTGGGTCTATATATAACTTCACGACCAAACTTCTCTCTGCTGATAAAGTTTTCAAGAATCATTATCCAAAGAAAAAACTTGTATTTAGCTGCTTCTGAAAGAGGTTTGAAATCTTTTTAGGTATGAAATCTTTTTATTTCCTAAACAAACGCGCATCCTCTTCTCACCTATATATTTGTAACATTCGTAACATCCAAAATATTGAGCCACAAACTTTGAAAACCCTAATCCTTCTCTCTATGTCTCAAGTACATAGAGACACCAAACACTCCATTACAATGACGAAGACATGGTACTACAATTTCATCCCCACAAAAGCCGAAGAAGAGGCCGCGAAGGTGCAAAACATGCACTACCAGGTGACCCGGACCCTCGTCGAGATCAACGACATCAGCCCGGTGCAGCTCCTCGTCGACCCTAACTACCCGTGGCTGATAAGGAAGGCCGTTGGCAGCGGTGAGTTAAGGACGGGAAAGCTCATGCTCTCGCACAACGACACGCTTGATCACGTGTTCCGCTACTGGACACTCGAGATGTGTAACCACGTTGTGATGGGTGGCCGGTATCTGGTGACGCTGGTTGACTTCACCGACGAGAAGAGCCCTCGAGCTTACCAGAGCGAGCACACCTTCCTGGAGAGGGGATTGAATGAGACCTACCTCCTGGGGTGGCTCGACATTGTCCAAAGCCGGATATTCAACGCCGGCGACGAGGTTGGGCTGCTTTGGGATTTTCGGACTCAAGTTTTTCACTTTAAGTTGCTGCGAAGAGGAGGTTGAATTTTGCAAAAGATATACCTTTAGGGCTGCGTTTTTTCCTTGTTCTTTTTAACATTAGGATGCACAAGATCCTTTTGCTCTTTTGCAAAATACGACATTAGCATGCTTTTTATTTTTTTAATCTCGTTTTGTTGGTATTGTTACAAGAATTCCGAATGTACTCTCTTGTCTGTACGTGGGTGGAATTAGGGATGAGCATTGGGGTCCTATTCAACTAGGGATTCGGTCCGAATTGGGCTGGTTCCAAAACCTTTTGAAGCCTCTTCTAAAAGCATACTTTGGCACCCATCGAGGATCTAATCATGGTCTTCAACATAAGAAAACAAAAACTTAACCACTTGTTTTTATAGAGAATTGGTACAATTTTTATGTTTCATCATAAAAATTTCGCTTTTCACTCAAAACATGAAATGGGCCGATTTCCGTGCAGATTAGGAGTTGGATTGGCCCTCATAGAAACATAGACGGATCTAGCTTCGGTTTCAATTTTTGGAATCTGTTTTCGGAAATTGACTCACCTTGCAACCAATCACCATAGGTGGGATAACGAGATTTAGGGGATATAAATCAATGGAAAACTCAAAAGTTAAAGAAAATCAACTGAACTTTTAAGTCAATTAAAGATAAAATGAGGATCAAATTTTGTTACTCAAACAGTCGTTACATGCTGAGTTTAAAGTGAAAAAAAGCTATTGCGCTTTTCTTAAGAGATAATAAGTGTGATGGATAGTGGGGCTCAGATACTAAAACAATATGCTAGCGGGAGTTATTATTATTTGATTTTTCTATACACTAAAATTTTACATGAATAAGGTAAAAATTCAAGTGTAAGAAATTTAAAAGTGATATCTCCTTCAGTTGCTTTTGGTAGTTCAAATTTGAGTCTACATAGGATAACAAAATAACTTATTCAGTGTTTGGCAACTGGAAATCCTAGGGATGGGATAAATCCGGATTACATAAATAAATTTAAAAAATAACTTAACAATTTTCTTCCAACGACAAAATACATCTGGCTTCGCCAGCCAGCGTGCAAGGACCACAACCACAACAACCTCCTTCACAGTCCACCAACCAATGTCAACGTGTAATAGTCATCACCTCCGACCACTGCCATTGTCATTGCCATACAACTGATCGTGCTCCAACGATTCAGGGAAAAAAGGTGAAATTATACGCCACATGACCATAACCATTGAAGAACTCCAATCCTATCATGAGTGTGTCAAATCCTTCAAGGTCGCTATCCACAATTGAGGCTTGTCTGCACTCATTACTCATTGCCCCAGTGCCGTCCACTGCTAGATCTTCGTCCACCTCGTCTCCACCCCTCACTACCCTTGATTGTTGGCTTCGACATCAAGTGGCACCTAAGCTTTGCGTGCGGCATCCATCACCTCCTCGCTACCCTTCACCTTTATTTCGGTCATTGCTGCCTTGTCTACCAGATTGTCGCGATTGCTACCTCCCACAATCGCTCCGCGACGCGCTAGGCAACTTGAGTCTCATCTTCGCTAGCGTCCAAATCATCTTTGTTACGGTGAAGCTGAATGAGGACTACAATCTGAAGGTGGAGATGACGTTGGATTTGGCGAAACTGGCGATGAAGGAGACAATCCAGAGGGAGCAAAAGAGAGCGGGTTTGAGAAGCATGCGTGGGAGCTCAAACAGTATGTGAGGGAGCTCAAGCGATAAGATCCGCATATCAAAGGAGATTGCACTAGGCATGTGATATTTTCAAAGAACTTTAATCCTATTGCACCAATACGTGATGGGATCTTCTACAATCCGGTTGATATTTGGAAAATTTCTAATTCCATTTTATTCTATCCTATCACAATCCATATTCAAATTACCAAACGCAGCCTAAAAGTAGTAATAAATATAATTTAAATTTTCAAACTTGAGTATTTCTTTTTTTTTTTTGATCGGTAAACTTGAGTATATCTAACCATTGGATAAGTGGGAAGTTATCATAATTTTGAAACCTTCCCCACTTTCCATAAATTTCGAATTACTCAAGAAATAAAGTTAAGTGAGACAACTTAGAGCCCAAGAGGCCCAAGTGCCCAAGTGAAGATTAATTGTGGTAAAGCAAGTCAAGTGATGCTTAATGCTCATTGGTCCACTGGAGAGCCCACACCCTAAATTATTCTCCTAATATGTGGTACTCACATATGGAACTCAATTTTTTTCGTTCTTTTTATCTTATATTGGAAGTCTAAGGGAAATTATCCACTTAGTCCTAAATCTATTATACGGATATCAATTTAGTCATAAACTTTTACACAAAATCTCAATGTAATCCTTCCAGTCAATTTTCATTGGAAATTGATGATATGGTAGTGTGATAACTGAATCGTCACGTTAGCGATTCCCTCACCCAAGGTTGGTGACCTCAATTGGCCCCTCTGGTGATGGGTGCGGCGGCAGTAGCGCTCCACGTATTCTCTTTCTTTCTTTTTTATCTTTCAATTTTGTTTTTTAAAATAAAATTTAAGCTTTTCTTTTTTAGTTTTCTAATATAGTTTAAATAAGATTTGAATAAAAATGCCAAGTTAATATTTTTCGTTAGTCAAATTGACGGTGTTAACGGAAGGATTTGATTACACTAATTTGATAAATTTTAAGATTTGATTGTACTTTCTGAAAGTTTTGAAACTCAATTGCACTTTCGCGACAAGTTTTAGGAATACACATATCTAAAAAATAAAGGGTTAATACCACAAAAACCCCAAACTGGTACACCTGTAATAAATTTACCCTAAATTATTTTTTTTACCACAAAAAATCCCAAATTGACATCCTTGCGACAAATTTACCATCCGTTAAATTGGATTAATATTACGAAAAATCATAAATTGGTAAAATCTGTGACAAATAGAGGGGTAAAACCCTAAACTGATATACCGGTTAACTACCACGTGTCATCTAACTCAACAATTTGACTAAAAAATTTAATAAAAACTAACAGATGGCAAATTTATCACAGGTATATCAGTTTGGGACTTTTAGTAGTCAAAAAATTAATTTGGGATAAATTTATCATATATGTACTAATTTGGGGTTTTTTATGGTATTAATCCAAAAATAAAAGATAAAAGATGCATATCGTTGACTCGGATAAAAAAAACGATGCGGTAATTAACATCATTTTTGGGGCCCTTTCATTGTTGATGTGGGTTGCCTCATCAACAAAAAAGTATATGAAATGGCATTCGACGTAAAGAATGATTAGATTGGAGTAAAGTTCTGTACATTTAGGGTGACAATATTTCAACCCCTAATTTGGCTAATACACTTCTTTTTCTTCAGTTGACTGACCAAAGTACCCTTTGCTCTCTCTCTCTTCAATTCATTGTTTCTATTTTTATTGGGTTAATAGTTGTGAAACCAATGAGAGTAATGATAGAAATAAAAATCAATTTTGTTGGTTCGGCTGGCATTTAGATTGTGAATCCGATGAGAAAGATGATGGAAAGAGAATCATTTTAATTTTTGGTTAGTCCCATAAAAAAGAAAGAAGCAATTAATTAAAGGGAGCAAAAAAGAATGATGTTTTGGTCAGTTAATTGAAAAAATGAGTATCTTAGTTAAAATAGGAATAGAAAAAGCGCTGCCCAACATTTAATGAGAGAAAGTTCGAGGACCTATGATCTCATCAACCCCGTAAACAAATATTGTTCTTAGGATTAGTTTGTTTCGCGAAAAATAGATGATTTGAAATTTTTTTTTCATAAAAATGATTGATTGCTTTGCTTACAAAAATGAATGAAAATTTTATTATCCACGAAAATATTTTGATATAAATTATTATTGATTATGAAAACATCTTTCATTGACTGATTATATCGAGCAATATAAGCGATTATTTTTAGAAAAATAATTTTCAAATCATTGATTTTTCGTGAAACAAGCGAACTTCGGAGAAAATTTGTATGAGCCGGAGAAATGATCTTGAATACCAAAATCGATGTTTCCTTTCATGTTCCAACTCCATATTCAGTTTGGAGCAGTTTGTATTGAAGTGCGTTCCCTTCTTGACTTTCACTTTATATGGCCAACCTCATCTTTGCCTTGTTTTCCCTCTCGTTTCACCTTCCACTTCGGCGCCACTTACCTTAATCCAATCACATCATGAGTCTTTAGCGCACCCCGATTTCCTTTTACCTAACCTTTCTTTTTCCGTGAATTTAAGATTTTATATATTTTCACGAAAAATAAATAATTTGAAAAATATTTTTATCCAAATAATCGCTTATATCCCTAACAAAAATGAATGAGCGATGAATATTTACATCGTTTACGAAAACATTTGGATATAAATTGCTATCGATAATAAAATATTTTTTTATTACTAATTATTCTAAGTGATAAACACGATCATCTTTACGAAAATCTTTTACAATTACTCATTTTCCGTGAAACAAATTGAGTCTGAAATTTCTGACTATTTCCTTGAATTTTGGGTGCCTAAATCACTATCCGTGTCCGCATAAATTTTTGCTTTCAATCTTTTCGCTCAATAAAAATCCCGCGATGGACGCACTTTAACTTTTATTTTTAATAAACCACTCAAACTTTCCCAAAACATCGACACGCATTCACATATATTTATTTCGTAATTCTTTTGAATTCAGATGATATTATATTAATCGGGCGGAAAAGTAAAATAGTACGTTTTACCTAAAACCTAATTCCAAGCAAAGAATCTTTGCTCCAGTCCAAATTCCCTCTAGCCATTTTGCTATTCCATGCCAGTAATAATTTCATCTCCACTTCTTTTCTTTTTTTCCCTCAACCTTTTGATCAAACACGGCTAATCATTCAATGAAATCAAGGGCAAAGTGATTGCCTTTCATATTAAAGCATATCAAGAGATCTGCATGCCTCTCACTTTCTATCTGTAAAGGGATTGGCCGAGAACAGAACCGGTCGTGAAAAGCTTTTCGTCGGTACATGAACGAGTCCCATCGATCCGCTCAAAGTCAAAATGCATTCTCAAACTCATCCTCGATTGGTCTCGTACGGCACACCAACTTTGGAAAACAGTCTTCACCGACAGTTTACGTTTGGGATGATTCGACTCTTTGATGGGTTTCATCGGTTGGACCTAATGACAGCCTTTCTTGTTCACCGTGGCATAATGACCGGGTTTGTCAGTGCATAGCAAAGGAGAAATGGCTCTCTCTTCCTCCCTCTCTCTCTTCCTGCCTACTGTTCGGTCGTGCATTTTGCCATTGAAAGCCGGCGTTGCTCTTGTATGACTTGTTGGTTGAGTGCGAGAGAGGGGGGACTGGGCAAAGGTGTAGCTGATGATGGCGGTGGTAGAAGGAGTCGGCCATCCCTATGATGGAGTCACGACGCGGCCCGGTGAGCCAAGCTAGGAAGGAAATTGTGGCTAAAGTTATCTATGTCAATTTGATTTTGTTTGTGGCTATACCAATGTCAAGTTGGGTGAAAATAGATGCTTCAATTGGTGCAAAACGCAGTTTGACCGCCACATGCCGTAATATAACACATCTGTTATCGTGTGTTGCCACTTGTCATGACGCGCCGACACTAGTCATTACTCAATGACTATCTGTCAACAAATTCTCCATGGAGGAAAATGGAAGACTATAAATTACCATTTGAGAGCCAAAAAACTAATAGAATATTAAAATATAAAATCATGCATTCATCTAACAGCTTAAGTTTTTAGAATAATTGGCAGTGACCCATCAAAATCACACAAAATCAAGTTCAACACTCTCGAATTCTACATAAATTATACACATTTCTTCTCATTCTTTGATTTTGGACTTAAGTATTGAAGTGCCAATTCGGACACAACACCCTGCCGCCTTGACCCGCTTTGTGCGCTGCAAATCAATTTTCTGGTGAGAGCTCCGATTTATCTCGTGGATTTCCATTAAGTTTCTCAATTTTAACTAGAAGGAAGAGAAAACTAATATGGAAAAATTTCCAGCTATAATTATTCACAAAGGTCTGCATACCTCATTGATCGAGCCGTACCAACTTTTCTGGGAATTGCCAATGATCTTCTGGGACATCCAATCTTTTCCACTTTCTGTCCATATGCTATTTCCTTTTCATTTTGGACTAGCTGGAAAATTGTTTAGACAATGGACAGACTGTAATTTGTGAAATTAGGACCTTAATAAGTAAAAGAGGTACAATAAAATAAAGTGTGTGATCATGTGCTGATAAATATTTTTGGTTTTAGAGTAGAAAAGTCGCACTGTAAGGTAAAAGTGATAAATAATAGCCAAAACACCATTATCAAACATCACTATTTGAAAATTTTATCACATTTAACACCATGAACTTTTCAATGGTACATTTGTGTCTCTCAACTTACAATTTACATTTGACGTATAGTACAATTAACTTTTTCCTTTAGCTTTCATCAACCCATAGTTCATGGAGGTAAATATGTATTGATTGACGGAAATGGATAACCGGTCCACGAGATTAACAGTTGCAGATCATAATAAACTTTAATATATAACAAGATAATGTCACTGATTTTGATGAACCCATGGGATTCGCTTCGATTTGTGATACCAGATCAATATATCACATCAAAGTCGGGTTAGTCTTGTAATATAGGTCTATGAGAGTGGTTTCCTAGGTTACAAGGTTGACATTCTCCTTTGAAATAGACAGCATTCGTTGGCATAAACTGTTCAACCATTGTTGTTACAAATATAAAATGTCTATAAGGACTAAGTCTGCAAAACCTTATGCGCCATCTTTCGCAATTCATGTCATGTTATAAATCATATCTTTGACATCAGTTAAACAGTTTATATTTCCTTCACAATGTTTTTTTCATATGTTATGTTATGTAAGAAACTGGAAGTCAGTTTGAGAAAAGCTATGATAGATTCCACGTAAAAATCTCCCTTGCATAACAATATATTTACATACACAACAAAAAGTACTTAAATTCTTATTAACGTTGGCTACCTCTTATTCTTCAATTCTCCAGAAAATTCTTAAAACCATATGGTATCTTCCACGTAAAACCATCATTTGTCAGATTGAAATCGTGTGAGCTGGTCCTATACTTCAATGTACGACCAAAGCTGGATCTAATTATTAACAGGGTAATCTGAGATTATAAGTGATCATGGTCAACAGCTTCATCATCATCATCTTTTTCAGTTTCCTCTCATCATTTGCTCCACCATCTTGCAAACAACTCCAAGAAACTGATCAATGGCATGCATTGACTTTGCAATTTTAGAATTTCCTTCCATTGAATGGACCCCCACACAAACTCTTTTCTCCTACCCAGAAGATGTACCTGAAAAAGTACATCATCCCATCTCTTTCCATGCAAAAGGAAAAGAAACATAATGCCATAGGAAAAGAAAGAAATCAATCAGTCTGTTCAAGAAGTAAAAGTTGGCAACCTAGGAAGAGTCCTCAATTGGGATGGTGGTTGGATCTAAAGTTCCAAATGGTCAACGGTGAACTCTCATTTCGTGAGCTGCTTAAGCTCGTCAACAGCAAGGAAGAATTCGATCAGACTGTGGTTGCCGTCTCGGGTAATTCTTCTGCATCAGGAGCCAATGAGAAAGACAACGGTCTCCTCTGTTTCGGCTCAATTTGGTCGATAGACAGATAACCGATGGCCTTCCCGTTGCCTTTTTGGTCAGCAGGTCAGTGACCAGAAGCTTTATTAATGAAACTGATCGTGACCTCCTTGTCGCTTCTGGCCATTTCTATGGGGAGAAGGGTGCTGCTTGCTATGATCTGCTCTGTGTTGTACCTCGAGATGTCGAAGTTGGTCACCGCATTTGCTCCTCGGAACTTTATGGCGGCAATGTCATAGGCCTCTGCTGCTGCTTCTTGAGTGCCTAACCAGAAACCCAATTAAGAAGCAAACTCATTGGTTTCATCTGAGTGTCTTTCAAGAAATAGAGAATCGTGAGATGTTAATGTGACTCACTGAAAGTTCCAAGATAGAGGTCCTTGTTGCCGGCAACTCGGCCAATCCGAGCTTGCCAACGTCCATGCTGATGATGTCTATGTTTATTAACACGAAAGAATCAATCAGAAGATACTCTTGGCAAAGTTTGATGAAACTTAAAAACAAAGTGAATGTACTTCAAATCATAGAATTTGGCCACAAGAAAAATAATTGGACCTTGTGACTCCTCTATACATGGAAGCCCCTCTTGAAAATCCGCTACTTTTTCTGCAATATAAAAATGCGATAACAATCAAAACAAGGCAAACTTTAAAGATATGACGGTACATTGGTTGCTTATTCAAATGAAAATGACGAGGCATGCCACAGAGGAAAGAAGACCAAATTTTTGGAAACCTCCTAAGGTGAGCAACATATTCCTGTCTGCTCATGGTCTTCATTTCCTCCAGTTCTTGTTGATAGTTATCCAACTAAAAAAGAAGGGGAAAAATATCACAATCTGAGAAAAAAATGGCAGGAGATATAACTGCAAGAGAGAAACAGTGAGCAGATTATTACAGTGAAATTGAGATGGGTTGATGGTCCCCAGTACTTGAGCGCGGCGAGATCATAAGCCCTCGCGGCCTTTTCTTCCCTATCATACCCTCCTGTCAATAGAATCCAATTAGGAGTATCATAAAGATCCACTTCAATGCGAGCATGACTCTTTTCTTTTTTTTTTTTTAATTTTGGAATGAAACCAAAAAAAAAATAGAGAAATTTAAAAGTAGAAGAATGAAGGAGGCTTACCAAGGTACACTGAGTTTTATTGTTTGGTGGTTGAGAGTGGCATACACATCGAAGCAAGACAAGCACAAGTCAGTGACATGGTATTCCACATATCGAGAATTGGAAGAGAAGAAGCAGTGAAATGAAAAACAAAAAACAAAAAATTGACACACTCTTCACTGACCTTGTCTTCCTTTCCTGCTCTGTCCTTCTTTCTTGCAGCTGCTATCCCACAAATGAGCTTCATATCTACCGGTCCATCTGTGTCTGAGAAGACAAAACATACCCAGAAGTAGAGTTGAGAAATATTCAGACAAAGCGAGAAATATAGTTTGGCATGTATAATTTAGGAATCTGAGAGGGTGGAGGAGGCAGAGCATCATGTTAAAGAAAATAGGAATGCTAGTGAGTAGGGACACTAACACTAAGACTGGTTTCTAAAATCAATAAATTATGCGATGCAGTGAACTCTTATCTAAACAGGGAAGTAAATGTTAAGCACCTAACAAGAATGTGCCATAGACCGGTTTTGTTAACCAGTATTGGTATTTCTAGAGCTATTCGGAAGAAAAAGGAATAAATGCAATTGACTTGAGAAAAATTGCAGATTGTCATGTTTTTGAGCAGAAAACGAGCCAAGGGTGAGAAACAAGAAAAGAAAAGAAAAGTCAAGTGACCTTGTAACACCTCTGTACTGAGAGGTTCTCTGCCCAAAAGTATCCAGAGATTTCCTATGAACTATCTTCTTCTGATTACAATTGTCGGCCCCTCTTTTCTTTGTCTCCAGGGCAATGCACTCTGCTATCGTGTCGGCTATCTGCTGCGAGCTCGCAATGCTGCCCGGCTGTGACTGAGGGCTCATCGACAAGCTCAACGAGTGCGAATCAGTCGATTCCATTGTGCTCACAGGACAAGATCCTGACCCACAATGACCCATCATGCTTCCATTCATAATCTTGATCTCCAATGCATTGTTTGAATGAATGTGATGAAGGAGCTCACGACTTTTGAATTCTTCAGAGCAGAGATGGCGGTAGTGTTGGGATTGGGCTTGGGCTTGGTGTTGCCTTCTCCAATAGATGTGGTTGAGGTGATTTTGGTGGTTGTGCTCGTGATCTTGTGGGTCTCCTAGGTGATACAACTTTTCTATGTCATGGCTCATGGTTGCACCACTGAAGAAGTCCTCCGGTTGTGGAGTAGCAGAAGCTTCCCATGAAAAATCCAAGAAGCAATCAGAAAACGGATATCTCCTAAAGAACAAGCAGCAAAAGGACAAGAGAAAGAGAAAATTGACGGTGCAGCCCAAATATGTTCAAAATGCATTTGTACTTTCCCAGAGGAGTCCTATTCTTTGTCCACAAGATGAACGCAATGTAAGAGTGTCCCAACTAATTCTGTCATATAGCATGCCTAAACTTGCATTGGAGCAAGTAATACAAACAAAACAAAAGGAGTGCAGTGTCAGGAAGCAAGTTGGAACTCACCTTGAGCCTGTGACTTGTGGAGAGCTTCCATTAGGCAAAGAGACCCATCAGACTTGAGTGGCATTACAGACAATGCAGAGCATGAGCCAAAGCTACCTTCAACTCCATTCAACAGGCCATAGTCAAGAGTCGGAGTTGAGAGACCAAATGCAGGGTCAATAGGTGCTTGGTTCTGCCGTTGGCGGTGGAAAGATGAGAGGGAGGCCTCCATGTTCAAGTGAGGAGAGAGCGAGAAGCCCAACCAATGACTGCTCCTTCCATCATCACTGTTCATGGGCGTCATCTCTCTGTGTCTCTCTAGTTCTTCGTTGCTATTTCTTCGAGCTTGATTTGTGAGTTTCTGGGCAAGTTTCTCTCTAGATGCAAGGAGAGCTCAATCATTGGGACACTAAAAAACTAATCATTCCAACATATAACAATGTCTCTCTCTCTCTCTCTCGCTTCAATTCCATGCTTCACAAACTGATGATGGGATCTTTTTTGTTGCTTGTTTTCTAATAGCTGAAGCAGTGATGGAAACAAGTCCCAGACTGATGCTTCTCTCTCTGCTTCTCTCTCTCTCTGAAAAGCATTCACGTAGAGAGAAACAAAAAGGGAGTTGCTTTATAGTAAACAAAGGGAATGTGCTCCAGCAAGAAATGCCGGGCATAATTCCAGCACGCCATGGGGATCCGTGTATGAGAAAGAGACATCTTCTTTTGCTTTTGGAAAAACTGTGCATATACGCTCCTCTCTCTCTCTCTGTCTCTCTCTCTCTCTCTCTCTCTCTCTCCAAATTGCATACCTCGTGTTCCATGCATCTGTGTTGAGAATTGCTTAAGATACTTAATCTTTGTAACAATATTTGTTTACTAATTGATTGCAACGTTGTTTGGAGAAAATTGCTTTACGTGTAAGTCCACCATTGAAGATTATATATATCACGTGAATCTCACGTGAATCTCATCAAATTCGACGATTCATATTGAGTTGAGTATATATACTCATGAAATACTTGATCCCAACTAATGTTCTCCTATGTGATTTAGCCGATTCACATATCACGCAAGTTTCGTTAACCATCCTCGGTACCTACACAAGTATCTGAAAGCATTAGAAGGACTAGACTACAGAATTTTCATGTGATGCACCTTGGGGGGATTATAGTTGGGTGATGGTCATACTTTTAACTGGTCAAGTGTCTTAGAAAAAGACACCAAACTGCGCCCAAATGACAACTTTCGCTTTGTCTAATTTCTCTGTTCCACATGCCATCCAATGTGCCTAACCACGCTGACATGCACAATCAGAAAGGAATGAACAAAGCTCCGTGACCCAATCATTAAGACCCCAACTCCTCCATCCCCTGCTTTTCTCTGCTCCTGATCTTCTTTTTTAAGCGCCAGTGATGTTCAATGTGAATAAACCAGCAAACCCAGATGGCCGTGTAGGTGTACTCGTCCGGTTGCTCTTGCAGCTCGCCATATATGAGGAGGAAGATGAGTCGACGATACGATTTATCTTCAAAATGCTGTGAAAATGTCGGATTCAATGTCAGTAAGGTTGTGGCGACAGTGGCACGGCTGCAGTCTAGCTCGATTGCCATTGACCAAGCGCCGCCGTTGCTAGGGGTGTGGTCTAGTTGTGGTCCAACCTAGCTGGAATCAGACCGAACCAGCGGGTTCATGGAAGAACCGGTCCGGTTTTCGGTCCCAAAACCTTGGTACTGACCTTTCACCAATTCGATTCTTGTATCTTATGTAAAAACAGCCGATTCAATTCGGAACCAACCTAGTTGAACTGATCTAAAACCTTTTTTTTTTTTTTGGGTAAGGATCTAAAACCTGTTTTACACTCACTAAAAAGAAAAAATCGTAAGAGTTTACTTAAGATGAGCTACAGATTAACCTATATGAGAGTTTTGACCTGATTTTCATAATTGGGATTGCTTCCAGGCCGGTTTAGTTCCTCAATTTGATTTTTCAGAACCGGGACTTACAAGGTAGGTTTCAGATTTCAGCCTTAGACCGAGCCAATGTGGCCACTGCTCCGCCTCCTCCTCCTTCTCCCGCTCTCCCTCTCTGTCCCTCTTTTGTCTCCGTTTTTTTTAAGCACTGCTCTCAACTGTAAGCTCAAATTCTCTCTCTCTCTCTCTCTCCTCCAAATTTTCCCATTTCCATTGCTAACTTAACCATTGGAGGGCATAAAACTCGGACGCCCTAACCTGGTTGTTGCGCTAAAGCACACTGAAGATATTAATGCTAATCTCAGATGATCGCTCAATGAATTCCCACAATTGCCATGATGAATAGGTTGACGTTTGTAATTGCACAGTGTCTAAGAAATTAATCCCCCTTGATCTTCGCAAGAAACTAAATTACAAGTCTCGAGAAGCAAAATGGAGCATAGTTGATGTCAAGCCATTTTAGAAAGAAAGCACCAAATTATTGCATGTAAATCCTCGGTCGAATTCACTCCTCTCGCACTAAATTTTTAGAGCTTCCTATTCAGGCCGAACCGATTCGAGAAGAAGAGGTCTCTCACCCAAAGCGGAGACCATGAGAGCACGGCGAAGAGGCCGGTCATGTGGCCGAACACAATTTGCCGGGGTGGTCTTGGGCTCAAGATCTTGTTCACCACGTGCCTCGCGAACGTCGTGGCGTCGGTCGATTTCGCGCTCTGCGAAGCGCCCCCGCGCTCGGCGATCGCCTCCGTGAACGGCTTGTATAGACTCCACTCGTGAGCTCTCAGCTTCTCCGTGGTCGCGCTACCGAAGTTCGATCTTATTGCTCCCGGGACCACCGTGATCACGTTGATGCCGAAGGGACGGAGCTCCAGTCGCAGGGCGTCCGTCGTGGCATGCACCGCGGCCTTGCTCGAACAGTACGACCCGCCCCAAGGGGTCGGCACGGTCCCCACCACGCTCCCCACGTTTACGATGTTGCCGCTCCGCCGGGCCGCCATGTGGGGCACCACTCTTTGGACCAACCTTAGCTGGCCTAGCGTGTTGATTTCCCAAGCCTTTCGGATCGCCTCCAAGGGTAGCTCCGCCAGCGGCCCCACGCTCCCGATCCCGGCATTGTTGATGAGGACATCGATCCGGCCGAACCTGGATATGATGGCCTCGACCGCCGACGCCACGCTTTCGTCGGACGTGACGTCGAGCTCGAGGGCTTCCACGCCATGACTAGACGCGAGTCCCGACATGTCCTCCATGCGCTGAGGGATGTCGGAGGCGAAGACGTGGCAATTCCGCTCGGCCAGCGCCTTGCAGTACTCGTGGCCGATGCCGCCCTTCGCGCACCCGGTGACGAGAGCCACCATCCGATCCCCCATGGCTCTCTCTCGGCGTTTGATGGGTAAGATCACTTGCTTTATATCTCTTTTGAGATTTCCACGATTTAGGAATTTGGGAGAGTTTTGGCGACCTGAGCTAGGCATCGCTGATTCGACTTACGCGAGTGGGCGGATATTCGCCACATATGCTTTCGGAGAACACAGATGAGCCGGCGACTCATCGTTCCTTTCGGCCATGAAAAAACAAAGAGGACGGCATTTCTTTGCTATCTAGAAGTCGAGCATATGGAATCAAATCTGTCTCCTTGTTAGCCTTTCGTAGTCATCGAGGATGTTCTCTAAGTTGCAGCAATTAAGAAATGTTCAAGATTGGAATAATCGGCCCCCCATGCAAATTAAATACTAAGTTGCAAGATGTTTTTTTTTTCCGTCGAAAGTTACAGGGACAATGATACAAACAGTCCTAAGCTTTTGCCCAATGTGCAATGTAGTCCATGAACTTTTAATTTGTTCGATACCGTTCCTAAACTTTTAATTTGTTTGATATAATCTATATCAAATATTTTCATATAGTTCATGGACTACATTGAACATGTACCAAAAGTCCAGGGATCTCATTTAATAAATTAAAAATTCATGGATCACATTAAACATTGAGCTAAAGTTTGGAAACTATAATGAACAAATTAAAAGTTCAAAAACCACATTGCATATTGGGCTAAAGTTCAAAAACTGTTTGTGTCATTTTTCCAAAGTTAAAAGATGCCCTTAGAAATTAAGTAATTATTACAGCACACGGGGTTGTTCATGTGGCCTAAACCGTGCTCATCTGGTGGAACAAATACATTCACTACTGGACTTGTAGAGGAGCCATCTATGATCTCATCCCTTGATATCCCAAAGTTTCAAATAACTATTTTGTATTGGACAAAATGTTATATTTTCTTATAATTCGCATTAGTCTTTACATAAATCATGGGGTGTCTCCCTAGGTCACAATACAAGATCAAACGGTCGTTCATCACACGAATACGTAAATTTTAAAATTATTTCATCCACTACTATGTATGTCTTGTTTTTCCATATCCAATATGAGTCCTAATGCTCTTTCGCTAGGTTTAATATTGATATTAACGAGGGGCATTTAAGGAGGCTTTTTGGTTATCACAAAATATTTCGCCCTTAATGCGTGCGCTCGCACACGTATATATGGTTATTCAACTGCGATTGTTGCAACCTTACCCAAAAAACATTATGACTTCAATCAAAATATAATTAGTTAGGATTGATAATTTGACAGTGGAGCAAGAACAGTGAAAGAGTGACATGACATTCAAAATTGGACTCATGAAGAGATTTGGAATTTATTTTCTTTCCCGTCTTTAGAAAACAAAGGGAATACCTTACATTTCTTTTCCACTAAATTCTATCAAGAATAAGTTACCAGAATCTAAATAACTCAGCTATCAACAAATGAATCGATTCCACATAAATGCAGTGGACTTACTCTTCAGCCCGTTAAGTTTAATAGAAGAGTTAATACCACGAAAAACTCCAAAACTGGTATATCTGTGACAATTTCATCCTGAACTAATTTGTTGACCACAAAAAATCCAAACTGGTACACCTATAACAAATTTAATCCAAACTAATTTTTTGACTACGAAAAACCCTAAACTGATATACATGTAATAATTTTATCTCGAACTAATTTTTTAATTACCAAAAACCCCAAACTGGAGCCCAAACTAATTTTTTGACCACAAAAATCTCAAACTGGTACACTTCTGACAAATTCACCTTCTGTTAAATTGTATTAATATTACGAAAAATCACAAATTCTTAAACTTGTGACAAACAAAGGAGTAAAACCCCAAATTGATATACCTGTCAACTACCACGTGTCATCAAATTTAGCAATTTGATAGTAAAATTTAATGGAAACTAACATAGGGTAAATTTGTCATATGTGTACCAATTCGGTGTTTTTGGTGGTCAAAAAATTAGTTCAGGGTAAAATTGTTACAGGTATACTAGTTTGAGGTTTTTCGTGATCAAAAAATTTATTCGGGGTAAAATTATCACAAGTATACCAGTTTGGGGTTTTTCATAGTCAAAAAATTAATTGAGGGTAAATTCGTCATAAGTGTACCAGTTTGGGGTTTTCGTGGTATTAACCCTTAATAGAAATGAAAATGCCTACCTGTATCAAGATTTTTTTTTCTTTTGGATATAATTTTAATAAAAATGGTTGAGAAATGAATGCCCCGTCCTTGATGAGAGCGAATTCGAGAGCGACTCGACAGAGGTAAAGTTCATCTTTAGTGCATCGGACTAAGTAATTCTCCCTTTTGCGTTTGCGCACCCACAAAGCGTTGTGTTCATATCGGTCTCGAACTTTTGTGATGGCAACGTTGACAACGTCTTTATTCAATCCTAAATCTCTACTCTGGCAACAAACGGCTTCAATCTACGTGTTAATGAAGTCTTCTCGAAGTTGTAGAGCCTGTAAAATCATGGTTGGTTCATAATAAGAAAATCCACGCGGTCAACACAGAGACCTCTCAATTCACAAGAACATAACATTGGCGATCAGCCATGAAGCCAAATAATTTCATAACTGGCGGCAGGATGTGGCCAACAACGACTAGATTTTCATTGTACATATCAATCGATCTTAACATTGCCTCTGAAAACAGCTTTGCTCGCCAGCGCGGCGACCTAGTGACTAACCAATCTTGACGAACTACCTCACTAGCTAAAATACACACATATGAAGTCACTTTCACGCAAGATTGCCTCTAGCAAGTTGAATAAACCGACACATGCTGCAATCCATCCGAACAAGTCCTGCATGTATTCGACGCATGTGAGCCCACCTTATTTCAGCCATTAGATCACGTGAGTCCCACGGCACCAGTTTTCTGCAAACTCTCTGGCCTTGTTACTCTCTTTTACTTGCTTTGCAGCCCTCTCTCTCGGCAGGAATACATACGCAATGTCATTGTCTCTGAACTGCAAGGGCTGTAAGCATCTAATGGCCAGTGGTCATGTCCCATTCAAGAAAGATTCTCCCTCCCTGCAACTGGTCGATGAACTCTAGTAGCAGTAGGCAATGCCAATTTGTCTTTCTTGGGCTTTTTCAGTGTTTAGTTTTTCTTCTTTTTCTTTATTTTGGGAGACGACAGCCCCGAGAGTACACATGTTTAAAGTCACTGGCCTCTTTATTCCAACATGTCTTCCCACAAAAAAGTTAAAATATTATTCAAGTTTTTGAATAAAAAATCATCACAATGTACATTTGGATTTGCGTGTCAATATTTCCATTTTACGAAAATCTCAAGTGTTTCGAATTCTGAAAATATCGAATTGCCCGTGTCACAGGACTTTGATTAAATAAAAAGTGAATAGTAAAAGTCTATCGAGACGGGTTTGACAAAAAAAAAATAATTGCAAAGGCCGCTTGACTTCTTATGCATATGAAAGAAACGGATAATGTCGAATACAATTTCTAATGCGGATCTTTTATCCAAACCAGATTATTTGATTTCCGATTTTGATTCAGTAGCAAATATAGTTGCTTTCTACAAGCATAAGAAAATTATGACAATAATTGATGCAAAGCCACATCTTGCAATGTTCATTCGTAATTGGAAATAACATATAGTTTTCCAATTATCTAATTTGGTGGAAAACTTGGTAAATACGTAGCGTTTCGGACAAAAACTCCATCGTGACAGCATTATTTGCGATTTGATACAGGTCAACTTTACCATTCCAGGAACACGCTTAGATATATGGGGCCATGATTTCCCCATGAAAGGCCTGTCACCACTTGCTCTGCAAATCTCTGACGTCTTAAATTGAAGATGGTGTGAACAGAGAAAGTTCTGAGCCAGAATTTTATAAAAACAATTTTATTGTTGGGAAGATGAATTGAAATATAAATGGTGGGGTTGCTTTCAAGAAAGAATTCAAAAAAAAAGAGCTTGACCCGTCATTGAGAGTTTCTATATTAATCTAATTTATGGAAGACGTTAGATCATACGAGTCTTACATCTTAACATGAACTACTCATATGATCTGATAAGGATCTAACGAGATCTAACGCCTCGTGTAGAATGTGCTAACATCGGCCGGAGAACCTAATAGTTTCCCCTATCTATCTTTGTGCACCAGATGTGCCTTACATGTCTGCTTTTATTGGAAAAATTGGGTATAGAGATGTCCTTTTAAGTTTCTACTTCATCTTTTTCTTTTTATCCTTTTGACTTTGTCTTCTTTACAGCACAAAGAATGAGACTGGGAATGTCGTGTTCGGTCTGGTTGTCTCTCTGTGATGGTGTCTTTATGGCAATACATTATCAGATTTGACTCCTAGACGTGCTGGAAAACGACGACCACTAAACTATTTCACACTCCACATCGACGCTCTTTTCCCATCTTTCCAAAGAAAGAAACATCAGCAATGAGAAAGGAAGAGAAGGTCGATGATAGTGTAGTACATCAACTATGGAGTTATATTAGCTTTTATTGAGTAAGTATGGAGTTAGTTCAGTTGACAAGGATCGCAACACAGCCATCGAGTGTCGTCAGATCAATTTTTCGGCCTACTTTTCGGAATCTCTACTGGTGCTCGACTAAAATAACTAGGAAAAGCGAATAAAAAAAGAAAAAAGGAATAGAGCGGAGAAAAAATGGATTAAACGATGTAAAACATCCAAACCTTAACATCGGTTGATTTATTGGCTACATGAACAAGTGTCGTGAGTATATACATTAAGCGCGCTTAATAAGGAAATGCTTGATTTCCAAATGATTAACTCCACATATCACGAAAAAATTTAGTACGCTAGAAATTGCCATTTGTCCCAAAGACACTCAATATCGACATCCATTCAATTATTTAGGTTAAAACTGAATTTGGCTTCAAAAGATGTTAGTAGCTTGACAGTCATTAACCTCGATTTTTTCTACCAAGTAGGGTGCCTTCTGGACACTAGCATGGTGATGTTATTTCCAAAAGACAAAGGAAATCCATCTCCAACGCATGTCTAGAGCAATTGGCCCAGCCAAAGTAGGTTATCATCGGCAAACGGATCACGATCCTCGCCTCTATGGTTATGGAAATTTTGGTCAAGAAGTACAATCCTAAATGAAACTATGTTCACTAGCTGATGTATCATGTATGTATTTTTTTTGGGAGACGGGGACATGCTGTAGTTAATTCAATTTGGGCTTGTAATGCATAGTCCTTCGGTCTCTTTTAGTTGATGATCAAAGTATAACTCATCCAGCCCCCAAAAAGAAGGGTTTTCTATCGTACAACTAGGAATAAGGACACCAAAAGCTACGCATATAATGTCTAATCCCCTGAGGCAAGTATACTCAGAAGAATATGTGCATCACTTGTGCGCATTGCTTGAAGAACCATACGGTGGAATGAACATAATAACTACTATCCTCTGACATAAGATTGAAGGCGTGCACTTCGTACCTAGTTTGATGAAAAGACAAAACGTTTTCACCATATTGATTGAGGTAATTCAATAACACGACAGCCTCCTCCGGTGTCAACTGTCCCGAACATCTGGCCGAAATGCACCAAAATTTTGCTTGACTTTAAGTCTACCCAGTGTTCTACAGAATGTGGGCGTAACACTAGTGTCCTCGTGCGATATGCGACAGCGAAACTGACCCCTTCTCCGGCTACAACATTATCAGGGGCTTTAATATATTACAAAGACAACATTGGCATCTCACGAGCACCTTATGCAGAAAATGTAACTGTGAAATAATAAATTAGTGTCATTCTTGAAGAGGCGTATTTCTACATGAACTACATATGTATTATTGTACAAGTGCGAGTGTGACTGTATGATGCAGGGATCTGCAGTATCAGATACGTATTATGATACAAGTACGAGGCATATTTCCACACAAGATACATATATGACCATGTGAAAAATGTAGGTATCATATTTCTAGACGAAATATATACGTATTATGTGTGCACGTGTGGCAAGAACATTATGATACAGGGACTTTGCAGCAGATATCAAAGATATCATCTAGAGGGGCATGATCGCCAGTTCCCTCATCTTTCCTAGCATATAGCAGTTGCTTGCCCTTGAAGACAAGCATTCCACCCTGGCACAAGAAATACAAACCGGTTTTAAGCAAAAAATGCAAGAAATTAATGCACACGTAGTTTGTTTCATCTGACCTGTTGCAGAACAGTACTTCGGTCATCAGGGGTGGCTCCGATGGTATAATTCTTCGCAGCTTTCTGAATAGAATCAAACCTGGAAAAGACCTTTGCCTGTCACAAAAGAAAAGGTGAGCTGCATATTGTGAATGGAAGCTTCATATGACAAGAAGAGGTTGAACAGAGAAGCAAGAAGTAAGCTGAGGCTTACACTCGCTGGATTGAAGAATGTGCGGCCGAGACCATAGTACAAGCCCAGAACATCATACGACTGAAGTATGGAAACACAGAAAGGTTAGCAAAAGCTAAAAGAGAATATTCAAATACATGTGCTCATACTTACCTTGCGATCAGGATCAGCATACAAGCAATCAATCGGAAACGGTAACTGAGTTTTGCGACACAAGGAAAAGTAGGTCAGCTGAGACGATCATCCGGATTAAATGCCAGATAAATCACAGAATATTAAAATAAAGAATGCAGACAGAGTCAATATTCTCCTGTTGATCTATGAAGGTTGCATTCTCCACAGGCATATCCAGAAGTCTACTGCTCTTTACTCTTAAGAGTCTAAAGATAGCCAATCCACATGAGACAGGCAAATCAAACACGGTATGCTAGCAGAACCCAATACTGATGATGTCATGGATTAGGTGCGGGAAAGAATCCAAAGAACATGACATGGCAAGTGTAACTAGAAAGTGTTTCAACCAAACTGGCTTTTCTAAGATAAAAGCTAACCATATAGCATTCAAGCTCAAGGGTAGAGGCTTGGTTCTGATGTGTCATTTTAGGTTATTCTCAAAAAAAGGAACTAAAGAGAACAAGCGTATCATTGCAAATACATGATTATTAAGAGTCACATCCAGTCTGCCCAAATGAGAAAAGTTGCCACTTTCCAATGGTAAAATCTGGCGTCCAACATTCGTTACACCAGAATCAATGGTGGGTCCTCACATTGTTGAGATGAACCCACTCAACACAAATTTGTTTTCAATAACTATGAACATATTTGCTATTCACCTATTTGACCCCGCCATTTTTTAGCCGTTGACCCCACTATATTTTCCAACAACAAATATGATGCTGATAAATTTATACAAACCAACGAATCCAAATTATAACCCACTTAACTATTCCGATATTTAAACCGAAAAAGATTCATTGAAGATTGAGAAATTTAATCCATAGGCTTCTTCGTTGCATCTGAAAATATGACATCTAACTATCATTCAATTCAATTCAATCACCATTCTTGCACATGACTTAAGTTTCAAGAATAGTATTGGGTTAGTTTTGAATTCTTTACGTGGATTACGCAGTTATATTGTGATTTAGTCCAATCACCTTACGGCTTGAGTTTTTATGTGATTTTAATTTCTATTGCTACTATGCATTTTGTACAAGCCTCGGTAGTTACAAATAACTTGAACTTCAAAGATATTCTTGGTTCGCTTCTATTTGATATTTAATTATATTATGATTCAACCTGATCATGCATGAGAATTATGATCCACGTTTAATGCAATATTGACCATAAGAAATATACACAAAAATTCATGGTCGAAAATATCTATTTTAAAAAATTGGGGGCCAAAATACATAACTTTTAAAGTGTATTTACTTCCCCATTCAATGAAATAAATTTATCTTTTTTTTGCCCCCACTTGCAAAAATCCCTTCCTCTGCCATTGGCAAGAATAGTCAAAGATCAATCACATTCATGCGAACCACATATTCAGAAGGAGCATTAACTTTAAAAGAGAATGAATGAGAGACAAATGAAGACATTGCACTTAGCAGATCCTATCATATTTTGCTCGTGCATCACATAGATTAGCAAGGAAGAAGAGAAAGAACTGAGATAAGATGTAGACCTATAACAATTTGCAGGGAAAATACTTTCATAGATTCAAGGATGGATTTAGAATTCTTTCTTAGTCAAGCAAGCTAAAACATTTGTGCAAAAGTTATCCCATGTTCACGAAATGTGTACCTTTCAATCAATCATGCATAGTACCTCAAACTTCTCTCTTAACCCTTACTCAGCAAAAGAGAAACTGCTAAATTTTTCAAGACAAATTATATCTGAACATGTGGAAATCTGAAACTAGTTATCTGTTCCCTCTTTCTAACAAACAATTGCAGGCTAGCAGCCCAACAGAGAAGTTTTAAGAGGAAATAATTCAAGCATACTTTAGATTGACTTGGGCCTGGGTAGTCATGTCAAATGGCAAACTCACAAGCTTGAACTATGTCTTATCGTGTAAGGTGGGTAAATTCACACAGCTGCACTAATATATGATAATAATGCAACCACACTAGGCATCTGCATGGCCGGGCAGGCAGGGTGCTACCCCAAGTGATCAAGATCGGACCGATTTTTTTATTAAAAAAAGTCTTCTTTTCTTAAATTATATGAAACCAAATGTGTAATTATAAACAAATCAACACAATAGTAATCAAATTCTACAAATTTTATTTAAACAAAGGAAGTTTGCACACTCCGATTTTGATCTGGCCATAATTTTGAACCCATAAAGTTACAGGCTCAAAATACAATCCAAGCTCGTTCAAAGCCCCACGTCCAACAGTGAAAAGTCGTGGAGGCCCTCTTTAGTCCCAAATCCACTGTTTTGACATGTTTCTGGCTCTGAATTTGACCCATCAACCTAAAAAATTTTCAGCAATTTTGATGTTTAATTGCTAATCTTGACTTGTTCACAGAACTTTATTTGTTTTTAGGGTCAAAATAAGTTAAAATCTCTTATTTTAAAGTTTTTCTTAATTTTTCAATATATGGTCAAAATCACTAAGTTCAATAACATGGGCTTGTAATCGAGTGGATGAATTTCAGATTAGACCTTCTACTTTAGAATGTTATTAGAAGGACCTTAATGTTCTGCTATACCGACATTGTCCCCATGGATGTATTCCTCGAGTTCATTGTATTCATTGAACGTACATAAATGGCTACAACAGAGTTCCTCAAATTCATATGTTCAAACTTTAGTTTAAAACACTTTCAGGGAGCACGAAAGTCTATAGTCTAATAACACTTGCAAGATGCATGAAGTGTCCATCTACTTGGTAGAAAAGAAGTCAACTTCTTTACAAGCAAATCTAAGGTCTAAATTAAACAAGTGGGAGCGATCAGAAGTGATTTGGGGGGTTTAAAATGAAAGATTTGAAATTCTTCCATCTATTTTGTTTCTTAAGATGCCCCAACTCATCAGCAAACAGATGGCCTTTTTTCCATTGAGTACAGTAGAGATATCATACATGTTAGATGCATTTAAGGTGAGACACAATGGTGGTGCCACAGTAGGGTTCACATCAATGTTTGGGCAATGTTAATGTCTCATTTGCAGCTTTTCAATTTCAAGGTTCATTTATTGTAGCCCGTCAAAAGTTCACATCCTTCATGTAATTTTCGCTAAAAGTATGCTCATGTGGTACATGAGTCATCAAAATGTTTCAAACACCTCAAATCTTGAACTGCAGAAGAAATGAAGCCCCTTTGCTGAAGCATGAGTGACAGATCAAATCCTTAGCTTAAAAACATCGATGTCCTAATTATGATTTTGTTCCTCTATTTTCGGATGACAATATGCATGGTTTCATCTAAAAGATGCCAATAACTAACCATAAGATGAAGGACAAATTAAACCTCAATGTCATTCTTTGCTAATTATCTTAAATTAGCTATTTGCCAAGCTTATGAAGGGGCACTGCTCAACGGATTTCCAGTGAAATATCTAAGCAAGGAAAGGAATATCTGACCAAAAGAGTAGTCCAAAAAAGAGAGATATTTTTCTTATCTCCATTTACGGTGCCATTAGAATGAATATGTTATAAGTACAAACATGATACATAGGCTTGTTAAATTTGTATGGATGAGTCATTTTCATAGTTACTCCAGGGTTCATACATATATGCTGAAAGAAAGAATTTCTGCAATTAAAAGAAAGAGAAGATACCCGTTCGGCAAGAACGCGAGCTTTATCAGGAGGTCCAACACCAACAGCAATCAATTTCACACCTGCTGAGTCAAATTTGGCCTTTGATTCTTTTAAAGCTGAAGCAAGCTCCCAACTTGAAAAGGACAAACACAGGGGATGAGCCATAGCAGAATCTCAGCTGTCCAATTTTGCAGTGATAGCCAGAAACGGGCAACGCTTACCAGCAGATACATCCAAAGTGTCTCAACATTGCTACAACAGCCACTCCCTAGAAGCCAATTAACTGTCAGACATTGGAGAGAGCACTAGTCCTTTATATAAAAGCCAATATGAAGAAAAAGTGACAAAGGAGACGTCCGTTCGGAGGAGCAGGCAGCTGAGTCTAAAAAGAAGCAGCTGCAGCTGCTGCACCATAGACTGTTTTCCATCAGCTCCTCCAGCAGTGCGAATTAGAAAGTTCGACATACAGAACTAATTCACTAACTTCAGGAATTTCGCAACAAGATAAAAAATTTGAGCACCGCCTGCTTCTTTTTACTAACCCCTATGACGAACTAGAATGCCACGAAATGATTAAAGCATAGGAATAGCGGGGCAGTCTCAGCTTCTCATCTCATACTATCCCATCAACACTTCAACAGGGAATGATACCATTAGAAGGGGAATTCGACACCCAATCGTCTGGACATCAAAGCCAACAAAAAGATGTTCTTCACAGACAACTTACCCCATTGAGAAACCATTGGCGGCCAAAGTATGCATCTTTATAGACACACTCTGTTCTAAATTCAAGTATATCATGCAGAGTATCTATCGCACATGAGGCAATTGCGAGTGGAAATCTAGACGAAAAAAGGACAAACTAATAAAGAAGAGACAAGAACAACATCGTCCCCAGGAAAAAAATTAATGGGTACAAAACGAAGAACGAATAGAAACCTCATTCTGGTCCCAGAGATCCTTGAACAACACGGGCTCGCCGGCGGCAGTGAAAATGCGAACATCGCCGAGGACATCGCTGATGTCGGGGCTGATTCCGGAGGCGGAAGCTCTAGCGACGACCGGCGACCGGACCGCGTCGCTCCGGCGAGCGGGTCCCCGGGAACGAACCGAAGCGAGGGTCGAAGGAGAGCGGACGAATGGTGCAGCACCAGTGGAGGGAAGCCGAGACCCGGGCTTTGGAGTAGGAGAGGGCAAGAGGGTCTGTGGAAAGCGTAGGCCTTGAGAAGAAACCGACCACGCCATGGACACGGGTCTTCGTTCTCGCCTTTCGATTCGAACGAGGAACGACAAATTTGTGGAGTGGAATGCAATGCACGTGTGGCTCTACCTTCTGCCCTTCTTCATGTGAGATTAAAATGTGGTAACACTATCACATCACTGAATAGTCAGATGCATGACTTTGGTATATCTAAGTTTTTCTAACGCCATTTGGCCCCGCTCAGGGCACACCGGACACCCCGCGACGTGCGGTGATTTTCCGGTCACTGCATCCGAACTCCCGGCTGATAATTCCAAAGCATGAAGAAGGGGGTCGCTGATGGTGTTCCATATATGGTTGTCTGTCGTCTTCCTTGGAGTTTGAGAATGGCAAATAAGAGTCGACCGGCAACTCCGATCTTGCCGAGGCCATCGCCATTAGTCTCCATTATCACTGCACCAAATAGCACATAATCAGGAGCCGATTTGTCGATTATGCATTTGATTTAGTGATCAGGTAATGTCCGAGAAAGGGGACATGACGTTTTCATATGTTCCTCATTTTGAGCAATGTCCCTCGTTTTGCGCAATTTCCTCCCAAACATATGTGAGATCGGGTCTCGGGTTTTACAGCTTCATATCCTCTTTCGTGTGCTGCTCTTAAATTTCAATACCAGCAATCGCTATTGGGGTCAGTAGTGAAAGTCTGCACAGCTGAGTCCCTGACAACCTTAAAACCCAACAAGGAAAACTGTGGCAATTCCATACACTCCTGGTTGGCTTTTGACAATCTGCATTTTTTACATCCTCACCATGTTTCACCGGGCAAACCACAGAACTTCGAAGTCGAAGCATCCGACTATCCAGAAAATCTACTGTAATTGCGCAATACTAACGCCTTCTGCACAATCAACATCGGCAGTTATCTATAATCGAAAGAGTACACTGTCATCTAACGAGCTGAAAGTTCATTCCTGTAAATACATATTTCTACAAGAAGTATGTGCTGTCACATAAGTGTGAGAGTGTACGTGTGTAGCAAGAACTTCATGATACTGGGACTTTGCAGCAGATATCCAAAATATCATCTATAGGGGCGTGATCTCCAGTTCCTTCATCTTTCCGGGCATATAACAATTCCTTGCCTTTGAAGACAAACATCCCACCCTGGTGCAAGAATGTGTGAAAACTTCTCTTTAGAGCAAATTGCCATGAAAATTTGATAACGAACTACACATTTACAGTCTGTCAGATCCAACCTGTTGCAGAACACTACTGCGGTCATCTGGGGTCGCTTCGATTGTGTAATTCTTCACAGCTTTCTGAAGAGCATCGAACCTGGAAAAGACCTTTGCCTGCCACAAAAGAAGCAAGTGAGCCAAATGTCATATTTTAAAGCTTCATTTGACAGGACGAAATTCAAAGGAGAGGCAGGGAGTAAACAGAACAGAAGCTTACGCTTGCTGGATTGAAGAATGTGCGGCCAAGACCATAATACAAGCCCAGAATATCATACAACTAAAGTTGAGAAACATGAAAAGGGTTAGAAAAAACTGAAAGAGGATTCTCTGATAGATATGCTCATTAAGGTAACATGTTCACCTTGCGCTCGGGATCAGCATAAAGACAATCCATCGGGAATGGTAGCTGAGATATGTGACACAATGAATAGTCGGTCAGCTCAAATGATCATAGGGATCAACTGGTAGATTAATCTAAAACTCATATCTAAAATGCAGTATCAGTTCTCTATGAACCTAGCTTTCAAAGATTATACTAATCAGATAACATGCTAGTTTAGAGGGTTGGCTGAGTTAATAAAATTTGAAGTAATTTCCTAGAATGAACATAAAGATGGTGAGCTGTCTCACCCCAAAAACTTGAAGAACATGTAGTGCAATTAATGAGAAGAGATGCCAGAGACTTCAAGTAAAATCAGGTCTCCAACGTCGACATTACACAACAGTATAACGAAATAACATCCATCAAGTACATAGTCGTCGCATGTTCAGAATAGGCATCACTTCTACGCCAGAACGAAAGAGATAAGGGTCAACGCTGTACTTAAATTAACCTTTTCCATCATTTTTCGGAAAGTACTTCAGACCAGGTTCGCCATGAACAGGAGAAAGTTGAGAAAATAAATAAGATAGCGCGGTCCACTGATAAAAATTCCCACACCATGCATTCTTTTGTGCCCTGCTTTTTATTTTGGTCGAACGTGCCCTGCTTTCTTAGATAGGATAAATATGTGGACATGAGTAGCCATCTCAAATGGCATACTAACAAACTCGAGTAATAACATATCATGTAAGCTGGTCAAATCCATTGCAATAATATTTGAAAATAACGGCATCCCACTTGTCAGCGGAATGGTGGACTCCCAATATTTCGACAAATGAATGAGTGGATGAATAAAAAAAAAGGGAAATTGCATGAAGCTTGGGGTAAATTTCAAATTAGACCTTATGCTTTAAAATGATATACCATGGACCTTGAGGTTGCAAGAAATCCCCATCTCCTAGATTCCAATTAGCCGAAATTCTTACACAAAGAATCCGAGGCTTATGTTCAATAAGCAAGAGAATGAAAGTTATTGTGGGAGTTTCAAAGGAAAGATTTGAAATCCTTTTGTCTCCACCAGTTTCTTCAGTATGCCCCAAAAGAAGTTGGACCTTTTGCGTCGACCAGAAGGGACATGTACATCTCAGATGCATTTGATATTTGAGAACTAATAGTTTGATGGTAGATCTGACCTTGACATACAGTAAGATTAAACTCTCTTTTAGTAACTTTTCAAAGTTGAAGGTTCAATTCATGACGCACATCGAAAACTTATGGTCTGTCATGTGGAAGAGTCTTAATGCTAATTTTCCATTTGCCAATAGGGAACAATGTTCCGTGCGTGGTAATTTTCTAATATGATTAGGGAAATTGGTAAAACCATGTAACCACAGAGGATCCATTCTGAAACTTCTGGTCTGTCATTTTCACCACTCAGCCGATAACTCGTGAAATATCTAAACACCAAAAAAAAAAAAAAACAGAGCCAGTTTGAGTAACAAGGAGAACTCATGGATGATGCAAAGGACTATTCCGGAAAAAAGAAATAATCTTCTTATCATCCATTTACTGTGGTATTACAATGAATATTCGAAGGTCACGCACATCATATATCATCTAGTTGAATCGTTATGGATGAGTTCCACTAAGTATCAAGAATTCATACATTTCAATTTCTTTAACCTCTGACTGAAATAGGTTGGGTTCTCTAATTCAAAGAAGTGTTTGCCAGTGACAAGAATTAAAGGGAAGAAACGGTACCCGTTCAGCAAGAATGCGAGCTTTATTAGGAGTCCCAACACCAACAGCAATCAATTTCACACCAGCAGAGTCAAACTTGGCTTTTGATTCTTTTAAAGCCGAAGCGAGCTCCCAGCTTATGCAAAAGAACAAGCACAGCAAGCAGTGAGCCACAGCAGAATCCCAGCTATTTACTCTTGCAATAATAGTCAGTTGTGAAAAAAGAAACATCTACCAGCATGGACAACCGAAGTGTCTCAACAGCGCCACGACAGCCATTCCCTGACAAATAAAAAAAAAGGAACTGTGGGACATCTTGACGATGACCATGGGCCGAATCAAGCAAGAAGACCCTCACAAGAAAAACAAAACCTGGAAGACAGAATCCCGTGGGATAAAACTAATTCAAAGCGAAGTTCATGAAAAGATGCCTAAATCCAGAGACCCGAATGACTGAATTTTAAAAGCGGCAGCAGCTGCTCCTGAATCATGCACTGTTCCGCACCAGCTCCACTGGCAGATCAATTGGTAAACGAATAGTAACAAACAGAACTCGTTCAGTAACTTCACGGACTATTCCCTCTCTGATTGTTTTTGCGAAACCCACAGCGCAACAAAATCAAATTTGGACCACCGGTGGCTAGTTCTTTCTAAGCTTTATGGTGAAGTAGAATATCCTGATAAGATATGGGAAGCATATGCGTGGACGGACGGTCTCATCTTCTCATCCCACACTACTCCATCAACAGGGAATAGATCCCAGATGCTTGAGAGGAATGCCCCAATTTTTAGAGCAATTAACCAACGAAGTGTCTTCAGGTACCATTCAACGACACACGGTTTGTGCTATAAGCAAGTACATCACGCAGAGATTAGCTCATAATTGACAAACATCATCAGAGTACCATTCAAGTTATGAGGCAATTGCAAATGACAACAGGAAAAAAGAAAGCTAATTGGCATTAAATAAAAAAGGAAGAATGGAAAAACCTCGTTCTGGTCCCAGAGATCCTTGAACATCACGGGCTGGCCGGAGGCAGTGAAGATGCGAACATCGCCGAGAGCGTCGCTGATGTCGGGACTGATGTCGGAGATGGAGGCTCTCGCAACAACACGCGACCGGACCACGCTGCTCTGGCGAGCGAATTCTCGAGAGCCAATCGAAGCGACAGTTAAAGGAGAGCGAACGAGTGAAGTAGCAGCAGCAGAAGAGGAAGAAAAACAAGGTGGAACAACAAGCTGCGACCTGGGTTTGGGAGGGAAAAGCGAGAGAGATCGTGGGATTCGCAGGTTTCCTGCAGAAATCGAGGACGCCATGGCCACAAGGTTTCGAGTTCGCCGGGAGAACACTCGCGAACGTATTACAGGTGCCGCTGTTTTTTCTTGTTTTATTTCCTCTTCAGTTTTCCGTTAATTAACGGCTTTTGAGAGGCGGGAACGGGGTCTGTATTTCTTTTCTTTTCTTTTTTGATTTTCTTTGTTTTACCCATTTTCTGAGGCTGGAGAAATTCCTCGAAATATTTTTTTATTTCCTTTATTTCTTTTAATTTCTTGGGTAAAGGGAGTCGAAGCTGATTAAATCTGGTGATTAAAGCGACGAATACGATGGACTTTACAAATCAAAAGAATCAATTTCTCACGTTCAATTCTCTCGCGATGGAATTTCATTACACTTTTATTTGAAAAGCATGTTTTTAAACAAAATGCGATATCCCTAGTAAAAAGAATAAGCACAATTCACATGGAAAGGCACAAGGTCTTGATATTAAAAAGGTGAAATTACAACAATCGGCAACTAATTATATATAACGGTTAATTAATATATAAACGATTAATATGAATGTAACAAAGCAAAAGTTCATGAAGTAAATGGTTGAAAATTTAGGGCTCAACATGTAATTAATCCCAAAATTTGGGGAAATTAAGTGTAATTTTGGAAAAATAACACAAATGGTCACTAAACTTTGGCTCGATGTATAATGTGATCTTCTAACTTTTAATTTGTTTAATATGATTTTTGAACTTTAACTTAATGTGCAATGTCATCCATGAACTTTTAAATTGTTCAATATGATCTCTGAACTTTTGGTACATATTCAATTTAATCACCAGATTATTTAAAAAAATTCAATATTGTACTAATAGAAAAATAATATTAAACATCTCCATATAATTTATGGATTAAATTTAACATGTACCAAAACTCTAGAGATTATATTGAACAAATTAAAAATTCAAAAACTACGTTACGCATTGAACCAAAGTTTAGAAATCATTTATGCAATTATCCTTGTAATTTTCCCAAAAAGGTTGACTACCCACTCCCCCTCTAAAAATTACAATTTGTGCCCCAATTGTCTTTACAATGCAATTGCCAACTCCTCCTCCCTTGTTTTATTTTTCTTAATTTTCCGCTATCGAAAGAACAACAAAGTATTCGCTCGCTGTTTGGTTTCTAGAAAGAGATCCCTACAACGATGAAAAAGAAAATCGATATTTTATTATCCTGCTTCATTTAATTAAATTTATTAACCTTATTATTAATTCATTGACGTTGCACAAGGAATGCAGGCGGAGGAGTCGCCAATGCACTCAAATCCAGCTCTTCTGCGCACAGAAAATGAAGAAAAGAAAAAATAATAAAGAAAATGTTACATAAAATTTTTAATTTTTGCCTAACACCCTAATAAATTCAGTGAAGCTCGTTCTGATTTCGAATTCGAACTCCTCGTAGAAAACAAAATCCGAGGAAAAAGAAAAAGTGGCCCAAAAAAATAAATAAATAAAAAGAAGAAAAAATCGAGAAACGCGGGCGTAGCAGCAGAGCGAGGCTCAGACACGCACAAACGCAGTCATCAAGCAGCAGAAGAACATACGCGCGCGCGAACGCGTCGTGTGCCGTATGAACCCGCCGGGCCCGTACGATACGGCCGCCCATACGATTCAGCATCGAGAAACGTATTCCTCATCATCGCCTCGCTCGCTCGCTCACCCCCACCCCCACCCCCACCCGCGCGCGCCCCCCGGGGATCTTTCCCTTCCTCCTCCCGATGATGGCGCACGGGGAAAAGAGATCGAATCTTTGCAGAGAAGGAAATCGAACGGAACCTGCCGGAATGGGGTTCGAAACGCAGCGACATCATGGTGGCGGGATGACGAACGCGTTCGCGAGATGGGAATGGATTGGTGGTCGGGAGTAGAGGAAATGGGCCTCGCCCTTGAGGTCACCTCTGCCGTGTCCGCCGAGCTTCGGAAACCCTAATTCTATTTCGCGTGTTTATATCGGTCCGAGGACTGAAGAACGGGTGGAGGGCTGAAATGACGCTCCTATCCTTGCCCTTCAATCTTAATCCCTCCTTCGTCTTTGGGCTTGGGCTTGGGCCTGGTCTTGGGCCTGGGCCTGGGCCTCTCTCTCGGTCCCGCACGGTATGTGCACGGGGAAATTATTCCGCGAACGTGTGCTGAACTGAATCTGGACCGTCAGATCTGACGGGGGTACCTTCACTTTTTGATGGTTCGGGGTTTAGTTTTGCACTCGCCTCTGTGGGCCTCTACATGGAGAATGAATTTGCCTCCCCGATCTCGCCCGTGGCCGATTTGTTGGGCCGTAAGTAATGTTGTAACTGATGGCACGAGGCTTATGCGTTCTCGCCCGCGAAATCGAAATCGTGTCGCGATCGATTTTGATCGGGAATGTTGTGGTGGATTGCTAACTAGCTAATGTGAATCGAGTGTTGGGACGGATCCAAAAATACAAAAAAAAAAAAAAAAATCGTGGGCCCAACATTGCGACGTAACAATTTAGAAACTTTTGAGGTAGCACGAGTCGGTTTTTCGAGCCATTATCAACTTTTTCCCCCCGCAAAATGAGGCTTTTCTATCATGTTTCGCTTAAGCTTCTGCGTATAGACCATGAAACACCTTAGATAATTAATTAATGGACCATACAGCATGTGACACCCATGAGAAAAGAATTCAAGAATTCGATGTTAGCATTGTTCTTATGAAAAGTATATTCCAGTTGATCTCTATGCCTTGGCCAACCTATTAAGACTTCAATGCACTGTCTTTTTTCTTGCGATTTTGAATTGTCTACCGCCGCAATTTTGGAATTTCTGGGATCGCGTTGAAACTCTTGTCAACTTTCAACAAAAAAACTGAAGGAACTCGAACAAACTGACTCTTTGAACTGTATAAATGCAATAGGAATACCCTGTATGACTCTATATCGTGCACGACCAACTCATGTTTTCTTCAAAAACTCATGTGGTTTCGAGTTAGTTAATTGGCTCGCGTCGTACGTTGTGCCTTTCACAATATCGTGTTTGACCCGTTTCGAGTTTCTCGGGTTGAAATTATTTCGAGTTCGGATCGGATCGAGTCTGACTATGATTTCGTTAAACATGCGGATTTTCTAGAGAACAAGTTGAGCTCGAGTGGGATTGAATCGGGGATATTTACTTTTCTTTAGACAGCTTGAGCCGGATATTAGTCTGGATCGGATAAGAAATTGTCACCTCTAATTTTGAGGGTTCTGTATTATCAACTCGAATCATCATCATCCGGAAACACATGAAAGAATGAAAATTGAAAGCTGCCGTTTTCCGGTTCTATTTCCGTGCTTGCTAGGCAAAAGGCTCGATCGTAACGAACACCCGCACAATTACCTCTTTGTCCGTGACATTATATGAAGATCTCACGCCCGCTACGGCAGGTTCGATTTGAGTCTTTAACTCCTTAGTCCATCGAGGAAGCGAAGGCTCGATCGTAGTTCTTCAAGAAGACGCTCGGTTCGAAACGATCGCTAAATTCCAACGGCTTGACGACATGGCAATGCGTACGTAGTGCCCCATAAAAGTCAAGTCCCCGGTCGATTCTTGAGACGCCTGGTTGATAAATAATAATTAGTCGCACGTCTCCCTTGACCGGCACTCGTCGGTCCAAGCATCAGTTCACGACCCATCACAAACTGACAAAGATTTTCCTGTTCATGCATTTAACACAAGATACACCTAGCCAACATCAAATTGTCATTTTGGGGATAAAGACTTGTAAAATATAGTCGAATGTATGTCCCACGGGAGACTAATATATGCTATTTTTCCAATGTCAATACAAGTAAGCTTGACAAAGAACCTGGAACTCCAAGAGATTCACGCCACCCATCCCCCATACTCTTCAGGCAATGTCGATACAAAAATAAGAGATACGATACACTAGGGAATTGTAAACCCTTCTTCACCTGCCGTGGATAGGATTTGATTATCCAATCGGGCGCGATTAATTTCTTGTTTCCAATCATGCATAGTGTTCCAACATATACTAAGTATATTCCCCCCCCCCAGTAGACATGCAGATTGTTTTCTTCCGTTTCGTGATCATATCCTTCTTTGAACTCTTCTTCAAACCTTCCTCTTCACGTTATAATTGCTTGCTACTTGAGGAATCTGCAGTTGGAAAGTGATGAATGCGTGAAAGCACCTTTATAACCACAAAGCCGCAGTGATATGCCCATCATTGTTCTTCAGCAGTAGCTCTTTAGGGAATTTTTGGAAAGATGAGTCACCGGAGGGTTCATTCACATGGAAACATCATCATTCCCTTCTCCTGGGAACACAGCCCTGGAATCTCCAAGACCTCCCGCCAAAATCAAGAGAGAAGATCATCATCACTTGCCCAGAGTCCACCTCCGATATCACCACCGGATTCTGGGTCTCAAGGGTTGGCCCAAGAACGGAAGGAGAAGATCCCTCCTCCGCCGGGTATGGCGGCGGCGGCGGCGGCGCCACCATGGAGAAGCGCTTCGCTGAAGGGGTTCTTGCGGAGGGAGGAGGACCCTTTCCTCGCCGCTTATAAGGAGTGCACGAAGAGCACGAGCTTGGTCGAGTCGGGCGGGGGCGAAGGCAAGAAAAGCAATCGGGTCAAGTCCGGGTTGAGGAGCAAGAGGATGTCCATCTTTTCTTGCAAGAGCTCCAGTGATGTTAGGGAGAATAGCCTAGTCAGGTTGTCGCGCCTTCCTCCTCTTCCGAGGGACCAGAGCGAGATGTTCCAGTGAGAAAGGCGAAAATTGAATCTCGTCAATCTACAAGCTCAGAAAGAAGATGGAAGAAGAGGGTTATTGATAGCCCAAGATTGTGATCAGTAAATGCCTAATGTGTTCGTTCATCAATCTCTCCAAATGATGACCAGTATAGAGTACCCCGATGATTTGCTCGAATTTAGGCGGTACATAGTTAATCAAATCCTACAGAGTGTAAACATACGTATTTGATCAAACTTCTGCTAGATTTGTTAATGCCTTCTTTCGCGTAGCCATGTCTTTTGAGTTATTAATTCATTGTACTGGTACCTGGGTAGTTCTGCTATTCGTCTCCTCGCAAACTATTGTATAGGGATGTGATACCTGATGTCTCAATCACTTAAATAACAATTGACTTCAATAATGTGATCGGTATAGACGGTGTACAAGAAGGGATCGGCCTATGTTACGACGTTGATAGTGTAATCTCTATAGAAGACATACATATTCACCACTGGACTGGATAAACTTTATCAATGATAGTGATTTTGCTCCTTATTTTAGGTAGGAGAGGATAAGCATGAAATTTGCATAGCGGCACTGGGATCGCTAATCCACCATTCTAAAGAAAAGAGATGGCCTTGAGAGATGAAGCCCTTAAGAAAATCGATGTTTGACTTGTAATGGGCTTTTGGAAGGACATAGTGATTATGGTTTGCTTGTTTGAAAAGATTTGGGATTAGATGTTCGAATCAAGATGTATGAACTCAGAAGCTGATCTGGAGGTAGAACTCACGAGCGATAGGCTATAGCTTATCTGTTTGCACGGGCATGGGAATATGCCTCACAGAGCCCGTGAGCCCTCCAAAATCTATTCGGGAATGCAAGATGCTCCCGGCCCAATTACAGAATGTCCTCGTTATAATGGCCCCTGACAAGTCAATCAAGTTGCATATTGAATTGCGAAAGCCCACCGGATAGGGACTCTCTCTCTAATTGGCTTACTAAGCCCCCAACCCCTCTGGGATATATTATGTTTTGAATCTCGTTCCCTTATCTTTTGGAACTCTAGTGAATGATTGAATAAATTTTGTTGTCGACTAGAAAAGAAGAGCAAAATATCAATTGGGGATGTGCAAAAGAACCGGAAATTGCCCGGAATTAGACCGGACCAATCCAGAATCGACGGTTTCCATGCGAAACAGTCCGATTTCTGGTTCTAGGCATAGAACCACCCACCCAAACCAAACCGATATATATTTAAAAAAATTTCAGCCCCCTTTCAGTGAAAGCGAGTCTTTCTTACTTGCCTTTTGCCATTTACTCTATAGTTTTACTCGCGTCTTGTAATCCTTAAAATAGAACACACATCAAGATGCTGCCATTTACCGGTCTTTCTTGCCCCCTTCACAGGTGTCTCCATTGAGATTAACGTCTCCTACTTGGATGCTGCTTTTCTCGATGTGAACCTTTCTTCATTTCTCTCTCTTGCCACTTATTCAAAAATGCATCTCTTAGAACATCCAGTCACAGCTACTGAGCATTGATGCATATATTCTAGTTTGGATGGCTCAATTTGATATTTAAAGCAAGAATATACACAGATTTGACGAATTGGGAAAAATGCATGACTTGATTTTCTACAATCAAGGCATTTATAAAAGCCTTAGAATTTGGTCAGCAAGTCAACAAGGGACGTTTTCTACTCGAATTTTATGGAAGATAACCTCGGAATATCTACTAAAGATGGATTCCAGATCAGGTCGGGCATGAGCCGCTAAATTATATTGTATGAAAATGAGTCAAAAGGGGTTAATTTGAGTCGGGCCATCTTCAACCCAACTTGACTTGCTTTCTTAAACAAAAATCCATAAGCTTCAACCCCCCACCCACCTTTCAACAAAAAAAAGAAAAAATAATAATGGAAATTTCTTCAAATCCCAAGATACGGAGGAGCCATCGTAGGAATTTTCATGTCAAAAAAACTTCTGAATTTGTAATTATATTCTTAAATGAGGATCTTAATTATCAAATTTGAGATAAAATGAATATTAACATACTTTGTATATGGAAAGATTGTACACTAATATTGGATTGGATTGATTACTACTTTCTATTACTTTCTTTGGCCACCTATGTAATAGTAGCTGTTTATAAAAAGCTTGCACTTCATTGACCTTTGAGAAGATACTTGAGAAAGGTATGCTCGGATGTCCAGGATACGCATGGCAACGATTCTATGTGTAGAAACTGATTTTGCTCAGAAATGATTCTTTTTTATTCCGTGCTTAGGAACAATTTCTAAATATTTGAAGGCATTTGATAATTGTCCAAAATTTCTAGTCTTGGAATTGAAAAAGAATAGAAATACGTTTGGTAACTACACAAAATTTCTTTTTATTAATAATATTTTGAATTTTTTAATATTTCTTTTTCTTTTTTTTTCTTTCTTTCCCTTCCCTTCCTTGGCCATGGTTGATCGCAGGCGCTGGCGACCGGCGACAGGCCATAGGGCAGGGCTGGCGAGGGCGTCGCGGCTCTCACCGCCGACCTCGTCGATCACGACGGCGAGGTCGGCCTCACTAGAACCACACCCAGATTTGGCGAGGCCAACCTCACCGTCATGACCCATCTCCCTTGCCTGGGTTATGACGGCTAGGTCGGCCTCGCCATGACTGGGTGAAGCCTCATTGTCACAGCCGCAAAGCCGCCCTCGCCCAGGTGGCAAGGCCCGCGACGCCCTCGCCGGCCCTAGCCTGTGGCCAGTGATTGGCGGCAAGCCAGGAAGAAGAAGAAGAACAAAGAAAATCAAGAAGAAGAAAATCAAGAAGAATCAGAAATAGAAAAATTATTCCCAGAATTAAAAAACTACTTTTTTTTGCTTCTTAATTATATTCTAAAACTGATTCTGGGAACAATTTAGTGCAAATTTATGCCCGAAAATAAAAAATTTAACAAATGGATTTCTGTTCCAAAACTGATTATGAGAACAAAAAAAAAATATTATTTGGCAACTTGCCAAACGGGCCCTTATAATCTTAAAATTTTAAGGGTGGTTGTCATACTTTATAAAGAATTAATTCCTTATATAAAAAAAAAAGAATAACATTACAACATAGAGGTATTTCTTATAATATCAACAAAGCACTTAGTTTATGTTTTGATAAACCATATAACCCAATATACATAATTAGCCTCCAATATGTTTCCTCTAGATCCGTCCTGCTCGCGGCAACTTCGTGCACTCGCGTGAGAGAGA
This sequence comes from Syzygium malaccense, assembly GCA_031216405.1. Classification (NCBI taxonomy): domain Eukaryota; kingdom Viridiplantae; phylum Streptophyta; class Magnoliopsida; order Myrtales; family Myrtaceae; genus Syzygium; species Syzygium malaccense. The sequence continues at coordinate 10,465,212 of CM062260.1, read as the reverse complement.
AGTAGATGTAGGAATTTTTGGGCTTTATAGCATATTTTGTACAAAATGAGGGGGTATCTTAATTTTCTTTAGGGTAATACGACACGCACGGTTATCCCTAAATGCCAAGGATCTCCATAGGTCCTATCTTAAGATGACTTTTTAAAGATAGGTATATCAATTTGAGTTTGCTTTTTATCATTGGCTATAATGGGAGATAAGGCAACTTTACATGGCTAAGTACTTGCCTTATCACATCATACGCTTATCTGCCCGTAGAGTGAGCATCTGTATAATTAGATACATGGATAATATATTTCATGTTAGTGTGAATCTAAAGGAGGCCACTGCATTTCTCCCTAGATTTTCTATATAAAAAAATGAGGGTCATGTGCCACTTTCTTTTGGTCAAAAGATTGGTCACGTTCCATTCGAGTGTCATTAGTTGGCAAGTACAATAATCGATCATGCAAACCCTAAAGCATGATCCGAAGCTTAATGCGAGATTTGGAGCTTTAAAAATCGATAATCGAATTTCAACGTTTGTGCGACTTTTTCACTGTCCGTGCACATAAATATAAAAATATAATGTAGAAGGGATTAAAAAAAATGGTAATTGAGCTTCATCATTATCCATCAGAGTAGGTCAGACGAAAAACATGAAACCTGACGCGAGCAAAATGATTAGTGGCCAAATAAATCAGATTGAAGATGGGTTTAGCTTTTAAGTACTATTGAACAAAAGCGAGCTTCCCACTAAACATCGACTCTTTTTGCAAAAGCAAACCCTAGATCATGCCGTCACATCACTAAAACAACCCGTGACTGGCACACGATAAAGACTGTACGTGTTCCCACACTTTCATCTTTTTCTTATTATTATTCTATAATTCGTGACCCTTTGGTGCTCTCCTCTTTTGTCTTTTGTTTAACTAAAATGGGATTATATTAAACTCGACGTAGCTCGTCATGACATTAGAAAAATCTAAGCGTGCATGAATACGGATCGCCCTAACGTATGTATTGGGATCGATCGCACTAGAAACCGCAATTTGTTCGATGAGATGCGGTGCACACGTTTAGTGAATATTGGTTGCTTAGTTGGGTGAATAATCTTGGCATGTTCCTTTAGACTTTAGTCTTGAATTAGTGTATTTATACTGACCCACTTGATTATTTTTCCCTCTTCCGTCTTGTTTTGCCAGTCACTTGCGATTCGTTTTATCTCGATCGGAGCTGATAGATTCGCCTTTGGCATGAACCGAGTCCGCTCGTTTCGTTGAAGATGCAAGATGAAAATCTTATTAATTTCTTCTATTTCTTCTATTATCAATTAAGAAAAGTAATCACACGTTTGATTCAAATTAATCACTTTGACAAAAGAAATGAAAGAGATCTAGAAAGGCCTGAGCCTAGGATTTTGTGGGACCTCGCTTCCTATACTTGTCTCAAATTTCCTTTTTTCGGTTCGAGATCCTTCTAGTGAAAAGAATAGCACAATTAGATAAAGATCAATACATGCAACTTACAACTAAGCAAAACTCTATCAGCATCATCTTAGTGGCTAAAGTTTTATAAGTCCGTAAGAGAATAGTGCATTTGAAATCCTAAATTTTCTGTATGAATTGCAATCAAGTATTGTAAATTTTATAATTTTAGTAAAAATTTCTCTAGAAACATGGACTTCTGAGTACATGATGTGATGCGCTCCTCCGAAAAACACGAGAGCATGTGCAAACGAGGTGCTTTACCTATTGATTCAATCAAATCCTTTCTTTTTCAAAAATATAAATAAAGTCAAATCTTTTCGATGGACCGTACCTAAATTTATCTTACATAATGTGATGCGCTCCTCCGAAAAACACGGGAGCATGTGTAAACGTGGTGCTCTACCTATTGATTCAATCAAATCCGTTTTTTTTCAAAAATATAAATCAAATCAAATTCTTTCGATGAACCGTACCTAAATTTATCTAAGTCACACTAACAAAATTGCTAATATGAAGGCCTTAAACTGCCCCCATCTTTTGACCAAAAAAAAAAACTGCCCCATCTTACTATACTAAAGAGGTCACGTTTTGGGTCGTTGTCAGATGCAAACTTATGATCGAAGAAAGGGACAGACAGGGGAAAAGACACCTCCATACCTTACACAACTCCACACTTCAGTGGGATTTGGTTTTTTTTTTTTATGGGGAGTGGGTTTCTAGAATTTCTAGTCGACTCCTCCACCTAAAAGCAGCCGCCCTAACTTTAAACATGTGGTATGCGTTGCCTCTTGCGGTCGCTCTTAGTTTTGATTTGTAAGCTTTAGCTATTCCCAAATAGCAAAAAGGGGTCTCTCTTATGATTTAGGGTTAGTTACTTGAAAATTCGTGCTCACAAGACCCGTGAACCGATTCAGTTCAGGCATTTTTCATCTGTTTCTAATTTGATAAAATATTCTCCTACCTATATATCCTAGGGGTGATGTTCACCGATGGGAGACTTGGCTGGAGGTTATTTCTTCCAACTAGAAATGAAAAAAAAAACAAAACTCTAGAAGAAATCGGATTGATTGATACGGCCCTATACGACATGTTTCGCTCATTTGTCAGCATGATTTAACATGAATCATTGTAATTCAGGTACATGGTTTGTCATATAAAACAAATGATGTTAACGTGCATAATTTTCATGACATGACATGAATTTGTGATTGGAGAGAGAGAGACTCATGTCATCCCAAAGAAAAATATAATTGTGAAAAGATCATCAAACCCAAAAGTTTAAAATATTTCGAAATAACTCAATAATATCTGAGGAATATGTTTCTTTAAACTAAATATTGAACTCGAGTTGGGGTTTCTTCTTAAATGAGATTACAACAACTTGTTAAATTAATTGCATTTACTCGTTGAAGTTTTCCACATCACTTGTTTATGAATATTATGTATTTAGTTTCCCTTTGTCTCAATTTAAAGTAAGAAATTTTAATACTTACAAAAAAAAACAACTAAAGAGAGCAATAGTAAGAAAAAAATCGAATAAACATAAAGAGGGAATGCCATGGTTTGAGTTAAGCTGGGTTCTGATCCTATATGTGAAGCAATAATATCTTGTAATTTTTTTTTTGGAATTACACTTTTACTATCTATAATTTTGGAGATTTCATTTCTAATAGGGCTGATAATTTGCATTGGCATGTTTATAATTGTGTCAGTTTGTGTTGGCTTAAAACATATTAATTTTGATTTCATACGCAGAATAATTGAAGTATGATGAAAATGTGTTAATTCTTATCAATTCGAGTCAATACAAAAATGAGGCGTGTCATGTTGTGTCGTATTCGAGTTTTTTCTCTACAATTTGTATTTTACCTCATGCGATGCAAGCGAGTCTATCCAACATTACTAACCCTAACTTTTGTTCTTGATCACAATTCTAGTCCTTGCATTATTTTCAGGCGACAATATAAGTCATTTGCCAAAAATTTTAGTCTAAATTAGCCGGATATTGTTGAGTTAGCACCGGCTATTGACACACGGTGCCTACATATACAAGCTTTTAAAAAACTTAAAATTTTTATTTCTATTCTTTTAGGAATGATTAGTTATTTCTATTCTTTTAGTGACAAAACTAATTACTATATTATTTTTCAATGAAAACTCAATTACTTCCGTCATATTTCTCCAAAATCTTATGAAACTATTAAATTGAGACCAACTATTAAACGGTGATTTCTACGATTGTAAGTTTGCCCAATCTGAAAACAATCCCATTAAGATCAATTTCTTTGTATTCAACAATCGCTTGCTCCTTTTCAGTTCATATTTACATAGACATACGGAGAATTACTTGATGTAAAGCATATGTAACTTTTAAGTATAGAAACCATAACTTTCACTTTCTATATAAATATGGTCGTGACGGAAGCATGCTCTTTCTTGATTCATATTTTATTGCACATTATTATCTGAAATATCATATTATATGTGTCCGAACACAACTCGTCGCTAACGTGGCCCCGCCAAGCGCTCATGTTCAACATCAACTGCTCCATTATTAAACCCTAAAGTTGCCATCATCTCTCCACCTAAAATCCAAAGGTAATGTAATCAGTCAAGCAAAGAAAAAGTGGCAGTGGCGGTGAAGTGCAACTTTTGCCATGTCTCAAAAGTGATGGACTCACTTTTTAGCTTACCACTTATCATAAACCCTAAATTTCCTGATGGTACGTATTTGGTATGTAATCTATTATTTTGGAAGTATCAGTCGTTTAATTCCAGAATATAATCGAAAGATTCCCTTGCCTAAGAGTATAAACATATCAACCAAAAAACAAAATGAACGGTTGATATGCCATTCTCTATAGTCACAACACATATTATTTTATCAAATGATGTAACGTATTTTTATTTGAGCTTTGAATACGACTCATTTGTCGGATAGTTAGATATAATGTGACACGTCAATTAATTTATCAATTTAGTAAAACAATAAACTTAGCATTGCTCGATAAATATATTTATGCGGTCTTATGTAATCTAGCTCGTTACCGAAGAGGACTAATATTATCTGGAATCTCCAAAACAAGCTCAGGTTTGGACTAGGGTTTCCAACGCACAAGAAAAGAAAGAGTAGCCTTATCTTTTTTCTCGAGCCATAGTATCCTTTCTTATGTTAGTTTTATTTGAACGAGTTTGATAATCATTTGAGTCTATAATTACTTGATTCGCTCGATCCAAATGGTGACTGATCGATCTAATTACCTTCGAGATGTTAAGTCTATACGTATCATGTTACGTAGCGGTTCAACTTTCGTGGATATAGACATTAGGGGAAGAGTGTTAAAATGAGCACTTTGGCCAACGGTTGCACACTCGGTCGAACAATCATGAGTGGATGCTTTGATTTGTCATATGATCTGGTTGGCGTGAAAGTGGGGGAAGAGCATAAAGAACTCGAACCACTACTAGATATTCAATGAACCAATCACTACTAAAATTTTCTTACAAGTAATGACCCCGGTTTTGACCAATACCCCAAATTTGTCCAAAGTTAATCATCACTTAAAACCCACAGATACTCTCTGTTCTAGCAACTTGAGAGAGAGAGAGAGAGAGAGAGAGTCCTTCTTCTTGAGTAGTTTCAATGAGTTTATTTAGCTATAGCTCTTAAATTACGTGATTAAAGATGGGATTTGATCCGGCGTAACATTAACAGTCACGACGTTGCATGGCCATGCTGCTGGTGCACTTGTTGCTGCAAAAGCAAGACGTGGCATATTTCCGATAGCTTCTGCCGGAGCTTAACGTGCTCCGACCGCATCTGGTCGTTATCGATCTGGAGGCGCTGGACGTAGCACAACAGCAGACGTAGCCGGTTCGTGAGGTCCCGGTTCTCGACCCTCAGCCGATTCACCTGGTTCCGCAGGTTCTCGAGGTGCTTTTGTTTTCTCATGCGGGACCGCCTCGCCGATTCCCGGTTCGATATCATTCGCCTCCGCTTACGCTCGTCCACCACAGGCGAGGCCCGGTTTTGCTCGCTCGAGTTCGAAGAGGAATTCGAGTTCGAGGGGTTGTCTTGGTTGGGGTTCGGGTCATCGGAGCCGGAGCTCGAATAGAGGGGTCTCAGCGGTGTTTCGAAGGCCGGGAAGAGGTCGGGGCAGTCCCATGGGGGAAACCCATTTCCAAAGGACAGAAACGGGTTGTCAAGGATGGGGTCGGACGGCAGCATGGCCGGAAAAGTGGACAGCATGGCCGGAAAACTTATTGTAGACGGTGGAGGGAGGAGGAGGAGAAAAGGGAAGAATTGCAGCATAGGGCGGTGGTATTTATGGGCAAAAAAGGTTGGTAGTGGGGTCCGGGAACGAACTTGCTGACGTAAAGTATTTTGTCGGACATATAAAGAAATAAAATTAGTCTAGGACAGTGGTCTTGTTGATTGTACAGAAAACTCGTTCCATTTCGAAACTGACTAATATGTAATTAATGATCTCTTGCATTTTCGTCCCCAATAGAACTTGGGCACCCGCAGAGAATTCTTTGTTATATCTAATTAACAAGTACGTTACGTCTTATGCTTTCTAAATTTCAGCTCTCTAAATGATATAACTATCTAGTAAAGCTAATTTAAGCCTGCTCAGCGAACAATGTAATTTTCTTCGGTAATCGGCATGCTATAAGGACATCAAGATTAAAGTTGTGAATAATTATCTCTAATAGTTCGTCTATTTATGAAGAGTAAAAGGATAGTTTCATTTTAGATACTTTCGAAATATGATTTCAAATCATGCGCCAATAAAGTGTCGGGAAATGGGAAAAGAAGGAAAAGAAGAAAATTCATCGCATTTGACACAGGGATAAGCAATTTCAATACATTAAAAATATTGTTCTAACATGTATAAGTAATTTCGATGCGTTAGTGTCGAGCAGGGAAAGTAGCTTACAATCTTAACCCCCATCGGTTGCGTAGAAACTTGCTAAGTTCAGTTTCTGACCTCATCTGGAAAAAGCAACTTTTTTGATCATGAAAGCCCACTTTAATTTGATTGAGCAAATATTATATCGTGACGATAATTATCTAAAAGGATAATGACACAAATAATCTCTCTACTTTAATTTAATATATAATTTAATTTTTAAATTTTTAACGTATTTAATAGAGTTTCTGAATTTAAAAATAATATTTAATTTCATCTTCGTCTTCGGCCACCGGTCACATCTGGTCACTTAGTCTTCTTGCCACCACCATGGCTCCAAATCTAGTCTTCAACTTCCTCTTCTTCTTCTTTCGTTTGTCTTCAGCCTCGTCTTTCACCATGCGTCTGTTCGTCTTCGTCTTTGGCCACCAGCTAGATCTGGTCGCTTCGTCTTCTCGTCGTCACCATGGCTCCAGATCTGGTCTTTAGCTTCGTCTTTGGCTTCACCTTTCTTCGTGCGGCTGTTTGTCTTCAACTTCGTCTTCCTCCGTTTTTGTTTTTGAGCTCATAGGGTCAGAGCGGCCATATCTGGTCGTAGCGGTCATGGACAAGCAAGGCTAGTGTCTGTGGACGAGCCGCCTCGCCGGTCATGAACTAGCGGCGTCACTAGTTAAATATGGTCGGCTCCATCTTTCCGCGATCACCATGGCTCCAGAACTGGTTGATCGGAGCAGATCTGTAGCAACGAAGGCGGAGGGTGAAACGACCGTGACAACGCGAAGGGGCTCGCTTGCGGCGGTTTGAGCGGTGGCGACAGTCGTGCTAGGGTGGTGGGGCGGTGGCTGTCATGGTGGAGGAAGAGAGAAATGAAGTTTTTGATTTTTGTATTTAATTCCACATTAGTGTATAAGTGTCAAGCCGTTATTAAATGAGAATATAAAAATGTTCGCCAGATGACATGATGAGAACAAATCACTGAATATTTTCTTTATCCATAAAAAATAAAAATCGTCAAAATAGAAGAGAAATTTGGTTGTACGATTTGGTATGGCATGTTCTATGGCACTCTTAAAGGCCCTTTTTTGTCTTTTTTCGCCAATACTCCTTCGATAGGGGAAGAAATTCGCACGGTGTGTTCTATGGCACTCCTAAAGGCCCCCTTTTTTTTTTTGGACCAATACTCCTCTGATAGAGAAGGAAAGGACAATATCAGTTTCATAATTTTTGTACGGCATTATTTTGGTACTAAACATTTTTAAGCAATTATTTAAGTACCGCAACTTTTGAAAAACACTCACTTAAGCGACTTCTATGACTTATGGTGCATTTGGAAATAACATGGGGGAAAGCTTTCAGGAAAATGCAAAACACTTTAGGTCAAATGAGTTTTCCAAAATGTAAATTAGTGTTTGGTAAAGTGTATTTTAAAATACATTAGGAAGCAACTTTGACTTAAATGCCATTTGAAAAAAAAATACACTTTGTAAAAGACTTTTGCTAGTATTTTTTTTAATTCTCAAACCATTTGCCGGCTGAACTCAATTGCCGGAGAGCCAAATCGGCAATCAATAGCCTCGCCTGAGGTCGAGCAACCTAGCGACCGTTGCCTAGGTTCCTACGACCCAAGGCGATCTCAGGTGAGGCTTGCAGGTAGCCAACTAGCCTTGCCAGTGACGTCGCATGAGGTGGAAACGTTTCAGAAATTATGAAAGTTGAGCGAGAGCAAAGTTAAAAGAAAAAAGTTATATTTGTTTTTTGAAAATGCTCAAAACTCAAAGCATCTGCGGACCTTCTTTAAGCTAAAGGCATTGCGAAATGTAATTGCATATTCCCAAAGTTCTCCAAAAAATTTGCCAAACGATATTCTCATTTTGCCCAAAACCCCTTAGCAAAGCAATTCCCAAACGGAGTATTAGTTTGCCGGAAAATTTGACGTGGCTCGTTGGAGTTATTTAAATTGACGATTTTGAAATTTTTTGGCATTGAAGTGATCTTTTATAAAAATATTTTATTATAGAATAGTTACTCTAAAATTTATAATTTAGAAAATTGACATAACAATGTTACGAGATAAAAGCAACAATCACAAAGCAAATATTCTAACTTCCCCATTATTTTTCTTTGTTTTGTTAGACTCAAAAGCAAAATCCTGAAGTAAATATTCTCTCAAAATAATATCGTTTAAAATCACAAAATTCTATATGTTTTTTATTCTACAAAAGAAGGGACGTAAGTAATATCCTCTTCACTCTCATAAGTTTGCATTTCTTCTCTGACCTTGCTCTGTTTTGAGATTGAATAACAGAGCTTGGAGCCTTGTGTAAATGGACTACCCTTCTTTAATCAACTATCAATGCTAGAGAACGTTTGGGAACCAATTTAACCTCAATTTATCAATTTATGAAAATTTGATGCATTTAACAACGTTGTATGGTGCTTAAATTATGCACCACGTGCTCTAAAATAACTTGTGCCAAAACTTTAAAAACGATCGCCTTAGAGTCAAAACTCTATGACAAATCAATGTAGTGTCGAAACTTCTTAAGAACGTCCATTTAAGTGACTCCGACGAGTCACGTTAAATTATCTGCCATCAAAATCACTTAAGCGATTGTTCTTTAAAAATTATGGCGCCTAAATGATCGTTTCAAGAGTTTTAGCATCGAGTGGGCCCCGTACAATAGTTATGGCACCGATAACGTCCTTATCTCGTGCCTTGGGAAACGAAAGATATCGTGCACGATTAAATGTAAAGTAATGCCTCCATATATATTAGATCAATGGATTATATAAACAGTGAAAGCGCCCGGCTTGGCTTTTCCGGGTCCGGGGTCACTTTGCGTGGGGCATCGTCTTCGTCCTCTCCGCTTTACCCAAAACAAAAGAAAAACCAAGAAAGGGACAGATGGATTCATGGAAGATAACGACAGCGGGTCCTCGACAGAAAGATTTTTGTTTCATGCTTAGGCACGAAGCAATTAACCCTAGTTGGATTAATTATTCAATTCCACGTGTCAAGGTCCCCGTGGCTGCCTGATGTGGAGCCACGTGTATAGCTCGGCTCCGGCCAGCCGGGCCAATGGCCGGCGGCGTTTGTGGGCGGAGCACCTGAGCCTGGCCCTGATTGACTGGCGGATGGGAGATAGGAACCGATGAATTGTTTAATGAATCGATCAAATCAGATCTCTGGCTAAAACCTGAAACAGAAGGCAACAGAAAGAGATCACATCGTGCTTCTTGATTTGATGATTATATTAAGGTGAAATGGTTTTGTTTTTAGGTGTCATTTTCGGATTAGAGCGTGGATGCTACTCAAGAGTTTGGGCGCTGTACGTAAGTGGGCGATTAGATGAAGCTGCCTCAGATGGGCTATTGAATATTGATGGCTTATGTTTCACAAATCACAGTTTAGTTTTGAGGGGTTGCATCTTTGTCTTGGAACTGGACATTGCTTTCACTTGCACAATGATGTTAATGTTGCTCCTTGAACAAAATAATATATATACTCTCTCTCTCTCTCTAATAATTGACTTGGGTGACTTCATACTACTATGTGGAAAAATTATAGTTAGCAAAATGTTTATACTAGTAAAAAGGGCCAGCAGGGGCGATCGGTTCTAGCAATCCTCTCAGAGTGCTAGGAAATGTTCGTTGTGAGTCGTGACTATTTCACACCTCCCGTCATTTAATGATTTCATAGAACACAAAAACAAAGCACATAGATAAAGGGATCTATGTGCATAGATGAATCTCATAACTAGGTTTCGTAAAACTTACATAGACACGTTTTAATATTGCAGCCTAGATCGGTCATAAGCTTTGTCGTATTTCATTAAACCTGATCGACTCACATATTAGAAGATATTTCCCTAGTAGCTCATAGTGTGCCTAATCTTACTCGATTTCCTTAATCCCTTGCTTTGAGCTAGGCTATAGTTTTGGACTCAAACTTCTGCCTTTGTCGTGAGCTGGATTTGAACCGACGCTTTCAAACTCAAAAAGGTCCCTTCTAATTGACTGATCCTGACTTTAGAAAAAAAAGAAAAAAGAAGAGAAGTAAAGAGTTAGAAGTCGGCCCTTGATTGCTTGCTTCCTAAGCAATGCTAGCTTTTTGCTAGGTGTGTGCAACCGGATCGGGTTTACCCGAGAGTCGGATCGAACACCTGAAAAACAGGTTTGGGAACCAGTTCCATTTTTTGGGAATTGGTTGAAACAGATTCGGTTCCCGGTTCCAAATGAAGATTCGTTTTTAGCTTGTGTTAAAAAAAACCGTAGATTATACTATTACTATATTTTTTTTATTATTTCTTTTGATGGATAGTAATTTTTATTGTTCATTTTTTACTTTGAATCGTTTCATTTCTACTCATATTATTTTGCTGGAAAAAAAGAAACCATAACAAGGAACAAAAGAAAAACAAGTTCTTGGGTAAACCCTAAAATCGGATAAAAAAAACATGGTAGGTTCCAAAATAGGTTCTAGGACAAACAATGTAGGTTTCAAGTTCCAAAAACTAAAAACCAGTTATAACATAATAGGTTCTAAGTTTTAGGTTCGGAACCTACCCACTTTGGAACCGATCACCTCTACTTTTTGCTTCTCTCCTTACCGTCAAGTAGCTTTAACTCCTCTACGAGTTATCTTAGGCATGCTCTTAGGTATGCTTCAGCGTTCGAAAAACATAAGAATAACCTCTATAACGTTCTCACCATAATTTTTTGTTTTTGTGAAATGTAAAGCGATATCACATCTCATAAATGTGAAGTTAATGGAAAGTTTAGGGGTTTAAATTTGGGGATAATTACCAAAAAAATCATAAACCTATTGTACGGATGCCAATTCAGTCCTAGATCTTTCAATTTGGCCAATTTTAGTTCTAAACCTCTTTTCAATTTATCAATATAGTCATTCTAGCCAATTTTGAATGGAAATCAATGACGTGGATGTCGGCCATATTACATAGCATCGCAGGTGCCGACGTAGATAATTTTTCGTATTTTTGTGAAAAATTATGAATCTTTTTATATATTTTTTATTTTTACTTTTATTTTATTCTTTTTTCTTTTCCCGGCCACAAGTGGAAAAAATAAAAGAAAAATAAAAAAATAAAATAAAAGTATTTAAAAAATCAGAAATAATTTTAATAAAATGTAAAAAATTGTCTTTCGATCGTGTCACATAGAATGTCCGGAGTTCACGTTAGCGATATCCGGCCAATTTTGGCAGGAATGACTATATTGGAAAATTATTAAAAATTTTAGGACTAGATTGGCCATTTAAAAGGTTTATGGCAAAATTATCATCCGTATAAATATTTAGGATTTTTTTGATAAATTTTCCTTGAATTTGTGTTCTCATCATCGAGAAGTCAAAATCAAAGTAAAATTTAATTGGGAAAATTGTTTATGATGGGAAATTGGTGAGGGATTCTCCAGGGCCTTTGTGGAACGAAATATAAAATCTCATAAGAGATTATTTTCTGGCAGTGTAGGTTGAAAATTATTGCGTTTACAACCACGCTCGACTATCTCTTGCTTATATTTATGCGAAATAGTTATAACGTTTATTGTTATAATTTTCCAAACTCACCAATAAATAGCCCTGTTCAAGGATTTGTCGCGAGCATGCTTCATTGAGCATTGCTTTGTGTACATATAAACTTAAAATTGATAACATATCCTTTGGTTTTTCCATCGAATTAGAATGTCTTAGAGAATTCTGATTTTGTGGGCTCGAAATGGGCTCATTGCGGATGGTTGGACTCCACCTGACATTTTTTTAGTGGGCATGGCGTCAGCTCTTGCCCTCTGACACGTGGCAAGCCGTCATTGGCCTGCGTCACCCGCAGCATAGGGCTACCCATCGACCATCGATTTTCTGCACTTTGATTCCCACGGGGTAAGATCATGTCCTGTCCTAGCCCTCTCACTATAAATATCCCCTTCATTTGTTGACAAGGTTGCTGATCTCTTCCTGTCTCCTCCTCCTGTCGAAGCGCTCGTACGCACATTTGAAATATGCTCGCGCAACGTTATAACACCAGGTTCATTGAAAGATAAAAAGAATATCTATGAGAAAAGAACAAATCAATTGACTACAGTACACGAAATTGTTCTGTTATACAAAATGGTGAGTATTCCACTCTAAAACCCATGACTTAATGAAAATTAATACCCTGAAAAGAAGTCGTTATATTCTCGAAGAGACATGAAAACAGAGAAAACGGACACCCGAAAAGCTAAATTGACATGATTCTGAATACCAGAGAGACGGGCTTGAGTGGCGGCATTAGCCTTGTTGAGCTTGCACCTGAGTTGGTTGGAGACAATCTGCTCCTCCCATTTGCGTCATTTTCCCATTTCAAATAGGCAAGTGGAGGACGATTTCAACGAGGCAAAGTTCAAGATCCATATGTGATATTCTTCCATTTCAAATAGGAAAGTGGAGGATGATTTCAACTAGGCAAGCGGTCCGATCCAGCTGATTTTATGACACATAATTTACCGGTGCATTCAGGTGCAAAAATTCTGCTTTGGTTTACACTTTGCTGCCAGTTTCCATTCGCCTCTCAAATCCTGATTAGAGCGGTTCAATTGCTCCACAGGGGGGCTTGGAGCATGTGGAGGAGATTCCAAGCCCAATTGTGGCTGACGAGAAGGAAAGTGAGTGCGGCCCGAACAATGCGTTAAAGCGTGCGGACGGTGGGACTGAAACATCAAGAAGGCCTTTTCTAATGCTTGAACTCGATCTGCCGCCGCTGTGGCTTTTGGAGGACATGATGGAGAACAGCATTATTCCATAAGTTTTGCCTCCCTTTCATTTAGTCATGAATTCACTATCACAGCACTTACAAGGGCATGGTTTGTTCTAAAGTTAAACGCAAAGCTTCGGGTTGATATTTGGGTTTCGGCTGTGGATCCTTTTTTCTTGATATGAATGCATCGGTCAAGTCTTTTCTCCCTTTTCTGACTGAAGAATTTCGAGGAGTCCATCTCGTGAGGAAGCTAATAGACACTGATCTAGATGTCAAGCATGTTAACCAACGTGCTCTTGGGTTCTCATTTTCCAGAAGAAGTGATAGTAATTGACTAATATGTATGCGTGCGTCTTTATCTTTTGAGGCATATAAGATTTGCCATTGTTCACGCTTGACGTTGAAATGCATGTTTCAGTGGTAATACATATGTGTGCATCATTTCCAAAATTCTCTCACACATCGCTGCACCTCCTGAGGCGTCCATTCAAATATATCAGCAGCAATAATGAGACAATGTCAGGGTAATGTGTGATATATGCATCTGTGTACAAGTATGACTGCGCACGCCTGCAATTGGAAAATCTCGAAAATGGAGTATCGCAAACATGCAGCAACTTCGGACGGCTCATACGGCTTACTACGTTGTCGGATTTCAATGCCATTTTCACCGCGGTACTAGGCACTATATATACTAAATTCTATGAATTTTCAGGAATATTGCGATTTTCGGTAATTTTCGGCTAGTAGGGCCACCTTCTGTGCATGATCCCCTACAATGAGCATCTTGAGACCTTGTTACCACATCCTTCAAGAAGAATATTCTTCTCATGCGAATCTCTAAATGTCGCGGTCATACGATTCAATTAGAATTTAAACCATCGTAGCGCTTAGAGTAAGAATAATAGATACCAGCATGCATGTATGGATGGAGCTTGTACGCGTCCATCAAGAAGTCTAGGTCCTTGTCGAGTTAATGCAATTCAAGTGAGAAGAAAGGTCTTTGCGGTTTCATGTGTTGACTTTCCGACCATCAGATCATAACTACACGATAGAATAGACATGTGACTGCTCAATGGAGTCAAGGACTTTTGGGGTTATTGGATATGCAGGCGCTACGATGGTTCATTGGAAGTCAAGGTCCTAAGATTGTCTGACTCATCGCAAGGGAATGCCCATGCACAAACACAATCCGAAGCTCCTCATTTGACGTCACACTCCTCACTTCAACCTCTCCCTGTCAAATGCTTGCAAGGCATTCAGTCCGAATTGCTTTTAGAAAGGAAGCATTAGGCCATATACGACACCCACCACGAATTACGAGTGCTACAATCACAAAGTCTGAGCAAAAAGAAAGGGACTGGCCTTCATTTTCTTCCCTGTTTAACGATAGCCGATGAATGCATTACCATTTTCATAAGAGCAGTACTTGGCTGTTGGCATTTGGCAACCCCACCTCAAGGAAAGCCCAAGACTGTAGCAAGTAAAAAGAGCAGATTTTAGCGAGCCTTGCGTCAAAGTCAACCACGCGGTTCCAATGATACGAAACTAGACATTTTGTCCAGATTGCTAACAACTGAACCTTCACAATCAGCAGCATTTAATAAGCAGGCAATCGGCGATCCTTCAAAATTGGCATTCTGTGAATGAACTAAGAAAATGACCGAAACAAAGTCACCAAGATTTTTATATATGCCTCGTTGTTGATTATCAACCTCCAAAACAAACAAAAGAAATCATGGCTTCACCAAAATTAGAGACACTAGTGCCTCTTCTAGCTTCCTTTGCCCTTTTCACAGTGCTTTTAGTCATCTTTCCGCAAGGTCCAGTTCCGGCTTACGCCTCCACACTAGAAGCACAAGTCCTTCTCAAATGGAAATCTACCCTTAAAATCCTAAACCAATCCACCTCTTCTCTATCTACATGGACCCTCCCTCAAAATGCCCCTGACTCCAATGTGACGGTGGCGAGTCCTTGTGGTTGGTATGGCATCTCGTGTAACCTTGCCGGGAGCGTGATTGGAATCAATCTCACTAGTTCAAACATCAGAGGTACACTCGATGAGTTCCCGTTCTCGTATTTGCTGTATCTTACCTATATAGAAGTGTCCACAAATGAACTCTTCGGTGGTATTCCGCCTCAAGTCTGTCTTTTAACGAATCTCACCTACCTTGACCTCTCCTTCAATCGATTATCTGGGATAATACCACGGGAGATTGGCAAGCTCACAAAGCTTGAGGTGCTTCACCTTCTCTCTAACGAGTTGAATGGCTCTATCCCTGATGAAATAGGTCAGTTGCGTTTGCTGAACGAGCTTTCCTTGTACTCAAACTAGTTGGATGGATCTCTTCCTTCTTCTCTGGGTAACTTGAGCAGCCTTACTAGGCAATACATCTATAACAATTCATTTTCCGGTTCTATTCCTCTTGAAATGAGGAACTTGACAAACCTGGAGGAGATTTACATGCATGCCAACTTCCTCACGGGGCCAATTCCCCCCACTTTTGGGAAATTGATGAAACTAACAGAATTGCATGTATCTCGTAATGAACTTACTGGTTCTATCCCCCCGGAGTTAGGGAACTTGAAACTTCTCCACGGACTCACCCTATTCTACAATAATCTTACCGGTTCAATCCCATCAACGTTTGGCAATTTGACAGTGCTTACCCATTTTTATCTGTATGGGAACCAGCTTTCCGGTAACATTCCTGATGAGTTAGGAAACCTCCGAGCTATGGTTGACTTGGAGCTGAACCTAAATCAGCTCACCGGTCCTATTCCTCCTTCTTTGGGTAATCTGACTGGCCTACGATATCTAGTCCTCCGCAATAATCGACTTTCGAGTTCGATTCCTCGATCCTTAGGAAATCTTCGGGCTATGCTCCTCTTAGGTCTGAGACAAAATCAGCTCACCGGTCCAATTCCTTTTTCTTTCGGTAATCTGACTGACCTAGCTAGTTTATTTATTGCTCAGTAATAATCAACTTTCGGGACGGTGGCTAATAGAAGGTTTCTCGAATACATCATTGTCAGTAATTGGTTTGTCCAACAACGAATTTGAAGGCCCACTTCCACTTCCATCACCCTCCACATATTACTACGCGATCAAAAACAATAAAATAGAGGGCAAGATCTCTTCTTCAATATGCATCGCCACCAACCTCTCATTCCTCGTCTTGTCTAATAATAAGTTTATCGGTAGTCTACCCGAGTGCTTATCAAGCTATAGATTGAGAACTCTAGACTTGAGTCGAAATCAATTTGAAGGCACATTGCCACAATCCCTTGTCAATTGCAAAAACCTGGAAGTTTTAGATTGTAGCAAAAATAAGATAGAGGATAATTTCCTAACATGGCTAGGAACATTGCCAGAGCTAAAAGTTCTTATTCTGAGGTCCAACAATTTTAGGGGTCATTTGGATTTTCCTAGGGAAGCTCATCTCTTTCCCAAGTTGCACATTTTGGACCTCTCAGACAACAACTTTGCTGGTCCTTGACCAGCTAATTTGATAGCGAAACTTCAAGGGATGATGAATGGACATAATGGGCAAGAGCCGCAAGACAAATCATTATACATGAGGTTTACGTCCGGTATCATGACCTATTATGATTCCGTGACTGTGATCATGAAAGGAAAGGAGATTCAGCTATTGAGTATCTTGACAATCTTCACAACCTTTGACTTATCGCTCAACTCTTTTGAAGGGAACATCCCAGATGTTATTGGACATCTCCATTCTTTGATAGGCTCAACCTTTCCCATAATCACCTCACTGGGTCCATTCCACCAATCCTTGGAAACTTGACTAATCTTGAATGGCTAGATCTATCTTCAAACAAGCTTAGCGGGAGGATTCCTAGAGAACTAGGAGATTTGGCATTCCTTGGGTATTTGAACCTCTCAGCCAACCAACTCACAGGCCGTATACCTCAAGACAAGCAATTGAGCACATTCACGAATGACTCATTTCGTGGAAATCTAGGCCTATATGGAACCCCGTTACAAAACACAGGCCATGATGATGCTCAACCTTCTCCGCCACCACCGTCGTTCTTCCAAGAGGATAGTACAAAAGAGTATGCAAGTTGGTTTGATAGAAAAGCAGTGGGGATAGGCTATGCGTGTGGAATTGTGATTGGAATCTCCATATCGTACATTTCATGGGAAATTGGAAGACCCAAATGGCTTGTGAGAAAAGTGAGAAGGATGGAGAGAAGAGGAGCCAAGTGGATGAAGAAGCCAAAGAGGAGGGCTATCAAATTTCATGCAGGCCAATGAAATTGTTGGGAAGTGGTCCCTTTGAACTATGTGCAATGTAGATCAAGGAATACAACTTTTGTGGGATTGACATGGAATTTCACATATGAATGCTCGTTTTTATTATGTTATCATCTTCTTCCAGAAGTGCGATTTCTGTATTGGGTCAATTGACTAAATAAACATGCAAAACATCTTTCAAAAACTCGCTCGGCATCGGTTACCCCCTACATGTCCTTTTCTTGTTTGATGTGCATGCCAGTCTTATATCTCAATGCGAAAGAAAGAAGGATAAAGAGCTGTCGAAGCCACTTAGCCCGGGTTTACATTGCTGATTAAATATTGTTGAGCTGTTTGAATATGTCCCGGCCCATGAACCTAACACCGAATCGTGGAGGGCAATTTTGTAATTTCCACCAAAACAGGCTTTTTTGGCCCAATAGATTCTAGTTGCTGTAAAAGTTCCCTGATGATGGGCCTCGAATCATGTTTAGGACCGGAGGGATTCGTCGACTGAATCCGTTTAGTTTGTCTTTGTTAGTTATCGAGATAAGTGACTTTTACCATATGCTTTTGTAAAATTTGCATCACATGGTTACCGAATGAATGAAAATTTAGCTATTCTGAGGCATGCTATGTTGTAAAGTCGGATCAAGCACTGAATGGATTTTCAAGTCTGCTGTTAGATACATTCAAAATCATTATGTGGGCGCATCATTTCGAATCATATATTAGCATGTTGAATATGACATATGGATTTCGGATTGATGCTCATGGTCGACCAACCAATTGGGATATGATATATAGCTGTTCACATGCCGGTTTTGTTCTGGAGCTTAATAACGGCCTACGTGATTTCCGGGACTTAACTATGACCGATGTGATTATTGGCCTTTGTCACATGGCAAAGCGTGAGCATAGTGTTCTGGCATGAGAAATGAGCTTGATATCTGTTGACATCTAAACTTTTGCTCGTAAACCGGCTTGGACGTGAAAGGGGTGTTGAAGTACTTTACATGCTCTGAACCATTTTCATATTTAAACCATTTCTTCTCATAAATATAGATAAATTCATTTAAATGCATTTAGAAATTTTCCCCATTTAACGATACGAATAGTCAAGTTATCACTTATTGCTAGTTTTCTCATATTGCATATAAAGTTCATCTTGCAATTGAAGCTTATATAGTTTTCAAATTTGACTTTGCATCCCTAGACCTAAGCGTGCTTATCCTCATACCGTTCAAAGGGTCCTGTACTGGGGCGTTGTATATTGTAACAAGGCCTTATTTGCTTGTAGCCCAAAACGGCTCAAATTTCTATCTTCTCCCTCTTCTTTACTATTTAATTTAGTCGTTGCTTTACATACATTATTTGTATTTGGTACCTTTTAAAAATGTTTGATCTACTACCTAAGTGCATGGACATGTAGATGCGTGTTTGTGCGAAAAGTTTTCCTTAAAAGAGAAACAATACCAACCTACGGGAATTAGTTTAATCACCGGGTCCCCGAGGCCAATTCTCTGGTTCATTACCGGGCTCCTAACCAGCCTAAGAAAGACTCTAAAATAATCATGAAAGAATGAGAGAAACTAAGTTGAGATCGGTAGGATTAAGCGGAGTTCATAGGAAGCGTAGGCGTCACCTCGGGAGAGGATTATTTGCACCCGCCTAACAATCAGTTAAACCCTACAAGGCTCATCTCAGGAGGGTCGCGACAAAGTCTATAATCATTTATGATATTCAGATGACTATTGACAAGTGATATTACGTACTAGCTTTAGCGTGATTTGACAACTGCATAACTATTGTAAAATTGCATAATTCATTGCTTGATCCCATAGAAGTGATTTTTGTCGCCCGCGGATTTGCTCGCCCCGTTTTATTACCATTTCAAGTTTCAAAAATAGAGACGAAAGGTCTAGCATACCATACATTTTCATAGAAAGATTCATCCCGATCAAAGGCCTCGCCTTTATTTGATGAAAAGGTAGCCGATCATTCTCTAAATTCTAGCTATAGATTTGGGGTGTGACAACGACCATCACTTAGTTTGTGACTGCTCGCTCTATTTACTATCCTTAACTCAGTTCGGATTAATTAGCTGATCAGTATACTTGGGATACACCTATCCGGCGGGTAGTTTTCCACTTATATAAATAAGGTTTAAGAGACAATAGAAACCGAAAACTCAATCTTTAATCTTAAGAGCGCCTGCTGAAGCCAAAATAGCAGAAGATTTTCTATTTGTATATTTGGTCGGCAGTTTTTCCTTAAATTTAAGTCTATTTAGATATTGCGTGAACAGAATACAGTTGAAGATTCACTCAGGTACATAATCCACATTTCTCGAAAAAGAAAGATCAATCGGTGACAGCCACAAAAATGTTCAGAAAAAAAGTTAGCCACGTAGGAAAGGCAACAGTTTCATGTTAACAGGAGAGAGTTAAACGAAGAGCCATTTTAACGTTCCTCCTAAAATGGCATCGTATGTTGACAGCGGGGCCACCTTCTGTGCATGATCCCCTACAATGAGCGCCCTCGAGACCTTATTACCATATCCATCAAGAAAAATATTCTGCTCCCGCAAACATCTAAATGTTGCGGTTTTAAGATTCGATTAGAATTTAAACTATCGTACTGGTCAAAATAAGAAGATATGAAACCAGCATGCATGAATGGATGCAATTTGGACACTTCCATCAAAAAGACTTGGTCTTTGTCGAGTTATGCAATTCAAGTGTGAAGAAGTCAAGGTCTTCAGGTTTCGTGTGCAATTCGCCATTGTTGAGGCGAGGCCGACCTCGCCGTCGCCTGGTTTGACACGATGAGGTCGAGCCTTGCTCTCGCCTGGGTCGCGACAGAGAGGTCGAGCCTCGCCAGCCTCGCCTAGATTTGGCGAGGCTCGACCTCGCCGTCGCGACCCAGGCGACGGTGAGGTCGGCCTCGCCACTGCTGGGCGGGGCGAGGCGAGGCGAGGCCCAGAGCGGCGAGGTCAACCTCGCTGTCACCTTGGTCGCGACGGCAAGGTTGACCTAGGCGACGGTGAGGCTTGACCTCGCCGTGTTGAACTAGGCGATGGCGAGGTCGGCCTCGCCTCAGTAGTGGCAAGGCCGGCAAGGTCGACCTCGCCGGCCCTCTCCTCTGGCCGGCTGCCGGTCGCCGGACCGGCCAGAGGAAGAAATCAGAAAAAAAAAGATTAAAAAAGATTAAAAAACTGAAAAAAAATAAAAAATTACCACGTCAACGTTGGCCGGACGGCCTGCGCCGGCCATGTCAGCGCCAGCCGGCCATGTCAGCGTCGGCCGGCTAAAATTGGCCGGAAGGACTGAATTGACAATAATTAAAAAGGTTTAGGACTGAATTGACAAACTTAAAAGGTTTAGGACTAAATTGGCCGCCATACAATAGGTTTAGGACTTTTTTGACAATTTTCCCCACACTCTTCATCTTCTACCTCTCTCTGTCAAATGCTTGCAAGCCAGTTAGTCCGAATCGCTTTTAGAAAGGAAGCATTAGGCCATATACACAACCCACCGCTCATTATGAGTGGTACAATCAGATAGTCTGAGCAAAAAGATAGTCACCGGCCTTCAATTCTTCCCTATTTAACGATAGCTGCTGATATGCATTACCATTTTCATTAGAACAGTATTAGGCCGTTGGCAGTCCACCTCAAGGAAAGCCCAAGACTGTAGCAAAAAAAAAACATAGTTTGTCAAGCTTTCCCTCAAAGTCAACCACGTGGTTCAAACCATATGAAATTTGTC
Organism: Syzygium malaccense; assembly: GCA_031216405.1. NCBI lineage: Eukaryota > Viridiplantae > Streptophyta > Magnoliopsida > Myrtales > Myrtaceae > Syzygium > Syzygium malaccense. Next base: position 10,444,044 of record CM062260.1, on the reverse strand, counting down.
CAGATTGATAACAACTGAACCTTCACAATCAGCAGAATTAAATAAGCAGGAAATTGGTGATCCTTGAAAATTGGCGTTCTGTGAACGGAGTAGGAGAATGACAGAAACAGAGTAACCGAGCTATTTATATATGCCTCAGGGTTGGTTATCAAGCTCTAAAATAAACAAAAGAAACCACGGGTTCACCAAAAGTAGAGACACCAGTGCCTCTTCTGGCTTCATTTGCCCTTTTCATGATGCTTCCAGTCATCATTCCACAATGTCCAATTCCTGCTTATGCCTCCAAACTAGAAGCACAAGCCCTTCTCAAATGGAAATCCAGCCTTCCAAACCAAAACCAATCCTCCGCTTCTATATCTACATGGACTCTCCCTCCTAAAAATGCCACCAACCCCAACGCGACAGCGGCGAGCACGTGCGGTTGGTATGGAATCTTGTGTAACCTAGCTGGGAGCGTGATTAGAATCAATCTCCCCAGTTCGAACATCAGAGGTACACTCGATGAGTTCCCATTTTCGTCTTTACTGTATCTTACCTATATAGACATGTATAGAAATGAACTCTTTTGTGGTATTCCGCCTCAAGTCGGTGTTTTAATCAATCTCACCTACCTTGAACTCTCCATCAATCGACTATCCGGGAAAATACTGCGCGAGATTGGTGAGCTCACGAAGCTTGAGGTGCTTCACCTTTTCTCTAACGAGTTGAATGGCTCTATCCCTGATGAAATAGGTCAGTTGCGTTTCCTGAACGAGCTTGCCTTGTTTTCAAACCAGTTGGATGGATCTCTTCCTTCTTCCTTGGGTAATTTGAGCAACCTCGCCAGGCTATATATCTATAACAATTCATTTTCCGGTTTTATACCTCCTGAAATGGGGAACTCGACAAATTTGGAGGAAATTTACATGCATGCCAACTTCCTGACAGGGCCAATTCCTCCCACTTTTGGGAAATTGATGAAACTAACAGAACTGCACGTATCTGATAATGAACTTACCGATTCTATCCCACCGGAGCTGGGGAACTTGAAACTTCTTCGCAAACTCAGCCTACTCAACAATAATCTTACCGGTTCAATCCCCTCAACATTAGGCAATATGACTGACCTAGTCGTTTTATTTCTCCGCAACAATCAACTTTCGGGACAGTTGCCAATAGGAGGTTTCTCAAATACATCACTAGAAGTAATTGCTTTGACCAACAACAAATTTGAAGGCCCACTTCCACTTCCATCACCCTCCACATATTACTATTCGATTAGAAACAACAAAATAAAGGGGAATATCTCTTCTTCGATGTGCTTCGCCACGAACCTCTCATTCCTCCTATTGTCTAATAATAACTTAATCGGTAGCCTACCTGAGTGTTTATCAAACGGTAGCATTGGTTTACTGGTTTTGAACGTGCAAATGAATCGTCTTTCGGGCACAATCCCTGGAAGATTTTCATTGCAAAGTAGCTTGAGAACTCTTGACTTGAGTCAAAATCAATTCTAAGGCACAATGCCACAATCCCTTGTCAATTGCAAAAACCTGGGAGTTCTAGACTTTAGCAACAATAAGATCGAGGATAATTTCCCGGCATGGCTGGGAACACTGCAAGAGCTACAAGTTCCTATTTTGAGGTCCAACAATTTTAAGGGTCGTTTGGATTTTCTAAGGGCAACTCATCTCTTTCCCAAGTTGCGCATTTTGGACCTCTCGGACAACAACTTTGTTGGTCCTTTACCAGCCAATTTGATTGCGAAACTTTAGGGGATGATGAATGGACAAACTAGGCAAGAGCTGCAAGACAAATCATTGTACATGAGGCATATGTTTGGTATCATGACTTATTATGGTTCCGTGAATGCGACCATGAAAGGAAAGGAGATTTAGCTATTGTATATCTTGACCATCCTCACGACCTTTGACTTATCGCTCAACTCTTTTGACGGGAACATCCCATATGTTATTGGATATCTCCATTCTCTCATAGGGCTCAACCTTTCCCACAACCGCCTCATGGGGTCCGTTCCTCTAACCCTTGGAAACTTGACTAATCTTGAATGGCTAGATCTATCTTCAAACAAGCTTAGTGGGAGGATTCCTAGAGAACTGGGAGATTTGGCATTCCTTGGGTATTTGGACCTCTCAAACAACCAACTCACAGGCCGTATACCTCAAGACAAGCAATTGAGCACGTTCACGAATGACTCATTTCGGGGAAATCTAGGCCTATATGGAACCCCATTACAAAACACAGGCCATGATGATGCTCAACCTCCTCTGCCACCACCGTCGTTCTTCCAAGAGGATAGTATAGAAGAGTATGCAAGTTGGTTTGATAGACAAGCAGTGGCGATAGGCTATGCGTGCAGAATTGTGATTGGAATCTCCATAGCGTACATTTCATGGGAAATTGGAAGACCCAAATGGCTTGTGAGAAAAGTGAGAAGGATGGAGAGAAGAGGAGCCAAGTGGATGAAGAATCCAAAGAGGAAGGCGATCAAATTTCATGGAGGCCGATGAAATTGTGGGGAAGTGGTCCCTTTGAACTATGTGCAATGTAGATCAAGGAATACAACTTTTGTAGGATTGAAATGCAATTTCGCATATGAATGCTCGTTTTTATTATGTTATCATCTTCTTCCAGAAGTGCGATTTCTGTATCGGGTCAATTGACTAAATAAACACGCAAAATATCTTTCAAAAACTCACTCGGCACCATTTACCCTCTACAAGTCCTTTTCTTGTTTAGTGTGTATGCCAGTCTTCTATCTCAATGCGAAAGAAAGAAAGATGAAGAGCTGTCGAAGCCCGGGTTTGCACTACTGATTAAATAGTGTTGAGCTATTTGAATATGATCCGGTCCATGAACCTAACACCGAATCACGGAGGTCACTGTTTGTCCAATGGATTCTAGTTGCTGTGTTAAGTAAAAATTTTCTGATGATGGGCCTTGAATTATGTTTAGGACCGTAGGTATTCGTCGGCTGAATACGTATAGTTTGTCTTTGCTAGTTAGCAAGATAAGTGACTTTTCCCACTTTATGCTTTGGTAAAATTTGCATCACATGGTTACTGAATGATTGAAAATTTAGCTATTTTGAGGCATGCTGTTTGCAAAGTTGGACCAAGCATTGAATGGACTTTCAAGTCTGCGGTTATATACATTGAACATCATTATGTGGGCGAATTATTTTGAATCATGTATTTGCACGTTGGATATGACTTATGGAAATCGGATTGATGCTTGTGGTCGACTCACGTATCAGGATATGATAGATGTGCACATAGCGGTTTTGTTCTTGGGCTTAATCATGGCCGATGTGATTCCGAGGCTTAACTACAGCTGATGTGATTTCTAGCCTTTGTCACATGACGAAGTGTGAGCGTATTGTTCTGGCATGAGAAACGAGCTTGAGATCTATTGATACCTATTTTTTTTTTCTTGAAGGTCGTCTTTACATATTTTTTTAAATAATTGGAACTTGTTTTCCTCCCAAAATATTTCTTCGAACTTTTCATAGTTGCATTTTAGATTTTTTGAGCATTTAGAGCTTCTAAAATGAATGGGATTTCTTGGAAATTATTGTGCATTTTTTTTTCATGCATCATGTTTTAGCACAAAATGATTCACATCGATTAAAGGCTTCGTCTTTCATGCGATGAAAGGGTGGCCGATCATTCTATAAATTCTGAATATGGATTGGGGTGTGACAACCACCATCACTAAGTTTACGATTGCTCGCTCTTCTTACTAACCTTAACTCAGTTCGGATAAATTAGCTTAGTTGTAGACTTGGAATCCACCTATTCAGCTGTAGTTTTTCACTTGTATAAATAAGGTTATGAGACAATAGAGACCAAAAACTCGATGTTCAATCTTAAGAGCGCATGCTAAAGCCAAAATAGCCGAAGATTCTCTTTTTTATTTTTGGTTGACAGTATTTCTTTAAATCTAATTCTGTTTAGATATTTCATGAACATAGTACGTTTGAAGATTCACACAGGTACATTATCTCCCGCTCTTTTCCATAAGAGTATATCTAGTTAAAATTTGCAAAGGCAAAGAGGTACATAAATTATTCAAATATTCAATCATATTGAGCTACTAGCTGCAAAGCATCATCCTCATTTTCTCAAAAAAGAAAGAGCAATCAGTAAAAGCCGCAAAAATGTTCAAAAAGAAAGTTAGTTGCCCTTTATCCACCCTTTGCGCATGGTCCCCCCAATGAGCACCCTTGAGACCTTTTTACCATATCCATCAAGAAAAATATTCTGCTCATGCGAATCTCTAAATGTCGCGGTTTTAACATTCAGTTAGGGTTTAAACCATCCCACGGGCCAAGGTTAGAAGAATTGAAACCAGCATGCACGTATTCGTGGAATTTGTACACATCCATCAAGAAGTCAAGGTCTTTGTCGAGTTAGGTAATTCGAGTGTGAAGAAGTCAAGGTCCATTGGATCAGTAGGCGTTGCAAATGGTTCATGGGAAGTCACGGTCTTAAAGCAACTTTCCAGCCTTTTCTTTTTTGACAAACATGCCTTCGACTTATAGTGCAGTGCAAGAAATGGCAAATGAAAATGTAGCCAATTTAAGGAGGTCGTGTGTAAGAAGCTAGAAAGTGTTCATACAAAACACAACACAAAAGCTCGTCATTTTACGTCACACTCTTCATCTTCAACCTCTCCCTTTCAAATGCTTGGAAGGCATTCAGTCCGAATTGCTTCTAGAAAGGAAGCATTAGGCCATATACGACGCCCACAACAAATTATGAGTGCTACAATCACAAAGTCTGAGCAAAAAGAGAGTGACTGGTGTTGCGGAAAATGTGCGGGACAAGCGAATCAGATAATAGATTTAAGGATAGAAAAAAATCGGACATCAAATTTATATGATTTAGTCCAAATATCGGTACCTATATTCATAGGAGAGCAATACAGAATTTTACTATAAACACAAGCGATAAAACTGAGCCTTCACAATCAGCAGCTTTTTTGTTGGGGTCAGAATCAGCAGCATTTAATAAGTAGGAAATTGGTGATCCTTGAAAATTGGCGTTCTTTGAATGGACCATGAGAATGACAGAAACAAAGTTACCAAGCTTTATATATATGCCTTAGGGTTGATTATCAACCTCCAAAACAAACAAAAGAAATCATGGGTTCACCAAAATTAGAGACATTAGTGCCCCTTCTGTCTTCCTTTGCCCTTTTCACAGTGCTTTTAGTCATCATTCCACAAGGTCCCATTCCTGCTTATGCCTCCACGCTAGAAGCACAAGCCCTTCTCAAATGGAAATCCAGCCTTCACCATAACCAATCCGCCTCTTCTCTATCTACATGGACTCTCCCTCCTCAAAATGCCACCGACTCCAATGCGGTAGCGGCGAGCCCGTGCGGTTGGTACGGCATCTCGTGTAACCTTGCCGGGAGCGTGATTGGAATCAATCTCACCAGTTCAAACATCATAGGTACACTCGATGAGTTCCCGTTCTCGTCTTTGCCATATCTTACATGTATTGACGTGTCCATAAATGAACTTTTCGGTGGTATTTCGTCTCAAGTCAGTCTTTTAACCAATCTCACCTATCTTGACCTCTCCTTCAATCGACTATCTGGAATAATACCGCGGGAGATTGGCGAGCTCACGAAGCTCGAGATGCTTTACCTTCACTCTAATGAGTTGAATGGCTCTATCCCTCATGAAATAGGTCAGTTGCGTATGCTGAACAATCTTGGCTTGTATTCAAACCAGTTGGATGGATCTCTTCCTTCTTCCTTGGGTAACTTGAGCAGCCTCGCTTGGCTATACATCTCTCACAATCCACTTTCTGGTTTTATTCCTCTTGAAATGGGGAATTTGACGAACTTGGAGGAGATTTACATTAGTTTCAACTTCCTGACAGGGTCAATTCCTCCCACTTTTGGGAAATTGATGAAACTAACAGAATTGCATGTATTTCGTACTGAACTTACCGGTTCCATCCCATCGGAGCTTGGGAACTTGAAACTTCTCCGGAGACTCTGCCTATACCACAATAATCTTACCGGTTCAATCCCCTCAACATTAGGCAATTTGACAGAGCTTACCCATTTTTATCTACATGAGAACCAGCTTTCTGGTAACATTCCTGATGAGTTAGGAAACCTCCGGGCTATGACCCACATGGAGCTACGCCAAAACCAGCTCACCGGTCCCATTCCTCCTTCTTTGGGTAATCTGACTGACCTACAATATCTATACCTCCGCCGTAATCAACTTTCGAGTTCGATTCCTGGATCCTTAGGAAATCTCTGGGCTATGCTCTCCTTACGTCTGGATGAAAATGAGCTCACCGGTCCAATTCCTTTTTCTTTCGGTAATTTGACTAACCTACTCCATTTAATCCTCCACTACAATCAACTTTCGGGACGGTGGCCAATAGAAGGTTTCTCAAATACATCATTGTCAGTAATTGGTTTGTCCTACAACAAATTTGAAGGCCCACTTCCACTTCCATCACCCTCCACATATTACTATTCGATCGAAAACAATAGAATAGAGGGGAAGATCTCGTCTTCGATATGCATTGCCACCAACCTCTCATTCCTCATCTTGTCTAATAATACCTTAGTTGGTAGCCTACCCGATTGCTTATCAAACTTCAGCATGGGTTTATTGTTTTGGACTTGCGAATGAATCGTCTTTCAGGCACAATCCCTAGAAGATTTTCACTGCAAAGTAGCTTGAGAACTCTTGCCTTGAGTCAAAATCAATTCGAAGGCACATTGCCACAATCCCTTGCCAATTGCAAAAACCTCGAAGTTATAGATTTCAACAATAATAAGATAGAGGATAATTTCCCGGCATGGCTGGGAACATTGCCAAAGCTAAAAGTTCTTATTTTGAGGTCCAACAATTTCAAGGGTCGTTTGAATTTTCCAAGGGTAGCTTATCTCTTTCCCAAGTTGCGCATTTTGGACGTCTCGGACAACAACTTTGTTGGTCCTTTACCAGCCTATTTGATAGCGAAACTTCAGGAGATGATGAATGGACAAAATGGGCAAGAGCCGCAAGACAAATCACTGTACATGAGGTATGCATATGGTATCGTGGAGTATTATGATTCCGTGAATGTGATTGTGAAAGGGAAGGAGATTCTGCTATTGAGTAGCTTGACCATCTTCACAACCTTCGACTTATCGCTCAACTCTTTTGAAGGGAACATTCCGGATGTTATTGGATATCTTCATTCTCTCATAGGGCTCAACCTTTCCCACAACCACCTCACGGGAATTATTCCTCCAACCCTTGGAAATTTGACTAATCTTGAATGGCTAGATCTATCTTCAAACAAACTTAGTGGGAGGATTCCTAGAGAACTGGGAGATTTGGCATTCCTCGGGTATTTGAATCTCTCAGAGAACCAACTCACAGGCCGCATACCTCAAGACAAGCAACTGAGCACATTCACGAGTGACTCATTTCGTGGAAATCTGGGCCTATATGGAACCCCATTACAGAACACAAGCCATGATGATGCTCAACCTCCTCCGTCAGCACCATCGTTCTTGCAAGAGGATAGTACAAAAGAGTATGCAAGTTGGTTTGAATGGAAAGTAGTGGGGATAGGTTATGCATCTGGAATGGTGATTGGAATCTCTATATCGTACATTTCATGGGAAACTAGAAGACCCAAATGGCTTGCGAGAAAAGTGAGAAGGATGGAGAGAAGAGGAGCCAAATGGATGAAGAAGCCAAAGTGGAAGGCAATCAAATTTCATGGAGGCTGATGAAATTGTTGGGAAGTGGTCCTTTGAACTATGTGCTATATAGATCAAGGAATACAACTTTTGTGGGATTGAAATGCAATTTCGCTTATGGACGCTCGTTTTAATTATGTGATGATCTTCTTCTCTAAGTGTGATTTCCGTATTGGGTCCATTGACTAAATAAACATGAAAGAGATCTTTAAAAAACTCGCTTTGCATCATTAACCCCCTATATGTCCTTTTCTTGTTCAGTGTACGCCATTCTTATATCTCCATGGGAAAGAAAGAACGATGAAGAGCTGTCGCAGCCATTTAGCCTGGATTTAAGGATTACTAATTCTGTCATTGTTCCACTCCAAATTTCTGTTGAAGTTGAAGGTCGGTGATAGACCGTTGATTTGCACCTATCACACTCTTCTGCAATAGAAAACAGGGGTATTAAAGGTTCAAACCTCAATGCACCTTCACAGTTCAGATTCAAAGTAATCTTATTGCAAAATTATAGGGTCCCGTAGGCCAAGAAACTAAAACTTTTGCTTGATTGTAGATTTTGGAAGTTTCTTGTAATTTTCAAATACTATAGGCAGAAGAATATGACCAGTAACTTGCTAATTTAACTTGTTGATAAGATACCAACATCATTATGAATTTACCAACGTCGTAATTTATTAGTAAATAATTATCTTCTTTTGCTTTCAGTAAGTATAGTCTGTAAGTTACCAACATCGTGATGAGTTTACCATCTTCCAAATAACTTAGTAACTTCTTTTAAATTTTACAAGTAAGATTAGGCAATTGCGAATGTTCATATAGTTTTTTTTTGGTTGGAAGTTCAAATAGATTAGTAAGTTACTGATTTCTTTTAAGTTTCATAACTTATTCAGTAAGTTATCCACATTGTAATGAATTCATTAATATTCAAATAAATTTGCAAGTTAACCATTTCTTTTATATTCTATGACTACGTTTAGTTGCCATTTACAAGTTTAGTTTAATGATCAATAGATTTAAACTCATTTACGTGAATTTTTTTTAGAACATGAAAGGTCAATCAGTCTTTTCAATAGGTTTATCCCCTTATTTTGTTTGGTGACATAGCAAGAATAAGGGTGCATTTGATTTAACCTTTCCCTTAGCTCAATGCAACTCTCACTTAGCATTTGCATAAGAAATACGCGGAAGGAGGCGTCCATGCCTTAAGCCACTCCATTGACTAATAAGTTATATATAAACATCATCGAAATCTTTGGGTTCTCACTGTGGAAAAAGCTAAACAAATGATGATATGAATTGTTCATTTTTACCCCCACCCCTCTCTTGGATTAATCTATCATACTTATTAGTTATTAACAAGTTTCGGTCGGGTGCATTAGCATTTTCCTTTGGATCTTGAGCATTGAATACATCAACAAGGAACCAAAGGTAAGGTTCATTTATATGAATGGCCAAATTCTTCATCTATATCATTATCGCTTATTTTTAACATTATTTACATTTATTTGAATATATATATGTGTGCGATTCTCTTCATTTCTTTCGTCATCTTCTCTAGTATAATTCGATATGAGTGGTCTCTTTGTAATTCTGCAAACAAAACCAAACACATTTTGGAAATCATAAGCTTTCCATTCTGAAGACAATATATCACTTTCCAAACCTTTCTTGGCCATTTTAAGTCCGAAGCATAAACACTATAACTAGTGAATATATGTAGTTGACTCCTTCTAATTATTGAGCTATATTAATTACTTGATTTTATTTTATTAGTGCTTCACGAACAATCACAATTTCGATTTCATATCCAAAGTAAAAATTGTCTTTGGAAATTTATTTTTTAGCAAGCTTCAAATTGATTTTATAACTTCCAATGCCACTTCGATCAAATGTGAGTATCTCTTTCATTTTCACTCCATTTGTGTAATACTTAATCCCTCAAAGTCATGCATGCAACGTCTATATCATATTCAAATGAAACTATATGGAATTCAATACTTCAAGGGCTAGTGGAAGAGGTCGAGGGTGGTGGCGTGAGGAAACGAAGGGGTTTGGGAGAAAGATGGGAGTGGCGGGAACTTCGATACTTGGCTTTCTTCTTCCTTTCGCATTTCTCGTGATAGCCTGAGGTAGCTTTCTCATTCTTAGCAAAGAGAGATTTCCCCGTCAATTATTGTTTTGTCAATGAGAACCAACTCCTTTTCTTTTCATTTCTCGATGGCATTGTCTTTATCAAGATTGAGACTTCACTGATAGAATTATCACTTTCCTAACCTCTTTAAAAGTATATGTTAAATATGTCTCGAATTTTATGTACTTGATCCGGTTCATAACCCCGACCCGACATATTTTTTGTGCGACCCGAAAGTGGAGAGAAAATTGAGATTTGGTTCGCAACGCGAAGGGTTGGACCGATAGGCTAGGTTTGGGAGCCCTATTTATACTGTGGCTAGGTTTTCTCATTGATGTACAGAAAGAATTTTGTTTACAGAGAGTTTTTGTGAGCCGTGAGCTTTAGTCGTTGTTTTCGACTTCTGAAAATTGTACTCTCTTTGATTATAGTGGAACATTGTCTTGCCTCGCCCGTGGACGTAGATCACCTTGTGATCGAACCACGTAAATCTCTGTGTTCTGTCTATTTGTTTTTCCGCATCAGTTTCCAACAGTATATTTTCAAGAAGGAAAATAAAAGATGGAGGAAGATCTAAGACAAATGAAGAGCAATACATAAAAATAGACCCATCTACGTTAATTTTCACGATAGTCTGCTTTTTTTTTTTTCGAGATTTTGTTATCTATTATTTGTGGACACATAATGCATTGATGAATAATATTTAACATCAGTCTGTCATGACTCGACTTGATGTAAAAAGGCTCTTGTTAACGACGTCCACGAGGCACTTGTCAACCCTACCATAAAAAGAAAGGTCTTCATTTTCAATGCACTAAACGCTTTCTATGAGAGATGGGCATAAGAGTTATGATACGAAATGATTTAATGCATTTAGCGATAGATTATCTAATGAATAACAGCAGCAATTTAATTGAAATGGTATTAGTGTGCATGAACGGAGATCTATATATTACAAGTATGCCTTAAAGTAAGGAATTAATTTAAGAGGTAACCCAAATAGCGGTGGATACCTAGCCCTAAAATCTCTCTTCGAACACTGAACTTGAGAATATAGAGAGGGTAATAGCCTCTTAAATTCCCCAATGAAATCTACAAAGATATTAAGATGGGAAGATCATCTCAATGATTTTGTTGCTTATTTATGCACACGAGTTATGAATATGGAAAAATTCATTTTGTTTTTTTAGGTTCATTTACACACTCGGTGAAGAAGATTGAACACATTGAATTAAAAGGCTTTGGAATACCGATAAATATAGGATCAGTAAATTTACAAATATAACTAAATTTGTGCAAAATTTTGAAGCACGACATATAAATTCTCAATTAATACTATATGATTTGTTATCTAGTTTCATTATTTATCTCATTTCCTTTGTCATAAAATTAGCCTATGTGAGAGATCAGGAAATTTGAGAAAAGGTAGGCGGTTGGAATAAACATTCTCTATCATGTCCAGGTGATATCAAATAATCTATAATTAGTAATTGAAATTCGTTTCTCAATCAAGAACTTAAAGTAAATTCGTGCTTGCACGGATAAGACACTACTTGACACTAAAAAATCAAGTCATTTATGACTAACGACTAAAAAAGCCGTATGTTCTGACATAATTATGATGTAGATCGTGCTTAATTTAATTAAAGTATCCTTTATTAAATCCGACAGCACAATCAATAAATCCAACCGCTACCACAAATCAGAAATTTATCATTCACTAACAAATATTTACATATAACATTACCCAAAACGGCATGCACTTCGAGCATACATACTGTAATTGCCCTCGTTCAACATCAACAGAAGCAGCTGGGCTTGGCTCCACCTCCACACTTCTTCTTGTCCTCTGCACCGGCATCTCGCTGGAGCCGTCTCCGGTCTCTGATGAATGGCAACAGTGAAGGCTCCACTGGCCCATCTTTTGTGCCGAGGTAGATGCACGAGCACAGCTCAAGAGACATGAAAAAGGCACCGGTGATGCCACGAACGACCCACGAAGCTACCCCATCGAGCATCTCGCGGGCAGGGGTAAAAGTGATGCTGCTCGAGTTCTGGGCTTTGGTCTGTCCTAGCCATTCGACCAGCTCGCGGCGGCCCATGTAGGGGCACCATCGGGTGGCGCGTCTCCTAGGACGAGGATCATGAGAATGACGACTCATTGAGGTTAATGTTATACGGAGTGCATGATGGTGCTATAAAAGAGAACTAGGGGAATCTGATCGGAATTAGGTTTTAATAAAGACATTTTGTAGCTTAGCTCAAACACCATCAACTATCATTACTAAAAATATGCTCTCTCCTTGTATTTTCGGAACGTTATAAGCATATATAGTTTGATATTACCAATGATGTTCGTATAACATTATTGTCCACGTTCATTCATAGAGAAAAGCGTGAATGTATAAGATACGACTATATTTTCCTTTTTTTTAAGGTAAATCCTAAAATTAATTCAAAATGAGAATATTATGGTCGGCCCGGATTTTAAAAAGAAAAGGTTCTTACTTTAGGTAGTGGGCAATGATTATGCCGAGATATAAGTAAAGGAAAGAATTTTTTTCGGGAGCTTATGGACAGAGCCCTAACAAAAAGCGGATCCTAAATCCATACAATAATCAAGCGACACAAATAACATTCAGAAATATCAGCGTTTATTATGAGAAATTTGGAGCAAATTAGATATCATATAGCAGAAATGATGAATGACCGGTTTCAAAATGGGTAGCTTTCAGACCTATACCTTCAAAATCGGTTCCCTGCCTAAAACCGAACTAGCTTGTTCCAAGATCAACCCGGGTGCCGTCGTAACTCTTGGTAACATAACTCTTATTTGGGAAAATATACCAAGTGAACATTTTGCAGCATAACGGTCAAGGCATTATTGGGTTTTTTAGACTTCCCAAATTCGAAACCCTTATCCAACATATCTGTCTTTTTTTCAAACAAATAAAAAAAAAACTCAAAAATGGTTGAGCCCATTTCCCCAATGTTTCCATCTATTCGGTTCCCGTATTAGACAAGTCCGGCTGCTAACCCCTAGCTGGAACTTTTTCGAACGTCAAATCTGTATTGGCGTTAATATGTTAAGTTATGGCAAAATTCAATTATCAGCAGGGGAAAAGACATTATTCGTATTAAACACATGATCTAGTGTGTGGCATAATTGTTGATAAATTAAATGCTTAGACCATTAATTAAGTAGTGAATAAAATCCAGGCTCTTCTTTTCTTAATCACACGATGTAATTCTCCAAAAGAAGAAGGAAAAAAAGAAACTGAAACACACGATATAATGCAGCCATTCCCATGTGAAATCCATTACCATAGAATATTGTTTTTACACCCTCACTCAACGTTTCGCAAGGAACAAAAGATCGAAGAGAGAATCGGGTAAAGAATGGCTTTTCATTGTGGCAAGGATAAAATAGAGATGTTTGCTTACTAACGGAGCGATGCTTTGCCTGTTTTTCACTGTAGGAACAGGGAAGGATACCAATAAAATAGAAGAATTTCATCCTTAAAAAACTAATAAAGCAAGAAGTGAAGGTCGAGGCAAAAATCCAGTACATGATATCACTGGATGAAGCCCACATAGAGAAAGAACGGCCTTGCCACCTCACATTCCCCACAAGAACAGGAAATGACAGAAGGAATTTGATTGATGGTTAGGGAGCCCAGCTCCAAAATCGCTTGATTTTCTTGTATTTCCCATTTGTATATTCTGTATATTGGTTTTTTTTCCTCCTAATCTTCTACTTATTATATCTTTCACCTGATAGCCTAGTAGCCTACCTCGGATCCTTGGCGATGGTTAAAAGTGTTACCTCACCAAAACAGGGATACCTGAAGCTACTAATAGGGGCCTCTGTTGTCTGTTCGCTTGCATGCTGACGACGGGCTACACAAATGTGTATAGGGAGTAGTTTATCTTCCCTTATCCTAGGGAATATCCCCAAAGTTTTACGTTTTAGAGTTTAGACGAAGCAGTTTAGGGACTTACTAAGGTCCTTACTGTATAAAGCTACAGTGGCGATAGGTATAATAATATAGGCTGAAGATGAAGTACAACTATTTTCTACATTGAACTTGGAGGATTGGCTAGTGTATGATTTCTTTAAAGGGTCGTGTTTTTTTTTTAATTCTGATATGTGAAAATTTCCTAGCCCAACATGTAACTCTACATTTATGTATATATATCGATTTACTGTCATGGTGGTGATTGGTGGTTGACACAATTAACCACCATTATGGTGGTCGCAGTGACACTAGTATTATGGATTGTACAGCTGTGTCATTGTACTTTTGATAACAGTAGTCTAGCATATCCCTAACATATCCCGTAGATTAGTTATTTTCTTTTCTTATAAGGCTTTCCTTTTCTTGTAAGGCTGTTTAGCCTATTTACTGGTTCTGCAGATCCTAATATATTTTGACCTTTTACGTTCCAAACTTATTATGGTATCAGAGCATCTTCGTTCTGGGACCGATTGAATTCTTTTTGAAGTTTTTATAGGATGGCGGACGTGAGTGATTCAGACAAGAGCCCGAGAAAGGACACCGTTTTACCGAAGACTATCATGAAGGGAGATGGCTCGGCCAAGAGGGCTGAGATTCCAGCGATGTATCGGCTCGAGTCGTCAGATGGCCTGGGCAACGTTCTAATCGCTTGTAATCTAAATGGCGACAACTACTTGACATGGTCACGTGGTATACTGATTGCGTTACGAGCAAAATGCAAACTACCCTTCATCGACGGGTCACTTCAAAAGCCGGAGGAAGACGACCCGATGCGAGAAAGGTGGGAGATTTGCAACTCCACAATCTTAGCATGGCTGTTCAACACAATGGAAAAAGACCTCCAATCAACAGTCGCTTATGCTATGGACGCGAAAGAACTATGGGACGATCTCAAAGAACGGTACTCGGAAGGAAATCAGACTCGGATTTATCAAATCAAATTAGAGATCTGTATTCTCAAGCAGGATGGGAAGAGTGTGCGGGAATATTATTCCAAATTGAAATTGTTGTGGGATGAACTCGAGTTTTACCTTGAGAAACTGAGCTGCAGCTGTGGAGCCAACAACAAGTTCGTGGCACAACGGGAAACGGAGAAGATATTTCAGTTTCTCATGGGTCTCACCTCTGAATTCAACACAGTACGGTCCAACATCCTTAGTATCGAGCCAATGCCGAGCCTAAATAAAGTATATCAAATGATTGTGCACGAAGAACGTCAAAAACTTGTTGTGCGATCTCATGATTCGACACCAGAAGCAGCTGTTTTTCTCGTAAAAGGAGGAGACGGACCAAACAACGTCGGAAAACAGCAGCAGCAGTCATCCGAAACAAGGTTGGTCTGTGAGCATTGTGGCAAGCTGGGCCACATGAACAGCAACTGTTGGGCCTTGAATGGCTACCCAGCATGGTACACGGCAGAAAGGAGCAAAGGAAAGAAGCCCATTGGACAGGGCAGAGGGGCCGGACAGAATCAATGGAAGCGAGGCTGGCCGCGAGTGAAGACTTCGAATCCACAAGGCCCAGATCGGGCGAATGCAGTCCAGACCATTAATAGGTCACGGGCTGATCGCTTGGAGGCCCTGCCTGATGATCAATTTCAGAAATGACTGAATTTGCTTGCCTCGGACACAAATGATTATGATCGACTTGTCGGTAATAATTTTGTGAATTTACAGAATGAATGGATATTAGACACTGGAGCTTCGAGACACATGACGAGAAGTCTCGAGAATTTTTTAGAATCATTGCCAATTCAAGGCGGTGCACCGGTTTATATTCCTAATGGGGGCAAAATACAAGCCACCCGAGTTGGGAAAGTGATGATTGTTAATTCCATTAAGCTCTCTGAAGTGCTTTATGTGCCTACTTTCAATTGCAATCTAATTTCCATTGCACGATTATCAGTAGAGATAGATTGCCTTGTAACTTTTTGCTTGAATTTATGTTTAATTCAGGACCGCACTTCGAGGAGGATCCTTGGAGTGGGTGAGCTTCGAGGGGGGGTCTACTACCTGCGGAAAGTGTTGATCGCGCCATCTACATGTCAAGCAATTCTGGAAGAATCCGTGGACATATGGCATCAGAGGCTCGGTCATCCATCCCGCACAATAAAGTTGAATGGTATTAATCTAAATTCAGAGGATAGAGGCAATAAGGAGTGTGATGTATGTCTGAGAGCAAAACATACTCGTTCTTCGTTTGATTTGAGCATGAATAAAGCCGATTACCCATTTCAGCTGATACATTGTGATTTGTGGGGGCCGTATAAGATTAAATCCAGTTGTGGTGCCAATTATTTTTTGACGATAGTTGACGATTTCAGTCGAGGTGTATGGTTGTTTCTCTTACGTGAGAAATCTGAAGCACGGCGTTTTCTCATCGATTTTTGTGCTCTAATTAAGAATCAATTTAATCGTACGATTAAAATGATGAGAAGTGATAATGGGTCGGAATTCCTATCAAGGGAGATGCAGAATTTCTTTTCCGCCCAAGGTATTATGCACCAAACTTCTTGCACGGAGACACCACAACAAAATGGACTGGTTGAACGGAAACACCGACATATCCTCAATGTTGCTCGAGCACTCATGTTTCAAGCATCCCTTCCAACACATTTTTGGGGTGAATGCGTTTCGACCGCAATTCATCTCATTAATGTTACGCCCACAAAGTTGCTCGACAACAAAAGCCCCTATGAGGTACTCTTCGGCAAACCACCTAATTACTCAAATCTTCGAGTTTTTGGTTCATTATGCTATGCTCACGTTCGAACCAAAGAATAATTTCAAGAAAGATCTTGAAAATGTGTATTCGTTGGCTATCCGCAAGGAAAGAAGGGTTGGCAACTTTATGATTTGAAGACACGACAATTCTTCATATCAAGGGATGTTCGATTTTGCGAAGATACTTTCCCATTTGTCACATATAGTAATCAACCAGCCGAACCAAAGAAGGGCAGTCCACTATTCTTTGATGGAGTTCCTTCAATTATTCAATATGACGATTCAATTGATGAGCTTGGATCAACTCAGCCTAACCCAGAACAGGCAGCGGCAGAACAACAAGTGGGCCGGTCTGAGCAGGACAGTGGGGGCAGACCAGTTGATTTAGAAAGGTTTAACAATCCGAATTTTGTCAGTAATTAGCAACTTGACATGGAAGAGGGAGATCAGACAAAGATTTTTGATAATGTTGATGCAACAATCCCAGAAAAAGTAGATATGGTGACACGACGTTCGAATCGGATTAGGAATCCTCCTGGACGTTTTAAGGACTTCATTGTTCACACTGCACGGCATGTGACACCCCCCTCTCTCTCATTACCCACTTCATCGGACTCCTCAGGTACGTCCCACCCTATCGAGCACTTCATTGATTATTCTGGTCTTTCTAATCGTCACGTGGCATTTCTAGCTGCCATTGATTCTGACAGCGAACCCACATCCTATCGCAAGGCTGCTCAAGATCCGAAGTGGAGAGATGCGATGGCGAAAGAGATCTGCGCTCTCGAGTCTAGTAAAACTTGGACCATTGAGAAACTTCCACCTGGGAAACGTCCAATCGGTTGCAAATGGGTGTACAAGGTGAAGCGGCATGCAGATGGGAGTGTCGAACGTTACAAAGCTCGGTTGATAGCGAAAGGTTTTACACAGGTGGAAGGAGTCGATTATCATGAGACATTTGCTCCAGTTGCTAAGCTCGTGACGGTGAGATGCTTGTTGACAGTTGCCGTTGCAAAGGGATGGGAAATGCATCAAATGGATGTGAATAATGCATTCTTACATGGGGATTTAGATGAAGAGGTTTACATGCAATTACCACCAGGATTCTCATTAGCTAAGGAAGGCAGTGTGTGTCGGCTCAGAAAATCATTATATGGGCTCCGTCAAGCTTCGCGGAATTGGTTTTCCAAGTTTGCGGATGCACTTCAACAATATGGTTTTCTCCAATCAGGAGCAGA
Organism: Syzygium malaccense; assembly: GCA_031216405.1. Classification (NCBI taxonomy): domain Eukaryota; kingdom Viridiplantae; phylum Streptophyta; class Magnoliopsida; order Myrtales; family Myrtaceae; genus Syzygium; species Syzygium malaccense. The sequence continues at coordinate 10,426,199 of CM062260.1, read as the reverse complement.
TAATTCTCTTTTCACTTTTACTCGAGGTAGCGTATTTATCGGAGTGTTAGTTTATGTGGATGATTTGATCATAGTTGGAAATAGTTCCAGCTATTGTACCTCGTTTAAAAGTTATTTGAACAAGTGCTTCCGGATAAAAGATTTGGGATCTCTGAAGTTTTTTCTCGGCATTGAAGTTACACGGATGGACTCTGGAATTTTTCTCAGTCAACGGAAGTACGTGCTTGACATTCTGACTGAGTGTGGTATGCTAGGATCACGACCATCATCATTTCCTATGGAACAGCACCATCGCCTATCGACATGTTCCAGTGATTTACTATCGGATCCGGCCAAGTATAGACGTCTAGTTGGGAGGCTTATATATTTGACAATAACCAGACCGGAGCTTAGTTATTCTCTTCATGTCTTGGCGCAATTCATGCAGGAGCCTCGTCAAGGTCACTGGGATGCTGCCATGAGAGTTCTTCGTTACTTGAAGCAGTCCCCTGCCCAGGGGATCTTTCTACGGCCTCACTCTCTTGAGCTTGAAGCTTATTGTGATTCAGACTGGGCTAGCTGCCCATTGACCCGCCGATCGGTTACGGGTTATTTTATCACCTTAGGAGGCTGTCCAGTTTCATGGAAGACTAAGAAGCAAACCACTGTCTCGCGTTCATCAGCAGAAGCAGAGTATCGAGCTATGGCAGCAGCAGTTAGTGAGATCATATGGCTGCGGAGTTTACTTTCTTCACTGGAGGTGTGGATGAAGTCGCCAACTCGATTATTCTGCGACAATCAAGCTGCCCTACACATTGCAGCGAACCCGGTCTTTCATAAGCGCACGAAGCATATCGAGATCGATTGTCACTTTGTTCGTGAACATCTTAGATCGGGAATAATCGCTACCTCACATGTGTCTACGAGCCTTCAATTAGCTGACATATTTACCAAGGCACTTGGACGAGATCGCTTTCGCTTTATTCTCGGCAAGTTGGGCATTCGGGATCCTCATGCCCCAACTTGAGGGGGAGTATTATGGATTGTACAGCTGTGTCATTGTACTTTTGGTAACAGTAGTCTAGCATATCCCTAGCATATCCCGTAGATTAGTTATTTTCTTTTCTTATAAGGCTTTCCTTTTCTTGTAAGGCTGTTTAGCCTATTTACTGGTTCTGCATATCCTAATACATTTTGAGCTTTTATGTTCCAAACTTATTAACTAGTGACCACCGTTGTTCGCCCTTTACATTTGTGTATTTGACTTTTTTCTATCCAATGATAAACTTATGTTCATCAAACACTTGAAACACTTTTCTACAATTGGTTATAGCCATATTCATTGTCAATTGATTTTCCCCCAAATAAATGATATAAGATACGAGAAATTCGAAGGATTTTTATATTTTCATCTTATCATATTCTACCCTATTTTATATGACTCTTTATCCAGGTGTCGAACGGCACTGTGGGGTTATCTCCTCGAGTGTATGTTGATACATAATTTCTCTCATAACACGTTTCTTCCTGCCTTGACAATAAGTCGGCGTCCTCTTTTCTGATGCAGTTGTTTCATTTGCTAACAGGGAATTTCTCAGAATTGCTAAAGAGAAAGAAGAGGAAAAGCAATGTGTCATGCAAACAAAAGCAGAACTTTGTTGACCAGCAATTTTTTTAAGTCCACTGTCATTCAAGTCTTGCAAGTCCTGCAAAGAACATCCTTCTTTGGGGTCCATCCATGGAGGAAATCCCCACCGCATTCCTTTCAATTTTCATATAGTCAATATTTTTTCCTAACACACTAAAACTCAATCCACACAACTTTTTTAGAATATATGGATAGATTGCCAAACAGCCGTGAATAGGAGACGGTCTTGAGGTGAGGCCACCGTTTTGTTCGTATCATGTTGTTTTGCCTCAAGTAATCGCTTATCTAATGTGTGGCAGAATCATATCTCTCACAAGTAGAAGAAGGAATCTACTCACTTCGAGTTTGTTATAAAAGTAAAACCAAGCGGATCGAAATGCAAAAAAAAAAAAAAAAAAAAGACAGACAACGAGGAATATAGATGTGAGATTTATGGAATTTGGTCGATGTACATCTACTCCCAGAATGACAGAAAATGTCACTGGAGATTAGTGATGTGGCAGAGATTACAGCTCCTTGATTGATCAATCGAACACTACTAGCATTTTCTAGTTCCCTATTATACTCAATAATCTCACCAACAAGCCCTTCAAGAGTTCTTACAGAAACTCTCTAATCTCACATAGAGCTCTTACAAACCCTTGTAAAACAACTTTAAAATGAAGTTGAATTAGAAAAAAAAAAGGAAAAAAAGAGTGGGCAGAAGTTACTGGATCCGAAGATCATCGACCAGAGGCCGATGAGTATCGTGGCAAAGGAATTGGAGCCCGGTGAGCATTGACCAGAGGCAACTAGACCTTGGCAAGGTGGGGTAACACTGATGTCAACCAGAGGAGAGGTGAGGCTACCCCAAGCGACCAAAGGCGAGGCAATGACAAGAGGTGACGAGAGGTGAGGCAAGGAAACCCAAGGAGAGACGAAGAGAAGTTTGTGTGACCCCAGGCAAGGCAATGTCAATGTCATGCGACCCTAGGCTAAGGCCGCCAATGTTATGGCCCCAAGCAAGGTGACGCGAGGTCACGCAACCACAGACGATGGTGAGGCAATCCTAGGTAACAAGAGGTGAGGGAAGGACCAGAGGTGAGGAGAGGCGACGTTGAAGTCAAGCGACCCTTGGTGATGGGCCGCCGAGGTCGTGCGACACCAGTCATAGTCGCCGGTCAAACTTGAGCTAGCTTGAGCACTTGCGTCAATGCCTCCACCGGTCAAATCTGTTCAACTTTTGAGGGTGAGGTTAATATTGGGATTTATATAGCTTAGTGAGGGCAAAGTTGAAAGAAAAAATTCATTAAACCCCTGAAGACGCATTTCAGAATGTAGCCTAAAACTGGTCCCAAATTGCTTTGAGCCTTGAGTTTTTTCAAATCTAACTTGAGATTGTGTTAGCAAACACCAAAATTTTAGCTCGAGACCCTTTGAGGGCCCGAAACTCTTTGAAAATGTTATGCTAAACACAGCATGAACTACCTACAACATAATTCTATTTGGTATGTTTTCTAGTTGCCTGACAAGACTATATAGCCGGCCTGACCACCGAAATATAGACTCAAAAGGACGCTTCTCCTGCCCCCTGCCATACTTGGTTAATTGCCTGGCTCCACCTCCAGGTGCCTGGACATACGCAGTCGGCCTACTTTATCGCCTGAAGTGAGAAATAATGCCAAATAAATAAATTGCGCTGAGAAATTTACGTAATTCACCCGGTGCTCCTATTACAAGATATTACACAATGATTTGACAGAGATTACAGTAACTTAAATAGTTCAAAAGTATCCCAAGCTCCAATTATATATAATGATCCTCATAAAAATGAACGAAAAATAACTATATGTCCATCTGGCACAAACTCCTTTTGAAGTTCTCTAATGTTTTCTGAAGGTTGATCACGAATTTGGGTCTAAACAATGTTGCATTGTGCTTTTGATTGAAATAGAGTAAGCTTTCATCACTTAGATATTCTCTGCACAAAACCGATTAAGTTGGCCAAGCACACTAAACTTGTCTAGATTGAAATTCAAATGAGATTATATATGACTAGAGCTAACAAAATGTGGGGAATTAGTATATTTTTTAATTGAATGCGTTATTAAATGTCATAATCTATAGTTTCTCATTACAACTCTACACAGCACATAACTTTCGACAAAACATATTTACCATTTGACAAGATATGATGCTAAGTAACCTGCAAACTGCACTGGCTATAAAGCTAGTATATATACAAAAGATTGGTTTTTTGCATTAATGAGGTTCAATTGATGATAGTATGCTTTTAAAAAGTAATGTATATAAGAATTTTAATAAATTTTCACATGATGAAGTGAATGAGGTGCATTTAATAAAGGAAGAATTTATTCTATTAATGATATTTTACTGGGGAAACAAAAAAAACAAGCATTTTCGGTTCCGTTCGGTGCCTATTTAACCATCAATTTGGCATTCTTTTCATGCAAATAAAGGCCAATCAGAGCAGCAGCGTCTCTCTCTCCCCCTCTGTCCCTCCCGCCCTGAGGGCCAAAAATTAGCAATATAAAGAACGATCTTCATATTTAATGCACTGATTTTGCACGCTTTGTTTGAGAGGTGGGCAAAAGAGTTATAATAAGAAATGATTTAATGCATTTGGTGATAGATAATCTAATGAATAAATCCAGTTATTTTATTTAAATGGTATAAGTGTGCATGAACGGATACATTTATTTTGCAAGTATGCCTTAAAGTAAGGAATTAATTTAAGAGGTAACCCACTAAAATGCCTCTCTCTTTAAATAAACTTGAGAATATCAAAAGGGTAATAGCCTTTTACTTCCCCCAGAAAATCTGCAAAGATATTAAAAAGAGAAAGTCATCCCGTGGTAACGTCCATAGGTTCTCAATTAATATACTACATGATTAGTTATTTAGTTATATTATTGATCTCCTTTTCTTCGTCATAAAAAATTAGCCTACGTTAGAGAACATAAATTTGAGAGAATGTAGGTTTGGTGGGGAGATTACCAAAAAATATTTTAAATTTTTTGCACTTGTACCAATTTAGTCCTAAACTTTTTTAACAATTTGCCAATTCCATTCTAAACCTTTCAGTTGTGCCAATTTAGTCTTTAATATTTTGACAATTTGCCAATTTAGCACTTCTGGCCAATTTTGTTTGTAAATATCTGACATGACGGTTTAGTTAGCACTGGTTGTCATACGTGACACTACTAAGACTGGGGGTGTGCAAAAGAATCGGGAACCGCCCGAACCGCTCGGAATCAGACTGAACCGGCCCGGAATCGACGGTTCCATGAGGACCGGTTTGGTTCCTGGTTCTAATTTACTAGAACTGGTAAGTACCAATCAGGTTCTCGGTTCTAGGCATAGAATCGCTCACCCGCTCATCCGGACTGGACCAATAATTTATAAATGTATATATATATATATATATATATATATATATATATAATTTTTAAGAAAAAATTCAACCAAATAAAAAAGAAAACATTTTTAGATAATTGAAAACCATAAAATCTCTAATTTGAAGCTCAACTCTCAACTTTCACCAACTGACGACTGCGCCTATATCCGTTTATCGCCTCCCTCTCTTACTCTCGATGTAACATCCTCAATTTCAGTGCCTGGAAAATGGCTATGGTTTAAGTTTGATAGTTTTTCAATTGGAACCAATTTTTTACTCTTGTTTTGGAAAACCCTATTTTGGATCCTTTGTACCCTTTCGTTTTGTTATTTTTATGGAGACTTTAGTGATCCGAGTTTCCAAACACTTTATCTTGAAAGTTGTTCCAAACATCATGAAGTTTTACATACTTTAATTTCAGAATTTTTGAACTTGATATGAGTGTTACGATGGCCTAATTTTCGGACCGTTTAAAACTACCCAGAATGGATATTTCGGTGATGTTCACCCTTTCTTTATTTTCTACAAGCTTTTCTGGGATGATTTTAGAAAAGTTTCCTTCACAAAAGATGTTGAAAACTTCCTTTTCTATAACGTATATAAATTTGGAAAATTTTCGAGATGATTTGGATTCTAGACGGAGTTTACTTTTAGAAACAAGAATTCTATTTCACCGAACTATTTTTAGTCTATCTTTGAGCTACTAAAAATGGTGTTTACAGAGAGATTCAGATTTTGTGTATTTCATGAAAAATGTTTTTTAAGGCCTTGCTTATAACATATTCAAATTTGAGAATTTTCGGAATCCATTTACTATATTTTCAAGTCCGATTTCGTGAACAGTACAAAACTATCCGGTTTTGTCAGATTTCAAAGATTCAGCATTTTCTACATGAGAATGTTGGAATTTCGACTTAATGTCTTCTGATGATTTAAAGCATACATTCTGAGCTTTCAAATGAAATATTTTATACTTTGATTGGAGGTCATCCCAAGGGGAAAATGAGAGTGAGCAGAGAGAGAGCCAAGAGAGGGAAAGGAAGAGAGAAACCATTAATGGCTTGGATTCATTTTGATCTCTTCATCATGATCCTTTGGCTATAGTCCATTAATGAACTTTAATGCTATCCATCATGACCTTGACCCTGGAGTCCCCATCATGATGACATGCCTTAATTGAACTTAGACTTTAGGGACCCCCTTTCATAATTACAAACATTAATTGGCCTCGGCCAAGGGGAGAGAGAGAGAGAGAGAGAGAGAGAGAGTACTCGAGAGAAAGGGAGAGAGAGAGGGCCAATGAGAAGAGTATAAGCATTGGCCTCCTTATCATTTTCCTTGGCCATAGTCCATTAATGGCATTCAATGAAGGCCATCATGAAATTTGACTAAGAGGCCTTCTCTTATTGGTTTAGTTCTAGGGTTTCTAGTGTCTTCCAAACTCTCTATAAATAGCAAGACATTTCCCCCCTTCCTTCTCATCTCACGCCAACCTCACCATCATCTTCTTCTCCATTTTGTTTCTTGTTTTCTTACCTTTTTAGCCTGAAAAGCTCACGCCCAAATAAGTCCCGAACCGGCCCGTGTTTCTCTTCGTTTCTACTCAAGAACCCACGGTTTGGCCTTCGTAGGCCTAGGTTTGCTTGGCCAAGTAAGAAGAAAGCAAGGAGAAGGCCCGAGATTTCCCGAGTTCACCCGTCTCTAAACCGGTCTTTAGTTTTGTTAGTTGTTGTGTAAGTGAATTCCCTAATATTGGGAAAGGAAGTCGAGATACGTTGTAACATGGGTTGCTTGGCCCGTATCTTGATTTCATGATTGATTTACTTGGCCTGTTTTCTTGGTCTCATGGTTGTTTGTTCTTTCTCAACTAACGATGTTCACATGTGATGTTTGTTTTGTTGGTTTCGTAGCATGACTTTGCTATTTAAATTGCCATCGATGCCGGTACGGTAAGAATTGACTTGTGTGAACGATGATTGTCTCGTCTTCGCTTGATATTAGTATTTTTACTTGCTGAGTCTCCCCGATTCATCCCGTGTTGTTTCCTTTTTTCAGGTCCGTAGGATGGCATCTCCCCCAGCCCGTGTTGGCAATCCCGTAGAGCAGATAGCCGAAGTGCTCACTGTGATAGATGTCAGAGAAGACCGCGCCTATCGCCAAATCACGACGCTTGTGATGTTTGATGAGGGCCTAACGGACTTGGTGCCTCATCCATACGTGGCGTGGTATCGCTATGCAAACGGAGAGTGGGTTGGATCCCTATGTGGGTTCAACGGTGCTTTGGAGGTGCGGGCAGTCCGGATCTGGGATAAAGCCATGGGTGGGATGTGAGATGGCTAGGCAGACAAGACCGGGGTGGAGGTGACGAAGCGAGGAGCGAGAAACCATAGTGGTTATAGGATAACCCAAGTCAAGTTTTACTATTCATAGTTGGCTATGAAAATATGTGATAATTGCCATGACCCAAAGGAACGGGCTTGTTAAAATATGTTTGCATGCACTATAAATATAAGGTTTGCTCATGATGCTTCTTGCCTTATTTCCGCTGTGTATTGATTGTGATTGTCTTGAGATATGCTTCCGCTTCTGTGTAACGAAAAATAATAATGAATGGGACGTCACGTGAATGACCTCGAGGTGGGGGCATTACACTCGATCACCTTCATTTGCGTGAAACTTGGTGGGACCGATTCCGTGACCCATTCGGAAACCGGACTAGATCGACGGTCCAATTTCCGAGTGGATCTATGGAACCAACGGACGGTTCTCGGTTCCAATTTCTCGGAACTAGTCCTTAGTGGGTGGTTCTCGGTTCCATATTGGGAACCGCCCACCCGGACCATGCTCACCCCTAACTAAGACTGATGTGGACAATTTTCGTAATTTTTTTAAAAAATTATAATTTTTTCTTCTTTTATTTTTCCAACCTTGGCTGGCGAACCTTGCGAGGTCTTGGTGAGGGCGTTGCGACCCTCGCCTAGGCAAGGGTCACCCTAGCCCGCGGTTAACGAGGGCTGTGGCGCCCTCGCTTAGACTTGGCGAGGGTTGCGACCCTCGCTTGTGGTTGGTGATCTCACTAGCCCAAGGTTGGAAAAAAAAATAAAAAAAAAGGAGAAAAAATAAAAAAATTTAAAAATTACAAAAATTATCCATGTTAATGATTTTCTATCAAAATTGGCCGAAAGGACTAAATTAGCCAATTGTCAAAAGTTTAGGACTAAATTAGAAAATTGTTAAAATGTTGAGGACTAAATTGATACAATTGAAAAGTTTATAATTAAATTGGCAAACTGTGAAAATGTTTAAGACTGAATTGACCAAATTGAAAAATTAGAATTAGATTGGTATAAGTGCTATAAGTTTATGAATTTTTAAATAATTTTTCCTAGATTTGGTTGGAATAAACATTCTCCATGATGTACAGGTGATATCAAGTGATCTATGATTCCTAACTGAATATCGTTTCTTAATCAAGAACTTTCAGTGAATTCGTGCAAAGCACGGGTAAGACAACTAGTTGGTTCTCAAAATTAAGTCACATATAACTGATGATTAAAAAAAGTCATTTGTTTTCTGACGTCATTATGATGTAAATCGTGCTTAACTTAGCAAATGTATACTTCATTTAATCCCAAACACAATCAACAAATCCAATGCTTACCTACAACAAATCCATAAACAAATATTTACGTATACCATTAATTAAAATGGCATCCACTACGAGCATACATCTATTGTAATTGCTCTCCTTTAACATCGACAGAAGCAGCTGTGCTTGCCTCCACCTCAACCTTCTTCTCGTCCTCCGCACCGGCGTCTTGTCCGGTCTCGGATCAGTGGCAACAGAGAAGGGTCCTCGGGCTCATCTTTCGTATCAAGATGGATGCACGAGCATCGCTCGAGAGATGTGAAAAAGGCCGTGGCGATGCCATGGACGACCCACCAAGCTACCCCATCAAGCTTCTTCTTGCATGCAGGGGTACAAGTGACGCGGCCTGAGTTCTGCACCTTGGCTAGTGCAAGCCGTTCGACTGGCTTGCGACCGCCCATGCAGGAGGACCAACGGGTGGCGTGGCTTCGCAGAGGATGATGATGAGAGTGAGGATCCATTGATGTTACAGTGATATGGAGTGCATGATGGCTATATAAAGGAGGACCGGGGGGATCTGATTGGAATTCGGTTTTAATATGACATTTTGTAGCTTCTAGATCAGGCGCCATCAACTACCAGAATAATAAATATGCTCTCTTCTATGATGAGTTCTCCTTTTCTTGGAGAATAATTGGGCTATAGATAAAACAAAGATCAAAGATGTGACATGAAAGTAAAATATAAGATATGACTACTAAGCCCTCCGTTTCTTAGGTAAACACTTCTGAACGAGAATATTATGGTTGGCCCGAATTTTGAAAAGAAAAGGTTCTAACTTTAGAAAAGGTCCTTGCTTTAGGCATTGGCCAATTATTATTCGGAGATAAGTAAAGGAAAGCATATTTTTTTTGGAAGCTTATGATAGAGCCCTAACAAATAATAGATTCTAAATTCATACAAATAACCAAGCGACACAGATAAAATCCAGAAATATCAATGTTTATTATGAGTAATTTGGAGCATATTAGATGAGGAGCAATCAGTTTCAAGGTGAATAGGTTTCAAACCAAGAACCTAAAACCCTACCCACCTTATAACTTATCCGGCCAGAGTAAGTTCCCTTAAGAACCAGCTTAGTATTAAACTAGCTGGCACCATTCAAGGCCAGTTCCAAGATCGACCTGGGAACTGAGCCTAGTTTTATGTAACATAAACATTATTTGGGATTAATATAATATGTGAACAATTTATGGTATAGTGTTAAAGTTTTGATAGATTTTTTAGACTTACCAACATATTTATCTTTTTCTTAAACAAAGTATAAAAAATAAAAAAAAAACTAAAAATTAGTTCTAACCTAGAAAATAAAATCATGAACTGAACCGGTCAAGGCAGTTCCTCAATATATTACCATGAACCTACCTAGTCCCCATGTGAACCGGCTTGGAACCGATGCGTAAGGCCAGTTCGATTCAGTTCCCCAATTGAATCCGCTCGGTTGTTCAACCCTAACAAAAACTTTTTCGAATGCCAAAATCTATGATGATGTTAATATTCAAATTGTGGTAAATCCAATTATCAGTTGGGGGAAAAGACCTCAATGGCATTACACACTTGATATAGTTTTCGGCATTATTTTTTATTAAATGCTTAGACCATTAGTTAAGTAGTGGATAAAATTCAGGCTTTTCTTTCCTTAACCACACAATATAATGCAGCCATTCCCATTGAAATGCATTACCGTAGAATATTGTTTTAACGTCCCCACTTAACGTTTCGCAAGGAACAAAAAGAGAGAATCGGATAAAGAATGGCTTTATTGTCTCAAAGAGAACATAGGAATGGTTGCTTATGAATGGCGCGATGCTTTTCGTCCTAAAAACTGTCGGGGTAAAGATAGGCCGAAGCTGGAGTACAACTTTATTCGAAAAAGTTTCTGTTAGGTCTTTTTTGTTCCTAAATATGGAGGATCGACTCGCTTATGGCCTTTTTTAAAGGGTCGTGTTTGTAACCAACCCAACCTCTCCCGTGCCACTGTCCCCCACACATGCATGGACGCCACCACCAACGGCCACTACAACCCACCTCTAGCTTTGGGATTGTTGCTACCTCCAGATTGTTAATGTTTAGAGTCAAAGAGAAAATAAATGATAAAATATTTATGGTAGCTCAACCTCAATCAGCTCAACCTCAATTAAGGTTGTATATATGAATTTATAGGAATGAATTATTATAATAATGGTACGGATATAAACATAATTACAAAAAGACCCATAATACATATAAATAACACATAAATCACTACAAAAAAACACCGGATTAGCAACGAAATTTGCGACGGAATTTTTTCCGTCGCTACTAGGTCGTCGCAAAATTTTGCGAAGGAAAATTTAAAAGTTCGTCGCAATTGCGACGAAAATAAATTCGTCGCAAATTAGCCACGAATACAATCTGTCGCAAAATTCGTCGCAAATTTGCGACGATCGCAATTCGTCGCAAACTTCGTTGCAAAATCCGTCCAAAATTCGTCACAAAATTTATCGCAAATTTCGTCGCAAATGTCGTTGCAAAATTCGTCGCAAATTTCTTCGCAAATGTCGTCGCAACATTCGTCGCAAATTTCGTCGCAAAATTCGTCGCAAATTAGCCACGAATACAATCCGTTGCAAAATTCATCGTAAATATTTTGTCGCAAATTTGCGACGATCACAATCCGTCGCAAAATTCGTTGCAAAATCCGTCGCAAAATTCATTGCAAAATTCATCGCAAATTTCGTCGCAAATGTCGTCGCAAAATTCGTCGAAAAATTCATCGCAAATTTCGTCGCAATATTCGTTGCAAATTTCATCGCAAAATTAGTCAGAAAATTCGTCACAAATTTTGTCGGAAAATTCGTCACAAATATTTCGTCGCAAATTTGCGACGATCGCAATCCGTCGCAAAATTCGTCGCAAAATTCATCGCAAATTTCGTCGCAAATGTCGTCGCAAATGTCGTCGCAAAATTCGTTGCAAATTTGTCGCAAAATTCGTCGCAAATTAGCCACGAATACAATCCGTCGCAAAATTCGTCGCAAATATTTCGTCGCAAATTTGCGACGATCGCAATTCGTCGCAAAATCCGTCCAAAATTCGTCGCAAAATTCATCGCAAATTTCGTTGCAAATGTCGTCGCAAAATTCGTCGCAAAATTCATCGCAAATGTCGTCGCAAAATTCGTCGCAATATTCGTTGCAAATTTCATCGCAAAATTAGTCGGAAAATTCGTCGCAAAATTAGTTGGAAATTTCGTCGCAAAATTCGTTGCAAAATGTATTCGTCGCAAATTAGCGACGAACTGTAATGATCGCAAAATTCGGCTTAAAATATTCTTCACTATTTTTACATCATTTCGGCCATAAATTATTGTCCATATCAAACAAAGGAGACAATGACATATAATTGAAACAGAAAAACGAACAAACCATAGATTCTGACAAACCAGCCACAATGACATATAATTGAAACAAATAATTGAATGAAAGTTGCAAAGTCTGACATGATGCTATTTGATATCCAATCTTACAATACATTCAAAACATGAACTAAGAGGCGAGACAACCATAGAAGACGCAGAAAAACCATACACAAGAAGACGCAGCTTTGGTACGATGGCAGGACACCAAAAGTAGTCACTTTTGTCGAGATTTGAGGAAATGCCGATACATAAATCAGTCCAGAATATAAAAAAAGCGTTTATGCATGGATGTGGAACTAGGTATAAAATAACAAGAGGGTTAACAAAAAAACGTTTCAGGACGAACATAAATGTTCTTACATATGAATACGAGTGAAATTATGAAAAACCAAGATTATGAAACAAGCTTACCCCCGATTTTGAGAATTTTAACTAGAAAGTCTAGAGAAAATCATCATCATCATCATCAGCAGCATCAGCATTCTCGGCATCAATGTGTTGGTCATCATTGTGCCCATGACCTATTGGATTGGCTGGAGGTATAGGAGGATCGTTATAGCGATTGAGGTTAAGGTGTCGCATAACGAGTGCTATTTGTTGTTTCAAGTTATTTATTTGTTCGTCCTTCTGAACAAGTACATTTTTCAGACGATCCACTTCTTGGGTCAATTGCTCATCTTGTCGTGACCTCCTTTGACCAGTCGCAGTGGATGATGAACTTCCAGGATTATTCGGCATGTACATCCTTGATAACGATCCCATTCCCATTCCAAATATTTTCCCTTTTTTCACCCCACCCGTTACCTCCATCCATAATGCCATATTATCATCCGATGGCCTGGACTCAGGACAATCATCACTCCCACTAGCACTGCTCATTAAAAGTTCATCATATTTTTCCTACATTAACAATGTAGATGAAAATAAAATCACTATATATATATCTACCATAAATATTGAAAGCATTCACGGTTTTCATTATAGTTTACATATAAGCCAAAGTATAACCTTACATACCTTAACAGCTCTTGCTCGATCGCCAGTCCATGTCTTATCTTTCTTTTGAAATGTGCGTTCAAATGTAGCTGCAAATGTCGGTTCCGTCCCCAATTCTTGTACCTACAAAATTTAAACATGAGTAATCGAATTAAATTAACTTATAACTCATTTAACAGACTTACTAGTCGTTTGCGATGCTCCGCAATATTGATAGAGCCCCCAGCATATGTGGTTGGCCCATCACTAGAACTAGAAGATCGATTCTTCTTATTCTGCTTACGGAGTTGCCGACTCTGTTTTTTTTTTTGGTAAGAAGAGTTGCCGACTCTGTTCAGATGCCCAAAATCTGTTAATTGCCAGCCAATTGTCAGCTGTAATGAAAGACGGCTTCATTTGCTTGATCTTCGCTCTATTCATGACATTTCGCATAAAATCACCGATTTTCTTATCGAAAATTCATCTCACTTCATTGTCTTCCGCTTCCTCTCACTTGAACTTCCGCTGCAATGAATAAAAACACAAATTGAAAGTTATTATGATGATCATATATCCATAACCATGCACCAGACAAATATAGACAGATTTTGTAAAGTTCATGTTTGGGAAAATATCTGGTCCTTTAGGTATCGAAAACTATAGAGTTGTTCTGGTCCGTTTACATCATTCTTGACCATCAATATACTACACCAAACTTAATTGGTGAGAAAATAAAATATGTAAAATTTATCTTGAACTCATTCCACCACATTTCTTTCATTTCTTGTGGAATACTTATGTAAGTAATATACTCTCCCATCCAAAAGTTTCTTACTATTTTGTTCAATTCCCTCACAACAGATGGAGCATCCGCGAATCTGCAATCATACGGATATTATGCAACATCAACAGTTCAGTTGACATCAATATCTAAAGCCCTAAATATTACACATACTAAAAAAAATGAAGTACTTACGAATCTCCAAATGGGCATATGAAGAATCGGTTATCTTCTTGACCTGTGTTTCCGTCATTATTCGATTGTTCCGCCGAATAATGCGGTGGAACGGAAGGAGAGGGAGTTAAAGGAGATTGAACTAGAGGATATTCAGTTCGCATGTGGCCAAGTCCCGTAACATGTTGTTGAGTATTGGAGGAAGGGCCAACGTGTCTATATTGTGACGGACCATATTGTGGTTGAGGGTTAGATGACGGTACAGGGGAAGAGGAAAGGGCCGGGGACGAGGACGAGGAAGAGGCTTGTCTTCTATGCATGTGACCTCCACATTTATACTGACAAGTAGGAAGGTTATGCGAATATGTAAAGAACTATTGACACGTATTACGGATACATAATGATTTACATGACGAAACTTACCATTTTGATGGAAAGACTGAGAAAATGTTTTCTTGAAATGAGTCAATGTCGAGTGTTTATGACGTGCAATTTCCTACGAACAAATATACTATGAATCCCATTCATTTTGATATGAAACATCAATATATGAGCACGATATGGGTGGCCACAGGTATCAAACATCACTATATGAATTGCATTCATTTTGATTAAATATTTTTTTACCACGTACAAAAATTTAAATTTCATTGAAAGTAGGTGGCCACAGGTATTCTAAGTCATTTTGTAAAGTTTTATAAGAGAAAAATTGTTATTATTGTTAAATTTTTTTTGGGACCTAAAAAAAACATTTCATTAAAAGTTGGTGGCCACCGATATTCTAAGACATTCTGTAAAGTTTTGAAATTTAAAAATTTTTAGAATTTTAAAATTATTATTTTTTAATATAAAATTTTTTCCGTGAAATAAAAAAATTTTTCCATACTAAAATTGGGTGACCACAGGTAGTCTAAGCTATTAGGTAAAGTTTCTAAAATTTTTGTCATTCTTTATTTTAATAATTTTTAGGGCACGTTAAAAAAATTAAATATAACTAAAAGTGGGTGGCCATAGGTATTATAAGTCATTCCGTGAAATTTTGAAAATTTTTAAATTCTAATTTTTTTTATCCACCTAAAAAAATTTAAATTTCACTGCAAGTTAATGGCCACATATTTTCTAGGCAATTCTGTGCAGTTTTGAAATTTTATATTTTTTTAATTTTTTTAAAATTTGTTTTCACCAAAAAAATAAAAATTTCCCTCACAATGGGTGGCCACATTTATTTTAACCAATTTTATAAGGTTATGAAAATTTTTAATTTTTTAATATTTTTTTCCCGGAATGTTAAAAAATCTAAATTTCACTCAAAATGGGTGGTCACTATTAATTTTTGCCATTTTGTGATATTATGAAATTTTAGTTTTTTAAAAATTTTTAAAAAATTTTACGGTCAAATTTCATATTTGTTGCCAACATATACCCTTTTTTTAATTTTCCGTAATTTTTCATGATTTTTTATAGAATTGTTCAATTTTCATGCATTTTCTGTGAAAACGCTTAATCAATCACCCTATCGTCATTTAACGCTTAATCATCCACATAATAGACAAATTAACCAGTCGACCATCGATCAAAGCCACATGCAATCCTGAAATCGACCAGTAACTTAACCAACGAAAAGTGATCCTAAATAATCCCTAAACAAGTCCGACTAATTACCTAATTATACTAACTAGGGTTTAGGGAGTTACTTACTTGCTTCAAGGACAACAAAAATCGACCGATCGGACAGTGGCGGTCCCGGCGCGGGTGTGGGCCCAAATGGTGACTAGTTACCCAGGTGCTCGGTCACGGCCGGGCGAACGACTGCGGAGCTTGGCGGCGACGGCGTTGGGCGGCAGCAACGGCGTTGGTCGACGACTGGGAGGCGGGTGGCCGGCTGGCCGGCGGTGGCACGGTGGCGGCGGTGGCACGGTGGCGGCGGCTGGCTGACGGCGACGGTGGCTGTGCTCCGGTGAGGGCAGTAACGGGCGAGGGGCTGCTTCGGCGAGAGCCTCGGCTGGCTGATGGTGGGCGGCGATGGCGACGGCGGCGGCTGCGGCTGCGGGCCGACGGCGTGGGGCGGCTCCTGGCGGGCGGGCGAGGGCGGCGAGGCTGGGCGGCGACAGCGTCGATCTGCTGGTCGGCGGCGGCGAGGCTTCGGGCCGCTGCTCGGACGCGGTGAGGGCGGTGAGGCGGGGCGGGGGCGAGGGCGCGACCGGTGGGGGGCGGGCGATGGGTGGGGGGCTGCGGGGTGGTTGGCCCGCGACCGGCGACCAGCGGGGGGCCTGCGGGGCGACCGGCTACGGGCGGGGGAGCTGCGGGGCGACTGCGAGGCTAGGCGGCGACAGCGACGGCTGCGACGGCGAGGGCACGACCGCTAGGGGGGCGGTCGACGGGCGGGGGGGCTGCGGGGCGGCTAACCCTCGACCGGCAACGGGCGAGGGGGCCTGCGGGGCGACCGGCGACGAGCGGGGGAGCTGCGGGGCGGCTGCGAGGCTGGGCGATGACGGCGACGGCTGCGATAGCAACGGTGGCGGGGGAGCTGCGCAGATCTGCACATATCGGGCTTGGGCGGCATCGGGGAAGGGGGAGGGGGAGGGGTTGTACAAATATCGTAAATTTGCGACGGACACTTTAAGTTCCGTCGCAAATTTGCAACGGACATATAAGTCCGTCGCAAATTTTCGACAGATAAAAAATTTCAGACGAAAATTAAAATCCGTCGCAAATTTGCGACGTAAAAAAAATCCGTTGCAAATTTGCAACGGAAATAAATATCCATCGCAAATTTGTGACGGATTAAATTATCCGTCGCAAATTTCAAACGGTAAAAATTCACTCGCAAAATTTGCGACGGACCAGTATAGTCCATTGCAAATTTGCGACGGACAGGTTGAGCCCGTCGCAAATTTGCGACGGACCATTTTAGTTCGTCACAAATTTTATAAGGGAATTTTCCCAGTCGAAAATTTGTCGGAAATTTTTTGTCGGTCGAAAATTTGCGACTTTGCGATGGACCATTTTAGTCCGTCGCAAATTTTGCGAGGGAATTTTTTCGATCGAAAATTTGTCGGAAATTTTTTGTCTGTCGAAAATTTGCGACGGACATAGAAAGTCCGTTGCAAATTTGCGACAGACAGGTTGAGTCCGTCGCAAATTTGCGACGAAACTCCTTTGTCCGTCGCAAGCGACGGACTATTTTAGTCCGTCGCAAATTTGCGACGTAAAAAAAAATCCGTTGCAAATTTGCGACGGAAATAAATATTCGTCGCAAATTTGCGACGGATTAAATTATTCGTCGCAAATTTCGAATGGTAAAAATTCACTCGCAAAATTTGCGACTGACCAGTATAGTCTGTCGCAAATATGCACATACTAATTGATCGTTGTAAATTTGTGACGTCTTTTTTTGGGTAAAAAATTTAGCATCTCATTTATTTAGATCCTAAATTTGCTACGTCTTTTTTTCAGTCCAAAATTTTGGCATCTCAAATTTTGCAATGGAAATTAGAATATCAGAAATGTTAGGGCACGTTAATAATATTTGACTTGTCGGCATTTAGGGACAAAATTTCGAACAATCAATTAAAATAAAAAGAATAATCGACAATAACAATAATAAAAAAGCACAATAACAATAATAACAAGAATAATAATGATAACAACCAAAATAGCAGTTGTTGCATTAATAATTACACATCTGTAGTGTTTTGTGACAAAAATTTTAATCTTCGTCTTCATCTTCGTCTTCGTCCTCGTCCTCGTCCTCGTCCTCGTCTTCGTCTTCGTCCTCGTCTTCATCATCCGTCTGAAAATCAGATTCTGAACATTATTGTACATTCAATTCGCAAATTTCAGTTGGATCCACATCTATCATTGCTCTACACGGATCTCGTAAAGTTGGTATATTATATTCCTCAATTTCAACCGTGTTACACACTTCCTCTTATTGGTAAGCTCTATCCTTCCAGTGTTCCTCGATTTTCCTCCGTGCTTTGATTTTACATACAGCCCACCAATCAACTTTGTCACGTTTCAAACTAGGATATGATGCATAACATACTTGAATTGCTTGTTGTGCCAAGATAAATGGTTCATACTTCATATACATTTTCTTGTGATTTATTTCAACCAAATTGAACTTCGTATGCACCTTCATTCCTTTGACGGGGTCGAACCACGTGCACTTAAATAATACAACCCGCATCATTAATGATCCAGGGTACTCTATCTCTATGATTTCATCCAACAAGCCATAAAAATCATCTTCTGAACTGCCACCATTGGATGACCGAACGGACACACCACTATTCATTGTGGATTTTCTTATTCCATATTCTTGAGTATGAAAATTATATCTATTTATGAAATATGCTGGCCAACTTCGAACTCTTAACTGTGGACCCCATGACAGATGATATAGCAATTCTTGCCCTCTAATTTCATCATAATTACTGTGAATCTAAAGTTGCACATGCAAAGTCAATAATATATATTTTACTAAATGATGTATATAATTTTAATAACTTGGTTTGGTCCATAGGCAACTTACATATATCTTGAACCATGCTGCAAATTATTCATCGCACAAACGGTCAAACTCATTTTAGTTGTAGTCCAAACATTGAAGTTTGGAAAATCTTAATATTAAAAACCATTTAAATATTAGCAAATATTTGACACACAAACATATATTTGTAAATTTACACTTACTTGAAGTATGGCTCGACTTCTGAGCAGTTCAGTAAAATATAAGTATGGGCTGCATGAAATTCTTCGCCTGATAAGTAACGAAACTGACATGCACCGCTTGGTCGACCCACATAATTGAAAATAGAGAATGCTGTGCAATTGGGATCAATGGGGCCCTCATCATTTCTGCTTGCTCTCCGCCTCTTGCACTGAACGCGCGGCTCAAAATAGTATGATGTAAATGTTGTCACTTCTTCCACAATATATGCATTACAAATTGAAGCTTCGACACG
This sequence comes from Syzygium malaccense, assembly GCA_031216405.1. Classification (NCBI taxonomy): domain Eukaryota; kingdom Viridiplantae; phylum Streptophyta; class Magnoliopsida; order Myrtales; family Myrtaceae; genus Syzygium; species Syzygium malaccense. The sequence continues at coordinate 10,407,226 of CM062260.1, read as the reverse complement.
GGCCTTATTCTTCACTTTTTTCTTCAAATGATATAAGAATCTAGTTGAAATAGAAAGAAGCTTATCGGAACATATTATATGATAAATTAATTTGAACTGTATTTTAAAAAAAACATTACCTCTCAAATGGATACATCCATCGAAATTGGACGGGACCTGTAACTTTGGCCTCATAAGGCAAGTGAACTAAGAGATGCTCAATCGAATCAAAAAATGCTGGAGAAAATATCCTTTCTAAGTTGCAAAGAATAATTAGAATATTTCTCTCTAGTTTTTCCATATGCGATACTTTTAACACTATCGAGCAAATATCATGGAGGAAATTTCTTAACTCTGTAATGGCGCTCCATACAAAGTTCAGTAGAACTTCCTTCAAAGCTATTGGAATTAGTCTTTCCATCAGGATGTGACAATCATGACTCTTCAAACCTGTGAACTTGCATTCATTCAAATCAACACATCTCCCGAGGTTCGAAGCATATCCATCAGGAAATCGCACAGATTTCAACCATTGACAAACAACTCGCCTTTGCTCCTTATCCAATGTATAAACTGTTTTCGATTTTGGTCCCCTGCTGCTTGCATCCATAGCTAGTATTGGCCGATCGCAAATATCTCTCATATCTTTTCTTGCGTTCAAGTTGTCTTTTATTTTTTCGGCGACATCCATCACAGTATTTATGACATTGTTGAAAACATTCTTTTCTATGTGCATGACGTCAAGATTATGATGAATAAGATGGGCCTTTCAATATGGTAGATCTCAAAATATACTGCATTTTGTCCACTTATGTGTACTTCCGTACGCAAAAGTCGTGCCGTGCGGGTTCTCAACAACAATTGGAAAGTCCTGCACACGCTCCCAAATTTGATCGCCGGTCAACCTCAATGGTGGACGCGTTCTTTCGGTCCTATTCTTGATGAACTCTTTCTTATTCCTTCTGAAAGGATGACTTGGCGGTAAAAATTGTCTGTGACAGTCAAAATAGTTGGGCTTCTTTCCATGTTTTAATCTAAATGACTTTGACCTCTCTAAACATATCGGACATCCTAAGATCCCAGCTGTACTCCATCCAGATAACATTCCGTAAGCTAGAAAGTTATTTATCGTCCAAAGAAGGGCAGCCTTCATTACAAATATTTGATCGATAGAAACGTCATACGTAGGGACACCTTCAACCTATAGCCGTTGTAACTTCTCAATCAATGGTTGCGTATAAACATCTATCAACTTTTTCGGATTTTGCGGCCCTTTCATGATCAATGTCAAAAACATATAAGGTGTCTTCATGCACATACCGGGTGGAAGATTGTACGGTATTAAGATAACTAGCTAACATGAATAACTTTTTCCTGTTTTCCCAAATGGAGCAAATCCATCGGCATAGAGACCTAACCTGATGTTCCGAGGCTCCATCGCAAATTCAGGGTATGTTCTATCAAAATGTTGCCATGCCTCCGCATCTGAAGAATGACACATTAGACATTCTTCTATTTCATAATTTGCATGCCAAGTCATGTGTTCAGCAATGGCTTTAGACGCATAAAGCCTTTGCAATCTGGGGATTAAGGGCAGATAAAACATTTGCTTGCATAGTCTACGCTTTTGATTACGATCCGGCCTCCTGTTAATCTTGTACCTAGGTTGGCTACAAAATTTGCAAGATTCTGCATTTTCATCATCTCTCCAATATATCATACAACCCCTATTACATACATCAATCCTTACAACCGGAAGACCTAAGTTATCCACTAGCTTTTTCATATCATAAAAATCACTTGGCATGATGTTATCACGAGGCAATGATTCCCGCATTACTTCAACAAAAGAGTTGAAGCAATCCGCAAACACATTATGCTCTGCCTTGATATTTAATAGTCGGGCTGTCACCGATAACTTAGTGTGGTCCTCACAACCTACCCATAAAGGTTCATCTGCTGCTTTCAACACATCCCAGAACTGATTAGATTGAAAAGTTTCATTATAGACATTCTCATCAAAACCCGTTACTCCTATATCTTCCAATTGTAAAGCATGACTAGTACCCATTTGTTCATGTGTAGGAGTAAAACTAGTACTTGCATGATTTGATTCTATGACAAAATTATAACTAGCTGCATCAATCACCATCCTCTCGTATGGGTTCAATTACTCATAACAGCCACATTCTTCCCTAACTGAAAATTAGTCACTTCTTCCATATCCTTCATCATATATAAATGGTTCACCATGGAAAGTCCAATTATAATAGTTCGGAGTAAACTCAAATCTAGTAAGGTATTCTCTAACTTGGTCACACACAAGAAATTTACCATTACCGCACTTTTTACATGAACACCTTAACTTATTTTCATCTATGAACTCATATTTACTACTAGCAAAGTCTAAAAATAGTTCTAACCCAGTACGAAACTCATCTGTCAATTCTTGATGTCCAGGTAAGTTCTTATTATACATCCAAGCCCTTTCTCTTTGCATTGTGTCTGTATTAAAATAAAAAATTTTGGTAAAATATTTAAAATATCATATCTATTGTTCTCAATTAAAACCATAAATTTTTGGAAATTATAATTTTTTTTATTCACGCAACAATTAATATGAAATTGCAAAAATAGAAAAAATTACTATGTAAAGAAGACTTACCCAAATATTTAACTGAAATATTGATAGGAGAAAGTAGTCAATTTGATGAGAATTGCAACGCCCACTTGGATTGCGAGACCTTCAATTAGACACATACCCAAAAAGAATAATCACTTAAGAATCATTTTTTAATAATTTTTAATGTGCGATGGAAACAGAATTCATCCGTCGCAAATTTGCGACGGAAATTGGGCTTCCATCGCAAATTTGCGACGGATAATTGATTTCGTCGCAAATTTGCGACGGAATTTTCATTTATTCGTCGCAAATTTGCAACGGAAACTATTTCCATCGCAAAACGGCGTGGCCGTACGGCCTCATCCTAAGGCCGGCGAGGTGTCGCCGGTCGCCGGTCGTTAAACCGGTGATGTAGATACGAAAAAAAAAACAAATATAAACATATATAAAAAAAATTACAATTCAACGATGAATAGTCACGAAGCTAGCTATGATACTTACTGGTACAAAAGCTTCATCGAGATTAATATGTGCGTGCGCGAATTTTGTTGATTTCAGATATATGAAAGAGGGAGAAAAGCGAGAGAGAGCGAGAGAGAGTGAGAGAGAGAGAGAGAGATAGAGTTGGAATATCACGGGCTGATAAATTACAAATTTGCGACGGACGTTCTTTTCGTCGCAAATTTGCGACGGATTTAGCGACGGTTTTTTTTTCCGTCGGAAATTTGCGATGAACTTTTTTGCGATGGATTTTTATTCCGTTGGAAATTTGCGACGAACTTTTTTCCGTCGCAAATTTGCGATGGATTTTTATTCCGTCGGAAATTTGCGACAAACTTTTTTCCATCGCAAATTCCATCGCAAATTTCCGACGGATTTTTCATCCGTCGCAAATTCCGTCGCAAATTTCCGATGAAAATCAACCGTCGCTAATTTGCGACGGAAAATATAATCCGTCACAAATTTCATCGCAAATTTCTGACGGAAAATTTTCGTCGCAAATTACATGTTTTTTTGTAGTGAATACTCCCTCTCAATCTAATGTAGTTGTAACAACCCGAGAGATTGGATCTTAATACTGCTTAGCGTGGACCCTTGGTGAAGATGTCTGCTAGCAAATCTGTTGTAGGCACATATCGAATACATTGATTGCCAGAAGCAATTTGCTCTCGAACAAAGTGAAAATCCAACTTAATGTGTTTGGTGCGAACATGAAACACAGGGTTGAGAGCAACATATATGACTGAGATGTTGTCACAATAAATGGTGAAATGAGTAAGAAAGAGGACTCCGAGCTCACAAAGTGAATGACGAATCCAAATAGTCTCAACAACACAGTGAGCAACTGCATCATACTTAGCCTCTGTACTCGAACAGGCTACAATGGTTTGCTTCTTCGCCTTCCATGAAACAATATTGGTGCCTAGAAAAACACAAAACCGGAGTTGGAATGTCAAGTATCTGAGCACCCAACTTAGTCTGCATCAGCATAAGCAGTTAATGAAGTGGGAGAACACCACTCAAAAAGCAATTCATGGGTGGATGTGCCAACTAAATACTGATATATAAATTTGACCACTTGGAGATGAGGGAATATGGGTTGATGTATACAATGGCTACCCAAATTCACAACAAAACTAATATCAGGCTAGTCATGGTCACATACTGCAGAGCACCAACCATCTGTCAATACAACGTTGGAGAAGTAAGAAGCTTACCTTCATTAGCAGACAACAAATTCTTTGAGGCCAAGGAAGCAATGCAGGCTTGACCTTGACAAGGTTAAACTTGCCAAGGCAAGTTTACATGTGCCAACCCCCTAGTTTCTTGCATATGGCCCATCTTGAAAATTGCAGTAGAAAGAACAACCATAATTATAGCGGGTTTAATGATCGGGTTACAAATCTCGTCATAGTCCAGTCTGACATGTTGCTTAAATCCTTATGCAACGAGGCGAGCTTTGAAGAATTTGATAGTTCTATCAAATTTTTCCTTAACCTTAAAAATCCATTTACAACCGACTAAATTCTAAGAAAGATAAGGTGGTACAAGATCCCATGTGTGATTAGTGACCAAGATATTAATTTAATAAGCCATGGCTACTTTCCAATATGAGTCAAGAATGGATTTAGAGTAGCAAGACGGTGCCTCTTCATGCAAAGAGTGAGAGAGATTAAAAATTTCTGGGTTTAGAAATTCTAGATTTGGCATGACTTTGCAGAGGATGAGTTGGAAGAGAAGAAACGATAGTGGAGGAGTTGGATAGAGATGTAGAGAGGATTTGCGGGTCTGATGTGGTAGGAATTTGGTCGAGAGAGAAGTTAGGTTAGGACGGAGTGATTGGTTTTGGAGGGAGGGGCGGCGGAGGCGAAAAAGAATTGGAAGTGGGTTGAGTAGACTAAGAGGAGGAGAGAGGTGGGTTAAGAGGTTAGGCTAGACAAGTGGAGAGAGGCGGATGAGGAGCTTGAGGGCCAAACGAGGTAGAAGGAAATAATAGATTGTTTGGAGGAAACAAGAATCAAATGGCTTGAACTGGAACAGTGGGTTACAGGATTAAGAGTTTAAGGATTTTGTGAAAAGGGAAAATTCTCCTCATCAAATCAAACATAACGACCGATAAAAACATGATCACTTGACTGATCAAGGAAACAATAGTCTTTGTGATTCAACGCATACCCAAGAAATATACATGGCATAGAATGAGGTACCAACTTATGGGAGACACAAGATAGAAGAAAAGGATAACAAGCAAACCCACAAATAAACGGTGGAAAGGAAAAATATTGATAGGACACAAATGGGAAGCCGATCAATAGTGTAAACAGTGGTGAGAAGAGCATCAACCCAACATGGAGTAGGCATAAAGCATGGATTAATAATGTTCGAGAGATTTCGACTAAGTGTCTGATTTTGCATTGTGACAAACCATATTGAGATGGGGCGTTTAGACAAGAAAAGCATTTAATAATTCTATTTCCACATAAGCATGTTTGGAATGAATTACTAGTATAGTCACCTCCCCCATCAATTTGTGAAAATATTAATTTTGGCATTTCACAGATTTTTGATAAAACAATGGAAGCGATGAAAGTGCGTAGACACTTCAAATTTATTTTTCAAGGAAAACCCCAAGTGAACTAAGAGCAGTCGTTAATGAATAATACAAAATATCTGAAATCTGAATTAGATAAAATTGGACTCATTCATACATCAAAAGAAATTACAACTAAATGAAAAGATGCGCCATAACTAACAAACCCAAAAAGCAATCGATGAGATTTGTCCACAAAACAAGACTCACAAGATATCGACTTAGAACTAGAATTGCAAACACAACTCAAAACTTGTTTATTAGGATGACCAAGACAAGCATGCCAACGAGTGAGTGAAGCAGAATAAGCCACGATAGGATGCAAGTGAGATGACGCCAATGAGTTGAAAATCAGATAAAGAACATGAGAAGAATCAGCTTGGAGGAGAACTCTCCTACTTCATTGGTCATTCAAAGAAAATGATTAACTATTAAAATCAATAGCACAAGAATTTTTTTACGGCAAAGTTGAGTAATTAAGAGGAGATTGCAAGCAAGATTAAAGATATGATAGACAGGAGATAACAACAAAGATCGAGAACTAACATGTAAAAAGGCTTTACTGACTTGCATTATAGGCAATAAACAACCATCACCAACCAAGACTCTTGTCAAATCTTAAAAGGGCCTAGGATTTAGGATTTTACCAATGTCACTAGTCATGCATGCCAACGCTTTGCTGTCATGATACCATATTGGATCAAAGGTTTTACCAATCGAGAGATCTGAGAAGGAGTCTGACAAATCGGTGGCGATGAAGGCATGGTTGAATCATTATTGTCATTGTAGCACGGTGTGCCTGGCCCTATTACAAACCTGAAAAGTAAAATGAGGCCCATATCTGAGAATGCCTTCCTGTATGAATGGGGGAACATAGAGCTTTGAACCACCTTAAGGCCGACCATAAGGGTGGAGGAGCGATCAGCATATCGGGCCGATAATGACTGTGAAGTGAACTGATCATAGGAAGATTGCCAAGTCGGTTGATTACGAGAAAATTGCCCACCTTGTCCTCAACCAAGCCTTCGACCTCTAGAATTACGTCCACCCGAGATCCTCAAAATGGTGGACTGTGTGAAGTAGCATGACTGATCAAAGCGCGATGAATATCATATGGAGATGATGCATTCAATTTTCCGAGAAATCTTTTTTCTTAGATGAGGAGGTGTGACCGCAAACCCCCAAAGGAAAGAATTTTAGGGTCGTTTTGTGACCATGGTGACAAAATGATCATATTCAGACAAGAACCCATTGAGGGCTTGAATCGCCAAGTCCTCATAAGAGACGGAGAAATTAATTACGGTGAGAGAATTCAGAATTGACTTGAGATGCCGAAGATAATAAGACATTGACCGATTGGGTTTCTTAATAGCGTTTTGAAAATCAAGTTTTAGTCCATTCCCTTTGGCTGTGCAGCGATCAGTAAAGCATTATCCTAGAGCAAGCCAAATCTCTCAAGATTTCCGAAGGTCGCGAACTTCATAGAAAATCTCGATTATGGGGATCGAATTGATCAAACTACGAATGCATTAATCTGTCTTGACCCGGGTAAAATAGGAGGTATTGACCATCATAGTACCATTTTTATCGATAAGCTTTGGTAAATTGATTTGGGGTAGAGATTGTCGCGACCTAAAAATTTTCCTTCTCAGGCTAATGGATTATTAGGACTAAACCTAACTCGAGCCCTCCCAAGCCCTACCAATTCGCAACTTTGGGTTTAAGTTTTTAACATGCAAATGTTTTCATGCTTGGAGTCGCCACTAATCAATTTGTGGTAGGTCGATTAGAAACCTAAATAAAACATAGGGAGATATGTTTTATTCCTACGAACCAGAGATTCTAAGCCCGGGGACTTGATTACGCTAGATCTAGTCTAACGCCCTTTCGGTACCTTTTCTTTTCAAAAAAAATATTTTGGCAAGCAATTTGGATCCATTTTAACTTAGTCACTAACATGTGAGGTGTTCATGCGGGTACGCAAATCACCAATTTAACACCCAATAATCAAAGCATTAAATAAATTGCAAGATTGGGAGAATTACTTACCTCGAAGCAACGTAAGCATCTGCATGGTTAGCTAGAAAATCACATCAACCATCCTAATATGATTTCTAATTAACAAGCAGTTCACTCAGTATTTTTGGATTTTCGCTTATTTAAATGAAAGCTAACCTATATGCAATGACGTGCAGAAATGACATGCGAATAATGCAACCTAACATGCAAACTATATGTCATGCGACGACGTGACCTAATTCTGATGACGGGCAAATAATTTATTTTTGGTATTTTTTAATGAAATTTGGAATAAAAATATGCCTAAATTAACATGCAACCTATGATGACTTAACATATCCTAACATGACTTATTTTTGGGATTTTTGTTAAAATTCGAAATAATAAATTGCTTAAATTAAGAATGCAATCTATCCTAATCTACCATAAAACAATTCATTTTTTAGGGTTTTCTTGAAAATTCGGAATAAAAAATAACCTAAATAATCTATTAAGATTAGAAAATTAATTAATTTAAACTAGGGAGTAGATTATCTCAAGTCCTAATTTAAATTAAATAATTACTCTATCGTCTAGATATGTTTAGGATTCTTAAACATGCAAAACTCAAATTCAAATCCTAACTGATATTTTTTGAATTTTCTTTTTTATTTGAAAAGAGAAAAATAATTTAAACAGAGATAGCATCCACATTTAAAATAGCCACGCAATTCACAAGATTCGTTTCAAATTCAGATTAGGCACAAGAATCGAACTATCGGTCATATCTATAGGGTTATAGATATTAATGGAAAGTCGATCATTCAAATTTGGAAAGCAGATAAAAATCATTATCGTACCCAAGTGATTATGGATAGGATAATGATTTTCCGTATCGCCACGTATCATACCTTAGGGCTAAGGTCGGATAGTTGTCCAGATACGTTGCTGAATTAGGAAAGTTTCCTAATTTTGAATATTTTCAAATATTGCGAACAAGACAAACATTATCCTAAGATATCTAGCAATCCACGCAATATTTACAAAATATTCAAACATCCAAAAATTAAGAAACGAAATATTCTAGAAATATTGAATAATGTTCAATTACCTAATTTGCGGATAATTTCCAAATTCAAACTTGCGGATCGGGATGAGCGACGAACGGTGGATTCGGCGGCGCGGTGTCGGGACAACGACGGAGCAGCGGCGACGGAACAGCAAGGCAGCGCCGGCGTGCAACGGCTCCGGCGAGGACGGCAGCAGCAGCGTCGGGCTCGGCAGCAGCAGGCAGCAGCAAGCAGCAGCGGCGTCGGCGTCGGCCTGAGGAGCAGCGGCAGCAGCAAGCAACAGCGGCGGCGACGGCGTGAGGATCAGCGGCAGCGGCAGCGGCAGGCGCGGCTGTGTCGCGCGGCAGGGAGCAGCAGGCACGGCGTCGGCGTCGGTGTGAGGGGCAGCGGCAGCAGCAAGCAGCAGCGGCGTCGGCGTCGGCGTCGGCGGGAAGGGCAGCGGCAGCAGCAAGCAGCAGCGGCGTCGGCGTCGGCGGGAAGGGCAACGGCAGCAGCAAGCAGCAGCGGCGTCGGCGTCGGCCTGAGGAGCAACGGCAGCAGCAAGCAACAGCAGCGTCGGCGTCGGCGGGAAGGGCAGCGGCAGCAGCAAGCAGCAGCGGCGTCGGCGTCGGCGGGAAGGGCAGTGGCATCAGCAAGCAGCAGCGGCGTCGGCATCGGCCTGAGGAGCAGCGGCAGCAGCAAGCAACAGCGGCAGCGACGGCGCGCGCGGGGAGGGGCGGCAGCAGCGGGAGCCCGTCTCCTTCTCTTTCTCTCTTCCTCTTTCTCTCGCTCACGTGTGTCTCTAAAAATTTTCTGATCTGAAAATTGTGTCCTCCCCCTCAAAATCTGACCTAATGATGTATATATAGTATTAACCTAGGTCAATTAGATGGGCTTTTTAGTCCTAATGGGCTTAGGCTTGGGCTTTAATTTAAATGGGCTGAATTAATGGGCTGAATTAATTAATGATAACGGGCTGAATTAATTAATGAGAATGGGCTGAATTAAGCTCAAATTAAAACAACCAAGCCCGTTCGACTTGTAATTCCCGGCCCTTGCATTCCAAGCGAGCCGAGTCCCAATCGATGAAATTTAAGCTCGTTCGTCATCGCCAGTCCGATGCAAAATGCAATTAATCTAAAATGAATTTAAACTATATGTTATGTAATTTAAATATTTTTTGTTTAGGGGTTAAAAATTTTAATCCCTAATTTTCTATGCAAATTATACTAAATGGTCGCTAAAATTTAGGTGTCAACAGCTGCCCCTCTTTGAAGGTGAGCTCGTAGAGGTTGCATTCAAAGACTAAATGATACCTAAATTTCAACCATGCAAATGCAATGAATATTGTTTTTGTCGGGATTATGAATCCCATTTTACAATGCATTAAGAAATGATGCATGCTGACATGAGTAGAAAACATACCTGGAATTACTTACCTGACAGGAGCGAGATAATGCAATTCGAGGCACAACTTCAACTTGTATGTTGTTTTGGCAAATGTATGGGCTCAGTCCCATAGGTCTTGCCTGATATACGTTGATGAACTTCGGTGATCTGCAGTTAAGTCAAAACACACGAAGAAAGCTCGACGTACCCAATCATCATTTGGATTCGTGAGAATAGTTCCGATCCTTACGAACTACCTATACATCTCTCTAGGTGTTTGCAAAGATTTGGCCGCTTCACTTATACCTGCTCATAAGTGAATTGCGGGGGAAACTTTTGGAATCAAGAGGATATTCCGACCTTTGCATATACCTGCTCATATGCAAAGATTTGGCCGCCTCACTTATACCTGCTCATAAGTGAACTGCGGGGGAACACCTGGGGTTGAGAGAATATTCCGACCTTTACATATACCTGCTCATATGCAAAGATTTGGCCGCTTCACCTATACCTGCTCATAGGCGAGTAGCGGGGGAACATCTGAGATAATGAGAGTATTCCGACCTTTACATATACCTGCTCATATGCAAAGATTTAGCCGCTTCACCTATACCTGCTCATAAGTGATTAGCGGGGGAATACCTGAAATTTGAGGAGAACATTCCGACCTTTACATATACCTGCTCATATGTAAAGATTTGGCCGCCATGGCTATACCTGCTCATAGTCATGTAACGGGGGAATCTTCTTGAGATTGTATAAAAATCTGTGATTTGATTAACAAAGGGACTAGCCCAAGTGTTCAAGAGTTCCTTAACAAAGTACCTGGATATCATCAGAAGTACCTGAAAAGGTTTGATCAATAGACACCTGAACACAATCAAAGGCATCTAGAGATTGCAAAAATGATCAAATGTGGGACCTGACAATTGCTTGAACAGGTCAGGGATACCTAGATAGTCATAGATATCCTAGGGATAGAGATATACTTACCTGGTGATATCTCCAACTCTGAAGGTGTGTCTCCTGTTAGACACGATTTTATGTAATATGCATTCGCACACTGTCAAGAATGCATATACACATGAACTATGATTTCAACTGATTTTCATGTACGATGGTTTTGTCAAATCAACATTACAAATTTCGCTGGGGAAAAATCATGACAAGACAATCCGAACTCATAAACGGATATCTTGAAAATGTCGAATGAGGAACTTTTGGTTCGAAAGGGCTTTCACTCACTCTCGTCGAGAAGTGGCTAATTTATGAAAATCACTCTATCTCACCATCATCATGCCGACAAGGGTCCGAGTATTCTCGCAAACGGTACGACTTTACCAATCTGAGAGGTCTTTGTTAGGACCATAACATGGGTTTGGTCAATGGCTTAGCAAAAGAGACTCTTCGAGTCGAGGCTATTGAAAGAAAATACTCTGCAATTGTCTCCGGGTTTACAAGTCAAGAACCTGCAAAATGAGATAGAAATGGACTTGCTCGCACTTCTTCGAGCTAAGCTTATAAACATCAGAAACTCTACATTAGTTCAAGTGCCCTAATCTGAAGAGACTTTGCAAGGGACGTAACGCAGGCTAGGCTCATGGGTTGAGAAATGAATGGATCATAAGGCTCAAAATGTGTATAACTGGGGTGAATAAATTGGTGATCATCTCGGCATTGTCACCGGTCTTCTTCTTCACCAGGGATTGTCTTCTCGGTAAATGCTCCATTGGCTTCGAGAGTTCATCACTTGACTCATCACTTGACTCCTCAAGACTCTGGATACTTTTGTGACTTCGAGACAGCTAAATATTTTCTAATCCAAAGTCATCACTTTTCTCCATTTTTCATTCTTTTCTTCTTCTTTTCTTTTCTTTCACGGGCATTGGCCTTGCTTTTACCAGGCACACTGTTTTTTCATGCCCTCTAGTTTTTTTTTTTGACACACACTGTCTACAATGCATACATTGGCTAGCCACACTTTGGCTTGTTTTGACCGAATGACTAATATTTGGACTCTCAGGGTCTTCGTCTTTTATCAGTACTCCGGATATGCTGCTTGAACAATGATGAGTTTTGCCTTGCCCCAGTGTGGGGGATGATCACCAACTGGGTTTAAGAAATGAATTTGCAGGCTCAATTGGGCTTAACAAAGGATAAAGTGTGTATAGGATAGAGAAAGAAATGCTCTTCGTCATCCTAAGGCACTTAAACTTCACATGAATTCATCTGAAAAAGCAACACTCGAAGATTGATGCAAGTGAGAGCATGAAAATTTCTACTCATTTTTCACCTTATGATGCTGATTTACCTCCAGTTTGCCCCGATGTGGGGTGGTTCTTGACAGGGGTAATTTGAATGAATTTCTCCAAGTGTTTAGGCTCAAAGTGGCGAAACAACGGATAACCTGTAGTGTTTGGGATAGAGAAATGAACTGCCTCTCGTCATTTCAATTGCCGTACCTTTTGCGAGATAACCCTTTACCTTGCAGACATGGAATTTTTCCACTCAACTCACTGGGGATTAGTGCACGGGACTGTGTATAGGATATGGCTTGCCTTTCATCATCCCGATGTACCTCATTCAACACATTCAATTCATTCCACATGAATTATCATATTGTCTAAATAGATTCCCCCTTTGAGGTCAATGATACAGGTTGACAAATAACCATGCAGAAATTAAAGCCAATGCAAACATCTTAACTTGAAATTGATTGAAACCATTTATTCATAAATGCAATGTTTGCAATTCAGAGTATAAAACCAAACTTTTGAAAACTTTTGCTGCAAAATGTTAAATTCCATCAGGGATAATAGATCTTCACAGCATCAGAATTAACAGGAGTGGAAAACTCACGACCATCCATTTCTGCGAGAATCAGGGCACCTCCAGGAAGCACCTTTTTAACCACATACGGACCAATGTAGTTTGGGGCAAATTTTCCTCCAAGAACAGGAAAGACTGGCAGTACCTTCCTTAGGACTAGATCATTTACCTCGAAGTGTCTTGGACGCACCTTTCGATTGAAGGATCTAGCTATCCTCTGCTGATAGGTTTGACCGTGGCAAATGGCTCTCAATCGCTTCTCATCAATCAGGTTTAACTGCTCATGTCTTTGTCGCATCCATTCTGCCTCGGACAACTCCACTTGAGACAAGACTCGCAAGGAAGGGATCTCTACTTCGACGGGTAGGACTGCCTCCATGCCATACACCAAGGAAAAAGGGGTTGCTCCGACAGAGGTTCGGATCGAAGTTCGATACGCCATTAGTGCAAATGGCAACCTTTCATGCCAGTCACGATAGTTTTCGGCCGTTTTGGCCAAGATCTTCTTGATGTTCTTGTTGGCGGCTTCAACTGCTCCATTCATCTGTGGACGGTAAGGAGATGAATTCAGGTGCCGGATTTTGAACTCGTTGAACAACTGATCAATGAACTTGTTGTTCAAATTTGTCCCATTGTCAGTGACGATAGCCTCAGGGACACCATAACGAGCGACTATGTCTCGTCTGATGAATTTTACAATATTCCTTGCAGTGACGTTTGCATAAGATGCCGCCTCGATCCACTTAGAGAAATAATCAATCGCTACCAGGATAAATCGGTGTCCATTTGACGCCTTGGGATTAACCGGGCCAATCACATCGATGCCCCACATTGAAAAAGGCCATGGCTCAGACTGCTGATGTAATTCTGTCGGGGGAACATTTATTTTATCCCCATGAACCTGACAACGATGACATCTTCGAACATGTTGGATGCAGTCACTTTCAAGACTGAGCCAGTAATAACCCAATCTCATGATCTTCTTAGCTAACATGTGGCCATTCATGTGTGGACCACACATCCCTTCGTGTACTTCTTGCATGATTCTGGTAGCTTCAGCCGCATCCACACACCTTAATAGGATCGAATCATACGATCTTTTGTACAGCTTTTCACCACTAACAAAGAATTTTGAAGCCATTTTCATTATGTACTTCCTGTCAGCCGGGGTGCTTCCCTCAGGAAATTCTTGTTTCTGGATGTAACTCATGATATCGTAATACCATGGCTTTTCGTCAGGCTCCCCGGTCACAACCATACAATAGGCTGGCTTTGTCAGGACTTCAATCTTCAGGGGTTCTACCTCTAACCCATCAATCACTTGCAATATGGATGATAGCGTAGCTAGCGCATCAGCAAACTGATTATGAGACCTCGATAAGTACTCAAAAGAGATATCTTCGAATTCCTTTATGATTTCTTCGAGGTATTCATGGTACGGCACTAGTTTGGTGTCTCTCGTCTTCCACTCTCCCACAGTTTGGAGAATAATCAAAGCAGAATCACCAAATACTTTCAACTTGGTTATCCTCATTTCCACTGCGGCTTGGAGTCCGAGAATGCAAGCCTCGTACTCGGCTATGTTGTTGGTACAGGGGAACATCAACTTTGCTGCTACAGGATAATGTTGCCCATCGGGGGATATTAAAACTGCCCCAGTGCCGGAACCAGCCAAGTTTACAGCTCCATCGAAAAACATGGTTCATGTGTCTTCCTTTATTACTAAAATGCGATCTTCTGGAGAATATCTATCATCATTAGGGACTCCAGGATTTTCAGCTAACACATCAGCAATTACTCGACCTTTAACTGACTTTTGTGGCTTCATCTGGATATCAAACTCTGAAATTAAAATCTGCCACTTGGCTAACTTTCCTACCAAAGCTGGCTGATCAAGTAAATACTTAATGGGATCGTTCTCAGTTACAAGCAAAGTCTGGTGATGCAGTGTATATTGTCGCAGCCTATGGAGCACCCATACTAGCGCAGCGCAAGTCTTCTCGGCTTCAGAATAATTCAACTCCGAGACAGTGAACTTCTTGCTTAGGTAATAAATGGCTCGCTCTTTCCCATCTTCAGGACTTTCCTGGGCTAGCATCGCACCTAAAGATTCACTATGAATCGTGAGGTAAAGGATCAAAGGCTGGCCCGGCATTGGTGGGACTAGCACTGGTGGTTTCATCAGGTATTGCTTTAGTTCGTTAAACGCTTCCCGACAATCCTCGTCCCATTTTACTTGAGCATTCTTCCTTAGAAGCTTGAAGAAGGGCTTGGCAGTTGCTGAGAGCTGAGAAATAAAACGGGCTATGTAGTTCAATCTACCCAGGAGGCTCCGCACTTCTTTTACGGTCGACGGGGGTTGTAACTCACATATAGCCTTTACTTTGGAGGGGTCAATTTCAATGCCTTTACTGCTTACTATGAACCCAAGTAATTTACCCGAGGTTGCTCCGAATACGCACTTTGCTGGATTGAGACGGAGTTTAAACTCACGGAGCCTCTCGAATAATTTCCTCAAGGTATCAACGTGACTCCTCCCAGGTCGAGACTTGGCGATCATGTCATCGACATAAACCTCAATCTCCTTATGCATCATATCATGGAAGAGCGTTACCATTGCCCGTTGATATGTTGCCCCGGCATTTTTAAGGCCGAAGGGCATGACCTTGTAGTGGAATGTCCCCCAAGGAGTGATGAACGCCGTTTTCTCCTTATCATCGTCCTTCATTTTTATCTGATTATAACCCGAGAAACCATCCATGAAGGAAAACAGCTCGAACCCTGCAGTACTGTCCACCAAAACGTCTATATGTGGCAATGGGAAATCGTCTTTAGGACTGGCCTTGTTTAGATCGCGATAGTCGATGCAAACCCGAACTCGACCATCTTTTTTCATGACCGGCACAATATTAGCCACCCAGCTGGGGTATTGGGTGACTTCGATGAATCCCACTTTCAAGAGCTTCATGACCTCCTCCTCTATTTTCTTGGAAAGTTCAGGCTTGGTCCTTCGCAACTTCTGTTTCTTGGGCGGCATGTCTGGATTAGTGGGTAGACTATGCTCCACGATAGAAGAATCTAGACCCGGCATATCGATATACGACCAGGCAAAGATATCCTGGTAATCCTTCAGCAGTTGGATCAGGCGTTTAGCTTCACCTTCGGGAAGGGTTGCCCCTATCTTCACCTCTTTGGGTTCTCCGGAATCACTCAAGTTGACGGTAATAGTTTGGTCTACCGTTAGGACTTTAGGTCTTTCATGATGCTCTATATCACGCTGGAGGTCCAAGGAATCTTCGAGTTCATTGGTGTCATCGAGATCAGGTTCGGTGGCACATAATTCATCAGATTGGACCGTTTCCATACCCTTTCTTGTCACGAAATTGCTCTCTTGCGGGCCAATGCCCATTCCCTTCAACGGTCCTTCCTCGATGACTCCAATTAAGAAATTATCGAACAGGGCAGTGATTCCCTCCATTGCATCATCAGAATCTTCTGTCACTAGAGGTGTTGAATCATCCATACCTCCCCATCCATCCGGGACAATGTCACGGGGGTCAACATAGAAGCTGGGGGGCGCCGAGTATTTAACATAATAATCGAACTTGCCACTTGGTTGCCCTAGAGTGTCGATCACTTCCTTCTCTTCATGCATCATTCTTGCAGGGCCTGGGAATGTGGTGCGGAGGTGTGGAGGCAACCTACCACGCCCACGTTCTTCACCATTTGGCTCTTCTTCGGATCGCAATCTATTTTGACCATTTCTTCGAACTTGACTTCGACCACGTCCACGTCCACGTGCCACATTGTTCGGCTCATTTGACCCCAGGTATCCCAACCCAGTAATGCGGGGCCTCTGAGAAACTTCCACCGGTTGGCGGATACCTTGACTATTTCTACCAAGGCCTTCACCTGGAGTAAAGCCGTGAGAGATCATTACTCTTCCAACCATGACCGCAGCATTTGACACCTCAGGAATAGACGGTGATGATCCTCTTGACGCATGTATGGTTGATACGAGCTCGAGCGACTGATAGCTCGATTCTATTCTGCAATCCGGCTCAACATAGGGGATAGCCGTTGCGTGGTAGATTGGGTGTTCTTCTTCACCGTGGACCGTGACTAACTTTCTCTCCACGACGAACTTCACCATCTGATGTAGACTGGATGGCACAGCTCCAGCAGTATGAATCCATGGACGACCCAACAGAAAATTGAATGCAGTGGGAATGTCCATAACTTGAAATAGGACATTGAACATCGTTGGTCCTATCTGTATGTCAAGGTGTATTTCTCCCATCACTTCTTTCTTCGTTCCGTCAAAGGCTCGTACGGAGGTTCTTGCAGAACTTATCCTAGAAGGATCTATCTTAAGGCGGTGTAAAGTCGCCAAAGGACAGATGTTCAGGGCTGATCCGTTGTCAATGAGTACCCGGGCAACATGTGAGGCCTTGTATTTGACGGAAATATAGAGTGCCCTGGTATGCCCCCTCCCTTCTAGAGGGAACTCTTCATCTGAAAAGGCTATGAGGTCCTTGAGGAGTATAGAGCCCACAAATTCCTCTAATTTGTCATGATCGATCGTTTCTGGCACGTGGACTTCACTTAACACCTTCATTAAGGCCTTCTGATGCATGACAGATGTCTGGAGCAGCTCAAGCAGGGAGATTTGCGCGGGCAGCTTGCGCAATTGTTCAACTATGTTGTACTCGCTAGCCTTAATCACAGCTAGAAATTCCTTGGCTTCTTCATCAGTAACGGGTTTTGCAGGTTGGGCATTAGCTTGGCCGTAGGAACGCCCAGATCTGGTAACTAAGTCGACATCGAGACTGTAGGACCAGGGAACCGCCTTATTGTCACTGTACTCATACGGTTGAGGTATCTCGATCACTATCCCTTCATCAGTTGTAGGCGTGCTTACAATGATCTCCTCATTATCGGACGCGTCTTCAAGTGGAGGCATGTCTTCAGGCAGAGGGTCGCCCTTGTCGCTCCTGGTGTTCAATGAAGCAAACTCCTCCTCCCAATTAATAACCACTTCAGAGATAGTGGAAATGATGCCAGTGTGGTCAGCATAAACGATCATCCCAGCTTCCACCATTCTTGAGATTCTTTCTCTCATGATGGCAAGGGGAAGGTCTTCATTACTTGGGTAACAACCGGCTTTCACTAACTCACCATAGACGTCGGTGGTATACACCTTAACATTCTTGGTTCGACCAGCATCGAAGCTAAATATGGCATTCACATTGCCTGTGTGATTAGGGAGTGGGTTGTTCTGAACATTCGGCTTAGCAGGCTGAAATGAGAAAGCCTTCGTATCTAGGAGGTTCTGGATTCGGTGCCTGAGGGCATAGCAATCATCGGTTGAGTGTCCCAACTCACCCATGTGATAATCACATTTCCTTGACGGGTCGAAGTTATAGAACCGCTCAGGATTGGGCCGCTTCGGCTCAGTGGTAAGCAAGCCTTTCTTCTGGAGCACTGTTAGTACTTGAGACAACGATCCGGGGAGGGGGGTGAATTGCCTCCTGTTGTTCCTCCTCTGGAAAGGTTGACGACCCGAGTTTTGTTGCTGAGCTTCTACTACTTGGATTGTTGGGGCGGAGTTAGCATTCCGTCGGCTCGGTTGGCTATAAGCCACATTCACTTCAGCTGCTAGTTCTTTCTCTTTTCTCGCACCAAATCTTCTGGTTGAAGAGGACGGCTCGACAAACCATCCATCTTTCAGCCCTATTTCAATTTGTTCGCCCATGGGGATGAGTTGGTTGAAGTTGTCAGTCGGAATGGCAACCATCCGATTACGGTATTCGAACGGGAGAGTTTTCATGAACATCCTTTTTAACTCACTGTCTATGGGTTCTGGAACAACCTGAGCAGCTAAATTCCTCCATCTGATAGCATAGTCTTTGAAGGATTCAGTCCTTTTCATCTGAGCGCGTTCGAGATCATCACGGGTAGGAATGATGTCCGTTATGAATCTGTACTGCTTCAAGAACGCTTCACTGGCTTCTTTCCAAGTTTTGAGGCCATTTATCTTCTTCATGAGATACCAGCTCAAAGCAGGACCCGTCAAACTTGCTTGAAAGGCATGGATCATCAGGAGTTCATTATCAACGTACGAAGTCATTTGTACGTGATAGAGCTGTAGGTGGGCTTTTGGACATGTGGTGCCATTGTACTTGTCGAAATCCGGCATTTTGAACTTCTTTGGGATTTTGATCTGTGAGTAAAGGGACAGATCGATCGAAGGTGAATCCTGCGAACCTTCCAGCTGCTTCACTCTTTCTTCAAGTTTATTGACCCGTTCATCAGGTTTGTCCTTGTTGACGATGATCTGGACGGGGTCATCTTCTAAATCAGGAATATCGTCATCCCCGTCAATATCGACATTTTTTCTGATTTTCTGCTTTGGGACTGACGCTTCGAGGGGTGCCAAAACAGGAACCGACCGGAGAGCTTTGATCTCAGCGGACATTTGTTGCATTGCGATGACAAGTTGTTTGATCTGGTCTTCCACACCAACAACACGCTCTTGCAAGTCAGTTTGATCGGCCATTCTGGCTCTCGACCGTGTACGAATGGGCGACCGTGATCGGTCCGTAGCTACCTGACGTAAAAGAAATGAACCAAATAAGCACATGGTCAAGACAAGGTTGGTCCATGACACGCTTCTAGTCTTTTTTGTTTATTCATGACAATATTCGTATATAGACGAGACTTTATGAAAAGTGATATGGGCAAAGAAATATAAATGACGCCCTAGACACAACCTAGGAAATAGAAGCACCAAAATCCCTAATCATAAAATTATGAAAAACAAAAAGTGAGACTCCCTAGAAACTATGGACTGAAAACTAATTCTCTAAAACCCCTTTTTTTGTGAAAGAAAGATGACGGCAAACTTTGTAGGAAAATAATTACCTATGACATATCTAGGAAGATAAAGACATAGATTGAAAATAAATTCTCTAAAAGAGCTTTCTTTCTTTCTTTCTTTCTTTCTTTCTTTTTAAAAAGGACTCAAGGATTATTACTTTCAAATTTAAAACCAACCTAGACCTATCATGGACCGACCAAAGAAAAAGACGAAACATAAATAAATTGCGAGATAAAGGTTCAGAAATCTTACTTCACCCGGTAGAATGATGACAATCACATAGACATGCGCATGAAACGTGAGGTTCGATTTCTACCTAGACTCTGGCTTGCAAAATGGAGACACGAGGATTACCGAGCTAAACCAGTCATGGTGGTGGTTAGGCTGGGATTCCCCTGACTCCGGCTTAGTCAAAGAGCCGACCTGGGTTGCAAAGGGTGCAACCGTGGTAGGTATTCAATGACACCATGAAAGAACTTTCGGGACCAAGAAATGCGACCCATACCACGCGGGTGTGGTCGAGGTGTCCGTTTTCTTAGTACCATCCTAAACCTGTGCCGCCCAGGTCCGGCAGCGGGTAGTGTGTGCGGTGTAGTGTAAATGCAAGGCATGCACAGCAAGTTATATCATACAGCGCTTCGTGCATAAAATAAACCATTCATTCAAACACCTCCCTGCAAAACAAGGGTTAACAATCACGCCTCCCCTTATACCTCCCATACTGCAAAAACATTTAACACCTAAAATGTTAGGAACGTACCTGGGATCCTCGCTGCCAAGCAAAAAATATTTTTTGAAAAGGAAAACTGGCCTAAGTCCACTAAGAGTTTTAACTCAAATCCCCAGTGGAGTAGCCAAGCTGTCGCGACCTAAAAATTTTCCTTCTCAGGCTAATGGATTATTAGGACTAAACCTAACTCGAGCCCTCCCAAGCCCTACCAATTCGCAACTTTGGGTTTAAGTTTTTAACATGCAAATGTTTTCATGCTTGGAGTCGCCACTAATCAATTTGTGGTAGGTCGATTAGAAACCTAAATAAAACATAGGGAGATATGTTTTATTCCTACGAACCAGAGATTCTAAGCCCGGGGACTTGATTACGCTAGATCTAGTCTAACGCCCTTTCGGTACCTTTTCTTTTCAAAAAAAATATTTTGGCAAGCAATTTGGATCCATTTTAACTTAGTCACTAACATGTGAGGTGTTCATGCGGGTACGCAAATCACCAATTTAACACCCAATAATCAAAGCATTAAATAAATTGCAAGATTGG
Organism: Syzygium malaccense; assembly: GCA_031216405.1. Lineage (NCBI taxonomy): Eukaryota > Viridiplantae > Streptophyta > Magnoliopsida > Myrtales > Myrtaceae > Syzygium > Syzygium malaccense. The sequence goes on along the minus strand of CM062260.1, from coordinate 10,386,115 downwards.
GAGAATTACTTACCTCGAAGCAACGTAAGCATCTGCATGGTTAGCTAGAAAATCACATCAACCATCCTAATATGATTTCTAATTAACAAGCAGTTCACTCAGTATTTTTGGATTTTCGCTTATTTAAATGAAAGCTAACCTATATGCAATGACGTGCAGAAATGACATGCGAATAATGCAACCTAACATGCAAACTATATGTCATGCGACGACGTGACCTAATTCTGATGACGGGCAAATAATTTATTTTTGGTATTTTTTAATGAAATTTGGAATAAAAATATGCCTAAATTAACATGCAACCTATGATGACTTAACATATCCTAACATGACTTATTTTTGGGATTTTTGTTAAAATTCGAAATAATAAATTGCTTAAATTAAGAATGCAATCTATCCTAATCTACCATAAAACAATTCATTTTTTAGGGTTTTCTTGAAAATTCGGAATAAAAAATAACCTAAATAATCTATTAAGATTAGAAAATTAATTAATTTAAACTAGGGAGTAGATTATCTCAAGTCCTAATTTAAATTAAATAATTACTCTATCGTCTAGATATGTTTAGGATTCTTAAACATGCAAAACTCAAATTCAAATCCTAACTGATATTTTTTGAATTTTCTTTTTTATTTGAAAAGAGAAAAATAATTTAAACAGAGATAGCATCCACATTTAAAATAGCCACGCAATTCACAAGATTCGTTTCAAATTCAGATTAGGCACAAGAATCGAACTATCGGTCATATCTATAGGGTTATAGATATTAATGGAAAGTCGATCATTCAAATTTGGAAAGCAGATAAAAATCATTATCGTACCCAAGTGATTATGGATAGGATAATGATTTTCCGTATCGCCACGTATCATACCTTAGGGCTAAGGTCGAATAGTTGTCCAGATACGTTGCTGAATTAGGAAAGTTTCCTAATTTTGAATATTTTCAAATATTGCGAACAAGACAAACATTATCCTAAGATATCTAGCAATCCACGCAATATTTACAAAATATTCAAACATCCAAAAATTAAGAAACGAAATATTCTAGAAATATTGGATAATGTTCAATTACCTAATTTGCGGATAATTTCCAAATTCAAACTTGCGGATCGGGATGAGCGACGAACGGTGGATTCGGCGGCGCGGTGTCGGGACAACGACGGAGCAGCGGCGACGGAACAGCAAGGCAGCGCCGGCGTGCAACGGCTCCGGCGAGGACGGCAGCAGCAGCGTCGGGCTCGGCAGCAGCAAGCAGCAGCGGCGTCGGCGTCGGCCTGAGGAGCAGCGGCAGCAGCAAGCAACAGCGGCGGCGACGGCGTGAGGATCAGCGGCAGCGGCAGCGGCAGGCGCGGCTGTGTCGCGCGGCAGGGAGCAGCAGGCACGGCGTCGGCGTCGGTGTGAGGGGCAGCGGCAGCAGCAAGCAGCAGCGGCGTCGGCGTCGGCGGGAAAGGCAGCGGCAGCAGCAAGCAGCAGCGGCGTCGGCGTCGGCGGGAAGGGCAACGGCAGCAGCAAGCAGCAGCGGCGTCGGCGTCGGCCTGAGGAGCAACGGCAGCAGCAAGCAACAGCAGCGTCGGCGTCGGCGGGAAGGGCAGCGGCAGCAGCAAGCAGCAGCGGCGTCGGCGTCGGCGGGAAGGGCAGTGGCATCAGCAAGCAGCAGCGGCGTCGGCATCGGCCTGAGGAGCAGCGGCAGCAGCAAGCAACAGCGGCGGCGACGGCGCGCGCGGGGAGGGGCGGCAGCAGCGGGAGCCCGTCTCCTTCTCTTTCTCTCTTCCTCTTTCTCTCGCTCACGTGTGTCTCTAAAAATTTTCTGATCTGAAAATTGTGTCCTCCCCCTCAAAATCTGACCTAATGATGTATATATAGTATTAACCTAGGTCAATTAGATGGGCTTTTTAGTCCTAATGGGCTTAGGCTTGGGCTTTAATTTAAATGGGCTGAATTAATGGGCTGAATTAATTAATGATAACGGGCTGAATTAATTAATGAGAATGGGCTGAATTAAGCTCAAATTAAAACAACCAAGCCCGTTCGACTTGTAATTCCCGGCCCTTGCATTCCAAGCGAGCCGAGTCCCAATCGATGAAATTTAAGCTCGTTCGTCATCGCCAGTCCGATGCAAAATGTAATTAATCTAAAATGAATTTAAACTATATGTTATGTAATTTAAATATTTTTTGTTTAGGGGTTAAAAATTTTAATCCCTAATTTTCTATGCAAATTATACTAAATGGTCGCTAAAATTTAGGTGTCAACAGAGATGTTGAAGAATTTGATGCATTTTCTTGCTCCGACATCATGTTGATGTTTGCGGTCATAGAGAAAATAACATCAATGTATTTGTGGTGGTTCAACCACAATTAAAGTTTTTTTTTGTCAAACAATTAAGATTGTATGATATGTATTTATATGAGTGACTAATTATCATAAGGATACAGATAGAAATATAGCTATAGAAAGACTCCATAATATATATAAATTACACATTAATACATCTCATGATCGTTACTCTCCCTAACACAGATAACTCAATCTCGCGCTAGCAACAAACTCTTTCCCGTCACTGTTGAAAACCAGCTTGTCAATCACGATAATATCCGGAGGAGGGCATGGAGGACAATCACGGTATATGGCGCCGTTGAGCTCTACCCAATCACCATTGAACAGGAGCTCGAAGAGAGAGAGAGAGAGAGAGAGAGAGAGAGGGAGAGAGAGGAAAGGAGGGAGGATATGCGCACGAGAGTAGTGATTAGCGGCGGCGATTGCTTCGGGTTAGCTTTGGGTAGCGTCTGTGGCCAAAGGAACATGATTAGGGAAGACAAAGAAATTAGGGTTTTTGTGAGGGCTTCCTTGAAAAATGCTTATATAATTGTCCTTAATTTACAGCGAGAATAATAATCTATTTTGGATCACAAAAAATATATAACAAATAATTAGAAATTATTATGGAGTCCACTCCTTTAAGAATTTGTGACTCACAATATGCTCACAACATATTATTATTCTAACAGTAATCCAAAGACTTTTATACTAGCATTCTTTAGGTGTGGTCAAACATGAAGAACAAAAGCCTGTATATCTCATAGCAGGGATAGATAATCATGTCTCGAATTGGGGGAGATGATCCTCATCCCACCAGAATGGTCTAAACTATAAGACGAAAATGAAAAAGAGAAAAAAGAACTCCATCCTCACGTCATCCCATCTAAAACTGACTGAAACTTCTTTACATGATATTATACGTTGAGGTCATATTTGGTGGTCCAAAGAGCCAGAACATAATACACTTTTATCCTATCGAGCATTTAATTATCGCGTTCGGGTCGGGGCAGACAAGAGTAAGACCCAATCAAACCCCGGATAAAGTATTCGGTTTCTTTCGACCAAAAAATAAAAAAAAGTATTCAGTTTCTAAGGGTCGAACAATGATATTTTTATCCAATTCAGATTGGATAACTAAATTTAAGGGTCCGTTTGTTCTGCGAAAAATATTTTTCTCATTTTCTAGTGTTTGGTTTGCTTAAAAAAATGAGTCAACAGAAAATATTTTCTAAGTCAACAGAAAATATTTTCCTATCAAAGCCTAAGTTCATGAAAATAATTTTCTCTTTGAAAGAATCGGAAAATATTTTTCGAAATATGACTAGGTATTGGTGCTTAGACCCAAAACTCTATGCTTGGGCACGAAAATCTCAATGTTGATTCCCAGATCTCGGCGTTTGGGACCGGGTCCCTAGCTCGGTGCCCACGACAAGGTCCATCGAGGCTAAGCCCGAACCCTTGGTGCCTATACTCGATACTCCAACATCTGAATTCAGGTCCATAAAGACCGAGCTCAAGTCTTCGACACTTGAGCTATGATCCCAACTCTCAAGCCCGGATCCACCAAAGGTCTACATGAATATCTCTCTCTCTCGGTGGTGGCACCGCCGCTACGGTGGTTGCATGACAATGGCAACTGGGATGGTGGCCCACCTTCACACTGTAGATCTAAGGTTTTTTTTACTTAAGTTATTTTTTTTGCTGTTGTAATCAATCCTAACCTATATCGACTAAACATTATCGGATAGATAATATCAATACTCGTCATTAAATATGGGATATTCCCAAAAAAAAATGTATATATGACCTATATAATGATCTTATTTTATCCGACTCCTTTATTCTTGATATCGGATGCAGCCTCATTGGAATATATTCGTCATCTTAAAAACCATGACTTTGGCAATCAGCATGCGTCGGTCGGTGGTGTGCCCCCTCCCTCCTTCTTTCCTCTCTACATTGATTCTCTGTCGTGGTGGTGATTGGTGGTTAACAGAACTACACACCGTTATAATGATCGCCCTTCACATTATAGAAACTGGTTTTTTTTTAGCCGTATTTATAATTTTGTCATACAATCACAACAATGTCGGCATAAGAACAATAGAAGGGCCAAAAGTTTCGTACGGCACTTCACTTTAGCGTTAAAAGTTTTTACCAACACACTTAAGTATCCAATCGGAGAAAAAACGACCACTTAAGTGTCTCCAACAATAAATTTCGACAAAAAATATTATGTGATTTTTATGAGTTGGCATTTTTTTATATTAAAAACTAGTCCACGTCAACATCCTAAACGACATCGTTTTGTGGTAATATTATGTGATTTTTATGAGTTGGGATTTGGGAATTTCGTTGAATTGGCGATTTAGGGTTTATTTTTGGGGCAAACTTGTAAAAGACATTGTTTAGAGAAAAATATGATGACTAGGCATGCCGGCGAGCCACATCAGTCGGAGATATTAATAAAATATGGCCACGTTGGATTTCCAATGCCTCAAATCAGAGTTAGCACTTAATGATCGTTTTTTTTTTAAGATGACACTTAAGTGATCCGAAAAAAGATTTTTGCATCAAAATGAGCGCAGTACTAGGATGGATTATAGCCATATTCATCATTATATCAGGTATTCTTCAGCATAAACGATATAAGATATAAGAAATTTGAAGGATTTTGTTTATCCAATTTTATCTTATTCTACCTTTATCTTTTATGACCGTTTATCCAGTCCTCGAAAATCAGCCTAATGGAGGAAATTGATGACTCTGGGGTTGTCACCTCGAAATGTTTATTGATACATAATTTATCTCATAACAAGTTTCTTCCTGCCTCGACAACTAAGTCCTCGATCTCTTTTCTCATGTTGTAGTGTCATTTGCCAACAGGGAATCTCTCAGAATTGCTAAAGAGAAAAGGAGAAAGAAGAGGAAAAGCAGAGCGTATGGAAACAAAAGCACAGCTTTGCTGACCAGCAATTTCTCCCGTAATTCTACTTTCATGTAAGTCTTCAAGTCCTGCAAAGAACAATCCTCTTCGTGGACCATCCCATCGAGGAAATTCCCTCGCCATGTTCATTTCAATATCCATATAGTCAATGCTTTTTCCTAACACACTAATATTCAACCCACACAACTTTTAAGAATATGTGGATAGATTGCCATATAGCCCTGTGACGACACCAATTGGTTCGTATGATGGCGTTTTATATCGAGTAAGCACTCATCGATTGCTTGGAATTTCACAGCATGTAAACGTGTTTTCTGGTCTATCTAATATGTGGCAGAATCTCTCACTTTCAACATAACTTGTGTAAACGTAAAGTTGACTAATTAAGAGCCATGAACTCAAAGTCTCAATCATAGAGTCCACTTTGCCATTGGTCCAATCTACCGTGTGATCACAAATAAAACAAATTCGAGCAAGGATTTCCACAACATCCGATGCTATGGCAAGCACTTAGACCAAATCATCGGCAAGATGTTCTCTGTTCCTAGCCTTCCACTCTCACCCCATGAGGACCACCATCCATTGGATTACCAAAAAACAAAGTCAATGGTTCATCACAAAAATTCCCCCAAGCAATCCGTTAATTTCCCACCAATGTTTAGGCCGAAGTTTCTCGCCCCCCACCCAAGTAAATTATGATCGATGAAATCGCATGTCCTGGTGACTTGATTAGAGGCCCAAAAAAGTCTAATGGGACTTGAGATTGGACGTCTTGTCTTTCTAGGAAATTCTAGAGCATTGCTCAAATTGGCTTTCGATTGCCCAATGAAGAGCCAAAGACAGAGACAACTTAATGTCCCACTCCATCCTCGCTGGATGTCACCAGCAGACAGCAAGAATAAATGAAGGGGACGCGTTGAAATTCTCATTGTTGCGGTGGAAAATGTTTTTTTGGTTCTGCTCTTCGTTTCCTGTTTTTGAAATGCATTTCGTGGCGGCAACTATGACAGTCATTAATTAACCATACCATGTGTGTCACTCTAGTGGTAATGCAAAAGAGCATAAAATCCATATTATACTACAATAACTCGCACAACCCAAGAACAGGAATTCTCTGTAAACAATCAACCAACGTATGATCGCGTCCGCACAATTCCCCCATGAACATTACTTGAGCTTCCCCAGACGAGCACTTCTCAATCATCAACTAATCAAATTATGACGAAAATCACAATATATCAATTTTCTAGCTATCCTTTTACTCAAAGAAGACAACCCCTCACGGCCATCGGAAAAAGGTTTATTTCAAGCTTGCGAAAAGAAAGAGGAGGTGTGCATACCTGGTTCTAGTCGACGATCACGACGAGCTTACCATGGTTGATGAGAGCAAGCCCTCCGATCTCTACGTGTCTCTTGAAACACATTTTCGCCTGTGCTGAATACAAGAGATGGCGAGAGAGAGGTAGAGGACGGTGGTAATGACGGTGGTGGTGGTGGTGGCTGCAACGCTGGCCACAATAATTTGGGCAACAACAATGCAATAATGACACCGCTTCCTTGGATGAAATTTTTTTTTTGTATGCCCTTATTTGCTCTCTCGCTTTCTTGCTTTTACCGGTTTTTCATGATCAACAATAGAACAAAATAGAATAAGGAGTAAAAGACAAGTTCAGAACGATTCGAAATCAATTCTGAAATTTACTTGGAAGGGAACGACTTGGCAGGTGTGGCTCTTGGTTGACGGGATTTCATCATTGTTGGGATGCCGCTTGATGGCGATTCTTGTCTGGTCAAGCTTTATGGTATTCTTCTTCTCAGCTGCGAGTTGCGCAGATCTCTCGGCAAGGAACTCCAAGAAGAGTGGCGCAGAGCAGATGGTTGATGTCTCTATCGTGCTTCACGATCCTCTTAGCACGGACAGTTGTGAAATCAGGCCGGATGGAAATCAAGTCTTATTCGGCCAAGAACCAGAGAATAACATGGCATTATTCTTAAGATTGTTGTAAAAATAGAGGGTTGTGTAAGACTAAAACTGAAGGATTCTAATCATGCATAGAAATTTTAGGCACAATTAGAATCAAATGCGGAAAACAGGATTGAAAATAAACTGACCTCCGGCCATTGTTCAACTTTACGTTCGTCGGAAATCCACGGTAGTTCGACGTTAATTTGACAGCTATTACGGGCGCACTCTACTAATCCAATCCCCTCGCGTACTGATGGTGTATTACCGAATGAGAGGGTTTGCGTTAGACCTTGTGTCTGCCCTTATGAAAATGAACGTTCATCTTTATAAACCGCTTCTCATCAAGGCGGTTACTGAAGAGGGCAGTTATCACTGAAGGGGTATGAAGTGTGGAAAAACCGCATGTGGATAACCGTCACTTAAAAGAGAAAACGTGAGTCAAACCTAACGGATTAGTTTTTATTTCAAAAACTATAACCCTAAATGTGGGATCACATTATAAATATAACATTCTCCCACTTGATCCCAACATTTTCATCATACAGATTACCCAACCAAATCCACGAAAACCATATGCTTAAGAAAAGAAACAAGACACATGAATCATGGCGCATGTCCTCTAAGAACGAGTAATATCTTCCATGTATCACAATGCATCTTATTCTTTTAATGTTAGCCCATATGTGATAACATATCTTAATGAATAAACCCTATGTTTATTCCAGAATCAAGGATAATTGTTATTCTCATAAACACCTGAATGTGTACACCAGAAATTGAGAATAACATTACAATTGAATAAGGGTTTCAAACAACAAAAGTCGTCCGTACGACAATAAATCACATTATGGGAACTATTCCCATACTAGCCACATGATCCTTATACTTCATTGGTGGCATGCCTTTAGTTAAAGGATCGGCTATCATCAATTCAGTGCGAACGTGTTCAATGACCACTTTATTTTCCTTAACACGTTCCTTTATGGCTAAATACTTAATATCGATGTGCTTACTTCAACCGCCACTTCTAGCATTTTTAGCCATAAAAACCGTAGCTGAATTGTCACAATATATTCTTAATGGCCTAGAAATAGAATCAACAATTCTAAGCCCTGAAATGAAACTCTTCAACCATACACCATGCGAGGTAGCCTCAAAACAAGAAACGAACTCAGCCTCCATAGTAGAAGTAGCAGTCAAAGTCTGCTTCGCACTCCTCCATGACACGGCTCCGCCAGCTAACATAAAAATGTATCCTGATGTTGATTTTAGAGAATCAATGCAACCAGCGTAATCCGCATCCGAATAACCAATTACTTCCAAGTTGTCAGCCCGTCTATACATAAGCATATAGCCTTTAGTACCTTCAAGGTATCTCATCACTTTCTTTGCAGCTTTCCAGTGGTCTATCCCTGGATTACTCTAATATCTTCCTAACATTCCCACAGCAAAAGCGATGTCAGGTCGAGTGCAAACCTGAGCATACATCAAGCTTCCGACAACAGAAGCATATGGGATGTTCTTCATTTGTTCCCTTTCCAGATCGTTCTTCGGGCACTGGTTCAAATTGAACCTATCACCCTTGACAATGGGTGCTATACTTGGTGAACAATCTTTCATCCGAAATCTCTCCAAGACCTTATTGATATAGGTTTCTTGAGATAGTCCTAAAACTCCTCGAGTTCTATCTCTATGGTTCTTAATGCCAATGACATAAGATGCCTCACCCATATCCTTCGTGTCAAAACTCTTAGAAAGAAATTGTTTCATCTCATGCAACAACCCCTTATCATTGGTTGCAAGTAGAATATCATCCACATATAGCACAAGAAAACAAATTTTGCTCCCACTGACTTTCTGGTATATGCATTGATCCATAATATTGTCTACAAAACCGAATGAAGAGATGACATCATGGAACCTTAAATACCATTGACGGGATGCTTGTTTCAAGCCATATATAGATTTCTTAAGCTTGCATACCAATTGCTCACCTTTACTAGAGGAGAATCCTTCAGGTTGTTTCATGTAAACCTCCTCCTCTAGTTCCCCATTGAGGAACGCCGTTTTCACATCCATTTGATGTAATTCCATATTAAAATGGGCAACCAAGGCCAAAACAATACGAAGAGAATCTTTCTTAGATACAGGAGAAAAGGTCTCTGTGTAATCGATTCCTTCTTTTTGAGTGAATCCTTTGGCAACGAGTCTAGCTTTATATCTTTCAATGTTGCCCAATGAGTCCTTCTTGGTTTTGAAGACCCACTTACAACCAATAGCCTTCGCACCATTAGGCAACTCAACCAAATCCCAGACTTCGTTTGATGCCATAGAACTCATCTCATCCTTCATGGCATTGTACCACAAATTAGATTCATCACTACTCATGGCTTGTGAAAACGTTTCAGGATCATTCTCAGCTCCAATATTATAGTCAGACTCTTGTAGATACACAATATAATCACTAGGAATTGCTGATTTCCTCATTCTAGTAGATCTTCTTAATGTTGTATCAACATTCTCTGGAGGAGCGTATTGATCAACTGGTTGTTCAACAGCTTCAGATAATTGTTGAACAACTGGATCTACCGGATCATTATCAGCAAGTTGTGGAACTTCAATAGTTGGTTGTTCAATAGCCGGCTAAACTGAAGGGGCGTTATGAACAACAACCAACCTAATACTTGAAGTGGAAGGTTGAGTATCTGAATGATCTTTCTCAGGAACAATGTCCTTTAATCGATCACTCCCACTAATCAAGTCACTTTCAAGAAACTTAGCATTTCTTGATTCCACAATCCTAGTAGTGTGAGATGGACAATAAAACTTGTATCCCTTGGACTTTTCAGCATATCCAATGAAATACCCACTTACAGTCCTTGGGTCCAACTTCTTTTCCTGTGGATTATAGACTCTTACTTTAGACGGGCATCCCCAAACGCGTACATGTCGCAAACTTGGCTTCCAACCTTTGAATAACTCAAAAGGCGTCCTTGGGACAGCCTTGGTTGGAACTCGATTTAATATGTACACTGCCGTTTTAAGAGCTTCAGTCTACAAAAACTTAGGAAGTTTGGAGCTACTAAGCATACTTCGCACCATGTCCAATAAAGTTTGGTTTCTTCTTTCTGCTACGCCATTTTGATCCGGAGAACCCGGCATAGTGTATTGGGCAACTATCCCATTCTCTTGAAGAAACTTTGCAAACGGACCAGGTGCTTGTCCATCTTCAGTGTATCTACCATAAAATTCTCCACCTCTATCTGATCTCACGATCTTAATTTGCTTGCCGCATTGTTTCTCTACTTCCGCCTTAAAAACCTTAAAGGCATCCAACGCTTCATGCTTATGATGAAGCAAGTAGAGATACATATAACGTGAGTAATCATCAATGAAGGAGATGAAGTATTTCTGACCATACGAGTCCATATCAGGACTACAAATGTCCGTATGTATGATTTCTAATATATCTGTACTCCTCTTGGCACCTTTCTTTATCTTGTTGGTCTGCTTTTCCTTTATGCAGTCCACGCAAATATCATAATCAGTAAAATCCAAAGTACCGAGTACTCCATCATTTACTAATCGCTTAATTCTATCTTTGGAGATATGTCCCAATCTCCAGTGCCATAACATAGAGGAATCTTCATTCACAACACATCGTTTTATACCAGCATTATTATGAACATGCATCGCATTATAAGAGGCATTGTCTTGCAAATTAATTCGAAAAAGACCATCAGACAAAATACCACTCCCAATAATTTCAAATTTAAACAATAAACTGAAGTTTGAATCTGAAAAGTTAAAAGAGTAACCCAAAGGTACAAGTCTTGAAACTGAAATTAAGTTTCTAGAGAAACTTAGAACATAAAAGGTCCTTTCCAAATTCAAAACAAAGCCACTATTGAGGACTAATCTACATGTCCCAATAGCTTCTACATGCGAACACATCTTGTTTCCTGAATAGATACTTTGTTCACTTCCCACTGGCTTCCTGTGGTTTTGAAAACCCTGCAAGGAATTCGAAATATGAATTGTAGAACCAGAATCAATCCACCAAGTGTTGTGACTCACATCAACCATATTAGATTCATAACAGACATAAGAGGTTGGATTACCTTTCTTCTCAAGCCAAGCCTTAAATCTGACGCAATCCTTCTTCATATGCCCCTTCTTTCTACAGAAGAAACATTTGGATTCCTTCTTAATGTCAGCTTGGGGAGGTATTTTACCTTTCCCCTTATGCTTGCCGTGACTCTTAAACCTTTCTTGTGTTGCCAAATGAGCACTTTCTCCCAATTCCATAGTCAGCCTCTCTTCCTCTTGAACACACATGGTCATAAGTTCATTAATTGACCATTTATTCTTATGTGTGTTGTAAGAGATCTTGAAAGGTGCATACTGTTGTGGGAGAGTGTTCAGAATGTAGTACACAAGAAATGATTCAGATATTTCAACCTCAAGGTTTTTCAGCTGAGCTGCAATGTCCCTCATCTTCATGATGTGCTCACGCACACCTCTAACACTTGTGAGCTTTAGAGATGAAAACTTCATTATCAGGGTCATGGCATGTGCCTTTTCTGAAGTCTCAAACTGAGCATCAATGGCCTCCAATAAAGTCTTAGCATTGCTATGCTGAGCGACTGAACCACGAATACTAGGAGATACTTTAGTCCTTATGAACATCGCACTAAGGTGGTTGGACCGCTCCCACTGTTCATAAAGGGCTATCTCAGCTGCAGTGCTCGTGTCAGTAGGAGCAGGTGGTTCGTCTTTCCTTATAGCATAGTCAATGTCCATGCACCCCAATTGAAGAAGAATTGACTCCTTCCAAACTTTATAGTTTTCACCATTCAGTATGGGAACATCACTCTTAAATTCAGAGAAATTCACAGGTTGTAAAACTGCATATCAAACAATCATGCTTATGTCACAAAATTTGAGGTAAAATCAACATATATCATGTTCTACCAATGTAAAACATGTCACAAAAAATGAATCACATAACATAAAAACTGCCTGTGGGCTAAGTTTTTAATTTAAATAGATTCATAAATACTTCATGAAGAAACTATCATATTATATTCCTTTCCTTAATCCCTGTGGGTAAATTAAGAAAAATAATATGATATTTCAACCTAATTAATCAAATTAATATAATGAAAATTCCTGTGGGATTAAATTCATCATATTAATAAAATTAATTACAATTAATGTCCATTTCCAAATGTGATCCTAATGCTGTTAATATATAATTTAATTAATTAAGGATGCTGTGGCTACTCCCCAATTAATTAAAAATATATGGATCACTGGACATTTAATTTCATGCATAAAAATTATTCATAAAATGCATGAAGGACAAAACATTAAATTTAATTCGGCAAGGGGCATAATCGTAATAACGGGTCAAAACCGGGGGCAGAATAGTAAAAACCGAAGGGGGGGCGCCGGTTCCAGGGCGCGTGCGCGGCACGCGCCTGCCCTTTGAGCGGGCGCGTGGCGCGCACGCGCCTTCTTTACCGCGCGGGCATGTGCGCTGCACGCGCCGGCAACTGTCGCGCGCGTGGCGCGCACGCGCCAGCGGTTGCGCGCGCGCGTGGCGACCACGCGCCAGCGGTTGCGCGCGCGTGGGGCCACGCACCTTCTTCCTCCGCGCGATCAGAAGCCTTTCTCGCCAATTTTCGCCGTTCCACCGCGCGTTCGACCGAATGGGTCTCCTCCGGTAGCCCATATCACACCAAAATAATTTATGGGTTTCGGAGACCACGTTGGCGCGACCACATCGACCCAAACATCGGCGAAAACAACCAAGAAATTGGCTCGAATCAAGCAAAATTCCATCAAAACGCACAAACCCTAACCCGCAACTTCCGCCGCTCAAATAGCCTCCGACGATCACTGAAATGCCAGATTAACTTAGGGCTATTCTTCTTCATGGCGGTGCGACCGTGCCGGTCCGAAGTCGAGCGGTGGGTCGCCGGAATTTGGCCGGAATCGGCGATTTCCCTTAGCCCCAAAATGCCGAATTACTGTTCATATCAAAAAAGGCCCGAAAATACACCAAAAATTCAACAAAAACAAGGCAGAGGTACTAAACTTGCTCTGATACCAAATGTAAGGCTAAAACTGAAGGATTCTAATCATGCATAGAAATTTTAGGCACAATTAGAATCAAATGCGGAAAACAGGATCGAAAATAAACTGACCTCCAGCCATTATTCAACTTTACGTTCGTCGAAAATCCATGGTAGTTCGACGTTAATTTGACAGCGATTACGAGCGCACTCTACTAACCCAATCCCCTCGCGTACTGATGGTGTATTACCGAATGAGAGGGTTTGTGTTAGACCTTGTGTCTGCCCTTATGAAAATGAATGTTCATCTTTATAAACCGCTTCCCATCAAGGCGGTTACTGAAGAGGGCAATTATCACTGAAGGGGTATGAAGTGTGGAAAAACCGCATGTGGATAACCGTCACTTAAAAGAGAAAACGTGAGTCAAACTTAACGGATTAGTTTTTATTTCAAAAACTATAACCCTAAATGTGGGATCACATTATAAATATAACAGGTTGGAGAAGATGAAAATATAAGAACTAGAATATTTGAGCTTGCAAGCAGTGTCCTCGAGATAATTCTGCCTTTGAGAGTACGAAAGACGGTGCAACAGACTCTAACAACTATCCTCCCATGATGCAACACATCTTCCTCTTTAGTCCGCATAGAATAAGAGAAGAGTAACAACAACGTCATATATAAAACCTAGCTAATAAATGAAAAGAAAAGAGAGAATTTCTTATTTTTGGTATGTTTCTATTGTGATTTGGAAATTCTCTTTTTAGGAATTAATAAAGAAGTAAATCAAATCAATGTTATAAAACCGTTACAAATTGATTGCGGTCATAGTTTCCATTAAAGCTGTTACAAAATAATTGCTTTAAATAATTCAAATCCGTTTGAAATAACCAGCAGGTGCTGCACGTCTGGTGATGCGAAGCGGCAGTTGGGTGTGCGTGTGTGCAAGCGTTCTCATGATTGTGCAGGCGCGAGAATTGCACAACGAGAGGATTGTAAAGCGCTGGAGTCGAATCTTGTACTTGTAATACTAGTGTCCCTAACCTCCCAAATCCCTTTATCAGCAAGGTAGCATGCCTATTGGCCCCTGTGAGTGTCGTGAAGTAGATGGAAGACCACTTTCTTGACCTTTTCTCCTCCTTTTTGTCGTGCTTTTTCTCTTTTTGAGCGTGCCAGGAGTCCACTTGTATAAGTGGGATGGCCTGTGGGTTCTTGAGAAAGACTAGACCTTCTTTCCTCCCGTGGATGCTTAGAAAATGTCATACTTTTTGTCCTTGTCCTCACTTTCGTATACGCGTAAACCCACGACCCCTTCTTTCCAATTCTAAGATAAGCATTATGCTGTCCTCAGAATAGAACTTTTAAATCAAAGAAAATGGCCGAATATATCTTTTATTCAACCCCCAGTATTTCCTTCTTCCTTCCTTCTTCCTTCCTTCTTCCTTAGCCTCTTTTCGGCCGAAAATTTGATTCTAATAAATCTTCATTGTTTCAAATCTCAATCATCTTTTCCTAATTCGGCACACCCATGTGCATGGCACGTGAAATTTTCGGCCATTTAGAAGGAAACACATGGGCTTGGCCGACTTTTATACTCCAACCAGCTTTGTCCAATTGATTCGCTAAAGCTCGAAACCTTCCCGCACCAGTCTGATCAGAATGCAATTGTATGGGCTTAATATTATTAACAGTAATGCTCCAACCATCTACATGCAATTTAACTAACCTTTTGTATTTAGGAACCGGAGTCGGTCTCTAATTTTCTATATAATGAATAATTAAATGGGTTGCTAAAATTTAGGTGTTAACAAGAGTCCATGTTGAACATCATGTTTAGTAATCTATTGGCCTTCCCCCTCCTCCTCCGGAAGGTCGCGACATATGTGATCACTTTTTTGAAAATTTAAATATTCCAAACTAAATATGCTCTACTAGTGCTTCGAGAGCATGGAGACTTTCACAGTGCACCAAGTGAACTGTGCAATGTTACAACGTGTCGCCGTGATCAAGTAAGAGAATATCGTTAAAGTTGTTTTACGATGTTTTGAGAGTAACTAAACGTAAAAGAGTTTCAAGAAACGCAGTTAACGCAATGCTCATCTAAAGATGGAAAAATACTAAATGCTCCTAGAGCATATCCTCTTGGTATTCCGCAGCAACGTATACACATCCGTTTCAAATTTGGACCGGGTCTTGAGAATAGAGCTTTTATGTTTTTGAAATTGATGGTTTTGATGACTATGAGAAGGAGAACAAATAATAAAATTGACCTATGAGAATGAGAAAATATTTTTTTGTTTAAATAAGAGAATTTTGTGTTAACATATTTACATAGTCATCGATATCAGATCTATTTGCACTACAAAAAAAAGGGATTTTTGCCACGAAAATTTGCAACGAAAAATTTTCGTTGGAAAATTTGCGACAAATTTTCCAACGAAAAGTAAAATTCGTTGGAAATTTCCAACGAATTTTTTTTCGTTGGAAATTTCCAACGAATTTTGCGACGAAAATTTTTTCGTTGGAAATTTCCAACGAATTTTCCAACGAATTACAAAAAAACCCGGTACTATTTGACATTTTTGATATTCGTTGGAAAATTCGTTGGAAATTTCCAATGAATTTTCCAACGAATTACAAAAAAAACCGGTACTATTCGGCATTTTTGATATTCGTTGAAAAATTCATTGGAAATTTCCAACGAATTTTCCAACGAATTTCATTTTTCTGGGTAATTACTTCAGTGTGTACAATTTTCGTTGGAAAATTCGTTGGAAATTTCCAACGAATTTTTCAACGAATTTCAATTTTCCGGGAATTATTTCAGTGTGTACAATTTTTGTTGGAAAATTTGTTAGAAATTTCCAACGAATTTTTTTTCGTTGGAAATTTCCAACGAAATTTCCAATGAATTACAAAAAATCCCGGTACCGTTCGGATTTTTTGTATTCGTTGGAAAATTCGTTGGAAATTTCCAACGAAATTTCCAACGAATTTCAATTTTCCGGGCAATTACTTCAAAATGTACAATTTATTGTTGGAAAATTTGTTGGAAATTTCCAACGAAAAAAATTCGTTGGAAATTTCCAACTAATTTTAATTTTTGGGTTCGCGCTCATTTTTTCCGGTCAAATTCCACCGCCCCCCCCCCCCCCGCCTCTCTCTCTCTCTCTCTCTCTCTCTCTCTCCTTCGCCTCCGCCTCCTCCCCCGCCGCCCCCCCTCCTCCTCCGGCTCCGGCGCGCCATGGACACCGACGCCCTCGACGCCCCCGACGCCCCCGACGCCACCAAGCCTCGTCGCCGGCGAGGGCCGAGCCGCCCAGATCTGGAGCTCGGCCCTCGCCATGGCCGGCGAGGCTAGGAGACGACGTCGACGGACTTGATGGGCGGCGGCCCGAAGCCTGCTCCCGCCCCTGCTGCTGCTGCTACTTCTTCTTCATCTTCTTGTTCTTCGGCGCAACAGCCTCGCCGGCCATGGCGAGGGCCGAGCTCGCCATGGCCGGCGAGCTCGAGCTCGCCCAGATCTGGGCGAGCTCGCCATGGCCGGCGAGCTCGCCATGGCCGGCGAGCTCGAGCTCGCCCAGATCTGGGCGAGCTCGGCCCTCGCCGGCGACGAGCTCGAGCTCGCCCAGATCTGGGCGAGCTCGGCCCTCGCCGGCGACGAGGCTGGCCCTCGCCGGCGACGAGGCTGGCCCTCGCCGGCGACGAGGCTGGCCCTCGCCGGCGGCGAGGGCTATTTTTCAATAAAAAAAAAATTTCGATGGAAAAAAAATTCCACAATTTTTTGACCAAAAAAAAATTTGTAGTTTCCAACGAAAATAAATTCGTTGGAAAAAAAATTCGTTTCCAACGAATTTAGTCACGAGTTTTCCAACGAATTTTTCAACGAAAAAAAATTTGTTGCAAATTTCCAACGAAAATTGAAATTTTTCGTTGGAAAAATTTGCAACGAGCTATTACCAACGAATTTTTTTTCGTTGGAAATTCGTTTTCCAACGAATTTTTCCGAATTTTTCGTTGGAAATTTTGTCGGAAAAAACATGTTTTTTTGTAGTGTTGGTAATAGCTAAAGTAATAAATAGTAAAATTAACCTTACGAAAATGAGAAAATAAATCAAACCTATGAGGTCACGTAAAATTGACTTCGCTATGCATGGTACAGATGTGATATATAGCAAAATTAGCTTGGAAGGCATTCAGTCTGAATTGCTTTTAGGCACTGTTTGGTTCAGTATTTGGAATGCTTATTTGGGCTCTAAACTCTTTTGACCAAATGTAAATGGTATTTGACAACTTTTTTTACTCACTTTGGAGAGATGCAATTGCATTTGGAATGCTCTCCAGGGGACTTTTGGCCAATGCAAGGGTGGAGGTGCCTTGAGAAGTTACATTTTCGAAATGCAACTTGCACTGTTCATCGCAACTGTTCATCTTCTTCAGAGGCAGGTCCGCCGGCCGGCGACTGTCGCCTGAGGGCTAATCTGACCCCAGCGACCACCGCTCGGGGGTCGCGCGATCTCGACGACTGCCGCCTAGGGTCACTGGGGTCGCGCGAACCTAGGCGGCGGTGGCCGACGACTAAATCTGGCCGGCAGCAGTGACTGGTGGTTAAGCTCCACTAGAGCTTTTTTTTTTTAAATATTAGCAAAAGTCCTTTAGCTCAAGTTAATTTTAAAAAATACTTATTAAATATTATTTATATTTCGAAAAACTCCTTTAATTTAAAAGTATTGCATTCCTCCAAAGCCGAAACAAACGGATCCATCGAAATGAAGCCTTAGGCCACGTACAACATCAGAAGCAGATCCATTTGGTATTGAAAAAGTTCAATCAAATTATGAGTGCTTCAATGACAAAATCTGAGCAGATCCACTTGCTATTGAAAAGGTCAGTCAAATTATGAGTGCTCCAACCACAATCATTCACTCTGACTTTGTATTGAAAAGACAGTGACTGGCCTTCATTTTTCTTCCCTACAATCATTCACTCTAACCAAGAAACTGACAGAAACAGAGTGACCAAGCAGCCTCAGCTCGATTATCAACCTCCAAAACGACAACAAAAGAAATCATGGGTTCACCAAAACTAGAGACACCAGCGCATCTTCTAGCTTCCTTTGTGTTTTTCACAGTGCTTTTAGTCATTATTCTACAAGGTTCAATTCCTGCTTATGCCTCCCCACTTGAAGCACAAGCACTCCTCAAATGGAAATCCAGCCTTCAAACCAAAAGCAATCGACCTCTTCTCTATCTACATGGACTTTCCCTTCTCAAAATGTCACTAACTCCGACATGACGGCAGCGAGCCCGTGTGGTGGGTATGGCATCTCGTGTAACCTAGTTGGGAGAGTGATTGCAATCAATCTCACCAGTTCGAACATTGGAGGTATGGTCAGATTGCGTATGGCAACCATTTTATACCCGAAAACAGATTCTGCTCAAAAATGATTTTTTTTATTATGTACCTGGAAATAATTTTTGAACATTTAAACACATATGGTAACTGCCCAAAATTTATATTCTTAGAATAGAAAAAGAACATAAATACATTTGGTAACTACACAAAATTTCATTTTATTAATAATATTTTGAATTTTTTAATATTTCTTCCCTTTTTTTTTCTTTTTTTTCTTTCTTTCCCTTCTCTTTCTTGGCCAAGGCCGGTCGCCGGCACCGGCGATCGACCATAGGCCTGGGCTGGCGAGGGCGTAGTAGCCCTTGTTGTCGGCCTAGCCGGTCGCGACACTGATGTCGGCCTCGCCTTGGCTGGGCAAGGCCTCGCCGTCACTGCCGCAAGCCGCCCTTGCTGACCCTAGCCTGCGGTTGGTCGCCGGCGGCCGGTGACCAGTGGGTGGTGGGCGGCAAATCGAAGAACAACAACAAACCTTAAAAAAGAAGAAAATGAAGAAGAATTAGAAATGAAAAAATTATTCCATAAGCTACTTTTTTTTACTATTTAGCAAGTTGCCAAACAGGCCCTCAATGACTTTCTGTTCTCATCTTTGCCGTGTCTTATCTATTTAAACTAGTCCATGAATGAACTCTTTGGTGGTAATTTGCCCCAAGTCAGTTTTTTAATCAATCTCACCTACCTTGACCTCTCCACCAATCGACTATCCGGGATAATACCGCGGAATATTGGTGGGCTCACGAAGCTCGAGGTGCTTCACCTTTTCGAAAATGAGTTGAATGGCTTTATCCCTGATGAAATAGATCAGTTGTGTTTGCTGAATGAGCTTGTCTTGTATTCAAACCAGTTGGATGGATCTCTTCCTTCTTCCGTGGGTAACTTGAGCAGCCTCGCTTGGCTACACATCTCAGACAATTCATTTTTCGGTTCTATTCCTCTTGAAAAGGGGAATTTGACAAACTTGGAGAAACTTTTCATGTCTATGAACTTCCCGATAGGGCCAATTCCTCCTGTTTTTGGGAAATTGATGAAACTAACACGATTGCACGTATTCAAAATGAACTTGCTGGTTTCATCCCACCGGAGTTAGGGATCTTGAAACTTCTCTGCGCTACAATAATCTCATCGGTTCAATCCTCTCAACATTAGGCAATTTGATAGAGATTACCTTTTTTTTATATATATGCCAACCAGCTTTCTGGTAACATTCCTAATAAGTTAAAAAATGATCTAAGCAAAAATCAGCTCACCGGTTCAATTCCCTCATTATTAGGCAATTCGACAGAGCTTACCCTCTTCTATATATTTGTGAACCAGCTATATGGTAACATTCCTGGTGGGTTAGGAATTCTCCAAGCTATGATCAACTTGGATCTGAGCCACAATCAGCTCACCGGTCCAATTCCTTCTTCTTTTGGTGATTTGACTGACCTAGTCAATTTATCCCTCAGCAACAATCAATTTTTTGGACAGTGGCCAATAGAATGTTTCTCAAATACATCATTGTCAGTAATTGATTTGTCCAACAACAAATTTGAAGGCTCGCTTCCACTTCCATCACCCGCCACAAATTATTATTGGATCGAAAACAATAAAGTAGAGGGGAAGATCTCTTCTTCGATATGCATCGCCAGCCACCTCTCATTCCTCATCTTGTCTAATAATAGCTTAATTGGTAGCCTACCCGAGTGCTTATCAAACCGTAGCATTGGTTTGTCGGTTATGAACTTGCGAATGAATTGTCTTTTGGGCACAATCCCAGGAAGATTTTCACAATGAAATAGCTTGGGAACTCTTGACTTGAGTCAAAATCAATTCGAAGGCACATTGCCATAATCCCTTGTCAATTACAAAAACCTAGAAGTTCTAGATTTCAACAACAATAAGATAGAGGATAATTTCCCAGCATGGCTGGGAACACTACCAGAGCTAAAAGTTCTTATTATGTGGTCCAACAAATTCAAGGGTCGTTTGGATTTTCCAAGGGTAGCTCATCTCTTTTCCAAGTTGCGCATTTTGGACCTCTCGAACAACAACTTCGTCGGTCCTTTACCCGACAATTTGATAGCGAAACTTCAGGGGATGATGAGTGCACAAGTTGGGAAAGAGCCGCAAGACAAATCATTGTACATGAGTCAAACATCTGGTTTCATGACCTATGAGGATTTAATGAAAGTGATCATGAAAGGAAATGAGGTTCAACTAGTGAGGATCCTGACCATCTTCACAACCTTTGATTTATCGCTAAACTCTTTTGAAGGAAACATCCCCGATGTTATTGGACATCTCCATTCTCTCAACATTTCAAACAATCAACTCATGGGTTCCCTCCCTCCAACCCTTGGAAACTTGACTAATGTTGAATGGCTAGATCTATCTTCAAACAAGCTAAGTGGGAGGATTCCTAGAGAACTGGGAGATTTGACATTCCTCAAGTATTTGGACCTCTCAAAGAACCAACTCACAGGCCGCATATCTCAAGATAAGCAACTAAGCACATTCACAAGCAACTCATTTTGTGGAAATCCTGGCCTGTATGGAACCCATTACAAAACACAAGCCATGATGATGCTCATCCTCCTCCACCACCACCGTCGTTCTTCCAAGGGAATAGTACAAAATAGTATGCAAGTTGGTTTAATAAGAAAGCAGTGGGAATCGGCTATGCTTCAGGAATAGTGATTGGAATCGGTATAGCGTACATTTCAATGGAAACTAGAAGACCCAAATGGCTTGCGAGAAAAGTCAGAAGGATGGAGAGAAGAGGAGCCAAATGGATGAGCCAAAATGGAAGGCGATCAAATTTCATGGAGGCCGATGAAATTGTTGGGAAGTAGTCCCTTTGAACTATGTGGAATGTAGATCAAGGAATACGACTTTTGTGGGATTGAAATGCAATTTCGTGTATGGATGCCCGAATTTATTATGTTATCGTCTTCTTCTTTAATTGCAATTTCTGTATCGGGTCAATTGACTAAATAAACATGAAGGAGATCTTTCAAAACTCGCTTTCCATCATTAACCTCCTATATGTCCTTTTCGTGTTCAGTGCACGCCATTCTTTTATCTCCATAGGAAAGAAAGAAAGATGAAGAACCGTGAAGCCATTTAGCCCGGTTTACATTATTGAATGTGCCATTGGACATATGTCCTTAAGGATCACTAATTCTGTCATTGTTCCACTCCAAATTTCTGTTGAAGTTGAATGTCAGTAGTAGATCGTTGACTTGCGCCTATCATATTCGTCTGCAATGATATAAAGGGGTACTAAAGGTTCAAAACTTCAAAGCATCTTCGAAGTTTAGATTCAAAGTAATCTTATCGCAAAATTCTAAGGTCCCGTTGGCCAAAAAACTGAAACTTTTCCTTGTTCGTAGATGTTGGAAGTTGCTGGTAATTTTCAAATACCAATGGAAGAAAAACATGACCTTAAACTTGCTAATTTAACCTGTCGATAAGCTACCAACATCATTATGTATTTACCAACGCCGTAATTCATTAGTAAATTATTATCTTCTTTTGCATTCAGCAAGTATAGTGAGTAAGTTACCAACATCGTGATGAGTTTACTATCTTCCAAATAACTCGGTGACTTCTTTTAAATTTTACAAGTAAGATTTCACAATTGCGAAAGTTCAAACAGATTAGTAAGTTACTGATTTCTTTTAAGTTTCGTAACTATGGTAGTAAGTTACGAAAATTGCCATGAATTCATTAATGTTCAAATAACTTTGCGAGTCACCCACTTCTTTTATATTCTACTACTACGTTTAGTAAATTGCCATTAACAAGTATGGTTTACTAATCAATAGATTTAAACTCATTTCCACTATTTTTTTTTCCAGAAAATGAAGAATCACGGTCTTTTCCATAGATTTGTCCCCTCATTTTGCTCCCCTCATCTTGCTCAGTGATATAGCAAGTATAAAGGTGTGTTTGGTTTAACTTTTTTAGGGGCTTTTCCCTTAACTTAATGCAACTCTCATCTAGCGTTGACATCAGAAATAAGAGGAAGGAGGCATCCATGTCTTAAGCCATTCCATTCACTAATAAGTTATATATGAACATCATTGAAATCTTTGGCTTCTCACAGGGAAAAAAAAGCTAAACAAATGATGATATGAATTATTCATTTCTTAATCTATCATTCTTATAAGTTATTAACATGTGCCGGTTGGGTGCATTCGCATTTTCCTTTGGATCTTGAGCACTGCATACATCAACGAGGAACTAAAGGTGAGGTTCATTTATATGAATGCTAGATTCTTCATCTATATCATTATAGCTTATTTTTAACATTATTTACATTTATTTGTATATATATGTGTGTGCTTCTCTTCATTTCTTTCTGTCATCCTGTCTAGTATAATTCGAGGTGAGTGGAGTCTAGTAGATCTCCAGTACATTGCTATACTGAATGAAGCACGCCATTTGTGTAATGTTTAATCCCCCAAACTCACGCATGCAACCTCTGTATCATATCCAAATGAATCTATATGACTCCAATACTTCAAAGACTAGTGGAAGAGGCCGTGGGTGGTGGCGTGAGGAAAGGGATGGTGGGTGTGGTCGGGAACGAAGGGGTTGGGAGAAAGATCGGAGTGGCAGGAACGTCACCCTCTGGGAATGTTGTGTTGACACCTATTTTTAATTTGCCCAAAATTAATTGCATAAAATTTAGGAATTAATTTTTTAGTTCCTAAAACAAAAAAAATGTTTCTATTTAAATGCATTGCATATATAGAAATTAGGCATTTTGCATTAATATGGCCTATTAGAGTAAAAATTTTTTTAAAAAAATTGAGTCGGGCCAGGTCGGGGCCGGGCCGACCCGGCCCGTTTCTTTCCCCCCCCCCGTGCGGGCCTCCGGCCCGCTCTATTTTCCTTTACTTTTTTTCCCCTCCACGTGGCCCAGTCCGCTTCTTTTTTTTCTTCTTCTTTCTTTTTCTTCCGCGCGGCTGGGCCGAGCCCGGCCCGGCTTCCCTTCTCTTTTCTTCTCCCCCCCCGCGCAGGTCGCTTTCTTCTCCCCTGTTCACCTCTGTTCGCAACGTCACGCCGAGCATGGCGGCGCCGCTCCTCGCCGTCGCTATCTGGCCAGAGGAAGGCTGAGAGAACACGCCGACGGGACTGGCATTAATTGCCAGTCCTGTCCTCCCTATTTTCCCGGCCTCCCTCTCCCCCCTGTTCGCCTCTGCTGCCTCGTTGAACCGGACCCCCCTACTCTACTTTGCTCTACACCGGCCTGCCATGGCCACGAAAGTCATGGGGTGGCGTAGGCCGGTGCAGGCCGTCATCATTGCCGACGCAACGAAGCCGAAGGACGCCGTCGCCGCCTATAAAAACCAGAGTGAGAGAGAGGGGGGGTCGGCCAATTTTTGAGAGAGGCCCGGTCTGCCATTTTTGAGAGAGAATAGAGAGAGAAACAGAGAGAATAGAGAGAATAGAGAGAGAGACTGCATACTGAGGTCTCGCTGGAGCTAAGGAGAACCAGTAGCGGTTGTCGACGCCTCCAGACCAGCCGGAAGGCCCCCTGAAGCATTGCCAACTGGTGAGCCCTCGCGGCCGAGACCCCTCTGTTTTCCCCTGTTTTGTGCTCGGTTCGGCTGGGACTCGTGCCGGCCGTTTCGTGCGAGTCCCGGCCCATACCGCCGTCCCTCGCCGTCCGTGCGTCGTCGCCAGAGGTAAGAACAGGTTTCCCGAGGACGGCGGGGCCTCGAAACAGGTCGGAATCTCCTATTTTTAGTCGCGTACGCCTGGTATTTGACAAAATGTCTCAGTGAGGCTGGTTTTTAATTCGGTCGCCGGCCGGCAAGCAGTGGTCGGACGCTGACCAGACGGCCGAAGAGGCTTGGTAGCGTTCCCAGAGGCCGGTTTTGGGCCGGCTGAGGTCTGGGTCGGCCAGCGGACGGCCAATTTTGGCCTCGCCGGCGCCCCCCCATGTCTGTACATGTGGGGCTGACCCGACCTGGATCAACCGATCCGACCCGAGTCAACGCCTTGGGTCGGATCCGTTGACCCGGGTTGGTTCCGACCCTGACCGGGTCCGCGACCCAACTCGGATCAACTGATTCGACCCGGGTTAACGACCCGGGTCGGATTCGTTGACTCGGGTCGATTCCGACCGACCTGTATTCGCGACCCGACTCGGGTCGGCCCGTTGACCCAGGTCAGATCCGGCCGGCCCGACTCGGGTTTTAATATTATATTATTTTTTTATTTTAAAAAATTTAATTAAAAAAATTTAAAAATTTTTTAAAAAAAATTAATTTTTTTTTTATTTTTTTTTTTCTTTCTTCTGTATTATTATTTTTTTCTCTCGAAAAAAATATAAATTTTTTTAAAATAAATAAATAAATAAAATTATGTGATATATTTATTGTTTTAATTTATTATTGTATTATTATGAATGTTTTTGTCTTGTTTAAATTAGACAAGCCTAAAGTTGTGTTGTAGTATTTTGCATGTTAATTTTTATTATCGTTATGTTATTATGCATGTTTTTAGCACAATTGCATGAGTTGTTGTATTTTTGAATGTCATCTGACCTAGGGCTAGAACCTAGGACTACATATCTATCCTGACTGCTAATCGTTTCTGATTACGTACTCGTTTGATTACCTCACATGTTAGGAGAAAGGTCCTAAAATCAATTCAAATTGCCTGACAAATGTTTTCAAAAAATGAATAGGGTAAAAAGGTACTGAAAGGGCATTAGTTATTCAACTAGTATAACCAAGTCCTCAAACTCAGTTAATCTCTGGTTCGTAGGAATATGGTGATTCTCCCGTCACCTTATTTGGGTTTTTAATCGACCCATCCCAAATCGATTAGTGGCGACTCCTTGGTATAAACCACTTGCATGTTAAAAAATTAAACCCTAAGTCACGATAAGGTATGGGCTTGGGAGAGCCAGAGTTAAGTCTCGAACCTAGACTTAGCACGTATCCGGCGAGCCCCCCTTCTTTTTTGCATGTTCGATAAAAGGGGGGCGGGAGGTCGGTTGCGACAGACTGGCGACTTCGCTGGGGACATTTTTTTTTTAAGTGGACTTAGGCCAAAAATTTTTATCCTATTCAAATATAATTTTTGTTTGGCAGCAAGGACTCCAGGTATGATCCTGACATTAAGGTGTTATTTGTTCTTGCAGATTCGAATTGATTGTTTATAAATTGTTGTGCATGCTTTAAAGATTTAGCACCACATTATTGCACACACAATCACGCTGCCGGACCTGGGCCACAATAGGGCATTTTAGGATTGTGTTAAGAAAGATACGACCTCGAACGCGAGCCCGCGATATAGAGGTTGCCTTTCTTTTCTCCGAAATTTATTTCTAAAAATCGTAAAGAAAAGTCTTTAGCCGATGTTCGCGTGACTATAAGATATTCCTTTCGATTTGGCCGAGGTTAAAAGGACTTGACACCAACGTGAGACTGCGACGGTCAGGCACCCTTTTAATTTTATTTTGCTGAGCCAGTCTAGATAGAAATCGAACCTCACTCCTTATGTGCATGTTGTTGTGATTGCCATGGTTCAAGGAAAGGTATATATTCTATCCCTTTTCATTTTTTATACGGCCTACTTATTTAATTGATTTGTCATTATTAGGCCACCCGTTGATTGCATTCTATATACGATGGGAAGAGCTGATATCCAATCTGTCCCCGCTCCTAAAAAAGAGTTTCTGGCATGGTAGGACAGACGAGACGAGAGATATGCTTATTGCAGGGCTTGTCCGCAAAAATAAACAGCCCTGAGAGACTATAGCTTCCCCATCGTTTATAGAATGATTATCCGGGAATGAGGCCCTTTTTGTTAAAAGCCTATGTCTTTCATGTTTCCTAGTATTTATGTTTAGGAGTTTTGATTTTATTCTTTAAAAGTGTTTATGGGTTGTACTAACGTTAATATAACTCGGGCCGTTTTTTATGCTATAAATAAAATTTTTTGCGCCTTAATGACACCACCGCGGCCTTCGACCCAGTGGTATCTGGGGGTGAGGCGTAATGGTCCGAGGGAACCGGGGTTCGAACCCCGGGGACGCCGCCTGTAATGTTGATATTAATAAAAACTTTTTTTCTCATTTTTTCTTTGCAAATAAAGAAAATATGTAATAATATTATGACTAGGTCATAAAATAATTCTTTATTGGGCATTATACTCATTCATGTCAATGTTTTCCCAGGTAGTTACAAAAAATGGCCGAAGAAAACGTTCGTCTCAATAACATGGAAGACGAGATGAAGTTGGTCCTCAACCCGATCCAAAATCTCATAAAGCAGGTGGAATCCATTCAGGGCAAGATCGTGCCCACGACTGCAGCAATTGAGGTGGTGTTACCACCATCGTCCACTGGAAAGGACAAAGCCTCTGCTAGCGACAGCAAAATGCCTCCGTTAGAGGATGATCCGCTCCCCCTCGCCATCATAAAGCCTGAACTTGAAGCTGTACCGATGACATAACATGACAAATGCCTTGCCAAGGTCAAGGAGATGCTGAAACAGCTACAAGGCCTGCAGCATGCTGTCCCACTTGACCTGTCTATCTACAAATGGATCAAAGTACCAGAGAAGTTCAAGATGCCGGATTTCGAGAAGTATGATGGTACCTCGTGCCCCAGACACCATTTGCACATGTACCATGTGCGAATGACCCAGTACGTAAATAATGAACCACTCATGATTCAAACCTTTCAAGCGAGTTTGACGGGGCCAGCCTTGACATGGTATATGTCGAAGGATATTGATGCTTTTAAGTCTTGGAATAATACTGCTGATGCATGCCTCAAGCAATATCAATTCAACCTTGACATCACCTTTACTGGTGACGATTTAGAACGCACTGAAAAGAAGAAGAGTGAGTCCTTCAAAGAATATACCACCAGATGGAGAAACTTGGCCGCCCAGGTTACTCCACAACTCACTGATTATGAACAAGTGAAGTTGTTCATAAAGTCTCTTACGTACGATTACAGACACTGCCTGGTTGGTGCCACTACTGAATCCCTTAATCGTCTTGTTCCTGTGGGCAAACGAATCGAAATAGGATTGCGTGAAGGATGGTTCACAGACCCCACTTCCACAAGCAAAAAACTCAGCATGAAGAAGGAGAAAGAACCTCTAACAGATGCGGATGTTGCATAAACCTAAACCGTTCATTCTTCCCCAATGATTCAGATGAGCAGTGGACAAAAACCCGCCTCACGCCGTAAGCCGCCCCAAAGGCAAAATAACAAAAAGCAGTTCACACCACTCCCTATGCCTATGTCTAAGATCCTGCCTATTCTCCTGAAAAAGAGGTTATTTGTTAAAGAGCCAAAGCGTGAAAATCCTGAGCGTTTCCCCAACTACGATCCCTCCAAGGCATGTGACTATCACTTGGGTGAAATAGGACATTCCATCAATGACCGTGTTGTCTTGAAAAATAAAGTCCAAAAATTATTAGATGCGGAGATGCTTTCATTTCGCAGCGCACCACCGAATCAAACAGGAGGCACAAATGTCGTCATTGAGTAAACTGAAGACTCAATTTTCCTCCCTTAGAATAGAGGCATATTTAATAGTTTGAATTCTCCCCTATGTAGGAGCTTTTTTTGCTTTCTAAAGTCTCAGCTGTTTTCTAAGATTCTCAGTCTTCTGAATTTTTAATTATGCTTGGAATTTTAGTATTGCAATTTTCATTCCAACAAATGTAATTCGCCTGAATTATTCAAAAGAATTACAAATGTTTTGTTTTGAGGGCCTGAGGAAGTATCCCAAACCGGCCCGTTGATGATATCCAACCATGTAAAGGAAAGTGTTCTGAGGCCTGGGCTTCCTCATATTTCCTCGTTTCTAAGCTTTTGAAAATAAAATAAACGTTTTATCATTTTTCGAAAGGTCAAAGAAAATGGCGGTGAAAAAGCATGCATGCTCATAGTCCTGTTTGTCTTTCTAACTCATTCACTTCGTGTCTCAGAGCATACTCATTTTTTATTACAAAGAGGACATTTGAAAATGACACAAACTGAAGTGTACATTAGACTCTCATGATGTTGGCGGACCAACTCATCTAATAGGGACAGTCCGAGTAAGGATCATCCAATCTTCAAATGAAACAGGAGGCAAATCTCATTACTACCAGTGGGTGATATTAGCCCCAGAAAGTCAAAGAGAATGTTGGGCATTCCTTGACTCCATGATGAGCGAAACATCATTTCAAAAGTCAGGGGCAGATTAAGAAAAGATTACCCCTTTTGAAAGAAAAAGGTATGTCCTATTCCTTAACAAATTTTGAAAATGACATTCCATCCCTTTTCTTTTGCAGATAATGAAATGGGGAACATGCTAGACTCTGATGTGCTAGCGAGCCGGATAGAGCACCAATGTTAGGTCCTCTCGAACGAAGCATGACGGAGAAGTGCTTAATTGGAAGGGTAGACTAGGGGGCATGCGATCTCCCAGTCCATCAAAAAGGGTATATTTCGTTCCTAAAGTTTATCTACTTTAGCATAGAAATGACACATTCTTTCCTTTTATGTAGGACAAATTTGAGTAAAGATCCTATGCAAGCAGCTGGAAAAGACTTTGCATATGCCAAGATAGAGCTAATCCTAATCCCACCAACCACGGAAGTCTAGATGGTGGTCATGTCCATAGCCGTCAAAGACCTTTAAAGTAGAGATTAGCTTTGCTGCGAAGATCCCCATGCAAGCAATTGCACATGTCCTGTGCATGTCAAGGATCATATGATTCCCGAGAAACTCCCCGATGTACTGGAGTCGCATTGATACAGCATGCGCTGACAATAGAACTCTCTATTTGGAAGCACCCCTAATAATAGAGGATTTCATTCGAGCTTCGAGATCGAGAGTAGGGGGAGCAGACTGAGACAGAAAAGACTGAACAAAGTAAAGAAGAGAAAAGACTCTGCTAGCTTTGAAGGCAAAATGGAAGAAGGGTGATTTGTATCATTTCCAATTCCTATCCCTTAAAGAGCCGTTCATTAACACGTTTTCTCTTATTACCTTGTAGATTTGCCTTGCCGCTGCGGCATAGGTAAGCATTTCTTTCATCAAAGGCCCTCCTCATACTAATACAAAATAACGAGGGAAAGAGAAAGCATGCTAAAGCAAATAAATGCCTAACCTTCCTCAAGTGCATTACATGAAAAGTAATTTTGCATGGTAATTTTACCTGTTTAATTCACCAATTCCCTGAGAAAATTTTGACAATTCGATGAATGGTGTCGAACTACTCCGATGTATTGAACGAGGTGTGTCAGGATGATGAGAGGCAATCCTTGATTTATATGCGTTCTCAAATACCAAACCCTTGCAAGATGAGCGAAAATGTTTCATTTCTATAGGGTGAAGGGATTTCTCGCATAAGATACGATAGCTAAAATAACGAAAGGCAGTTCATTTCTATGCCCCATACACTACCATTGATCTTTTGCTTGATCATTTTGAGCCTATACACCCAGGAGTTCTTTTTAAATCACCCCAGTCAAGAATCACCCCACATTGGGGCAACTTGAGGTTCGGCACTCCTCAACAGAGTCCTCTAAGACAAGCACACCATCGACGGCCAGACGGTCGACACTAAGAGGGCTTTGTCAAAAGAGGAGCAGCAAACTAAAATCTGTCCAAAATATCAATATCTTATTGATAACAGTGATGTTTTCACTGAGCAAAATAAGAAGGATGATGAGTTTGTAATATCTAAAATTTTCTATGATCATCAGCTACAACAGCTCGCACAAGGTGAAAAGATGAATAGAAGTTTTCTTGCTCTCACTTGCATTAATTTTTGAGTGTTTTTATTGCAGATGAACTCTCACGATAATTTAAGTGCCCTAGGATGACGAAGAGCAATTCTTTTTCTATCCCATACACTTATATCCTTTGCTAGCATAATTGAGCCGACGATTTCATTTCGTACGAACCCAGTTGGTGATCATCCCTCACACTGGAGCAAGGCAAAAGTCACAACAATTTGAGCATCAAATCAAGATGAAGACTTCAAACTCGTTTAGGCTAGTCGTGACAACACAAAAAAAAAATGCTGAAAACTGGGGGCATGAAAAAGCAATGTGCCTGGTAAAAGCAAGGCCAATGCCCATGAATAGAGATCTATGAGCGTGATAAAAGCGCTCTCAAATATCTTAAAGACATTAAATGGTGTAGAATAGACGACCCCAAAAGATTTAAACTTGAATTCTTCTTCGATGTAAATTCCTACTTTAAGAACTCTGTCTTGGCAAAGATCTGCCATAGGATAGATGAAGATGAACCTATTCTTAGGAAAGCAATTGGGACAGAGATAGAATGGTACCCAGAAAAATGATTGACACAGAAGCTCCTCAAGAAAAAGTTGTCAAAGATGCTAAAATACATGATTACCCAGGGAGCCTGCTAGAAGGATCCTGACGGCGGAGAAGAAGACTGGTGACAATGCTAGATGATCACCAATTTTCACCCTTACACATATTTTTGAGCCTAACGATCATTTCGTTTCTCAACCTGTAAACCAAGCCCACGTTACATCCCTCATGAAGCCTCTTCTGACTAGAGCACATGAATTAACGTGGAATTTCAAATGTTTATAAACATCGCTCGAGGAAGTGTGAGCAAGATTACTTCTATCTCGTTTTGCAGGATTCTTGACTTGTAAACTTGGAGATGATTGCAGAATATTTTCTTTCATGGCCTTGACTCGGGCAGTCTCTTTTGTTCATCCATTGACCAAGCCAACCTTACTACCCTAAAGAAGACCTCTCAGATTGGCAGTGTCGTACTGCTTGCGAGAAAACTCAGACCCTTGTTGATGTGATAACGATTAGATTGAGTATTTTCGATGTTCCCGCATTAATAGACGGGACAAACAACCCTTTTCAATGAGAGCAAGTGGAAAGTCCTTTCTGACTGAAGGTCCCTCGTTCAGCATCTCGAGAAGTCCACCTCGCGAGCGAAAATTGTCTTGATTGACCCTCGGTGGATGTTTGGTGATGCAAATATGGCAAAATCATCATGCATGAATTTTTAAATACACATTCTAGAATAGCCTAGCTTGTCTATTCTTGATGAATGTATACATGTTTGCGCTAATCGTCTTTGACAACTCAGAGTTCTAATCCCCGGTGATAGAATACAAAAATTCGGGCGCTGGAGAAGCCCTCATTATCATCTCAAAAGAGATACCCCAAAAAAGGTCGGGTATTCAGCAGATGATACATCAAATCCTCAGGCGAGGACCCCCAGGTGCTCATCGTTTGAGCCTTTTCAAGACCTGCTGGCGAGGACCCACCAGGCAAACCAACAAATCCTCGGGTGAGGACCCCTAGGTGCTTATCGTTTGAGCTTTTTCAAAACCTCCTAGCGAGGACCCACCAGGCAAACCAACAAATTCTCGGGCGAGGACCCTCAGGTACTCATCGTTTGGGCCTTTTCAAGACCTGCTAGCGAGGACCCACCAAGCAAATCATCAAATCCTCGGGCAAAGACCCCCAGATGCTCATCGTTTGAGTCTTTTCAAGATCTGCTGACGAGGACCCACCAGGCAAATCGTCAAATCCTTGGGCAAGAACCCCCAAGTACTTTGACAAACAAAATCCAATCGGTCAAGGTGACCGAAGAAAGATTCGGGTCCTAGACAAACAAAATCCAGTCAGTCAAGGCGACCGAAGAAAGGTTCGGGTCCTTGACAAACAAAATCCAGTCAGTCAAGGCGACCGAAGAAAGATTCGGGTCCTAGACAAACAATCCAGTCAGTCAAGACGATCGAAGAAAGGTTCGGGTCCTAGACAAACAATCCAGTCAGTCAAGGCAATCGAAGAAAGGTTCGAATCCTAGACAAACAATACAGTCAGTCAAGGCGACCGAAGAAAGGTTTGGATCCTAGACAAACAATACAGTCAGTTAAGGCAACCGAAGAAAGGTTGGTCCTAGACAAACAATTCCCAGTCAAGGCGACCGAAGAAAGGTTCGGGTCCTAGACAAAAGATTTCCTCCGCCAAGGGGATCGAAGATTGGTTCGGGTCCTAGACAAACCATTCCCCCCCGTCAAGGCGACCGAAGACAGGTTCGGATCCTTGATACACAATATCAATTATCTAAAATTACTCTACCCTTCGGCAGGTAAGTAGCTCCAAGTATGTTTTTAT
Organism: Syzygium malaccense; assembly: GCA_031216405.1. NCBI lineage: Eukaryota > Viridiplantae > Streptophyta > Magnoliopsida > Myrtales > Myrtaceae > Syzygium > Syzygium malaccense. The sequence goes on along the minus strand of CM062260.1, from coordinate 10,353,250 downwards.
TTGTTTTAGCACGCATCATCTTATGGCATAAAAAATGGGACTCACGGTCTCACCAAAAATAACATTCATTGAGCATGCATAGGTCAAATTTAGGTGTTATTTTATCTTTGAACGTAACCTCTGCGAGCTCAATCTCTACAAGCTCACCTTCAAAGAGAGGCAGCTGTTGACACATATTTTTAATTTGCTCAAAATTAATTGCACAAAATTTATGAATTAATTTTTTAGTTCCTAAAACAAAAAAAAAATATTTCTATTTAAATGCATTGTATATATAGAAATTAGGCATTTTGCATTAATATGGCCTATTAGAGTAAAAATTTTAAAAAAATCGAGTCGGGCCGGGTCGGGGCCGAGCTGACCCGGCCCGTTTCTTTTTCTCCCCCCATGCGGGCCTCTGGCCCGCTCCATTTTCCTTTTCTTTTTTCCCCCTCCGCGTGGCCCAGCCCGCTTCTTTTTTTTTCTTCTTCTTTCTTTTTCTTCCGCGCGGCTGGGCCCAGCCCGGCCCAACTTCCCTTCTCTTTCCTTCTCCCCCCCGCGCCGGTCGTTTTCTTCTCCCCTGTTCGCCTCTGTTCGCGACGTCACGCCGACGCACGGCGGCGCCGCTCCTCGCCGTCGATATCTAGCCAGAGGAAGGCAGAGAGAACACGCCGATGGGACTGGCATTAATTGCCAGTCCCATCCTCCCTGTTTTCCCGGCCTCCCTCTCCCCCCTATTCGCCTCTGCTGCCTCGCTGAACCGGACCCCCTGCTCTGATCTGCTCTGCACCGGCCTGCCATGGCCATGAAAGTTGTGGGGTGGCGTAGGCCGGTGCAGGCCATCGTCATTGTCAACGCAACGGAGTTGGGGGACGTTGTTGTCGCCTATAAAAACCACAGAGAGAGAGAGAGGGGGGGTCGGCCAATTTTTGAGAGAGGCCCGGTCAGCCATTTTTTAGAGAGAATAGAGAGAGAAAGAGTGCATACCAAGGTCTCGCTGGAGCTAAGGAGAACCAGCAGCGGTCGTCGACGCCTCCAGACCAGCCGGAAGCCCCCTTTGAAGCATTGCCGACCGGTGAGCCCTCGCGGTCAAGACCCCTCTGTTTTCCCCTGTTTTGTGCTCGGTTTGGCCGGGACTCGTGCCGGCCGTTTCGTGCGAGTCCCGGCCCATACCGCCGTCCCTCGTCGTCCGTGCATTGTCGCCAGAGGTAAGAACAGGTTTCCCGAGGACGGCGAGGCCTTGAAACATGTCAGAATCTGCTATTTTTGGTCGCGCACGCCTGGTATTCGACAAAATGTCTCAGTGAGGCCGGTTTTTAACTCGGTCGCCGGCCGGTGAGCGGTGGTCGGACACCGACCAGACGGCCGGAGAGGCTTGGTAGCGTTCCGAGAGGCCGATTTTGGACCGGCGGAGGTCTGGGTCGGCTGGCGGATTGCCAATTTTGGCCCTGCCGGTGCCCCCCGCGTGTCTGTACACGTGGGGCTGACCCGACCCGGATCAACCGATCCGACCCGGGTCAACGCCCTAGGTCGGATCCGTTGACCCGGGTCGGTTCCGACCCGGACCGAGTCCGCGACCCGACCCGAATCAACTGATCCGACCCAGGTCAACAACCCAGGTCGGATTTGTTGACTCGGGTCGGTTTCAATCGACCCGTATTCGCGACCCGACCCGGGTCAACGCCCTGGGTCGGCCCGTTGACCCGGGTCAAATCTGGCCGACCAGGATCCGGCAGGCCCGACCCGGGTTTTAATATTATTTTCTTTTTTATTTAAAAAAAATAATTAAAAATTTTTTTTAAAAAATTTTAAAAATTTTTATTTTTTTCTTTCTTTCTTCTGTATTATTATTTTTTTTCTCGAAAAAAAAATTCAATTTTTTTAAAATAAATAAATAAATAAATAAAATTATGTGATATATTTGTTGTTTTAATTTATTGTTGTATTATTATGAATGTTTTTGTCTTATTTAAATTAGACAAGCCTAAAGTTGTGCGGTAGTATTTTGCATGTTAATTTTTATTATCATTGTGTTATTATGCATGTTTTTAGCACAATTGCATGAGTTGTTGTATTTTTGAATGTCATCTGACCTAGGGCTAAAACCTAGGACTACATATCTATCCTGACTGCTAATCGTTTTTTATTACGTACTCGTTTGATCACCTCGCATATTAGGAGAAAGGTCCTAAAATCAATCCAAATTGCCTGACAAATGTTTTCAAAAAATGAACAGGGTAAAAAGGTACCGAAACGGCATTAGTTATTCAACTAGTGTAACCAAGTCTCCGAACTCAGTTGATCTCTGGTTCGTAGGAATAGGGTGATTCTCCCGTCACCTTATTTGGGTTTCTAATCGACCCACCCCAAATCGATTAGTGACGACTCCTTGGTATAAACCACTTGCATGTTAAAAAATTAAACCCTAAGTCGCGATATGGTATGGGCTTGGGAGAGCCAGAGTTAAGCCCCGAACCTAGACTTAGCGTGTACCAGGCGAGCCCCCCTTCTTTTTTGCATGTTCAATAAAAGGGGGCGGGAGGTCGGTCGCAATATGTTGTCCCTAGGAGTGGTGGGAACGTTGCCCCCGAGAGTGGTGGGAAAGTCCCTCCCAAGAGTGTCGGCAAGTTCGGAACGGTCGGCAACTGTAGCAGATTACGAGCTGCTTCACACCGACTCATGCCATCTGATGCGAGGGCCACCACAAGTGCCAGAACGAAGGACGCGACGAAGAAGCTGCCTATGGAAGCCATTGATGCTGCTTGTTTTGATGATGAAAGTATGTGCGAGCTTACAGGATTGATAGGAGCTTCGGACTCACGAAGGAACAAGTGCAAGGTCGATGATGGATGGGGGGAGTGTATAAATGGGAAATGCCATGTATGTGGGCTCCAATTTCTTATGACGGGAGAGCACAGGCTTTTTCAGATTATTAAATCTGACATGTGCAAACTATGCTCATTAATTGAACAATTAATTACTAATAACATCAGTTGTCCTGCAAAAAATTTACTAATTATTTAATAATTTTCTGCAGATTTTTCCCTCCATATTGAAATGAAATGAGTCATTTGTCATCGCTTCGAAAGAAAATAAAAAACAACAATGTTGCATTCAATTGACTCATTGCTTACGTGAAAAGTACCACATAATTCTTAAATCTATTGCACTTATGTCAATTAAGTCCTAAATTTTCAAGTGTACCAAGGGAGTCCTAAACATTTTGACATTTTGCCAATATAATCAATTCGGTAAATTTTGACCGGAAATTATTGACATGGACACTGGCCGTCCTATATGGCATGACTGGCGTAAAACGATCGGTGTTAATGTGGATAATTTTTATAATTTTTTAATTATTTTTGTGAATTTCTTTTATATATTATTTTCCTTTTCTATTCTTTATTTTCCTTTCATTCTTTCTCCACTGGTTGATGGGCCTCAGAGATGGCCAGCGCCAGCCATTGCCGAGGCTTGGCGACTAGCGAAGGAAGAAGGAAAAAAATAAAGAAAAAAATAAAAAATAAATGAAAAAATTGTCCATGTTGTGCTATGTTGGACGGTCGGTTCCGTTAGCAATTTCTAGCTAAATTTAGCCAGGTTGACTATATTGGTAACAATGTCAAAAGATTTAGTACTTAATTGGTACAATTGAAAGATTTAAAACTGAATTGACACAAATGCAATTAAGGACTTTTGGGTACATTTCCCCATTACTTACTATATGCTTTTCATTGATAGAGAGCAAGCTTTCATCACTTGGACATTCTCCCCACAAAATCGATTAATTAGGTCAAGCACATTTACATTGTTTAGATTAGAATTCAAGAGAAGTACCAAAAAGTCTTAAACCTATTGTATTGGTATCAATTCAATCCTAAACCTTTTAATTGGACGAATTTGATCCTAAACATGTTCAACAATTTAGGCCAATATGGAATCCCTCAGGATTGCTAAAGAGAAAGAGAAAGGAGGAAAAGCAGAGCGTATGGGAACAAGAGCTCAGCTTTGTTGACCGGCAATTTCTCCTGTAATTCTACTTTCATATAAGTCTTCAAGTCCTGCAAAGAACAATCCTCTTTGTGGACCATCCGATCGAGGAAATCCCCCCCACCATATTCATTTCAATTTTCCTATGGTCAATACTTTTTCCTAACAGACTAATGTTCAATCCACACAACTCTTAAGAATATGTGGGTAGATTGCCATATAGCCGTGGCTAGGAGTCAGTCTTGAGGTGAGTTCGCCATTTGGTTCGTACAATGGTGTTTTATCTCGAGTTCCCTAATCGATTGTTTGGAATTTCAATGCATGTAAACATGTTTTCTGGTCTATCTAATATGTGGCAGAATCTATCTCACATTATATATGACTTGTGTAAACGTAAAGTTGACTAATCAAGAGCCATGGACTCAAAGTCTCAATCATATATTCTACTGTGGGATTGGTCCAAATCTATCGTGTGATGACAAATAAAAACAAATTCAGGCAAGAATTCCCACAACATCCGATGTTGTGGCAAGCACTGAGACCAAATCATCGGCACGATGTTCTCTCTTCCTAGCCTTCCACTCTCACCCCATGAAGTCCACCACCCATTGGATTACCAAAAAACAAAGTCAATGGTTAATCACAAAAATTCCCCCGAGCAATCCGTTAATTTCCCACTAATGTTTAGGCTGAAGTCTCTCGCCCCCCACCCAAGTAATTATGATCGATGAAATCGCATGTCGTGGCGGACTTGATTAGAGGCCCAAAAAAGTCTAGCGGGGACATGAGATGGACGTCTTGTCTTTCTAGGAAATTCTAGGACATTGCTCAAATTGGTTTTCGACTGCCCAATGAAGAGTCAAAGACAGAGACAACTTAATGTCCACTCCATCCTCCTGGGATCTCACGAGCAGACAGCAAGAATAAATGAAAGGGACGCGTTGAAATTCTCTTTGTTTCGGTGGAAAATGTTCTTTCGGTTCTGCTCTTCGTTTCCTGTTTTTGAAATTGGGTTCACAAGCGACTAACAATTAGTTAAAATAGCATCAGTGGGGCTTTGGTAAGGTCGCTGGCTCATAAAAACATTCCGTAAAAGTCGTGGAACCTTTTGTGGTGAAATTCATAGGGATAACCGTGCTGGTCGCCCTTCCTTACCCTTTTTTAATCAAAAAAATCCAAAACTTAGAATAGCAAAAGTCTACAATGAACGGAAAGATGTTCCAAAAGTTCACACACGCAAAATAACATGGCTTTTATTGGTTGCCCTAATTGACAATAACTAACTCGTTCTCCAAATCAACAATACTTTGCTAAAGTTCATTCTCCACTGGCCGTGACCTTTAACTTTCATGTAGTGTCATCGATTTCATTAAGGCATTTCGCACTGATTATGTAACGACCCGATCTGATGAGAATGGGCAATGGTCGTCGGAGTCAAAGGGCTGCGACAAGGAGCGGCTCTTTGTAAGCATCTAGAATGGTAAAAGGGGAAGAAATGAATCGAACTATGCACTAAATAGAGAAAGAGAGATTTTGAGATATATACATGAAAACCGGAATTAATGCACGAAGGCTCCTTTCGACGTAACAGCAAGCTTTGTTTTGGAATTTCAAAGTTAAACGAGTCCAAGCTAGAGCACTACCACGATAAATGACCTCCTGGGAAAGTGTTTGCCTATACGCCAAAAGACAGAACAATGAGACTCGGTATGGGACAATACTTCGAGTGAATTAATCCAAGAATATCACGTATTATTGATTACATTTTCACCAATACTAAAGATATTCACGGTGCTTATTAAAAACTCAATGTAAAAACTTGCTAAATCAATTAGAAGACTAATCTTAATAAACATTCTTAATATGAATAGATATTCATTGATTAGCCGGATTTCTCAAACTCTTTTGCGCCGCGGAATCCGAAACATTCCTGATATGCGGTTACTCGCACTTGGTCAATGCGAAAAAAGCTGATATAAAACAAGCCTAAAATCTGTGACCATCGGTTCAAAGGATCTGTCTTCATTCATGTGCATCTTTGACATTAGAGGCGCAAGAAAGAGAATTCAATTTTTGGTATTATTCTTCTCTTCTACTTCAGTTTATCATTTAGATTTATTGTTGTTAAGTTTGAACCGACCCAGAATGTCCAGATAAGGGATGGTTGAACCAAACAACCATCTTTTTTTTTCTTTTTGAAAACTCAGGGGCACGAGTGCATAGACTTGACTATTTGAAAACTCGTGAAACAATATGCAAACTCACAATCCGGTTAAGTTCAGTTCTTTGACCAATGCAAGTGGCCTAACACAGAATGTTTGGCATACAGTTTGCGGGATTTGAATAAGTGACTTCCAATTTTTGAGTTGAAAATCCTCCGACACCGCAACCAATCGCGTCAACCCAAGCAAATTAGTGAATTGTTACTTTTCTACTAGCACGAGTCGCTATATTTTTACTTGTCTACATTCTATCATCATTCAGGGTGAACGTTGAACTAAAAAATTTCCACCTGGATCAAAATTTTATGCTTTACTTGTGATAATTATTGGAACATTTCAATCCACGTTCAATGAGAGAGACCCACCTTCAAAGTCATAAAGACTCTTTTTAAGTTGTGACCCATGTGAAATGTGTCGAGTTGAGACAAATGATATCAAAGCAGCACGCTTGCTGAAAGTGTTGAAATCTGCTAAAAAGTTCAATCCAAAAACTTATAGGTGAAGAGAGATCATATGTATATAAAGAGCATATAAACTCCATAAGTTAAGTGATGTGGGATATTTCGACAAATTCAAGTGCCGTGTGCCGTGAAGTGTTGCGTCACAGGAGCCAGGCCCTCTAACCCGTTGAAGACAAAATGCTATGCAGTGGGAGTGATCACTTGAATATGCGGGGGCCACATCTCTGGAATTCTGGCCGCTTGATATGCTCCTGAGCTCAAGAGTAATATTGATGAGGACCTTAGTATCATAAACACCGCAATTCTATATAAGACACGAGAAATCCTCTTCCTAAGAATACCGTTTGAGTACTGGGGCCGCTCATTGATGTGTGGCTATAATAGTTATACTATTCAACGAATGCGCCAAATCATGACTTGTCCATGACACATGCATGACAAAGGCTGTATGGCAAATTTAAGCAGATTTCATGGCCATAGAGATAAAGGGGCATATGAGTTATCTGGACTAGTCAGAGAAATCTTATGCCCCTAAGGTACGGTTTGGTCGATTATAATGTCTTGAAGCTTGACCTTGGTCAAGAATGATTTTAAACCACACTAGAATGTAGTTATCCTGAAGTTCACCCTTTCGTAGAACTAACTATTAAGCAACCCTACATAATACCGTTTGTCATTGACACAGCCATGTCAAATCTTGACAAAACAAGTGTAGATATATTTCTCTTGAAAAAATGCTGAATATACTGCAATCGATATACAAAACTAGTGTACTAGGCGATGTGGTAAACTATTATTATGTGTTGAATATGTGTACGATGATCGACTTATTTATATTCTTTTTTCAATCTGACACATCTCTCCGAAACTAAACCAATCTTAAAATATATACATAAAATTACTCGTCATTTTTCCATCTACAATCTCCTGCCGTGCAAGCAGAGACTTAACGCACTCACCGACCCAAGACTTAATCCGATATCTTAGCTTTCCTCTCTTTGGACTGTGGTTCCTTTTGGCCGTTCTCCCTTGATGAAACGCCATTAATTTCTCTATGAATCTTCGATTCGAACCCACCGAAATTCTCTATGCCATAGTCTACGTCAATGATGTCTCAAGCTACTTGGGTTCACACGTACATTAGTCCACTTTAACCATTTGCTCTACCACCTCTCCCTATCTATATAAACCGTCACCCCTTACTATTCTTCATCAAGAAAGACGGCAAAGATGGCCAAGATCACAACTCTTCTCTTCACGTCTCTCCTCCTCATCTGCGCAATCTTGTCCTGCTTTGCTCGCCCCGAGCCGGTGTTTCTCGATGTTACTCCAGTCAAGACTAAACGTGTGGTGGGTTGTTTGTTTAAATTGGATTTCAATAACAATATTGGCCCAAGTTTTCAAGTCTCAACCTGGAGTTTTTATTTGAGTTATTGCTATTACTTAAACGCTTAAACTTTTTAGAGCAATCAGTCATGTGTGCACTTGAACATTTATGTGGGTAAATTTCATCTTAGGCGTTTGTGTTCTTTATTTTCCAGGGTGTTGAAACGAATGAATTGTTGGATGAGAGCTGCAAAGGTGTTGGTGAAGAAGAATGCCTGGTGAGGAGGACTCTGGCTGCTCACCTCGACTATATCTACACCCAAAAGCATAATCCTTGAACTTAGTTCTCCTTGTTAGTGATGGGAAAAAAATGAAAGGATTGAAAAGTTTAGTGGGCCTCTGCTAACTTTGTTGTGAATGAGGAAACATTTACTATGGTAGGAATGTGAAATTTGCTCATAACTGGGAGTGGATTCCGAGTGAGTCCGCTTCTTAGATTTCGTTTCTTTATTCCAAACTTATGTATCTTTTTCCCTACCAATCTCTTTTGAGGTTATTTTATTGAGTGCCCTTGCAATCATGTTTCTTCTTCTTCTATGTTTTGTTGTACAATAAGTTTTCTCGAGTTCTAATAGTGAAAAGGTCCACGAGGAGCGCGTTCAGCCCAACAATATGACTTCAGTTCCCAAAGACAGAAGTTACCAAGCTATAAGTTAAGGTATATAGGTAATGAACTGGGATCTTCTGAATTTATAGAGTGAAGTGACATCTTAAATCCATCACCCTTAAATGATGGACACTTCAGCAACCCCAACCAAGTGGGGATCCCAGATTAACCCACATAAGCAAAAACCACTCCTCCCCTACTTCACTCTGAGACTCCATCTTCATCTGCTTTCCTGCTCCTTCTCCACGCGGCGCTAGCTCCGATTTAGGATTGAGTAGTGTGCACTGGGCGTGGACAAAGGGACGGGACGAGTGAAGAAAAGTAGGGTTCTTGTCATAGGTTTTATAGGTATGGCCGAACATGATGAACAGACAAGCGTGCATCTCTTAATGGGAAATTGATAGTAATATCACGAATTAGGGACATGATCCTCATCCGATCGGCACGATCTAAACTAAGAAGAAAGTGAAAATGATAAAATGAACAAACCCATCCTCATGTCACCCCATCCAAATCTGGGAGAGGCTATTGTGGCCGTTGGTGAGGCTGCCTCGCGGGCTGCAGGTGAAGGTGGGCGGACATGCCCTCGCCAGTCGCGGCCGAGGCTGCCTTATCTAGCAGCTGGCGAGGTCATGATGAGGTTGGCCTCGCCCAGTGGCCGGTGAGCTTTGGAGAGCCTCGCCAGCCACGACGGGAAATATAACAAAAGAATAGAAGGAAGGAAAAGAGAAAAGTAAAAAATAAAATAAAGAAATAATAAAAGTTTTGAAAATTTATTAAAATATTATTAAAATTTGTTTATGTCAGGACCGGCCATGCTACGTAGAATAGCTGGCGTTTACGTTAGCAATTTCCATCCAAGATTGGCCGAATGAATTCAATTAGCAAAACGTGAAAAAATAGATGACTAAATTAGCACAATTGAAAGATCTAGGACTGAATTGGTATAAATGCAACATGTCAATTTTTTGTTATGATGGTGATTGGTGGTTGACAAAACCAACCACCATTATGATGGTCACCGTGACAATGTTGATCAACAGTAGTCGACCTTCACATTTTAGATTTAAGATTTTTCTTTTGTTAGGTGTGTATTTAACTTTTTTATCAAAGCGTAAACTTATGTTCATAAAAAACTTTAAACACTTTATAGGATAGGTTATAGCCAAATTCATTTAGTATATCCAATATTCTCCTAAATAAATGACATGAGATATAAGAAATTTGAAGTGTTTTTTTTTCTAGTCTTATCATATCATATCTTATCATATACGAATCTTTATCCTGATGTCGAAAAGCAGCCTACATAGAAAATTGGCGACTTCGGGTTGTCTCCTTGAAATGTCTCTTGATTATATAATTTATGTCGTAACAACTTCTTCCTGCCTTGACAACAAGTCCCCATCGTTTTCTCACAATGTAGTTTCATTTACCAACAGGGAATCTCTCAAAATTGCTTAAGAGAAAAGAGGAAGAAGAGGAAAAGCAGTGTGTAATGGAAACAAAAGCAGAACTTTATCGACCAGCAATTTCCCCTGTAATTCTACTGTCATGTGTGTCCTCAAGTCCTGAAAAGAACTAATCCTCTCCGTGGGGCATCCGATCCAAATGAAATCCCCACCATGTTCATTTCAATTTTCATAAACTCAATGCTTTTTCCCAATACACTAATGCTCAATCCACACAACTTTTAAGAATATGTGGATAGGAGTCGGTCTTGAGGTGACGTGACCATTTGGTTCCTATAATGATGTTTTATCTCAGGTAATCACTCATTGATTGCTTGGAATTTCAATGCATGTAAATATGTATTCTGGTCTGTCTAATATGTGGCAGAATCTTATCTCGCACCAGTAGAAGAGACAATGTAAAAGTCAAATTAAGCGGATTGAAATACCCAAAACGAAAAACAGAATACAAGGAATACACATACGAGATTTATGAAATTTGGTCGATAGCATGTACATGTACTCCTAGAATGGTAGAAAATGTCACTAGAGATAAGTGATACAGCAAAGAGATTACAGCCACTCAATTTATCAATAAAAAAATATTAGCATTTTCCTGGTTCCAATTAATACTCAATTGTCTCATAAACAAGCCCTTCGCAAAGATTTCTGACAGAAACTCTCTCTAATCTCACAAAAGACTCTTACAAACCCTCTTGACGGATCTAACAATTGATCACGAATTAGGTCAAAATACAATCAATAATGAATATTCCCAATTATGTCCGGGCATCCGATAGAAGGGGGTTTATACCCCCGACCAAGCTTGGCGAAGCCAGGACATCGGCCGGATGTGTGGACTTAGATAACCACCTCCAGCTTGGATGCCGGTCATTGCATGGCCCGACGTCCAAGTCTAATCTTTTGGATGGTTGTGACTTGTCCTAAGACTCCTAACTCATTATTTCATGTTGTAGGTCATTCTCACACGTGTCAATTTGAGTTGGGTCTTGATCAATTGCATTCAAATTCGAGACATTAATCTCAATGTATGGTTTTATCTTTTTTTTAATTTGAACGCAATGGGAAGTCTTGAATATACTAAGTTGCTACAGGTCGAACATAACTTGGTGTAAACATAAAGTTGACTAATTACGAGCCATGGACTCAAAAGTCTCAACCTCATATTCTAGTATGGCATTGGTCCAATCTACCCCATGTGATCACAATCATTTCAAGCAAGAATTTGCCCAACATCAAATGCTATATAGCAAGCGCGTAGACCAAATTATCTACAAACTTTCTAATGGCACTGATGTTTTTTTTTTTGGTCGTAAACTGATTAACTTTTATTTAATTTGAAAAAAAGAGCCCATAAACTGGGCTTCCTTACAAAGTAAATCCAACAAGATTTGGGGAGGGGAAGAAATCCAATCCCTCGGTAGAGTTTTATGGCACTGAGCTTTTGCGGCCCAGTCCACAATGGAGTTGGCTTCACGATGGCAATGGGTGATACACAATTGCGAGAAGCTAGATGACAAATCAAGGCATTGGGAGATAATTGCACGTGCATCCCATGGAATAAGGTCTGAGTTTTCCATAACTTTAACCAAAGTTAGATTGTCTGACTCTAACTCAAGGGGATAGTGTCTTTGAGGGACTAAGAACTTTAGGGTTTCCAAGAAAGCCACAAATTCTGCTTGAGAAGTTGAGGAGACATGGATTTGTTTTGCAAAGCCATCCACAAGTGTCCCCTCTGAGTTTTGAACGATGCAAGCGATTGTGCCTTCCATGAAGCTTTCGACGAAGGATCCATCCCTCTCTCGATAATCGGTAGGGGCATGTATTAGTGTAACCCTCATCTGCTTGTTGTCTTGAAATTCACATATTAAGTCCGGAAACTCAGCTGTAGCCATTCCTATATTAACCTTTATTTGATCTTCCCATAAAATAGCTAACCCTCCTTCAATTCCTTTTGGATTAACAACAAAGTGATTCTGGAAATTGAGATGCTTCTTTACTCGTTTTACTACTGCTTCCTAATTCTTAGTTTCCATTAGGAAAACTAAGTTGGGCTTCTCTTGAACCACCATGGCTCTAATATTTTGGACTGTCAAGGGAGTGCCCAGACCTTGACAGTTCGAACTTAGGATCTTCATTTGTTACCCGGTGGCTTATTAGGGCTAGCCACCAAAGCCCATTTTGTTGCTTCCTCAGCCGCAAGGATTGAAGTCTCTAGAAGTTGGGACTCATCCAACAATAAAGAGCTGAAATTCATTTGCCTTTTTGCTTTGGGGGTTTTTGGCCCCTTGCCAATCTTTATGCCACTACTATTAGGACCAAGGGACAGCTTTACCTTGGGAGAAATCTGCTTTTGAGTAGGGCTAGTGATCATTTGAATCCCCTTTCTAGTTTCTTTCTTCCTTTTCTCTTGAGTAGTCTCTTGGTCTACTTCAAATAGCATATTCTCATATCTATCTTCCTTTTCAGCAGCTTCCATTCGAGATGATTGAGCAATTTCCTGAGGAATAATTTGGCCTTGATGCACTGGGGTTTCAGGAATTATTTCTTCAATAAGATTTTCTATTGTCTCCTTCCTATAGAAAACTTTCCAAAAGGGACTACTCTCCTGGGATTCAGCTCTCAGCCAGCTACCAAAGCTACTTCCTAGGTCAGTTGTAAATCTTTCTTCTTCATATGGGATTTCTTCGCAGTAATTTGCATAATGACCTATTTTCCCGCACGAATAGCAAAAGTGAGGAAGCCTTTCATATTTAAAGTCCAGCCAAATTTTCTTGCCCTCAAAGGTAGCAATAGTACCTACAGTTAGAGCTTGATGTAAGTCTAACTCCACTTTAACCTTGGCTATTCTTTGAGCTGCAGGGCCACGAGCATCTATTCTCACTTCTTTCACCTGGCCTGCTGAGCTAACTAGAGATTCTACTACTTCCGAGGAAAACCATCCGATTGGCAAACCAAGTATTCTAATCCAGAAGGTACATTTCTCAAACTTATAACAGTGGGGAGGAGTATTTGGTTCACAATCATGAAGTAGCAGTAAGTGATTTGAAAAAGACCAAGGGCCTCCCTCTAGCACCCTAGATTTTTCCAATTCGCTCCTAAAGGTGAAACTGAATATATTATGCCCCTGAGGTGTGATTTCCACATTTTCATTTTTCCATGCTCGTTTCATTGCCGTTTGAAAGGCCTGGAAATTGATACTAGGATTTTGGTACAGCTGACCGATTAAGATAGACTGGCATTCCTCTATTTTCTCGATTGATACAATTCCCGAGATGTCTTTATCTGAGAGTAACGTACCTAGTTTTACGCAAAGAAGAGCCAATCGAGCTGAGGCCTCATCATCATCTTCCATTTCTGAAAGATTGGTACCTTGATAATCGATTTGAAGGCAAATATAGAAATGGGGAAGAGGGCAGTGGCTAGGGTTTTTTGGGGAGTGACGTCAAAACCCTAAACGAAAAAAAGGGGGGAGAGAAGAAATGAAGCACCAAAAGCTGCGTGGGAATTTATGGTGATGATTGAGCAAACCAGTAGGGATTTTGTTAGGGTTTGTAAGTTGAGGGAGCCATTGCAACACAGACGGTAGAGGAGAGCTACACAGTCGGTAGAGAGCCACCATTTAATGGCACGGATGTTCTCCCCCAAGCCTTCCAATTGGATTACCAAGAACAAAGTCAATGGACAAACAGTTAAATCATAAGTGGCCAAACAGAAATTCCTCAAACCATCCGCTAATTTGCCACCAACAAGTGCTTATGATTGATGAAATCACATGTCCTGGTGGACTTGATTAGAGGCCAGAAAAGTCTACGGAACTTGAGATGGACGTCTTATTTTTTCTACGAATTTCTAGAACAATGCCAAATTGGTTTTCGGTTGCCCAATAAAGAACAAAAGACGGAGACAAGCTCAATTTCCACTCTTACCTCCCCGGTTCTCACAAGCAGACAGGAAGAACAAATGAAGGGGACGCGTAGAAAATTCTCTTTTTTTCTTGTTTTCGAAATTCGGTCCACATGTAACTAACAATTGATTAAATTAGCGACATTGGAGCCACGGTGACTGGCTCACAAACCTACAGGTTGGTCTGAATAGTTATGGTTTAAATAGAACATTTCACCGTATTTGTGAGACCCTTATTGTCATATCCCGAGGGGCAGTTGCGCGGGTCGTCCCTTCTCATCCTTTCTTTTTTTATTATTAGGAAAAATATAAAACTCAGTACCGCAAAAGTCAAAAATGAAAGGAAAGTTGATCCGGAAGTTCACACAAACCGACATGGCTTTTGTTGGTTTCACCATTTGACAAGAGCATAAGTTCATTGTATGATACATATAAAGATTAGTGATCATAATAACTAACTCGTTCTCCAAATAAACAATACTTTACTAAAGTTTATTCTCCACTGGCCGTGACCATGTCATAAATTCGTATAGTATCAGTGATTTTGTTAAAGCGTTTCAGACTTATATCTAATAACATGTTGACCAATACTAAAGACTGAATGCAAAGACTTTCTAAATCAATTAGAAGACAAATCTTAGTAAATTAATATATATGTATACATATTCTTTTGTTTGCCAGCATTTCTCTAACTCTTTTACGCCGCAGAATCTGAAACATTCCTATGATACGGTTACTCGCCCTTGGTCAATACAAAAAGGAAAAAAGCTGATGTAAAACAAGCCTAAAATCTTTGACCATCGGTTCACATGATCTTCCTTCATTCATATGCTTCTTTGACATTAGAGGCAGAAGAAAGGAAATGTCCAGATAAGTCATGGCCGACCCAAAGAAACTTCTTGTTTTATTTTTCTTTTCGATAACTCGGGGACACGGTGCATAGGTACGGCTATTTGAAAGCCCGTGAACACCCCGCAAATCTCCTAAACCGGTTAAGTTCAGAATTTTTACTTGTGCAAGTGGTCATGACCTGGAATAGTTGGCATACGATTGTCGGATTTGAACAAGTGATATCCAATTTATGAGTTAGAAATTCTTGAACACTCTAACCAAGTGTATAAATCCTAGCACATTAGTAAGATGGTACATTTACGTAAGTAGGAGACACTATATTTTTACTTGTTTGCATTTTATCATCATTCAGGGTGAACATAGAACTCAAAAATTTGTATCATTTTTTAGCCTGACCAAATTTTATTCTTTGGTAGTGATGATTATAATAATCTTTCAATCCCACGTTCAATGAGAGACGCCCACCTTCGAAGTCATCGTTGAAGTACTCTTTTCAAGGTATGGCCCATGTAAAATATGTCGAGTTGAAACAAATAGTACCAAAGCAGCACACTTGCTAAAAGTGTTGAAATCAAGTGCTATGCGCCATAAAGTGTTGCGTCACGGGAGCCAAGCCCGCTAACCCGTTGGAGACAAAATGCTATGCATTGGGGGTGATTACTTGAACATGCGGGGGCCATATCTCTAGAATTCTACCCACTTGATATGCTCCCGAGCTAAAGAGTAACGTTAATGACGACCTTAATATCATAAGTGGCAAAGTTTATAACATCTCAATTCCATATCCGATGCCAAAGTAATCTAAAGATCGTCTTTCGCGCACCACAGTTTAACCCATGTGGAACGGGCCACTCATTGATGTGCAGCATTGATAGTTATATTACTCGACCAATGTGCTAAATACGACGTGTGCATGACACATGCATGTTAATGGCTGTATCGCAAATTCAAGCAGATTGCATGACCATAGAGATAAAGGGGCAGATGAGTTACTTGGACTGGTCAGAGAACTCGTATGCCCCTAAGGTATGGTTTGATCGATTGTAATGTCTTGAAGCTTGATAAACTGTTATTACGTGTTGAATTTGTGTACGATGATCGACTCGTTGGAACTATGCCGATCTTAAAATATAAATACCTAAAATTGCTCTTTCGTTTCGCCATCTACAATCTCCTCCTGCCATGCAAGTGGAGACTTAACGCACTCATCTACCCAAACTTAACCCAATATCTTTCTTTGCGTTCCTCTCTTTGGACGTTGATTCCTTTCGGTCGCTCTCTCTTCATTAAACGCTGTGGATTTCTCTACGTATGTTCGATTCGTCCCCACCGAAATTCCCTACGCCACAGTCCATGTCAATGATGTCTGAAGCCACTCAGGTTCACACGAACTTTAGTCAACTTTAGCTATATGCTCTTCATTAAGAAAGACGGGAAAGATGGCCAAGATCACAACCCTTTTCTTGACGTCTCTCCTCGTCCTCTGCACGATCTCATCCTGCTTTGCTCGCCACGAGCCAGTGTTTCTCGATGTTACTCCAGTCGAGACTCACTGTGCGGTGGGTTGTTTATTTACATTGGATTTTAGTAATCATTTTGGCCCGAATGCTGAAATCTCGGCCTTTCAAAGTTTTTATTCAAGTTGTTACCACTCTGTGATAGCTTAAATTTTTCAGAACAATCCGTCGTGTTTGTACTTGAACATCATGTGGGTAAATTTCGTCATAGCCATTTATGCTCTCTATCTTACAGGGTGTTGAAACGAAGCATGACGATGACTTGTTGGATGAGAGCTGCAAAGGAGTTGGGGAAGAAGAATGATTGGCGAGGAGGACTCTGGCCGCTCACATCGACTATATCTACACCCAAAAGCATAATCCTTGAACATAATTTCCTCTGTTTGGGATGTGAAATAAATGAGAGGATTGAACAGTTTAGTGGGCCTCTACTAACTTTCTAGTGAGTTATGAAACATATACCATCTTGGGAATGTGAAATTTGCTCATCACTGAGAGTGGATTTCGAGCGAGTCTGCTTCTGAGAGTTTGTTTCTTAGTTTCGAACTTATGCATCATTTGCCCTACTAATCTCTTTTTTAGATTATTTTATTGAATGCCCTTGCAATCATGTTTCTTCTTCTTATTTTTACAATAAGGTTCTCGTGTTCTAATAGTGAAAGAGGTTAACGAAGAGTGCGTTGAGCCCAACAATATGACTTGAATTCCCAAAGACAGAAGTTACCTAGCTATAACTGAAGGTACATGAGTAAAGAACTGGATTCTTATGAATTTAGAGAGTGATGTTACATCTTAGATTCATCACCTTTATATGATGGACAGAATCAGCAACCCCGACCAAGTTCGGATTGCAGAGCGAGAGAGAGATGTTGTAAATTCTTCGTCATGTAGTTGTCTGAGTTCAGGAAAGAATGTAAGAGATACCTTGCTGAATTCATCAATTACCAAGTATACATAAAGCTAACATTTTTTAGCTGCTTGTTGCAATGTAGATATCCACGATTGAGATAGAACATGTCTTTTCAACAATATACGAGATAAATGCTTAATCGTGTTCTATTGTTTTAGTCATTGGTCGATTGAGTAACCAACATTTTTTTTTTCAATTGAGTAGCTAACGTTCTAAAAAAGCTTCAATCAAGTCCCAAACTCGCCTTCAGTTGGTTTTTCTAATGCCAGAAATCCAGCTCAAATCCAGTACCAACATGGCCTTCTTTTTAGTATCATCCAGGCCTCGCCAGCGTTGCGTGTCCTCGAGCACCGTCTTTGTCCCTTGTCACTCAACTTGGGATGTCTTGTCCTCTCTCTCTTTTTGTGCTCGCACGCTGGACCCAAGGCCTTGGATTCAAGGCCAATTGTTGCGAAAGCCAAGCAATCGAACAATAAAATTGACAAAATAAGAAAATAAATCGAATACCAGATTTATGCGGTTCGGTCGTAGTGACCTACGTTCACGAGGAAAGCAGCACTGAATTCCACTATAAATTAAGCGATACAACGGAGATTACAACTACACTCAAGTCACTCAAACACTTTCGGTGTTTCCCAAGTCCCAATTACACCCAATAATGCATGTAGTGTTTAGCCTCAATTCCTCACGAAATAATCTTTCAATCTCACGACCGAATTGACACAAATCTTACCACAAGATTTAATCGCTATAAACACTTGAATTGTTAATGTAATTCCATGACAAAAATCACGAACCCACTGTCAAGCACCCAGCACCTATAGATGTCACTCGGAAATTTGGCACCCACGGCACTCAGAGAAAACGGCGCTTCAAGAGGATTTTGGCGTGCACCCCCTTGCGGCAAAAGAACAGATCTGTATATACATGTGTCGTGTCCATGGTCAAATTTCCTCTTGCAAAGTCCAACAAGGAAAAGGAAAAATTGAGGAAAGTGCATGGTCAACTTTCCTTTTATTTACTGAACTTGGCCGACTTCAGTAACTAAGGGAAATTAAGTGCGCCCCTCTCCTCTTTTTTCTTTTCTCTGACACCGAACAGGAAACTGTATTTCCACGACAAACGTCCGCAAATATTCAACTTCGGACTTTCCTTTAATAAATTTTTGGGTCGGATTTTGTTTAACGGGCTCAAATTTGAGATATATTTTAACAATTTGCACTTTGACTTGACGTTTGAACCAAGTCACAATCGCTTTGATAGAAATCCAAATTTCGCAATTACTGTCCCACAGTCCTCAATGGGCTCAACCGCCACAGATGTCTTTTAAGTCCAAGCTTCGCTTGAATTTCGCCAAAGTCGTGAACCTCATCAGAATACCAACTCCACATGCACCTTTAACTACTCCACAAGGATTTTCCGACACAACCTCCTCAATCGCAGATAAAGCAAAACCATCGTTGTATCTATATGTGTTCGGAGATCGAATACACACCTTATCAATATCAGCAGTTACAGCAACCGTTGGCTCAATAGGCTCCACCTCGCTACAAGCCCCATCCATGTTAATTACTTCGCCAGCACCCGCTACCTCAGGAGTTTCTAGTTGCAACTCCACCTCAAGCTGAATACCATCCAGATCCGTATAAACACTGCTATTAACACTCCTAACCAAAAGTACTGGAGACTCATCAAATATAACTTCTCTGCTGATAACAGGTGAATTTAATTTCGGACACCACAACTTATAGCCCCGCTCACCTTGTGCATAACCTAAGAACATGCACTTTCTTGTCCTTCCATCGAGCTTACCATCACTAACTCGAACATAACATGGACAATCAAATATTCTAAGAACAGAATAATCAGCAACGTTACCTTACCACACTTCTTCGGGAGTCCGACATTCAATCGCAATCGATGGGGATCTATTTTTCAGATAGCTTGCCATACTAAGCGCATCCGTCAGGAATTTCCTAGCCATACCAGCACTAGAGAGCATTTTATGGGCCGTCTCTAGTAATATCCTGCTCATCAATTCTGCAACATATTGTGGTTCATTGGCATTAGTGCGGTGTTTCACTATGCCTTCCTTCATGCAGAATTCATTTAATAGTTTCGAGCAAAACTCCATACTACTATCAGTCCACACCTGCTTGACTATTTTACCAGTCTCCTTTTCGATCAAAGTTTTTAACTATCTGATCCTAACAAATAGCATCAAACTTGCGCCTTAGCACAAACACCCAAGTCTTCCTCGAGTAGTCATCAATAACTGCTAGCATAAATCTGGCACTCTTCTCCGAATAAAACCGTGACAACCTGCGCACATCTAAGTGAATCAATTCTGCAATTTTCATGGTTCCTCTAACAACCGTACTGAATTGCACTTTCCGCTGTTGATCTATAACACAGTACTTGTATACATTCAATTCATTAGCCACATGACCACATAGCAAATTCCTTTCACTTAGAACTTTCAGGCTTCTCTCACTAATGTGCCCCAAACGCATATGCCACAATTCAGACTCTCGAACAGATGCCTCTGACATCTCCGCAGCGAATTCCGTCACTGTCTCACCTTGAAGCTCATATAGGCCACTATGCTTGATTCCTTTCATTATCACCAAGGCACCTCAAACAACTTTCAGAAGTCCACATTCTGAAGAATACCGACACCTAGCTGAATCTAGAGCACTCAAGAAAATCAGATTTTTCTTCAACTCTGGAACATGCCTCACTCCAGTCAATGTGTGACATTCCGAAATTTCCGCCAATTGGAAATTATGAAATAACTGAGTTTTATGAAATGTGCTCGTAGTAAATTTCTCGTCCGGAACTGATTATTCCTGGGAATGCTAACCATTAGGAAAAGGCTAATAGAGGAATTAAATTCGCGCGACTAAAGAAAATTCGATCGTGAATGGATTTCGACCATTAAATCGCGGAAGTGATATTTTGAACCACTGTTGGCCGATCTAAGGATAGTTAGGGGTCAGTTCGCCACTGTCCTAGTAGTGGATGGTGGGTGATTTCGTTAGATCACGAAACAACTTGACGAATGATTCCGAAATTATACCGAAGATCGTACCCCTCGGATCAAGTGATTGATCTTCGCGATGTTAATAACAATCGAGGTCGTCACGTACCGAACGAACTTGCACGTGACTCGATTCGGTATCAGTCATGAGTCGATTCAGCGAATTTTCCCAGCAAGCCGCCCGTTAGCTCGAGAAACGCTCGAGTTGCGTTTAATATAATTCAATTATTGAATTTTTGCCCAAATTGGACATCGAAAAATTAGGAAGTCATGACGGAACGCTAGGACGACGTTGCACGTGACACGTGTGAATTTTTGGTGCGCTCGATTCCTTCGGAAAAATTCGATTTGGACAAGAAACGGAGAAAGTGACCAAAATACACCTAGAATTTATTAAATGGTATGTTTTAAGGGTAAAGGGTAATTTGGTCATTTCCGCCTTTGGTCAAACTTTCACTATTTAAGTCTAGAACTTTTTCTCTCTCCCCATTTTCTTCTTCTTTTCCTCTTCATTGCCGTGAACCCCTTCCCTCTTTCTTTCACTCTCCCGATCTCTTCCTCTCTCTCTTTTTCTCTCTCCACCGTGAGCTAAGACCCACGGCCGAGCAAGCCCCTCGCCGCCGCCGGACTGCCGCCGCCCAAGTCGGAGGCCGCCGTGAGTCGTACGCCGTCACTGTAGAGTGTCGTTGCTTTCCATTCTAGCCGATTAAGTGTAGAACTTTGTAAGTCATACTCTAATCCCGATTTAGGATTTTGGGTATTGCCGAATAATTTAATTTTGGGTGAAATTGGACTTGTGCGGGTGCGAAATGTTGGGGCTTTAGACCGGGAATGTATGGCGGGCCTTAAGGAATTAATTTGGAATTTTTGGAGGACAATTTGAGGGAATTTCAAGCTAAGAATCACTGTTCACAAGCTGCGAATTACTGTTCATGGGGCTATGATGATTGGTTCGGAACGCAAGTTGGATTTTTAGAGCCGGCAATTAATTACGAGAAAATGTCATGAAAAGCCGGGAGTGTAATTTTGTGATTTAAGGTGCAGAATTCATTGTTTGCTGGCTGTGATGTGTGGTGTGATATGCTGTGAGTGGTTGTTTGGCGCATGGATGGTACCGTTAGGTCCGTCTTTGAATTTTATGAAAGTCCCGTGAAAGGCTGAAATTGATTTGAACGTGTTTGAGTGCAGAAAAATGAGAAATTGTGCGTGAATGCGCGTTTGAGGTGTGAATGCGTGATTGTGGGTGCAAATGTGTGCATGGAAATTCATGTGAAGGTGTGAAAGTACGAGAATAGGATCGGGCTGAGTATCATAAACTCGGGCAGCGATCACGTAGGCCTGTTGCATTTGGCATAGGCTGAGGCTTGAAAAAGCATGTATGAGAATCGGTCCGAGGCACGATCAGCTCAGGTGAGACCGGTATTAGACTGAGGCATCATAAGCTCGGGTTCCAATCATGTAGGCCTGTCGCATTTGGCGTGGGCTAAGTTGGGTTCCAATCACGTAAGCCTGTCGCATTTGGCGTAGGCTGAGTTGGGTTTCAATCATGTAGGCCTGTCGCATTTGGTGCGGGCTGAGTTGGAATCGGGACTGGGGCATGTGATGCTCAGGTCGCGATCGAGGGCCTGAGGCGTGAACGAGTATGCTGGCCGGAAGTGATGTGATGAGTGATAGTAGTGTGCCTGAGGCGTATACTTTAACGCGGGCCACTGGCGAGGATTGAGAAAGCGGAAAATGAGAATGGAAGGAAGAGTGGGATGAGAATTGGCACATACGCGCGTTGCATACGACGTGATCGTGACTGAGTGCGAATGTGTGCATTATTGAGCCTGACAGTCTTAATTGATGTGCCTGTTTTGTGATATTGGTGTACGTGAATGTGTATGATTGCGTGATTATTTGGAGGTACGTGATAGCCTAGGTTGGGTTTAGGGGTGTACTTGCTGAGATTTATTCTCATGGTTATGTAAACCAAACATTTTCAGAATCCAGACCTGAGTCATGAATCCTCCACCGCCACCACCCCCAGTACGTTTTGGAGTTCCAGTGCATACAGAGTATGAGACAGCTGAGTTTCAAATGGGAGATAGGATGACGTGGAGTTAGATTCTGAGTGGACGCCAAGTAAGGAGTATTAAAGGTTGTTACGGGTTGGATGGCAGGTCATCGGTTTTTGTTTTTACGCTTGAAGGGTTAGTAATGTGTGCACTGGTAAACTAAGGTTTGTATTTTGTAAATATTGTGGTACAAGTTTGATCGAGTAATGGAAATGTTTATATTCTCCCAATGTTTCCCCAGTTAAATTTTTGTTCGGGTATTTTATGGTTTCCGTGTGCGCAGTTAAATCTCTGATGTTTAGAATTGAGATTGCCGATAAAACCTGGGACGTCGCAATCGTTTGACCTGAAGCGGGATGTCGCGAGCTCGACGGGGGTTCGGGACGTGACACAATGTCTACACAATACCATCATGCATTCTGATTCTGACATCACCAACACCTACAACATCGCATTAAGCGTTGTTCTCTAACTGCACTTTACTACTATTCGTACACTGATAAGTAGTAAACCAGTTCCTATTTGGTGTAGCGTGAAAAGAACAATCAGAATCCATAATCCATTCGCCAAATGACGAATCATCAATGACAGACAAGACATAATCGATATTATCCGAATTACCATCAGCTATAACTGCAACATCATTCGCAAGATCAACTCTAATTCCCTTACCCTTGTCGTTTTTCAGCTTAAGGCAATCCCTTCTAAGATGCCACCTCTTGCCACAACTCCAACAAATAATATCATCAGTCCTAGACTGACTTCATTTATTCGAGTTCATACTACTTCTGCTAACACGTGTGCCAATTCTTCCTCTATTTTTACCTACTAAAGCAGTAGATACATGTTTGCCAGATTCTCTTCTACGGATGTCCTCACTTAGAATTAAATCTCGAACACCATCAAAAGTCAAACTTGTCGACCCAGAGGAATTACTAACAGTAGTAACAGTAATATTCCAACTATCAGGCAATGAGGATAATAGAATCAAAGCACGTACCTCATCTTCAAAGTCAATGTCAACTGAACTCAATTGACTAATGATCACATTGAATTCATTAATATGATAAGCAACTGACGCACCTTCGCTCATATTCAAATTAAACAGACGTCGCATCAAATAGACTTTGTTGATTGTTGAGGGCTTCTTGTACATGTCCGATAGAGCTTTCATCAAACCTGCAGTGGTCTTCTCTTTCACGATGTTAAACGCGACATTACGTGTCAACGTCAGCTGAATAACACCCAAAGCTCGTCTATTCAGCAATTCCCAATCAGCTTGCTTCATCGTCTCTCACTTCTCCCCAGACAAGGGCAAGTGCAGTTTCATCTGATATAGATTATCCTCAATCTGCATCTTCTAGAAACGAAAATCTTTCCAATCAAATATGTTGACTTTCACTTTTCCTTCTTCTATCTCCATCGATTCGCTTCAACTTAGCCAAGCCAGGCTGTGATACCAAATGTTGCGGAAGCCAAGCGATTAAATAATAAAATTAACAGAATAAGAAAATAAATCGAACACCGGATTTACATGGTTTGGTCGTAGTGACCTACGTCCACAGGGAGAGAAGCACGGAATTTCACAATAAATCAAGCAAAACAACGAAGATTACAACCACACTCGAGTCACTCAAACACTTTCGGTGTTTCCCAAGCCCTAATTACACCTAATAATGCATGCAGTGTTTACCCCCAATTCCTCACGAAATAATTTTTCAATCTCACGA
The DNA here is from genome assembly GCA_031216405.1 of Syzygium malaccense. Taxonomy (NCBI): domain Eukaryota; kingdom Viridiplantae; phylum Streptophyta; class Magnoliopsida; order Myrtales; family Myrtaceae; genus Syzygium; species Syzygium malaccense. Next base: position 10,329,124 of record CM062260.1, on the reverse strand, counting down.
ACGAATTGACATAAATCTTACCACAAGATTTAATCGCTACAAATACTTGAATTGTTGGTATAATTCCATGACAAAAATCACGAACCCACTGTCAAGCACCTAGCACCTATGGATGTCACTCGGAAATTTGGCACCCACGGCACTAAGAGAAAACGGCGCTTCAAGAGGATTTTGGCGTGCACCCCCTTGCGGCAAAAGAACAGATCTGCCCATATATATATACATGTGTCGTGTCCATGGTCAAATTTCCTCTTGCAGAGTCCAACAAGGAAAAGGAAAAATTGAGGAAAGTGCATGGTCAACTTTCCTTTTATTTACTGAACTTGGCCGACTTCAGTAACTAAGGGAAATTAAGTGCGCCACTCTTCCCTTTTTTCTTTTCTCTGACACCGAACAGGAAACTGTATTTCCACGGCAAACGTCCGCAAATATTCAACTTCGCTTTCCTTTAATAAATTTTTGGGTCGGATTTCATTCAACGGGCTTAAACTCGAGATATATTTTAACACCAATGACCTCTAAAAAAACGAGATAGACAAACAAACATGACAGCACAACAAGGAGGTCCATGACCACGGGTTGGCAAATGCGAGGGTGTTCAGTCGTGGTAGTGCATCAAGGGTGGTGAGCCATGCCAAAGGAGGTGACGTGCTTAAGGGACAAGCCACGATGCTTGAGCGACAAGATAGACCTACTTGGGAAAGAAGAGAGCAGATAACAATGACGTCGCTTTCAGGCTAAGGAAGTCAAGTCATTGCCACGAAGGAAAACATTGCTGTTAAAGAAGGCCACATTATAGCCAAATCTGCTGTAAGTTCCAGACTTGATTAAATCTCGAAAAAAAAAAGGGATATGTTTACTGAAAGTCCTAAAACTTGTCACAAAAGTGCAATTGAGTCCAAAAACTTATAAACAGCGCAATCAAGTCATAAAACTTGTCAAATTGATTCAATCAAGTTTTAAAGTTAACACCGTCCAATTTGACCAATAGAATATGCTGACGTGGCTTATTTTAATATTTTTTCTATCCTACGTGGCTAAAACGACGTCGTTTTGGCCCAAATTTGTTTTTTAATACTAATTTTATTTAAATTAAATATAAAAATAAGCAAAATTAAAAATTAAAAAAAGGGAGGAGGACAGGCGGGGAGGAAGGGCTTGCCCTCCCCGCTGCTGTTGCCGCCCCGTGGTCTGGCGACCCCCGCCTGTCGTCCCCCCACCCTCGCTGGCCCCTCCCGGCGATGGTGGGGCGGCAATGGCGGCAGGGAGGGCAAGCCTTTCCTCCCCGCTCGTCCTCCTCCTTTTTTTTTAAAGTTTTTAAAATTTTAAATTTTGCTTATTTTTATATTTAATTTAAATAAAATTAATATTAAAAATCAAATTTGGACCAAAACGACGTCGTTTTGGCAACACATGAGAGAGAAAGTATTAAAATATGCCACGTCAGTGCCACGTCGGCATTTTCTGTTAGTAAATTTGACGATGTTAATTTTAAGACTCATTTAAATCAACTTTACAAGTGTTAAAACTTGATTGCATTTTTTGCAAGTTTTAAAACTCAATTATATTTTCGTAATAAGTTTTAGGATTTATAGTGAACATATTACAAAAAAAAATATCTAACTGACCAAAATAAACGATTAGGTATTCCATTGACCAACGGCCAAAACGTTAAAAGTACGATTTAGCACCTACCTAGATATTTTCCCGACAATGTGGAATGTCGGGAATTCCTTGTTTTCTATGGCCAAAAGAAATCCTTACTTTCCCTTTTGCTTACCTAGTGGATTTGCTTTTCTAAGGGGGGACCTATGGAGAAAGCAAACGTGACAAGAAAAGCAAAAGCTGAACATATTGAAATGGAAAAAGAGAACACAACTTCACCTCATTGACGTTTGATCTTCTTGGGATCGTGGCTCTGCTTTTGGCGTTCAAAGGTCCACCAAAACGACGGTGCGGACGGTGTGTGTGCATGACTTCTCGGCCTCCACCATTTTCGGTTCGCTTTTATCAAATGCTCTTTCTCTAGAACCCTAGCTAATTTTACTGCATTTGGGAGATACTTTGTTGTTTGGTGAGATTTTTTCCAAAGCACCTTGTGTTGCGGAATCACGAATAAAAGGTCGGGCGAATGAAAACCGAGTACTTTGAGGCGTGCGATTACTTCATGAAAGTGATATTTGCCCCCAACCGTATTACTTTCGGGTTAAGGCAAAGTCACTACTAAGATACAACAAAGCCACCTAATCAAAATACAAAGCATACGCTCGTGATTCCCTTACGAACTTCCCTTGAATTTCATGAGAGGTCCAAGATAGAGAGAATTGAATGAAGAGAGATGAAAGATGTGATTATTTGTGATGTTGGTTTTTTGTTATAGGGATAATTACACAAATGGCATATAATCTTTGGCCCAATGTACAATAACTCATTGAGCACGCGGCCCAGTAGTAAGAGAATTGGATGGTGTGGGATTCGACTCTTACACTTTGCAAAGAGATACATCAAAAGCCCGAGAGAGAGATGAGAGTTATAATTAAATAGACAAAAAAGAATGTTAAACTTGAGAGTTGTATCCAACTAGAAACAACAGAAGAAACACACTCGAGGATAGAGAGAGAGATGCCAGTGGTTGCTTAACGCCCACGCTCTATCAAGACTTTCTTGCCGGGGTCACGTGACCCGTTAATGCCTCGCACAAGGTTGCGTCCAACCCTCGATTTCACGTGAGGACTTTAGTTCTCACTTTAAGAACCACTTTATTCTTAATCATTCATTAATGATGCTAAGAACCAATTTTAGTCATTTTTTGTACCATTGTCTAGCTCTATTAATGCATTTGGGCTGAAGAACTTTCGTTTGTCGGAGGTGGCCCGGCTCAAGATACATGTTCTTGTATGGACTGGGCCTTGTTTTTCCGCAAACATTGCATAAAATGATGGATGGGCCCAAAGAACCGATTTATCTATCAAAAAGAAGACAACCCGATTAAGACCAATATAACAATCCCATTCCCCCCAACGCCCCAAGCTGAACCAAACACTTTTGGCCGTTTGCAATATAAGTTATTGCCCTAGCCATGCCTCAAACTGATCATTCCGTGTTCAGGAACTCCCAAGATCAGGCTTAAAGGATCGCTAACACTAGTCACCTCTTTTCACCTTTTCTTATGATTCATCGACCAATCTTGAAGTTAATCTTGAATGGCTAGATCTATCTTCAAACAAGCTTAGTGGGAGGATTCCTAGAGAACTGGGAGATTTGACATTCCTCAAGTGTTTGGATCTCTCAAAGAACCATCTCACAGGCCGCATACCTCAAGACAAGCAACTGAGCACATTCACGAGCGACTCATTTCGTGGAAATTTGGGCCTATATGGAACCCCATTACAAAACACAAGCCATGATGATGCTCAACCTCCTCTGCCACCATCGTCGTTCTTCCAAGAGGATAGTACAAAAGAGTAGGCAAGGCGGTTTAATAGGAAAGCAGTGGGAATAAGCTATGCTTCCGGAATCGTGGTTGGAATCTCTATAGTGTACATTTCAAGGGAAACTGGAAGATCCAAATGGCTTGCGAGAAAAGTGAGAAGGATAGAGAGAAGAGGAGCCAAATGGATGAAGAAGCCAAAACGGAAGGCAATCAAATTTCATGGAGGCCGATGAAATTGTTGGGAAGTGGTCCCTTTGAACTATGTGCAATGTAGATCAAGGAATACGACTTTTGTGGGATTGAAATGCAATTTCGTGTATGGATGCTCGTTTTTATAATGCAATCATCTTCTTCTTTAATTGCAATTTCTGTATCGGGTCAATTGTCTAGATAAACATGAAAGAGATCTTTCAAAAACTCGCTTTGCATCATTAACCCCCTATATGTCCTTTTCTTGTTCGGTGCACGCCATGCTTTTATCTCTAAGGGAAAGATAGAAGGATGAAGAGCCGTCGAAGCCATTTAGCCCGGGTTTACATTATTGAATGTGCCATTGGACATATGTCCTTAAGGATCACTAATTCTTTCATACTTCAACTCCAAATTTCTGTTGAAGTTGAAGGTCAGTAGTAGATCGTTGATTTGCACCTATCATATTCGTCGGGAGAAGAATACTAAAAGTGCCAAAAGTTATATACGACGCTCACTTTAGGGCCAAAAGTTTTTTTTGGATCACTGTAGTGCCAAATTGGAGAAAAAAATAATCATTTAAGTGCCAATTCCGACCAAATTGCTTACATGGCATTCCGACTAAATTGCTTACGTGGCATTTATAATTAAAATTTTTAATATGACTTGGCATATTTTTTTTTAAATATCCAATCCACGTGAATGTCACGCCCCGAACCCCTGGAAGCGCAATCATCCCACGTACCGGTCTAACCTGCTGTGACGTCCCAGGCCCAGTCGCCGACCCAACTCCCAACACAAAGCATAAGGTACATGCGGAAGCGATAATTAAAACACCCGTACAAAACAATACATGACCAAGGATAGCAGGAACGTCGAATAATTTAAAGCCTAATAATCAAGACTTGCATTGAACTTCAAAACATATCCAATGTCCACTATAAACCAGTACAAATCACCAAACAAAAGCGGATCAACAGCCACTACTAACAAAATCCCTAAGTGGCCAAGGGGGCAGTCTAAGGTAGGGTTATAATCAAAAGGGTTACTGGCCCGACCTAAGGGAGACTAAGGCTAATCATAGGAAACTTAATCGTGATCACATCCTGATGACTCGAACTCAGCCTCGATTATCTCATCCTCTAAATCTATCTGCTCGACCTCGCCAACCTGTTCGGGTTCCTGCTCTATGGGCTCTAGATTCTCATATGGATCGGGTACACTAGGCAACCTCTATCAGGAGTCTGAAAAACGGGGTTTAAACAACTATGAGACGAATCTCAGTGAGTAGGCCTCTTAAACCGAAACTAAACTAACATGCACCTCCCGACAAGCAAATCAACACAACCACAAACCTAGGCCCTCGGGCCCAGATCAATCATACAACTAACCCTGCAGGTTAGGCATTTTATATAAATCACGGCACATACGCGACACATTGGTCGCACGTACGTCTTACGCATGCTCATGCTTCAAAGTGCTTGTCTCAGACACGAATCACTGGCACGCACATTAGCCACATACTCTAGTACACATTTGTCATGCTTATGAATTTTCTCAAATCATGCACTCTGGCACACGACTCATTTTGCAGTTTATAAACCGACCCGAAGGCCCACAATTTTCCGACCCGAATGCCACGGCTCGAAGGCTCACAACACTCCACGGCCCGCGCCAAAGCGCATCCGGCCCAGTGTCTCTAGCCTGCTTCAAAGTGCATGAGGCGCAACACCGATCTCCTTATGGACCAACGCTGTCTTCCGGACGAACCGGGTATCGTCCTGCTTCAAAGTGCGTGAGGACGGCACGACCCGAAGGTCACGACCCGAAGACCTTAAGTGATCACACGGCACATTGCCAATTTTTATCTAAACCCAGCGTAGCGTAAAACGCATCGGGCAATTAGGTGATCACATACTCATGTCAGGCACGCATTCTCGCACAATCTCATCTCATGCCCCATTCTCGGCATACACAATGCGTGGCCATGCAATGTCCTACAATACAACATGAGCATTTAATTTCAGCACGACATTTCAACAAACATGTCAAATCAACGTGCTCAAATAGCCAATCAATTGCCCATACTTATTCGCATAACATGCGCACTTGGCCGGCTAGTACTATGTGGCCCAAAATATAATTTACGTACTTGGGCAATAAACATTCACACCAATGATTGGCCAATCACGCACCGCATTGCTCGAACACGAAATCAGGCGGCATGGCATTAAACAATTGAGTACGACAAAGTACCATTCAACCACCGAGTCGCTCAAACGAGGCACCACAAAATTTAACACAATCAAAACAATTTGTACCCAAATTAGCCACTACATGGCCCAACTATTCACACATGGCAATTCACAAATAAACCACACATTAGCCGTACAAGGCCCAATTAAACCTCAATGGACAGCCACTAATCAGTCCGAGGGAGAGGAAAATCGGGAATATACAAAATCGGGTCCAAACTGGGCAGTTGCACAGTGACAGAAATCCATTTGAAATAAATGGTAAATCAATTCTAAAAATTATGAAATTTGGATATGTTGTACAAAACATCTCGATGAACATTTTCTGTGAAGAACTAGAAACCTAGTTCTAACCATAAATACCTCGTTTTGATGCTCAGATTTGGACAAAATCCGATTCGCTCGGGCAGCCCCTCAGGCCATCAAAATACAACTCATTTAGTACCCAAATCATTTTGGAAAGCCTTGAAATTTTTATATGTTATAGCCACAAATGTCTCTAACAATTTTTGTGAAGGAAGTATTTGAAAATAGGCCTAGAAAAATTTATAAAAATTCGAACAGACCAAAAGATCGGGTGAACAGTAAATCGGGCAGTTTTATTTTGGTCCAAAGATGGACTTCCGAATGACCCCAAATGATTTCCAAAAATTCACAAATTAACGTATGTTATACGTAAAGATGTTGGAAACAACTTTCATGAAGAACACTTCTTCATATTCGGCCTTAAATGATCACAAAAAAATTAACAAAGCACAAAGGTACAGTAAAATCAGTAACCCGAGAATCATTAAACTTGCACCATTGAGCAAATCCAGCTCATACAACCTCAAAACCAAATCTCCACAGCCTTAAAACTATCCCTAAATAATCACCTTAGGCTCTTAAAATCACCACAACATCAGCCCAAATCAGCCACCACTAATTAACCCCTAAAACTTGTCCAAAGTGCACATAATCCTAATTAAGGGTTAGGATTTCCACTCACCTATTTACGCTTCCCAATATTTTAGTCGACAGGAACGGGCGGCCGATTGCCGGTAAATGGCGAAATCGGCGGTGGTGTTCCGGCGGCTCACGGCGAAGGTTCTGGTCGGTGAGGGTGGTGGCGGTTTGGCTGGGTGGCTGGCGGTGATGGCCGGCGCGTCTTCGTGCGGCGGCGGCGACCTAGCCGCGGCGGCTCCCAGGCGGCGCATAGCGACGGCGATCCACAGCGGGGCTGATCTGGCGTGGTCCTCATGCCTCATGCGACCCAGAGAGAGATGGGACGGTAGTGGTGTACGGCGATGCACGGTAGCGGCTTGAGCGGCGGACGGCACTCCGGTGTGCTCCTCACGGCCGGACAAGGAGGGACGACGAGAGAGAGGGTGTGGACGAAGGGGAGAATGGCCGAATGTGGGGAGGGGAGGAGAGAGAAAGGGAGTCAAATATGGTCAAAAGTTGGTTGCCACGTGTCGCGATCTTGCGCGTTGGACCATTTTGCCCTTTGATCCAATAGATATTATTCATCCTTACTCAATAATTGATGGGCCTTTTGGTCTTTCAATAATTCTGAATTTTCTTGATAATTATCCACAATTTAATCCCAAAAATAGCCCAAAATTCGAAACCCAAAAATAGGCTATAAGGGCAAAATGGTAATTTTCCGATCTTAGGTCGAAATTTCATTTTTTGACTGTACCGACCCCAAATATGTGTGGCAACTCAAAAATGACGTTGGCCTCACAAAATAGTCGCAAACACCCATAGAATTTTGACATCGAAGTTCGGATCCAATTTGGCGATCAAAATTGCTCAATTCAAAATTTTAGAGCATCTCACTGACGGGTGGCTGTTTAGGGATTACGCGTATCGACCTAGGGTCACTCGAGTCGTGACGGATTCGATTACCGGGAGAACGTAAGGAATTATTAGTTATTTCAGGGGTTACGATCGTTCGGTTCAAGTTTGGGATTTGTTCGCCACTCGTACTCTCGGTCGAGCGGAATCACCCGCAATCCAATCGTACGTCATTGGCCAAACCAAATCCGTCACTTTCCTAAGATCGGCCCACACTTGCCCAAAATACTTTCCTGTCGTTTCTCGGAATCAATGCCCGATTCGCGATCGGGTCCCCGGTCCACGTACCGTTTTCCTAGTTAGCCTTTCCCATTGGTCAGTATCCCGCGAGGGGCCAACTCCGGGCAAGACGTACTAAAATCAGATGAGAAATAATATTCACTTCGTTAGATCCCGAAAATGGATCGAAATTCAGGATGTTACAGTGAATATCCAAACGATGACGCACAATCCAACTAGTACTAAAGTGATCATTTTTTAATAACGACTAACACTAAAATGATCACTTTAAATAAAATTTGGCACTCAAATGATCATGATTTACAACCTTTAAACGATGTCATTTATGGGTTATATGCTGACTGGGCATGCACGCGAGCCAACGAGACTAAGAAATTAATAAATTATTGCCATGTCGGATTTCCGGCGATCCAAATTGTTTTTTTTAAAAAGTGACACTAAAGTGATTTGAAAAAAACTTTTGATACTTCTAATAACTTTCTCCCCATATTCGTCTGCAATGATATAAAGGGGTACCGAAGGTTCAAAACTTCAAAACATCTTTGAAATTTAGATTCAAAGTAATCTTATCGTGAAATTCTAAGGTCCGGTAGGCCAAAAAACTGAAACTTTTCCTTGTTCGTAGATTTTGGAAGTTGCTGGTAATTTTCAAATACTAATGGAAGAAAAATACGACCTTAAACTTGCTAATTTAACTTGTCGATAAGCTACCAACATCATTATGTATATACCAACGTCGTAATTCATTAGTAAATTATTATCTTCTTTTGCATTCAGCAAGTACAGTGAGTAAGTTACCAACATCGTGATGAGTTTACTATCTTCCAAATAACTCAGTAACTTCTTTTAAATTTACAAGTAAGATTTCACAATTGCGAACGTTCAAACAGATTAGTAAGTTACTGATTTCTTTTAAGTTTCGTAACTATGGTAGTAAGTTACGAACAGTGCAATGAATTCATTAATGTTCAAATAACTTTGCGAGTCACCCACTTCTTTTATATTCTACTACTACGTTTAGTAAATTGCCATTAATAAGTATGATTTACTAATCAATAGATTTAACTCATTTCCATTATTTTTTTTCCAGAAAATGAAGAATCACGGTCTTTTCCATAGATTTGTCCCCTCGTTTTGCTCAGTGATATAGCAAGTATAAAGGTGCATTTGGTTTAACTTTTTCGAGGGCTTTTCCCTTAACTTAATGCAACTCTCATCTAGCATTTGCATAAGAAATAAGAGGAAGGAGGCATCCATGTCTTAAGCCATTCCCTTGACTAATGAGTTGTATATGAACACCATTGAAATCTTTGGCTTCTCACAGGGGAAAAAAGCTAAACAAATGATGATATGAATTGTTCATTTATTAATCTATCATTCTTATAAGTTATTAACATGTATCGGTTGGGTGCATTAGCATTTTCCTTTGGATCTTGAGCACTGCATACATCAACAAGGAACTAAAGGTGAGGTTCATTTATATGAATGCTAGATTCTTCATCTATATCATTATAGCTTATTTTTGACATTATTTACATTTATTTGTATATATATGTGTGTGCTTCTCTTCATTTCTTTCTGTCATCCTGTCTAGTATAATTCGAGGTGAGTGGAGTCTAGTAGATCTCCAGTACATTGCTATACTGAATGAAGCACGCCATTTGTGTAATGTTTAATCCCCCAAACACACGCATGCAACCTATGTATCATATTCAAATTAATCTATATGGACTTCAATACTTCAAAGACCAGTGAAAGAGGTCGTGGGTGGTGGCGTGAGGAAAGGGATGGAGGGGGTGGTCAGGAACGAAGGGGTTGGGAGAAAGATCGGAGTGGCGGGAACGTCACCCCTGGGAATGCTGCCCCCGGGAGTGATGGGAACGTTGCCCCCGAGAGTGGCGGGAAAGTCCCTCCCGAGAGTGTCGGCAAGTTCGGAATGTTTGGCAATTGTAGCAGATTACGAGCTGCTTCACACCGGCTCATGCCGTCTGATGCGAGGGCCACCGCAAGTGCCAGAACGATGGCCGCGAAGAAGAAGCCGCCAATGGAAGCCAATAATGCTGCTTGTTTTGACGATGAAAGTATATGCGAGCTTACAGGATTGATAGGAGATTCGGACTCGCGAAGGAACAAGTGCAAGGTCGATGATGGATGGGAGAGCGTATAAATGGGAAATGCCATGCATGGGCTTCCAATTTAGTATGACGGGAGAGCACAGGCTTTTTCAGATTATTAAATCTGACATGTGCAAACTATGCTCGTTAATTGAACAATTAATAATTACATCATGTGTCCAGCAAAAAAGTAACCTATTATCTAATAATTTTCTGCAGATTTTTCCCTCCACATTGAAATGAAATGAGTCATTTGTCATCACTTAGAAAGAAAATGAAAAGCAACAATGTTCCATTCAATTGACTCATTACTTATGGGAAAAATACCACAAAATTCCTAAATCTATTGCACTTGTGCCAATTAAGTTCTGAATCTTTCAATTGTATTAATGTAGTTCTAAACATTTTGACATTTTGCTAATATAGTTCATCCAGTAAATTTTGGCAAAAATTTTTTTATATGGACGCTAGCCGTCTTACGTGACACTGCCAGCATAAAAAAATTGGAGCTGATGTGTACAATTTTTGCTATTTTTTCATTATTTTTTTGAATTTCTTTTCTATATTTTTTTTCCGTTTCTAGTCTTTCTTTTCTTTTCATTCTTTCTCCATCAGTCACCAGGCCTTAGAGATGGCCAGCGCTAGCCATTGCTAAGGCTTGGCGATCAACAAAGGAAGAAGGAAAAAAAAGAAAGAATAAAAGGACAAGAAAATAAAAAATAAAAAAATTGTCCACTTTAATGCCACATAGGACAGTCGGCTTTACGTTAGCAATTTCTAGCCAAAATTGGCCGGATAAACTATATTGACAAAATGTCAAAAGGTTTAGGACTTAATTAGTACAATTAGTTCTGAAGACCGTGGAATGTATCCTCCAACTTCTTATAATTAAATAAATATATCAGTTTGTGACCAAAAAAATTTTGATATAATTGAAAGGTTTAAAATTGAATTGGCATAAGTGCAATTTAGGACTTTTTGAGTACTTTTCCCCATTATTTACTATATGCTTTCATTGACAGAGAGTAAGCTTTCATCACTTGGATATTCTCTCCACAAAATCGATTAATTTGGTCAAGCACATTCTAATTGTTTGGATTAGAATCCGAGAGAAGTACCAAAAAAGTCTTAAAACATATTGCATGGGTACCAATTCAATCCTAAACCTTTCAATTAGAGGAATGTAGTCTTAAACATTTTTACTTTGATACCAATTCAGTCTATTCGATCAATTTAGGCCAACATGGAGTTTCGTAGAATTGCTAAGGAGAAAAAAAGAAAGAAGAGGAAAAGCCGAGTGTATGGGAACAAAAGCACAGCTTTGTTGATCAACAATTTCTCCTATAATTCTATTTTGAGATAATGACACAAACAGTCCCAGAATTTTGGCTCAATGTGTAATTTGGTCCCTGAACTTTTAATTTATTTAATATAGTTCTTGAACTTTAGCTTAATGTTCAATGTGATCCATCAACTTTTGATACATATTCAATTTAGTTCATGAATTATATGAAAATGTAAAATATAGTCCCTGAATTTGAATTAATGGAATGGCTATATTAAACATTTTTATAAAGTTCAGAGACTATATTGAACATGTACTAAAAGTTCAGGGACCATATTGAACAAATTGAAAGTTTAAAGACCACATTGAATATTGAGTTAAAGTTCATGATCAAATTGCACATTAAATCAAAGTTTAAATATTATTTGTGTCATTTTCCCTTCTACTTTCGTATAAGTCTTCAAGTCCTGCAAAGAACAATCCTCTTTGTGGACCATCCGATCGAGGAAATCCCACCCAACCATATTCATTTCAATTTTCATATGGTCAGTGCCTTTTTCGTAACATACTAATGTTCAATCCACACAACTTTTAAGAATATGTGGATAGATTGCCATAGAGCCGTGGATAGGAGTCGGTCTTGAGGTGACGTCTCCATTTGGTTCGTACAATGGTGTTTTATCTCGAGTAAATCACTCATTGATTGCTTGCAATTTCAATGCATGTAAACATGTTTTCTAGTCTATCTAATATGTGGCAGGATCTATCTCACTTTGAACATAACTTGTGTAAACGTAAAGTTGACTAATTAAGAGCCATGGACTCAAAGTCTCGATCTCATATTCTACCGTGGGATTGGTCCGATCTACCATGTGATCGCAAATAAAACAAATTCAATCAAGAATTGCCACAACATCCGATGCTATGGCATGCACTTAGACCAAATCATCGGCACGATGTTGTCTCTTCCTAGCCTTCCACTCTCACCCCATGAGGACCACCACCCATTGGATTACCAAAAAACAAAGTCAATGGTTCATCACAAAAGTTCCCCCAAGCAATCCGTTAATTTCCCACCAATGTTTAGGCTGAAGTCTCTCGCCCCCCACCCAAAGTAATTATGATTGATGAAATCGCATGTCGTGGCGGACTTGATTAGAGGCCCAAAAAGACTAATGGGACATGAGATGGATGCCTTGTCTTTCTAGGAAATTCTAGGACATTGCTCAAATTTGTTGAGAAACGAGGACGATGAAGACGTATTTTGGGGCAATTTTCTCATCTACTATTTTTTTCTCTACCTTCACTTTGTACATATATGCATTTATCATACAAAAAAGGAAAGAATAAACAAGATTATAGCGATTACACTCTCCTACTTTGTCTCCGAGTATTCTTGATTGAATCAATTCAAATCAAGGTTAAAGATAAAATCGTATCTTTCTCCAACAAAATTGGTTTTCGATTGCCCAATGAAGTGCCGAAGACAGAGACAACTTAATGTCCACTGCATCCTCCCTGGATCTGGCGAGCAGACAGCAAGAATAAATGAAAGGGACGCGTTGAAATTCTCTTTGTTGCGGTGGAAAATATTCTTTTGGTTTGCTCTTCGTTTCCTGTTTTTGAAATTGGGTTCACGAGCGACTAACAATTAGTTAAAATAGCATCAGTGGGGCTATGGTCACTCGCTCATAAAACATTCCGTAAACGTCGTGGAACATTTTATGGTGAAATTCATAGGGGTTGCTGTGCTGGTCGCCCCTTCTTACCCTTTTTTAATAAAAAAATCCAAAACTTAAAATAGCAAAAGTCTACGATGAATGGAAAGATGTTCCAAAAGTTCACGCACACAATAACATGGCTTTCATTGGTTACCCTAATCGATAATACCTTACTCCTTCTCCAAACCAACGATACTTCGCTAAAGTTCATTCTCCACCGGCCGTAACCATTTAGCATTCATATAGTGTCGTTGATTTCATTAAAGCATTTCACACTGATTATTGGATTTACATTTTGACCAACACTAAAGATATTCACGATGCTCATTAAAAGCTCAATGTATAAACTTGCTAAATCAATTGGAAAACTAATCTTAATATATATTCTTAATATGAATAGATATTCATTGATTAGCCGGATTTCTCTAACTCTTTTGCGCCGCGGAATCCGAAACATTCCTGAGATAAGGTTACTTGCGCTTGGTCAATGCGAAAAAAGCTGATATAAAACAAGCCCAAAAATCTATGACCATCGGTTCACATGATCTTTCTTCATTCATGTGCATCTTTGACATTGGAGGCACAAGAAAGAGAATTCAATTTTTGGTATTATTCTTTTCTTCTACTTCAGTTGATCATTTAGATTCATTATTGATAAGTTTGAACTGACCTGGACTGTTCAGATAAGAGATGGTTGAACCAAACAACCTTCTATTTTTCTTTTTGAAAACTTTGGGTCACGAGCGCATAGACTCGATTATCTAAAAATTCATGAAACAATTTGCAAACTCACGATCCGATTAAGTTCAGATCTTTGACCAGTGCAAGTGGCCTAACCCAGAACAGTTTGTTGAGGAAACTTCCTGATTTTGTAGTTGACAAAACTATCCATGATTAACTTATAAATCTAATATGTACTATGAAGTATTTTGATTTAGGTAAATATATTCTGGAAGTAGTAACTTTAATATTTCAAGAGAACTTAACTTTCTAGACGCTCAGACTCTACGAGGTTCAGAAGGAAAACTTCAGATTTTACAAGCTTCAGAACGAGAAGTTCAGACTCTATTGATATAGACACTCAGACTTTATATTAAGGTGTCAAAGATCTTCAGACTCTAATTTTGAAGGACTTATTCATTACTGAAGACCTATGTTGACTTTGAACAAAAAGCAATAACTAGAAATTCTTCAAACTCAGAAATTTTCAGAATGAAACATAACAACTGGTGATCTGGCTTAGATTTCACAAAAGAAAAGTTTTGAATGACTCAATCTTAGCCTAATTGATTGACAATCAAACATTAAGATAAGTATGTGACATCCCGAATTTCGGCTCATTTTTGGGATTTATAAAACGCGTAATTTGTCAGTGTGCTTATAGTAAAATCTCGCCCGGGAACTGATCACTCTCGGTTATCATTTTAAATTAGAGATTTCGCTAGAATCGCACTCGATCAAATTTGGCCGTTATTTAGACCCCAAACTTGGCAGTTGATTTTCGGGAGTTTCAGGACGAAATAAATTGGACGGTGTCAATATTATCATAGCCAGCGTTGAAATTGTCAGGAATGATGGAAAAATGAGAGTTTTTGACCAGGTGCGAATTTGGACTAATAGACCTTTCTCGTTATAACTTGGTCTAATTAATGTAGCCTTTGTCCCTTTTTATGTGCGAGGCATATTTTGGACCAGTAAATTGCTTTCGATTTTGAATTTGGATCATTAGATCGCAATTAATATTTGAATATTTATATTTTCTTTTATTCCTCTCTCTCTTTCTCTCTCTCTCCTCAGCCGCGCGTGTCTCCTCCGCGCGTCCCACCTACGCAGACCTGCTTCCCTCCTGACACACTCTTTCTCTCTCTCTTATCTCCTTCTTTTCCCTTTTCTTTCTTTTTCGTCTTCTTCTTCTTCCTTCCCGACTGGTCCTGCTCGTGCGTCTGCTCGCCCGACCGAACGCCGCGCGACCGCCCTTCCGCCTCCAGCCTCGTCGCCGTCGCCGTCGCCGTCGCCGCCGTCGCCCCGACCGAGCCGCGCCGCCATCTGTTGCCGCGACCGCCCGTCGCCGGTCTGCCCGCGAGGCGCGCGAGCAGCAGCTCGTCGCCGCGATCGCCGCGACCCGGCGCTGCCCAGCCGCCCGGCGACCTATCCTTCATCGCCTGGCCACCCGTGAAGTCGCCGTGCCGCCTCCGTCTGCCGCGAGATCAGCTTTCCTCCTGTCTCTTTCCTCCACGACCTCTCCCCTGTTTCGGTTCCGACGAGCCCAGCCATCCCCGTCGTTGCTGCCCGCCGGCCAGCTCGCCCGTCGCCGGCTCGTCCGGCCAGCCACTGCCGGTCCGCAACCCCCCTCAGCCCCGATTTCCTCTCTCCCTTACCCTTTCCCCTGTTTTTCTCTCCCCAAGGTTTTCCCCTGTTATGGACTTCTCCCCACCGCTGCAGCTCGCCGTCGCCAGAAACGTGCCGCCGGTTCTACTGTTCACCAGTAATCGGCCGCCGTTCCTTGTCGTCATGGTCCAAGATTGAGTGAGTAAAATTCCTAAATCCGGATTAGGACTGAGATTGCATTTTTCTGGATTGGTTTAGGTATTATCAGTACAAATTGGACTGGCTTAGGTAGTGTCAGTGTGTAATTGAGACTGGGTTGAGGATGGATTGATAGAAATTATTATTGAGAAAATTTAGTGGAGTAATGAGTATTATTTGGAGAGGATAAGGGGGTTTAATGACCAATTTAGGACTTCGGGTATCGACGGGCGATTTTGGGCGAAATCTGTATAAAGTTAGGTGCGGAATTATATGAATTGGTAGTGGGAATTTTATGGCGGGCCTTGGGATTTAATTTGGGCATTAATTATTGGAAATTCAGAAAAATAGGGGTTGCGAATTACTGTTCACAAGCTGCGATTTACTGTTCACGTGGCTGTGATGGTCCAATTGGGACGCAAGTTGGATTTCTAGAATCGAGATTTAATGGTGAGAAAGTTCCGTGAAGGACCGGAATCAATTTGGCGTCGTTTGGCGGGAGAAAAATAGAAATTTATGTGTTTTACGTGTGTTTTAATTATAATTGAGTTGGGATGGTGAAATTGCCTGGTATGCCCGGGTTGACTGATTGTACGTCAATTGTGCTTAATTGTAATTGGTTTCGTACTGCTATGTCGTATGTGGTGAGGCTACTTTTGTGGAGTGCGACTGACCATTGTTTGGTTTACAATGAATTACTAATTTGTGAAACGCACGTTAGGCCACACAGTATTAATTAAGCCAATTAAGCACGTGTTGTGACATTGGGTGTCTGAATTATATTAGTGCTTGTGGTGCATTGCATTGCATAATATGGACACGCATTGCGTATGCCAAGAGTGAGGCATGTGATGAAATTGTGCGAGAATGCGTGTCTGCCATGAGCATGTGATCATCTAAAATACCCTGAAGCGTTATACGCTGGGTTCAGATAATAATGAGTTGCGTGATCACCTAAGGACCTTCGGGTCGTGACCTTCGGGTCGTGACCTTCGGGTCGATACCGTCCTCATGCACTTTGAAGCAGGACGATGCCCGGTACGTCCGGAAGGCGACCATCCTCATGCACTTTGAAGCAGGCTCTGGTTCGCAAGGAGAACAGTGTTGCGCCTCATGCACTTTGAAGCAGGCTAGAGACACTGGGCCAGATCGGTTGCTGCGCCTCATGCACTTTGAAGCAGGCTAGACGCACCGGGCCGTGAAAAATTAATGACTCGAGTCGTAATAATAATGAATTGGGCAAGTGTGCCAGTGTGGGCCAGTGGGCCGGAGAAAGGCGCATGACATGTCGACGACATTTGCATGCATGAACATACATAGACTGGCATACGAAGGTGTGAGAACCAGTGCACGAGCATGTGATTGGCGTACGTGTGATAATGTGTGCCACGAATTTGCAGTGATTATTATTTATTGAACTGTCTAACCTGCAGGGTCAGAAAATAGTTTGATTTTGGTTGTATTATGATTTAATATTTGTTTCCGGTCAGGAGATTACATGCTAGCCTAGCCTAGGTTTAGGGGTTGAACTCACTGAGATTTATCTCACGGTTGTGTAAATCGAAACATTTCAGACCCCCAGCCGTAGGATGCCGAGGACACCACCTCTTTTTGAGATACCGCATCATATCCAACGGTCACCGAGTGTACACCCTGGTGGAGACGGAGCAGCTTATGTGAGATGCTACTCAGTTCTATTTTGTGAATGTGATAGAATTATATTACCAAATCAAAGAGTTATGGCGTGGCTGCTAACCATTTTCGGCGTTGTGTCTTTTTAGTTATGTGTAAAGAATATATGAGTAAAAAGGTTTTTGTGTTGGTAATGTAAAATGTATATTGTCATGGATGATTGTTTTATCTGTGGTCTCGTGTGTTTATTTGTACGGGGGTATATATATATATATATACGTGCTTCCGCTTGTGTTTGATCTCTGTGTGGGCGTTGGGTCGGCGACGCTTCCTGGGACGTCGCACCATAATCGACCGGAGGTGGGACGCTCGCGCCTCGTAAGGTTCGGGGCGTGACAAAGTATATATCACAACGAATAAAGCTCTACTTATGGAAATCAAGATTCTGATTGTATGGGCAACCAAATTCAGTGGGATTCTGATTTTGTCAATTAACGGCTACTCAATCCATTTTATACAAATTTGTCCAAGGTGAAGATTGGAAAATGATCCTCTGAAGGCTGTCCAATGGCTAGTTTGAAAGTGAAGGAGTATAAAAGGAGATTAATGAGGAGCAGAAGAATAGAATGAAATCGAGAATCAACAAGTCCAAAGTTTGAGTTCATTTCGATTCTACTACTTGCCTTTCCTGAGCCAAATACTGAAATTTTGAGGGATACTCTATAAAAGTGATTGTGTGAGATAGAAAGTTCTATCATTCACCAAGTGATATCCCTCAGATCTTGTAATCCCTTTGATCACATAGTGAAATCCAGTCAGTAGGCTGTTAGCGTAGGAGAGTGGACGTAGGCTTGATCTAAGCCGAACCACTATAACTTCTTGTATGCAGTTTTCTCTATCCCTAATCTCTTTTCATATTGTTTGCATTGCACACTAGCACATTCAGAATCTGGTTATTGTTCAGACTTTATCGATTATAAAGTCATTTTCGCTTTAAATTTTGCAAATTCACTCAAATCACCTATTCACTCCCCTCTAGGTGATACTTGCTAGGTACATCAGTTGACACATAGTTTGTCAGATTTGAATAGGTGATTTTCAGTTTTTGAGTTGAAAATCCTCTCACACCAAAACCAACTGCATCAACCCAAACAAATTAGTGAATTACTACTTTTCTACTGGGAGGAGTCACTATGTCTTTACTTGTCAATATAGAACTAAAAAATTTCCACCTTTTTTAAGTCTGACCAAATTTTATGCTTTACAAGTATTGATTATTGTAACTTTTCAATCCCACGTCCAATAAGAGATGCCCACCTTCAAAGTCATTATTTAAGTACTCTTTTTAAGGTGGACTCAATATGGCCATCTCATCGTGCATTCGCAAATTTATTGTGGAGGTGGACTCGCAAGTGACTATTTCCCTTCTTTAGAAATCAACTCCATCTCTCAATTTAGGGGACATTCTCCTTTCTCAGATTGGGCAAATGTTAGAATATTTCCAACAGGTCAAAATCGTACATACTTTGAGGAAAGAAAATCATGTGCAAATTGGCTAGCACATTGAATAATTCAATTATCTTATCTAAATGACACTCTAGCATTAGATAGGCCACCGAGAGGTTTACTTCCTTTGTTGATAGGAGACTAGACAAGATCAAGTTTTATTAGAAAAGTCATGGTGTAACTCTAGGTCTTTGCCCTCATTTCTTACCAAACAAAAAAAGCTGTGATGTCGAGTCGAAACAAATAGTTTCAAAGCAGCACAGTTGTTGAAAGTATTGAAATCTGTTATAAAATCCAACCAAAAACTTATAGGCGAAGAGAAATCATGTGTACATAAATAACATATAAACCTCATAACTCAAGCAATATAAGATATTTCAACATTATAAGTGCCGTGCGCCATAAAGTGTCGCGTCACAGGAGCCAGGCCCTCTAACCCGCTGAAGACAAAATGCTATGCAGTGGGAGTGATTACTTGAATATGCGGGGGGTATATCTCTGGAATTCTACCCGCTTGTTATGCTTCTGTGCTCAAGAGTAACCTTGATGAGGACCTTAGTATCATATGGGGCGGAGTTTGTAACACCGCAATGCCATATACAACGCGAGAAATCCTCTTCCTAAGATCACCGTTTGTTGACTTGGGCCGCTCATTCATGGGTAGCATCGATAGTTATATTATTCAAACAATGCGCCAAATCATGACGTGTGCATGACACATGCATGACAAAGGCCGTATGGCAAATTTAAGCAAATTGTATGGCCATAGAGATAAAGGGGCGTATCAGAGAACTCTAATGCCCCTAAGGTATGCTTTGGTCGATTATAATGTCTTGAAGCTTGACGTTGATCAAGAATGATTTTAAACCATAGTAGAATGTAGTTATCCTCAAGAAGTCCTCTCTCTCGGATTCTACTGGACAAAAGAAATGGTTACCATATTATACTCGGTCTTTCATATCTATGAACTAATATCAAGCAACCCCACACATTACCATTTGTCATTGACACAGCCATGTCAAAGATATATGTCCCTTAAAAAAATGGTAAATATACTGCCATCGATATACAAAACTAGTGTACTAAGGGATGTGGTAAACTGTTATCACGTGTTGAATATATGTACGATGATCGACTTATTTATATACCGTTTTCAATCTAACACATCTCTCTGAAACTAAACCGATCTTAATATATATACATAAAATTACTCTTTCATTTTTCCATCTACAGTCTCCAGCCGTGCAAGCAGAGACTTAAAGCACTCATCGACCCAAGACCTAACCCTATATCTTTCATAGCTTTCCTCTCCTTGGACTTTGGTTCCTTTTGGTTGTTCTCCCTTAATGAAACGCCATTAACTTCTCTATGAATCTTCGATTCGAACCCACCGAAATTCTCTATGCCATAGTCTACGTCAATGATGTCTCGAGCTACTTGGGTTCACACGTACTTTAGTCGACTTTAACTGTATGCTCTGCCCACCTCTCCCTCTCTATATAAACCGTCACCCCCAACTATTCTTCATCAAGAAAGATGGCAAAGATGGCCAAGATCACAACCCTTTTCTTGACGTCTCTCCTCCTCCTCTGCGCAATCTCATCCTGCTTTGCTCGCCCCGAGCCAGTGTTTCCCAATGTTACTCCAGTCGAGACTACACGTCTGGTGGGTTGTTTGTTTAAATTGGATTTCAATAACAATATTGGCCCGAGTTTTCAAGTCTCGACCTGTCAAATTTTTTATTCGAGTTATTGCTATTACGTAACAGCTTAAACTTTTTAGAGCAATCGATCATGTGTGCACTTGAACATATATGTGGGTAAATTTCGTCTTAGGCGTCTGTGTTCTCTTTTTACAGGATGTTGAAACGAATGAATCGTTGGATGAGAGCTGCAAAGGTGTCGGCGAAGAAGAATGCTTGGTGAGGAGGACTCTGGCTGCTCACCTCGACTATATCTACACCCAAAAGCATAATCCTTGAACTTAATTCTCTTTGTTGGTGATGGGAAATTTATTAAAGGATTAAACAGTTTAGTGGGCCTCTACTAACTTTGTTGTGAATCATGAAACATTTACTATGGTGGGAATGTGAAATTTGCTCATCGCTGGGAGTGGATTCCGAGTGAGTCTGCTTCTTAGATTTCGTTTCTTAATTCCAAACTTATGTATCTTTTTCCTTACCAATCTCTTTTGAGATTATTTTATCGAGTGCCCTTGCAATCATGTTTCTTCTTCTTCTTTATTTTGTTGTACAATGAGGTTCTCGAGTTCTAATAGTGAAAGAGGCTAACGAAGCGTGCAATATGACTTCAATTCCCAAAGAGAGAAGTTACCTGGCTATTACCGAAGGTACATATGTAGAGAACTGGGATCTCCTGAATTTAGAGAGTGAAGTTAACATCTTAAATTCATCACCCTTAAATGATTCACACGTCAGCAACCCCAACCAGTGGGGATCCCAGATTAAAAAGAACAGATCCATCCTCATGTCATACCATCCAAATCTGGGTGAGGCCAGCCTCACCGGCTGTAGGCGAAGGCGGCCATGGCCTCGCCAACCGCAAGCGAGGTTGCCTTAGCATCATTATGGAATCACCATCATTATGGTCACGATGGAATCACCATCATTATGGTCGCTGCGACAATGTTGATCAACGGTAGTCGCCCTTCACATTATAAATTTAGGATTTTTCTTTTGTTAGGTGTGTATTTAATTTTTTTATCGAAGCGTAAACTTATGTTCATAAAAAAACTTTAAACACTTTATAGGATAGGTTATAGCCAAATTCATTTAGTATACCTAATATTCTCTTAAATAAATGACATGAGATATAAGAAATTTGAAGTGTTTTTTAGTCCAATCTTATCATATTCTATCTTATCAAATACGACTCTTTATCCTAGCGTGGAAAAGCAACCCAATGTAGAAAATTGACGACTTCAGGTTGTCTCCTTGAAATGTATCTTGATTATATAATTTATCTCATAACAAGTTCTTCCTGCCTTGACAATAAGTCCCCATCTTGTTTTCTCACAAAGCAGTTTCATTTACTAGCAGGGAATCTCTGAGAATTGCAAAACAGAAAAGAGAAAGAAGAGGAAAAGCAGAGTGTACGGAAACAAAGGCAGAACTTTATTGACCAGCAATTTCCCCTGTAATTCTACTTTCATGTGTGTCCTCAAGTCCTGAAAAGAACTAATCGTCTTCGTGGGGCATCCGATCCGAATGATATCCCACCATGTTCATTTCAATTTTCATAAACTCAATGCTTTTTCCCAATACACTAGTGCTCAATCCACACAACTTTTAAGAATATGTGGCTAGGAGTCGGTCTTGAGATGACGTGACCATTTGGTTCCTATAATGATGTTTTAGCTCAAGTAATCACTCATTGATTGCTTGGAATTTCAATGCATGTAAATATGTATTCTGGTCTATCTAATATGTGGCAAAATTTTATCTCGCACCAGTAGAAGAGACAATGTAAAAGTCAAATTAAGCGGATTGAAATACCCAAAACGAAAAACAGAAAACAAGGAATACACATACGAGATTTACGAAATTTGGTTGATGGCACGTACATGTACTCCTAGAATGGTAGAAAATGTCACTAGCGATAAGTGATGCAGCAAAGAGATTATAGCTACTCGGTTTATCAATCAAACAACATTAGCATTTTCCTGGTTCCGATTAATACTCAATAGTCTCATAAACAAGCCCTTTGCAAAGATTTCTGACAGAAAGTCTCTCTAATCTCACAAAAGACTCTTACAAACCCTCTTGATGGATCTAACAATTGATCACGAATTAGGTCAAAATACAATCAATAATGAATCCCAATTATGTCCGGGCATCCTTTAGAAGGGGGTTTATACCCCCGACCAAGCTTGGCGAAGCCAGGACATCGGCCAGATGTGTGGACTTAGATAACCACCTCCAGCTTGGATGCCGGCCATTGCATGGCCCGACGTCCTAGTCTAATCTTTTGGATGGTTGTCACTTGTCCTAAGACTCCTAACTCATTATTTCATGTTGTAGGTCATTCTCACGTGTCAATTTGAGTTGGGTCTTGATCAATTGCATTCAAATTCGAGACATTAATCTCAATGTATGGTTTTATTTTTTTTTAATTTGAAAGCAATGGGAAGTCTTGAATATACTAAGTTGGTACAGGTCGAACATAACTTGGTGTAAACATAAAGTTGACCAATTACGAGCCATGGACTCAAAGTCTCAACCTCATATTCTAGTATGGCATTGGTCCAATCTACCCCATGTGATCACAATCATTTCAAGCAAGAATTTGCCCAACATCAAATGCTATATAGCAAGCGCGTAGACCAAATTATTTACAAACTTTCTAATGGCACAGATGTTCTCCCCCAAGCCTTCCAATTGGATTACCAAGAACAAAGTCAATGGACAAACAGTTAAATCATAAGTGGCCAAACAGAAATTCCTCAAACCATCCGCTAATTTGCCACCAACAAGTGATTATGATTGATGAAATCACATGTCGTGGTGGACTTGATTAGAGGCCAGAAAAGTCTATGAAACTTGAGATGGACGTCTTATTTTTTCTACGAAATTCTAGAACAATGCTAAATTGGTTTTCGGTTGCCCAACAAAGAACAAAAGACAGAGACAAACTCAATTTCCACTCTTACCTCCCCGGTTCTCACAAGCAGACAGGAAGAACAACTGAAGGGGACGCGTAGAAAATTCTCTGTTTTTCTTGTTTTCGAAATTCGGTCCACATGTAACTAACAATTGATTAAATTAGCGATAGTGGGGCCACGGTGACTGGCTCACAAACCTACAGGTTGGCCTGAATAGTTATGGTAATAGAACATTTCACCGTATTTGTGAGACCCTTATTGTGATATCCCGAGCGGCAATTGCGCGGGTCGTCCCTTCTCGTCCTTTCTTTTTATTATTAGGAAAAATATAAAACTCAGAACCGCAACAGTCAAAAATGAAAGGAAAGATGATCCGGAAGTTCACACACGCCGACATCGCTTTTGTTGGTTTCACCATTTGACAAGAGCATAAGTTCATTGTATGATACATATAAAGATTAGTGATCATAATAACTAACTCGTTCTCCAAATAAACAATACTTTACTAAAGTTTATTCTCCACGGGCCGTGACAATGTCATAAATTCATGTAGTATCAGTGATTTTTTTAAAGCGTTTCAGACTTATATCTAAATAACATGTTGACCAATACTAAAGACTGAATGCAAAGACTTTCTAAATCAATTAGAAGACAAATCTTAGTAAATTCATATATATATATATATATATATATATATATATATATTCTTTTGTTTGGCAGCATTTCTCTAACTCTTTTACGCCGCAGAATCTGAAACATTCCTATGATACGGTTACTTGCCCTTGGTCAATACAAAAAGGAAAAAAGCTGATGTAAAACAAGCCTAAAATCTATGACCATTGGTTCACATGATCTTCCTTCATTCATATGCTTCTTTGACATTAGAGGCAGAAGAAGGGGAATGTCCGGATAAGTCATGGCCGACTCAACGAAACTTCTTTTCTTTTTTTGCTTTTCGATAACTCAGGGACACGGGTGCATAGGTACAGCTATCCGAAAGCCCGTGAACACCCCGCAATTCTCCTGAACCGGTTAAGTTCAGAATTTTTACTTGTGCAAGTGGTCATGACCCGGAATAGTTGGCATACGATTGTCGGATTTGAACAAGTGACTTCCAATTACGAGTTAGAAATTCTTTAACACCCTGACCAAGTACACAAATCCTAGCACAGTAGTAAGATGGTACATTTACGTCAGTAGGAGACACTATATTTCTACTTGTCTGCATTTTATCGTCATTCAGGGTGAATATAGAACTCAAAAATTTGTATCATTTTTAGCCTGACCAAATTTGATTCTTTGCTAGTGATGATTATAATAATCTTTCAATCCCACGTTCCATGAGAGACACCCACCTTCGAAGTCATCGTTTAAGTACCCTTTTTAAGGTATTGCCCATGTAAAATATGTCGACTCGAAACAAATAGTACCAAAGCAGCACACTTGCTGAAAGTGTTGAAATCAAGTGCCATGCGCCATAAAGTGTTGCGTCATGGGAGCCAAGCCCACTAACCCATCGGAGACAAAACTCTATGCATTGGGAGTGATTACTTGAACATGCGGGGGCCATATCTCTAGAATTCTACCCACTTGATATGCTCCCGAGCTAAAGAGTAACGTTAATGACGACCTTAATATCATAAGTGGCAAAGTTTGAAACATCTCAATTCCATATCCGATGCCAAAGGAATCTAAAGATCACCTTTCACGCACCACAGTTTAACCCACGTGGAACGGATCGCTCATTGATGTGCAGCATCGATAGTTATATTACTCGACCGATGCGCTAAATACGACATGTGCATGACACATGCATGTTAATGGCTGCATGGCAAATTCAAGCAGATTGCATGGCCATAGAGATAAAGGGGCAGATGAGTTACATGGACTGTTCAGAGTACTCATATGCCCCTAAGGTATGGTTTGGTCGATTATAATGTCTTGAAGCTTGATAAACTGTTATTACGTGTTGAATTTGTGTACGATGATCGACTCGGTGGAACTAAGCCGCTCTTAAAATATAAATACCTAAAATTTCTCTTTCGTTTCGCCATCTACAATCTCCTTCGGCCATGCAAGTGGTGATTTAACGCACTCATGTACCCAAAACTTGACCCAATATCATTCTTTGGTTTCCTCTCTTTGGACTTTGATTCCGTTCGGTCGCTCTCTTAATTAAACGCCATTGATTTCTCTACGTATCTTCGATTCGTCCCCACCGAAATTCTCTACGCCACAGTCCACGTCAATGATGTCTGAAGCCACTCAGGTTCACACGTTCTTTAGTCAACTTTAGCTATATGCTCTATCCGCCTCTCCCTATCTATATAAACCGTCACTCCTCACTGTTCTTCATCAAGAAAGACGGGAAAGATGGCCAAGATCACAACCCTTTTCTTGACGTCTCTCCTCGCCCTCTGCACGATCTCATCCTGCTTTGCTCGCCACGAGCCGGTGTTTCTCGATGTTACTCTGGTCGAGACTGACCATGCGGTGGGTTGTTTATTTACATTGGATTTTAGTAATCATTTTGGCCCGAATGCTGAAATATCGTCCTTTCAAAGTTTTTATTCAAGTTGTTGCTACTCTGTAATAGCTTAAATTTTTCAGAACAATCCGTCGTGTTTGTACTTGAACATCATGTGGGTAAATTTCGTCATAGCCATTTGTGCTCTCTATCTTACAGGGTGTTGAAACGAAGCATGACGATGACTTGTTGGATGAGAGCTGCAAAGGAGTTGGGGAAGAAGAATGCTTGGCGAGGAGGACTCTGGCTGCTCACATCGACTATATCTACACCCAAAAGCATAATCCTTGAACATAATTTCCTCTGTTTGGGATGTGAAATAAATGAGAGGATTGAACTGTTCAGTGGGCCTCTACGAACTTTCTAGTGAGTTATGAAACATATAACATGTTGGGAATGTGAAATTTGCTCATCACTGAGAGTGGATTCCGAGCGAGTCTGCTTCTGAGAGTTTGTTTCTTAGTTTCAAACTTATGTATCATTTTCCCTACTAATCTCTTTTTGAGATTATTTTATTGAATGCCCTTGCAATTATGTTTCTTCTTCTTATTTTTACGATAAGGTTCTCGAGTTCTAATAGTGAAAGAGGTTAACGAAGAGTGCGTTGAGCCCAACAATATGACTTGAATTCCCAAAGAGAGAAGTTACCTAGCTATAACTGAAGGTATATGAGTAAAGAAATGGATTCTTATGGATTTAGAGAGTGATGTTACATCTTAGATTCATCACGTTTATATGATGGACAAAATCAGCAACCCCGACCGAGTTCGGATCGCAGAGAGAGAGAGAGAGAGAGAGAGAGAGAGAGAGAGAGAGAGAGAGAGAGAGAGAGAGATGTTGTAAATTCTTCATCATGTAGTTGTCCGAGTTCAGGAAAGAATGTAAGAGATACCTTGCTGAATTCATCAATTACCAATTATACATAAAGCTAACATTTTTTGAGCTACTTGTTGCAATATAGATATCCACGATTGAGATAGAACATGTCTTTTCAACAATATATGAGATAAATGCTTAATCGTGTTCTATTGTTTTCTTCATTGGTCGATTGAGTAACCAACATTTTTTTTTTCAGTTGAGTAGCTAACGTTCTAAAAAAGCTTCAATCAAGTCCCAAACTCGCCTTCAGTTGGTTTTTGTGATGCCAGAAATCCAGCTCAAATCTAGCTCCAACATGGCCTTCTTTTTAATATCATCCAGGCCTCGCAAGCGTCGCGTGTCCTCGAGCACCGTCTTTGTCCCTTGTCACTCAACTTGGGACGTCATGTCCTCTCTCTCTTTTTGTGCTCGCACACTTGACCCGAGGCCTTGGATTCAAGGCCAATGACCTCTAAAAAAGAGAGACAAACGAACATGACAGCACAACAAGGAGGTCCATGACCACGGGTTGGCAAAGGCGAGGGTGTGCGGTCTTGGCAGTGCATCGAGGGTGGTGAGCCATGCCAAAGGAAGTGACGTGCTCAAGGGACAAGCGACGATGCTTGAGTGACAAGATAGACCTGCTTGGGAAAGAAGAGAAGAGATAACAACGACGTTGCTTTCAAGCTAAGGAAGTCGCGTCATTGCCACGAAGGCGAACATTGCTATTAAAGAAGGCCACATTAGAGCCAAATCCGCTTATAGCGAGTTCCAGACTTGATTAAAACTCAATATATATATATATATATATATATATATAACTGACCAAAACAATCGATTGGGTACTTCATTGACCACGGCCAAAATGTTAAAAGTACGATTTAGCAACTACCTCGATCTTTTCCCGACAATGTGGAATGTCTGGGAGTTCCTTGTTTTCTATGGCCAAAAGAAATCCTTACTTTCCCTTTTGCTTACCTAGTGGATTTGCTTTGCTAACGGGGGACCCATGGAGAAAGCAAACGCGATAAGAAAAGCAAAAGCCAAATACATTGAAATGGAAAAAGAGAACACAGCTTCACCTCACTGACCTTTGATCTTCTCTTGGGATTGTGGCTCTGCTTTTGGCGTTCAAAGGCCCACCAAAACGACGGTGCAGACGCGGTGTGTGCATGACTTCTCGGCCTCCACCGTTTTCGGTTCGCTTTTGTCAAATGCTCTTTCTCTAGACCCCTAGCTAATCGAGTGCATTTGGGAGATACTTTGGCGTTCGGTGAGATTTTTCTCCGTAGTACTTTGTGTTGCGAGAATTATGAATAAAAAGTCGGGCAAATGAAAACCGATCACTTTGAGGCATGCGATCACTTTCATGAAAGTGATATTTACCCCCCCCCCCCTATTTACTTTCGAGTTAAGGCAAAGTCACTACTAAGGTACAACAGAGCCACCAAATCAAAAATAAAGTATCCGCTTGCGATTCCCTTATGAACTTCCCTTGAATTTCATGAGAGGTCCAAGATAGAGAGAATTGAATGAAGAGAGATGAAAGATGTGATTGTTTGTGACGTTGGTTGTTTGTTATAAGGATAATGATACAAATAATACCGATCTTTGACCCAATGTACAATAACTCATTGAGCACGTGGCCCAATAGTAAGAGAATTGGGTGGTGTGAGGTTCAACTCTCATACTTTGCAAAGGGACACATCAAAAGCCCGAGAAAGATGAGAGTTATAATTAAATAGACAAAAAAGAATGTTAAGCTTGTGAATTGTACCCAACTAGAAACAAAAGAAGAAACACTCGAGGATAGAGAGACAGAGATGCCAGTGGTTACTTAACACCCACACTCCGTCAAGACACTCTCTTGTTGGGGTCACATGACCCGTTAATGCCTCCGCACAAGGTCGCATCCAACCCTTGACATGATCCTTCGCGCGAGGACTTTGGTGCTCACTTTAAGAACCACTTTATTCTTAATCATTCATTAATGATGCTAAAAACCAATTTTGGTCATTTTTTGTACCATTGTCTAGCTCTATTAATGCATTTGGGCTGAAGAACTTTCGTTCGTCGGCGGTGGCCCGGCTCAAGATACATGTTCTTGTACGGATTGGGCCTTGTTTTTCCACAAACATTGCATAAAATGATGGACGGGCCCAAAGAACCGATTGATGTATTGAAAAGAAGACGGCCCGATTAAGACCAAGATAACAATCCCATTCCCCCAATGCCCCGTGCTGAGCCAAACACTTTTGGCCGTTTGCAATATAAGTTAATGCCCTAGCCATGTCTCAAACCAATCATTCCGTGTTCAGGAACTCTCGAGATCGGGCTTAAAGGAGTCGCTAACGTTGGTCACCTCTTTTCACCCTTTCTTTTTATGATGAATCGACCAAACTTGCAACTTGAAATGGCTGCAAAGGCCTATTCAAACCCTTTCATGCCTTAATATGACAATCCAATATGTCAAGTGCAAACCCAGTTGCAAATCTTAATCACAGGCCAATCTAATCGCTTATTATAGTTTATTTTGCTTTACATTATAGTTTAATTATCCGAGAATACTTTTGAAGATATTTTTTTTTCTTTTTATATGATTTGTTCAATTTCAGAAAATGAAGTGGAGCTAAGTTTTTTTTTTCGTCAAGGAAGAAATAGAAAAGAAAAGGTAGGGTTAGATTTATTTCCATTATTTGCTCAATTGTTTAGAGGGTTTTCTTCATTTTTCATGCTAGAGATTATTGGGGATGAATCGTGAAGGGCAAATTGGTCCAATCGAAATGAAAGTTGTGGAAGTAGAGCTTTTTGCCCGTTGTACCCTGAATAAACCCTAGTTTGATTTCCTCTTAACCAATCAGCTCCAGCTTCAAAATCCGTGAGCCGAATCGTCGACGGCCACGGCCGTTCCCAAGCTCGACGGCCACAACCACATCCACGCCGCCGCCGCCGCCGCCGCCGCCCAAGGTCGGCATCCACCGAACCTCAAGGTTGCTGTCAAGTGGCTCAGACCGCAGGCTCGTCGTCGTCCCATCCGCCGATACCGCCGCTTCCGCCGTGCCGCCGCCGCCGCCGCCCGTCCCGCACCCCCCAGGCGCTCGGGCTCTGGCAGTGCTTCGCCTCGGTCCCCCGGTCCCCGTCCGCCCCGCCGACATCCTCCTCCGGTGGCCCAGATTTGTGCTCGTGAACGATGGAGCAGAGGCTGGCGAATGCGTTGCGGATGACCGCTAACGAGAAGAAATTCATAGCAAGCGCCCTGCTTTCTGGTCTCAGAGTCGACGGCCGGAACGTCTACGACTACCGCAAGCTAAGCATTAAGTTTGGCAAGTAAGTCCCAGCCGCTCTTCCCTGCAGTTTTGTGCTTGCTCTTTTCGGCACAGCAAAGCAATGGGAGCGGGATATTAGCAAAGTATCTCCCAATTGGCAAGCTGACTCTTTTCACCTCGTAGAGAAGTGTGCTTTGTCTATTGGTGTTAGCATGCTGTCTCCGTTTTTTTCTGTATCAATTCACACAGGTTGACACATTTAAGAGACCACATATTGGTGAACTCAAGGTTGATACGAAATGAGAGGAATTTAACATAAATCGTCTTTTTAGCACACGTGTTCTATACAAAGAATGATGTCTTTCAATGACAAGAATTCATAAACTCGAATTTGATGAGTGAACATGAATTGTCGGGCCTTAATATGCAAACATGGTTTATACTTGCGAGTCGCTTCTCTTGTTCATGGTCTAATGGGGGAACTTGATGCATTGCTGCGGTTTATCCTTTTTAGGCGGTATGCGTAAGGTTGCCGTGTTTACATGCGGAGACGATTGTTTGTGGATATGATGCTGATTGTGGATAGACAAGTACACTTTTGCGTTGGCTAGAAATCTGTCACATTTGTTTGGTTTGGAGTCCATGTAGCACTGGTCTATACTTGTGTTCACCTTCAAGTTTCTTTGTCTAATAAGTTTTAAGGTTAATTAGCTTGACGTGCCTGTTTTAGTTTGATTTTCCTTTTCCATGTTGCTATTTCTATTACTTAATAGAATTGACTCTAATCTAACTTTTAATTTACCAAACCTGCAGAGACGATGGCTCAGCAGAGGTGCATCTGGGTCAGACACGTGTAATGGGATTTGTGACTTCTCAACTAGTTCAACCATATAGAGATAGGCCTAACGAAGGGACACTTTCAATATTTACCGAGTTCTCTCCGATGGCCGATCCTTCGTTTGAACCTGGTCGTCCCGGGGAGTTCGCAGTTGAGTTAGGCAGGGTGATAGACCGTGGTTTAAGGTGATTAGTTGAACTTGTTTTAATCTCTTTTTACTCGGGGAACTTAGTTTTAATCTATGTTTTCATGTATTACCATATTTAAATTGTCTATCTATCTAGTGTATTATACAAAAGCATTGTCATATAATATTCTAGAACAGTGTATGCTGCAAACGTTAAGTGTTATACTGGATTTACTGATAGGAATATTGAGAATATTGATGGATGGATGTGCATTCTGAATTTGTAAAGCTTACACCTTAGTAGATAATATCCTTGCATTATATCCATCTCAATTATATTCATCCGAAATTAAATGGTATAGGATTCTAGAAGTCCATTCACCACCAACTTTAACATGCATGCACGCTATGTCCTTGCCTTACTGAGGAACACTACAAAGAACAATGGACAGATGGTGCGCACTTTCAAAATCTTGTGCTATCAAAATTGAACAATTAGTCGTACATTTGACCCGGAGCTCATATGTGCTTTGAGTGGAAATTCTGTTACAAACTTCTTTAAGGAAATTTTCCTGTTGAGAATTCTGGATTGAGATGACTCATTTCGTTACAAAGTTGCTTTGCAGGGAAAGCAGGGCTGTGGATACAGAATCTCTTTGCATTCTTGCTGGGAAGTTGGTATGGGCCATCCGTATTGATCTCCATATCTTAGATAACGGAGGGTAAGGAATTCTGGGTTTTCTTGTCCACAAAGCAGACATCAAATACTTATTATTCTCATTAAAACAATCTGCCAATATGAAAACAGTAATCTGGTCGATGCTGCTAATGTTGCTGCTTTGGCTGCTCTGTCAACATTCCGTCGGCCAGAATGCTCATTAGGTGGAGAAAATGGTCAAGAAGTAATAGTTCATCCACCAGAGGTTAGCATTACTGAAATTTTTGGTACCACTGTAGTGTGGAAATACTCATTTGCTAGTTGCTCAATCCGGATTTGGATCTTGTTCAAGTATGTCATGCATTTTTTTAAAACCAGTGATGATTGAGAGCATTCAATGCAAATTCTGGATCCATGATTTGTCATTGATTGTAATCACTTTGGGTGCATTAGAAAGCTTTTCTCGAGTCAAATTTTTGCTATGCAACTGACTATTGCTACTATGGATTGCTGTAGGAGGTTCCTGCATGGAATTTAACGCTCTCTTTAAAATCTGGATTCTATTTCATCATTTTTTTATGGCCAGTAGCTCTATTTCATTGTAAAAATGTGTAAACTTAACCTGCCATAAGCGGGTCAATAGAGGATGTGTGGATCCATGCTACTCATGTTGATCAGGAGTTATTGCTTTTCACAGACTATTTAGCCCCTTTTTCTTTAATCTGCTCATGTTAAATTCTGCATGTTTTTGTCCCTAGAGTAGAGAAATCGGTTTTTTCCTTAAGCATAGCTGATAAAAAACGTATCTTGATATTTCTAGGTTGATGAGATAGTTTATTTGAGTTTATCCTCAATCAAATTTCTATACTAAATTTCTCACTCATATAGACAAAGATTTTTCTGCCAAAGAAGAAAAGCTGACACTTGAATTATTTATTATCCTACCAAAATAGTATGTGTGTTGGGCATAGAGCTGATTAATATTTACTGCTTTTTGACAGGTTAGGGAGCCACTGCCCCTTATAATTCATCATTTACCTATAGCAGTCACCTTCGCATTTTTCAGCGACGAAAGCACTCTGGTAGGGAAGATTTCTGTGTTGCTGTTTACCTGGAAATTGCAGAGCCAAAACTAAAAGTCATTTGTTGGGATTTCTTTCTATCCAATATCTGGATGTACGCTAAATTCCAGGTGGTAGATCCTACCCACCAGGAGGAAGCAGTTATGGCTGGTAGAATGACAGCTACTCTGAATACCAATGGTGATATATGTGCTATCCAGAAAGCGGGAGGAGAAGGTGTTTCTCAGAGTGTAATAATGCATTGCCTACGGATTGCTGCTACAAAAGCTGCTGATATAACAGTGAAAATACGAGACACTGTGAGTTTATCCTTCTTCAGCGTTTATGAACTTTGAAGACTTGTTTGTGCATTTTTTGTTCAACTTCGTGCCTTTATTCTTCAAGCCTTGAGTTCTTGAGTACCTAATGTTGGGTTAGTTCCTGGAGACTTCCCACTTATTAGTGCAAGTAGCTCAAAATCACATTTCCATCCTGCTCTTGTTTCAGGGAGTAAATGCAAAACAGTTTCGGTTCCAGTGATTTATATGATTTTAGATCTTAGACTCTTCACATTGCTTCTTTCCATAGATAATATGTTCTCTGAGTTGATCACCTCCATTCAATACTTTTTTTCAGTTCTATTCGTATCTTTGTGAATGATCATCGGAGTTCTATGTTGATGTAGGTAGAGGCGTACAATACTGAAAGAGCTTTGCGAAAGATAAAGCGCCGCTCCGCTCCTGTTGCCTTGGATGTCAGTGGGACTGTTCCTGCTGTAAGAAAAAATCAGGTCAAATCTCAGGATCAGAGGGAAGTCAGCGGGTCAGTGGTTACTCAAGTGGAAAAATTGAAGCCTATGAATGAGAGAAACAATTCTGATCAGAGTAATGTCATTGAAGGTAAAATGGTCACAGAATCATTTGAACAAGGAGGAACTAACAGTAAAGATGGCAACCCTAGGAGTTTCATTGGAGGTCCATCAAGTTGGTATGGTGCCATCCTCTGTGTGTAGTAATATGATTATACACCTCATTCTTAATTACGTACACTTTAAAATTTCTTTTTCACGGAACACATTGGATAATAGATTTTCAAATCTGAGAAACATAGATTTTATGAGAAAGACACTGAAGGAATTTAAGGAAGAATTCAATTTGATATTGGAGAACATGTAAATTTTAAAAATGATGTTTGATTTTTTCTATACGTGTACTGCAGCTCTGATAATTAAAGTTATTATCTTTAGTGTTACATTTCGACTCATCGATCAATATGAAATTGCGTGACAGTTTGCTCTCAAATTCTTTAGGGGCAATTTAAAGGCCTTAGCCACCTAATGATTGGTAACCATGAAACAAGTGGTCATCTTTGCAATTGTTGTATATGAGTGGATCATGGTGTTCCTGATGCTGGATAGTGCGTATTGAATTTTTCTATGAGAGGCTACATGTTTCCTTGGTGAATCTCAAAAAAGTATTCCTTGAGTTCTACTCCTGGCATAATTTGAACTCAGTTTTATTTTTCAAAATGACGAACAATAACTGGGATCATGCAATCCTTGTTCACCTCATAAAATTCCTTCGTTTGATATTACCCACTCTTAATGCCTATTTGCCCCGTCTCAAGCACTTCTCTTCTTGCTTAACTCCATCCAATCGAATTTCTACTTAACCTTAAAATGTCCTCTTTTTATCAGGGATCCTTACTCGAGGGGTGTTGATTCGGATTTCCTGAAATTATCTCTTGCTTCGCGTGGTACTGTTTGTATATTTTTTTATGAAGATAATTTGCACTGGAACTGCATAATTTAAGTGCTAATAGCTACCCTGTGTTAAACCTTCATTGGTTGCTTTTGGTAATATTGGGTTTTCTATAGATCTACTGATGCAGTAGTTTGGATCCGTTATTTTGTGAAGTAGCTTATTGAAGTCATTATTGGTTTTTTGTGCTCAGAGAGTTGCTCACAGGGTCCTTCCTTTAGTTGTCCTTTTCTTCATATGATGGAACTGGGTGTTTGGAGTCGGCCTATGACAGAATTCAGTGCATCCAATTTTTTACAGTTTTGCCTGAGTTCGCAGCTTCATTTCGGCATTGGCAAATGGGCATGCCATTGTTGACTGCTGCATTGAAAATTTGGAGAGCACATTATAGAGGAAGAAGGATGTTGTTGGGTATATGATCTGGGTGTACTTGACAGGCATCTTTGTTCCGCCTTTTCTTAACATGATAGCTAGTCTACCCAAAAGAGGAGCTTCTTTTTTCCTGTCAGATTTGATTCGCTAGTTGCGCAACCTAGCCTAGCGGATTGGAGAATTCCTATTACCAAATTGCTAAGTAGTGACAAAATGATTCTGTTCTGTTCAGGAGAAGTATTACTTCATTTAGATGGGTATCGCGAAAATGCTGTTAGAGCTGCTGTCCTGCTAAATTGGAAGGCTGATTCAATGTCAAGTGGAACAAACTTTTAAAATTCTTTTTGTACTTGCCTTAAATAATAGCGGTGCATATGCAATTGCAAATGCGTTTTGGACGTTGCATGTGCTTTATATGGGTGAATTCCAAGGCATGAAAGTTGTGTGATTTTTTTACCTACCGTCACTCTGGACGTTGCTGCACGGAGTGACTGCTTTTTTCTTTTTCTTTTTTTTTTTGTACTCGAGATAAAATGAAGGAAATAACAGAGCTATTGGTTTTTTGCCTATGAAATTTGCAGGAACTCCAAAACCCTCTAAAAAGCAAAAAGACTTGCAAAGTGAGAAACCACCCCAACAGGCTAGTCCAAAAGGATCATCCGAAGATATGAAAGTAACACCTCCAGCAACCGAGTCAGCTAAGATTGCCTCTCAAACCCATGTGGAGAAAACACTGAAGGATGCTGTTAAGCCTAGACATAAGAGGAAAAAGAAAGCACTTTCTGCATTGGATGGAAGTTAAGACACACTAGCAGGTCTTAACTGCCTTCGATTATGTGATCTCTTCTTATTTGCTTTGTTATGCTTATTGTTCTTTCTTATTGTTTTTAGTTACACTGGAAAGAACCCATTGCTTGGATCTGTTAGATCAGAACATTTACTGAATAGTTTGTCTCTCAAATTTGAAATTCAATCCTCCGTGATGTCTGTTAAATTATGTAGGACTTCCTTATTTAGATTTTTGAGGGCCAATTGGTGGATCTTTTTCTTATGTATTGTTGAGAATAATTAGGCCGTTGTTCAATACTTTTTATCTTTTCAGATTTTTGGAAACCCAGCTTTCCAGAGTATCACCGAAAGTGGAGCTAAAAAGCAGAACTGTGCTATGGCTTTGAACAAGGAGAAGGACTAACTCTGAACAGGTTGTTGGCGAGCCTAATTTAGGACATGACACCGGTAGAAGTTTGACAGAGCTGATCTCCTTTTGTTTGATAATGTCTTGGCTTTGTTATGTTTTTCAATTCCCAGTTTAGTTGGACTTTCGGTGCTTACCTCCGTAGGCACCTCATAGCAGAAGCCCTCGGTGTAACATATATGAAATTTGTTTCTATTCCACACAACCATTAAAGTTATTTCAATCCTAGCTCTCCTAAGTCTCTCTGGGTCTGTCATTTTGTTCGTAAGCTGAAACAGCGACGATTTGAAAACCGGTGGTATGGCTGCATTTGCTCTCGGTTGCTAAGTGGCGGTTCAATAGTTATCAATCTATCTCATAATATACATTCTTGGTTGCTATGGCAGGATTGATCTTTTCGCCTTTGCAGCTTGCTACCTAATTATGCTCTTCTTTTCTGGATGCGACGACTGCTAGTTTTTTCCTCAATTGTTTCTCTTCAATGCTGTGAATAAGCGGATGATTTAATACTATAGAATAGTAGTGAGTATAAGAGAGTAGAACCTTGCATCTGTGTTGGATTCGGTCTCCCGGAATTGTTCTCCCCTGTCAAGAGAAAAAGTTAAGAGGGAACCAAAAGATAAGCACCCAGAAAGGAAGCACAGGTACAACTCCTCACATTTGTTTTTGGTGCCGGTTAGTTTGGTGCGAGATTGCTCAACATCTAATCAAGTTAGGATCCATGGTGAATTTGTATCGTGATCCTTGCGCTCTCTTTTCACGCTCTCAGCCTGAAATTTCTCTTCGAAACCGATGTTTCTTCTCAACTTAATCCCGTTTGCTGGGTGGGACTGGAGTTGTATATTTTCTGTTACCCGGCAACAAGTCAAGAAGCACGCCGATGAACATGCCACAGCCATCAAATACCCGGGAAAAAAAAAAAGAAGGAACAGGGTAGGAAACTGGCAAATGATGACAAAGGCTAAAAGCCTGAAGTTGTCTTTGAGCAGACTGCACTCCTGGGTACAAAGCTCACAAGCCACATCCTCACGACTCCAGACCACCTAAAACCAGCAACCCGCCCCACTTTGATTTGAGGATTGACCATCTCATTATGCTTCTTCTACTCACGCGGAACTCTAATTGGCCCATCACTGGATAGGGGGCTCTCTATGAAGTTCTAGCCCCGTGACCGATCCTGGAGCGCTCGTGCATCACTTCCGCAGCCGATTGGACCACCCAAATGACCGGTCGTTTGAGGGCCTTGGCTCTTTTGCTTCCCGACCTTCTTTGATCGGTGAAAAGAAGGATGGGAAGGTGACCAGCGTCGAAGCATCCTTTGGACGTTACCGTAAGAGTTTTTGTACCCGTTTGCTTCCGACCTAACCACATTTCCACATTGCTAATTGCCAAAAGTGGCGGATTCGCCTTCTGTACCCCGAGGACAAAACTGAAGAATCACCCAAAAAAATAGGGGTTACAAGTGCAAAATCGGGTAAAAGGAGAGCCGCTTTTCCTAAAACTAAAACCTCTGCAAACTGACATACGACAAAGCCCATGAATTGCAGCTAATCGCAAAGAATTCTCAGAACAGAGAGGAAGACGAAGTGAGATCGCGCGACGAGGGGACCATGTTTGGCCTTGGCCGGAGCCGGTTCCTGTCGTTCCCGACGGTGATCGGAGCCGTCGTGTGAGTTCCTCCCCTATCCTTCGCCCCTCGTTCTTTCTGTGATCCCGGTTCTCTTCTTTCGCAATCCCTTAACCCGTGTGCTCAAACGAGCTCAAACGAGCTTCGAAACGTGCCGACGCTTGCTTCTTCTGATATTCAGTAGGGTTTGGCGCAATGCCTCAACGCGTTCTTCGAGCTTAGAAACCGTATTGCTGATCTCTCTCTCTCTCTCTCTCTCTCTCTCTACGGTTGACAATTTTGCTGGCGCTATCTTGTACTGACCATCTTCGAAATCTGGGAATTTACGGGTGAAACTCGTGGCTGGTTGGTTAATGCATTGAATTATGGCCTCATGGGTGCAATTGGGAAAGAGGTGGTGTCGTGACAGCTTTTAGCAGGGCAAATTCTGTATAGGTACTGAAGGAAGCGTGAATCCTTCGACTTTGGAGCTCCTTGGAATGTATTAAGATTTGGTGGGAAGTAAGTGGTTTTCGCATTGTGGGGTAATGTTCTTTGATCAGGAACTAGTTGTGGTGATTTTGGAGAAATATTTCGCATTAGTAAGAAGGAAAATGCCCCCGACGAAATTAACTGAGCTGCTGATGTGGGGTAATTAGTAGGAAGCAGCTGTGTGCATGTCGATCGTGGGCGTTTCAAGACAGGAGCTTGTTGTGCGGTGGACCGTTCGTAATTTGTTCAGGGAAAAGTATAACGAGCGAGTCGGTAGCGTGAGGCTCTTGCAGGTGCTTCCTTTGAGAAATGTGCAGCAGAACTGTAACGTTACGCGCACTTGCTGTTCTGTTCTCTGCAGATGATGGATTACAAGGACTCGTCCATCTTAGATGCTAACCTACAACACGGGCATTCTGCTCCTGGTCAGTTCGATCTAGAAAATTTTATGTGAAAGGTGGAGTATCCATTAAGCATGCAAAAAACTTACGAATACTCTTAACAGCTTTGTGACAGAAGTCCCGATATATCATATTCTACAAACATCTTACGTGAAGAAGGCAGATTATTCTGCATGTTTAGTGGAAGAGTATTGGCCGAGTCTTGGGAGAATCTTCTTATGAGTTGTGTCTACTTCATTTAGATATCTTCCCTTACTATATGTGCATTCCCTTCAACTTTGATTCCCGCCTGTTTAAAGGAGAATCATTAGAAAATTTCTTGCAAGTTCAAGTTCCTAAATTCATAGTTTTCAACCCACAGTCACTACTATGTAATATGCAAGGAGCA
This sequence comes from Syzygium malaccense, assembly GCA_031216405.1. Classification (NCBI taxonomy): domain Eukaryota; kingdom Viridiplantae; phylum Streptophyta; class Magnoliopsida; order Myrtales; family Myrtaceae; genus Syzygium; species Syzygium malaccense. The sequence continues at coordinate 10,290,215 of CM062260.1, read as the reverse complement.
TTCTTGTATAGAGTCTATTGACACCCCAAAAATGATCTTGTGCCTTCATCCATTACGTAGATAGAGCTAATGGTACAAAACTAAACATCTATAGTCCTTTTGCGATTTGGTATGCTTTTGTTTCTCGCGAGGTTACCGTCCATTAAGTCCTCATGGAGTATCAGTTGTACAACTTTGTTCCTTTGTTTCACACCCTTCTACATGTATAAGCTTAGTGCTGATTGGCATTAAACTGTTTCTCTACTCTGGCTTTCGCTTGGTCCTGCCTCTTCTATACCCTTCTCCTCTTTAGTTGTGATGGCATGAGTTCCTACTAGATTAATCATTGTGGTACCATTGATCAAATGACCTTAGAAGCTTCTTTACTTTCTCAAAGATACATTATTATCATAACTCGATCAAATAGCTTGTGAAATTAGCAATTCCCAATCTATTCCCTTTACTCTTATGGTGGATCATGGCTTATAGATCATATTAGGATATTGTATTGTAGTGTGCCATAACTTCAATATCCTAACTTCAATTTCTTTGTCAGTTACTTCTTCATAGAAGTCACGGAAGTGCCAGAGATGGCCAGGGAGTTACTCTCTTCAGTGTGTCTACCAGATCAACCACATATCTGACTCTGGATTTTTTTGGCACTTCTGCTATCATTGGCTCTTCTAAATCATTCAAATATCACATATTTCCTGGATCCTTTTAATTAATTAGTTAAACAATTAGTCCCTCGTAGTCTCATTGACTGATGATATAAACTTGCATGGCCTGGCTTCCTTTATCCACTTCCATCTTCTCTTTTGCTTTTGTCTATTGTTTGCCAGATAGCTAATTGTTCTTTGCTTTGGCTTTCTTAATGGCATGCACTTATAGTGCATCATTAGTATGTTTCCTTTTTTTTTTCTTTGCTTTGGCCAGCATCATCAGGAAGTTATTATGGATAAATGAGGGGTTAGTGAGGTGGCTCATAGATCTTTCAGTTGGATGATAATAAGTAGAGACCTAATTCTGATATCGCAATGATTATATGCTTATCTGCAAGGCTTCATGTGGCGACTAACTAGAAGTCAATTTTGTCCTACAGATTCTGCAAATCTTGTATAATTAAAAGTAGAAATGAATCCATAGGTGAGAATCAGGTTGTTTGGGAGAATGCTTGGGTTTAGGCTATAACGTTGATCGGAAGGTTAAGAGTGCATATCATTAGGATAAAAAGTTCTGTTTTCTAATTTTCTTCTCTGTTAACGTCTTTTCAGCAAAGTATTGATGATGGACTATTCTCACCCTTTGACAAATATGAAAAGTGGAGAATCATGTCCTTAACATCCACTGTCCTGATTGCTGAAAAATTTCTCTTCCTGCTGTTAAATTGATATTACCCAATGTCAAATACGAAATATCTCATTTTTTCAAGGCTGATGGTGGGCAAATGCTATGGCTCTACAGGATAGGAGTTGTCTCTGGCAAAGCAATATTTGGACCTCCTCTTGATGAGTACTGGAAAAAGAAGCTTGAGGAAGAGGCAGCTGCGAAGGGAACTGATAGCCGCTCATCTTAGCTTGCGCCATGTCATATTGCTTCCAGAGAAGCTGAGCTACTAGGGGTTGAACGAGCTTTCAGGTGCTGGCTGACCTTTCACTAGGCTGGATTATCGGATGACTCTTCAGCAAGGCACAGAAAGAGACCTGGAGCTAAGAACGAGTAGAGGATACGTGCCTTCATTTAATCTTAACCCGTGGCAAGTGTCCTGAAGATTTTTTTCATTCTTGAGGACAGCAATTATCGGTGCTATTTTGCGTCGATGCACTTCCTAAGCCGCATTGGGAGGGACTTACTGGAAACTTATGGTGTGGAAGTGTAAAGTTTCTTTGTTGATTGGTCTTAATTAAATTGACAAAAGCCGTGTAACGAAAAGCACCTTTCAACATGTATGATTTGTAGTTCCATATTTTGGTGATATAGCAAGCTGATGCAGGTTCAGCCAAACTATAATGATATTGTCAGGCATAGTATGACCTGCGGAGAGTCTATAGGTAATAAAGTCTCCATTCAATATTGCCCCAACTATGTTCTTTTCTGTACTTCAGCACCGACGGATAGGCTGAAGAATAGACCTTCTAAGTTGTTGTGATTCTAATTAAATTTTTGTTACACAACCGCAAGTTGGTTGTCCACGACTTACCCAAATCTCACAAAATCAATAGACAACCACATAACTAGGTCTGCCGCCGGACAAGGAAAAAGAAATCCACCTAGCCATATACGCGAAACAATTTCGCGTTGAAAACCTACCAATTAACTTTAGCTGAGAAAACGTCACAATTTATGTAAAATGTACATGTTGCGCATCCCAGTGATTCACATTTGCAAGTGTTCTAGTTAACTATAAACGTACCAGTTAGTGAAACTGACAATTTAAGCAATGAAGATGCAAGAAAATCCAAGTACCAGTACAGTGGAAAGAATTGGTATTTCACGAACTTTTTACAGTAAGGAATTTGGTCCCGGTGATCAACCACTGTTCAAAATCTCCAAAAGTTACGATACAACAACATGACGCATATGCTTCACTTGCCCCTTTCCCCCCTTTTCTCACCTTCATTCAAACAATACAATCTGTTCTTCAAAAGTAATCATTGAAAAAAAACCATCTGAAAGCAAAGTGACCCAAGAAACATGGAGGGCTCCGAGCCATCTAGCTGCACAGGAGTGTCAACAAACTTGTTTCCCATCCATGATAGACCCTAATTAAATAGCGAGCCTTGATCCGCCCAAACAGACTTCGTATGCAGAGAAGGCAGATCAACTTAAAACTGGATGAACAAACCACAGAGGACACTTACGGGTCGCTCTCGCAAGGTTCAGATTTAAGAAGAAATATATTGGATGACCGAGCTGATCAAGAGAATAGATTTGTCCAGTTAAAATGGTGCCAAAATTGAAGCACAATCCAGCATATGCAAACACAAAGAAAGACAAATGGTGGTTATGATGGATGACTTCGCCGTAACATATCTCACAACTTCGACACCCCTGTCAAGAACTTCCTCGTGGACGACGCTAACGCTCTGTCTCATACCATCATGGAGTTTCTCCATCAAATACTCCAAGAGAGATCTCACCGTTTCGAATGTAACCCTCCCAGTCACATCGAGAACAAGCCTTCGATTGCTAGGGACGGCCAGAGTGGACGACACTTTATTGACCCACCCGCTGTCCTTACCAAGACCATATGAATCTCTTGGACTTTTATGACTCAACACCCCTTGCTTCCAATCCACTCCATTAAATCTCAATCCTTTGCTTCCCTCTATAGCTGAACAGGGAGAACCTGAATACAAATTAGCATTCGATTTGGAACTTTTTAGCACTTGGTGAGATGTTTTCACCAGAGTCTCGACGACACCATTACAAACAGATACCAACATCTCTCTCACTTCCTTCTCATGCTTCGGATTTGTCAACCCAGAGAAAAGCTCATCATAGGTGTTAATCTCCATCGTCTTTTCCAAATAAATGGTGACTGCCGTGCTCACAAACAGCTGAATGCAATCACCAACAAAATCCTTGACCTTGGCATCGCGCAGCACATTTAGCCATCTCGGGACAGAACTTCCTTCCATGGTAAAATGATTGCTACCGTCCCCTGATTGCTGACTAGAACGCGTATCAGCATGAATTGCCATGACCAAGTTCCTGGCTAGACTGCCTATCACAACAGATGCAAAGCCAGACCCCGCAGGCGTAAAAAGCTTATCGAGAACCTGATCCACGAAACCCGAATTCCCACCATTTCCGTGGACATTGTCCTTAGACTCAGACCTATAACCACGCATAGCACCCACAGTCAAAGCCCTGGATACCTCAGTTATCGACTCTGAGAACTCGGTTGACTTTGTGATCTTCGAAATTTGCTTCAAGCTATTGGGGACCTCATCGGAGTCAGACCTCAGAAACTCCTTCAAATCTTTTGAGACGAGCACCATCGACTCGGTGGATTCGGACACTGCCTCGGTCAACGAAACCAAAGCCCCCACGAGCTTCAAGAACCTCCTCCTCTTCCGAGCAACCGAGGGCGAGCTATACACCCCGTACGCGCCATAGCCAGAAAACGCTAGAGCCGCAACCGCGAGAATCCACCTCTTCCTCCTCCGCGTGAAATCGATGCCCGACTTTACCAATCTCGCATCCATGAAACACGGGATCGAATGACCACCCGGCCTGCTAACCAGAACCCCAATTCCCCCCCTCACAAAAACAGAGTCCCCTAATTAACACACACCAAACAGAACGAATCCGCACTACACCCAAGAGGGTATCCTACGTTGTTCAATTGGGGGTCCAAAACTGCAAGAATCACTTCAAAAAGAACCCTTTTGTAACCTACTTGCTCGGGCTTTCTTGCTTATTCACACGAACTTTCCAGCAAACTTCTCTAGGGGGACAAAAGGGCCAACTGGGGTTTGGCAATCTCTCTCTCTCTCTCTCTCTCTCTCTCTCTCTCTCTATATATATATATATATATATATATATATATATAATTATGGTTAAACAATTCATGCAAAAGCGGGCGAGCCCAAGAACAAAGCGAGAATGGATAAGGCGTGCATGAGAACGAATGGGAGCGAAGAACCTGTGCCAGGAGGGAGAACAGAGGAGATACAACCTGCTGGACTTGGAGGAGGTGGTGGTGGTGGTGGTGGTGGGGAAGTTGCTGAGCGTTGCTTGCAACAGGGCAAAAGCCAAAAAGAGTTCGGTTTGTGCGGGCGGGCTTCGTGCAGGTCGCAGCTTCAGTTTCGGTGAAACCTTTCTCCTTCGGGAATGGAAATCAGGAAGGGTGGCCCCAAGATTCGAACGAATGCTATAACTACCACTTCGTGGGATGGGGAACAGGATAGGATATTAAATTGAGGGCGACCCACCTAAGTAAGTAGGGCCGACATCACCTCGTTTACGATGCAGTGTCGATTCGTATTAATATTGGAACATTATAACTCTTAGGATTAAAACCCCGACAAACTCCAAATCAGTACACTTACGGTAAATTTAATTTAAATTAATCATTTGACTATCAAAGATCCCAAACTGATATATTGGTGTCAATTTTATCCTCCGCTAGTTTCCGTTTAATTTTACAGTCAAATTTCTGAATTGGATGATACGTGACAGTTGATCGGGAGTACCCGTTTGGAATTTTACATGTGTGCCAATTTATGATTTTTAGTGGTATTAATCCAATTTAACGGAGGGTGAATTTGTAACAAATGTACCGGTTTGGAGTTTTTTGTGATCAAAAAATGAATTTAGGGTAAATTTATCGCGTATTTACCTGTTTGGAGTTTTTGATGGTAAAATATTAGTTTAGCTAAATTTATCACATATGTACTTTTTCCATGGTATTAACCCCAACTTTCATTTAAATGTATCGAGTAAGCGACTTATGACGAAACTAGAATCGTGTCACATTTGAGACTATGCTCTGTATCCCGAATATATCGCGTGCCGTGTTCTCGCTACGTGGACGAGTCACGCGCGATACTGCATGCCCTGCCCTTACCAAAAAGTAACTGACGCGACAAGCATATCATACGAACCCGTCTCGTAAGTAATTTCGGCAGATTAGAAAAGTTCAAGTTCGTGTTTTCAATAGTGGTGTTGATTGATCTAATGTTAGGGAATTGTCAAGTAAGAAAAGGTATTATATTTTTTTGCCCCTTTGACCGCCGCCTGCTAAATCTCTTCAAAGGCATATGAGCGGGCCCCGCCCAGCCCATCTTATAACAATTTGGTTTCGATTGTTTTTTTCCTTGGCCGACATTGATGGCCCACTTGAAAAGTCAGCAAAGGAAAATTGTTTTCAAATTGCGGAAAAGTCAGAAGCACGTTGTATCATACGAACGAAACGATTGATGTTTTCACTCGAACTTTCAAAGGTTGAAAAGCACTTCATTGTGCAGCTTTCGAGAGGCAGGACAATCATCTGAAGATGCCCATCAACACTCTTTTGTTTTCTTGCAAATTGAGTTCGAGGAAAATGAAGGGGGGGGGGGGGGGGGGGGGGGAAAGGGAGGGGCACTCAAGCAACTCTTGTACTCTTGCCCATTAACACTTTCGTTTGTTTTGAACGATAATACATTAATTTATACATAAATGTCATAATTACCTAAATAATATAGCATAATTTTGAAGAGAAACGATTCTTTCAATCATATAGTTAGTTCGGGTTTTGGTTACTTATTAACGGAAATAGACCCGTCTCAAGATCTAATGATTTTCTAACGAGAACCTCGGAATCATTCCAAAATGCAAAACTCAAAATTCTTTCATGATTACGACAAAAAAAAACGAAAAAAATAAATTTGCCCAAACTTTAGGATCAAATTCCCAAAATCACAACTTTTCTCATGGGGCACTTGCAAGTGTCTCAAAAAAGAAAATGTATAGCTGGCCCATTGGACAAAAATACACGTGTTAAAGTTTTTTCGCCAAAATTGTCTTCCAAAACCTCATACGGCAATCAACACGGACGACAATACGTGACGTGGCTTTCACGTCATTTCGCTTTATTTCATTGATTTATCTATCCTTCAAATAAAAAAAATTGAATAGAATAATGACACCGAGAGTCATAAAACTCATGTGAGATCGGCTCTTTAGTCCTAAACCATTTCTCGTGGGTTAATTTCATCCATCTGTCTTTGGTGGATGGAAAATTTATAGGGCGTGTTTTTTTTCTTATCGAAAAGTCACGGAGGACCCAAAGAATAAAAAAAATAAAAAAAAGCGTTTGTCATTTTCAGCCTACAAAATAACAAATAGATCTAACAGAAATTTCGAAATCCATAAAATGTACAAGTTTAGGGACTTAAATGCACGAAACAATGTTTTTCTAATTAAAGTGCCCAACCAACACAAATTTTAGGATTTCTAGTGTCATAATCCCGAATCAATCAAAAGATGGAAAGATGGAGGAGGGGGAGTCTGTCTTTCAACATGGATCAACGAGTTCGGAGGAAGGAATCCGAGGAAAAAAATTTAAGCTGCACTCGATGCGCGCCAGCCCAACTCACATGTACCGTCAGATGAGGTGAGTCTCGTGCGAGATCTGCATGATCTAAATGTAATTGGGCTTACATGATCCGGCGCACCCAATTCTTGCGCCGAGATTGAACAAAAATTTGCCCTAGGAGAGGCGTGAAGTAGAGACACAAGAGGCTGCATGCATCGAAACCGCAACCAACGTCAAAGAACCGGCGATCGAAGATGCCGGCCGGCGCGCTTGGACGGCAGGTGACGACGGCCTCCTTTGTTTATCTTTCTTTTCGTCGTGCATGGACAGTACAACCACAAACATTTTCATGGTGTTCAAACAATAATCAAACACACCAGGTTTTGGTCACAAGTCAGAAATCGCTCATTAGGGTTTGAAGTTGTCCACAAAGTCTTCATCACGGAGATCGTTCATTTTCCCCGTCCCAAATTTCTCGGTCGCGATTGAAACTCTGGTCGATCTTTTCTGAAAACCCAAATTGGATAGAGAGGCGGGCGGTTCTAGGGTTAGCGCTCGACCATTTCTATCGATCGGCCTTTTTTCTGATGGAGCGAAAAATGAAACTAGTTGGCGGACGATTTAACCCTCGGCATGTTGAATCCGGAATGTCGCGTAAAGCCACGCGCTCCGGCTTCCAGCCAAAATTGATCGGAATGTTTGTGAGAGGAGAACATTAAGTCGATTATACAAAGTTGGGGGATAGTTAGGATCGTCTTCGGCTTTTCGTGTTTTAATTGAAAAGCGTCACGTAATCGCTTATAGTCTTTTGGGCACCATAGATCATTTCAATGTAAGTGACGAAATGACCATCGATCAACCGATTTCCCATTCGATTGCATAGAAGCTTCTTCTTCTTCTTTTTTTCCTTTTTTTGAGAGTTTTACTTATAGTATTTGATTTTTGGTGGACCATGGTCTGGTTATGAGTTCTTTTGGGTTTCAATTTTTGACCTATTTTTGACAATTTGGGCTTTTGAAATTCTTATGGGTTAAATACGTGGCATATAAAATTAAAATCTAAGGAGTTCATACTGAAAACTAATTAGTCCAAACTACATTAGGCTAGGCTCTGTTTGTTTTGCTGAGTTGGAAAATATATTCCTAAAAATGATCGTCTCTTTCTTGAAATAATTAGATTTTTATTATTGATAATAATTTATATCTAAATATTTTTCATGAATGATAAAAATATTCTTCGTCTATTCATTTGTGTAAGCGATACAAGCCATCATTTTCTAGGAATATGTTTTCTAAATAATTCATTTTCGGCGAAACATATGCACCCTGATTTCAATGGGGAGGCAGAACACTGCTGTCCGGACACATGGCATTCAACATTAACAAATCACCCACCTGTAGACATTTTAATATACTTCATTCTATATGAGTTAAAATATTTTGTGAACTAATTTCGCCACATCATAGATATGAAAAATGGACGTTTAGGGGCTTAATCTGCAAGCACCAAATTAATTTTGCGACAATTCTGGAATCTATTCCGTGCAGATATCACAAAATCGATTAGAGTTTACTCATCAATACATACCTTTTTTGTATTAGAATTTGTTTCAAAAGTGAAAAAAATGACTTAGAGAATACATATTGTGAGATTTGGTGGGATCACTGCCAACTATTTTAAAAGCTTAAGTTATTAGATGAAGACGTGATTTAATATTTAATTATTCTAATACTCCTCTTCATGCTTAGTCGGGTCTTTTTGCCGAGTATTAAACGTGGATATATTTAATTGAGAAGATAAATGAGACCTGAAAAGATTTGAACTGGTGACCTCCAGCTTCGATACCACGTGAGATTTGGCGGAATCGCTGCCAACTATTCTAAAAGCTTCAACTATTAGATAAATATAGTTTAATATTTGATTAACAAATATAAAAAGAAACTTAAAATAATCTACCCGCGACCGACCCTTTCGAACCGGACGTTTAAGATTCAAAGCATCGGCGCACGATCCTTATCGATAAAAAGAAAAATCCTTTTTTGCAATCTCTCAAATTAAAAGGCGATACGAACCGCCAGTTCCCGTGAGCCTTAGCTGTTGATTTCGCACACCGATCTGTCTTGGGGATCATCAATCCGATTCCCGCGGTCCCAAGGGATCGATCCTCCATGTCACGAATTTGACTCGGTAAAAAGGTCCAGAGCGTGGCCTTCCTTCCCCCCAAAACTCAAGGAGGGAGAAACGAAGGAAACCTACGAAAGCCCTCCCTCGAAACAAGGGTTTCCTTCCCGACCGCACAGAGATCCCACGTCCCTCCCTTAGCCCACACGTGTCCCGCGAAGCTCCAGCATGCGAGCCGCCGCCGCCGCAGCGCGGCCGACGACAGGGTGTACACGGGCTGTCCCCCCGGCCACGTGTCCCCCCACCCCGCCTTACGTGGCGGCGGGATCGGAGAAACCCTAAAATCTCGTCCCTCTTCTTGGCTGTGCGACCCACGTTGGAAACGCCCTTAAAAAAAGTTAATACGAACGGACAGGCTAAGCAGAGAAGCGTCGCGGCACCAACCCCTCCCCCCCTTCACTTCATATATATATATAAGAGCCAGGTGCATATTATTTAAAGTATCCTCAATCCCCCCCGTTCTCGTTCCCACCCTCACTCTCGTCTTTCTTCTTCTTCTTCCTCCTCTTCGGGTTGGAGAGGAGCGCGATGAACGCGAGCCGGTTTTGGGCTGTCTTGCCGCTGCTGCGTGGAGAGCTCGTGCCGTGCGATCAGGCTCCTTCCTCTCGCTCCCTCTGTTGTTGTTCTTGTCGCCGCCGCCGCCGATCGTATCGGGGAACTGAGGCTGGGAGGACGCCGTTCTGAAGATCGAGAGGGAGCGCCGCGAAGAGGGACGGGGCCTCCCGTTTCCTAGGGCGTTGTTTGGGTGCCCGTTTCGGACCTTCCCCGAGCGTCGGATTCCCATCAGGTGCGGCTTTAATTCCCCGTAAGAAGTTAACCTTGTATGGTTTGATTTGGTTTTTGCTTTATCTCGCGTTTCTGATATGCAAATTTACGATTTCCTGAGGATTATTTCGGACGAAGAATGCTTTTCTTTCGGGATTTCGGAAATGGCGCTAACAATTCATTCTTTGAAAAACAATGGGGGGCGGCAGTGTTATCTCGCCTAAATAGTTAACGGGGATCGATACTAATGATTCCAGCCGTAGAATCGTTCCGTCGCGGAACAAAGTCTTCCCAGATATTATTTTGTTTAGAATTGGGTCGGAACAAAGTCTTCAGGCTCGATTCCAGAGTAGGTTTTCAAGGAGTGAACTCATTGAAGCTATCTATGTTCAGACCCCTTGCATGAATTTTTCCGATGGATTTTGATTTTTCTCTTGTTGCTATCTCCATTTCCATTGTATTTTTCACAAATTTAATTTAGATCTCGAAAGGACCCCTTGAACAAAGTCTTCCCAGATATTATTTTGTTTAGAATTGGGTCGGGCAATTTCCTTGCAGAAAACATGGCTCGTTTTCTTTAATCAACGAAGGAAGAAGCTGTGCACAACCCCGATTTAGTAAAAATATCTGGGTCGATAAGCTTGACCCAGATTTTTATTTCCCCTTCTAGCACCAATCAAATCTGAAACTTAAGAAAAAAGCCACGCATCGCTTGCCCATTTGCACGTTTTATCATTAGTTTTTCATTCATATATATATTGTTATTATATAGTTTTAATTATACTAATGTCGACATCCAGTTCAATGTATTCGCAAGTGACACCACAATTTCCATGTAAGTGAACAGACGTGACGACAGAAACCCCGGCGGCGATCGGCAAAGAACCAAAATATGGAGGTCGCTGCTTATCAACCCTACATCGATCCCGACTACGATTCCCTCATCGAAAGAATTTATCCCGCTAGGTAATTCATTCTCTAATCTAATCGTGATTTCAATCCATCCGGTTCATCGTTCACTTCGTTAATCTCGATTGTTTGAAAAGATGGGCTTGTCTAAGAGTGTGTTCATCTGGGTTTTTGCAGGGTTTGCATCGACAACGAGACCTGCCGAGACTGCACGCTCGTGAAGGTTAGATTGATAAACATAACTTTCAGTCTTTTTATTTAATTATTTTTCTATTTTCTATTTTTTTTTCTGCGAAAGAGCAGGGATTTATAAAATTAATCCAACTTGGTGGTCGATGACGAGATGGTGTCGCTTTCCGTGTTATTATTTTTTAATACAATCCTTGCAAGATCCAAAAGGGTGGGTACCGCCGGGTAAAGGATCCCGCCCACAGACGTGAAGACGACTGAGGAAAATGACGCGACATTGCCCATGATTTAGGATTAGTCCCGTGGGATTAGTTTAATCAGTTATTAATTGAAAGATTCATGGGTGCTGCCGTGGTAATTTGCCGCTCATCGTTCCTCCATTAGCGTTTACTTAATCGAACAAGATTTGGATCTTAGTTAAACTTCCTGGTAAAAGGTCGATGAAACATCAAGATTCCCCCACTTTTGTATGGGCACGAATTAATAATTTTACCATGACGTGTAAAAGATAGGGCTTTCGATATTTTTTGTTGTTGTTGTTGTTAGTATTGTAATTAATGTTGGTTGATTTGCAGGTGGATAGTGCGAACAAGCACGGGATTCTGCTGGAGATGGTCCAGGTCTTGACAGATCTCGACCTCGTCATCTCCAAGTCATACATCTCCTCGGACGGCGGATGGTTCATGGACGGTCCGTAACACAGGCCCACCATCTTTTTTATTACGTCATCAACACCGATTTCATTTTTTTTATCAAAATAGATTGATATATATGAGTAAATTATTAGCTGTGCGTGCCCACAAAGATCGCGAATTCGTCGACTAGATGTTTGATCTGTGAAGCTCGCTTTCATTATAGCCTTGATTTTGCATGGCGTGCAGTGTTCCACGTGACGGACCAGCTCGGGAGCAAGCTCACCGACGAGAGCCTCATCCTTTACATTCAACAGGTATTTTATTATATCATAATCAATCTTTATTTTGCTCTCTACCCACTTTATAGTATGATCTCTCAGATATTGATTGGTTTAACAGTTCTATCGGGTCTGCTCTTAAGGGTTCCGAACACCAATTATAGCGTGATGGGACACTTAAATTCCATTTGAAGGGGAAGGACTAGGTTTTTTAAGTGGTATATTTTACAGTCACCCTATGACAATTAGCGCTCGTGGATTTTATATGTTGAAATTATTTTAGGGTAAGAAAAAAAAAATTAAGTTCATACCTAGAATTGTAGGCACGAAAGTGCAGGTGCCGTGGCTTTTTTTTTCTTTTGAGGATTCTACTCAATTTATACAGTTTGATAGCGGACAACCTTTGGGGGTCCTTTCATCTTGGCCCTTGTTCGGGCTTTGCCAAAACTTCTGTGTTCGGCTAGTGGTCGACAAGGTCAACCTAAATAACGTGTTTGTTACGTCAAGATTAGTAAAGTCTGTTATTGTCCATTATATTCTAATTAATATATGGCAATCATTCAACTTATGATAGATGATATTTTTATGGAATTCTTTTTGCACAAGTTTGAGGTTAGAAAGATTTTGTACTTGCTTTCACTATATGTTGTAGTGGAATTAGGGCGATTCTCTTGTGATAACTAAATGAATGCGACATTTGACAGGCTTTGTGTGCGACGAGGAGAGGGGGTCTCTCCAAGGAAATACAAGGATCATCGCAGAGGAAACATTTCGGACCTCACCACGTGTCCTCCGAGCACACGGTGCTAGAGATGACGGGGACAGACCGACCAGGTTTACTGTCCGAAATGTCAGCCGTCCTAGCCGAGCTGGCGTGCCACATTGCCACGGTAGTGGCGTGGACCCACCACACACGAGCCGCGTGCATATTCTATGTGGAGGATGGGGTGAAGGGTGGGCCCATCACAGACCCGAAGCGCCTGGCCCAGATAGAGGAGCAGCTGGAGAACGTGGTTGAGGCCCACCATGCCGAGGGGGAGAGGAGGAGCGTGAGGCTGATGGCACCCGTGGCCGGGCGGATGCACACTGAACGGCGGCTCCACCAGCTCATGTTCGCCGACAAAGACTACGAGCAGTGCCATTGCTGCCGGAGCAGCAGTTGCGGGGGTGGCGGCAGTCGAGGCGGGTACGAGCATAGGAATGGTTGCGAGAGGGCCCACGTGTTGATAGAGAGTTGGAAAGACAAAGGTTACTCGGTGGTGAACGTGCGGAGTAGGGACAGGCCGAAGCTGTTGTTCGACACCGTGTGCGTCCTAACGGACATGCAGTATGTTGTGTTCCATGCATCAGTTAACTCGGAAGGCTCTTCGGCTAATCAGGTAATTTAAGCCAAAATCAAACCTCAGAAAGCTTTAAGTTACTACTTCGAGGAAGAAGTATATGTTGGGTATACTTCAATTCTAACCCAATTTGATGTGAATCGTGAAATTCTTGTATGTTCAATTTGTCGTGCACGAATGGGATAACGTTTGTAAGATTTATATACACATGGGATGTTGTTGGACAGTATATGACTCTAGACAATAAGGCGGGCTAGCCACCATGTCAATGTGTCATTGAGTTAGAGTTTGAATGTTTAAGCTATTAGACAAAGAAAGTTAAATGTGATACGAATTATTTGAAACGATATCGTCAAAATAGTGTGGGACTTACTTGTTAATGTGATGGGGTTCCTAGTCAAGCTGGTTTTGGAAAATCTGTTCGTCGGTTTCAGACGTATCGAGTTCAATAAGATCTATAAATTCTACAATTTCGGCAGAAGTGGGTCGTTGTCTTCTTTTATAGTATTATCACAAGGTCATAAGTTACTAATGTGGCTACAGGTTGAATTCTAGCATTGTATGAGTATGTGCCATTGACAGTTTTGGCTGACAAAAGGATTGTATGCTTTGCGGGTGTCATACAGGAGTATTTCATAAGGCATCAGGATGGATGCACCCTGGATTCGGATACTGAGAAGCGCAAACTCTCTCAATGCCTCCTGGCTGCGGTCGAGCGCAGAGCGTCACATGTATGTCCCAAACAACTCTTCTTTCTCATTTATGTCTCATGCGGATTGAATCCTGATTTCTTGTTTCATTTCATTTGCAGGGATTGAGGTTAGAAGTGAGCACTCAAAACCGGCCAGGCCTGCTCTCGGATGTGACCAGGGTGTTCCGCGAGAACGGCCTATCGATAACAAGGGCTGAGGTAGGGATCCGCGGAGAGCGAGCCATCGGTTTGTTCTATGTGACCGAAGCTTCTGGGAACAATGTGAACCTGAGCACGGTGGAACTGGTGAGGAAAGAGATCGGGGGATCGGTCTCGATCGTGAACAAGTCCTCGGGAGTGAGTACTCCTCGGGGTCCATTGTCGGCAGGCCTCATTAGCAGAAGCGGGGATGAAAAGCCAAGGTTGTCGCTCGGAAGCCTTATCTGGTCTCAGCTCGAGCGTTTCTCCAGCAACTTTGGACCAATAAGGTTATAATGTAAGGTAATGTTTGCTATGGACAAGTGTGCTTAGACATGTACTTTGTAAATAAGGCTTGTAAGCACCTTGTCACTTGGTCAAGTAGCGATATGTTGTTCTTTGACGGAATCTAGGAATTAGCCTTTAATTAAGAGTAGCTTTCCGTCTTCAGATCTGTAAAATGTCAATGAAATTAGTCTCTCCAGTTCAGTGTTTTCTGTGCAAGTTTCTGGTGGTTTTTTGCAGTTCAACAGCTTACTTGTAGCGTTATACAGGAGTTTCACACCGACTACTTTTCGTAAAATTTTCACGCGAAATTTTCACTAATTGAAATGCGCGACATATATCGGGGTTTCACGGGTCAACAAAGAAAGGATTATATTAGGTGACAGTGATGATATGCTTCAAACTATTGATTTGCTCCAAGTGAGGACGCTTTGTCTTAGTTCATCAAGTCTTGGTACTCTCGGTACTCTAAATATGGCGCTTGATGTTCTTTAGCCGGTTCTTAAAGAAGCTTTAATAGATGTCCCCCCATCAGGACATTAATATTCTAGGGGCACTCCGAACGTATTGTCAACTCTTTTTTGTGGAGCATCTCATACATGAAATGGAGTTCGACCAATATCACCCTCAACGCATCTATTGTAGATACTTTGCAGAAATATTCACAGGTCATTTCGCGTTGTTGACATGTGAACATGAGATATCCAATGAATGTATAAAGATTTAAAGAAAGTAGTAAGCATGCTTCACCACAATGCTCTCAGCAAACTCTGTTTTTTCTTCATCAGAATGTCCATCTCCAACAATAGTGAGTTCTTTAACTAACTTATTATCTGCATGAAAAGATTTGTGCTGTGAGAGTATCGATTTCCTGAGCCTCGAGAAGCTCGATAGATAAAGTGCTAGTAACCTCTCTACATTTTTATGACCCTGGCAAGAGACACCAACATCATTGGGATCAATAGAGACTTGTTGTTGGGAAATATCTGCACAAAGACATAGATGGCAGCACCGACTTGAAAGACGAGACTAAGCAAGTGCCTTCTCCAAAGCAAACTGTCCTCTAGAGAGAAAGTAGTGATGGTGTTTGGACCGCCAATGTGTAACAAGAGAAATGAGGCCAAAAATGCGTGAAGTGCTCCATCTACTTCGACCGCACGAGTTGTGAGAGATGAATTCGATTGCGAACGCGGCTATCCAGTCAGCCACCAAATAGGCAAACCATAGGAGGAAAACTATGTGGTGGTTCGTTTTTTTCTTCCTAAGGGGTACAAATAGAATGAGAAAAACCTGAAGCGAGAGACTCAATATGATGAAATCTCGAATATTTCATATGTTCCACAAATCCCAAATGGAACTAAATGCCATGTTTTTGCTTATTGCTCCTCCCTAATATAATTTTAAATACAAAAAAAATATACGGGAGGAATAGTGGGGAATGTACATATACATGCTGTGATGGTTCCGCCAACGAAGAGTCACCGGGTGTGCCCATCTGTCTTCGCTAGCGGGAGAGAGGAATAAAAGCAAAACCCTAGCTTTTTTTACAAAGACTTTTCGACCCCCATAGAATAAACATAAATATTTATATAATATGTGTGCCGCTTGTCTTGTCCTGTAGTGGCATAGTCCAGTGGAGCTTTTTCTCAGATTTCTCTTTCTTGCTCAAACCTACAAGAACAAGCCCAAGACAATCCATACTTGCTATGGATTAATGGCACACCTGATTTTGAACAAACCAGAAAATCCACTAATGATTTCGTACATGGCTCAAACTCGTGACACAATTTAACAATTGAGATGATTTCTTGCTTTACAATAAAATATAAAGAGTGGCGAACCAATGAACACAAACAAAGTATCTCATGTATCAAATGGTAAAAGAGAAGTATCTTATAAATAAATAATGCTTATTGCTTTGTGCCAGGTTGATGTTTTATCGCCAATCGGTCTATCTCAATTCTACTTTGCAATTCCATTTGTGACTACCTGAGTTTCGACTTGACTTTGGCTTTAAAATGTCCAACAAACTGTCGTATGGAGCAACAAAAAATGGCACCAAGAGGTTTGTTCACTGATTGACCCTAACGTGCATGGCATCAAGAAGTGGCAGAGAACTCCTAACCTAAACTTTGAAGATTTCTTTAAAGAATGCTTTATCTTTCATGGTTCCCCATTCATCAAATCCTGTCAATGACAACCAATTTCCTAAGGGAGAGCTTCCTAAGTTCGCGATATGTAAGCTCATTTAAATTCACCTCATATCATCAAGTTCAGTTAAAGATAAATAGACACTAAAAAGTTTAGAAGTCATTACATTCTCACTTAACATCCCTCATCCAAAAGGAAAGAGTAAGATTTGAGATGTTCGAGATGTCTATTTGGTTGAGAAAAGTCCTTTCCTTGGACTCAAAATTTAAGCATGTTTTGGTCTGATGTTTATTGTCCAGAACAATTGATCAGATCTGTCGGGCAATATTCATTGCATTCTCACAGGGTATCCATTACCTTATTAGCATAGGGATTATAGGTAAACATAAGTCACAAAACATAAAAATTGAATATTCTGCTAAATCTTATATCAATTATTACGTAGGAATCGAAACACAGCTTCCGTACTAGAATACAACAAAGATTCACATCATTTTGCTCGTAAACACACACACACACACAAAATGGATGAAACATGTCATCCCAGTATATACACTAGTGAAGGCTTGTGATCTAGAAGAGTATGGAAATAGAAGACTTTAATAGTGATGAAACATGCCATCCCAATGTTCATACAAGCCCCATTCGGGTTGTGGATACAACAAACATTCACTTCATTTTATTTGTAAACATACAAAAAAATACGAATGGGTTGAATTGTTGGTGCCGTATTGAATCGCGTATGTGCTAGTGAAGGCTTGTGATCTAGAAGATCATGGAAATAAAAGACTTTGACAGTGACAAAATATGTCATCCCAGTATTCATAATACTAGCCCCATTCAGGCTGCTGATACAACAGAAAAGAGCCATCGATAGCCAAGCAAAGGCAAAGAAACTCTCCACCATTGCAAAGTACCTGCACATGTACCTCGCCCTTAATGTGAATTGCTGCATACGATAGCATCTCAACCCACACCCCGTTCATCACCTTCCACTTCGTTTCCTCAAGGCTTTCCATCTTTTGGGCCAAATTGATCACCTCGTTGAGCGGGGGATCTCAAACTGAAGGTTCCAAAACGAGCCTCAAATAATTTCTTGCATTAACCCCGCCACATTTATTAACGCATCCCTATCGATGAGGATATAGAGCTCTTGCAACGTCTCCGTTGATGCCACTTGGGCAACACCCCCTGTAGCGGACACCACATTAGACTGATTAATTAAAAGATACAACATGTAGTCAGAGAGGATATTGCTAAATTCCATTTCGTCAATTCTAGCTATTAGGCTCATAAATTGTTTCTCTTTATTGTACCACATTTCAATGGCAACATGCCACATTATAATACTGCTATCATAATTAGCCTCCGTGACTTACACTAAAAGATTGTCGCTGTCAATCCCCCCCTCGATAGTCTACTCTCGAGAAACAGATCACCTCTAGCCTAGAATATCTTCCTCACCTCTGTCGGATCGTTCGCGTCGTTGGATTTATATCTCACCTCCTTAAAGATAAAGATCCATAGCTTTTTTATAGATTCTTGGACACATACTTCAAATTCCCAATCATCCATTTACTGTTCCTCCATCCACCACAGAGCGTATCAATCTCATTTTGATGGAAACAAGAGATAATCTTCTCAACCATATGAAATGGAAAACTCCAGATAGTAGAAAAAGCAACAATGCCCTAATGCTGATCACGCTTATACATCTTTCTCAGACTCTCTTGAAAGAACTCGGATAAAAGGTTGCAAGTAGAGAGGATTCTAACCATCTTCGAGATAATACGGTGTACCTATGGCCGCATAAGTAACATTGGGTTTAGGCTCTGCTTCACATGTGGTGAATCCGGGCTTCCTTTGGTGATCCATGGTGGATACCATCTTGTGGAGAAATGACTTGTGGCACTTGATTCTAGCAATAGTTCAATTGGAGAAAACGAGCATGAATAGAGCTATCACATCAAGAGCAATTCCTTTGAAAAGAAGGGAATAAGTAATTTCCACATCGAATTTCGAGAGCCGATGCTACTTCAAGCGATTGAATTGGATGAAAGCCATCGCGACATTAGTTAAAGCTATGAAGCTGAAAATGTAGCTCCGCTTGGAATATATAGCCAATGCTTTTGAGTGGAGCATATCATACGTGAAATGGAGCTCGACTAATATCACCTCAACACATCCACCGCTGAAACCTTGCGGGAATATTCGTGGCTCATTTCGTGTTGTTGATGTGTGAACATGAGATCTCCGATGAAGACCTTACATAACTGAAAGAAGCAGCAAGCACGTTTCACCATAATGCTCTCGGTAAGCTCCACTTCTTCTTTATGAGAATATCCATCCCCTAGAACAATGAGATCTATATCCAACTTGTTATATTCATTAGAAGACTTGCGCTATGAGAGCATCAATTCCTTTACCCTCAGAGGCTGATAAAGTGCTATTAACCTCTCTACATACTTTATGACCCAAGCAACAAACACCAACATCGTTGGGATCACTAGTGACTTGTTGTTGGGAAATATCTCCACAAAGAAATAGATGGCCGCACCGACTTGCAAGATGAGATTGAGCTGGTGCCATCGCCAAAGCGAACAATCCTGTAGAGATAATACAGTGATAGAGTCTGAACCACCAATATGTAATAAGAGAATTGAGGCCCAAAATGCTCATAGTGCCCCGTCTACTTTAGCTACATGACCGAATGAATTGGCTTGATTGGGACAAATGAGCCCGATTGCAAATGTGGCTACCCAGTTAGCCATCAAATAGGCCAACCATAACAAGAAAGAGATGGGGTGGTTCGCTATTTTATTTCTAATGGGTGCAAATAGAATGAGAAAGACTCGAAGCGAGAGGCTCAGTATCATAAAATCTCGGATATTCCATTTGTGCCGCACATCCAAAATAGAGCTAAGTGCTGTACTTTTTGCTTGATTTTGTCCCTCCTCTTTAACATTGTTTCAGGTGCAACAAAATGTAGAGGAATAGTGGGGAATGCATATGTACATGTTGCAATGGTTCTTGCTTGTACACGTTTATGTACATGTTGACATGATTCCTTGCCATACAACAAAATGCAAAGATTCATAAACCAATGAACGCAAGCAAGTTGTCTCATGCATTAAATAGCATAAGAAAAGTACCTCATGCATGAATGATGCTTAATCTCTACAAGTTTGATCTTCTCAATATCCTATCTAATGTCTATAGAATTTCCATTTTAGTCCAGCACTTTTCAAGTTTAGTCGAGTAAGGCTTCCTCACCCTAGGGAAGACCGTCAATGTGCTCCACATTGCGATTCGTTATTAGAAATATTATTCTGCATATGTGCCAGAAGTCCTTTGTGAGTACCTCGGTTCAGGCTTATTCAGGGCAGATTGTCTATGCTACTTGGATCGAGCATGCGTCTGTTTGTACGGATGATTACACTTTTCATAGTTCTCTTTTTTTTCTTGTGTTTTAGATGGTTTCGTCTCAAGCATTTGTAATATATACTTCTCCTGTTAAAATACATAATGCTTGTACTACAAAATTCTTCAGGGGGTCCAACTACTCAAACTCTGTTGACCCAATAGTCCCTTGATGTATAGAGACCCATCAAACGGATGAGTCGGGTTGGGTCGAAAATAGCCCCGACCCAAATTGATCCATTAAACTCGTTTTGATCAATTTTCAAGTAATACAAATCTATTGACCCATACCCAACCCGACCCACACTCAACCGAATCCATATTACTAAAATGCTTCCATATTTAATCCAATTTAGGAAAATTCACATGCAAACTGAAGTGAGAACTTAGAGCGAGTAAGCGCTAGATCGAGTGAGAACAAAAGAAAGTAATAAATGTGGGTTAGTTATAAATAAGTTGTGAATCCATTTAACACCCATATTATATAAGGCTTTACCATTCTAAACATATTTATGATACATTGAGTGAATATAATTAACCCATGTAACGATTCAACCCAACAAATTTGAGTTAAGAAATAGATCTATGACCCATTTTAATCGGTCTAACTGTATGTACCGTTGATTGATACAAGTGAATAGAACATTTTCTAACGTCCCGTTTCCATCCTTGCTTTCTTGCAAATGAAACAACGAACTGTCCGTTCGTCATAGTATCGAAGCATTGAAGAAATAGGCGGACTTCCCATTAAGAATAGCCGAGCAGTACGCCGGACGGTCCTTTGAATTGGCCAACGGCCTGGACCGTAGCAATATGCAAGCAATGAGGGGGAAGAAAACTTATAGCTCGACCAAAAAAAACAAGAAAGAGAGGGAGATACATTGGCCTTTTTTATATACTTCATTCATTAGTATAAACAACGCAACCTGAATATATTGGAAGCAGCTCTCCCACGTACCAACAATGGATATAGGACAGGGGTTTCACTACCAAAAATCATCAAGGATCTTCGATACTGAAAAAGACAAACAAAATCAAGAACAAAACATGATCCTTGTGTTTCGAATAGAAGTAGAACCACATACGAAAAATCGTATGAACAAAAGAAAAGCAATAACTAACGATGAACTAGCTGTTTTTTTCATACATCTCAAAACAGCCTAAGAAATTTACAAAGTCAATAAAGAGGAAAAGAAAAACAGCTACGTATGCGTTAGAACACATTTCGGATCCACGGCCTTTTCTGGACGGCTCAATCATTTTCCACAGTAGTCGGCAGTGGATTCGTGAAAGATTGAACTTTCGTTTATTTGAAGTCTAGAATCCAGACAATGTCCCCGGACTCAACATGGGAATCGTGCTCCATCCAAGAAAGCTCGGCGACAAGCTCAGCTCGAAGCCATCTCCAAACTTGTGGGGAGACTTCTTCTCGAGGCCTTCAGATATCAGTTCCTGTACACGGTAGATAAAGGAGTGGTGGCCCTCACCACCGCCGCGTTGTTATTACTGCTGATATCGCCGCGGGCCGGGTTCAGCGTCGTGAGCTCGAGTGGAGGAGGGCCGCCTCCTGGAGCTGGCAGGCGGGGGGCGGCAGCCGAGACGGCGCCCCCGTGAGCTTCTGCACGAGCTCCCGGAAGTTGATGGGCTCGACCTTGTAGACCCGGGTGGGGTTTCGGGGGCTGCGGGGCGGTCAGCTTCTTCCACGGTTCACGGGGGCTTTCCGGACTGAGTGGAGCGAACTGTGAAACAGGTAGGTCTAGGGAGGGACGTTCATGGCCTCCTCGTGCGGATTGATGGCCGCCGCTGAGTATCTCTCCATTTCTCTTCTTGGTTTTCCTCCCTTAAAGTTCTCGCTTCAGAACAAGAAACGGGTTTGCTCTTTGTGCTGTGAGAATGAGAACGCGAGGCTATAAACATGTTGTGCGGAGAGACGGAGAGGGGCAGCGACAGAAGGTTCGAGCGGGCCAGGAGAGGGAGGGCAATGATTTGGGATTAGTCCCGCGGGATTAGTTTAATCAGTTGTTAATTGAAAGATTCGTGGGTGCTGCGGTGCATGGTAATTTGCCGCTCGTCGTTCCTCCATTAGCGTTTATTTAATCGAACAAATTTCCGATCTTAGTTAAACACCCCGGAAAAAGGTGGATGAAACATCAAGATTCCCCCACTTTTATATGGGCACGAATTAATAATTTTACCATGACGTGTAAAAGATAGGGCTTTCGATATTTGTTTTTGGTGTAGTTGTTGTTGTTGTTAGTATTGTAATTAATGTCGGTTGATTTGCAGGTCGATAGCGCGAACAAGCAGGGGATTCTGCTGGAGATGGTCCAGGTCTTGACAGATCTCGACCTCGTCATCCGCAAGTCATATATCTCCTCGGACGGCGGATGGTTCATGGACGGTCGGTAACACTCCCCACCAGACCCACCCATCTTTTTTATGACGTCATTGACACCGATTTCGTATTTTATTATTATTTTTTTGGCAAAATAGACTGATATATGAGTAAATTATTAGCTGTGCGTGCCCACAAAGATTGCGAATTCGTCAATTAGATGTTTGATCGATGAAGCTCGCTTTTCTAATGGCTTTGATTTTGCATGGCGTGCAGGGTTCTGCGCGACCGACCAGCTTGGGCACAAGCTCACCGACGAGAGCCTCATCCTTTACATTCAACAGGTATTATTATATCATAATCAATCTTTAATTTGCTCTTCTTATTTTTCTCTTTACCCAATTTTTCTATGATCTATCAGACATTGATTGATTTAAAAGTTTTATCAGGTCCGCTCGTTAGGGTTCTGACCACCAATTATAGCCTGATCAGACACTAAAAATTCATTTGAAGAGGAAGGATTAGGTTTTTAAGTTGTATATTTTGGGGACACCCTAGAATAATTAGTGCTTGCAAATGTTGGATGTTAGAATAATTTTAGGATAAGAATAATTTAAGCTCATGTCTAGAGTGTAGGCACGAAAGTGTACCTAGCCTTGACTTGTTTTCTTTTGAGGATTCTCCTCAATTTATACGGTTTGAAAGCGGACAACCTTTTGGGGTTCCTTTCATCTTGGCCCTTGTTCGCGCTTTGCCACCACTTGTGTTTGTTCGGCTAGTGGCCGACAAGGTCTATCTAAATAAGAGGTTTAGGTCTTACGCTTTTAGTGGATGGTGTGTTTGTTATGTCAAGCTTAGTAAAGTCTGTTATTGTTCATTATATTCTAATATATGGCAATCATTCAACTTATTATAGACGATATTTTCATGGAATTCATTTTGCACAAGTTTGAGGTTAGAAATTTTTTGTACTTGCTTTCGCTATGTGTTGTGCAGTGGAATTTAGGGCGATTCTCCTGTAATAACTAAATGAATGCGACATTTGACAGGCTTTATGTGCGACGAGGAGAGGGGGTCTCTCCAAGGAAATACAAGGATCATAGCAGAGGACACATTTCGGACCTCGCCACGTGTCCTCCGAGCACACGGTACTAGAGATGACGGGGACAGACCGACTAGGGTTACTTTCTAAAATGTCGGCAGTCCTGGCTGAGCTGGCATGCCACATCGCCATGGTAGTGGCTTGGACCCACCACACACGAGCCGCGAAATATTCTATGTGGAGGACGGGGTGAAGGGTGGGCCGATCACGGACTCGGAGCCCCTGGCCCAGATAGAGAAGTAGCAGGAGAATGTGGTCAAGGCCCATCATGCCGAGGGGGAGAGGAGGAGCGTGAGGCTGATGGCACCCGTGGCTGGGCAGATGCACACTGAATGGCGGCTCCACCAACTGATGTTCGCCGACAAAGACTACGAGCAATGCCGCTCCTGCCGGAGCAGCGGTTGCGGGGGTGGCGGCACCTGAGGCGGGTAGGAGCATAGGAATGGGTGTGAGAGGCCTCACGTGTTGATAGAGAGTTGGAAAGACAAAGGTTACTTGGAGGTGTACGTGCGGAGCAGGGACAGGCCGAAGCTATTGTTCGACACCGTGTGCGTCCTAACGGACATGCAGTATGTTGTGTTCCATGCATCAGTTAGCTCGGAGGGCTCTTTGGCTAACCAGGTATTTTAAGCTAAAATCAAACCTCAAGAAGCTTTAAGTTATTACTTCGAGAGAGAAGTATATGTTGGGTATACTTCAATTCTAATCCTATTTGATGCCAATCCTGAAATTCTCAAATGTTAAATTTGTCGTGCACTAATGGGATAATGTTCGTAAGATTTATATACACATGAGAGATTGTTGGATCGTATATGACTCTAGAAAATAAGGCAGATTTGCACCATGTCAATGTGTAACTGAGTTAAGAGTTTGAATGTTTAAAATGTTAGGCAGAGAAAGGTACTTGTCATATGAATTATTTGAAATGATATCGTCAAAATAGCGTGAGACTCACTTGTTGATGTGATGGGGTTCCTAGTCAAGCTGGTTTTGGAAAATCTGCTCATTGGTTTCAGACGTATCGAGTTCAATAAGATCTATATATAAATTCTGCAATTTCGGCAGAAGTGGGTCGTTGTCTTCTTTTATGGTTTATCGTAAGGTCATAAGTTACTGATGTGGCTCCAGGTTGAAGTCTAGCATTTATGAGTATGTGCCTTTGACAGTTTTGGCTAACAAAAAGATTGTATGCTTTGCGGGTGTCATACAGGAGTATTTCATAAGGCATCAGGATGGATGCCCCTGGATTCGGAGACCGAGAAGCGCAAACTCGCTCAATGCCTCCTGGCCGCGGTCGAGCGCAGAGCGTCACATGTATGTCCCAAACAACTCTTCTTTCTCAAGTATGTCTCATATGGATTGCATCCTGATTTCTTGTTTCGTTTCTTTTGCAGGGATTGAGGTTAGAAGTGAGCACTCAAAACCGGCCGGGCCTGCTCTCGGATGTGACCAGGGTGTTCCGCGAGAATGGTCTATCGATAACGCAGGCCGAGGTAGGGATCCGCGGAGAGCGGGCCATCGATTCGTTCTATGTGACCGAAGCTTCTGGGAACGACGTGAACCTGAGCACGGTGGAACTGGTGAGGAAAGGGATCGGGGGATCGGTCTCGATCGTGAACAAGTCCTCGGGAGTGAGTACTCCTCAGGGCCCATTGTCGGCAGGCCTCATTAGCAGAAGCGGGGATGAAAAGCCGAGGTTGTCGCTCGGAAGCCTTATTTGGTCTCAGCTCGAGCGTTTCTCCAGCAACTTTGGACCAATAAGGTTATAATGTAAGGTAACGTTTGCTATGGACAACTGTGCTTAGAAATGTACTTTGTAAATAAGGCTTGTAAGCGCCTTGTCACTTGGTCAAGTAGCGATATGTTGCTCTTTGACAGGGTCTAGGAATTAGCCTTCAAGAGTAGCTTTCCGTCTTTAGGTCTGTAAAATGTCAATGAAATTAGTCTCTCCAGATCAGTGTTTCTGTGCAAGTTTCTGGTGGTTTTATGCAGTTCAACAGCTTACTTGAAGCATTAATACAGGAGTTTCGCACTAACTACGTTTCGTAAAAATTCGCTAGTTGAAATGCACAACGTAAGTAATCATGTAGTGTCAGGGGTTTCACGGGTCGATGACGAAAGGATTATATTAGGTAACGGTGATGATATGCTTCAAACTATTGATATGCTCCAAGTGAGGACGCTTTGTCTTAGTTCATCAAGTCTTGGTACTCTTCGTTAGGACTTGATGTTCTTTAGCCGGTTCTTAAAGAAGCTTTAATAGATGTCCCCCCATCAGGACATAAATATTCTAGGGCCATTCCGAACGTATTGCCAACGCTTTTTTGTGGAGCATCTCATACATGAAATGGAGTTCGCCCAATATCACCTTCAACGCATCCATTGCAGATACTTTGCAGAAATATCCACGGGTCATTTCACGTTGTTGACATGTGAACATGAGACATCCAATGAATGCGTAAAGATTTAAAGAAAGTAGTAAGCATACTTCACCACAATACTCTCGGCAAACTCTGCTTTTTCTTCGTAAGAATGTCCATTTCTCAGAATATTGAGTTCTTTAACTAACTTATTATCTGCATGAAAAGATTTGTGCTGTGAGAGCATCGATTCTCTGAGCCTCGAGAAGCTCGATAGATGAAGTACTAGTAACCTCTCTACATTTTTTATGACCCCGGCAAGAAACACCAACATCATTGGAATCAACAGCGAGTTGTTGGGAAATATCTACACAAAGACATAGATGGTAGCACCAACTTGAAAGACGAGACTGAGCAGGTACCTTCTCCAAAGCGAACTGTCCCCCAGAGAGAAGGCAGTGATGGTGTTTGGAGTGCCAAGGTGTAACAAGAGAATTGAAGCCAAAAATGCTTGAAGCGCTCCATCTACTTCGAGTGCACGAGTTATAAAAGAAGAACTCGATTGCAAACACGGCTATCCAGTTAGCCACCAAATAGGCCTACCACAAGAGAAAAATTATGTGGTGGTTCATTATTTTCTTTCTAAGGAGTGTAAATAAAATGAGAAAGACCTGAAGCAAAAGGCTCAATATGACGAAACCTCGAATATTCCATATATTTCACAAATCCCAAATGGAACTAAATGCCATGGTTTTACTTATCGCTCCTCCTAATATAATTTTAAATACAAAAAATATATACGGGAGGAATAGTGGGGAATGTATATAGACATGCTGTGATGGTTCCACCAACGAAGACTCACCGGGTGTGCCCCATCTGGTCTTCGTTAGCGGGAGAGAGGAATAAAAACAAAACCCTAGCTTTTTTGCAAAGACTTTTCTACCCCCATAGAATAAACATAAATATTTATATAATACGTGTGCCCCTTGTCTTGTCCTGTAGTGGCATGGTACAGTGGAGCTTTTTCTCAGATTACCCATTCTTGGTCAAACCTCCAAGAACAACGCCCAAGAGAATCCATACTTGCTTTGGATTAATGGGCACACCTGATTTTTAACAAACCAGAAAATCCGCTAAAGATTTCGTACATGGCTCAAACTTGTGACACAATTTAACGGTTGAGATGATTCCTTGCTTTACAATAAAATATAAAAAGTGGCGAATCAATGGACACAAGCAATGTATCTTATATATTAAATGGTAGAAGAGAAATATCTTATGAATAGAGAATGCTTATTGCTTTGTGCCGGGTTGATGTTTTATTGCCAAATCGGTCTATGTCAATTCTACTTTGCAATTCCATTTATGACTACTTGAGTTTCGACCTGACTTTGACCTTAAAATGTCGAACAAACTGTCGTATGGAGCAATAAAAAATGGCACCAAGAGGTTTGTTCATTGATTGACCCTAACGTGCATGGCATCAAGAAGTGGCAGAGAACTCCTAACCCAAACTTCGAAGATTCCTTTAAATAATATTTTATCTTTCATGATTCCTCATTCATCAAATCCCGCCAGTGACAACCAATTTCCTAAGGGAGAGCTTACTAAGTTCGCGATATGTAAGCTCATTTAAATTCACCTCATATCATCGGATTCAGTTAAAGATAAATAGGCACTAAAAAGTTTAGACGGCATTACTTTCTCACTCAACATCCCTCATCCAAAAGGAAAGAGTAAGATTTGAGATGTTTGAGATATCTATTTGGTCGACAAAAGTCCTTTCCTTGGACTCAAAATTTAAGCATGTTTTGGTCTGATGTTTATTGTCCAGAACAATTGATCAGATCTGTCGGGCAATATTCACTACGTTCTCATAGGGTTTCCATTACTTTATTAGCATAGGAATTACAGGTAAACATAAGTCACAAACATAAAAATTGAATATTCTGCTAAATCTCATATCAATTATTACGTAGCTATCGAAATGCAGCTTCCGTACCAGAATACAACAAAGATTCACATCATTTTAATCGTAAACACACACAAGCACAAAAAATGGATGGATTGAAGCGTGAGTGCCGTACTGAACCATATATACACTAGTGAAGGCTTGTTGTTGACACCTAAATTTTGGCACATCACTTAGTGTAATTTGTATAGAAAATTAGGGATTAAATTTTTAACTCCTAAACAAAAAATATTTAAATTGCATAACATATAGTTTAAATTCATTAATTGCATTTTTTGCATCGGACCGGCGGTGAATGAACGAGCTTAATCGAATGTGACTCGGCTCGCTTGAAATGCAAGGGCCGGGAATTACAAGTCAAACGGACTCGGTTGTTTTAATTTGAACTTAATTCAGCCCATTATCGTTAATTAATTCAGCCCATTTAAATTAAATTAAAATCTAAGCCCAAGCCTAAGCCTATTAGGACTAGAGAGCCCATCTAATTGACCTAGATTAGTGTTATATATACGTCATTAGGTCAGAAAAAGAGGGAGGATCAGAATTTTTTTTAAAAGGGTGAGAGTGAGAAAGAGAGAGAGAAGGAGACCGGCGCACGCCCCCGCCGCCGGAGCCACCCCACGTCGCCGTGCGCCGCCGCCCTGCTGCCCTCCGTCGCTGTGCACCACCGCTGCTGCTGCTGCCCTCCGTCGCTGTGCGCCACCGCCGCCGCTGCTGCCCTCCATCGCCGTGCGCCGCTGCCTGCCGCTGCTGTTCCGTCGCTGTGCGCCACCGCCGCCCTGCTGCCCTCCGTCGCCGTGCGCCACCACCGCCGCCCTGCTGCCCTCCGTCGCCGTGCGCCACTGCCGCCGCTGCTGCCCTCCGTCGCTGTGCGCCGCCGCCGCCCTGCTGCCCTCCGTCGCTGTGCGCCACCGCTGCTGCTGCTGCCCTCCGTCGCTGTGCGCCACCGCCGCCGCTGCTACCCTCCGTCGCCGTGCTCCGCTGCCTGCCGCTGCTGTTCTGTCGCCGTGCGCCACCACCTGCTGCCGCTGCCTCACGCCGCGCGCCATCGCCTGTTGCCGCTGCTCCCTGCCGCGCGTCGCTGCCACACCGTCGCACACCATTCCCCGGAGCTGCATCACACCCGGCGTCGCTCGTGTGCCGCCGCTTGGACGATCCTGTCGTCGCTGCACCTTGCACCGCCGCTGACCGAACAGCCACCTGTTGCCCCGCTGTGTCATTGCCGCAAGCCGCCGTCGCCCCCGATACCACGCCGCCGGTCCACCGTTCGCCGCTCATCCCGACCCGCAAGTTCGAATTTGGGAATTATCTGCAAATTAGGTAATTGGACATTATCTGATATTTTTCAGAATATTTAATTTACTAATTTGAGTGTTTGAATATTGCGTGAATATCGTGTGGAATATTAGATATATTAGGATAATTATCTGATATCCGTAATATTTTTAAAATATTCAAAATTAGGAAACTTTCCTAATTCGGCAATGTATCTGGACAACTATCTGACCTTATCCCTAAGGTACGATACGTGGCGATACAGAAAATCATTATTCTATCCATAATCATTTGGGTACGATAATGACTTTTATCTGCTTTCCAAATTTGAATGATTGACTTTCCGTCAATATCTATAACCCTATAGATATGACTGATAGTTCGATTTTTGTGCCTAATCCGAGTTTGAAACTGTCGCGACCTAAAAAAAAATCGATGTTTCGATCTTAGGCTAATGGATTACTAGATCAATTAAATTAACTAACCTAACTCGAGTTCTCCCAAACTCTACCAAATCGCAACTTAAGTCCAATTGTGAGCATGCAAATATTTTCAACGAGAGTCGCCACTAATCATTTAGGGTAGGTTGATTAGAAACCTAAATAAAATAGCGGGAGTACTATTTTATTTCTACGAACCAGAAATCATAAATTCGGGACTTGGTTACGCTAGATTCCCTAACGCCCTTTCGGTACCAATTTCGAGAAAAATACTCAATTTGACAATTTTGATAAATCCTAACTTAGAGTTCAAAGGTGTAGAAATTTCCTTTTTTTTATTTTTTTACTTATTTAAATGAAAGCTAACCTATATGTAATGACGTGCAAAAATTGACATGCGATTAATGCAACCTAACATGCAAACTATATGTCATGCGACGACGTGACCTATTTCTAATGACGGACATGTTATTTTTTTTATATTTTTTTTAATGAAATTCGGAATAAAAAATGCCAATTATCTAAACATGCAATTTTAAACTAAAGAAATTGACCTATTCTAGAGTAATCTTTTTTGTATTTTTTTAATCAAAATTCGAAATTAAAATCAAGTAAAAAAAAATGTAACCGCTAAATCTTTCGAATTAAGTTTCGATCTGAAGCCTGACAGATCAACCCTAAAATTCGAAATTCCCGCTATGAAAATAACTCTATCTAAAGCCTGATAGATAGATTTATTTCTACGTGTGCGGTTGCGGATTAGGAAATTTTCCTAATCGATCACATCTTGAAAAATTCTGATTCTATTCAAATTTGGTAAGCAATAGATATCTAAGATTTCAAAAAAAAAAATAAATCTTAATTGAAATATTGCCTATTATCTAAATATGCAGAATTAAATATCAATAAGCATAAAATAGGCAACAAAATATTCAAATCAAATCGAGATAAGATAATTACCTGATTTGTAGATTTCTTTCCTAATTTGAATTTGCAGCGTATCGGGATTGCGGATCGGCGGTGCGTCGTGGGACGGACCGGCAACGGTGTCGCACTGGTGTTCAGTGTGGACGGCGAGGAATAGCTCGGGTCACGGTGACTCTCAGCCGTGGATGGCAATGCACGACGGTAGTGCTCGGCCGGCGGCAATTCACAGTGCAAGGACGGTGGTTCAGGGAGCTGGGCTCACATTGCAAGGCCTGCTGATTGGCAGAGGTGGGGCTGCTCAGCATGAAAGCTGGTTTGCTAAACTTCTTGGCCTTTGTCTCCTTCTTTCCACCGAATCAGCCTACCAGAATCTCCACTCAAAGTTTGACTTTAGTTTGACTAAGCCATTGAATAATTCCACAATCACCACTTGGAGCCTCCTGGATGTTCCGAAATCTTTCTGTCCTGGCTGAAGCTTGCCGGTTTTGCACCAGGAACACTGAGTTGGATCACAGGAGCGTCGTGGACTGTCAAAAATTCTGATGCGGTTGGGACTAGGCTGTTCCTCGGGGACTGCAAGGCCAGTGAAATTGGTGGTGCTGTTGCGCGCTCAGAACAGACGAAGGAGATGAGGAGCGTGGTTAGCTCGGTCACTAGACTGATGCTGAGCTGGTGGCTGCTGTTCACGATCTGGAGGCGGAGCAAAGATGATGACCAGGGCGGTGTTGGAAGACCTCTGACTTTACAGAATGTGTGTACAGTGGGGGATCCTCTTTGGCGTTTTCTGTGGTGCGATCCCCGTTTTTGAGCACGTGAAGTCTTGCGGGAAGAAAGACAGCCCCTCTCTTTCTCAATGTGGCCGCGTATCCTCCGAGGCTTCCTCTCTCTCACTTCTGTGGCCGCGTGTGGAATCGTGTGGCCTCTCAATGTGGCCGCGTATCCTCCGAGGCTTCCTCTCTCTCACTTCTGTGGCCGCGTGTGGAATCGTATGGCCTCTCGTGTGTGTTCTGAAAATTTTTGTCAGCTCCTCCACTCTCCTGTACGTGTCTATATATATGCATGTAAATGTCTAGAGAGTGTATATTTCTTCACTGACTCCTTGCGGGACCAGCAAATATTTTCCTTCCTTTTTCTTTCAATCAAATATTCTTTTCTTTTGTTGACCGAATTCTTCCTCTTTCAATTTGGCAACTGTTTTTATTTAATATATGCTTTTGATATGCCCAGAATTATTGACCACACTTTCCTTTTGAACATTGAGATAAAATATACTCGGCCACAATCTTGCTTAGCATATCTTCGGACAAATCTTGCATGACTGCAAGTTCCTTTCTTTAATTGCTCCCCTCGACAAATACCCCCAATGATTGATGGGCTGGGTCAAATTTTCATTACCGTGGGCTTAGTCCAATTAAGTTCAGAGCCGTTCACTCGAGTCCAACCACCGCCGGTCCAATGCAAATGCAACTAACCTATATGAACCTATGTTACGCGATTTTAATATTTTTGTTTAGGGGTTAAAATTTAATCCCTAATTTTCTATGCAATTAACACTAAATGATGCGCTAAAATTTAGGTGTCAACGGCTGCCCCTCTTTGAGTGGAAGCTCGCAGAGGTTTCGCTCAAAGACTGAGACCTAAATTTAAACTAAGAAAAATGATGAATGATTTTTTTTTTTTAAAAATGATGCATGATATGCAAACAATAAGGAACGTATGCTAAGGCTTCTCACTTCATGCGGAGTGGTGAAAGAGCTTTACATACGGATCGCACAAAAAGCGTCTAAGCGGGGGGGAAGCTTTATAATGCTTTGAGTTCCCCCGATCTCCAAACTTCTAGTCCACTGGAAGTAAGGTTCTCAAGGTACATGATTGCCTATCTGTTACCTGTAGTTTCCTACAAATGCGAAATAGCGCGTGATATGAAAAAAATGGGATGTGTTGTCCATACCACTGGACAATCATGAAAAGGATCATGTCACCTCCTTCATTGGGTGAGCATGAAATGGGATGTGCTTCGTACTCCACTTAGCAACATCAAGAGAGAAATTATGTCGCCTGTCCTACTGGGCGAACATGAAATGGGGTGTGCTTTGTACTCCACTTAGCAATACCAAATGTGAAATTATATCGCCTGTCCTACTGGGCGAACATAAGAATACGGTATGCCGCGTACTCCACTTAGTAACACCAAAAGAGAAATTATGTCGCATATCCTACTGGGCGAACATAAAATGGGGTGCGTCGCGTACTCCACTTAGCAACACCAAAAGAGAAATTATGTCGCCTATCCTACTGGGCGAACATAAAATGGGGTGCGCCGCGTACTCCACTTAGCAACACCGAAAGAGAAATTATGTCGCCTGTCCTACTGGGCGAACATGAAATGGGGTGTGCCGCGTACTCCACTTAGCAACACCGAAAGAGAAATTATGTCGCCTGTTCTACTGGGCGAACATGAAATGGGGTGTGCTTCGTACTCCACTTAGCAACACCAAAAGAGAAATTATGTCGCCTATCCTACTGGGCGAACATAAGAATACGGCGTGCCGCGTACTCCACTTAGCAACACCAAAAGAGAAATTATGTCGCCTATCCTACTGGGCGAACATAAAATGGGGTGCGCCGCGTACTCCACTTAGCAACACCGAAAGAGAAATTATGTCGCCTGTCCTACTGGGCGAACATGAAATGGGGTGGGCCGCGTACTCCACTTAGCAACACCGAAAGAGAAATTATGTCGCCTGTCCTATTGGGCGAACATGAAATGGGGTGTGCTTCGTACTCCACTTAGCAACACCAAAAGAGAAATTATGTCACCTATCCTACTGGGCGAACATAAAATGGGGTGTGCTTCGTACTTCACTTAGCAACACCAAAAGAGGAATTATGTCGCCTATCCTACTGGGCGAACATAAAATGGGGTATGCTTCGTACTCCACTTAGCAACACCAAATGTGAAATTATGTCGCCTATCCTACTGGGCGAACATGAGATGAGGTGTGCTTCGTACTCCACTTAGCAACACCAAATGTCACCTGTTCCACTTGGTGAACGTATGAGAGATAATTTCTCCTATTCTGGAGAGAGAAACAATGAAGAATAATTAGCAGACGTACCTGAACTCTTTTTATGACGGAGTCAATGGCATCGCTCCTGTTTTTACCTGAGAAAAGGTTAAAATAATACATGCGCAGAAGCAGAGAAAACATAATTCATGAATCTGCTTGCATTACCAAGCTTTACTAGGGAATTTATTAATAAGAACAACCATTTCGTCCTTTTGACATTTTGATCATATTAAATGAGAGACCTTTAATCAAAAAGGACTTTCCACTCACTCTCAATGAAAGGCTTTTGACCCGACCTTTGATGCGGGTATAAAAATCACTCGAACTCTCTTCATCGTGCTTGACAAGGGTTCGGATATTCTCAAAATCAGTATGACTTGGCCAATCTGAGAGGTCTTTATAAGGACTAAAATGTGAGCTTGGTCAATGTCTTAGCAAAAGAGACTCTTCGAGTCGAGGCTATTGAAAGAATTGATATCACCAGCTGTTTCGGGTTTACAAGTCAGGGATGCTGCAAAAATGAGATAGAAAAATCTTGCTCGCACTTCTTCGAGCAACATTTATAAGCATTTGAAATTCTACGTTAACTCAAGTGCCCTATTCTGAAGAGACTTCGATAATGGTTGTAACGTAGGTTCGGGTAGGCTGGAAAGGAATGGCCTATTTTCATCAAAAGGGGTATTATGAACATGGATATTGGTAATCATCCCCTCTAGCAATTGCTCCACAAATGAACCCTCAAATGGTCTTTTCCTTAAAGAATGATCTTGCATACCGACTCGGTTTTTGTTGAAGCTTTTCTCTCTTTTTTTTTTTTTGAAGAGAGATTTTCTTTTCTTCTCTCTCTCTCTTTTTTTTTAGAGAGAGATTTTCTCTTCTTCTCTCTCTCTCTTTTTTTAGAGAGATTTTCTGTTTTTTTTTCGAGAGATTTTTTCGAGAGAGAGAACTTCGATTTGATGGAGTCCTTTTGCATCCTTTCTGATGAATTTTCTTTTGAGCCCCTATTTGCCCCAAGTCACCTTGAACTTGTCTTGAGATGATTTCATTTGTTTATCACAAGAATGATCACTAATTGGGTTGAAATGAATTCACCGCTCAAATTGGGTATGCAAAGGGTATACTGTGTAGGGATTTAGAAAGAAATGCTCTTCGTCATATCTAAGGCACTCGAGCTAACACAGAACTTATATGCAATAAATATACTTGAAGATTGATGCAAGTGAAAGCAAGAAAATTCTAACTATTTTGAACTTTCTAAGAAATTGCCCCGGTATGGGATTGTTCCTGACAGGGGTAAGAAATGAAACTCCGTTCAAAGGGGTTAAGCGAATGATAACCTGTAGTGTTTAGATAGAGGAAATGAATGCCTCTCATCATTTTGATCGTCATACTTTTCGTGAGATAATCCTTTACCTTGTCAGCACGGAATTTTCACTCAACTCGCACTAGGGATTATTATTCAGGACGTGTATGGAAATGGCTTGCCTTTCGTCATCTTAAAATCTCTCATGCAATATGATCGCTTCATTAGAACAGAAATAGATTGCCAAATTAAAAGCCTTTCTCAAACAAAGCTTAGTAACATCAATTGATTCATAAAATTCAACTTGACACTCGATAGAAACAAAGTCAGAACGAGTACAAATCAAATGTAATATTTCTTCACAGAATCAGAATTAACTGGACTGAAAAAAACACGACCATCCATCTCGGCCAAAATCAAAGCACCTCCTGGAAGGACTTTCTTCACAATGTACGGGCCGCCATAGTTTGGGGCGAATTTTCCTTCTGCAAGAGGAACTATCGGCAATAATTTCCGTAGGACAAGGTCACCTACCTGAAAATGTCGATGCTTGACTTTCTTGTTGAAAGATTTAGCAACTCGTTGTTGGTAGCATTGGCCATGACATAGAGCTCTAAGCCTTCTTTCGTCAATCATGTTCAATTGGTCCAATCTCTGTTGGATCCAATCTGCTTCTGACAATTGTATCTGTGAAAGAATACGTAACGAGGGAATTTCAACCTCAACAAGTAGCACTGCTTCCATACCGTACATAAGAGAATATGGAGTTGCCCCTGTAGATGTTCGGATAGAAGTCCGATATGCCATAAGCGCAAAAGGTAATCTCTCATGCCAATCACGATAGTTCTCGGCTGTTTTAGCCAAAATCTTCTTGATATTCTTGTTGGCTGCTTCGACCGCTCCGTTCATCTGCGGACGATATGGAGAGGAATTCAGATGCTTGATCTTGAATTCTTTGAACAGTTCATCCACCAATTTGTTATTCAGATTTGACCCATTGTTAGTAATTATAGCCTCAGGTGCACCATATCGAGCAATGATGTCCCGACGAATGAACTTCACCACAACCCGGGCCGTCACTGTCGTATAAGACATAGCTTCAATCCACTTTGAAAAGTAATCGATAGCGACCAAGATAAACCGATGTCCATTCGACGCTTTAGGATTAATTGGGCCAATCATATCAATGCCCCACATAGAAAATGGCCATGGTTCAGACATTTGATGCAATTCATTTGGAGGAGTTTTAATCTTGTCACCATAGATTTGACATTTGTGACAACTTCGGACATGCTGAATGCAATCACTCTCTAAAGTGAGCCAGTAATAACCCATCCTCATTATCTTCCTCGCCAGCATATGACCATTCATGTGCGGACCACATACTCCCTCATGCACTTCTAGCATCAAGTGAACAGCCTCAGTTGAATCAACACACCTTAATAAAATCGAATTATAGGACCGCTTGTATAGGCATTCTCCGTTCAAGAAGAACTTCGACGCCATTTTCCTGATATACTTTTGGTCAGATGCGGTACTTTTCTCAGGAAACTCCTGTGTTTGAAGATATGCCTTGATGTCATGATACCACGGCTTGCCGTCAGGCTTTTCTGTCGTGGCCATGCAATAAGCCGGTTTCTATAAGACCTCTATCTTCAAAGGTTCAACTTCTAGACCACTTGTCACTCGTAGCATTGCCGATAACGTAGCCAGAGCATCGGCAAAACTGTTTTGAGTTCTTGGCAAGTATTCAAACGAAATGTCTTCAAATTCTTCCACCAATTCCTCCAAATAAACGTGATAGGGTTGCAACTTAGCATCTCTAGTTTGCCATTTGCCAACGGTCTGAAGAATAATGAGGGCTGAATCCCCGAACACCTTAAGTCGAGTTACTCCCATTTCGATTGCAGCTTGTAACCCGAGGATGCATGCTTCATATTCAGCGATATTATTCGTGCAGGGAAATATCAGTTTCGCTGCGACCGGATAATGTTGTCCCCCCGGGGATATTAAAACTGCCCCGATACCTGACCCTGACAAGTTTACGGCCCCATCGAAGTACATGGTCCATACATACTCATCAATTGGCATGACTCTATCCTCTAGCGGATCCAGATCGTCATTTTTCCCAGGATTTTCAGCCAAGACATCGGCAATTACTCGTCCTTTGACTGATTTCTGAGACATGAATTGAACATTAAATTCTGAGATGAGAATCTGCCATTTTGCCAGTTTTCCAACTAAAGCTGGTTGATTGAGCAAGTATTTGATTGGATCACACTCTGTTACAAGCAATATCTGATAGTGCAAAGTGTATTGCCTCAATCTGTGTAGCACCCAGACCAGTGCTGCGCACGTTCTTTCTGCCTCGGAATAGTTCATCTCAGAGGCGGTGAACTTCTTACTCAAATAATAAACTGCATGTTCTTTTCTATCCTCTTCACCTTTCTGAGCGAGCATGGCACCTAAGGACTCGCTGTGGATTGTGAGGTACAGGATCAGAGGTTGCCCCGGCGTTGGTGGAACAAGTACCGGCGAATTCATCAAGTAGTGCTTAATCTTGTCGAACGCTAGTTCACACTCTTGATCCCATCTAACCAGCGCATTCTTCTTGAGGAGTTTAAAGAAAGGCTTCGCTGTCTCAGATAGCTGAGAAATAAATCTGGCTATATAGTTCAATCTACCCATCAAGCTACGAACTTCCTTCACCGAGGAGGGCGATTTTATTTCACAAATGGCCTTCACTTTCGACGGGTCAATCTCAATCCCTTTGTTACTAACAATGAAGCCAAGTAGTTTGCCAGAGGCTGCCCCGAATACGCACTTTGTCGGATTGAGGCGTAATTTGAACTTACGAAGCCTGTCGAATAATTTCGTCAAGGTTTCTATGTGATCTTCTCCACGCCGAGTTTTTGCAATCATATCGTCAACATAGACCTCAATCTCATTATGCATCATG
The DNA here is from genome assembly GCA_031216405.1 of Syzygium malaccense. Classification (NCBI taxonomy): domain Eukaryota; kingdom Viridiplantae; phylum Streptophyta; class Magnoliopsida; order Myrtales; family Myrtaceae; genus Syzygium; species Syzygium malaccense. The sequence continues at coordinate 10,252,423 of CM062260.1, read as the reverse complement.
TCATGGAACAACGTGACCATTGCCCGCTGGTAAGTTGCCCCAGTATTTTTGAGACCGAAGGGCATCACCTTGTAATGAAATGTCCCCCATGGAGTGGTAAATGCCGTTTTCAACTTATCATCCTCGTTCATCAAGATCTGGTTATAACCTGAGAAACCATCCATGAAGGAGAATAGTTCGAATCCAGCTGTACTGTCCACCAGCACATCAATGTGCGGGAGTAGAAAATCATCTTTGGGACTAGCTTTGTTCAGATCTCGGTAGTCAACACACACTCGAACCCGACCATCTTTCTTCAACACCGGGACTATATTAGCAACCCATTCTGAGTATTGGGTAGTCTCAATAAATCCCACGTCAAGAAGTTTCATGACCTCTTCCTTGATCTTCTTTGCCAGTTCTGGCTTAGCTCTTCGCGGCCTTTGCTTCACAGGCTCAACTGAAGGGTCAGTCGGTAGACAATGTTCAACGATCGATCTATCAAGACCTGGCATGTCAGCATAAGACCAGGCAAAGATGTCTTGATAATCCTTCAACAACTGGGTCAAGCGTTTGGCCATATCTTGAGAAAGACATGCCCCAATCTTCACCTCTCTAGGATTCTCCGTGTCACCAAGGTTGATCACCACAGTTTCTTCGGCAGTCAGAGGCTTAGATTCTTCATGGATTTCCAAGTTCCGTCGTATCTCTTCATCATTTAGATTAGAATTGTCTGAGTCATCAGACTGACTTGCATCACATATATGAGGATCCCCGATTCCCGTCCCTTCGCATGCCTCGAGATTAGTCCTGAAACATGAAAGAAAGGGATCAAAAAGACAAGAGAGGGCTTAACTACTGCAATTTTCGAAAATTGCTCTTTGCTTTTTGAAATTCATTTTGCTTTCGAAGACCTCGAAACGCGAATTCTTGAGAAGCCCAACCCTCAGTTCTTACCGTAGATGACAAATTTTTCAATCGTTGGTTATCGTCATCGGGTTGGTTTGGGGTACTTCAACAAGATTCAAAATGATAAAAACCGCTGTAATTTTATTGATATTGAATCAATGAATTACATCTTATTGGATTGAAAAACCTAAGTGCAACATGAATTGGAAAAAAGCAATAAAGATTCCCACGCAGGGGAAATACGAAAAATAATTACTCTTGAGGGCCAGCGCCCATCCCTTCAAGTGGTCCTTCAGTGATTGCACCAATGGAGGTCTCAGCAAACCATCCAGTGAGGTAGGGTATACTGTCATTAAAGTCAAAGTCCACCACCCTCGACTCTGGCTTCTTGAAAATACAGGGTGGCTGGTCACCCTCGGAATCGTCAGACAGACCGACCACAATCGCTTTACCATGCTTCTTAGGTGGTTCAGTTAAGGCTTGTGGCGACTCAGGAAAGATAAACCCAAGATCATCCTCAGTCGGGCTCAGCTTTAAATTCTCATATCCACCCACTACTCCAGCCGAGTGAAAGATGTGGTCAATGGGAGGTGGTAAGGGACTTCGGCCTCTGCAACAATCGTTGCTTTGTTCACGGCTTACGGGACCATGATATCCCAAACCAGTCTTGTGGTATTGTCCATTTGTCTCAATCGGGGCCTGAATGCCTTGGCCTTCCTTCCCAAGACCCTGACCTGGCTTAAAACCATTACCAACCATGACCTTGGCCACCATGATAGCTGCATTAGAAACTTTAGGAACGGGTAACGGCATATCAGAGGAAGCCTGAACAACTTGAACTATCTCAAATGAATGATAGCTATCCTCTTCAACCTGATCGGGCTCTATGTATGGGATCGATGTTGCATTGAAGATTCGGTGATCTTCCTCCCCATAAATTGTAACCAGCTTTGCTTTAGCCACGAACTTGATTTTCTGATGCAAACTAGAGGGCACTGCGCCTGCATTGTGGATCCATGGCCGTCCCAGCAAGAAATTAAAAGCAGAAGGGATATCCAGCACTTGGAAAAGAATATCGAATACCGAGGGTCCAATTTGCAGTGCTAAGTTAATCTGGCCTATCACATCCTTCTTTACTCCGTCAAAGGCTCGAACAGAAGTCTTGGCTGCTTGCATGGTAGATGGAGGAATGCCCAGCCTTTTCAAAGTGGCCAACGGACATAAATTCAAGGCCGACCCATTATCAACAAGCACCCTAGCCACGTGAGTCTCTTTATATTTCACCGATATGTGAAGCGCCTTATTATGACCACGTCCTTCAACTGGGATTTCCTCGTCAGAAAATGCTACTTGATCTTTGAGGAGGATCGTCCCGACAAACTCTTCTAGCTTGTCTTCTTCAATAGTCTCGGGCACATGAACCTCACTCAAAACCTTCATTAGAGCATTCCGATGTTTATCTGATGTCTGGAGAAGTTCCAACAACGAAACTTGTGCAGGTAACTTTCTCAGCTGGTCAACCACGTTATATTCACTAGCCTTTATCACAGCTAGGAATTCCTTCGCTTCTTTCTCAGCCACTGGCTTGGCCGGTTGATTATCAGCATAAATTCGCCCTGACCTTGTTATCATATCAACGTCATACGACCATGGAACCATCTTGTCACTCTCATAAGCGTAGGGCTGAGGTGATGTCAGGACCAATATTTCCGAAGCATCGGGTATAACGATCCCGAGGTCATCGTCAGAGGCGTCCTCGAGAGGGGGCATGTCATTTAGTTCAGGATCCAACTTAACTGGTTCATCAGTCAACATTGCGAGTTCTTCATTCCAGTCAATAATGACTTGAGATATAGTGGCCACTACCCCGAATTTATCAGCTGTCCCAATCATTCCCCTTCTCAACAAATCATCCACTTTCTTTTCTATCTCGCTGAGTGACATCACCTCACCAGTCGAAACATAACCAGCTCGGACTAAAGCATCGAACATGTCTTTGAGAGGGACCCTGAAGCCTTGAACCTGTTTGACTCCCGGACCAAAGACAACATTTGCACTGCTCGAATGATCAGGGAGTGGATTGTTCTGCACATTGGGTTTACCGGTTGGCTGTAGCGCAAACGCTCCAGTCTCGAGTAGATCCTGCACTCGATGTTTGAGTACCTGGCAATCATCTGTCGAATGCCCAACTTCACCTCTATGGTAATCGCATTTCTTCGACGGATCATATTTTGCATAACCAGTGGCATTAGATCTTTGTGGCTCTGAATTCAGTAAGTTCTTTTTCCTTAGCACAGCCAATACCTGAGATAACGTCCCAGGAAGTGGAGTAAACTGGCGAGTTTTACGCTGCTGGCGTGAGTCTTGCTGGCCTTGACGTCCATAAGAGGTTGTCTGCTGAGTGCTAAATTGCAGCTTCGGGGCCTGAGCTGGCATCTTCTGTACATAAGTCATGTTGACTTCGGGGACATGTTCTTTGTCCTTCTTACTAGTAAATCTCTTGCTCGATGAACCTGACTCACTGTACCATCCCTTCTTGAGCCCGGTTTCAATCTCCTCACCCATGGCTATCAGTTGGCCAAAAGATTGGGCGGCTGTCACTAACATTCGTGAACGAACCGGCTGCGGTAGGGTGGACACGAACAACTTCATTAAATCACGTTCTGAGGGTTCGGGCATGATCTGTCCCGCCATGTTCCTCCAGCGAGTGGCATACTCCTTTAGAGTCTCGCCCTTTTTCTGCTCGGCTCTCTCCAGGTCTTCCCTTGTAATGGTGACATCGAGATTGAACTTGAAGTGCTTGACGAAAAGGTTTGCCACCTCTTCCCATGAGTCTTTCCGGTTGATCTGGTGGTTGGTATACCACCTCATTGCGGCATCCTTCAAGCTTGCTTGGAAGGTTTGGATCATTAGAGGTCCATTAGAAATATATCTATTCATGAGCCCCTGGTACATATCGATGTGCTGAATCGGGTTTGAGGTGCCGTCATACTTCTCGAAGGCTGGCATTTTGAATTTATCGGGCACTTGGACCCGGGTAAAAATAGACAGATCAACAGGTGGAACACATTGAGTTCCTTCCACTTCACGTAACCTCTGGTCGAGCTTAGCCAACAACTTGGCGTTCTCATCATTCGGGGGTGGATGAAGAACATGGGCCGCTGGAGACGTACTAGTGTCAGTCAGAATGACATCATCCAGTTGAAGGGTTGGATTAGTGTTCACTGCAGGAGATTTGTCGAGGCGAAGGCCTTGACGGGTTGGAAGTGGAATCTCCGATTGAGAGGCAGCATTGATCTGCTGCTGCTTGGCCATGAGATCACTCATCATTTTGGACATGGCAGCCGTGATCTGCTCATTGATTATGTTCATGTGTTCCTTCAGCTTTTCGTCAATCATGGCCGCAATCTCAGCTTGATTGGCCATCCTTCTTTTGGTCACGGATCGAGTATTATGAGGATGAGGGGGATCCGTGGCAAATTACCTGCAAAAAGCAACGATCGAATGAATACAACTGGTAAGAATAACGAGTCGGTCCATGACATCCCTTAGACCTTAAAGATGAAATTCCTTGCGAAAGACCAATTCGTCCAGTAAATCTCGAAATTCTAAATTGCTTCATTCAATAAAAACTTGGACTAATTCCAAAATTTACAAATTATAGCTTAATGCTTTTCATTGAATTGCCCACAAAGGAAGATGTCTCAAAAGAATTCTTAGAAAGATCGTCTAGAAACGACATTTATTACCAGAAAACATCAATAGCAAGCTAACATTTCCTCCTAAAAAGAAAGAAAAACTCCGTAAACTAAACAAGAAATCAGACGGTCTTCCTCTTTTTAGAGGGCACATGATCTATAGACGAATGGGCCTTCAAGGCACGCCGTAATCGTGCATTCTCTTCAGCCAGAGCATCTGCCTTATCTTGGGCCTTCGTCGCCTTTTCTTTGCTGATTTTGATCTGAGTCTGAAGAGTGTGCCGTACTGTCACGACCGGGATCTTCGGGAGTATGTCAGCCGGGATGGTATGATGCTGAATATACCGGGCTGTGGCAAAGTGACTCTTCATCCTTCCGATGGGTTCATCCGCGGGCCAAATCAGCTTCTGAGTGGAACAATTCTGCCAAGCGTCGGAATGACGCCTAAGCTCAACTCTGTAGGACTCGCCCTTCTCAAACTGGACTTGAAATTCATTGGGCCTGAGTGGAGGTGGGACCTCCTGCAAAACTCGGAACTGGCGTGTAACTCGAAGGGGCTGATAGCAGGTTGCCCCATAAATGCCCATCAAAGGTACGGGCTTCTGATCCCCATGGTATAGTCGAGCCTCAACCTCCCGAAACCATACAGCTTGCCAAAGGAAAATCTTAGAGCTCGGATCTTTGAACAGATGGACCCATTGTGTATAGTGCAAACTTTTAGTTTGATTTTGTATTTGTTTGAACCTTAAAATAGGGTTATCAGTCGTGTTCATTTCAAATACAGTCATATTTTCCCCGAATTGAGAAAGGTGTGAGAAAAACCAGATTTGTAAAAGCTCAATCGGGACTCGAAAAATTCTATCTTTTCCTTTCTTAAATTGTGTCAGAGATATGAAGGTCTCTGCCAGAATTGCGTTTATAAAACTAACTCCACCACATATTAATTTTACCGTCCATGCTATGACGGGATCAATAGCATTTTGACGGAATGGAAAAACGATGAGTCCGAAAAAAGCTAAGATAAAAATTTTAGATCTCATGAGGACGGAGTTATTTTCAAAACATTCAATAAGAAAAGATAGCGGGCATGCTTGACAATTACCCTTTAACACTTTTTCAATTTCCTTTTTGGTCAAATTCAAAAATTCAGCGAGCACTACCACAGGATCTACCTTAATGGGTGGTTCGACTATATCTAACTCAATCGATTTCCCAATGGCAAAACTGTATTCTTCCAGAGTCGGTGTGAGCTCAAACTTACCTCCTAACACAAATGTGGTCGTCTCGGGGCACCAAAAATGAGCGAGTGCCTGCATGATTCCGCTCTGAACATCTATGTCTAGGATTGGCAGCATGAATCCAATGCGCTTGAGAACGTACTGCTGACCATCTGGCTTCAACTGGCTCCATAACTTCTTGAGCTCTAGCTTCGGAGTAGGCACGAAACGGATATCGAGGCGACCCATTCTTATATAGACCACGTGCCAAATGACTCAACCTAAATCATGGACCTACTCAAAATAAGGTGAAGAAAACTAAAGATAAAGCTTGAGAAATTACCATCCTTGGGGAGAAAATGTCAATCACAGAGACATGCACATGAATCGTGAATTTAAACCTTAATCTATCTACCCTAAAGGCTTTTGCAAAATGAAGCGATGAACGGAACGACATGTCGCAACCTCGCGCACACTCATCATGACTAGCCACGGCCTCGCATACAATAGTCATGACTAGTCGAGTCCAATCACTTTGGCTTGATTCGGTCGACAAGGGGAACCTCCATGCGTAGTAGCCTCACGTGCATGAGGACGACCCTTGAGCCATTTTTGAAAAATTTTCGGGATCCAAATGGGATAACCTTTAGCGAGGTCTTACCGCCAAGGTTAAAGAACCATCTAAATACCATCTTAGAACTATGGGTGTGACCCAGGTCCGGTCACAGGTTATGTGTGGTGTAGTGTAAATACTGTAAATCATGCACAACAATTATATGCAAACACCACTTCAATAGTGCAAAAATTAAATCACAATTCCACTCCACCAAGCCTGCAAAACAAAGGGTTAGCCAATCACTACTCCCCTTATAACTCCCATCCTGCAAAACCATTTAACACCTAAGAATAAGAATTCAATCAAATTTTGTTAAATCAAGTGATTTTTCCATGAAAATTTTTTTTTTGGCCTAAGTCCTCCTTAAATTTTCAAAAAAATTCAAGTTTTATCCCCAGCGGAGTCGCCAAGCTGTCGCGACCTAAAAAAAATCGTGTTTCGATCTTAGGCTAATGGATTACTAGATCAATTAAATTAACTAACCTAACTCGAGTTCTCCCAAACTCTACCAAATCGCAACTTAAGTCCAATTGTGAGCATGCAAATATTTTCAACGAGAGTCGCCACTAATCATTTAGGGTAGGTTGATTAGAAACCTAAATAAAATAGCGGGAGTACTATTTTATTTCTACGAACCAGAAATCATAAATTCGGGACTTGGTTACGCTAGATTCCCTAACGCCCTTTCGGTACCAATTTCGAGAAAAATACTCAATTTGACAATTTTGATAAATCCTAACTTAGAGTTCAAAGGTGTAGAAATTTCCTTTTTTTTATTTTTTTTACTTATTTAAATGAAAGCTAACCTATATGTAATGACGTGCAAAAATTGACATGCGATTAATGCAACCTAACATGCAAACTATATGTCATGCGACGACGTGACCTAGTTCTAATGACGGACACGTTATTTTTTTATATTTTTTTAATGAAATTCGGAATAAAAAATGCCAATTATCTAAACATGCAATTTTAAACTAAAGAAATTGACCTATTCTAGAGTAATCTTTTTTGTATTTTTTTTTATCAAAATTCGAAATTAAAATCAATTAAAAAAAAATGTAACCGCTAAATCTTTCGAATTAAGTTTCGATCTGAAGCCTGACAGATCAACCCTAAAATTCGAAATTCCCGCTATGAAAATAACTCTATCTAAAGCCTGATAGATAGATTTATTTCTACGTGTGCGGTTGCGGATTAGGAAATTTTCCTAATCGATCACATCTTGAAAAATTCTGATTCTATTCAAATTTGGTAAGCAATAGATATCTAAGATTTCAAAAAAAAAAATAAATCTTAATTGAAATATTGCCTATTATCTAAATATGCAGAATTAAATATCAATAAGCATAAAATAGGCAACAAAATATTCAAATCAAATCGAGATAAGATAATTACCTGATTTGTAGATTTCTTTCCTAATTTGAATTTGCAGCGGATCGGGATTGCGGATCGGCGGTGCGTCGTGGGACGGACCGGCAACGGTGTCGCACTGGTGTTCAGTGTGGACGGCGAGGAATAGCTCGGGTCACGGTGACTCTCAGCCGCGGATGGCAATGCACGACGGTAGTGCTCGGCCGGCGGCAATTCACAGTGCAAGGACGGTGGTTCAGGGAGCTGGGCTCACATTGCAAGGCCTGCTGATTGGCAGAGGTGGGGCTGCTCAGCATGAAAGCTGGTTTGCTAAACTTCTTGGCCTTTGTCTCCTTCTTTCCACCGAATCAGCCTACCCGAATCTCCACTCAAAGTTTGACTTTAGTTTGACTAAGCCATTGAATAATTCCACAATCACCACTTGGAGCCTCCTGGATGTTCCGAAATCTTTCTGTCCTGGCTGAAGCTTGCCGGTTTTGCACCAGGAACACTGAGTTGGATCACAGGAGCGTCGTGGACTGTCAAAAATTCTGATGCGGTTGGGACTGGGCTGTTCCTCGGGGACTGCAGGGCCAGCGAAATTGGTGGTGCTGTTGCGCGCTCAGAACAGACGAAGGAGATGAGGAGCGTGGTTAGCTCGGTCACTAGACTGATGCTGAGCTGGTGGCTGCTGTTCACGATCTGGAGGCGGAGCAAAGATGATGACCAGGGCGGTGTTGGAAGACCTCTGACTTTACAGAATGTGTGTACAGTGGGGGATCCTCTTTGGCGTTTTCTGTGGTGCGATCCCCGTTTTTGAGCACGTGAAGTCTTGCGGGAAGAAAGACAGCCCCTCTCTTTCTCAATGTGGCCGCGTATCCTCCGAGGCTTCCTCTCTCTCACTTCTGTGGCCGCGTGTGGAATCGTGTGGCCTCTCAATGTGGCCGCGTATCCTCCGAGGCTTCCTCTCTCTCACTTCTGTGGCCGCGTGTGGAATCGTATGGCCTCTCATGTGTGTTCTGAAAATTTTTGTCAGCTCCTCCACTCTCCTGTACGTGTCTATATATATGCATGTAAATGTCCAGAGAGTGTATATTTCTTCACTGACTCCTTGCGGGACCAGCAAATATTTTCCTTCCTTTTTCTTTCAATCAAATATTCTTTTCTTTTGTTGACCGAATTCTTCCTCTTTCAATTTGGCAACTGTTTTTATTTAATATATGCTTTTGATATGCCCAGAATTATTGACCACACTTTCCTTTTGAACATTGAGATAAAATATACTCGGCCACAATCTTGCTTAGCATATCTTCGGACAAATCTTGCATGACTGCAAGTTCCTTTCTTTAATTGCTCCCCTCGACAAATACCCCCAATGATTGATGGGCTGGGTCAAATTTTCATTACCGTGGGCTTAGTCCAATTAAGTTCAGAGCCGTTCACTCGAGTCCAACCACCGCCGGTCCAATGCAAATGCAACTAACCTATATGAACTTATGTTACGCAATTTTAATATTTTTGTTTAGGGGTTAAAATTTAATCCCTAATTTTCTATGCAATTAACACTAAATGATGCGCTAAAATTTAGGTGTCAACAGAAACGAATCTTATGGATCGCGTGGCTGTTTTAAATGTGGATGTTATCTCTGTTTAAATTGTCTTTCCTTTTCAAATAAAAAAGAAAATTCAAAAAATATCAGTTAGGATTTGAATTTGAGTTTTGCATGTTTAGGAATCCTAAATATATCTAGACGATAGAGTAATTATTTAATTTAAATTAGGACTTGAGATAATCTATTTCCTAGTTTAAATTACGTAATTTTCTAATCTTAATAGATTATTTAGGCTATTTTTTTAATTCCGAATTTTCATGAAAACCCCAAAAAGGAATGAATTGTTTTATGGTAGATTAGGATATATTGCATTCTTAATTTAAGTAATTTATTATTTCGAATTTTAACAAAACCTCAAAAATAAGTCATGTTAGGATATGTTAAGTCATCATAAGTTGCATGTTAATTTAGACATTTTTATTCCGAATTTCATTAGAAAATGCCAAAAATAAATCATTTGCCCGTCATCAGAATTAGGTCACGTCGCCGCATGACATATAGTTTGCATACTAAGTTGCATTACTTGCATGTCATTTTTGCACGTCATTGCATGTAAATTAGCTTTCATTTAAATAAGTGAAAATCCAAAAATTGAGTGAATTCCTTATTAATTAGAAATCATATTAGGTTGTTGATGTGATTTTCTAGCTAACAATGCAGATGCTTACGTTGCTTTGAGGTAAGTAATTCTCCCAACTCGCAATTTATTTAATACTTTCTTGGGTGTTAAATTGGTGGTTTGCGCACCCGCATGAACACCTCACATGTTAGTGACTAAGTTAAAATGGATTCAGATTGCTCGCCAAAATATTTTTGAAAAGAAAAGGTACCAAAAGGGCGTTAGACTAGATCTAGCGTAATCAAGTCCCCGGGCTTAGAATCTCTGGTTCGTAGGAATAAAACATACCTCCCTATGTTTTATTTAGGTTTCTAATCGACCTACCACAAATAGATTAGTGGCGACTCCAAGCATGAAAAAATTTGCATGTTAAAAACTTAAACCCTAAGTTGCGAATTGGTAGGGCTTGGGAGGGCTCGAGTTAGGTTTAGTCCTAATAATCCATTAGCCTGAAAGGAAATTTTTAGGTCGCGACAGCTTGGCGACTCCGCTGGGGACTTGAGTTAAAACTCTTAGTGGACTTAGGCCAGTTTTTCTTTTCAAAAAATATTTTTGCTTGGCAGCGAGGATCCCAGGTACGTCCCTAACATTTTAGGTGTTAAATGTTTTTACAGAATGGGAGGTATAAGGGGAGGCGTGATTGTTAACCCTTGTTTTGCAGGGAGGTGTTGGATGTATGGTTTATTTTATGCACGAAGCGCTGTTTGATATAACATGTTGTGCATGCCTTGCATTTACACTACACCGCACACACTACCCGCTGCCGGACCTGGGTGGCGCAGGTTTAGGATGGTACTGAGACAGCGGACACCCCGACCACACCCGCGTGGTATGGGTCGCCCTCCTTGGTCCCGAAAATTCTTTCATGGTGTCATTGAATACCTACCACGGTTGCACCCTTTGCAACCCGGGTCGGCTCTTTGACTAAGCCGGAGTCAGGGGAATCCCAGCCTAACCACCACCATGACTGGTTTAGCTCGGTAATCCTCATGTCTCCATTTTGCAAGCCAGAGTCTAGGTAGAAATCGAACCTCACGTTTCATGCGCATGTCTATGTGATTGCCATCATTCTACCGGGTGAAGTAAGATTTCTGAACCTTTAACTCGCAATTTATTTATGTTTCGTCTTTTTCTTTGGTCGGTCCATGACATTAGGTCGGTCGTGAGTCTTGGTCTATACACTATGGGAGGGGCAGACATCCGGATTCTTGATGCTCCTAAGGACGAGCTCCGTGCCTGGTGGAATCTACTCAGTCCGACCAACCGCAAGCTAGTTGAAGGCCACATCGGGAGGCTGCTCCCCCTACTGGAGGTCAAAGTCCGTACCGGCCTCGTTCGAGCATTAGCGCACTTTTGGTGTCCCGAGACCTCTACCTTTATATTCGGTAAGCACAAGCTCACCCCGACGTTGGAAGAATATAGCGTGCTCATTGGAAAACCATTGGAGTTGGAGTTAGTCACACCACCTTTGGGAATTGATTCCACTTTAATGTTGGCTGAATTTTTGAATGTCGGAAAAGATGAATTGGGAAAAGTGTTAAAAGCAAATCGCGGCACATGTCCTTTTTCATTCCTGAGTCAGTGTTTTGAAAAAGCCACATCTTTTCAAAAGGGCAGAATCTTTTTGCTAGCATTTTTCGGGTTCGTGATTTTTCCTTACTGTAAGAATGCATGTAGTCCGTCAATCGCATGGTTGGTCCAACAAGTCTATCTTGAAAAGAATTTTATCAACACCATTTTAGCCGAGACTTTCATTTCCCTCACTAAATTTAAGCAACATGTTGACAAAACTTTTCATGCCTCCCTCGAACTTTTGCAAATCTGGTTTTTGTCTCATATAAAAGGGTGCGGCGATTTACTCACAATATCCGAGCTTAGTGATTCTAGCCATCCCGTCTTGAGGTATAAAGAAAAACAAGGGGGTGCACCCGATTATCATTACTCTGAATGGATCATTTTCATGAAAAACGCTAGACCCCAAGGTTTCCAATGGCATGCTAACTGGTTCAAAGTCGAGGAAGCTCGGCTTACATGTAATGGTATTGGACCGATTCCACTATTGGGTTTCACCGGTGCAATTGAATACTACCCCGCCAGAGTGTCTCGTCAGTATCAGATTCTCCAAGGGCTCCCTCCAGCGTTACAATCAAAACTCCTCCAAGTTGACTTTGCCGATGATGATAAAGACCACGAAGCGACCGTAGCTCAGCTCAATAAGATGTGGAGGAAGTGCCGTGTGTTAAAGATAGCTCGGCCCGAAGGAGAACTAAAGGGAGAGCAGAAGTCCTATTTCGCGACGACCCAGTACATTCGTCGGCACAGAATCCCGCAGGATTTGCTCCCGAAGATACCCAAGGTGCCTCTCAAGTCCGCCAATCGTTCAGAGAACAATCGCTTCAAAAGGAAGGCCGAAGAAGCCGAAGAAAAGGCATCCAAGATAGCTCGAGCTTATGAGCAATTGAAGAAGGAAGTTGCCTCCCATATGTCTATAGATCAAGCTAAATAAAAAGCTCGAAGTTCTTTTCTCATTTCAGTTTCAGTTTTTAAAATTTGTTTAGGAATTGAGTCATTTGTCTTTATATTCAGTTCAATTTCAAGTCATTAATTGGTGTAAAAATTTTCGCCATTTCAATAAAGGGTCTTTTCAATTCAAAGCGGTTAGACCAATGTCATGGATTGGCATATGATTTTGCTTGACACTTATGTATGCCTGTTTCGTTCCAAAATTAGGTAGCTACGGACCGATCACGATCGCCCATTCGTACACGGTCGAGAGCCAGAATGGCTGATCAAACCGACTTGCAAGAGCGTGTTGTTGGTATGGAAGACCAGATGAAGCAACTTGTCATTGCGATGCAACAAATGTCCGCTGAGATCAAAGCTCTCCGGTCGGTTCCTGTTTTGGCATCCCTCGAAGCATCAGTCCCAAAGCAGAAAATCAGAAAAAGTGTCGATGTTGACGGAGATGACGATATTCCTGATTTAGAAGATGACCCCGTCCAGATTATCGTCAACAAAGACAAACCTGATGAACGGGTCAATAAACTTGAAGAAAGAGTGAAGCAGCTGGAAGGTTCGCAGGATTCACCTTCGATCGATCTGTCCCTATACTCACATATCAAAATCCCAAAGAAGTTCAAAATGCCGGATTTCGACAAGTACAATGGCACCACATGTCCAAAAGCCCACCTACAGCTCTATCATGTACAGATGACTTCGTACGTTGATAACGAACTCCTGATGATCCATGCCTTTCAAGCAAGTTTGACGGGTCCTGCTTTGAACTGGTATCTCATGAAGAAGATAAATGGCCTCAAAACTTGGAAAGAAGCCAGTGAAGCATTCTTGAAGCAGTACAGATTCATAACGGACATCATTCCTACCCGTGATGATCTCGAACGTGCTCAGATAAAAAAGACTGAGTCCTTCAAAGACTATGCTATCAGATGGAGGAATTTAGCTGCTCAGGTTGTCCCGGAACCCATAGACAGTGAGTTAAAGAGGATGTTCGTGAAAACTCTCCCGTTCGAATACCGTAATCGGATGGTTGCCATTCCGGCTGACAACTTCAACCAACTCATCCCCATAGACGAACAAATTGAAATAGGGCTGAAAGATGGATGGTTTGTCGAGCCGTCCTCCTCGACCAGAAGATTTGGTGCGAGAAAAGAGAAAGAACCGGCAGCTGAAGTGAATGTGGCTTATAACCAACCGAGCCGGCGGAATGCTAACTCCGCCCCAGCAATCCAAGTAGCAGAAGCTCAGCAACAAAACTCGGGTCGTCAACCTTTTCAGAGGAAGAACAACAGGAGGCAATTCACCCCCCTCCCCGGATCGTTATCTCAAGTATTGACAGTGCTCCAGAAGAAAGGCTTGCTTACTACTGAGCCAAAGCGGCCCAATCCCGAGCGGTTCTATAACTTCGACCCGTCAAAGAAATGTGATTATCACATGGGTGAGCTGGGACACTCAACCGATGATTGCTATGCCCTCAAGCACCGAATCCAGAACCTCCTAGATACGAAGGCTTTCTCATTTCAACCTGCTAAGCCGAATGTTCAGAGCAACCCACTCCCTGATCACGCAGGCAATGTGAATGCCATATTTAGCTTCGATGCTGGTCGAATCAAGAATGTTAAGGTGTATACTATTGACGTCTACGGTGAGTTAGTGAAAGCCGGGTGTTACCCGAGTAATGAGGACCTTCCCCTCGCCATCATGAGAGAAAGAATCTCAAGAATGGTAGAAGCTGGGATGATCGTTTATGCTGACCATACTGGCATCGTTTCTACTATCTCTGAAGTGGTTATTAATTGGGAGGAGGAGTTTGCTACATTGAACACCAGGAGCGACAAGGGCGACCCTTTGCCTGAAGACATGCCTCCGCTTGAAGACGCGTCCGATAATGAAGAGATCATTGTAAGCACGCCTACAACTAACGAAGGGATAGTGATCGAGATACCTCAACCGTATGAGTACAGTGATAATAAGGCGGTTCCTTGGTCCTACAGTCTCGATGTCGACTTAGTTACCAGATTTGGGCGTTCCTACGATCAAGCTAATGCCCAACCTGCAAAACCTGTTACTGATAAAGAAGCCAAGGAGTTCCTAGCCGTGATTAAGGCTAGCGAATACAACATAGTTGAACAATTGCACAAGCTGCCCGCACAAATCTCTCTGCTTGAGCTACTCCAGACATCTGTCAAGCATCAGAAGGCCTTAATGAAGGTGTTAAGTGAAGTCCATGTGCCAGAAACGATCGATCATGACAAATTAGAGGAATTTGTGGGTTCTATACTCCTCAAGGACCTCATAGCCTTTTCAGATGAAGAGTTCCCTCTAGAAGGGAGGGGGCATACCAAAGCACTTTATATTTCCGTCAAATACAAGGCCTCACATGTAGCCCGGGTACTCATTAACAACAGATCAGCCTTGAACATCTGTCCTTTGGCGATTTTACACCGCCTTAAGATAGATTCTTCTAGGATAAATTCTGCAAAGACCTCCGTACGAGCCTTTGACGGAACGAAGAAAGAAGTAATGGGAGAAATCCACCTTGACATACAGATAGGACCAACAATGTTCAATGTCCTATTTCAAGTTATGGACATTCCCACTGCATTCAATTTTCTGTTGGGTCGTCTATGGATTCATACTGTCGGAGCTGTGCCATCCAGTCTACATCAAATGGTGAAGTTCGTCGTGGAGAGAAAGTTAATCACAGTTCACGGTGAAGAAGAGCACCCAATTTACCACGCAATGGCTATCCCCTATGTTGAGCCTGATTGCAAAATAGAATAGAACTATCAGTCGCTCGAGCTCGTATCAACCATACATGCGTCTAGAGGATCATCACCGCCTATTCCCGAGGTATCAAATGCTGCAGTCATGGTTGGAAGGGTAATGGTCTCTCATGGCTTTACTCTGGGTGAAGGCCTTGGTAGAAATGGTCAAGGTATCCGCCAACCGGTGGAAGTTTCTCAGAGGCCCCGCATTACTGGGTTGGGATACCTGGGGTCAAGTGAGCCAAATAATGGGGCACGTGGACGTGGACGTGGACGTGGATGTGGACGTGGACGTGGTCGAGGTCAAGGTTGAAGAGACGGGCAGAATAGACAGCGATTCGAAGAGGAGCCAAATGGTAAAGAACGTGGGCGTCGAATTACCCAAAATAATGGAAAGCTTGGGCGTGGTAGGTTGCTTCCACACATCCGCACCACATTTCCGGGCCCTGCAAGAATGATGCATGAAGAGAAGGAAGTGATCGACACTTTAGGGCAACCAAGCGGCAAGTTCGATTATTATGTGAAATACTCAGCACCCCCGAGCTTCTATGTTGACCCCCGTGACATTGTCCCAGATGGATGGGGAGGTATGGATGATCCAACACCTCTAGTGATAGAAGATCCTGATGATGCAATGGAGGGAATCACTGCCCTGTTCGATGATTTCTTCATTAGAGCTATCGAGGAAGGACCGTTGGAGGAAATGGGCATTGGCCCGTAAGAGTAGCACATTTACCTTTTTCGCACACTCCTTTACGCGGGAATTTTTACTACTTTTTAGGACTTGTCCTGTCTCGGGAGCTACTTTTTAGGACTTTTTATTTCTAGGATTTGATTGTTGCAATTTCCATTCCAATAAATGTAATTCATTTGGTAATAATCAATGAAATTACAAGTTATTTTCGTTTTAAGGGCATATTGAGGTACATTAAACCAGCCCGGTGATGATATCCAACCGATAAAATAAAATATAGTCCAAGGAGAATTCTGAGGCTTGGGCTTCTTCATGCTTCCTCGTGTTAAAACCTTTTTGAAAAGAATTTCAAAAAAAAAATCAAAAGAAATAAAAATATACTGTTTAGCCCTGTTTGTCCTACTGAACCCCCTACTTTATGTTTCAGGGGCAATTTTGTGACATGTAAGGGTATGGGAACGGTCCAATCTGATGAATTATGTGCCACCGAATTTGATCTCGATGACACCAATGAACTCGAAGATTTCTCGGACCTTCAGCGTGATCTAGAGCATCATGAAAGACCTAAAGTCCTAACGGTAGACCAAACTATCACCATCAACTTGAGTGATTCCGGAGAACCCAAGGAGGTGAAGATAGGGGCAACCCTTCCCGAAGGTGAAGCGAAATGCCTGGTCCAACTGCTGAAGGATTACCAGGATATCTTTGCCTGGTCGTATATCGATATGCCGGGTTTAGACCCTTCTATCGTGGAGCATAGTCTACCCACTAATCCGGACATACCGCCCAAGAAACAGAAGTTGCGAAGGATCAAGCCTGAACTTTCCAAGAAAATAGAGGAAGAGGTCATGAAGCTCTTGAAAGTGGGATTCATCGAAGTCACCCAATACCCTAGCTGGGTGGCTAATATTGTGCCAGTCATGAAGAAAGATGGTCGAGTTCGAGTTTGCATCGACTATCGCGATTTAAACAAGGCTAGCCTTAAAGACGATTTTCCATTGCCACATATAGACGTTTTGGTGGACAGTACTGCTGGGTTCGAGCTGTTTTCCTTCATGGATGGTTTTTCAGGTTATAATCAGATAAAAATGAAGGACGATGATAAGGAGAAAACGGCGTTCATCACTCCTTGGGGGACATTCCACTATAAGGTCATGCCTTTCGGCCTTAAAAATGCCGGGGCAACATATCAACGGGCAATGGTGACGCTCTTCCATGATATAATGCATAAGGAGATTGAGGTCTATGTCGATGACATGATCGCCAAGTCTCGACCTGGGAAGAGTCACGTCGATACTTTGAAGAAATTATTCGAGAGACTTCGTGAGTTTAAGCTCCGTCTTAACCCAGCAAAGTACGTATTTGGAGCAACCTCGGATAAATTACTTGGGTTCATAGTAAGCAGTAAAGGCATTGAAGTTGACCCCTCCAAAGTGAAGGCTATATGTGAGTTACAATCCCCATCGACCGTGAAAGAAGTGCGGAGCCTCCTGGGTAGATTGAACTACATAGCCCATTTTATTTCTCAGCTCTCCGCAACTGCTAAGCCCTTCTTCAAACTTCTAAGGAAGAATGCTCAAGTGGAATGGGATGATGATTGTCGGGAAGCGTTTAATGAATTAAAATGGTACCTGATGGAACCACCAGTGCTAGTCCCACCAATGCCGAGCCAGCCTTTGATCCTTTACCTCACGATTTATAGTGAGTCTTTAGGTGCGATGCTAGCCCAGAAAAGTCCTGAAGATGGAAAAGAGCGAGCCATTTATTACCTAAACAAGAAGTTCACCGTCTCGGAGTTGAATTATTCTGAAGCCGAGAAGACTTGCGTTGCGCTAGTATGGGTGCTCCATAGGCTGCGACAATATACATTGCATCACCAGACTTTGCTTGTAACTGAGAACGATCCCATTAAGTATTTACTTGATCAGCCAGCTTTGGTAGGAAAGTTAGCCAAGTGGCAGATTTTAATTTCAGAGTTTGATATCCAAATGAAGCCACAGAAGTCAGTTAAAGGTCGAGTAATTGCTGATGTGTTAGCTGAAAATCCTGGAGTCCTTGATGATGATAGATATTCTCCAGAAGATCGTATTTTAGTAATAAAAGAAGACACATGGACCATATTTTTCGATGGAGCTGTAAACTTGGCCGGTTCCGGCACTGGGGCAGTTTTAATATCCCCAGATGGGCAACATTATCCGGTAGCAGCAAAGTTGGTGTTCCCCTGTACCAACAACATAGCCGAGTACGAAGCTTGCATTCTCGGACTCCAAGCCGCAGTAGAAATGGGGATAACCAAGTTGAAAGTGTTTGGTGATTCTGCTTTGATTATTCTCCAAACTGTGGGAGAGTGGAAGACGAGAGACACCAAACTAGTGCTGTACCATGAATACCTCGAAGAAATCATAGATAAATTCGAAAATATCTCTTTTGAGTACTTATCGAGGTCTCATAATCAGTTTGCTGATGCGCTAGTTACGTTATCATCTATGTTGCAAGTGATTGATGGGTTAGAGGTAGAACCCTTGAAGATTGAAGTCATGACAAAACCAGCCTACTGTATGGTTGTGACCGGAGAACCTGATGAAAAGCCATGGTATTATGATATCATGAGTTACATCTAGAAACAAGAATTTCCTGAGGGAAGCACCCCGGCTGACAGGAAGTACATAATGAAAATGGCTTCAAAATTCTTTGTTAGTGGTGAAAAGCTGTACAAAAGATCATATGATTCGATCCTATTGAGGTGTGTGGATGCGGCTGAAGCTACCAAAATCATGCAAGAAGTACACGAGGGGATATGTGGTCCATACATGAATGGTCACATGTTAGCTAAGAAGATCATGAGGTTGGGTTATTATTGGCTCAGTCTTGAGAGTGACTGCATCCAACATGTTCGAAGATGTCATCGCTGTCAGGTTCATGGGGATAAAATAAATGTTCCCTCGACGGAATTACATCAGCCGTCTGAGCCATAGCCCTTTTCAATGTGGGGCGTCGATGTGATTAGCCCAATTAATCCCAAGGCATCGAATGGACACCGATTTATCCTGGTCGCGATTGATTATTTCTCTAAGTGGATTGAGGCGGCATCTTATGCAAACGTCACCGCAAAGAATGTTGTAAAATTCATCAGGCGAGACATAGTTGCTCGTTATGGTGTCCCTGAGGCTATCGTCACTGATAATGGGACAAATTTGAACAACAAGTTCATTGATCAGTTATTCAACGAGTTCAAAATTCGGCACCTAAATTCATCTCCTTATCGTCCACAGATGAATGGAGCAGTTGAAGCCGCTAACAAGAACATCAAGAAGATCTTGGCCAAAACGGCTGAAAACTATCGTGACTGGCATGAAAGGTTACCATTTGCACTAATGGCATATCGAACTTCGATCCGAACCTCTGTCGGAGCAACCCCTTTTTCCTTGGTGTATGGCATGGAAGCAGTCCTACCCGTCGAAGTAGAGATCCCTTCCTTACGAGTATTGTCTCAAGTGGAGTTGTCAGAGGCAGAATGGATGCGACAAAGGCATGAGCAGTTAAACCTAATTGATGAAAAGCGATTGAAAGCCATTTGCCACGGTCAAACCTATCAGCAGAGGATAGCTAGATCATTCAATCAAAAGGTGCGTCCAAGACACTTCGAGGTAAATGATCTAGTCCTAAGGAAGGTATTGCCAGTCTTTCCTGTTCCTGGAGGAAAATTTGCCCCAAACTACATTGGTCCGTATGTGGTTAAAAAGGTGCTTCCTGGAGGTGCCCTGATTCTCGCAGAAATGGATGGTCGTGAGTTTTCCACTCCTGTTAATTCTGATGCTGTGAAGATATATTATCCCTGATAAGATCTAACATTTTTGCGGCGAAAGTTTTCAAGTGTTTGGTTTTATATTCTGAATTGCAAACATTTCACTTATGAATAAATGGGTTCAATTAATTTAAAGATGGAATATCTGCCTTGGCTTAAAATTGTGCTTGATCATTTTGGTAGTCTATATTATCGATTTCAAAAGGGGAATCTATTTAGACAATATGATAACTCACATGAAATGAATTGAATGTGTTGAATGAGGTACATCGGGATGATGAAAGGCAAGTCATATCCTATACACAGTCTCGTGCACTAATCCCCAGTGAGTTGAGTAGAAAAATTCCATGTCGGCAAGGCGAAGGGTTATCTCGCAAAAGGTACGGCAACCGAAATGACGAGAGGCGGTTCATTTCTCTATCCCAAACACTACAGGTTATCCATTGTTTGCCACTTTGAGCCTAAACGTTTGGAGAAATTCATTCAAATTACCCCTGTCAAGAACCACCCCACATCGAGGCAAACTGGAGCTAAGTCAGCGTCATAAGGCGAAAAATGAGTAGAAATTTTCATACTCTCACTTGCATCAATCTTCGAGTGTTGCTTTTTTCAAATGAATTCACGTGAAGTTCAAGTGCCTTAGGATGACGAAGAGCATTTCTTTCTCTATCCTATACACATTTTATCCTTTGCTAAGCCCAATTGAGCCCGCAAATTCGTTTCATATAAACCCAGTTGGTGATCATCCCCCACACTGGGGCAAGGCAAAAAGTCATCATTGTTCAAGCAGCATATCCGAAGCGTCGATAGAAGACAAGAATCCTTGAAAGTTTAAATGGCGAGTCATTCAGTCAGATATAGCTGACCAGTGTTTACATTGTAAAAAAAAAAACTAGAGGGCATGAAAAAGCAGTGTGCCTGGTAAAAGCAAGGCTAATGCCCGTGAAAGAAAAGAAAAGAGGAAGAAGAGAATGATAAAAAATAGAGAAAAGACGACGACTTAGGATTAGAAAATGTTGAGATATGTCAAAGTCACAAAAATATCCATAGTCTTAAGGAGTCAAGTGATAAGCTCTCGAGGCCAATGGAGCATCTATTGAGAAGATAATCCCTGGTGAAGAAGAAGACCGGTAACAATGCCGAGATGATCACCAACTCTCACCCCGATTATACACATTTTGAGCCTAATGATCAATTCATTTCTCAACCCATGAGCCTAGCCTGCGTTACGTCCCTTGCAAAGTCTCTTCAGATTAGGGCACTTGAACTAACGTAGAGTTTCTGATATTTATAAGCTTAGCTCGAAGAAGTGCAAGCAAGTCCATTTCTATCTCATTTTGCAGGGTTCTTGACTTGTAAACCCGGAGACGATTGTAGAGTGTTTTCTTTCAGTAGCCTCGATTCGAAGAGTCTCTTTTGCTAAGCCATTGACCAAGCCCATGTTACGGTCCTAACAAAGACCTCTCAGATCGGTAAAGTCGTACTGCTTGCGAGAATACTCAAACCCTTGTCAACATGATGATGGTGAGATGGAACGATTCTCCATAAATCAGCCTTTTCGATGAGAATGAGAGAAAGCCCTTTTGGACCGGAAGTCCCTCATTCGACATTTTCAAGATACCCGCTTGTGAGTTCGGATTGTCTTGTCATGATTTTTCCCAGCGAAGTTTGTAATGCTGATTTGACGAAACCATCGTGCATGAAAATCAGTTGAAATCATAGTGCATGTATGTGTTCTTGACAGTATGCGAATGCATATTACATGTTACTTAAAATCGTGTCTAATAGGAGACACACCTTCAGAGTTGGAGATGTCACTAGGTAAGTATATCTCTATCCCTAGGATATCTATGACTATCTAGGTATCCCTAACCTGTTCAAGCAATTGTCAGGTCCCACATTTGATCATTTTTGTGATCTCTAGATGCCTTTGATTGTGTTTAGGTGTCTATTGATCAAACCTTTTCAGGTATTTCTGATGATATCCAGGTACTTTGTCAAGGAACCCTTGAACACTTGGGCTAGCCCTTTTTGTTCATCAAATCACAGATTTTCATATAATCTCAAGAAGATTCCCCCGTTACATGACTATGAGTAGGTATAGGCATGACGGCCAAATCTTTACATATGAGTAGGTATATGTAAAGGTCGGAATATTCTTCCCAAATCTTAGGTATTCCCCCGCTACTCACCTATGAGCAGGTATAGGCGAAGCGGCCAAATCTTTGCATATGAGCAGGTATATGTAAAGGTCAGAATATTCTCTCGTTATCTCAGATGTTCCCCCGCTACTCGTCTATGAGCAGATATAGGTGAAGCGGCCAAATCTTTGCATATGAGCAGGTATATGTAAAGGTCGGAATATTCTCTTAACCCCAGGTGTTCCCCCGCAGTTCACTTATGAGTAGGTATAAGTGAGGCGGCCAAATCTTTGCATATGAGCAGGTATATGTAAAGGTCAGAATATCCTCTTGATTTCAAAAATTTCCCCCGCAATTCACTTATGAGCAGGTATAAGTGAAGCGACTAAATCTTTGCAAACACCTAGAAAGATGTATAGGTAGTTCGTAAGGATCGGAACTGTTCTCACGAATCCAGATGATGATTGGATACGTTGAGCTTTCTTCGTGTGTTTTGACTTAACTGCAGGTCACCGAAGTTCATCAACGTATATCAGGCAATACCTATGGGACTGAGCCCATACATTTGCCAAAACAACATACAAGTTAAAGTTGTGCCTCGAATTGCATTATCTCGCTCCTGTCGGGTAGGTAATTCCAGGTATGTTTTCTACTCATGTCAGCATGTATCATTTCTTAATGCATTGTAAAATGAGATTCATAATCCCGACAAAAACAACATTCATTGCACTTTCATGGTCGAAATTTAGGTATCATTTAGTCTTTGAATGCAACCTCTACGAGCTCACCTTCAAAGAGGGGCAGCTGTTGACACCTAAATTTTGGCGCATCACTTAGTGTAATTTGTATAGAAAATTAGGGATTAAATTTTTAACTCCTAAACAAAAAATATTTAAATTGCATAACATATAGTTTAAATTCATTAATTGCATTTTTTGCATCAGACCGGCGGTGAATGAACGAGCTTAATCGAATGTGACTCGGCTCGCTTAAAATGTAAGGGCCGGGAATTACAAGTCAAACGGACTCGGTTGTTTTAATTTGAACTTAATTCAGCCCATTATCGTTAATTAATTCAGCCCATTCAAATTAAATTAAAATCTAAACCCAAGCCTAAGCCCATTAGGACTAGAGAGCCCATCTAATTGACCTAGATTAGTGTTATATATACGTCATTAGGTTAGAAAAAGAGGGGGGATCAGAATTTTTTTAAAAAGGGTGAGAGTGAGAAAGAGAGAGAGAAGGAGACCGGCGCACGCCCCCGTCGCCGGAGCCACCCCACGTCGCCGTGTGCCGCCGCCCTGCTGCCCTCCGTCGCTGTGCGCCACCGCTGCTGCTGCTGCCCTCCGTCGCTGTGCGCCACCGCCGCCGCTGCTGCCCTCCGTCGCCGTGCGCCGCTGCCTGCCGCTGCTGTTCCGTCGCTGTGCGCCGCCGCCGCCCTGCTGCCCTCCGTCGCCGTGCGCCACTGCCGCCGCCGCTGCCCTCCGTCGCTGTGCGCCGCCGCCGCCCTGCTGCCCTCCGTCGCTGTGCGCCACCGCTGCTGCTGCTGCCCTCCGTCGCTGTGCGCCACCGCCGCCGCTGCTGCCCTCCGTCGCCGTGCGCCGCTGCCTGCCGCTGCTGTTCCGTCGCCGTGCGCCACCACCTGCTGCCGCTGCCTCACGCCGCGCGCCATCGCCTGTTGCCGCTGCTCCCTGCCGCGCGTCGCTGCCACACCGTCGCACACCATTCCCCGGAGCTGCATCACACCCGGCGTCGCTCGTGTGCCGCCGCTTGGACGATCCTGTCGTCGCTGCACCTTGCACCGCCGCTGACCGGACAACCACCTGTTGCCCCGCCGTGTCATTGCCGCGAGCCGCCGTCGCCCCCGATACCGCGCCGCCGGTCCACCATTCGCCGCTCATCCCGACTCGCAAGTTCGAATTTGGGAATTATCTGCAAATTAGGTAATTGGACATTATCTGATATTTTTCAGAATATTTAATTTACTAATTTGAGTGTTTGAATATTGCGTGAATATCGTGTGGAATATTAGATATATTAGGATAATTATCTGATATCCGCAATATTTTTAAAATATTCAAAATTAGGAAACTTTCCTAATTCGGCAATGTATCTGGACAACTATCTGACCTTATCCCTAAGGTACGATACGTGGCGATACAGAAAATCATTATTCTATCCATAATCATTTGGGTACGATAATGACTTTTATCTGCTTTCCAAATTTGAATGATTGACTTTCCGTCAATATCTATAACCCTATATATATGACTGATAGTTCGATTTTTGTGCCTAATCCGAGTTTGAAACGAATCTTGTGGATCGCGTGGCTGTTTTAAATGTGGATGCTATCTCTGTTTAAATTGTCTTTCCTTTTCAAATAAAAAAGAAAATTCAAAAAATATCAGTTAGGATTTGAATTTGAGTTTTGCATGTTTAGGAATCCTAAATATATCTAGACGATTTAATTTAAATTAGGACTTGAGATAATCTATTTCCTAGTTTAAATTAAGTAATTTTCTAATCTTAATAGATTATTTAGGTTATTTTTTTAATTCTGAATTTTCATGAAAACCCCAAAAAGGAATGAATTGTTTTATGGTAGATTAGGATAGATTGCATTCTTAATTTAAGTAATTTATTATTTCGAATTTTAAAAAAAACCTCAAAAATAAGTCATATTAGGATATGTTAAGTCATCATAGGTTGCATGTTAATTTAGACATATTTTTATTCCGAATTTCATTAGAAAATACCAAAAATAAATCATTTGCCCGTCATCAGAATTAGGTCACGTCGCCGCATGACATATAGTTTGCGTACTAAGTTGCATTACTTGCATGTCATTTTTGCACGTCATTGCATGTAAATTAGCTTTCGTTTAAATAAGTGAAAATCCAAAAATTGAGTGAATTCCTTGTTAATTAGAAATCATATTAGGTTGTTGATGTGATTTTTTAGCTAGCAATGCTGATGCTTACGTTGCTTTGAGGTAAGTAATTCTCCCAACTCGCAATTTATTTAATACTTTCTTGGATGTTAAATTGGTGGTTTGCGCACTCGCATGAACACCTCACATGTTAGTGACTAAGTTAAAATGGATTCAGATTGCTCGCCAAAACATTTTTGAAAAGAAAAGGTACCGAAAGGGCGTTAGACTAGATCTAGCGTAATCAAGTCCCCGGGCTTAGAATCTCTGGTTCGTAGGAATAAAACATACCTCCCTATGTTTTATTTAGGTTTCTAATCGACCTACCACAAATAGATTAGTGGCGACTCCAAGCATGAAAAAATTTGCATGTTAAAAACTTAAACCCTAAGTTGCGAATTGGTAGGGCTTGGGAGGGCTTGAATTAGGTTTAGTCCTAATAATCCATTAGCCTGAGAGGAAATTTTTAGGTCGCGACACTTGTGATCTAGAAGATTATGGAAATATAAGACTTTGATAGTGTCGAAACATGTCATCCCAATATTCATACAAGCCCCATTCGGGTTGTGGATACAACAAACATTCACTTCAATTTATTCGTAAACATACAAAAAAATACGAATGGGTTGAATTGTCAATGCCATACTGAATCGCGTATACGCTAGTGAAGGCTTGTGATCTAGAAGATCATGGAAATAGAAGACTTTGATAGTGATGAAATATGTCATCCCAGTATTCATAATTCTAGCCCCATTCAGCCCGTATATACAACCGAAAAGAGCCATCGATAGCCAAGCAAAGGCAAAGAAACTCTCCACCATTGCAAAGTACCTGCACATGTACCTCGCCCTTAATGTGAATTGCTGCATATGATAGCATCTCAACCCACACCCCGTTCATCACCTTCCACTTCGTTTCCTCAAGGCTTTCCATCTTTTGGGCCAAATTGATCACCTCGTTGAGCGGGGGATCTCAAACTGAAGGTTCCAAAACGAGCCTCAAATAATTTCTTGCATTAACCCCGCCACATTTATTAACGCATCCCTATCGATGAGGATATAGAGCTCTTGCAACGTCTCCGTTGATGCCACTTGGGCAACACCCCCTGTAGCGGACACCACATTAGACTGATTACTTAAAAGATACAACATGTAGTCAGAGAGGATATTGCTAAATTCCATTTCGTCAATTCTAGCTATTAGGCTCATAAATTGTTTCTCTTTATTGTACCACATTTCAATGGCAACATGCCACATTATAATACTGCTATCATAATTAGCCTCCGTGACTTACACTAAAAGATTGTCGCTGTCAATCCCCCCCTCGACAGTCTACTCTCAAGAAACAGATCACCTCTAGCCTAGAATATCTTCCTCACCTCTGTCGGATCGTTCGCGTCGTTGGATTTATATCTCACCTCCTTAAAGATAAAGATCCATAGCTTTTTTATAGATTCTTGGACACATACTTCAAATTCCCAATCATCCATTTACTGTTCCTCCATCCACCACAGAGCGTATCAATCTCATTTTGATGGAAACAAGAGATAATCTTCTCAACCATATGAAATGGAAAACTCCAGATAGTAGAAAAAGCAACGATGCCCTAGTGCTGATCGCGCTTATACATCTTTCTCAAACTCTCTCGAAAGCACTCGGATAAAGGTTGCAAGTAGAGAGAATTCTAACCATCTTCGAGATAATATGGTGTATCTAAGGCCGCAGAAGTAACATTGGGTTTAGGCTCTGCTTCACATGTGGTGAATCCGGGCTTCCTTTGGTGATCCATGGTGGATACCATCTTGTGGAGAAATGAATTGTGGCACTTGATTCTAGCAATAGTTCAATTGGAGAAAACGAGCATGAATAGAGCTATCACATCAAGAGCAATTCCTTTGAAAAGTAGGGAATAAGTAATTTCCACATCGAATTTGGGGAGCCGATGCTACGTCAAGCGATTGAATAGGATGAAAGCCATCGCCGCGTTAGTTAAAGCTATGAAGCGGAAAATGTAGCTCCGCTTGGAATATAAAGCCAATGCTTTTGAGTGGAGCATATCATACATGAAATGGAGCTTGACTAATATCACCTCAACACATCCACCGCTGACACTTTACGGAAATATTGGTGGCTTATTTCGCGTTGTTGATGTGTGAACATGAGATCTCCGAGGAAGACCTTACATAACTGAAAGAAGTAGTAAGCGTGTTTCACCGTAATGCTCTTGGCAAGCTCCGCTTCTTCTTTATTAGAATATCCATCCCCTAGAACAATGAGGCCTATATCCAACCTGTTATATGTATTAGAAGACTTGCGCTATGAGAGCATCAATTCCTTTACCCTCGAGAGGCGGATAAAATGCTATTAACCTCTCCGCATACTTTATGACCCCGGCAAAAAACACCAACATCATTGGGATCACTAGCGACTTGTCGTTGGGAAATATCTCCACAAAGAAATAGATGGCCGCACCGACTTGGAAGAGGAGACTAAGCTGATACCATCACCAAAGCGAACAGTCCTCTTGAGATAAGACGGTGATAGAGTCTGAACCACTAATTTGTAATAAGAGAAAAGAGGCCCAAAATGCTCGAAGTGCTCCATCTACTTTAGCTGCACGATCGAATGAATTGCCTTGATTGGGAGAAATGAGCTCGATCGCAAATGTGGCGACCCAGTTAGCCATCAAATAGGCCAACCACAACAAGAAAGAGATGGGTGGTTCACCGTTTTATTTTTAATGGGTGCAAATAAAATGAGAAAGACTTGAAGCGAGAGGCTGAGTATGATAAAATCTCCAATATTTCATTTGTGCCGCACATCCAAAATAGAGCTAAGTGCCATATTTTTTGCTTGATTTTATCCCTCCTCTTTAATATTGTTTCAGGTGCAACAAAATGTAGAGGAGGAATAGTGGGGAATGTATACGTACATGTTGAAATGCTTCTTGCTTGTACACGTATATGCACATATTGACATGATTCCTTGCTATACAACAAAATGCAAAGAATCATAAACCAATGAACAGAAGCAAGTTGTCTCATGCATTAAATAGCAAAAGAAAAGTATCGCATGCATGGATGATGCTTAATCTCTAGCTACAAGTTTGGTCTTCTCAATATCCTGTCTAATGTCTATAGAATTTCCATTTTAGTCCAGCACTTTTCAAGTTTAGTTGAGTAAGGCTTCCTGACCCTAGGGTAGACTGTCAATGTGCTCCACATTGCGATTTGTTATTAGAAATACTATTCTGCATATGTGCCAGAAGTCACTTGTGAGTACGTCGATTCAAACTTTTTCAGGGCAAATTGTCTATGCTACTTGGATTGAGCATGCGTCTCTTTGTACGGATGATTACACTTTTCATAGTTTTCTTATTTTTCATGTGTTTTAGATGGTTTCGTCTCAAGCATTTGTAATATATACTTCTCCTGTTAAAATACATAATGCTTGTACTACAAAATTCTTTAGGGGGTCCGACTATTCAAACTTTGTTGTCCCAATAGCCCCTTGATGTACGTAAACCCATCAAACGGATGGATCGGGTCAAGTAAAAAATTGCTCGATCCAAATTGATCCATTAAACTCTTTTTGATCAATTTTCATGTAATACAAATCTAATGACCCGTATCAAACCTAACCCTATACCTGACTGAACCCATATTACTAAAACACTTCTATATTTAATCCAATTTAGGAAAACTCATATCCAAACTGAAGTGAGAGCTTAGAGCGAGTAAGCACTAGATCGAACGAGGGCAAAAGAGAGTCACAAATGTGGGTTAGTTCTAAATAAGTTGCAAATCCATTTAACACTCATATTATATTGAGTTTTACCATTCTAAATACATTTATGATCTATTTAGTGAATATAATTAACCCATGTAGCGATTCAATCCATCAAACTTAAGTTAAAAAATAGGTCTATGACCCATTTTAATTGGTCTAACTGTTTGTACCGTTGATTGATTGTTGAAACCTTTTTTTAAATTGCCCAAAGTTAATTATACAAAAATTAGGAATTAAATATTTAGTTCCTAAAAAAAAATTTCATCCAATTGCATTGCATCTAGATATTAAACATGATAATGGTAATTGCACTAATTAGAATTTTTAAACAAAAATTTAAAAAAAATTAAAAAAATAAAATATTGTTAATATTTAAAAAATCCGATTTAGGCCGGGTTGACCCGGTCCTTTTCTTTTTTTCCCCCGCTTGGGCTCGGCCTGGCCCAGCTCCTTCTCCACCTCCCCCGGTTTGGCCTATCCTCTCTCTCCTCTGTTCTCCTCTGTCTCGACCGCCACCGGAGAAGCGTGGAATTCCCGCTCCACCATGCAAATTGGTCACGAAAGTCATGGTAGGAGTTGAGGCCGGTGCAGAGCATTCAATGGAGCAGGATAGACAACCGGCGACCACCATAAAAGGAGGAGAGAGAGGAGAGAGAGAGGGGGGCCGGCTTGAGAGAAAAACAAGGAGAGAGACGAACCAAGAGAGAGAAAGAGAGAATAGGTGATTTGCATGGACAAAAGGAGAAGTAGCCCGTCTTGTTGGTGCCTCCAAATTAGTCGAAGACCTGCCCCAAACGCACCGCCGATCGGTGAGCAATCTTGGCCCTGTTTTTACTCTGTTTTTGTGCACCGGTCAGCTGGGATTCGTGCTGGCCGTTAGGCGTGAATCCCAGGCCATACCGATCCTCCTTCCGACCCATATTCACCGTCGAGAGCTAGCCGTAGCCGTCGGAGTCGTTCGGAACCTCGAAACAGGTCGAAATATGTTGTTTTTATCTATGCACACCAACTATTCGAGGAAATGCCTCAATGAGGCCGATTTGTTCTGGGCTTCGCCGGCGAATAGGTGAACGTTCGGTGGGCTACGGTCCTCATAGGTAGTTTTATGGCAACGTTGGGAGTCTAGAGGCAACCAAAAACCGATCTGGGTCCGCCGGCTGAGCTCCGACCATCATTTGAGCTCAAAGAGCTCTCCCCGGAGCTCGACCGACGGCCACTGTGATTGGTCGTCCTGGTTGGCCAGAAAGGAGGGCCACCTCGGCCCCAAATTCCGAGGCAACCAAGGTCGGTGATTGGGCGAAACAACCAGCTAATCGCCGGATCTTGCCCGGTTGGCGTTCTCGCATGCACAGGCATGCGAGAATAGCCCCAGACCCGGTTCGGGACTCGGGTCAACGCGCTGGTCGGGTCTGTTGACCAGGTCGGTTTTGACCCGATTCGGATCGTAGACCCGATCCGGGTCAACGTGATGGGTGGGATCCGTTGACCCAGGTCGGATCCAACCGACCCGAATCCGTGACCCGACCAGATTTTTAATATTATATTATTATTTAATTAAAAATATTTTTTTTAAAAAAATTCTAATTTTTTAAAGTTAGGATATAATTTAGATATAGTATTGTTGAATATTTTTCTAAATTATGTGATATATCTGAATGTTTTAAATTATTATTGTATTATTATTATGCATGTTGTTTTTAATTAGACTATGATTACATAAATCGTTATGTTTTGAATGTTGTCCGCCTTAGTTAGGGCTAGAACCTTAGGCTGCATATCTATCTTGACTGCTAATTATTTATAATTGTGCACTCGCTTGATCACTTCACATGTTAGAATAAAGGTCCTAAAATCAATCCAAATTGCCTAACAAATATTTTCAGAATGAACAGGGTAAAAAGGTACCGAAAGGGCATTAGTTATCTAACTAGTGTAACCAAGTTCCCGAACTCATTTAATCTCTGGTTCGTAGAAGTAGGGTGGTTCTCCCATCACCTTACTTAGGTTTCTAATCAACTTACCCCAAATTGTTTAATGGCGACTCCTAGATAAAAAAATTTTATATGCAGATTAAAAACTTAAACCCTAAATCGTGATATGATATGGGCTTGGGAGAGCCCAAGTTAAGTTCCGAACCTAGACTTAGCGCATACCAGACGAGACCCCTTCTTTTTTTGATGACCAAAAAGCCGGAGGTTGCTCGCGACATTGATACAAGTGAATAGAACATTTTCTAATGACCCGTTTCCATCCTTGCTTTCTTGCAAACGATCCAACGAACTGTCCGTGTGTCATGGTATCGGAGCATTGAAGAAATAGGCGGACTTCCCATTAAGAATAGCCGAGCGGTACGCCGAACAGTCCTTTGAATTGGCCAACGGCCCGGACCGTCCGACCGTAGCAATATGCAAGCAATGTGGGGGAAGAAAACTTATAGCTCGACCAAAAAAAACAAGAAAGAAAGGGAGATACATTGGCCTTTTTCGGATACTTCAGTCATTAGTATAAGCAACGTAACCTGAATATATTGGAAGCAGCTCTCCCACGTGCCTACAATGGATATAGGACAGTGGTTTTACTACCAGAAATCATCAAGGATCTTCGATACTGAAAAAGACAAAAAAATAAAGAATGAAATATGATCCTCGTGTTTCGAATAGAAGTAGAACCACATACGAAAAATCGTATGAGCAAAAGAAAAGTAATAACTGCCGATGAACTAGCTGTTTCTTCATACATCTCAAAACAGCCTAAGAAATTTACAAAGTCAATAAAGAGGAAAAGAAAAACAGCACTGTATTTTAGAACACATTTTGGATCCCCGGCCTTTTCTGAACGGCTAAATCTTGATTGAACTTTCGTTTTCTTGAAGTCTAGAATCCAGTCAATGTCTCCGGACTCAACATGGGAATCGTGCTCCATCCGAGAAAGCTTGGCCACAAGCTCAGCTCAAAGCCGTCTCCAAACTTGTGGGGAGACTTCATCTCGGGGCCTTCAGACATCAGCTCCCTGTACACAGTAGATAAAGGAGTGGTGGCCTTGCCGACGCCGCCACGTTGTTATTACTGTTGATATCGCCACGGACCGGGTTCGGCATCGCGACCCCGAGCGGCGGAGGGGCTGCCTCCTGGAGCCGGCAGGCGGGGGGGCGGCAGCCGAGACGGCGCCCCGGTGAGCTTCTGCACGAGCTCCCAGAAGTTGATGGGTTCGACCTTGTAGACCCGGGTGGGGTTCAGGGGTTGCGGGGTGGTCGGCTTCTTCCACAGCTTCGCGGGGGCCTTGCGGACCGAGTGGAACGACCTGTGGAACGGGTATGCCTGGGGAGGGACGTTCATGGCGTCCTCGTGCGGATTGATGGCCGCTGCTGATGAGTGTCTCTCCATTTCTCTTCTTGGTTTCCTTCCCTAAAGTTCTCGCTTCAGAATAACAAATGCGTTTGCTCTTTGTGCTGTGAGAATGAGAACGCGAGACTATAAATATGTTGGTTGATTTGCAGGTCGATAGCGCGAACAAGCAGGGGATTCTGCTGGAGATGGTCCAGGTCTTGACAGATCTCGACCTCGTCATCTCCAAGTCATATAGCTCCTCGGACGGCGGATGGTTCATGGACGGTCCGTAACACTCCCCACCCCACCCACCCATCCATCTTTTTTATGACGTCATTGACACCGATTTCGTATTTTATTATTATTTTTTGGCAAAATAGATTGATATATATGAGTAAATTATTAGCTGCCGTGCCCACAAAGATTGCGAATTCATTGATTAGATGTTTGATCGGTGAAGCTCGCCTTTATAATGGCCTTGATTTTGCATGGCGTGCAGTGTTCCACGTGATAGACTGCTCGGGAGCAAGCTCACCGACGAGAGCCTCATCCTTTACATTCAATAGGTATTTTGTTATATCATAATCAATCTTTATTTTGCTCTTTACCCACTTTATAGTATGATCTCTTATACATTGATTGGTTTAACAGTTATATGAGGTCCGCTTTTTAGGATTCGGACCACCAATTATAGTGTTATAGGACACTAGAATTCATTTGAAGAGGAAGGATTAGGTCTTTTAAGTGGTATATTTTGCAGTCACCATATGATAATTAGTGCTCGTAAATGTTGGATGTTGAAATGATTATAGGAGAAGAATATTTAAGCTCATGTCTACAATGTAGGCATGAAAGCGTACCCGGTCTCGACTTCTTTTTCTTTTGAGGATTCTCCTCAATTTATACGGTTTGAAAGAGGACAACCACTGGGGTTTCTTTCATCTTGGCCCTTGTTTGCGCTTTGCCATCACTTCTTGTTTGTCTACTGGCCGATATGGTCTATCTAAATAAGAGGTTTAGGTCTTGCGCTTTTAGTGGATAACGTGTTTGTTATGTCAAGCTTAGTAAAGTCTGATATTGTCCATTATGTTCTAATATATGGCAATCATTCAACTTATGGTAGACGATATTTTCATAGAATTCGTTTTGCACAAGTTTGAGGTTAGAAATATTTTGTACTTGCTTTCGCTATATGTTGTGTAGTGAAATTAGGGCGATTCTCTTGTGATAACTAAATGAATGTAACATTTGGCAGGCATTGTCCGCGACGAGGAGAGGGGGTCTCTCCAAGGAAATATAAGGATCATCGCAGAGGAAACATTTCGGACCTCACCACATATCCTCCAAGCACACGGTGTTAGAGATGACGGGGACGGACCGACCGGGTTTACTATCCGAAATGTCAGCCGTCCTGGCCGAGCTGGCGTGCCACATTGCCACGATAGTGGCGTGGACGCACCACACACAAGCCGAGTGCTTATTCTATGTGGAGGACGGGGTGAAGGGTGGGCTGATGTTCGCCGACAAAGACTTCGAGCAGTGCCGCTGCTGCTGGAGCAGTGGTTCGGGGGGGTGGTGGCACCCGAGGCGGGTACGAGCATAGGAATGGGTACGAGCATAGGTGTGAAATTCTCGAATGTTCAATATGTCGCCCGCCAATGGGACAAATGTACACCCAAGAGATTGTTGGATCGTATATGACTCTAGAAAATAAGGCAGGTTAGCCACCATGTCAATGTGTAACTGAGTTAGAGTTTGAATGTTTAAGCTGTTAGGCAGAGAAAGGTACTTGTGACACGAATTATTTGAAACAATATAGTCAAAATAGTGTGAGACTCACTTGTTGATGTGATTGGGTTCCTAGTCAAGGTGGTTTTGGAAAATCTGTTCATTGATTTCAGACGTATCAAGTTCAATAAGATCTATAAATTCTGCAATTTCGGCAGAAGTGGGTCGTTGTCTTCTTTTATGGTTTATCGTAAGGTCATAAGTTACTGATGTGGCTCCAGGTTGAAGTCTAGCATTTTATGAGTATGTGCCTTTGACAGTTTTGGCTAACAAAAAGATTGTATGCTTTGCGGGTGTCATACAGGAGTATTTCATAAGGCATCAGGATGGATGCGCCCTGGATTCGGAGACCGAGAAGCACAAACTCGCTCAATGCCTCCTGGCCGCGGTCGAGCGCAGAGCATCACATGTATGTCCCAAACAACTCTTCTTTCTCATGTATGTCTCATGTGGATTGTATCCTGATTTCTTGTTTCGTTTCTTTTGCAGGGATTGAGGTTAGAAGTGAGCACTCAAAACCAGCCGGGCCTGCTCTCGGATGTGACCAGGGTGTTCTGCGAGAATGGCCTATCGATAATGCAGGCCGAGGTAGGGATCCGCGGAGAGCGGGCCATCGGTTTGTTCTATGTGACCGAAGCTTCCGGGAACGACGTGAACCTGAACACAGTGGAACTGGTGAGGAAAGAGATCGGGGGTTCGGTCTCAATCGTGAACAAGTCCTCGGGAGTGAGTACTCCTCAGGGTCCATTGTCGGCAGGCCTCACTAGCAGAAGCGGGGATGAAAAGCCAAGGTTGTCGCTCGGAGGCCTTATCTGGTCTCAGCTTGAGCGTTTCTCCAGCAACTTTGGACCAATAAGGTTATAATGTAAGGTAACGTTTGCTATGGAGAAGTGTGCCTAGAAATGTACTTTGTAAATAAGGCTTGTAAGCACCTTGTCACTCGGTCAAGTAGCGATATGTTGTTCTTTGACAGAGTCTAGGATTTAGCCTTTAAGAGTAGCTTTCCATCCTCAGATCTGTAAAATGTCAATGAAATTAGTCTCTCCAGTTCAATGTTTTCTGTGCAAGTTTCTGGTGGCTTTTTGCAGTTCAACAGCTTACTTGTAGCGTTAATATGGGAGTTTCGCACTAACTACGTTTCGTAAAATTTTCATGCGAAATTTTCACTAATTGAAATGCATGACGTAAGTAATCAGATAGTATCGGAGTTTCATGGGTCGACGACGAAAGGATTATATTAGGTGATAGTGATGATATGCTTCAAACTATTGATATGGTCCAAGCAAGGACGCTTTGTCTTAGTTCATCAAGTCTTGATACTCTTAATACGGCGCTTGATGTTCTTTAGCTGGTTCTTAAATAAGCTTTAATAGATGTCCCTCCATCAGGACATAAATATTCTAGGGGCACTCCGAACGTATTGCCAACTCTTTTTGGTGGAGCATCTCATACATGAAATGGAGTTCAACCAATATCACCCTCAACGCATCCATTGTAGATACTTTGCAGAAATATCCATGGGTCATTTCGCGTTGTTGACATGTGAACATGAGATATCCAATAAACGTGTAAAGATTTAAATAAAGTAGTAAGCATACTTCATCACAATACCCTTTGCAAACTTTGCTTTTTCTTCGTCAGAATGTCCATCTCCTAGAATATTGAGTTCTTTAAGTAACTTATTATCTGCATGAAAAGATTTGTGCTGTGAGAGCATCGATTCCCTGAGCCTCGAGAAGCTCGATAGATGAAGTGCTAGTAACCTCTCTACATTTTTTATGACCCCGGCAAGAAACACCAACATCATTGGGATCAACATCTACTTGTTATTGGGAAATATTGCACAAAGACATAGATGGTGGCACCGACTTGAAAGACGAGAGTGAGCAGGTGTCTTCTCCAAAGCAAACTATCCTCCAGAGAGAAGGCAATGATGATGTTTGGACCGCCAAGGTGTAATAAGAGAAATGAAGCCAAAAATACGTGAAGTGCTCCATCTACTTCCACCGCACGAGTTATGAGAGATGAGCTCGATTGCGAACATGGCTATCCAGTTAACCACCAAATAGGCCAACCACAAGAGGAAAACTGTGTGGTGGTTCGTTATTTCTTTCTAAGGGGTGCAAATAAAATAAAAAAGACCTAAAATAAGAGACTCAATACGACGAAATCTCGAATATTCCATATGTTCCACACATCCCTAAAGGAACTAAATGCCATGTTTTTGCTTATTGCTCCTCCCTAATATAATTTTAAATGCAAAAAATATATGGCAGGAACAGTGGGGAATGTATCTACACATGTTGAGATGGTTCCACTAAGGAAGACACACCGGGTGTGCCCTATCTGTCTTCGTTAGCGGGACAGAGGAATAAAAGCAAAACCGTAGCTTTTTTGCAAAGACTTTTCTACCCCCATAAAATAAACATAAATATTTATAAAATTTGTGTGCCCCTTGTTTTGTCCTGTAGTGGCATAGTCCAGTGGAGCTTTTTCTCAGATTTTTCTTTCTTGGTCAAACCTTGGAGAATCGTCTCCAACAAGAACAACGCCCAAGAGAATCCATACTCGCTTTTGATTAATGGGCACACCTGATTTTGAACAAACCAGAAAATCCTCTAAAGATTTCGTACATGGTTCAAACTCGTGACACAAATTAGCAACTGAAATGATTCCTTGCTTTACAATAAAATATAAAGAGTGACGAATAAATAAACACAAGTAATGTATCTCATGTATCAAATAGTAGAAGAGAAATATCTTATAAATAGAGAATGTTTATTGCTTTGTACCAAGTTGATGTTTTATCGTCAAATCGGTCTATCTCAATTCTACTTTGCAATTCCATTTGTGACTACCTGAGTTTCGACCTGACTTTGGCCTTAAAATGTCGAACAGACTGTCGTATGGAGCAATAAAAAATGGCACCAAGAGATTTGTTCATTGATTGACCCTAACGTGCATGGCATCAAGAAGTGGCAGAGAACTCCTAACCCAAACTTCAAAGATTCCTTTAAATAATGCTTTATCTTTCATCGTTCCTCGTTCATCAAATCCTGCTGGTGACAACCAATTTCCTAAGGGAGAGCTTACTATGTTTGCGATATGTAAGCTCATTTAAATTCACCTCATATTATCGAATTCAGTTAAAGATAAATAGACACTAAAAAGTTTAGAAGTCATTACATTCTCACTCAACATCCCTCATCCAAAAGGATGTTGACACCTAAATTTTGGCGCATCATTTAGTGTTAATTGCATAGAAAATTAGGAATCGATCATGGCCCCTAAAAAAAATTAAAAATTAAAAAAATTAATTAATTAGTTAAACTGCATATAGATTTTAGGAGCATTTATAGTAATAGGCTCATATAGTTGCATTTGCATTAAATCAATGGCGAATGGACTTAGTTAAAAGCCCACGAATAAAAATTTTCGCCAAACTCGTTCATTATCATGGGTGGAATTTTCGCACGTGGGATATGAAGAATTTTCGGAATATATACATGATTCTCGGTCAATATATTTTTGGTTGGGCACTTGTGCAGAAATATCTTTCATGATTTCCTGAAGATGTCCACGATTTCATAGACTTTGTTTTTCAGATATTTGTGGAAATATGCAAGATTTTGTCGGTCAATGGAAAATAGCAAGAGCAACTGGGAAAGGAATATTCATGTGAGGACGTATATTATTTGAGTAATATATCTTTCTCAAAACAAGAAAGAGTGCTGCCAAGAAGACCTCCCCACGCCCATAATCAGAAGGAAGACATAATTCTAAGGGAGGAAAGAAATAAAATATATGTTCTGAAAGTTGACCACGTCCTTTCCCGAAAAAAAAAAGAAGAAATCTATGTTGTCTTGCATATAAAAGGGGAGGTCTCGGTCAACAAAGGGGGGCTTCACAGTACACAATTGAGGGAACAAAAAGAGAGATACACGGAGAGAGTGAAAGAGACACGTACAGGAAGAAGAGAGGGGGGCTGGTCTTTTGGGGGAATCCGACACACACACACAAGGGGGCGAGAAAGAAAAATAAAAGGGAGGGACTCCAAGAATTTTCATATCAGAATTTTTAGAGATACGCGAGTGAAATACGTGAGCGAGAGAGAAAAAGGAAAAAAAAAGCTACGAGAGGGAGAGCTCTCTTTCACGATCGTGGAGGACGTTCGGTGGCTGTGCTGCTTTGCCTCTTACCTTGCCGCTGCGCCTTCCAATTCCCAGCGAAGTGATCAAGCTTGGCCAAAAATTCAACAAGCCGAGAGTCACACAAGAAGAAGCCGAACAGTGGGTTTCTTGTGATAGTGAGCTGCCGCACGAAGAGCATAAAGAAAAGGACGATCTGAACGTCCTTGGTTCGGTCGCACGTGGAGCAAACAAAAGAGTATTGGATTCTTTTCTCTCTGTGAAAAATATTCTGGTCCTCCTCCTATCACCGCAATCTTCAATAGTGAAAGAAACTCCTCTTCGCATTGCTTTGGAGTCACATAGCAGAGTGGGTCTTCATCGAAAAGTCCACGTCTCTGCCGAGCAACAGCAAACAGCGTTCAGCCACGAAGCCCTTGCAACGTCCTTACCCAGATCAGGCATTGCCCTGCACCGCCGCTGCCCACCTGCTATCGTCGCTGCTCCTTGCCGCGACGCTCGCACCGTTGCTCCATCGCCGTGGCCTTGTCGCGCCGTTGCCCACCTCCATCGCTGCTGTCCCCTCCGTGTCCCGCCGTTGCCGTTCCGACGCCATACCGTCGTGTCCTGCCGTTGCCACTCCCGACGCCGTACCGCCGTTCCCGACGTCGCGCCGTCGCTCCCGACGCACCGCCGGTCACCATCCCGATCCGCAATTCCGATTCGCCGGTGATTCAAATTTGGAAACAAATCTTTGGATTAGGTAAATATCTTATCCTGATTTGGTTTGAATATTTTATTGCTTAATTCGTGTTTATTGATATCTAACTTTGCATATTTGAATAATAGGCAATATTTCAATTAGGATTTATTTCCTTTTTTTGAAATCTTAGATATCTATTACTTGTCAAATTTGGATAGAATTTAGAATCTTCAAAATCTTTTGAACATATCCAACATATTTAATATATCATAAATTTTTCAAGATGTGATCGATTAGGAAAATTTCCTAATCCGTAACCGCACACGTAGAAATAAATCTATCTATCAGGCTTTAGATAGAATTATTTCCATAGCGGGTATTTCGAATTTTAGGGTCGATCTGTCAGGCTTCAGATCGAAATTTAATTCGAAAGATTTCGCGGTTATTTTTTTTACGTGATTTTAATTTCGAATTTTGATAAAAAAAAATACCAAAAAAGATTGCTTTAGAATAGGTCAATTTCTTTAGTTTAAAATTGCATGTTTAGATAACTGGCGTTTTTAATTCCGAATTTCATTAAAAAAAATACAAAAAAAAATAATATACCCGTCATTAGAAATAGGTCACGTCGTCGCATGACATATAGTTTGCATGTTAGGTTGCATTAATCACATGTCAATTTTTGCACGTCATTACATATAGGTTAGCTTTCATTTAAATAAGTAAAAAAATAAAAAATAAAAAAGAAATTTCTGCACCTTTGAACTCTAAGTCATGATTTATCAAAATTGTCAAATTGAGTATTTTTCTCGAAATTGGTACCGAAAGGGCGTTAGGGAATCTAGCGTAATCAAGTCCCCGAATTTATGATTTCTGGTTCGTAGAAATAAAATAGTACTCCCGCTATTTTATTTAGGTTTCTAATCAACCTACCCTAAATGATTAGTGGCGACTCCCGTTGAAAATATTTGCATGCTCACAATTGGACCTAAGTTGCGATTTGGTAGAGTTTGGGAGAACTCGAGCTAGGTTAGTTAATTTAATTGATCTAGTAATCCATTAGCCTAAGATCGAAATACTCGATTTTTTTTTAGGTCGCGACAGCTTGGCGACTCCGCTGGGGACAAACTTGAATTTTTTGAAAATTTAAGGAGGACTTAGGCCAAAAAAAAATTTTCATGGAAAAATCATTTGATTTGACAAAATTTGATTGAATTCTCATTCTTAGGTGTTAAATGGTTTTGCAGGATGGGAGTTATAAGGGGAGTAGTGATTGACTAACCCTTTGTTTTGCAGGCTTGGTGGAGTGAAATTGTGATTTAATTTTTGCACTATTGAAGTGGTGTTTGCATATAATTGTTGTGCATGATTTACAGTATTTACACTACACCACACACAACCTGTGATCGGACCTGGATCACACCCATAGTTCTAAGATGGTATTTAGATGGTTCTTTAACCTTGGAGGTAAGACCTCGCTAAAAGTTATCCCATTTGGATCCCGAAAATTTTTCAAAAAATGGCTCAAGGGTCGTCCTCATGCACGTGAGGCTACTACGCATGGAGGTTCCCCTTGTCGACCGAATCAAGCCGAAGTGATTGGACCCGACTAGTCATGACTATTGTATGTGAGGCTGCGGCTAGTCATGATGAATGTGCGCGAGGCTGCGACGTGTCGTTCCGTTCATCACTTCATTTTGCAAAAAGCCTTTAGGGTAGATAGATTAAGGTTTAAACTCACGATTCATGTGCATGTCTCTGTGATTGACATTCTCTCCCCAAGGATGGTAATTTCTCGAGCTTTATCTTTAGTTTTCTTCATCTTATTTTGGGTCGGTCCATGATTTAGGTTGAGTCATTTGGCACGTGGTCTATATAAGAATGGGTCGCCTCGATATCCGTTTCGTGCCTACTCCGAAGCTAGAGCTCAAGAAGTTATGGAGCCAGTTGAAGCCAGATGGTCAGCAGTACGTTCTCAAGCGCATTGGATTCATGCTGCCAATCCTTGACATAGATGTTCAGAGCGGAATCATGCAGGCACTCGCTCATTTTTGGTGCCCCGAGACGACCACATTTGTGTTGGGAGGTAAGTTTGAGCTCACACCGACTCTGGAAGAATACAGTTTTGCCATTGGAAAATCAATTGAGTTAGATATAGTCGAACCACCCATTAAGGTAGATCCTGTGGTAGTGCTCGCTGAATTTTTGAATTTGACCAAAAAGGAAATTGAAAAAGTGTTAAAGGGTAATTGTCAAGCATGCCCGCTATCTTTTCTTATTGAATGTTTTGAAAATAACTCCGTTCTCATGAGGTCTAAGATTTTTATCTTAGCTTTTTTCGGACTCATCGTTTTTCCATTCCGTCAAAATGCTATTGATCCTGTCATAGCATGGACGGTAAAATTAATATGTGGTGGAGTTAGTTTTATAAATGCAATTCTGGCAGAGACCTTATTGTCTCTGACACGATTTAAGAAAGGAAAAGATAGAATTTTTCGAGCCCCGATTGAGCTTTTACAAATCTGGTTTTTCTCACACCTTTCTCAATTCGGGGAAAATATGACTGTATTTGAAATGAACACGACTGATAATCCTATTTTAAGGTTCAAACAAATACAAAATCAAACTAAAAGTTTGCACTATACACAATGGGTCCATCTGTTCAAAGATCCGAGCTCTAAGATTTTCCTTTGGCAAGCTGTATGGTTTCGGGAGGTTGAGGCTCGACTATACTATGGTGATCAGAAGCCCGTACCTTTGATGGGCATTTATGGGGCAACCTGCTATCAGCCCCTTCGAGTTACATGTCAGTTTTGAGTTCTGCAGGACATCCCACCTCCACTCAGGCCCAATGAATTTCAAGTCCAGTTTGAGAAGGGCGAGTCCTACAGAGTTGAGCTTAGGCGTCATTCCTACGCTTGGCAGAATTGTTCCACTCATAAGCTGATTTGGCCCGCGGATGAGCCCATCGGAAGGATGAAGAGTCACTTTGCCACGGCCCGGTATATTCAGCATCATACTATCCCGGCTGAGATACTCCCGAGGATCCCGGTCACGACAGTACGGCACACTCTTCATACTCAAATCAAAATCAGTGAAGAAAAAGCGATGAAGGCCCAGGACAAGGCAGATGCTCTGGCTGAAGAGAATGCACGACTGCGGCGTGCCTTGAAGGCCCATTCGTCTATAGATCACGTGGCCTCTAAAAAGAGGAAGACCGTCTGATATCTTGTTTAGTTTAGGTGTTTTTCTTTCTTTTTAGGAGAAAATGTTAGCCTACTATTAATGTTTTCTGTAATAAATATCGTTTCTGAACGATTTTTATAAGAATTCTTTTGAGACATCTTCCATTTTGAGCAATTCAATGAGAAACATTAAGCTCTAATTTGTAAATTTCGGAATTAGCCCAGTTTTTTGTTGAATAAAGCAATTTGGAATTTCAAGATTTACTAGACGAATCGGTCTTTCGCAAGAAATTTCGTCTTAAGAGTCTAGAGGATGTCATGGACCGACTCGTTATTCTTACTCGTTGTATTTATTCCATCGTTACTTTTGCAGGTAATTTGCCACGGATCCCCCTCATCCTCATAATACTCGATCCGTGACCAAAAGAAGGATGGCCAATCAAGCTGAGATTGCGGCCATGATTGACGAAAAGCTGAAGGAACACATGAACATAATCAATGAGCAGATCACGGCTGCCATGTCCAAAATGATGAGTGATCTCATGGCCAAGCAGCAGCAGATCAATGCTGCCTCTCAATCGGAGATTCCACTTCCAACCCGTCAAGGCCTTCGCCTCGACAAATCTCCTACAGTGAACACTAATCCAATCCTTCAACTGGATGATGTCATTCTGACTGACACTAGTGCGTCTCCGGTGGCCCCTGTTCTTCAGTCACCCCCGAATGATGAGAATGCCAAGTTGCTAGCTAAGATCGACCAGAGGTTACGTGAAGTGGAAGGAACTCAAAGTATTCCACCTGTCGATCTGTCTATTTTTACCCGGGTCCAGGTGCCCGATAAATTCAAGATGCCGGCCTTCGAGAAGTATGACGGCACCTCAAACCCGATTCAGCACATCGATATGTACTAGGGGCTCATGAATAGATATGTTTCTAATGGACCTCTAATGATCCAAACCTTCCAAGCAAGCTTGAAGGATGCCGCAATGAGGTGGTATACCAACCACCAGATCAACCGGAAAGACTCATGGGAAGAGGTGGCAAACCTTTTCGTCAAGCACTTCAAGTTCAATCTCGATGTCACCATTACAAGGGAAGACCTGGAGAGAGCCGAGCAGAAAAAGGGCGAGACTCTAAAGGAGTATGCCACTCGCTGGAGGAACATGGCGGGACAGATCATGCCCGAACCCTCAGAACGTGACTTAATGAAGTTGTTCGTGTCCACCCTACCGCAGCCGGTTCGTTCACGAATGTTAGTGACAGCCGCCCAATCTTTTGGTCAACTGATAGCCATGGGTGAGGAGATTGAAACTGGGCTCAAGAAGGGATGGTACAGTGAGTCAGGTTCATCGAGTAAGAGATTTACTAGTAGGAAAGACAAAGAGCATGTCCCCGAAGTCAACTTGACTTATGCACAGAAGATGCCAGCGCAGGCCCCGAAGCTGCAATTTAGCACTCAGCAGACAACTTCTTATGGACGGCAAGGTCAGCAAGACTCATGCCAGCAGCGTAAAACTCGCCAGTTTACTCCACTTCCTGGGACGTTATCTCAGGTATTGGCTGTGCTAAGGAAGAAGAA
This sequence comes from Syzygium malaccense, assembly GCA_031216405.1. NCBI lineage: Eukaryota > Viridiplantae > Streptophyta > Magnoliopsida > Myrtales > Myrtaceae > Syzygium > Syzygium malaccense. The sequence goes on along the minus strand of CM062260.1, from coordinate 10,209,069 downwards.
CTTACTGAATTCAGAGCCACAAAGATCTAATGCCGCTGGTTATGCAAAATATGATCCGTCGAAGAAATGCGATTACCATAGAGGTGAAGTTGGGCATTCGACAGATGATTGCCAGGTACTCAAACATCGAGTGCAGGATCTACTCGAGACTGGAGCGTTTGCGCTACAGCCAACCGGTAAACCCAATGTGCAGAACAATCCACTCCCTGATCATTCGAGCAGTGCAAATGTTGTCTTTGGTCCGGGAGTCAAACAGGTTCAAGGCTTCAGGGTCCCTCTCAAAGACATGTTCAATGCTTTAGTCCGAGCTGGTTATGTTTCGACTGGTGAGGTGATGTCACTCAGCGAGATAGAAAAGAAAGTGGATGATTTGTTAAGAAAGGGAATGATTGGGACATCTGATAAATTCGGAGTAGTGGCCACTATATCTCAGGTCATTATTGACTGGAATGAAGAACTCGCAATGTTGACTGATGAACCAGTTAAGTTGGATCCTGAACTAAATGACATGCCCCCTCTCGAGGACGCCTCTGACGATGACCTCGGGATCGTTATACCCGATGCTTCGGAAATATTGGTCCTGACATCACCTCAGCCCTACGCTTATGAGAGTGACAAGATGGTTCCATGGTTGTATGACGTTGATCTGATAACAAGGTCAGGGCGAATTTATGCTGATAATCAACCGGCCAAGCCAGTGGCTGAGAAAGAAGCGAAGGAATTCCTAGCTGTGATAAAGGCTAGTGAATATAACGTGGTTGACCAGCTGAGAAAGTTACCTGCACAAGTTTCGTTGTTGGAACTTCTCCAGACATCAGATAAACATCGGAATGCTCTAATGAAGGTTTTGAGTGAGGTTCATGTGCCCGAGACTATTGAAGAAGACAAGCTAAAAGAGTTTGTCGGGACGATCCTCCTCAAAGATCAAGTAGCATTTCTGACGAGGAAATCCCAGTTGAAGGACGTGGTCATAATAAGGCGCTTCACATATCGGTGAAGTATAAAGAGACTCACGTGGCTAGGGTGCTTGTTGATAATGGGTCGGCCTTGAATTTATGTCCGTTGGCCACTTTGAAAAGGCTGGGCATTCCTCCATCTACCATGCAAGCAGCCAAGACTTCTGTTCGAGCCTTTGACGGAGTAAAGAAGGATGTGATAGGCCAGATTAACTTAGCACTGCAAATTGGACCCTCGGTGTTCGATATTCTTTTCCAAGTGCTGGATATCCCTTCTGCTTTTAATTTCTTGCTGGGACGGCCATGGATCCACAATGCAGGCGCAGTGCCCTCTAGTTTGCATCAGAAAATCAAGTTCGTGGCTAAAGCAAAGCTGGTTACAATTTATGGGGAGGAAGATCACCGAATCTTCAATGCAACATCGATCCCATACATAGAGCCCAATCATGTTGAAGAGGATAGCTATCATTCATTTGAGATAGTTCAAGTGGTTCAGGCTTCCTCGGATATGCCATTGCCTGTTCCTGAAGTTTCTAAAGCAGCTATCATGGTGGCCAAGGTCATGGTCGGTAATGGTTTTGAGCTAGGTCAGGGTCTTGGAAAGGAAGGCCAAGGCATTCAGGCTCCGATTGAGACAAATGGACAAAACCACAAGACTGGTTTGGGATACCATGGTCCCGTAAGCCGCGAACAAAGCAACGATTGTTGCAAAGGCCGAAGTCCCTTACCGCCTCCCATTGACCACATTTTTCACTCGGCTGGAGTAGTGGGTGGATATGAGAATTTAAAGCTGAGCCCGACTGAGGATGATCTTGGGCTTATCTTTCCTGAGTCGCTACAAGTTTTAACTGAACCACCTAAGAAGCATGGTAAAGCGATTGTGATCGGTCTGTCTGACGATTCCGAAGATGACCAGCCACCTTGTATTTTCAAGAAGCCGGAGTCGAGGGTGGTGGACCTTGACTTTAATGATGGTATACCCTACCTCACTGTTTGGTTCGCTGAGACCTCCATTGGTGCAATCACTGAAGGACCACTTGAAGGGATGGGCGCTGGCCCTCAAGAGTAATCATTTTTAGTTTTCGTATCTCCCCTGCGTGGGAATCTTTATTGTTTTTTTCCAATTCATGTTGCACTTAGGTTTTTCAATCTAATAAGATGTAATTCATTCATTCAATATCAATAAAATTACAGCGGTTTTTATCATTTTGAATCTTGTTGAAGTACCCCAAACCAACCCGATGACGATAACCAACGATTGAAAAATTTGTCATCTACGGTAAGAACTGAGGGTTGGGCTTCTCAAGAATTCGCGTTTCGAGGTGTTCGAAAGCAAAATGAATTTCAAAAAGCAAAGAGCAATTTTCGAAAATTGCAGTAGTTAAGCCCTCTCTTGTCTTTTTGATCCCTTTCTTTCATGTTTCAGGACTAATCTCGAGGCATGCGAAGGGACGGGAATCGGGGATCCTCATATATGTGATGCAAGTCAGTCTGATGACTCAGACAATTCTAATCTAAATGATGAAGAGATACGACGGAACTTGGAAATCCATGAAGAATCTAAGCCTCTGACTGCCGAAGAAACTGTGGTGATCAACCTTGGTGACACGGAGAATCCTAGAGAGGTGAAGATTGGGGCAGGTCTCTCTCAAGATATGGCCAAACGCTTGACCCAGTTGTTGAAGGATTATCAAGACATCTTTGCCTGGTCTTATGCTGACATGCCAGGTCTTGATAGATCGATCGTTGAACATTGTCTACCGACTGACCCTTCAGTTGAGCCTGTGAAGCAAAGGCCGCGAAGAGCTAAGCCAGAACTGGCAAAGAAGATCAAAGAAGAGGTCATGAAACTTCTTGACGTGGGATTTATTGAGACTACCCAATACTCAGAATGGGTCGCTAATATAGTCCTGGTGTTGAAGAAAGACGGTCGGGTTCGAGTGTGTGTTGACTACCGAGATCTGAACAAAGCTAGTCCCAAAGATGATTTTCCACTCCCGCACATTGATGTGCTTGTGGACAGTACAGCTGGGTTTGAACTATTCTCCTTCATGGATGGTTTCTCAGGTTATAACCAGATCTTGATGAACGAGGATGATAAGTTAAAAACAGCATTTACCACTCCATGGGGGACATTTCATTACAAAGTGATGCCCTTCGGTCTCAAAAATGCTGGGGCAACTTACCAGCGGGCAATGGTCACGTTGTTCCATGACATGATGCATAATGAGATTGAGGTCTACGTTGATGATATGATTGCAAAAACTCGGCGTGGAGAAGATCACATAGAAACCTTGACGAAATTATTCGACAGGCTTCGTAAGTTCAAATTATGCCTCAATCCGACAAAGTGCGTGTTCGGAGCAGCCTCGGGCAAACTACTTGGCTTCATTGTTAGTAACAAAGGGATTGAGATTGACCCGTCGAAAGTGAAGGCCATTTGTGAAATAAAATCTCCCTCTTCGGTGAAGGAAGTTCGTAGCTTAATGGGTAGACTGAACTATATAGCTAGATTTATTTCTCAGCTATCTGAGACAGCGAAGCCTTTCTTTAAACTCCTCAAGAAGAATGCGCTAGTCAGATGGGATGAAGAGTGTGAACTGGCGTTCAACAAGATTAAGCACTACTTGATGAATCCGCCGGTGCTTGTTCCACCAACGCCGGGGCAACCTCTGATCCTGTATCTCACAATCCACAGTGAGTCCTTAGGTGCCATGCTTGCTCAGAAAGGTGAAGAGGATGGAAAAGAACGTGCAATTTATTATTTGAGTAAGAAATTCACCGCCTCTGAGATGAACTATTCCGAGGCAGAAAGAACGTGCGCAGCACTAGTCTGGGTGTTACACAGATTGAGGCAATACACTTTGCACTATCAGATATTACTTGTAACAGAATATGATCCAATCAAATACTTGCTCAATCAACCCGCTTTGGTCGGAAAACTGGCAAAATGGCAGATTCTCATCTCAGAATTTAATGTTCAATTCGTGTCTCAGAAATCAGTCAAAGGACGAGTAATTGCAGATGTTTTGGCTGAAAATCCTGGGAAAAATGACGATCTGGATCCGCTAGAGGATAGAGTCATGCCAATTGATGAGTATGTATGGACCATGTATTTTGATGGGGCCATAAACTTGTCAGGATCAGGTATCGGGGCAGTCTTAATATCCCCAGGCGGACAACATTATCCGGTCGCAGCGAAACTGATATTTCCCTGCACGAACAATATCGCTGAATATGAAGCATGCATCCTCGGGTTACAAGCTGCAATCGAAATGGGAGTAACTCGACTTAAGGTGTTCGGGGATTCAGCCCTCATTATTCTTCAGACCGTTGGCAAATGGCAAACTAGAGATGCTAAGTTGCAACCCTATCACGTTTATTTAGAGGAATTGGTGGAAGAATTTGAAGACATTTCGTTTGAATACTTGCCAAGGACTCAAAACAGTTTTGCCGATGCTCTGGCTACGTTATCGGCAATGCTACGAGTGACAAGTGGTTTAGAAGTTGAACCTTTGAAGATAGAGGTCTTACAGAAACCGGCTTATTGCATGGCCACGACAGAAGAGCCTGACGGCAAGCCGTGGTATCATGATATCAAGGCATATCTTCAAACACAGGAGTTTCCTGAGAAAAGTACCGCATCTGACCAAAAGTATATCAGGAAAATGGCGTCGAAGTTCTTCTTGAACGGAGAATGCCTATACAAGCGATCCTATGATTCAGTTTTATTAAGGTGTGTTGATTCAACTGAGGCTGTTCGCTTGATGCTAGAAGTGCATGAGGAAGTATGTGGTCCGCACATGAATGGTCATATGCTGGCGAGGAAGATAATGAGGATGGGTTATTACTGGCTCACTTTAGAGAGTGATTGCATTCAGCATGTCCGAAGTTGTCACAAATGTCAGATCTATGGTGACAAGATTAAAATTCCTCCAAATGAATTGCATCAAATGTCTGAACCATGGTCATTTTCTATGTGGGGCATTGATATGATTGGCCCAATTAATCCTAAAGCGTCGAATGGACATCGGTTTATCTTGGTCGCTATCGATTACTTTTCGAAGTGGATCGAAGCCATGTCTTATACGACAGTGACGGCCCGGGTTGTGGTGAAGTTCATTCGTCGGGACATCATTGCTCGGTATGGTGCACCTGAGGCCATAATTACTGACAATGGGTCAAATCTGAATAACAAATTGATGGATGAACTGTTCAAAGAATTCAAGATCAAGCATCTGAATTCCTCTCCATATCGTCCGCAGATGAACGGAGCGGTTGAAGCAGCCAACAAGAATATCAAGAAAATTTTGGCTAAAACAGCCGAAAACTATCGTGATTGGCATGAGAGATTACCTTTTGCACTTATGGCATATCGGACTTCTATCCGGACATCTACAGGGGCAACTCCATATTCTCTTGTCTACGGTATGGAAGCAGTGCTACCTGTTGAGGTTGAAATTCCTTCGTTACGTATTCTTTTACAGATACAATTATCAGAAGCAGATTGGATCCAACAAAGATTGGACCAGTTGAACATGATTGACGAGAGAAGGCTTAGAGCTCTATGTCATGGCCAGTGCTATCAACAACGAGTTGCTAAATCTTTCAACAAGAAAGTCAAGCCTCGACATTTTCAGGTAGGTGATCTTGTCCTGCGAAAGTTATTGCCGATAGTTCCTCTTGCAGAAGGAAAATTCGTCCCAAATTATGGCGGCCCGTACATTGTGAAGAAAGTCCTTCCAAGAGGTGCTTTGATTTTGGCCGAGATGGATGGTCGTGTTTTTTCCAGTCCAGTTAATTCTGATTCTGTGAAGAAATATTACACTTGATTTGTACTCATTCTAACTTTGTTTCTATCAAGTGTCAAGTTGAATTTTATGAATCAATTGATGTTACTGAGCTTTGTTTGAGGAAGGCTTTTAATTTGGCAATCTATTTCTGTTCTAATGAAGCGATCATATTGCATGAGAGATTTCAAGATGACGAAAGGCAAGACATCTCCATACACGTCTTGAATAATAATCCCTAGTGCAAGTTGAGTGAAAATTCCGTGCTGACAAGGTAAAGGATTATCTCACGAAAAGTATGATGATCAAAATGATGAGAGGCATTCATTTCCTCTATCTAAACACTACAGGTTATCATTTGCTTAACCCCTTTGAACGGAGTTTCATTTCTTACCCCTGTCAGGAACAATCCCATACCGGGGCAATTTCTTAGAAAGTTCAAAATGATTAGAATTTTCTTGCTTTCACTTGCATCAATCTTCAAGTATATTTATTGCATGCAAGTTCTGTGTTAGCTCGAGTGCCTTAGATATGACGAAGAGCATTTCTTTCTAAATCCCTACACAGTATACCCTTTGCATACCCAATTTGAGCAGTGAATTCATTTCAACCCAATTGGTGATCATTCTTGTGATAAACAAATGAAATCATCTCAAGACAAGTTCAAGTTGACTCGGGGCAAATAGGAGCTCAAAAGAAAATTCATCAGAAAAGATGCAAAAGGACTCCATCAAATCGAAGTTCTCTCTCTCGGAAAAATCTCTCGAAAAAAGAGAGAGAGAGAGAGAGAAGAAGAGAAAATCTCTCTCTCAAAAAAAAAAGAGAGAGAGAGAAGAAAAGAAAATCTCTCTTCAAAAAAAAAAAGGGAGAAAAAGAGAGAGAGAAAAGCTTCAACAAGAACTGAGTCGATATGCAAGATCATTCTTCAAGGAAAAGACCATTTGAAGGTTCATTTGTGAAGCAATTGCTAGATGGGATGATCACCAATCTCCATGTTCATAATACCCCTTTTGATGGAAATAGGCCATTCATTTCAAGCCTACCCGAACCTACGTTACAACCATTACCGAAGTCTCTTTAGAATAGGGCACTTGAGTTAACGTAGAGTTTCAAATGCTTATAAATGTTGCTCGAAGAAGTGTGAGCAAGATTTTTCTATCTCATTTTTGCAGCATTCCTGACTTGTAAACCCGGAATAGCCGGTAATATCAATTCTTTCAATAGCCTCGACTCGAAGAGTCCCTTTTGCTAAGCCATTGACCAAGCTCACATTTTAGCCCTTATAAAGACCTCTCAGATTGGCCAGGTCATACTGATTTTGAGAATATCCGAACCCTTGTCAAGCACGATGAAGAGAGTTCGAGTGATTCTTATACCCACATCAAAGGTCGGGTCAAAAGCCTTTCATTGAGAGTGAGTGGAAAGTTCTTTCTGATTAAAGGTCTCTCATTTAATATGATCAAAATGTCAAAAGGATGAAATGGTTGTTCTTATTAATAAATTCCCTAGTAAAGCTTGGTAATGCAAGGAGATTCATGAATCATGTTTTCTCTGCCTCTGCGCATGTGTTGTTTTAATCTTTTCTCAGGTAAAAACAGGAGCGATGCCATTGGTTCTATCATAAGAAGAATTCAGGTACGTCTGCTAATTATTCTTCATTGTTTCTCTCTCCGGAATAGGAGAAATTATCTCTCTCGTATGTTCACCAAGTGAAACAGGTGACATTTGGTGTTGCTAAGTGGAGTACGAAGCACACCTCATTTTATGTTCGCCCAGTAGGATAGGCGACATAATTTCACATTTGGTGTTGCTAAGTGGAGTACGAAGCACACCCCATTTTATGTTCGCCAGTAGGACAGGTGACATAATTTCTCTTTCGGTGTTGCTAAGTGGAGTACGAAGCACACCCCATTTTATGTTCGCCCATTAGGATAGGCGACATAATTTCTCTTTCGGTGTTGCTAAGTGGAGTACGAAGCACACCCCATTTTATGTTCGCCCAGTAGGATATGCGACATAATTTCTCTTTCGGTGTTGCTAAGTGGAGTACGAAGCACACCCCATTTTATGTTCGCCTAGTAGGATAGGCGACATAATTCCTCTCTTGGTGTTGCTAAGTGGAGTATGCGGCGCACCCCATTTTATGTTCGCCCAGTAGGATAGGCAACATAATTCCTTTCTTGGTGTTGCTAAGTGGAGTACGAAGCACACCCCATTTCATGTTCGTCCAGTAGGACAGGCGACGTAATTTCTCTTTTGGTGTTGCTAAGTGGAGTACGAAACACACCCCATCTCATGTTCGTCCAATAGGATAGGCGATATAATTTATCTCTTGGTGTTGCTAAGTGGAGTACGAAGCACACCCCATTTCATGCTTATCTAATGGAAGAGGTGAAATGATCCTTTCCGTGATTGCCCAGTGGTATAGGCAACACATCTCATTCTTTCTTCATATCATGCGCTATTTCGCATCTGTAGGAAACTACAGATAACAGATAGGCAATCATGTACCTTGAGAACCTTACTTCTAGTGGACTAGAAGTTTGGAGATCGAGGGAACTCAAAGCATTATAAAGCTTTCCCCCACTTGGACGCTTTTTGTGCGATCCGTATGTAAGACTCTTTCACCGCTCCACATGAAGTGAGAAGTCTTAGCATACGTTCCTTATTGTTTGCATATCATGCATCATTACATTAAAAAAAAAAATCAAATCATCATTTTTCATGGTTTAAATTTAGGTCTCAGTCTTTGAGCGAAACCTTTGCGAGCCTCCACTCAAAGAGGGGCAGCTGTTGACACCTAAATTTTGGCGCATCATTTAGTGTTAATTGCATAGAAAATTAGGAATCGATCATGGCCCCTAAAAAAAATTAAAAATTAAAAAAATTAATTAATTAGTTAAACTGCATATAGATTTTAGGAGCATTTATAGTAATAGGCTCATATAGTTGCATTTGCATTAAATCAATGGCGAATGGACTTAGTTAAAAGCCCACGAATAAAAATTTTTGTCAAACTCGTTCATTATCATGGGTGGAATTTTCGCACGTGGGATATGAAGAATTTTCGGAATATATACATGATTCTCGGTCAATATATTTTTGGTTGGGCACTTGTGCAGAAATATCTTTCATGATTTCCTGAAGATGTCCACGATTTCATAGACTTTGTTTTTCAGATATTTGTGGAAATATGCAAGATTTTGTCGGTCAATGGAAAATAGCAAGAGCAACTGGGAAAGGAATATTCATGTGAGGACGTATATTATTTGAGTAATATATCTTTCTCAAAACAAGAAAGAGTGCTGCCAAGAAGACCTCCCCACGCCCATAATCAGAAGGAAGACATAATTCTAAGGGAGGAAAGAAATAAAATATATGTTCTGAAAGTTGACCACGTCCTTTCCCGAAAAAAGAAGAAGAAATCTATGTTGTCTTGCATATAAAAGGGGAGGTCTCGGTCAACAAAGGGGGGCTTCACAGTACACAATTGAGGGAACAAAAAGAGAGATACACGGAGAGAGTGAAAGAGACACGTACAGGAAGAAGAGAGGGGGGCTGGTCTTTTGGGGGAATCCGACACACACACACAAGGGGGCGAGAAAGAAAAATAAAAGGGAGGGACTCCAAGAATTTTCAGATCAGAATTTTTAGAGATACGCGAGTGAAATACGTGAGCGAGAGAGAAAAAGGAAAAAAAAAGCTACGAGAGGGAGAGCTCTCTTTCACGATCGTGGGGGACGTTCGGTGGCTGTGCTGCTTTGCCTCTTACCTTGCCGTTGCGCCTTCCAATTCCCAGCGAAGTGATCAAGCTTGGCCAAAAATTCAACAAGCCGAGAGTCACACAAGAAGAAGCCGAACAGTGGGTTTCTTGTGATAGTGAGCTGCCACACGAAGAGCATAAAGAAAAGGACGATCTGAACGTCCTTGGTTCGGTCGCACGTGGAGCAAACAAAAGAGTATTGGATTCTTTTCTCTCTGTGAAAAATATTCTGGTCCTCCTCCTATCACCGCAATCTTCAATAGTGAAAGAAACTCCTCTTCGCATTGCTTTGGAGTCACATAGCAGAGTGGGTCTTCATCGAAAAGTCCACGTCTCTGCCGAGCAACAGCTATACAGCGTTCAGCCACGAAGCCCTTGCAACGTCCTTACCCAGATCAGGCGTTGCCCTGCACCGCCGCTGCCCACCTGCTATCGTCGCTGCTCCTTGCCGCGACGCTCGCACCGTTGCTCCATCGCCGTGGCCCTGTCGCGCCGTTGCCCACCTCCATCGCTGCTGTCCCCTCCGTGTCCCGCCATTGCCGTTCCGACGCCATACCGCCGTTTCCTGCCGTTGCCACTCCCGACGCCGTACCGCCGTTCCCGACGTCGCGCCGTCGCTCCCGACGCACCGCCGGTCACCATCCCGATCCGCAATTCCGATTCGCTGGTGATTCAAATTTGGAAACAAATCTTTGGATTAGGTAAATATCTTATCCTGATTTGGTTTGAATATTTTATTGCTTAATTCGTGTTTATTGATATCTAACTTTGCATATTTGAATAATAGGCAATATTTCAATTAGGATTTATTTCCTTTTTTTGAAATCTTAGATATCTATTACTTGTCAAATTTGGATAGAATTTAGAATCTTCAAAATCTTTTGAACATATCCAACATATTTAATATATCATAAATTTTTCAAGATGTGATCGATTAGGAAAATTTCCTAATTCGCAACCGCACACGTGGAAATAAATCTATCTATCAGGCTTTAGATAGAATTATTTCCATAGCGGGTATTTCGAATTTTAGGGTCGATCTGTCAGGCTTCAGATCGAAATTTAATTCGAAAGATTTCGCGGTTATTTTTTTTACGTGATTTTAATTTCGAATTTTGATAAAAAAAATACCAAAAAAGATTGCTTTAGAATAGGTCAATTTCTTTAGTTTAAAATTGCATGTTTAGATAACTGGCGTTTTTAATTCCGAATTTCATTAAAAAAATACAAAAAAAATAATATGCCCGTCATTAGAAATAGGTCACGTCGTCGCATGACATATAGTTTGCATGTTAGGTTGCATTAATCACATGTCAATTTTTGCACGTCATTACATATAGGTTAGCTTTCATTTAAATAAGTAAAAAAATAAAAAATAAAAAAGAAATTTCTGCACCTTTGAACTCTAAGTCGTGATTTATCAAAATTGTCAAATTGAGTATTTTTCTCGAAATTGGTACCGAAAGGGCGTTAGGGAATCTAGCGTAATCAAGTCCCCGAATTTATGATTTCTGGTTCGTAGAAATAAAATAGTACTCCCGCTATTTTATTTAGGTTTCTAATCAACCTACCCTAAATGATTAGTGGCGACTCCCGTTGAAAATATTTGCATGCTCACAATTGGACCTAAGTTGCGATTTGATAGAGTTTGGGAGAACTCGAGCTAGGTTAGTTAATTTAATTGATCTAGCAATCCATTAGCCAAAGATCGAAACATTGATTTTTTTTTTAGGGTCGCGACAAAGGAAAGAGTAAGATTTGAGATGTTCAAGATGTCTATTTGGTCGATAAAAGTCCTTTCCTTGGACTCAAAAATTGAAGCATGTTTTGGTTTGATGTTTATTGTCCAGAACAATTGATCAGATCTATCGGGCAATATTCACTACATTCTGACAGGGCGTCCATTACTTTATTAGCATAGGGATTATAGGTAAACATAAGTCACAAACATAAAAATTGAATATGCTGCTAAATCTCACATCAATTATTACGCAGTGATTGGAATGCAACTTCCGTACCAGAATACAACAAAGATTCACATCATTTTACTCGTAAACACACACAAGCACAAAAAATGGATGGATTGAATCGTGAGTGCCGTACTGAATTGTACATACGCTAGTGAAGGCTTGTGATCTAGAAGATTATGGAAATAGAAGACTTTCATAGTGATGAAACATGTCATCCCAGTATTCATACAATCCCCATTCGGGTTGTAGATACAACAAAGATTCATGTCAATTTATTCGTAAAAATACAAAAAAATACAGATGGATTGAATTGTCAGTGCCGTACTGAATCGAGTATACGCTATTGAAGGCTTGTGATCTAGAAGATCATGGAAATAGAAGACTTTGATAGTGATGAAATATGTCATCCCAGTATTCACAATACTAGCCCCATTCAGGCTGTAGATACAACCGAAAAGGGCCATCAATAGCCAAGCAAAGGCAAAGAAACTCTCCACCATTGCAAAGTACCTGCACATGTACCTCGCCCTGAATGTGAATTGCTGCATATGATAGCATTCAACCCACAACCCGCTCATCACCTCCCACTTCGTTTCCTCGAGGCTTTCCATCATTTGGGCCAAATTGATCACCTCGTTGAGGGGGGGATCTCGAACTGAAGGTTCCAAAACGAGCCTCAAATAATTTCTTGCATTAACCCCTCCACATTTATTAACGCTTCCCTATCGATGAGGATATAGACCTCTTGCAATGTCTCCGCTGATGCCATTTGGGCAACACCCCTCATAGCGGACACCACATTAGACTGATTAATTAAAAGATACAACATGTAGTCGGAGAGGATCTTGCTAAATTTCATTTTGTCATTTCTAGCTATTAAGGACATAAATTGTGTTAAATTATGTCGCAAATTTGAGTCCTTATACGAGACCCGATACACACGTAGATCATTTATTGCTCAAAGTCTCGTGCAAAATTGACAATCAAGAAGCAAAGCATGAACGTCCTCTGCACATGCGTATATTTGTCAAAGATGTGCGCGTCTTTCAAGTCCATCAATTTCCCACTTCTTTAAATGTATGCACATGTGCCTGCATGCCCCATAATGGACGTTGAATATGAAGGCGAAAGTAAAAGTTTTGGGCTTGTTTTGTCTTTGTTCATTGACTTCCTTTGGTCTCTTTTCTCTGATAGTTCATTCAGCCGAGACCGACAAAAGGAAAGAACAATGAAGCTTCCATGTTCGCACCGTTGGATTTATATCTCACCTCCTTAAAGATAAAGATCCATAGCTTTTTCATAAAGGGATTCTTGGACACATACTTCAAATTCCCAATCATCCATTTACTATCCCTCCATTCACCAAAGAGCGTATCAATCTCATTTTGATGGAAATAAGAGATAATCTTCTCAGCCATATGAAATGGAAAACAACAGATAGTAGAAAAAGCAGCTATGCCCCAGTGCTGATCATGCTTATACATCTTTCTCGGACTCTATCGAAAGCACTCGGATAAAACGTTGCAAGTAGAGAGGATTTTGACCATCTTCGAAATATTATGGTGTATCTAAGGCCGCAAAAGTAACATTGGGTTGAGGCTTTGCTTCACATGTGGTGAATCTGGGCTTCCTTAGGTGATCCGTGGTGGATGCCATCTTGTGGAGAAATGAATTGTGGCACTTGATTCTAGCAATAGTCCAATTGGAGAAAACAAGCATGAATAGAGCTATGATATCAAGAGCAATTCCTTTGAAAAGTAGGGAATAAGTAATTTCCACATCGAATTTGGGGAGCCGATGCTTCTTCAAGCAATTGAATAGGATGAAAGCCATCGCGACGTTAGTTAAAGCTATGAAGCAGAAAATGTAGTTCCGCTTGGAATGTATGGCTAATGCTTTTGAGTGGAGTATATCATACATGAAATGGAGCTCAACTAATATCACCTCAACACATCCACCGCTGAAACTTTGCGGAAATATTCATGGCTCATTTCGCATTGTTGATGTGTGAACATGAGATCTCCGATGAAGACCTTACATAACTGAAAGAAGTAGCAAGCACGTTTCACCATAATGCTCTCAGTAAGCTCCACTTCTTCTTTATCAGAATTTCCATCCCCTAAAACAATGAGGTCTATATCCATCTTGTTATATGTATTAGAAGACTTGCGCTATGAGAGCATCAATTCCTTTACCCTCGAGAGGCTGATAAAGTGCTATTAACCTCTCCACATACATTATGACCCCGGCAAAAAACACCAACTTCGTTGGGATCACTAGCAACTTGTCGTTGGGAAATATCTCCATAAAAAAAATAGATGGCCGCATCGACTTAAAAGCGGAGACTGAGCTGGTGCCGTCGCCAAAGCGAACAATCATCTAGAGATAAGACAGTGATAGAGTCCGAACCACCAATATGTAATAAGAGAAATGAGGCCCAAAATGGTCGTAGTGCTCCGTCTACATTAGCTGCACAACCGAATGAATTGCCTTGATTGGGAGAAATGAGCCCAATCGCAAATGTGGCTACCCAGTTAGCCATCAAATAGGCCAACGACAACGAAAAAGAGATGGGGTGGTTCGATGTTTTGTTTATAATGGGTGCAAATAAAATGAGAAACACTGAAGCGAGAGGCTTAGTACGATAAAATCTCGGATATTCCATTTGTGCCACACATCCAAAATAGATTTAAGTGTCGTACTTTTTGCTTGATTTTATCCCTCCTCTTTAATATTGTTTCAGGTGCAACAAAATGTAGAGGAGAAATAGTGGGGGATGCATATGTACATGTTGAAATGGTTCTTGCTTGTACACGACATGTTGACATGATTCCTTGCTATACAACAAAATGCAAAGAATCATAAACCAGTGAACAGAAGCAAGTTGTCTCATGCATTAAATAGCATAAGAAAAGTATCTCATGCATGGATGATGCTTAATCTCTACAAGTTTGGTCTTCTCAATATCCTGTCTAATGTCTATAGAATTTCCATTTTAGTCCAGCACTTTTCAAGTTTAGTTGAATAAGGCTTCCTCACCCTAGGGAAGACAGTCAATGTGCTCCACATTGCGATTCGTTATTAGAAATACTGTTCTGCATATGTGCCAGAAGTCCCCTGTGAGTACCTTGGTTCAGGCTTATTCTGGGCAGATTGTCTATGCTACTTGGATCAAGCATGCGTCTCTTTGTACGGATGATTACACTTTTCATAGTTTTCTTATTTTTCATGTGTTTTAGATGGTTTCGTCTCAAGCATTTGTAATATATACTTCTCCTGTTAAAATACATAATGCTTGTACTACAAAATTCTTCTGGGGGTCCAACTACTCAAACTCTATTGACCCAATAGTCCCTTGATGTATGTAGACCCATCAAACGGATGAGTTGGGTCGGGTCGAAAATAGTGTGGCCCAAATTGATCCATTAAACTCTTTTTTATAAATTTTCATATAATACAAATCTAATTATCCATACCCAACCCAATCGGACCCATATAGTTAAAACACTTTCATATTTAATCCAATTTAGGAAGACTTATTTTCAAACTAGAGTGAGGGCTTAGAGGGAATAACCGCTAGATCGAGTGAGGGCGAAAGAAAGTGAAAAGAAAGTCATAAATGTGGGTTAATTCCAAGTAAGTTTTGAATCCATTTAACACCCATATTATATTGGACTTTACCTTTTTAAATACATGTCTGACCTATTTAGTGAATATAATTAACTCATGTAACAATTCAACCCATAAAATTTGAGTTAAGAAATAGGTTTATGACCCATTTTAATTGATCTAACTGTATGTACTGTTGATTGATACAAGTGAATAGAACATTTTCTAACGACCATTTCCACCCTTGCTTTCTTGCAGACGATCCAACGAACTGTCCGTGCGTCATAGTAGCGGAGCATTGAAGAAATAGGCGGACTTCCCATTAAGACTAGCTGAGCAGTACGCCGGACGGTCCTTTGAATTGGCCAACGGCCCGGACCGTTGCAATATGCAAGCAATGAGGGGGAAAAACTTATAGCTCGACCAAAAAAAACAAGAAAGAGAGGGACATACGTCGGCCTTTTTCAGATACTTCATTCATTAGTATAAGAAACGGAACCTGAATATATTGGAAGCAGCTCTCCCACGTACCTACAATGGAAATAGGACAGGGGTTTCACTACCAACAATCGTCAAGATTTCCATCCTTGCTTTCTTGCAGACGATCCAACGAACTGTCCGTGCGTCATAGTAGCGGAGCATTGAAGAAATAGGCGGACTTCCCATTAAGACTAGCTGAGCAGTACGCCGGACGGTCCTTTGAATTGGCCAACGGCCCGGACCGTAGCAATATGCAAGCAATGAGGGGGAAAAACTTATAGCTCGACCAAAAAAAACAAGAAAGAGAGGGACATACGTCGGCCTTTTTCAGATACTTCATTCATTAGTATAAGAAACGGAACCTGAATATATTGGAAGCAGCTCTCCCACGTACCTACAATGGAAATAGGACAGGGGTTTCACTACCAACAATCGTCAAGGAACTTCGATACTGAAAAAGACAAACAAAATCAAGAACAAAACATGATCCTTGTGTTTCGAATAGATGTAGAACCACATACGAAAAATCGTACGAGCAAAAGAAAAGTAATAACTAACGATGAACTAGCTGTTTTTTTCATACATCTCAAAACAGCCTAAGAAATTTACAAAGTCAATAAAGAGGAAAAGAAGAACAGCACTGTATGCGTTAGAACACATTTCGGATCCACGGCCTTTTCTGGACGGCTCAATCTTTTTCCATAGCAGTCGGCAGTGGATTCATGAAAGATCGAACTGTCGTTTATTTGAAGTCTAGAATCCAGACAATGTCCCCAGACTCAACATGGGAATCGTGCTCCATCCAAGAAAGCTCGGCGACAAGCTCAGCTCGAAGCCATCTCCAAACTTGTGGGGAGACTTCTTCTCGAGGCCTTCATACGTCAGCTCCCTGTACACGGTAGATAAAGGAGCCGTAGCCCTCGCCGCCGCCGGGTTGTTATAACCGTTGATATCAGCCCGGGCTGGGTTTGGCGTCGCGAGCTCGAGCGGCGGAGGGGTGGCCCCCTGGAGCCGGCGGGTGGGGGGCGGCAGCCGAGACGGCGCCCCCGTGAGCTTCTGCACGAGCTCCCGGAAGTTGATGGGCTCGACCTTGTAGACCCGGGTGGGGTTCGGGGGCTGCGGGGCGGTCAGCTTCTTCCACGGCTTCGCGGGGGCTTTCCGGACCGAGTGGAGCGACCTCTGGAACGGGTCGGTCCGGGGAGGGACGTTCACGGCCTCCTCGTGGGGATTGATGGCCGCTGCTGCTGAGTATCTCTCCATTTCTCTTCTTGGTTTTCCTCCCTTAAAGTTCTCGCTTTAGAGCAAGAAACGGGTTTGCTCTTTGTGCTGTGAGAATGAGAACGCGAGACTATAAATATGTTGTGCGGAGAGACGGAGAGGGGCAGCGACGGAAGGTTCAAGCAGGCCAGGAGAGGAAGGGCAATGATTTAGGATTAGTCCCGCGGGATTAGTTTAATTAGGTGTTAATTGAAAGATTCGTGGGTGCTGCCGCGGTAATCTGCCGCTCGTTGTTCCTCCATTAGCGTTTATTTAATCGAACAAAGTTTCCGATCTTAGTTAAACTCCCCAGACAAAGGTCGATGAAACATCAAGATTCACCCACTTTTGTATGGGCACGAATTAATAATTTTACCATGACGTGTAAAACATAGGGCTTTCGATATTTGTTTTCGGTGTAGTTGTTGCTGTTATTAGTATTGTAATTAATGTTGGTTGATTTGCAGGTCGATAGCACGAACGAGCACGGGATTCTGCTGGAGATGGTCCAGGTCTTGACAGATCTCGACCTCGTCATCTCCAAGTAATATATCTCGTCGGACGGCGGATGGTTCATGGACGCTCGGTAACACTCCCCACCCCACCCACCCATCTTTTTTATGACGTCATTGACACCGATTTCGTATTTTATTATAATTTTTTTTGGCAAAATAGACCGATATATGAGTAAATTATTAGCTATGCGTGCCCGCAAAGATTGCGAATTCGTCGATTAGATGTTTGATCGGTGAAGCTCGCTTTTCTAATGGCTTTGATTTTGCATGGCGTGCAGTGTTCCACGTGACGGACCAGCTCGGGCACATGCTCACCGACGAGAGCCTCATCCTTTACATTCGACAGGTATTATTATATCATCATCTTTATTTTGCTCTTCTTTATTTTTCTCTTTACCCACTTTATATATGATCTATCAGACATTAATTGATTTAAAAGTTCTATTGGGTCCGCTCGTTAGGGTTCTGAACGCCAATTATAGCGTGATCAGACACTAAAAATTCATTTGAAGAGGAAGGAATAGGTTTTTAAGTTGTATATTTTGCGGACACCCTATAATAATTAGTGCTTGTAATGTTGGATGTTAGAATAATTTTAGAATAAGAATAATTTAAGCTCATGTCTTGAATGGAGGCACGAAAGTGTACCTAGCCTTGACTTGTTTTTCTTTCCGAAATGTCAGCAGTCCTGGCCGAGCTGGGTGCCACATCGCCACGGTAGTGGCGTGGACCCACCACACACGAGCCGCGTGCATATACATATTCTATGTGGAGGACAGGGTGAAGGGTGGGCCGATCACAGACCCAGAGTGCATGGCCCAGATAGAGGAGCAGCAGGAGAATGTGGTCGAGGCCCACCACGCCGAGGGGGAGAGGAGGAGTGTGAGGCTGATGGCGCCCGTGGCCGGGCTGATGTTCGCCAACAAAGACTACGAGCAGTGCCGCTGCTGCCGGAGCAGCGGTTGCGGGGGTGGCACCACCTGAGGCGGGTACGAGCATAGGAATGGGTGTGAGAGGGCTCACGTGTTGATAGAGAGTTGGAAAGACAAAGGTTACGCTGTGGTGAACGTGCGGAGCAGGGACAAGCCGAAGCGGTTGTTCGACACCGTGTGCGTCCTAACGGACATGCAGTATGTTGTGTTCCATGCGTCAGTCAGCTGGGAGGGCTCCTTGGCTAATCAGGTATTTCATGCTAAAATCAAACCTCAAGAAGCTTAAGTTATTACTTCGAGGAAAAAGTATATGTTGGGTATACATCAATTCTAACCCAATTTGATGCGAATCTTGAAATTCTCGAATGTTCAATATGTTGCCCGCGAATGGGACAAATGTACACCCAGGAGATTGTTGGATCGTATATGACTCTAGAAAATAAGGCGGGTTAGCCACCATGTTAATGTGTAATTGAGTTAGAGTCTGAATGTTTAAGTTGTTAGGAAGAGAAAGTTACATGTGATACGAATTATTTGAAATGATATTATGAAAATAGTGTGAGACTCACTTATTGATGTGATGGGGTTCCTAGTCAAGCTGGTTTTGGAAAATCTGTTCATCGGTTCCTGACGTATCGAGTTCAATAAGATCTATAAATTCTGCAATTTCGGCAGAAGTGGGTCGTTGTCTTCTTTTATGGTTTATCGTAAGGTCATAAGTTACTAATGTGGCTACACGTTGAATTTTAGCATCGTATGAGTATCTGCCTTTGACAGTTTTTGCTAACAAAAAGATTGTATGCTTTGCGGGTGTCATACAGGAGTATTTCATAAGGCATCAGGATGGATGCAGCCTGGATTCGGAGACCGAGAAGCGCAAACTCGCTCACTGCCTCCTGGCCGCAGTCGAGCGCAGAGCGTCACATTTATGTCCCAAACAACTCTTCTTTCTCATGTATGTCTCATGTGGATTGCATCCTGATTTCTTGTTCCGTTTCTTTCGCAGGGATTGAGGTTAGAAATGAGCACTCAAAACCGGCCAGGCCTGCTCTTGGATGTGACCAGGGTGTTCCGCGAGAATGGCCTATCAATAACGAGGGCCCAAGTAGCGATCCGCAGAGAGTGAGCCATCGGTTCGATCTATGTGACCGAAGCTTCCGGGAACGACATGAACCTGAGCACGGTGGAACTGGTGAGGAAAGAGATCGGGGGATCGGTGTCGATCGTGAACAAGTCCTCGGGATTGAGCACTCCTCAGGGTCCACTGTCGGCAGGCCTCATTAGCAGAAGCGGGGATGAAAAGCCGAGGTTGTCGCTCCGAAGCTTTATCTGGTCTCAGCTCGAGCGTTTCTCCGGCAACTTTGGACCGATAAGGTTATAATGTAAGGTAATGTTTGCTATGGACAAGTGTGCTTAGACATGTACTTTGTAAATAAGGCTTGTAAGCACCTTTTCACTTGGTCAAGTAGCGATATGTTGATCTTTGACAGGGCTAGGAATTAGCCTTTAAGAGTAGCTTTCCGTCTTCAGATCTGTAAAATGTCAATGAAATTAGTCTCTCCAGTTCAATGTTATCTGTGCAAGTTTCTGGTGGTTTTTTGCAGTTCAACAGCTTACTTGTAGCGTTAATACAGGAGTTTCGCACTAACTACGTTTTGTAAAAATTCGCTAGTTGAAATGCATGACGTAAGTAATCGTGTGGTGTCAGGGGTTTCACTGGTCGATGATGAAAGGATTATATTAGGTGACAGTGATAATATGCTTCAAACTATTGATATGCTCCAGGTGAGGACGCTTTGTCTTAGTTCAAGTCTTGGTACTCTTGGTACTCTTAATACGGCGCTTGATGTTCTTTAGCCGGTTCTTAAATAAGCTTTAATAGATGTCCCCCCATCAGGACATAAATATTCTAGGGCCATTCCAAAGTATTGCCAATGCTTTTTTGTGGAGCATCTCATACATGAAATGGTGTTCGCCCAATATCACCCTCAACGCATCCATTGCAAATACTTTGCAGAAATATCGAAGGGTCATTTCGCGTTGTTGACATGTGACCATGAGATATCCAATGAACGCGTAAAGATTTAAAGAAAATAGTAAGTATGCTTCACCATAATACTCTCGGCAAACTCTGCTTTTTCTTTGTAAGAATATCCATTTCCTAAAACATTGAGTTCTTTAACTAACTTATTATCTGCATAAAAAGGTTTGTGTTATGAGACCATCGATTCCCTGAGCCTCGAGAAGCTCGATAGATGAAGTGCTAGTAACCTCTCTACATTTTTTTTGACCCCGGCAAGAAACACCAGCATTGTTGGGATCAACAATGACCTGTTGTTGGGAAATATCTACACAAAGACATAAATGGCGGCACAAACTTGAAAGACGAGACTAAGCAGGTGCCTTCTCCAAAGTGAACTGTCCTCCAGAGACAAGGCAGTGATGGTGTTTGGACCGCCAAGGTGTAACAAGAGAAATGAGGCCAAATATGCGTGAAGTGCTCCATCTACTTCAACCGCACGAGTTATGAGAGATGAGCCTGATTGCGAACGCGGCTATTCAGTCAACCACCAAACAGGCCAATCACAAGAGTAAAAATAATGTGGTGATTCGTTATTTTCTTTCTAAGGGGTGCAAATAGAATGAGAAAAATCTGAAGCAAGAGGCTCAATATAATGAAACCTCGAATGTTCCACATGTTTCACAAATTCCAAAGGGAACTAAATGCCACGTTTTTACTTATCGCACCTCCCTAATATAATTTTAAATACAAAAAATATATGGGAGGAACAGTGGGGAATGTATCTATACATGTTGAGATGGTTCCACTAACGAAGACTCACCGTGTGTGCCCTATCTGTCTTCGTTAGCGGGAGAGAGAAATAAAAGCAAAACCGTAGCTTTTTTGCAAAGACTTTTCTACCCCCATAAAATAAACATAAATATTTATAAAAATATGTGTGCCCCTTGTTTTGTCCTGTAGTGGCATGGTCCAGTGGAGCTTTTTCTCAGATTTTTCTTTATTGGTCAAACCTTGGAGAATCATCTCCAACAAGAACAACGCCCAAGAGAATCCATACTCGCTTTTGATTAATGGGCACACCTGATTTTGAACAAACCAGAAAATCCTCTAAAGATTTCGTACATGGTTCAAACTCGTGACACAAATTAGCAGCTGAAATGATTCCTTGCTTTATAATAAAATATAAAGAGTGGCGAATAAATAAACACAAGCAATGTATCTCATGTATCAAATAGTAGAAGAGAAATATCTTATAAATAGAGAATGTTTATTGCTTTGTACCAAGTTGATGTTTTATGGTCGAATCGGTCTATCTCAATTCTACTTTGCAATTCCATTTGTGACTACCCGAGTTTCGACCTGACTTTGGCCTTAAAATGTCGAACAGACTGTCGTATGGAGCAATAAAAGATGGCACCAAGAGATTTGTTCATTGATTGACCCTAACGTGCATGGCATCAAGAAGTGGCAGAGAACTCCTAACCCAAACTTCAAAGATTCCTTTAAATAATGCTTTATCTTTCATCGTTCCTCGTTCATCAAATCCTGCCGGTGATAATCAATTTCCTAAGGGAGAGCTTACTATGTTCGCGATATGTAAGCTCATTTAAATTCACCTCATATCATTGGATTCAGTTAAAGATAAATAGATACTAAAAAGTTTAGAAGTCATTACATTCTCACTCAACATCCCTCATCCAAAAGGAAAGAGTAAGATTTGAGATGTTCAAGATGTCTATTTGGTCGATAAAAGTCCTTTCCTTGGACTCAAAAATTGAAGCATGTTTTGGTTTGATGTTTATTGTCCAGAACAATTGATCAGATCTATCGGGCAATATTCACTACATTCTGACAGGGCGTCCATTACTTTATTAGCATAGGGATTATAGGTAAACATAAGTCACAAACATAAAAATTGAATATGCTGCTAAATCTCACATCAATTATTACGCAGTGATTGGAATGCAGCTTCCGTACCAGAATACAACAAAGATTCACATCATTTTACTCGTAGACACACACAAGCACAAAAAATGGATGGATTGAATCGTGAGTGCTGTACTGAATCGTATATACACTAGTGAAGGCTTGTGATTTAGAAGATTATGGAAATAGAAGACTTTCATAGTGATGAAACATGTCATCCCAGTATTCATACAATCCCCATTCGGGTTGTAGATACAACAAAGATTCATGTCAATTTATTCGTAAATATACAAAAAAATACAAATGGGTTGAATTGTCAGTGCCGTACTGAATCGAGTATACGCTATTGAGGGCTTGTGATCTAGAAGATCATGGAAATAGAAGACTTTGATAGTGATGAAATTAATATGTCATCCCAGTATTCATAATAGTAGCCCCATTCAGGCTGTAGATACAACCCAAAAGGGCCATCAATAGCCACGCAAAGGCAAAGAAACTCTCCACCATTGCAAAGTACCTGCACATGTACCTCGCCCTTAATGTGAATTGCTGCATAAGATAGCATCTCAACCCACAACCCGCTCATCACCTTCCACTTCGTTTCCTCGAGGCTTTCCATCTTTTGGGCCAAATTGATCACCTCGTTGAGGGGGGGATCTCGAACTGAAGGTTCCAAAACGAGCCTCAAATAATTTCTTGCATTAACCCCTCCACATTTATTAACGCTTCCCTATCGATGAGGATATAGACCTCTTGCAATGTCTCCGCTGATGCCATTTGGGCAACACCCCTCATAGCGGACACCACATTAGACTGATTAATTAAAAGATACAACATGTAGTCGGAGAGGATCTTGCTAAATTTCATTTTGTCATTTCTAGCTATTAAGGACATAAATTGTGTTAAATTATGTCGCAAATTTGAGTCCTTATACGAGACCCGCTACACACGTAGATCATTTATTGCTCAAAGTCTCGTGCAAAATTGACAATCAAGAAGCAAAGCATGAACGTCCTCTGCACATGCGCATATTTGTCAAAGATGTGCGCGTCTTTCAAGTCCATCAATTTCCCACTTCTTTAAATGTATGCACGTGTGCCTGCATGCCCCATAATGGACGTTGAATATGAAGGCAAAAGTAAAAGTTTTAGGCTTGTTTTGTCTTTGTTCATTGACTTCCTTTGGTCTCTTTTCTCTGATAGTTCATTCAGCCGAGACCGACAAAAGGAAAGAACAATGAAGCTTCCATGTTCGCACCGTTGGATTTATATCTCACCTCCTTAAAGATAAAGATCCATAGCTTTTTAATAAAGGGATTCTTGGACACATACTTCAAATTCCCAATCATCCATTTACTATCCCTCCATTCACCAAAGAGCGTATCAATCTCATTTTGATGGAAATAAGAGATAATCTTCTCAGCCATATGAAATGGAAAACAACAGATAGTAGAAAAAGCAGCTATGCCCCAGTGCTAATCATGCTTATACATCTTTCTCGGACTCTCTCGAAAGCACTCGGATAAAACGTTGCAAGTAGAGAGGATTTTGACCATCTTCGAAATATTATGGTGTATCTAAGGCCGCAGAAGTAACATTGGGTTTAGGCTTTGCTTCACATGTGGTGAATCTGGGCTTCCTTAGGTGATCCGTGGTGGATGCCATCTTGTGGAGAAATGAATTGTGGCACTTGATTCTAGCAATAGTCCAATTGGAGAAAACAAGCATGAATAGAGCTATGATATCAAGAGCAATTCCTTTGAAAAGCAAGGAATAAGTCATTTCCACATCGAATTTGGGGAGCCGATGCTTCTTCAAGCAATTGAATAGGATAAAAGCCATCGCGACATTAGTTAAAGCTATGAAGCAGAAAATGTAGTTCCACTTGGAATGTATGGCTAATGCTTTTGAGTGGAGTATATCATACATGAAATGGAGCTCAACTAATATCACCTCAACACATCCACCGCTGAAACTTTGCGGAAATATTCATGGCTCATTTCGCATTGTTGATGTGTGAACATGAGATCTCCGATGAAGACCTTACATAACTGAAAGAAGTAGCAAGCATGTTTCACCATAATGCTCTCAGTAAGCTCCACTTCTTCTTTATCAGAATTTCCGTCCCCTAAAACAATGAGGTCTATATCCATCTTGTTATATGTATTAGAAGACTTGCGCTATGAGAGCATCAATTCCTTTACCCTCGAGAGGCTGATAAAGTGCTATTAACCTCTCCACATACTTTATGACCCCAGCAAAAAACACCAACTTCGTTGGGATCACTAGCAACTTGTCGTTGGGAAATATCTCCATAAAGAAATAGATGGCCGCATTGACTTAAAAGCGGAGACTGAGCTGGTGCCGTCGCCAAAGCAAACAATCCTCTAGAGATAAGATAGTGATAGAGTCCGAACCACCAATATGTAATAAGAGAAATGAGGCCCAAAATGGTCGTAGTGCTCCGTCTACATTAGCTGCACAACCGAATGAATTGCCTTGATTGGGAGAAATGAGCCCAATCGCAAATGTGGCTACCCAGTTAACCATCAAATAGGCCAACGACAACGAAAAAGAGATGGGGTGGTTTGATGTTTTATTTATAATGGGTGCAAATAAAATGAGAAACACCTGAAGCGAGAGGCTTAGTACGATAAAATCTCGGATATTCCATTTGTGCCACACATCCAAAATAGATTTAAGTGTCGTATTTTTTGCTTGATTTTATCCCTCCTCTTTAATATTGTTTCAGGTGCAACAAAATGTAGAGGAGAAATAGTGGGGGATGCATATGTACATGTTGAAATGGTTCTTGCTTGTACACGACATGTTGACATGATTCCTTGCTATACAACAAAATGCAAAGAATCAAAAACCAGTGAACAGAAGCAAGTTGTCTCATGCATTAAATAGCATAAGAAAAGTATCTCATGCATGGATGATGCTTAATCTCTACAAGTTTGGTCTTCTCAATATCCTGTCTAATGTCTATAGAATTTCCATTTTAGTCCAGCACTTTTCAAGTTTAGTTGAATAAGGCTTCCTCACCCTAGGGAAGGCAGTCAATGTGCTCTACATTGCGATTCGTTATTAGAAATACTGTTCTGCATATGTGCCAGAAGTCCCCTGTGAGTACCTTGGTTCAGGCTTATTCTGGGCATATTGTCTATGCTACTTGGATCAAGCATGCGTCTCTTTGTACGGATGATTACACTTTTCATAGTTTTCTTATTTTTCATGTGTTTTAGATGGTTTCGTCTCAAGCATTTGTAATATATACTTCTCCTGTTAAAATACATAATGCTTGTACTACAAAATTCTTCTAGGGGTCCAACTACTCAAACTCTATTGACCCAATAGTCCCTTGATGTATGTAGACCCATCAAATGGATGAGTTGGGTCGGGTCGAAAATAGTGTGGCCCAAATTGATCCGTTAAACTCTTTTTTTATAAATTTTCATATAATACAAATCTAATTATCCATACCCAACCCAATCGGACCCATATAGTTAAAATACTTTCATATTTAATCCAATTTAGGAAGACTTATTTTCAAACTAGAGTGAGAGCTTAGAGCGAATAACCGCTAGATCGAGTGAGGGCGAAAGAGAGTGAAAAGAAAGTCATAAATGTGGGTTAATTCCAAGTAAGTTTTGAATCCATTTAACACCAATATTATATTGGACTTTACCTTTTTAAATACGTGTATGACCTATTTAGTGAATATAATTAACTCATGTAACAATTCAACCCATCAAATTTGAGTTAAGAAATAGGTTTATGACCCATTTTAATTGATCTAACTGTATGTATTGTTGATTGATACAAGTGAATAGAACATTTTCTAACGACCATTTCCATCCTTGCTTTCTTGCAGACGATCCAACGAACTGTCCGTGCGTCATAGTAGCGGAGCATTGAAGAAATAGGCGGACTTCCCATTAAGACTAGCTGAGCAGTACGCCGGACGGTCCTTTGAATTGGCCAACGGCCCGGACCGTAGCAATATGCAAGCAATGAGGGGGAAAAACTTATAGCTCGACCAAAAAAAACAAGAAAGAGAGGGACATACGTCGGCCTTTTTCAGATACTTCATTCATTAGTATAAGAAACGGAACCTGAATATATTGGAAGCAGCTCTCCCACGTACCTACAATGGAAATAGGACAGGGGTTTCACTACCAACAATCGTCAAGATTTCCATCCTTGCTTTCTTGCAGACGATCCAACGAACTGTCCGTGCGTCATAGTAGCGGAGCATTGAAGAAATAGGCGGACTTCCCATTAAGACTAGCTGAGCAGTACGCCGGACGGTCCTTTGAATTGGCCAACGGCCCGGACCGTAGCAATATGCAAGCAATGAGGGGGAAAAACTTATAGCTCGACCAAAAAAAACAAGAAAGAGAGGGACATACGTCGGCCTTTTTCAGACACTTCATTCATTAGTATAAGAAACGGAACCTGAATATATTGGAAGCAGCTCTCCCACGTACCTACAATGGAAATAGGACAGGGGTTTCACTACCAACAATCGTCAAGGAACTTCGATACTGAAAAAGACAAACAAAATCAAGAACAAAACATGATCCTTGTGTTTCGAATAGATGTAGAACCACATACGAAAAATCGTACGAGCAAAAGAAAAGTAATAACTAACGATGAACTAGCTGTTTTTTTCATACATCTCAAAACAGCCTAAGAAATTTACAAAGTCAATAAAGAGGAAAAGAAGAACAGCACTGTATGCGTTAGAACACATTTCGGATCCACGGCCTTTTCTGGACGGCTCAATCTTTTTCCATAGCAGTCGGCAGTGGATTCATGAAAGATCGAACTGTCGTTTATTTGAAGTCTAGAATCCAGACAATGTTTCCAGACTCAACATGGGAATCGTGCTCCATCCAAGAAAGCTCGGCGACAAGCTCAGCTCGAAGCCATCTCCAAACTTGTGGGGAGACTTCTTCTCGAGGCCTTCAGACATCAGCTCCCTGTACACGGTAGATAAAGGAGCCGTAGCCCTCGCCGCCGCCGGGTTGTTATAACCGTTGATATCAGCCCGGGCTGGGTTTGGCGTCGCAAGCTTGAGCGGCGGAGGGGTGGCCTCCTGGAGCCGGCGGGTGGGGGGCGGCAGCCGAGACGGCGCCCCCGTGAGCTTCTGCACGAGCTCCCGGAAGTTGATGGGCTCGACCTTGTAGACCCGGGTGGGGTTCGGGGGCTGCGGGGCGGTCAGCTTCTTCCACGGCTTCGCGGGGGCTTTCCGGACCGAGTGGAGCGACCTCTGGAACGGGTCGGTCCGGGGAGGGACGTTCACGGCCTCCTCGTGGGGATTGATGGCCGCTGCTGCTGAGTATCTCTCCATTTCTCTTCTTGGTTTTCCTCCCTTAAAGTTCTCGCTTTAGAGCAAGAAACGGGTTTGCTCTTTGTGCTGTGAGAATGAGAACGCGAGACTATAAATATGCTGTGCGGAGAGACGGAGAGGGGCAGCGACGGAAGGTTCAAGCAGGCCAGGAGAGGAAGGGCAATGATTTAGGATTAGTCCCGCGGGATTAGTTTAATTAGGTGTTAATTGAAAGATTCGTGGGTGCTGCCGCGGTAATCTGCCGCTCGTTGTTCCTCCATTAGCGTTTATTTAATCGAACAAAGTTTCCGATCTTAGTTGAACTCCCCAGACAAAGGTCGATGAAACATCAAGATTCACCCACTTTTGTATGGGCACGAATTAATAATTTTACCATGACGTGTAAAAGATAGGGCTTTCGATATTTGTTTTCGGTGTAGTTGTTGCTGTTCTTAGTATTGTAATTAATGTTGGTTGATTTGCAGGTCGATAGCACGAACGAGCACGGGATTCTGCTGGAGATGGTCCAGGTCTTGACAGATCTCGACCTCGTCATCTCCAAGTAACATATCTCGTCGGACGGCGGATGGTTCATGGACGCTCGGTAACACTCCCCACCCCACCCACCCATCTTTTTTATGACGTCATTGACACCGATTTCGTATTTTATTATAATTTTTTTTGGCAAAATAGACTGATATATGAGTAAATTATTAGCTGTGCGTGCCCGCAAAGATTGCGAATTCGTCGATTAGATGTTTGATCGGTGAAGCTCGCTTTTCTAATGGCTTTGATTTCGCATGGCGTGCAGTGTTCCACGTGACGGACCAGCTCGGGCACATGCTCACCGACGAGAGCCTCATCCTTTACGTTCAACAGGTATTATTATATCATCATCTTTATTTTGCTCTTCTTTATTTTTCTCTTTACCCACTTTATATATGATTGTTGACACCTAAATTTTGGCGCATCATTTAGTGTAATTTGCATGGAAAATTAGGGATTAAATTTTTAACCCCTAAACAAAAATATTTAAATTGCATAACATATAGTTTAAATTCATTGCATTTTTGCATCGGACCGGCGGTGAATGAACGAGCTTAAATTTCATCGAATGGGACTCGGCTCGCTTGAAATGCAAAGGCCGGGAATTATAAGTCAAACGGGCTCGGTTGTTTTAATTTGAACTTAATTCAGCCCATTGTCGTTAATTAATTCAGCCCATTATCATTAATTAATTCAGCCCATTTAAATTAAAGCCCAAGCCTAAGCCCATTAGGACTAGAAAGCCCATCTAATTGACCTAGATTAATAGTATATATACATTCATTAGGTCAGAATTTTAGAGGGAGAGACACAATTTTCAGATCAGAAAATTTTGAGAGTGTGAGAGTGAGAAAGAGAGAGAGAGGAGGAAGACCTCGCGCGACGCGCCCGCTCCCGCGCCCGCGCCCGCTCCCGCGCCCGCTCCCGCGCCCGCGCCCGCTCCCGCGCCCGCGCCCGCTCCCGCGCCCGCGCCCGCTCCCGCGCCCGCGCCCGCTCCCGCGCCCGTCGTCGCTGCCTTGCTGTTCCGTCGCCGTTACCCCGCCGTCATCCCGACACCGCGCCGCCGGTCCACCGCTCGCCGTTCATCCCGATCCGCAAGTTCGAATTTGGGAATTATCTGCAAATTAGGTAATTAGATATTATCTGATATTTTTCAGAATATTTAATTTACTAATTTGTGCTTTTGAATATTGCGTGAATATCGTGTAGAATATTAGATATGTTGGAATAATTATCTGATATCTGCAATATTTTTAAAATATTCAAAATTAGGAAACTTTCCTAATTTAGCAACGTATCTAGACGACTATCCTACCTTATCCCTAAGGTACGATACGCGACGATATGGAAAATCATTATCCTATCCATAATCACTTGGGTACGATAATGATTTTTATCTGCTTTCCAAATTTGAATGATCGACTTTCCGTTAATATCTATAACCCTATAGATATGACCGATAGTTCGATTCTTGTGCCTAATCTGAATTTGAAACGAATCTTGTGGATTGCGTGGCTATTTTAAATATGGATGTTATCTCTGTTTAAATTATTTTTCCTTTTCAAATAAAAAAGAAAATTCAAAAAAATATCAGTTAGGATTTGAATTTGAGTTTTGCATGTTTAGGAATCCTAAATATATCTAGACGATAGAATAATTATTTAATTTAAATTAGGACTTGAGATAATCTATTTCCTAGTTTAAATTAAGTAATTTTCTAATCTTAATAGATTATTTAGGTTATTTTTTTAATTTCGAATTTTCATGAAAATCCCAAAAAAGAATGAATTGTTTTATGGTAGATTAGGATAGATTGCATTCTTAATTTAATTAATTTATTATTTCGAATTTTAACAAAAATCCCAAAAATAAGTCATGTTAGGATATGTTAAGTCATCATAGGTTGCATGTTAATTTAGGCATATTTTTATTCCGAATTTCATTAGAAAACACCAAAAATAAATCATTTGCCCGTCATCAGAATTAGGTCACGTCGTCGCATGACATATAGTTTGCATGTTAGGTTGCATTATTCGCATGTCATTTTTGCACGTCATTGCATATAGGTTAGCTTTCATTTAAATAAGCGAAAATCCAAAAATACTGAGTGAACTGCTTGTTAATTAGAAATCATATTAGGATGGTTGATGTGATTTTCTAGCTAACCATGCAGATGCTTACGTTGCTTCGAGGTAAGTAATTCTCTCAATCTTGCAATTTATTTAATGCTTTGATTATTGGGTGTTAAATTGGTGGTTTGCGTACCCGCATGAACACCTCACATGTTAGTGACTAAGTTAAAATGGATCCAAATTGCTTGCCAAAATTTTTTTGAAAAGAAAAGGTACCGAAAGGGCGTTAGACTAAATCTAGCGTAATCAAGTCCCCGGGCTTAGAATCTCTGGTTCGTAGGAATAAAACATATCTCCCTATGTTTTATTTAGGTTTCTAATCGACCTACCACAAATTGATTAGTGGCGACTCCAAGCATCAAAATATTTGCATGTTAAAAACTTAAACCCAAAGTTGCGAATTGGTAGGGCTTGGGAGGGCTCGAGTTAGGTTTAGTCCTAATAATCCATTAGCCTGAGAGGAAAAATTTTTTAGGTCGCGACAGCTTGGCGACTCCGCTGGGGACGTGAGTTAAAACTCTTAGTGGACTTAAGCCAGTCTTTCTTTTCAAAAATATTTTTGTTTGGCAGCGAGGATCCCAGGTACGTCCCTAACGTTTAAGGTGTTAAATGTTTTTGCAGAATGGGAGGTATAAGGGGAGGCGTGATTGTTAACCCTTGTTTTGCAGGGAGGTGTTTGGATGAATGATTTATTTTATGCACGAAGCGCTGTATGATATAACCTGCTGTGCATGCCTTGCATTACACTACACCGCACACACTACCCGCTGCCGGACCTGGGCGGCACAAGTTTAGGATGGTACTGAGAAAACGGACACCCCGACCACACTCGCGTGGTATGGGTCGCCTTTCTTGGTCCCGAAAGTTCTTTCATGGTGTCATTGAATACCTACCACGGTTGCACCCTTTGCAACCCGGGTCGGCTCTTTGACTAAGCCGGAGTCAGGGGAATCCCAGCCTAACCACCACCATGACTGGTTTAGCTCGGTAATCCTCATGTCTCCATTTTGCAAGCCAGAGTCTAGGTAGAAATCGAATCTCACGTTTCATGCGCATGTCTATGTGATTGCCATCATTCTGCCGGGTGAAGTAAGATTTCTGAACCTTTATCTCGCAATTTATTTATGTTTCGTCTTTTTCTTTGGTCGGTCCATGATAGGTCTAGGTTGGTTTTAAATTTGAAAGTAATAATCCTTGAGTCCTTTTTAAAAAAGAAAGAAAGAAAGAAAGAAAGAAAGAAAGCTCTTTTAGAGAATTTATTTTCAATCTATGTCTTTATCTTCCTAGATATGTCATAGGTAATTATTTTCCTACAAAGTTTGCCGTCATCTTTCTTTCACAAAAAAAAAGGGTTTTAGAGAATTAGTTTTCAGTCCATAGTTTCTAGGGAGTCTCACTTTTTGTTTTTCATAATTTTATGATTAGGGATTTTGGTGCTTCTATTTCCTAGGTTGTGTCTAGGGCGTCATTTATATTTCTTTGCCCATATCACTTTTCATAAAGTCTCGTCCATAAACGAATATTGTCATGAATAAACAAAAAAGGACTAGAAGCTGTCATGGACCAACCTTGTCTTGACCATGTGCTTATTTGGTTCATTTCTTTTACATTAGGTAGCTACGGACCGATCACGATCGCCCATTCGTACACGGTCGAGAGCCAGAATGGCCGATCAAACCGACTTGCAAGAACGTGTTGTTGGTGTGGAAGACCAGATCAAGCAACTTGTCATCGCAATGCAACAAATGTCCGCCGAGATCAAAGCTCTCCGGTCGACCCCTGTTTCGCCATCCCTCGAAGCATCAGTCCCAAAGCAGAAAATCAGAAAGAGTGTCGATGCTGACGAAGATGACGATATTCCTGATTTAGAAGATGACCCCGTCCATATCATCGTCAACAAGGACAAACCTGATGAACGGGTCAATAAACTTGAAGAAAGAGTGAAGCAGCTGGAAGGTTCGCAGGATTCACCTTCGATCGATCTGTCCCTTTACTCACAGATCAAAATCCCAAAGAAGTTCAAAATGCCGGATTTCGACAAGTACAATGGCACCACATGTCCAAAAGCCCACCTACAGCTCTATCACGTACAAATGACTTCGTACGTTGATAACGAACTCCTGATGATCCATGCCTTTCAAGCAAGTTTGACGGGTCCTGCTTTGAGCTGGTATCTCATGAAGAAGATAAATGGCCTCAAAACTTGGAAAGAAGCCAGTGAAGCATTCTTGAAGCAGTACAGATTCATAACGGACATCATTCCTACCCGTGATGATCTCGAACGCGCTCAGATGAAAAGGACTGAATCCTTCAAAGACTATGCTATTAGATGGAGGAATTTAGCTGCTCAGGTTGTTCCAGAACCCATAGACAGTGAGTTAAAGAGGATGTTCATGAAAACTCTCCCGTTCGAATACCGTAATCGGATGGTTGCCATTCCGACTGACAACTTCAACCAACTCATCCCCATGGGCGAACAAATTGAAATAGGGCTGAAAGATGGATGGTTTGTCGAGCCGTCCTCTTCGACCAGAAGATTTGGTGCGAGAAAAGAGAAAGAACCGGCAGCTGAAGTGAATATGGCTTATAACCAGCCGAGCCGGCGGAATGCTAACTCCGCCCTAGCAATCCAAGTAGTAGAAGCTCAGCAACAAAACTCGGGTCGTCAACCTTTTCAGAGGAGGAACAACAAGAGGCAATTCACTCCCCTCCCCGGATCGTTGTCTCAAGTGTTGACAGTGCTCCAGAAGAAAGGTTTGCTTACTACTGAGCCAAAGCGGCCCAATCCTGAGCGGTTCTATAACTTCGACCCGTCAAAGAAATGTGATTATCACATGGGTGAGCTGGGACACTCAACCGATGATTGCTATGCCCTCAGGCACCGAATCCAGAACCTCCTAGATACGAAGGTTTTCTCATTTCAGCCTGCTAAGCCGAATGTTCAGAACAACCCACTCCCTGATCACGCAGGCAATGTGAATGCCATATTTATCTTCGATGCTGGTCGAATCAAGAATGTTAAGGTATATACCACCGATGTCTATGGTGAGTTAGTGAAAGCCGGTTGTTACTCAAGTAATGAGGACCTTCCCTTTGCCATCATGAGAGAAAGAATCTCAAGAATGGTGGAAGCTGGGATGATCGTTTATGCTGACCACACTGGCATCGTTTCTACTATCTCTCAAGTGGTTATTAATTGGGAGGAGGAGTTTGCTTCGTTGAACACCAGGAGCGACAAGGGCGACTCTCTGCCTGAAGACATGCCTCCGCTTGAAGACGCGTCTGATAATGAGGAGATCATTGTAAGCACGCCTACAACTGATGAAGGGATAGTGATCGAGATACCTCAACCGTATGAGTACAGTGACAATAAGGCAGTTCCCTGGTCCTACAGTCTCGATGTCGACTTAGTTACCAGATCTGGGCGTTCCTACGGCCAAGCTAATGCCCAACCTGCAAAACCCGTTACTGATGAAGAAGCCAAGGAATTTCTAGCTGTGATTAAGGCTAGCGAGTACAACATAGTTGAACAATTGCGCAAGCTGCCCGCGCAAATCTCCCTGCTTGAGCTGCTCCAGACATCTGTCATGCATCAGAAGGCCTTAATGAAGGTGTTAAGTGAAGTCCACGTGCCAGAAACGATCGATCATGACAAATTAGAGGAATTTGTGGGCTCTATACTCCTCAAGGACCTCATAGCCTTTTCAGATGAAGAGTTCCCTCTAGAAGGGAGGGGGCATACCAGGGCACTCTATATTTCCGTCAAATACAAGGCCTCACATGTTGCCCGGGTACTCATTGACAACGGATCAGCCCTGAACATCTGTCCTTTGGCGACTTTACACCGCCTTAAGATAGATCCTTCTAGGATAAGTTCTGCAAGAACCTCCGTACGAGCCTTTGACGGAACGAAGAAAGAAGTGATGGGAGAAATACACCTTGACATACAGATAGGACCAACGATGTTCAATGTCCTATTTCAAGTTATGGACATCCCCACTGCATTCAATTTTCTGTTGGGTCGTCCATGGATTCATACTGCTGGAGCTGTGCCATCCAGTATACATCAGATGGTGAAGTTCGTCGTGGAGAGAAAGTTAGTCACGGTCCACGGTGAAGAAGAACACCCAATCTACCACGCAACGGCTATCCTCTATGTTGAGCCGGATTGCAGAATAGAATCGAGCTATCAGTCGCTCGAGCTCGTATCAACCATACATGCGTCAAGAGGATCATCACCGCCTATTCCTGAGGTGTCAAATGCTGCGGTCATGGTTGGAAGAGTAATGATCTCTCACGGCTTTACTCCAGGTGAAGGCCTTGGTAGAAATAGTCAAGGTATCCGCCAACCGGTGGAAATTTCTCAGAGGCCTCGCATTACCGGGTTGGGATACCTGGGGTCAAGTGAGCCGAACAATGTGGCACGTGGACGTGGACGTGGTCGAAGTCAAGTTCGAAGAAATGGTCAAAATAGATTGCGATCCGAAGAAGAGCCAAATGGTGAAGAACGTGGGCGTGGTAGGTTGCCTCCACACCTCCGCACCACATTCCCAGGCCCTGCAAGAATGATGCATGAAGAGAAGGAAGTGATCGACACTCTGGGGCAACCAAGTGGCAAGTTCGATTATTATGTTAAATACTCGGCGCCCCCCAGCTTCTATGTTGACCCCCGTGACATTATCCCGGATGGATGGGGAGGTATGGATGATTCAACACCTCTAGTGACAGAAGATTCTGATGATGCAATGGAGGGAATCACTGCCCTGTTCGATAATTTCTTAATTGGAGCCATCGAGGAAGGACCGTTGGAGGGAATGGGCATTGGCCCACAAGAGTAACACATTTACCTTTTTCGCACATTCCCCTACGCGGAAATTTTTACTGCTTTTTAGGACTTGCCCCGTCTCGGGAGCCGCTTTTTAGTACTTTTCATTTCTAGGATTTGATTGTTGCAATTTTCATTCCAATAAATGTAATTCATTTGGTGATAATCAATGAAATTA
This sequence comes from Syzygium malaccense, assembly GCA_031216405.1. Lineage (NCBI taxonomy): Eukaryota > Viridiplantae > Streptophyta > Magnoliopsida > Myrtales > Myrtaceae > Syzygium > Syzygium malaccense. The sequence continues at coordinate 10,173,830 of CM062260.1, read as the reverse complement.
CAAGTTATTTTCGTTTTGAGGGCATGTTGAGGTACATCAAACCAGCCCGGTGATGATATCCAACCGATAAAATAAAATATAGTCCAAGGAGAATTCTGAGGCCTGGGCTTCTTCATGCTTCCTCGTGTTAAAACCTTTCTGAAAAGAATTTCAAAATAAATAAAAAAAAATCAATCAAAATACACTGTTTAGCCCTGTTTGTCCTACTGAACCCCCTACTTTATGTTTCAGGGGCAATTTCGTGACACGAAAGGGTATGGAAACGGTCCAATCTGATGAATTATGTGCCACCGAACCTGATCTCGATGACACCAATGAACTCGAAGATTCCTCGGACCTCCAGCGTGATATAGAGCATCATGAAAGACCTAAAGTCCTAACGGTAGACCAAACTATCACTGTCAACTTGAGCGATTCCGGAGAACCCAAAGATGTGAAGATAGGGGCAACCCTTCCCAAAGGTGAAGCTAAACGCCTGGTCCAACTGCTGAAGGATTACCAGGATATCTTTGCCTGGTCGTATGTCGATATGCCGAGTCTAGATTCTTCTATCGTGGAGCATAGTCTACCCACTAATCCAGACATGCCGCCCAAGAAACAGAAGCTGCGAAGGACCAAGCCTGAACTTTCCAAGAAAATAGAGGAGGAGGTCATGAAGCTTTTGAAAGTGGGATTCATCGAAGTCACCCAATACCCCAGCTGGGTGGCTAATATTGTGCCAGTCATGAAGAAGGATGGTCGAGTTCGGGTTTGCATTGACTATCGCGATCTAAACAAGGCCAGTCCTAAAGACGATTTCCCATTGCCACATATAGACGTTTTGGTGGACAGTACTGCAGGGTTCGAGCTGTTTTCCTTCATGGATGGTTTCTCGGGTTATAATCAGATAAAAATGAAAGACGATGATAAGGAGAAAACGGCGTTCATCACTCCTTGGGGGACATTCCACTATAAGGTCATGCCCTTCGGCCTTAAAAATGCCGGGGCAACATATCAACGGGCAATGGTGACGCTTTTCCATGATATGATGCATAATGAGATTGAAGTTTATGTCGATGACATGATCGCCAAGTCTAGACCTGGGAAGAGTCACGTTGATACTTTGAAGAAATTATTCGAGAGGCTCCGTGAGTTTAAGCTCCGTCTCAATCCAGCAAAGTGCGTATTCGGAGCAACCTCGGGTAAATTACTTGGGTTCATAGTAAGCAGTAAAGGCAATGAAATTGACCCCTCCAAAGTGAAGGCTATATGTGAGTTACAACCCCCGTCGACCGTGAAAGAAGTGCGAAGTCTCCTGGGTAGATTGAACTACATAGCCCGTTTTATTTCTCAGCTCTCAGCAACTGCTAAGCCATTCTTCAAACTTCTAAGGAAGAATGCTCAAGTGAAATGGGACGAGGATTGTCGGGAAGCGTTTAACGAACTAAAGCAATACCTGATGAAACCACCAGTGCTAGTCCCACCAATGCCGGGCCAGCCTTTGATCCTTTACCTCACGATTCATAGTGAATCTTTAGGTGCGATGCTAGCCCAGGAAAGTCCTGAAGATGGGAAAGAGCGAGCCATTTATTACCTAAGCAAGAAGTTCACTGTCTCGGAGTTGAATTATTCTGAAGCCGAGAAGACTTGCGCTGCGCTAGTATGGGTGCTCCATAGGCTGCGACAATATACACTGCATCACCAGACTTTGTTTGTAACTGAGAACGATCCCATTAAGTATTTACTTGATCAGCCAGCTTTGGTAGGAAAGTTAGCCAAGTGGCAGATTTTAATTTCAGAGTTTGATATCCAGATGAAGCCACAAAAGTCAGTTAAAGGTCGAGTAATTGCTGATGTGTTAGCTGAAAATCCTGGAGTCCCTAATGATGATAGATATTCTCCAGAAGATCGCATTTTAGTAATAAAGGAAGACACATGGACCATGTTTTTCGATGGAGCTGTAAACTTGGTTGGTTCCGGCACTGGGGCAGTTTTAATATCCCCAGATGGGCAACATTATCCGGTAGCAGCAATGTTGGTGTTCCCCTGTACCAACAACATAGCCGAGTACGAAACTTGTATCCTCGGACTCCAAGCCGCAGTGGAAATGAGGATAACCAAGTTAAAAGTGTTTGGTGATTCTACTTTGATTATTCTCCAAACTGTGGGAGAGTGGAAGACGAGAGACACCAAACTAGTGCCGTACCATGAATACCTCGAAGAAATCATAGAGGAATTCGAACATATCTCTTTTGAGTACTTATCGATGTCTCATAATCAGTTTGCTGATGCGCTAGCTACGTTATCATCCATGTTGCAAGTAATTGATGGGTTAGAGGTAGAACCCTTGAAGATCGAAGTCCTGACAAAACCGGCCTACTGTATGGTTGTGACCGGGGAGCCTGACGAAAAGCCATGGTATTACGATATCATGAGTTACATCCAGAGACAAGAATTTCCTGAGGGAAGCACCTCGGCTGACAGGAAGTACATAATGAAAATGGCTTCACAATTCTTTGTTAGTGGTGAAAAGCTGTACAAAAGATCATATGATTCGATCCTATTAAGGTGTGTGGATACAGTTGAAGCTACCAGAATCATGCAAGAAGTACACGAAGGGATATGTGGTCCACACATGAATGGCCACATGTTAGCTAAGAAGATTATGAGGTTGGGTTATTATTGGCTCAGTCTTGAGAGTGACTGCATCCAACATGTTCGAAGATGTCATCGTTGTCAGGTTCATGGGGATAAAATAAATGTTCCCCCGACGGAATTACATCAGCAGTCTGAGCCATGGCCCTTTTCAATGTGGGGCATCGATGTGAATGGCCCGATTAATCCCAAGGCATCAAATGGACACCGATTTATCTTGGTCGCGATTGACTATTTCTCTAAGTGGATTGAGGCGTCATCTTATGCAAACGTCACCGCAAAGAATGTTGTAAAATTCATCAGGCGAGACATAGTCGCTCGCTATGGTGTCCCTGAGGCTATCGTCACTGACAATGGGACAAATTTGAACAATAAGTTCATTGATCAGTTGTTCAACGAGTTCAAAATCCGGCACCTGAATTCATCTCCCTATCGTCCACAGATGAATGGAGCGGTTGAAGCCGCCAACAAGAACATCAAGAAGATCTTGGCCAAAACGGCTGAAAACTATCGTGACTGGCATGAAAGGTTGCCATTTGCACTAATGGCGTATCGAACTTCGATCCGAACCTCTGTCGGAGCGACTCCTTTTTCCTTGGTGTATGGCATGGAGGCAATCCTACCCGTCGAAGTAGAGATCCCTTCCTTGCGAGTATTGTCTCAAGTGGAGTTGTCCGAGGCGGAATGGATGCGACAAAGGCATGAGCAGTTGAACCTAATTGATGAGAAGCGATTGAGAGCCATTTGCCACGGTTAAACCTATCAGCAGAGGATAGCTAGATCCTTCAATCAAAAGGTGCGTCCAAGACACTGCGAGGTAAATGATCTAGTCCTAAGGAAGGTACTGCCAGTCTTTCCTGTTCCTGGAGGAAAATTTGCCCCAAACTATATTGGTCCGTATGTGGTTAAAAAGGTGCTTCCTGGAGGTGCCCTGATTCTCGCAGAAATGGATGGTCGTGAGTTTTCCACTCCTGTTAATTCTGATGCTGTGAAGATCTATTATCCCTGATGGAATTTAACATTTTGTAGCAAAAGTTTTCAAATGTTTGGTTTTATACTCTGAATCACAAACATTTCACTAATGAATAAGTAGTTTCAATCAATTGAAAGATGGAATGTGTGCCTTGGCTTTAAATTATGCTTGATCATTTTGTCAATCTACATTATCGATTTTAAAGGGGAATCTATTTAGACAATATGATAACTCACGTGGAATGAATTGAATGTGTTGAATGAGGTACATCGGGATGATGAAAGGCAAGCCATATCCTATACACAGTCCCGTGCACTAATCCCCAGTGAGTTGAGTGGAAAAATTCCATGTCTGTAAGGTAAAGGGTTATCTCGCAAAAGGTACGGCAATTGAAATGACGAGAGGCAGTTCATTTCTCTATCCCAAACACTACAGGTTATCCATTGTTTCGCCACTTTGAGCCTAAACACTTGGAGAAATTCATTCAAATTACCCCTATCGAGAACCACCCCACATCGGGGCAAACTGGAGGTAAGTCAGCGTCATAAGGTGAAAAAATGAGTAGAAATTTTCATGCTCTCACTTGCATCAATCTTCGAGTGTTGCTTTTTCAGATGAATTCACGTGAAGTTCAAGTGCCTTAGGATGACGAAGAGCATTTATTTCTCTATCCTATACACACTTTATCCTTTGTTAAGCCCAATTGAGCCTGCAAATTCATTTCTTAAACCCAGTTGGTGATCATCCCCCACACTGGGGCAAGGCAAAAGTCATCATTGTTCAAGCAGCATATCCGGAGCGCCGATGAAAGATGAAGACCCTGAAAGTCCAAATGTTAGTCATTCGGTCAAAACAAGCCAAAGTGTGACTGGCCAATACATGCATTGTAGATAGTGTGTGTCAAAAAAAAAAACTAGAGGGCATGAAAAAGCAGTGTGCCTGGTAAAAGCAAGGCCGATGCCCGTGAAAAAAAAAGAAAGAAAAAAAAAGAAAAAAAAAGAGAAGAAAAATGGAGAAAAGTGATTACTTTAGAAAATGTTGAGATGTGTCGAAGTCACAAAAATATCCAGAGTCTTAAGGAATCAAGTGATGAATTCTCGAAGCCAATGGAGCATTTACCGAGAAGATAATCCCTGATGGAAAAGAGCACCGGTGACAATGCTGAGATGATCACCAACTCTCACCCCAATTATACACATTTTGAGCCTTATGATCCATTCATTTCTCAACCCATGAGCCTAGCCTGCGTTACATCCCTTGCAAAGTCTCTTCAGATTAGGGCACTTGAACTAACGTAGAGTTTCTGATGTTTATAAGCTTAGCTTGAAGAAGTGCGAGCAAGTCCATTTCTATCTCATTTTGCAGGTTCTTGACTTGTAAACCCGGAGACAATTGCAGAGTATTTTCTTTCAGTAGCCTCGACTCGAAGAGTCTCTCTTGCTAAGCCATTGACCAAGCCCATGTTACGGTCCTAACAAAGACCTCTCAGATTGGTAAAGTCGTACCGTTTGCAAGAATACTCGGACCCTTGTCGGCATGATGATGGTGAGATAGAGTGATTTTCATAAATTAGCCACTTCTCGACGAGAGTGAGTGAAAGCCCTTTCGAACCAAAAGTTCCTCATTCGACATTTTCAAGATATCCGTTTATGAGTTCGGATTGTCTTGTCATGATTTTTCCCCAGCAAAGTTTGTAATGCTGATTTGACAAAACCATCGTGCATGAAAATCAGTTGAAATCATGGTGCATGTGTATATGTATTCTTGACAGTGTGCGAATGCGTATTACATGTTACTTAAAATCGTGTCTAACAGGAGACACACCTTCAGAGTTGGAGATATCACCAGGTAAGTATATCTCTATCCCTAGGATATCTATGACTATCTAGGTATCCCTAACCTGTTCAAGCAATTGTCAGGTCCCACATTTGATCATTTTTTGCAATCTCTAGATGCCTTTGATTGTGTTCAGGTGTCTATTGATCAAACCTTTTCAGGTACTTCTGATGATATCCAGGTACTTTGTTAAGGAACTCTTGAACACTTGGGCTAGCCCCTTTGTTCATCAAATCGCAGATTTTCATACAGTCTCGAGAAGATTCCCCCGTTACATGACTATGAGCAGGTATAGGCATGGCGGCCAAATCTTTACATATGAGCAGGTATATGTAAAGGTCGGAATATTCTTCCCAAATTTCAGGTATTCCCCCGCTACTCACCTATGAGCAGGTATAGGTGAAGCGGCTAAATCTTTGCATATGAGCAGGTATATGTAAAGGTCGGAATACTCTCTTTATCTCAGGTATTTCCCCGCTACTCACCTATGAGCAGGTATAGGTGAAGTGGCTAAATCTTTGCATATGAGCAGGTATATGTAAAGGTCGGAATACTCTCTTTATGTCAGATGTTCCCCCGCTACTCACCTATGAGCAGGTATAGGTGAAGCGGCCAAATCTTTGCATATGAGCAGGTATATGTAAAGGTCGGAATATTCTCTCAACCCCAGGTGTTCCCCCGCAGTTCACTTATGAGCAGGTATAAGTGAGGCGGCCAAACCTTTACATATGAGCAGGTATATGTAAAGGTCGGAATATCCTCTTGATTCCAAAAGTTTCCCCCGCAATTCACTTATGAGCAGGTATAAGTGAAGCGGCCAAATCTTTACAAACACCTATGGAGATGTATAGGTAGTTCGTAAAGATCGGAACTGTTCTCACGAATCCAGATGATGATTGGATACGTCGAGCTTTCTTCGTGTATCTTGACTTAATTGCAGATCACCGAAGTTCATCAATGTATATTAGGCAATACATATGGGGCTGAGCCCATACATTTGCTAAAACAATATACAAGTTAAAGTTGTGCCTCGAATTACGTTATCGTTCATGTCAGGTAAGTAATTCCAGGTATGTTTTCTATGCAAGTCAGCATTGCATCATTTCTTAATGCATTGTAAAATGGGACTCATAATCCCGACAAAAACAACATTCATTGCATTTGCATGGTTAAAATTTAGGTATCATGTAGTCTTTGAATGCAACCTCTACGAGCTCACTTTCAAAGAGGGGCAGCTGTTGACACCTAAATTTTGGCGCATCATTTAGTGTAATTTGCATGGAAAATTAGGGATTAAATTTTTAACCCCTAAACAAAAATATTTAAATTGCATAACATATAGTTTAAATTCATTGCATTTTTGCATCGGACCGGCGGTGAATGAACGAGCTTAAATTTCATCGAATGGGACTCGGCTCGCTTGAAATGCAAAGGCCGGGAATTATAAGTCAAACGGGCTCGGTTGTTTTAATTTGAACTTAATTCAACCCATTGTCGTTAATTAATTCAGCCCATTATCATTAATTAATTCAGCCCATTTAAATTAAAGCCCAAGCCTAAGCCCATTAGGACTAGAAAGCCCATCTAATTGACCTAGATTAATACTATATATACATTCATTAGGTCAGAATTTTAGAGGGAGAGACACAATTTTCAGATCAGAAAATTTTTAGAGTGTGAGAGTGAGAAAGAGAGAGAGAGGAGGAAGACCTCGCGCGACGCGCCCGCTGCCGCGCCCGCGCCCGCTGCCGCGCCCGCTCCCGCGCCCGCTGCCGCGCCCGCGCCCGCTGCCGCTCCCGCGCCCGTCGTCGCTGCCTTGCTGTTCCGTCACCGTTGCCCCGCCGTCATCCCGACACCGCGCCGCCGGTCCACCGCTCGCCGTTCATCCCGATCCGCAAGTTCGAATTTGGGAATTATCTGCAAATTAGGTAATTAGATATTATCTGATATTTTTCAGAATATTTAATTTACTAATTTGTGCTTTTGAATATTGCGTGAATATCGTGTAGAATATTAGATATGTTGGGATAATTATCTGATATCTGCAATATTTTTAAAATATTCAAAATTAGGAAACTTTTCTAATTTAGCAACGTATCTAGACGACTATCCTACCTTATCCCTAAGGTACGATACGCGACGATATGGAAAATCATTATCCTATCCATAATCACTTGGGTACGATAATGATTTTTATCTGCTTTCCAAATTTGAATGATCGACTTTCCGTTAATATCTATAACCCTATAGATATGATCGATAGTTCGATTCTTGTGCCTAATCTGAATTTGAAACGAATCTTGTGGATTGCGTGGCTATTTTAAATATGGATGCTATCTCTGTTTAAATTATTTTTCCTTTTCAAATAAAAAAGAAAATTCAAAAAAAATATCAGTTAGGATTTGAATTTGAGTTTTGCATGTTTAGGAATCCTAAATATATCTAGACGATAGAATAATTATTTAATTTAAATTAGGACTTGAGATAATCTATTTCCTAGTTTAAATTAAGTAATTTTCTAATCTTAATAGATTATTTAGGTTATTTTTTTTAATTTCGAATTTTCATGAAAATCCCAAAAAAGAATGAATTGTTTTATAGTAGATTAGGATAGATTGCATTCTTAATTTAATTAATTTATTATTTCGAATTTTAACAAAAATCCCAAAAATAAGTCATGTTAGGATATGTTAAGTCATCATAGGTTGCATGTTAATTTAGGCATATTTTTATTCCGAATTTCATTAGAAAACACCAAAAATAAATCATTTGCCCGTCATCAGAATTAGGTCACGTCGTCGCATGACATATAGTTTGCATGTTAGGTTGCATTATTCGCATGTCATTTTTGCACGTCATTGCATATAGGTTAGCTTTCATTTAAATAAGCGAAAATCCAAAAATATTGAGTGAACTGCTTGTTAATTAGAAATCATATTAGGATGGTTGATGTGATTTTCTAGCTAACCATGCATATGCTTACGTTGCTTCGAGGTAAGTAATTCTCCCAATCTTGCAATTTATTTAATGCTTTGATTATTGGGTGTTAAATTGGTGGTTTGCGTACCCGCATGAACACCTCACATGTTAGTGACTAAGTTAAAATGGATCCAAATTGCTTGCCAAATTTTTTTTGAAAAGAAAATGTACCGAAAGGGCGTTAGACTAAATCTAGCGTAATCAAGTCCCCGGGCTTAGAATCTCTGGTTCGTAGGAATAAAACATATCTCCCTATGTTTTATTTAGGTTTCTAATCGACCTACCACAAATTGATTAGTGGCGACTCCAAGCATGAAAACATTTGCATGTTAAAAACTTAAACCCAAAGTTGCGAATTGGTAGGGCTTGGGAGGGCTCGAGTTAGGTTTAGTCCTAATAATCCATTAGCCTGAGAGGAAAAAATTTTTAGGTCGCGACAATGATCTATCAGACATTAATTGATTTAAAAGTTCTATCGGGTCCGCTCGTTAAGGTTCTGAACGCCAATTATAGCGTGATCAGACACTAAAAAATCATTTGAAGAGGAAGGAATAGGTTTTTAAGTTGTATATTTTGCGGACACCCTATAATAATTAGTGCTTGTAATGTTGGATGTTAGAATAATTTTAGAATAAGAATAATTTAAGCTCATGTCTTGAATGGAGGCACGAAAGTGTACCTAGCCTTGACTTGTTTTTCTTTCCGAAATGTCAGCAGTCCTGGCCGAGCTGGCGTGCCACATCGCCACGGTAGTGGCGTGGACCCACCACACACGAGCCGCGTGCATATACATATTCTATGTGGAGGACAGGGTGAAGGGTGGGCCGATCACAGACCCAGAGCGCCTGGCCCAAATAGAGGAGCAGCAGGAGAATGTGGTCGAGGCCCACCACGCCGAGGGGGAGAGGAGGAGTGTGAGGCTGATGGCGCCCGTGGCCGGGCTAATGTTCGCCAACAAAGACTACGAGCAGTGCCGCTGCTGCCGGAGCAGCGGTTGCGGGGGTGGCACCACCTGAGGCGGGTACGAGCATAGGAATGGGTGTGAGAGGGCTCACGTGTTGATAGAGAGTTGGAAAGACAAAGGTTACGCTGTGGTGAACGTGCGGAGCAGGGACAGGCCAAAGCGGTTGTTCGACACCGTGTGCGTCCTAACGGACATGCAGTATGTTGTGTTCCATGCGTCAGTCAGCTGGGAGGGCTCCTTGGCTAATTAGGTATTTCATGCTAAAATCAAACCTCAAGAAGCTTAAGTTATTACTTCGAGGAAAAAGTATATGTTGGGTATACATCAATTCTAACCCAATTTGATGCGAATCTTGAAATTCTCGAATGTTCAATATGTTGCCCGCGAATGGGACAAATGTACACCCAGGAGATTGTTGGATCGTATATGACTCTAGAAAATAAGGCGGGTTAGCCACCATGTTAATGTGTAATTGAGTTAGAGTCTGAATGTTTAAGTTGTTAGGAAGAGAAAGTTACATGTGATACGAATTATTTGAAATGATATTATGAAAATAGTGTGAGACTCACTTATTGATGTGATGGGGTTCCTAGTCAAGCTGGTTTTGGAAAATCAGTTCATCGGTTCCTGACGTATCGAGTTCAATAAGATCTATAAATTCTGCAATTTCGGCAGAAGTGGGTCGTTGTCTTCTTTTATGGTTTATCGTAAGGTCATAAGTTACTAATGTGGCTACACGTTGAATTTTAGCATCGTATGAGTATCTGCCTTTGACAGTTTTTGCTAACAAAAAGATTGTATGCTTTGCGGGTGTCATACAGGAGTATTTCATAAGGCATCAGGATGGATGCAGCCTGGATTCGGAGACCGAGAAGCGCAAACTCGCTCACTGCCTCCTGGCCGCAGTCGAGCGCAGAGCGTCACATTTATGTCCCAAACAACTCTTCTTTCTCATGTATGTCTCATGTGGATTGCATCCTGATTTCTTGTTCCGTTTCTTTCGCAGGGATTGAGGTTAGAAATGAGCACTCAAAACCGGCCAGGCCTGCTCTTGGATGTGACCAGGGTGTTCCGCGAGAATGGCCTATCAATAACGAGGGCCCAAGTAGCGATCCGCAGAGAGTGAGCCATCGGTTCGATCTATGTGACCGAAGCTTCCGGGAACGACATGAACCTGAGCACAGTGGAACTGGTGAGGAAAGAGATCGGGGGATCGGTGTCGATCGTGAACAAGTCCTCGGGATTGAGCACTCCTCAGGGTCCACTGTCGGCAGGCCTCATTAGCAGAAGCGGGGATGAAAAGCCGAGGTTGTCGCTCCGAAGCTTTATCTGGTCTCAGCTCGAGCGTTTCTCCGGCAACTTTGGACCGATAAGGTTATAATGTAAGGTAATGTTTGCTATGGACAAGTGTGCTTAGACATGTACTTTGTAAATAAGGCTTGTAAGCACCTTTTCACTTGGTCAAGTAGCGATATGTTGTTCTTTGACAGGGCTAGGAATTAGCCTTTAAGAGTAGCTTTCCGTCTTCAGATCTGTAAAATGTCAATGAAATTAGTCTCTCCAGTTCAATGTTTTCTGTGCAAGTTTCTGGTGGTTTTTCGCAGTTCAACAGCTTACTTGTAGCGTTAATACAGGAGTTTCGCACTAACTACGTTTTGTAAAAATTCGCTAGTTGAAATGCACGATGTAAGTAATCGTGTAGTATCAGGGGTTTCATTGGTCGATGAAGAAAGGATTATATTAGGTGACAGTGATAATATGCTTCAAACTATTGATATGCTCCAGGTGAGGACACTTTGTCTTAGTTCAAGTCTTGGTACTCTTGGTACTCTTAATACGGCGCTTGATGTTCTTCAGCCGGTTCTTAAAGAAGCTTTAATGGATGTCCCCCCATCAGGACATAAATATTCTAGGGCCATTCCAAACGTATTGCCAATGCTTTTTTGTGGAGCATCTCATACATGAAATGGTGTTCGCCCAATATCATCCTCAACGCATCCATTGCAAATACTTTGCAGAAATATCGAAGGGTCATTTCGCGTTGTTGACATGTGACCATGAGATATCCAATGAACGCGTAAAGATTTAAAGAAAGTAGTAAGTATGCTTCACCACAATACTCTCGGCAAACTCTGCTTTTTCTTTATAAGAAAGTCCATTTCCTAAAACATTGAGTTCTTTAACTAACTTATTATCTGCATAAAAAGGTTTGTGTTATGAGACCATCGATTCCCTGAGTCTCGAGAAGCTCAATAGATGAAGTGCTAGTACCCTCTCTACATTTTTTTTGACCCCGGCAAGAAACACCAGCATTGTTGGGATCAACAATGACCTGTTGTCGGGAAATATCTACACAAAGACATAGATGGCGGCACAAACTTGAAAGACGAGACTAAGCAGGTGCCTTCTCCAAAGTGAACTGTCCTCCAGAGACAAGGCAGTGATGGTGTTTGGACCGCTAAGGTGTAACAAGAGAAATGAGGCCAAAAATGCGTAAAGTGCTCCATCTACTTCGACCGCACGAGTTATGAGAGATGAGCTTGCTTGCGAACGCGGCTATTCAATCAACCACCAAATAGGCCAATCACAAGAGGAAAATTATGTGGTGATTCGTTATTTTCTTTCTAAGCGGTGCAAATAGAATGAGAAAGACCAGAAATAAGAGGTTCAATATAATGAAACCTCGAATGTTCCACATGTTTCACAAATTCCAAAGGGAACTAAATGCCATGTTTTTACTTATCGCTCCTCCCTAATATAATTTTAAATACAAAAAATATATGGGAGGAATAGTGGGAAATGTATATATGCATGGTGAGATGGTTCCGCTAACGAAGACTCACCGTGTGTGCCCTATGTGTCTTCGTTAGCGGGAGAGAGGAATAAAAGCAAAACCCTAGCTTTTTTGTAAAGACTTTTCTACCCTCATAAAATAAACATAAATATTTATATAATATGTGTGCCCCTTGTCTTGTCCTGTAGTGGCATGGTCCAGTGGAGCTTTTTCTCAGATCTCTCTTTCTTGGTCAAACCTTGGAGAATCATCTCCAACAAGAACAATGCCCGAGAGAATCCATACTTGCTTTTGATTAATGGGCACACCTGATTTTGAGCAAACCAAAAAAATCCCATACGCAACTCAAACTCGTGACACAATTTAGCAGCTGAGACGACTCATTGCTTTACAATGAAATATAAAGAGTGACAAATTAATAAACACAAATAAGATATCTCATGTATCAAATAGTAGAAGAAAAGTATCTTATGAATAGAGAATACTTATTGCTTTGTGCCAGGTTGTTCTTTTATTGTCAAACCGGTCTATCTCAATTCTACTTTGCCATTCCATATGTTATTACATGAGTTTAGACTTGACTTTGACCTCAAAATGTTGAATAGACCGTCGTATGGAGCAATAAAAAATGGCACGAGGAGGTTTGTTCATTGATTGACCCTAACGTGCTTGGCATCAAGAAGTGGCAGAGAACTCCTAACCCAAACTTCGAAGATTCCTTTAAAGAATGCTTTATCTTTCGTGGTTCCGTGTTCATCAAATCCTGCCAATGACAATCAATTTCCTAAGGGTAGTCATGGCCACGGTTCGGAACCGACCGGTTCCGGTTCAGAACCGGCGATTCTGGTTCCGGGCCGGTTTCGGTTCCGATTCAGGTTCGGAACCGGTCGGTTCGAAACCGGTTTCGGGCCGGTTCATATTTTTTTTTCTTTTCTTCCTCCGCCGGCCATAGCCGGGCCGCCGGCCTCAGGCGAGGCCGCCCCCGCCGGCGTCAGGCGAGGGCCGCCCTCGCCTAGGCTGGGCAAGGCCGCCCTCGCCGGCGTCGGGCGAGGTCGAACCCTCGCCAGATCTGGCGAGGCTCGACCTCGCCGGCGTCGGGCGAGGCTGGCCTCGCCTACAACTGGCGAGGCCGGCCTCACCCGACGCCGGCGAGGCTCGACCTCGCCTGCAACTGGCGAGGCCGGCCTCGCTCGACGCCGGCCTCGCTCGACGCCGGCGAGGGTTCGACCTCGCTGGCGTCGGGCGAGGCCGGCCTCGCCGACGTCGGGAGAGGTCGGCCTCGCCCGACGCCGGCGAGGTCGAGCCCTCGCCCGATCTGGCGAGGCCGGCCTCGCCCGACGCCGGCGAGGTCGAGCCCTCACCTGACGCCGGCGAGGTCGACCTCGCTCGACGCCAGCGAGGGCGGCCTCGCCTGAGGTCGACAACCTCCGCCGGCTCCGGCTATGGCCAGCGGAGGAAGAAAAGAAAAAAAAAAGGAAAAGGAAAAATAGAAAAGAAAATAATAAAAAAATTAAAAAGTTACTGTTCCGGTGACGGAACATTATTCAATATAAATTGTAATTAAAATGTAAATTGTAATCAAATTTGGGGACAAAAAGACAAGAGAGAAAGAGAGGGCTTGAACTTAATAAATTATCATTAAGCACATTACAATTCGTTACAACGATTTATAAAAAAAAGGAGAACAATATATATGCCCTAAAATGACCCCAAAACCTAAACATTCCGTGCGCAGGGAACCAGAGGTCACATGTCGTCAGATTATACTTTGGTTTTCCTAAGCTCACGTGGGCGTACTCGATATGAGAAACAAGCGTTCCCGAAATATTTGCCAACTCCAATAGTTCTTTTACCCTCAATCGTCACTACCCGTTTCAGTACCGGTACCGGTAGTATCTCCGTCGTTAAAGAATTCGGATTCATTATTCCGATCTATCGCTTGTTGCCGGTATTGAGCCTTCGTCCAATCAGCAACATAAGCTTGAATCTCCACTAATTTTGGAGCTAATCTTGAACGATGTTCGTCCAAAATATTACCTCCGGCACTGAATGCTTGCTCGACCGCAACTGTGGAACAAGGGGTTGAAAAAATCCGTTTTGTAATAAGAGAAAGGATTGGGTATTGGCTTGCGTGCCTCTTCCACCAATCCAAAATTAAAAAATTTGTACCACTTTCGGATTTAGTAAACTCAAATGAAACGATTAGATAAATCTTTAATTCAGAAATATTTCCTATTACTCCCTTTTGTTTTTTTTTTTTATCAATGTAATAAAAGTTGGTACCCTCTACTAATTTTACCTGTACTGTCATTTTGTATCTCCGTAGATTGAGAAGATCCAATATCACCTAAATTATATTTAGCATAAAATTCATTATATAATTCTATTACTACATTTTTAACCTCACGTACTATGGTTGTAACATTTATCGCATCATAATGTAAACATTGATAATACGGACGCAAAAAATCATTTAAGCCATCCAATTTGCAACGCGGATCAAAAACACAAGCAACTAAATAAATAATGGGAATTTCGCTATAATAATGTAGCCACTTCATTTTCATTGCAACTATAGTATGTTGTAATTCAACATCATTTTCATATTCATCAAAAATTCCGACAATATTAGTACACTCTACTAAAAATAAATGTGTAGTAGGATAATAAATACCGGACAAAGTATAAGTTGCATCATTAAAAACCTTTAAAACATCTAAAATTTTTTGGCAAATATCCCACTTTTGTGGGTATAAATTAATCTCGGGTATATTATTAGAAATGAATGCACATAATAAATCTTTATATGCTAATGATTCATTAAGCAAGTGGAAAGTAGAATTCCAACGAGTTGGAATATCTCTTGGAAATCTTTTTGGCCATTTGCCATTTTCTCTACAAAATCTACCCCATTCTTTCATTTTTTGGGGATGTTTCCATAAAAATTGAATCGCCGTTTTTATTGGTTGAAGAAAAATATCAAGAGTTTTCAAACCATCTTGTACACATAAATTTAAAACATGACAAGCACATCTAACGTGAAAAAATTTTCCGCCAAAAGCGGGTTTACAAATATTTTCTAAATCGGCAATTGAAGCGGTATTTGCCGCGGCATTATCAAAACCAATTGAAAAAATTTTGTTAAACAAATAATATTCTTCTAAAATTTGCCTAATTATTCTATAAATATTATTTGTCGTATGCTTATCATCGAAAACTCTAAATGCAATAACTCTTTTTTGAATATTCCACTCGGTATCTATCCAATGACATGTTATGCCTATGTAAGAATGATTTTGCCAATGATCACTCCAAATATCACTACCTATATGCACGCATCCATTAAATTGCATAAAAAAGTTTTGTAAATCTTTTTTTTCATTTTTGTAAAGATCTTTAATTACTCGTTTAATTGAATTTCTAGGAACACGTTTTACTTGTGGAGCACATGCTTTTTGTACAAATTCATTAAAACCAAATCTTTCTCCAAAATTTAATGCTAAATGCTCAACGGAAGTAAATTTGTCTAATTCTTCCTTATACGTTTTTTCATTAAAACGAAATAAAGGGGAAGTGTTAGGATTGACGTACCCGGAAATTTGTTGTTGCCCAATATCAATTCCCGTTTCGGTTGGATGTTTGCTCCTAAGATGTTGTTTAAATGTTCTATATCCTTGTCTACCTGTATATTTATATATTTTCCCACAATATTTACAAATTATATCATACCTTTTTTGACCAATATCAAACATTTCCATTTTCGTGAAGTGATTCCAAATGTCATATGTAAATTCCCGTTCCGCTTCCTTTGTTATAGATATTTCGGCAGGAGGATGAAAACTTTCTTGCGTCGGGACGCACTCCACATCGGGAAAAATGTTGATTTCATCATCTTGAAAATCTGCATATTCACGAGGATCAAAAGAATGATGGGATTCCGTTGCAATATTCTTACCTTTACCAGTTGACACTCGACTTCCACTTGCCATTTTTCGAGTGGATTGAGAGAATTGAGCGAATTAATTGGGAGAATTAAGAAAGAATTGCGTGTATTGAGAAAATTGAGAGAATTTAAGAGAATTTGAGAGAATTTCGAGTATTGAGAAAATTTGATCGAATTGTGAGTATTAAGAAAATTTGAAAGAATTTGAGAGAATTTGAGAGAATTTATAA
Organism: Syzygium malaccense; assembly: GCA_031216405.1. NCBI lineage: Eukaryota > Viridiplantae > Streptophyta > Magnoliopsida > Myrtales > Myrtaceae > Syzygium > Syzygium malaccense. Next base: position 10,157,477 of record CM062260.1, on the reverse strand, counting down.
GAAAAAAATGAGAAGAAAATTTAGGATTAAAAAAAAAGAAAAGATAACCGTTGCAATTTGGCAATGGTTATCTTTTTTTTTTTAATTATTTTTTGCCCGTTTGGGCATTGGCCGTTGCCAGGGCAGCCTTACGGGCCGCAAGCTTGCTGTGGGGGTTTTTTTTTTTTTTGCCCGCAGCAGGGCCTGCAGACGTGCATGTCCTGCTGCGGGCGCCGGGGCACGGGGGTGGGCCCGGTGGGTTTTTTTTTTTCCTTTGGAACAGGGCCCGGAACCAGCGGTTCCAGGCCGGTTCCAAACCATGGGCCCGGTCAACGGGCTGTGCCCGGGTTTGACCGAGCCGAAACCGGCCCGTGGCCACCACTACCTAAGGGAGAGCTTACTAAGTTCACAATATGTAAGCTCATTTAAATTCACCTCATATCATCGGGTTCACTTAAATATAAATAGACACTAAAAAGTTTAGAAGTCATTACATTCGCACTTAACATCCCTCATCCAAAAGGAAAGAGTAAGATTTGAGATGTTCGAGATGTCTATTAATTTGGTCGAGAAAAGTCCTTTCCTTGGACTCAAAATTTAAGCATGTTTTGGTCTGATGTTTATTGTCCAGAACAATTGATAAGATCTATCAGGCAATATTCATTGCGTTCTCACAAGAAGTCCATTACTTTATTAGCATAGGGATTATAGGTAAACATAAGTCACAAACATAAAAATTGAATATGCTGCTAAATCTCATATCAATTATTATGCAGCTGTTGAAGTGCAGCTTCCGTACCAGAATACAATAAAGATTCGCATCATTTACTCGTAAACACACGCAAAAAAAAATGGATGGATTGAATCGTGAGTGCCGTACTTAATCGTATATACGCTAGTGAAGGCTTGTGATCTAGAAGATTATGGAAATAGAAGACTTTCATAGTGATGAAACATGTCATCCCAATATTCATACAATCCCCATTCGGGTTGTAGATACAACAAAGATTCATGTCAATTTATTCGTAAAAATACAAAAAAATACAGATGGATTGAATTGTCAGTGCCATACTGAATCGAGTATACGCTATTGAAGGCTTGTGATCTAGAAGATCATGGAAATAGAAGACTTTGATAGTGATGAAATATGTCATCCCAGTATTCACAATACTAGCCCCATTCAGGCTGTAGATACAACCGAAAAGGGCCATCAATAGCCAAGCAAAGGCAAAGAAACTCTCCACCATTGCAAAGTACCTGCACATGTACCTCGCCCTGAATGTGAATTGCTGCATATGATAGCATTCAACCCACACCCCGCTCATCACCTCCCACTTCGTTTCCTCGAGGCTTTCCATCATTTGGGCCAAATTGATCACCTCGTTGAGGGGGGGATCTCGAACTGAAGGTTCCAAAACGAGCCTCAAATAATTTCTTGCATTAACCCTTCCACATTTATTAACGCATCCCAATCGATGAGGATATAGAGCTCTAGCAACGTCTCCGCTAATGCCATTTGGGCAACACCCCCCATAGTGGACACTACATTAGGCTGATTAATTAAAAGATATAACATGTAATCGGAAAGGATCTTGCTAAATTTCATTTCGTCATTTCTAGCTATTAGACTCATAAATTGTGTTAAATTATGTCTCGAGTTTGAGCTCTTACACGAGACCCAATACACACGTAGATCATTTATTGCTCAAAGTCTCGTGCAAAATTGACAATCAAAAAGTAAAGCATGAACGTCCTCTGCACGTGCGTATATTTGTCAAAGATGTGCACGTCTTTCAAGTCCATCAATTTCCCACTTCTTTAAATGCATGCACATGTGCCTGCATGCCCCATAATGGACGTTGAAGATGAAGGCAAAAGTAAAAGTTGTGGGCTTGTTTTGTCTTTGTTCATTGACTTCCTTTAGTTCATTCAACCGAGACGGACAAAAGGAAAGAACAATGAAGCTTCCTTGTTCGCATCGTTGGGTTTATATCTCACCTCCTTAAACATAAAGATCCATAACCTTTTAATAAAGGGGTTCTTGGACACATACTTCAAATTTCCAATCATCCATTTACTATTCCTCCATCCACCATAGAGCATATCAATCTCATTTTGATGGAAATGAGAGATAATCTTCTCAATCATATGAAATGGAAAACAACAGATAGTACAAAAAGCAACGATGCCCTACTGTTGATCACGCTTATATATCTTTCTCATACTCTCTCGAAAGCACTCGGATAAAAGGTTGTAAGTAGATAGGATTCTGACCATCTTCAAAATATTGTGGTGTATCTAAGGCCGCATAAGTAACATTGGGTTTAGGCTCTGCTTCACATGTGGTGAATCCGGGCTTCCTTAGGTGATCCGTGGTGGATACCATCTTGTGGAGAAATGAACTGTGGCACTTGATTCTAGCAATAGTCCAACTGGAGAAAACGAGCATGAATAGAGCTATCATATCAAAAGCAATTCCTTTGAAAAGCAGGGAATAAGTAATCTCCGCATCGAATTTGGGGAGCCGATGCTTCTTCAAGTGATTGAATAGGATGAAAGCCATCTCAATGTTAGTTAAAGTTATGAAGCGGAAAATGTAGCTCCGCTTGGAATGTATGGCTAACGCTTTTGAGTGAAGCATATCATACATGAAATGGAGCTCGACTAATAGCACCTCAACACATCCACCGCTAAAACTTTGCGGAAATATTCGTGGCTCATTTCGCGTTGTTGATGTATGAACATGAGATCTCCGATGAAGACCTTACATAACTGAAAGAAGTAGTAAGCATGTTTCACCATAATGCTTTCAGTAAGCTCCGCTTCTTCTTTATCAGAATATCCATCCCAGAGAACAGTGAGGTCTATATCCATCTTGTTATATGCATTAGAAGACTTGCGCTATGAGAGCATCAATTCCTTTACCCTCGAGAGGCTGATAAAGTGCTATTAACCTCCCCGAATACTTTATGACCCCGGCAAAAAGCACCAAACTTCGTTGGGATCACTAGCAACTTGTCGTTGGGAAATATCTCCACAAAAAAATAGATGGCCGCACCGATTTGGAAGATGAGACTGAGTTGGTGCCATCGCCAAAGCGAACAGTCCTCTAGAGATAAGACAGTGATAGAGTCTGAACCACCAATATGTAATAAGAGAAATGAGGCCCAAAATGGTCATAGTGCTCCATCTACTTTAGCTGCACGACCAAATGAATTGCCTTGATTGGGAGAAATGAGCCCGATTGCAAATGTGGCTACCCAGTTAGCCATCAAATAGGCCAACGACAACAAGAAAGAGATGGGGTGGTTTGCTGTTTTATTTATAATTGGTGCAAATAGAATGAGAAACACCTGAAGCGAGAGGCTTAGCATGGTAAAATCTCGGATATTCCATTTGTGCCGCACATCCAAAATAGATTTAAGTGCCGTATTTTTTGCTTGATTTTATCCCTCCTCTTTAATATTGTTTCAGGTGCAACAAAATGTAGAGGAGGAATAGTGGGCGATGCATATGTACATGTTGAAATGGTTCTTGCGTGTACACGTTTATGTACGTGTTGACATGCGTGTTGACAACAAAATGCAAAGAATCATAAACCAGTGAACGGAAGCAAGTTGTCTCATGCATTAAATAGCATAAGAAAAGTATCTCATGCATGGATGATGCTTAATCTCTACAAGTTTGGTCTTCTCAATATCCTGTCTAATGTCTATAGAATTTCCATTTTAGTCCAGCACTTTTCAAGTTTAGTCGAATAAGGCTTCCTCACCCTAGGGAAGACAGTCAATGTGCTCCACATTGCGATTCGTTATTAGAAATACTATTCTGCATATGTGCCAGAAGTCCCCTGTGAGTACCTTGGTTCAGGCTTATTCTGGGCAGATTGTCTATGCTACTTGGATCGGCCTTTTTCGGATACTTCATTCGTTAGTGTAAGCAACGTAACCTGAATATATTGGAAGCAGCTCTCCCACGTACCTACAATGGAAATAGGACAGTGGTTTTGCTACCAAAAATCGTTGAGGATCTTCGATACTGAGAAAGGCAAACAAAATCAAGAACAAAACATGATCCTTGTGTTTCGAATAGAAGTAGAACCACATACGAAAAATCGTATGAGCAAAAGAAAAGCAATAACTAACGACGAACTAGCTGTTTTTTTCATACATCTCAAAACAGCCTAAGAAATTTACACAGTCAATAAAGAGGAAAAGAAAAACAGCACTGTATGCGTTAGAACCCATTTCGGATCCACGGCCTTTTCTGGACGGCTCAAATCTTTTTCCACAGCAGTCGGCTGTGGATTCATGAAAGATCGAACTGTCGTTTTTTCGAAGTCTAGAATCCAGACAATGTCCCCGGACTCAACATGGGAATCGTGCTCCATCCAAGAAAGCTCGGCGACAAGCTCAGCTCGAAGCCATCTCCAAACTTGTGGGGAGACTTCTTCTCGAGGCCTTCAGGCATCAGCTCCCTGTACACGGTAGAAAAAGGAGGCGTAGCCCTCGCCGCCGCCGGGTTGTTATAACCGTTGATATCAGCCCGGGCCGGGTTCGGCGTCGCGAGCTCGAGCGGCGGAGGGGCCGCCTCCTGGAGCCGGCGGGCGGGGGGCGGCGGCCGAGACGGCGCCCCCGTGAGCTGCTGCACGAGCTCCCGGAAGTTGATGGGCTCGACCTTGTAGACCCGGGTGGGGTTCGGGGGGTGCGGGGCGGTCGCCTTCTTCCACGGCTTCGCGGGGGCTTTCCGGACCGAGTGGAGCGACCTGTGGAACGGGTGGGCCTGCGGAGGGACGTTCACGGCCTCCTCGTGGGGATTCATGGCCGCCGCTGCTGAGTATCTCTCCATTCCTCTTCTCGGTTTTCCCTTCCCCTAAAGTTCTCGCTTCAGAACGACAGACGCGTCTGCTCTTTGTGCCGTGGGAATGAGAACGCGAGACTATATAAATGTGTCGTGCGGAGAGACGGAGAGGGGCAGCGACGGAAGGTTCGGGCGGGCCAGGAGAGGGAGGGCAAACGAGGCAAAATAGCGAGGCCTTACGAGGGGCACGTTCGTCCACGGCCGCCGGCGATGGGCCGGGGTTTGCGTGTGCAGTATGGTCAAATTCCAAGGGGCGGACCGAATGATTATAAAAACAGAAATAATTTTCCTTTCCGTTGTCCCTTTTAGACCAAGCTGGTCGGTCGTGGAATCTGATCCGTCTACCGAAACTGTATTTACCAAAATGGGGCTGGCAGTCCGGCGATATAACGTGGCGTGGCGTTTTGTGTACCTTGGGGGCCAATTTTTCTGGGAACTTAGGTCTCGAGAACTGTTTGCTGCGTTGGAATATGTGCTGACTAATGCTCGGGAGCAGGGACTTTCGTCGCGTGTTAAAATATGACCCGATTGTCAAAATATGCAAAATTACGGCCGTTCACATCGACGGTAAAGAAATTTCAAAAGGTGGTACGTCGATTCATTTCGATTTACCATAAGTATGCTCCAATGTTGAGCTTTCTAAGTCCGTATCGAATTGACTTTGGGGTTATAACTCGAATGTGTTCGAGGAGGAAACTGAAGATGACCGGGTGTTAAGTTGACCCCGTCTAGCAACTTCATGTGTCGTTCGTTTACAAAAGACAAATATATATATATATATATATATATATATATATATATATATATGTTCTGAATGATTACATGACACGAATTCAACTCCCAACCCATCAACCACGGCTAATATCATATTTGAGTTTGAGGGACCCACTTGAATTTCGACTCGTGTGTGTGAGTTTGAGGGACCCACTTGAATTTCGACTCGGTGTTGTTGTGATATTTTGCGCGTTAAAAAATTCACTTTTTTTCTAAACAAGGTTATCCATCATTAATTTATCAGTGCGATGATATTATGCACGTATTTCGCTCCTGTAATTTAGCGATTAACTACCAAATCAATCGTAAACTTATTCTACGGCCGTCCGACGTGACACGCTGCCACAACGGCAAAAATCGGCCGGAACGACGAAATTGGAATTTCGCATAAAGGTTTCGGGACTAAATTGGCGAAACCGAAAAGTTCACGACAGATTCAGCATATAAGTTTACGGCTGATTAGACAATTTCTCCCCGCGACCTAATCTTGTCATAAACTCATAATTAAAGCAGCAAAGTTATGAAAAGGGTAAATGCTGCTCACCGAGCCCCCCCCTCCCCCTTCCTATTTGCCTTCCCTGTACCAAAACAATGGAGGCGGGTTGCGCCGCCGCCGCCGCCCGCGCCCCGTCTCCGAGTGGCCGGCGCACTCACGGGGTCGTATCCCCCCCACGTGATATTCTCTTCGCGGGTCCCCTCCCCCACCACCAAACAAGCAAAGCTGAAGAAGACTCGATCAAAATCGTCGACACATCGCAATCGCTCCCTGCCAAAACGTCGGCATCCACAGCAATCGGAATGAGAGAAAAAATTGGCGCACGATCTAACCCAAAATATATGATTTGACGCTCTCGCCCTCGCGGAACCTCGTGATTTTCCCCTCCTCCCTCGTCGAATGCCATCGTGGCCACAAAGGTCTTGGGTGCCATAAATGTCGCTTGGGAAGAGTTGGTGGGGGCGATGATGTCATTTGACATGGCGTTGCAGACTTTTCAGGGTAATAAAGTATCAGAGAGGACGATAGAGAACCCCGGTCCGTGCTTCGGGTTGGGTCTTGGGATTGTGGAGCGGGGAGTCCTTTTCAAGCAGGGCTGCACCTGCTTTGGTTGACCCCGAATGCAGGCCAGCAGGCAAAGCAATGACAAAGGAGATGAAAAGGTGAATTGGAGAACGTGGAGAACGCGATGCTCGATTTTGCCAACGCGAGTTTGCCAGATCGATTCGTTAGGCGATGATTGTGTCGGATTGCGAGCGCGAGACGCGTCCGAGAAGGAAGCGATGACGGCCTTGGCGCGTCAGCTTTTTGTGTGAAACCGGTTTTCGTTGAGATGGGTTTTTAGCGAGAAAGAGAAAGCGAATCTCCCCACGGATGGAATTGAGTTTTATTTCGAAAGGGACAGGGTGTGCCGCTGCCGTGTGGCGGCATTGAAGCTGCTTCTTAATTATGTGCGACTGGTGGGTTCAACAACAAAACACGCACGCCTACGCACCGGTAATCTCAGCCTTACGTCGAAAAGTCCTTCCATGATAAGTACTCTTCTTGCCTTTTCTCTCTCTCTCTCTCTCTCTCTCTCTCTCTCTCTCTCTCTCCCTCCGCACAGCCTTGCACAGTGCGTTGCCGTAGGCGTCGACCATGCCAGGCACGGTGCCACCGTCACTTCCCCATCCGCCAGCTTCACCATCGTCGCCTCTCTCTGTACGCACGCGCGGATGGTAGTAACTTTGGTCCTGGTGGTGGTGGTGGTGCGGCAGCAGCATCGATTAGTGTGATGGCTACGGTGACGGATTTGGGGACGCTGGCGGCAGAGAGAGAGAGAGAGATGGGTTAGTAGAAGTGATGCACCTAGGGGGACCGGCGATCAGATTGTTTAGGCAGTTTCCTATATTATCATTTAGGCAGTTTCCTATATTATCATTTAGGCAGTTTCCTATATTGTCATTGAGGCAGTTTCCTATATTACCAGTCAGGCAGTTTCCTATATTATCATTGAGGCAGTTTCCTATATTACCATTCAGGCAGTTTCCATTAGTATTAGGAGTCATATCTCTATATATAGGATGTCCGTCTTGTAATCAAAAGCACAGTATTATTGAATAAAAACTTTTGAGTTCTTTGGAGTTGTTCCAAATTTGGAAGACGAATTGTTCTTCCGTCGAATTTTCTTGTTCAGTCAATTCTTCTATCGCGTTTCTGCGTCAATTGGTATCAGAGCACAGGTTGCTTGAATCAATGGCTGAACAGAATCGCGGTCGTGGACGGCGGGCTCGTGGTGGCCGGGGGCGTGGAGGCGTTCCTGAAGCAGACGACCAACCGCGTCTAAGAGATCTGCGAGGCATAGAAATTGAAGAACAGAGAAGACGAATCCAGGATTTGGAGCGACAACTTGCGGAGGCGAGGTTGGGCGTTCAATCCGAAGAAGGAGCGGAATCTGAGGATTCATCCGATGATGAAGAAGAAGACGTAAACCCTTTCGGGATTCTGAACCAGGGGCGGAATCGAGGAGTACGACCTGGAAATCAGCGTTCTTCTCAAAATTTCGGAATGAAGATCGAGATTCCCGAGTTTAATGGTAAGGCTCATCCTGATGAGTTTATTGATTGGTTGCATACGGTAGAACGGATTTTTGATCTTAAAGACCTAACTGAGGGGCAAAAAGTGAAGTTAGTGGCTATTAGGCTGCGAAAACATGCTTCGATATGGTGGGAACACGTAAAAAAGCAACGCGCTAGAGAGGGGAAGCCGAAGGTGGATCGCTGGGAGAAGATGAAAAAGTTATTGCAAAAAAAATTTTTGCCTACCCATTATAGGCAAGAGGCGTTTATCGAATATCATAACGTCAAGCAAGATGATAAAACAGTTGAGGAATTCACAGAAGAATTTGATCGTTTGCGGATGCGTTGTGATGTGGCAGAGGAAGACGAGCAGACAATTGCACGATATCTGGCAGGGCTGCGTTATGAGATCTCTGATGTTGTCCAATTGCAGCAGTATTGGACATATGAGGATGTGTGTAGACTAGCCCTAAAGGTAGAGGGGCAGTTTAAAAGAAAAGGCAGTAAGTCCAAGTGGTCTAGCAGCGGTTCTAAATAGACAGGCAGCAGTTCCAAGTGGTCAGATAAAGAGTCCCAGGGGAAAGTAGGGAGTTCTTCAGCCCCGGTAGCAGTTAAGGGCGCTGGTTCAAAATTTACAACAAAAGGAGAGCAGGGTAGTGCTGGATCTAGCAGGGGAGGAGCTGCAGGCAAGCGATGTTTTAAGTGTCAAGGGTTCGGACACTTTGCTGCTGATTGTCCGAACCGACAGTTTGTGACACTTGTAGATAATCCAACTTTTGATGAAGACCCAACTTATGATAAATCTGATGGCGAGCAAGCAGATGCAGATCCAGATCCGGAGGACATTATCTATGCCGATTCTGGTGAGTCTTTAGTTGTGCGTCGGGTTTTAAATATTGCTGAGGTAGATGATGAATCGTGGCTCAGGCATAATATATTTCATACTAAGTGCACTAGTGGGGGAAAGGTGTGCAGTATGATCATTGACGGGGGAAGTTGTGAGAATGTAATATCTACCACTATGGTAGAAAAGTTGGGATTGAAAACTGTCGAACATCCTCAGCCATATAAGTTATCATGGCTTAGGAAGGGGAATGAGGTAAAAGTGAGCAAGAGGTGTCTAGTGCAATTTTCGATTGGGAAGAAATATGCTGATGAAGTGTGGGGTGACGTCGTTCCAATGGACGCTTGTCATATTCTGTTGGGGAGGCCTTGGCAGTTTGACAGGAAAACACAGCATGATGGATTCAAAAATACATACACCTTCAAGAAGGATGGCCGGACTATTACTCTGGGTCCTTCAGATTTGAGAAAAGAAGGGAAAAGTAATCTGCTTTCCAAATCAGAGTTCCAGGAGGAGGCGGTGAATGCCCCAGAGCTTTTTGCTATTGTAGTCATGGAGCAGAATCTTGATAGTTCAGAAATTTCAACTCAAGTTCTACCTATACTTGAGGAGTTTGCTGATGTCGTGCCAGAGGAGTTGCCACCTGGATTGCCACCCATGAGGGACATTCAGCATTGTATAGATCTCGTTCCAGGAGCTGCTATTCCTAATAAGGCAGCTTACAGAATGAATCCTAAGGAGCATGAGGAGATGCAGAGGCAAGTGCAGGAACTATTAGAAAAAGGTGCAATTCGAGAGAGCATGAGCCCTTGTGCAGTGCCAGCTTTATTGGTTCCTAAGAAAGACGGGTCGTGGAGAATGTGCGTGGATAGCAGAGCTGTTAACAAAATCACGATCAGGTATCGCTTTCCTATTCCGAGATTTGATGATTTAATTGATCAATTGCATGGAGCGACAATCTTTTCGAAGATAGACTTGAGAAGTGGATATCATCAGATTAGGGTGCGTCCTGGAGATGAGTGGAAGACCGCTTTTAAAACTCGAGATGGTCTGTATGAGTGGATGGTGATGCCTTTCGGGTTATCTAACGCACCGAGCACCTTTATGAGACTGATGAATCAGGTGTTTCGTCCTTTTATTGGCCAGTTTGTTGTCGTATATTTCGATGATATTTTGATTTATAGTGTATCGACTGATCAACACTTGCAGCATTTGAGAATGGTGTTCGAGACATTGAGGGAACAGAAATTATATGCTAATACCAAGAAGTGTCACTTCTTGACCGATCGTGTGACCTTTTTGGGCTATATAGTAACTAAGGAGGGCATTCATATGGATCCAGCTAAGGTTGAGGCTATTACGAATTGGGAAATTCCGAAAAATATTCATGAGGTACGTAGCTTTCATGGGCTTGCGTCTTTTTATCGGAGATTTATTCGGGACTTCAGTACTATTATTGCACCTCTAACGGATTGTCTGAAAGGAAGTAAATTTGTCTGGACTAAGAAGGCAGAAGCTGCCTTTCAATTATTAAAGAAGAAGGTGACTGAAGCACCTGTTCTCGTGCTTCCTGATTTTAATGAGATTTTTGAGGTGCATTGTGATGCTTCGGGTGTTGGTATTGGGGGTGTCCTAAGTCAAAAATGTAAACCTGTGGCATTCTTTAGTGAGAAGTTGAACGAGGCGAAAAGGAAATATTCAACTTATGATAAAGAATTTTATGCTATTGTGAGGAGTTTGGAGCATTGGCGGCACTATCTTATTTCGAAAGAGTTTGTCTTATTTTCTGATCATGAAGCCTTGAAATACATCAATGGGCAGCACAAATTGAATGCAAGGCATGCAAAGTGGGTAGAGTTCCTTCAAGTTTTCAGTTTTTCCATCAAGCATAAGGCAGGAATGCTAAATAGTGTGGCAGATGCATTGAGCAGAAAACACTCTTTGCTGTCTACGATGCAGGTAAAAGTTCTAGGCTTTGACACTTTTAAAGATTTATATGTTGATGATCCTCATTTTGGGGATATCTGGAGGAAGAGCAAAACGGAGCCTTTTCAACAATTTCAGATCGTGAAGGGTTACCTATTTAAAGGTAACAGATTGTGCATTCCTCAATGTTCTTTGAGGGAATCTATTATTATTGAGGGACATGCGGGCGGTTTAGCTGGACACTTTGGCGTGGATAAGACAAAGGCTTTGTTGAGTGAACATTTTTATTGGCCTCGGATGGAGCGTGACGTGACACGTTTTATAGAAAAGTGCAGGATATGTCATGTGGCAAAGACCAAGAGTACTAATGCAGGATTGTATATGCCCCTACCTGTTCCAGTTGCACCGTGGGAGGATATTAGTCTTGACTTTGTCTTGGGTTTGCCAAGAACGCAGCGGAGTAAGGATTCAATAATGGTGGTTGTCGATAGATTCTCAAAGATGGCCCACTTTGTCCCGTGTAGCAAGTCCTATGATGCTTCACAGGTTGCTCGATTATTTCTACAGGAGATTGTTAAGCTGCATGGAATTCCTAAGTCCATTACCTCAGATCGTGATGTGAAATTTGTGAGTCACTTCTGGCGCACTCTTTGGAGGTACATGGGTACAAGTTTGCAGTTTAGTTCATCTCATCATCCTCAGACTGATGGTCAAACAGAAGTTGTCAATCGAAGCTTAGGGAATTTACTGCGGAGTTTGATTGGAGATAATCCGCGACAGTGGGACTTGGCATTGCCTCAGGCGGAATTTGCATATAACAGGTCAGAGAACCGAACTACTGGCAAGACTCCTTTTGAGGTGGTTTATGGGCGTAATCCAATTACTCCATTAGATCTCACACCGATACCAGTTCTCAAGCAATTTAGCTCGGAAGCTGAGGAACATGCAAAGTATATCAAAGAGCTGCATTCCCAGGTCCATAATCAGATCAATAGTCAGAACATGAAGTATAAGCAACGCGTGGATATGCGCAGGAAAAGAGTTGTCTTCAAGGAAGGTGATCTAGTTTGGATTCACCTTAGGAAGGAACGATTTCCAGCTGGTAGGTTTGGCAAGCTTCAACCTAGAGCTGATGGACCTTTCAAAGTTTTGGAGCGAATTAGTGACAATGCTTACAAGATCGAATTGCCGGGTAAGTATAATGTATCCGGAACTTTTAATGTAGCAGATTTGTCACCTTACTACCCTGAAGAAGAAGAAGATTCTGAGGAGATTGATGACGACAATGAAGGCGAAGCAGATTCGAGGACGAATCTTTCTCTAGCAGGGGAGGATGATGCACCTAGGGGGACCGGCGATCAGATTGTTTAGGCAGTTTCCTATATTATCATTTAGGCAGTTTCCTATATTATCATTTAGGCAGTTTCCTATATTGTCATTGAGGCAGTTTCCTATATTACCAGTCAGGCAGTTTCCTATATTATCATTGAGGCAGTTTCCTATATTACCATTCAGGCAGTTTCCATTAGTATTAGGAGTCCTATCTCTATATATAGGATGTCCGTCTTGTAATCAAAAGCACAGTATTATTGAATAAAAACTTTTGAGTTCTTTGGAGTTGTTCCAAATTTGGAAGACGAATTGTTCTTCCGTCGAATTTTCTTGTTCAGTCAATTCTTCTATCGCGCTTCTGCGTCAAGAAGGTTCCATGAACGTGCGTGCAACGCATGGGCTTAAATGGTAAAAACGCTACTCTTTGGCTACAATCCAAACCATCTTATTAGCAAAATGTCAAATAGTAGTGGGAGGTAGTTTTCATCCGTTGGAAAATCTGCTCCTCTTAATTGTAGAAGGAAATTTCAACTTAAAAAAGGATGAACAACAAAGTCAAATTTTGAGGTGTGATATCACTTTCTTTAAGGAATTATTTGCCCCACGAAGTTGTTCATGGTCATCAGCAAATTTCCTCCAGGATACAATAAAATCTCGATTGAGAATATCGAATAGCAATTTCGGTATATCTCCAGTTTCTCTCTAGGAAAACAATTAGAAAGAGTAGCTGTCTATTTCTTCTGAATGAATAGATGTCTAAAAAATCCGAAAAAGTGAAGAGACTTGATATTCAACCATGCAAAAAACTGACTCACTAATCACACCCTTTCGAACAAAGGCATCCCTTCATCGAAAAGATGTATAATGAACTAGTAAGAAATCAAAAGTCACATTGAAAAAAGATATATGAAAATTCGGAATAAAATAATAACAAATGATAATAATACTATATTTTTTATTAATTCATAATTTCATAAATAAAAAATAAAATAATAAATAAATAGGGATTAGTGCTAATTAAGGTCCGCAAGCACGCCTAATAATCACGCACCCCCACGGAAGTATTGTGTAATCTAACCCACATCCTATAGTCTTCACTTTAAAGAGCAAGAAGACGCTCACACATATAAAATGACCCACTTTCTCAAAACTTTTCTACGTGAGATAAAGGAAAAAGCACTCATTTATTTGTTTTACAAACAAACAACCAACATCATCTCAAAATGCCTCGTGAAGCTGATGTGTCTCCAGAGGTCCGCTCGAGAGACAGATGCCAAAAATCTCAAAATGCCCTTAGACTTGGTTCAATCCGGGTCAATTTCCCCCATGATCTACCTGTCTGCATATAGTTCAATGTGTTCAGGGCCAATTCAAAACGCAAACTGTGTACAGAACTTTAGAGGGAACACAATACGGATGCAACTCAAGCACGCAGAACCTAACGCAAAATGTTCATGACGAATAATGTACTCATCTCAGTCCAACATATGAGATTCAACTTGAACAAAGCAAGCTGTAAGACCTTGCCTAAGTTGACACATGTTGAACAAGGTTTAGGGCCATTTTGTGGTTTTGCGAAGGGCACTGTAAAGATCCAGCATCGTTGATCGTGTCATATTCGTTGAGATTCAGCTATTGCAACTTAGTTGCTTACTCCCAAAATGGGGTGTGATAAACGGTGTCTTCTTCTTCCTCAATGGATTTAATATCGACCCGATATTTCTCTATCAAATTGAGATGAAGTTCCTCATCTGTAATCATGAGATGATTTAGAAAGACACGCTGAATTTTCTTGCGTCCCTAGTCAGAGAAAAAAAAGTTTTATGATCATGCATCTGATTGGTGGGTTGCAAGTTATGGACATCGTTTATATTCAAACCTAACTGAAATAGAAAATGGGCAATGCCCTCATTTGTAACTCCTTGATTAAATGGCAAGATCCTTCTCTATTTCTAGTTGGAGGAAGATTACATCCGATGATACTTATGATTAGTGAGTTATAAAGTATGGATATCACCAATATGTAAACTTAACCTTAATTAAAAGTAGGCGACGTTCATTTTTGTAACCCACCAATTAGAGATGCAGGTCATCCAATCGGAAATGGAGATGCGGCCTCCGATCAAATACATGTCATCCAACCAGGAATGGAGAAAAATGCGACGGTGGGAACACGGCTCGTCCTTTTAATTCCTCTTCTTTTGTGGGAAAAGGTCGACGAGGCCTGGGCTTAGAACAGAGGGTCTCTTCTCTAGTCAAAGTACACCCTTACTTCCATGCCCTAATTGGCGGAGACGCAATGAAAAGAAGAAGGCGAATAATCCTACCTTTGGCTTTCTCTTTCCCACTTACTCATCTCGTGTTTATACCCAACGAAATTCCAGATCTCATTCCATTAGGATAGAAAACCATGGATCCATTCCACGAGGTCTCAATCTAACATAAGTTTTTTTTAGAGTTAATATCACGAAAAATCCTAAACTAGTACATCTGTGATAAATTTGCCCCAAACAAATTTTTTTACTGTCAAAAACCCCAAACTGGTATATTTGTGACAAATTTACCTTTCGTTAATTGCTATTAAATTTGATTAATATCACGAAAAGTCACAAACTGGTACACCTGTGATGAATAGAGAGTAAAATCTTAGACTGGTATACCCGTCAATCGTCACGTGTAATCCAATTCAGCAATTAGATGATAAAATTTAACAAAAACTATCGGAAGGTAAATTTATCACAGATGTACCAATTAGGAATTTTTCATGATATTAATCCTTATTATTATTATTATTATTATTATTATTATTATTATAGCTGGGCATTCTAGAAATGCTCTTCTAGAAATGATCTTCGAATGCTCCTCTAGAAATGATCTTCGAATGCTCCTTTTGACGAGAAACTGACGTGAGCCGATGGTCACTTTCTTGTCCTCTTTCGTCCCCATCTCTCAATGTTATTATTATTCAATCTAGCGAAGGACGAACGAGGAAACTGAAGAGGACGTGGTCATTCCCCCCATTCGAGTGTCCCTGAAAGCTGCACGGCACTTCGATACAAAACAAGTTGCCCAACTTGCATGGCTCTTTGGCGAGCCAGAAGGGGCGATATAGAGACGTGATCCTCATGCACGCTCACGAACCTTCGTACTCTCTTGCCTTCTTTTGAACGTCAAAGTCTCGTCCCGCTTTCTTTGCCTTCTTCGTTCCGTTTTCCTCGAGTCAACGGAAGGGTATATAATACATCCTCTTTAACTACATAACCTCGATTGTATAGCTTAATTTGGGTTCAATCCTATTCAACTACTAGCTAAGCCTCCTGATCTTGTCTCTCGACCACAAGTTCAATCCTTCTTCTTTCGGCAGAAGTTTATCGTTTGAAGCGGTTCCGAGCCTCGTTTAGGCACAATTTCATTTGCACGAGACCGAATCCTTGTCGGTACCGAACCGATCGAGACCCACGATTAAAATAATCCGGTTTTGGGATGTCTCGTTTTGCCGATTCTCCGGATGCTTGGGTATGCGCTCGTGCATGCGCCGGAGCAAGTGTGTCGATTAGTTCCTTTTTTTTTAACATAGGCATATTAAAGGTTGCTCTACAAAATTGGTATTACAATGATGTTGCAAACTACAAATGTGTACTTAAACAAGCTAATGAGCCTATGCATGAAAACAATCTGTCCCATCACTTAGCATATCGAATTTTATATACGGTCTAACTACACTTAGGATGTCACCTAACTTCTATCTCTATAGCTTAAAAATGAGCTTCATCCTCAAAAATGTAATTAGGTGCACGACCCACGTAATGTCTAAAACTTGTGTGAAAATGGGATTGACTAGAATCTTCATTCCCTTTTTGGGTAGGTTAATTACTTTTATTAGCAAAGGGTATTAATCACCTTTTTGTCGGGCTAATTCCAAAAAAAAAATACCAACTAAACTTTGATTGACAATTCTAGTCCGAACTTTTTTTTTGTCTTAATAAAAGTTACCAACTTTTACTCAAGTCTCAAATTCGGTCTCATGATATGAAATTTTCAAATTGTTCAGCCTAGATTTGAGATTTAAATAAAATTTTGTGATTTTTTATGAGATAAAAAAAATTAGATCAGAATTGGTAAAGTTGGTGTCTTTTTTGGAACTATATCCCTTTTTGTTGGATTAATTAGTTTTATTAGCAAAGCTGCCTGAGGCCCACTAGAAGATTTATTCCCTCAGTCGACCGACATTGTCATTGCTGTACAGAAAACACAAGTCACGTCTGCAGCCCAACAAGGGTAGAGTAGTGGGCTGGTGGTCGGGTCTGGCTTTGACCCCACAAAAATTAAAAACAGGCAGAAAAATGAAAACGCATACCAAAAACAGATTTTTACTGTTTTGACCAATTAAGGATTCTAAACAAGTTTTCAAATTCATAAATGGGTTTAACTTTACTAATTAAAAAGAGTCTTTTGACACCCATGCTCCGTAAGTCCAACTATTAATTTTTTTCCCTAGAGACCGGTTGTCACAACCTAAATTTTTCCATACAATTTGACCCTTACATAAATAAGGATTAATACCACGAAAAATTCCAAATTAGTACATCCGCGATAAATTTATCAAAAACTAAATTTTTAACCACCTAAAACTCCAAACTGGTATACTTGTGATAAATTTTCCATCCATTAATTTCTATTAAATTTTACTGTCAAATTACTTAGTTGAATGACACGTGACAGTTGATGGATGTATCGGTTTAGGGTTTTACCCTCCGTTTGTCACATGTGTACTAGTATATGGTTTTTCGTGGTATTAATCTAATTTAAGGGAAACTAACGGAAAGTAATTTTGTCACAAATGTATCAATTTTGAGTTTTTTGTGGTGAAAAAATTAGTTTTGGGTAAATTTATCATGGGTATACAAGTTTAGAGTTTTTAGTGATCAAGAAATTAGTTTGGAGCAAATTTGTCACAGGTATACAAATTTAGAGTTTTTCAGGGTATTTACCCAATAAATAAATATTTCAGCCTCAACTATGCACATCGAAATTCTCGGTATAGAAAATATATCCCCACATTTGCGCTCTGCACTCTGATTCATTCCTTAAAAAGATGCCTAAACACTTGCATACTTGCATCAAGCCGAAACACGTGAATCTAGAATGCCCTCATCTAAAACAGTTGATTTTTCTAGTAATTTCCCTTTCTAGTGTTAGACTCAAATTGCGAGATTAGTTGGATTCATTGGCCTCCATGTTATTTCACAAACTCGGCACAAATTCCAATTCCAGTTTAAGGTTATCGTAGCCCAGAGTTTCGCCTCGATCATACATCCAGGAGAAGCGCCTTGCCTATGGTAGTTCTTCACCAATTAATGAGCTACCAGCACATGATCCCCAATTTTACCACGTTCAGTGAATGTTGATTTGCTAAGGACTTGTAAAAAAAGGCAGTACTAGGCTAACATGTTTGTAAGTAACTTGCGTGTAGTGTTGCAACAAATGGGCCTGAACAGTGGCATTAATTCTCTTCGACATTATGGAAAAGCTAAAAAATTAAAGAGATATCTGCACAAAAATCATCTCCTATCACAGAACAAGCTGCGGTGAAGAAATTAGCTGCGACTGCTTTGTGACCACGATAAACCCCTCCTGATATCAGCACAAGTCACTCCCTGAATAAGAAGCTGCTTCAAATCATAACGCAAAGAAATAGATATATATACCAGAACAATCCGAGTCGGGAAACCCTGAAGAGATTCTTAGCAACAAAACCCTAACACCTAAACATATGGTCCAACATGTTCACCCATTCATTATTAGCAAGCTAAAGTTTGCATCTTCTGCTTGCGAGATTCACGGGGCAGCTAGCGGGGGTCCGGCGTCGCGCATGCTCCTTCTTCTGTGTGTTTGATGCATGCTGCTCCAGAAAATAGAGGACCAAATCTTTCGGAAGATTCCCAGACCTAAACAGCTCAATAGTTTGTGTCGGACAGCTTTCAAGAACAAGCATTGCAAACTCCAAGACAAGCATAGGGTCAGCTGCACAGAGAGGCTGCACAAGATAACCAATCGATGGTCAAACTCAAAAGTTTATAACCCTCTTTGTGTGGTA
Source organism: Syzygium malaccense (assembly GCA_031216405.1). Classification (NCBI taxonomy): domain Eukaryota; kingdom Viridiplantae; phylum Streptophyta; class Magnoliopsida; order Myrtales; family Myrtaceae; genus Syzygium; species Syzygium malaccense. Next base: position 10,139,112 of record CM062260.1, on the reverse strand, counting down.
GAGATCACAGCTCGTGGTGATCATAGCTAACTCGCCAAAGACCTCAAGTTCACTGAATGCCACAACCATATCATGAGCACCAAATTACGTACCTTGAGACATTCAATTATCATCTCTGGCTTGAACTTTTGAGTCGGACCAGCTTTTGATTCATTTGATTTTGACTACTCCACTATGTGATGGAGAAGCTTTAGAGCTTCACGATGCATTGAATTGCTTCAGTAAAGTTCTAGCAAAGCTGTATAATGACTACTGTTTTGAAGAATCTCCTCACATATTTTCACATCACAATAGTTAAGGCCTTTCAGGAATTCAACAGCATCTGAAGACTGTCCAGTGAGAAGCAAAGCTTGGAGTAGTGCTGTGTCCAATATAGTTACCTTGTACCTTTCAAGTGACCTAACAGCGATGGTGGCGCGTCTCTGAGGAACAAAAGCAAAACTAGACATTAAACTATAATGACACAAAATCCATTGACACAGAAGAAGACAGCCTTAGTTCAATTAGTTTGTCATGTCCCCGTGGAAAATCATCCATGCCATCGCTAGTATATTGCAGTGTGTCTGGTCAAGTACATCGGTGTTGACACGTGAACAAGCATGTCTGAACTGTAAACTCTCTGCAATTACATTTTGACATGCATTGCATTGCACTGCATGACAGTAGGTACCCAGTGCACCTTGAATAATTAAACCGACATATCCAACATGACAAATTATGGACCCAACAAAAAGCATTAAAAACATAATCACTCACCCAACTTTAGCACAGAAAAAGCTCAGAAGCGCGGATGCAGTAACATTAGTGTACTCAACTTCAAGCATCTATGCATTAGATTGGATTGCACTCGATCAACTACAAAATAATACGAAGTAGTAGAATGACGGAATTTATCAAAAGAAATTGTTAGTAGTAGCACAACATGGTCAATCATTTCGAATATCAGATCTTTTAGCCAGTTTGTTCCTACAGCTACCTGATTTCAAGAAAATTACAAACTGGACAATGAAGATTACTGGTAACCAGAACCTCAATTCCAGAGGAACATAATTTCTTTTGATTTGTTATACCTGGCAGGTAAAAACTGAACGACGTGTTATGAGATGCCCTTGCTTACAATAACCATAAACATAAGTAATCCCAGTTGCCCTCCTTTATGGGGTTGAAACAAATGTACCAATTTTCAAATATTTCTTAAAGCATAATTTAGGCATACAGTTGACGTCAATATTAAATTCATCTGCCCATAGTTATGTGACATAAAATTTAGCTAATCCATGTATCATCAGACGTTGGCCATTATATAAAGACTTTCAAGTAATGCCAGTGCCTTGTTAGTCCTTTCAAACCGATTGATATCATATGAGGAGACACCATCACCAACAGCATCTAAAACCACCTCTTCTGTGCCCTCAGTTGTGGCCTTCTCTATTATACCGTGTCTCTCCTTCTACAAAAATTTGACGAGAGCCACGAGAGCAATATCGCTCATTTTTTTGGACTCGACTGCTGAATGCTCGTCGCATTCCTGTGAATTGTCCATCAATTCCTCAGGCTCAGGAACCGAACCCGTTTGTGGAAGAATTATTGACGGATATCGAGAAAGCACATCAGTTATATCCACTTTAGAAGCCAAGAAATGGTCCATTGCCTCCTCATAGCTTCCATTTTCAAAAAGATGTTGGGCATACCTGCAACAGGTTCAGGTAGATCAGTGGTGCGATGAGCAATTTACTGTAAGAAGACAGTCAATGCGGGGATCGAAATCACATCCACAATAGGCTTACGCTTTTGGACAAAGTTCTGAAGCAATAATGTCCACGAGATACATGGACACACGTTGAGGTAATTTTACTTAATCCAGTAACATAAAACCTCCTGCACAGAGCTTAATCACCGATCTGTCTCTCCTTCCATGGAATTTTGGTAGCAAGGGCAATAATTTACTTTATTATTATCATGGGTACAGATTGTCAAGGAAATCTACCTCCTATGAATTGACACCTCTTTTGAAGCTCGAAGCTTTGAATCTTCCGGTGGAAGCATCTTGCACAACTCCAAGGCTTCCTCAAAATTGCCAGATGCCGTTAACTGCGAAACCTGCATTAAGCACGCGCATTAAGAAAACAGCATAACAAAAGGAAAATACCTAAGAATATACCTAATAAATTAACATGCCCCATGAGTACCTGTACACCAAAAGGAACAGGAAAGAACCCGTAGACGGAATTATCTTGGGCAACAACTATCGCACTGCTACTTTGGGCAAGATGACGAACATCGCCGAGAACAACAGTCTGAGTCAAAGGATACGAAGCACCGAAATGAAGAATGTTACAGTAAGAAGCTTAGCATGCAAATAGATTGGACGGAGAAATAAACTGGTAAGACAATCATCAGCTTACCTCAACATATCTTGGTAATAAACCTATAGCATATGTCTTATGAATGACAACTTCTTCAGGAGCCTCCGACCAACATATCCTACCTCCTGGTAATAGCTTCCCAGTTTGGTCCACAAAAACTCCAATATTATCCTAAATACGGCAGAAACTCAATGAAGCATATCAAAGTACCAGCATGTAATCCAGAGAAGGATTAGTCTGGATTACTGAAACCAACTTGGCCACAAAGTTTATTGGGATATCTCAAGTTAAATGCATCCCACGGAATGGCAAACAAATTCAAGCATATTCTGCAGGCATCCAAAGAAAATATGAATTGGATATCATCTTCACGATACAAGAAACACCTAGGCGTTGACAATTTAGTTCACCGACAGGATTTACATTTTCCTCATTTTTTTTGTTCAGCTTCTGCCAAGTTCTAAGTTCGTCCGTAATGGAGAAAAAGATCCTCTGTGTTAGATACACGACACTATTCATGTTTGTTCTTCAAGATAAATCTTGCAGCTAAGCCCAGTTGCAAAGATTCTTCTTTGAAAGCAAGAAAGGTTCTCTGCTACTATTAGATTCTGTATGACATGAAGCAAATGTCTGAATCATTGCCTCGGCAGCATTATACAGCCTCTCATGTCCAGTTAAAGGGTAAGCACTTCTTACAATATCTGACGTCAGTTCTGCTGTAACAGTTGACTCGAGGGATTACATGCTCTTAGAATATCATAGACAGCTCAGCATGTTCGTATGAAAGCTATGATGGAATCTAAAAAAAGCCTTATCAGGCCTCAACCACTTGAGGAAGTACTTATAATTGAGGACCTTTGCTTTTGAGGTGGATTTTTTTGGAAAAGCATGGCCACAAATTGCTCTGGTGGGATCATGTGATTAGAGGATGGAAGGGGTAAGGGAAAACTTAAAGGACCCAGAGGAGACGATAAAATTTGAAAAGAAATATCTCGACTATTTGGTCTCATGGAGGACCTGAGATGCGATAGAGCATAACGGTATCAAAGAATTCCTTAAGCCGACCCACTTAGGGGAACTAGACTGGAATAGTAAATAGTTGTTACTAGTTGAGGGCCTTGCAAACTTGGATGACACCTCAATAGAATATATTCGCATCAAGAAGTACACCTTAACAGTCTCAGGAAGTCAGTAATTCAAACCGCACGATGCATTCAAACCGCACGAAGAAGCATACTGATTTTGTGATGGCCGCACAGCACACTGTGTCCACATTTCCTGAAATGCTTCCACACCCAAACACGGTACATTACATGCGATAACCATGACCTGGCCAATAAAATTAGCCACTCGTGTCGAACGTTAGAGTGGACATATGGCCATTAACAGAGGGCCACTCTAGCCAAACTCTGTCGGCGGTGGAATAGATGACAAGCTACGCGAAAAAACCACGACCAGTTCCGAATCCGAATAACAAGGATTGCACGCTAAACCATCACAAGACCAGCCTGCAGTCCTCGTTCTTAATCAGTACACATTGTGACTCCATCTTCAGAAGCATTCTAGGTATAAATGTAACTAAGCATTTCAGAATAAGAGATGGGAAACGGTGAATCATAAGGGTCTAAGGAACAAAATTACCTTCCCGAGAATGAGTTCCCCAGAAGGAAGGGGCACCACCAGAGGTGGCGCGACCCTCCCACAAGGTGATACCTCGGACAATGCGCCATCTGTAGCATTCATGATCACGTACTCTCTCCTGATTGCCAAACATATGTTCTCGCCGCACCACGACATCGCCTCCACAGTATCAGGCACCCCAAACTCTTTCACCTCCACAAAGCTATTTCCCCCTACACCATAATGAAAGCAAAATCACCACCAAAACGGAGGAAGACACGGCTGCAATTCCACAAAGCTTCAGAATTCTTTCTCTGAATCGACCAAGCAGCAGTCTTCCAGCCACTTATCGATCTCTACCGGTAAAGAGGCAAACTTTTCCAAAGAAGTCAATCTAGTCACGTAATTGTTGAAACGTAACTCGGCACCACTTTCTCCACTACTGGAGCTTCAACTACGTTAACCGTATCACACGAAGGGCCGCTTCGCGAATCCGGCGACATTCCGCTGCAGCACGTAAGGCAGCATCAGGAGCTCCGGGCTGGAGTCGGGCGGGGGCGGAGGAGACGGGTCGGATGGCCGGCAGGGCGGGGGAAGGTAGACGAGGGGGGAAGGCTCGGGACCGTAGACGCGGAGGGATCCGTCGGAGCAGCCAAGGAGGATCTCGCGGGTCGTAGGACCCGACGGCCTCGATCTTGGCGGGGCAATCCGCGAGGAAACGGAAGAGGTCGTAGGCGCGGTGAACCATGGGCGACCCGGAGGAATGCCTCCGCGCGGGGGGAGAAGGTGATGGAACGATAGTGAAACTGCCAAGGCCGGACGGGGCGAAGGAATTGCAGAACTTGCATGGAGGCGGCGGAACACTCGTCCCATATTTCAAATACTAGTACAATTGGTTGGTTGTCTCGGTTATGTCGTGGACAGTACCGTGCTTGATTTTTTTGACCTGCGGTCAGGAGATTGTGTACGGTTAATCTAAGCGTGTGTCCTGAAGCTACCAAGTTGATACTCTTTTGTATTGTTGGAAATCACACACAGTGAGTATGTTTCGGAGGATGCAATCCCTGTTGTGTGGAAGTTACTGATTTTGTGAATTCTGGTCGAGCGGGGAAATGATCGGTTTTTTTGGGGCAGTTTGGCTTTGCTTCCGTGAGTCGTGCTGTGAGTTTAGAAGGAGCTGTCCAGAGACATGGTAGTAGTTTCCTAGTGGAAGATGCGGTGTCGTCTAACAACCTGGTTAGCGGTGATGGCGAGGGACATCGGGTTGATATGGTGTTTAGTGGAAGTCATTGGTGACCAAAATAGCATATGCCGAGAGAGGGTATGATCGTGAAGAATCTTCCTGCATAGGAGAATCTTGTGGACAAGTGGACCGAAATCATTCCTCTAGATAAGTCCTAGCTCAGTTTGGTTTAATAGACATTTATGATGGTTATGCGCGTGTCAATAATTTAGAAGAGCCAGCGTGAATGATGCGGTACTATGACCTGACTACAAACGTCGAGCTAAGGCACAACTTATTGAGAACATGTCTAAAGTTTGAAAGTACGAAGAAAACTCGATCCTGACGGAAATCCCAACTGAATATAGAGGCGTTTGAATGAGTAAGAAATTATTGAAACACTTTTTCTATGCTGGGGCTAAATTCATAATTTGAATATGTTTCCTAGATTGAGTTCACGAGCCACATGAGAACATATAAAAAGGATTCTACTCGGTTATCACACAATTGAGCAAATAAGAGGAGTATTAAGATAAGTTTTTCATTGAGTTCCCCAAACGTGTTTTCTACAAAAAATTGGGAGATACTTATGGCTTCTGCTTCCTTGCAACCTAACTTAAAAACCACTCGAGCGATTAAGGGTCGTGAATTTTGGATGCTCCATGTTCATAATGGATCTCTTAGCAACTACCTCTCTCGAAAGAGTAGATATCCATAGGCATGACCTGTTTCAGGATGGGTAGTTTTCATGCCTAAAACATGAAAGCTACCCTATCAGGGGCCGATTTCCAGTTTTTGAAATCTGAAATTGACCATGTTGACTCCGAACCAACTATGGAACCGCACCTATTGGTCCGGTCCGTATTTGGTTTCCTTCTTTAATTTTATTTCCTGGAAGGACAAACATGAGACTCGAGGTGTTCTCCATGGAGTGAAGTTGGGTATGATATGCGAAGCAAGAGATGGAGCGAACCTGTGGCAACAAGTCAGAGGGAACCGTTGCCGAAGAGAGGTGGCCCAGAATCTGGAGGACCACGTCGAAACAGCGAGCACTGCCGCACGTAGAGAGTTAAGTGGGAAAGCATGGGAAGGTCGGGCAGGCGAGATGCAGGCTTTCTCTGGTGCTAGCTCTGAAATCGGAGGTCTCTGTACCGGCTTGCCCGCCCGCAGTCCTTCCTCTCTGGTTGCCAACTTTCACTGCATGTGTTGCTTGCGTAGCTGAGCTGAGCGGACGCCCGCGTGTGATGAGCAGGCCGAGGGGTAACAACAAGACGAGGAAGGACTGGTGTCGCAGCGCCAAGAGATAGCCAAGAAGGAGAAGAGGGAGGAAACTTTTTTCTTTGGGGGGAATAATGAATCGGAGAGCAGCGCAACAAGCATTCGTGGTTTCATGGACGGAACATCCGAGCTATAAACTGAAGTGAAACAACTCATTCCTCCATCTCTATGTATCACACTATTTGGTCCAGGATTCAATCGCATCGAACCAAATCGAATAAGCACACACCTAAATAACTGCATTCAAGCCGAAACTTGTGAATCTACAATGTCCTCATCTAGAATTGTTGATTTTTTTAGTAATTTACCTTTCTAGTCTTAGACTTAAATTGTGAGAATAGTTGAAATCCGTCGGCTTCCATGTTATTTCACAAACTCAGCGCATATTCCAATTCCAGTGTAAGGTTATCATAGGCCATGGTTCCGCCTCGATCATACGTCCAGGAGAAGCGCCTTGCCTATGGTAGCTCTTCACCAATTGATGAGCTACCAGCACATTATTCCCAATTTTATCCCGTTCCATGGATGTCGATTTGCTAAGGACTTGTAAAAGATGGCAGTACTTCGCTAACATGTTTGTAAGTCACTTGCATGTAATATTGCAACAACAAATGGGCCCGAACAGTGGCATTAATTCTCTTCAAAATTATGGAGCAGTTAAAAAGTTAAGAGATAGCTGCACAAAAATCATCTCCTATCACTGAACAAGCTGCGGTGAAGAAATTAGCTGAGACTGCTTTGGGACCACGATACACCCCCTTGATGTCAGCACAAGTCACTCCCTGAATAAGAAGCTGCTTTAAATCATAACGCAAAGAAAGAGATATATATACCAGAACGATTCGAGTCGGGAGACCCTGAAGAGATTCTTAGCAACAAAACCCTAACCCTTTAACATTTGGTCCAACATGTTCACACATTCATTATTAGCAACTAAAAAGCTAAAGTTCGCATCTTCTGCTTGCGAGAATCACAAGGCGGCGGGGGTCCGGCGTCGCACCTTCTCCTTCCTCAGCCTGTTTGATGCATGCTGCTCCAGACGATAGCAGGCCAAATCTTTCGGAAGATTCCCAGACCTAAACAGCTCAATTGTTTGTGCCGGACAGCTTTCAAGAACAAGCATTCCAAAATCCAAGACAAGCATAGGGTCAGTTCCACAGAGAGGCTGCACAAGAGAACCAATCGATGGTCAAACTCAAAAGATTATAACCCTCCTTGTTGTGGTAGAAATCACAGCTTGTGGTGATCATAGCTAACTCGCCAAAGACCTCAAGTTCACTGAATGCCACAACCATATCATGAGCACCACATTACGTACCTTGAGATATTCAATTATCATCTCTGGCTGGAACTTTTGAGTCGGACCATCTTTTGATTCATTTGATTTTGACTCCTCCACTAAGTGATGGAGAAGCTCTAGAGCTTGACGATGCATTGAATTGCTTTTGTAAAGTTCTAGCAAAGCTGTATAATGACTACTGTTCTGAAGAATCTCCTCACATATTGTCACATGACAATAGTTAAGGCCTTTCAGGAATTCAACAGCAGCTGAAGACTGTCCAGTGAGAAGCAAAGCTTGCAGTAGTGCTGTGTCCAATATAGTTACCCTGTACCTTTCAATTGAACTGATGGCGATGGTGGCGCGTCTCTGAGGAACAAAAGCAAAACTAGACATTAAACTATAATGACACAAAATCCATTGACACAAAAGAAGACAGCCTTAGTTCAATTAGTTTGTCACGTCCCCGTGGAAAATCATCCATGCCATCGCGTGTATATTGCAATGTGTCTGGTCAAGTACATTGATGTTGACACATGAACAAGAATGTCTGAACTGTAAACTCTCTGCAACTGCATTTTGACATGCATTGCATTGCACTGCATGACAGTAGGTACCCAGTGGACCTTGAATAATTGAACCGACATATCCAATGCAACAAATTATGGACCCGACAAAAAGCATAATATTCATAATCAATCACCCAACTTTAGCACAGAAAAAGCTCAGAAGTGCGCATGCAATAACATTAGTGCAGTCAACTTCAAGCATCTATGCATTAGATTGGCTTGCACTCGATCAACTAGATAACAATGCGAAGGAGTAGAATGACGGAATTTATCAAAAGAAATTGTCACTAGTAGCACAACATGGCCAATCATTTCGAATATCAGATCTTTAAGCCAGTTTGTTCCTACAGCTACCTGATTTGAAGAAAATTACAAACCGGACAATGAAGATTACTGGCAACCAGAACCTCAATTCCAGAGGAACATAATTTCTCTTGATTTGTTATATCTGGCAGGCAAAAATTTGAACGACGTGCTACGAGATGCCCTTGCTTACAATAACCATAAACATGAGCAATCCCAATTTCCAACGAATGTCCCAATTTTCAAATATTTCTTAAAGCATAATTTAGGCATACAGTTGACGTCAATATTAAATTCATCTGCCCGTAGTCATGGCTGACATAAAATTTAGCTAATCCATGTATCATCAGACCTTGGCCAATATATGAGGACTTTCATGTAACGCCAGTACCTTGTTAGTCCTTTCAAACCGATTGATATCATATGAGGGGTTACCATCACCAACAGCATCTAAAACCACCTCTTCTGTGCCCTCAGTTGTGGCCTTCTCTATTATACTGTGTCTCTTCTTCTGCAAAAATTTGATAAGAGCCAGAAGAGCAATATGGCTCATTTGTTTGGGCTCAACTGCTGAATGCTCATCGAATTCCGGTGAATTGTCCATCAATTTCTGTGGCTCAGGAACCGAAGCCATTTGTGGAAGAATTATTGATGGATATAGAGAAAGCACATGAGTTACATTCACTTTAGAAGCCAAGAAATGGTCCATTGCATCGTCATAGCTTCCTATTTCAAAAAGATGGCCTGCATAGCTGTAACAGGTTCAGGTAGATCAGTGGTGTGATGAGCAATTTAATGTAAGAAGATAGTCAATGCAGGGATGGAAATCACATCCACAATAGGCTTACGCTTTTGGACAAAGTTCTGAAGCAATAATGTCCACAAGATACATGGACACACGTTGAGGTAATCCACTTAATCCAGTCACATAAAACCTCATGCACAGAGCTTACTAACCGATCAGTCTCTCCTTCCATGGAAATTTGATAGCAAGGGCAATAATTTACTTTATTATTATCATGGGTACAGATTGTCAAGGAAATCTACCTCATATGAATTATCGCCTCTTTTGAAGAATCTTCTGGTGGAAGCGATTTGCACAACACCAAGGCTTCCTCGAAATTGCCAGATTGCATTAACTGCACAAGCTGCATTAAGCACTTGAATTAAGAAAAAAGCATAACAAAAGGAAAATACATAAGAATATACCTAATAAATTAACATGCCCCATGAGTACCTGTGAACCAAAAGGAACAGGAAAGAACCCACAGACGGAATTATCTTGGGCACCAACTATCGCACTGCTACTTTGGGCAAGATGACGAACATTGCCGAGAAAAACAGTCTGAATCAAAGGATACGGAACTCGAAGAGCACGAATCTGAAGTGCACCGACATGGAGAATGTTAAAGTAAGAAGCTTAGCATGCAAAAAGAATGAACAAAGAAATAAGCAGGCAAGACAATCATCAGCTTACCTCAACATATCTTGGGAATAAACCTATTGCATATGTCTTCTGGATGACAACTTCTTGAGGAGCCTCCGACCAACATATCCTACCCTCTGGCAATAGCTTCCCAGTTTGGTCCACAAAAACTCCAACATTATCCTAAATATGGCAGAAACTCATTGAAGCATATCAAAGTACCACTGTATAATCCAGAGAAGGATTGGTCTTGATTACTGAAACCAACTTGGTCACAAAGCTTATTGGGATATCTCAAGTTAAATGCATCGCACGGAATGGCAAGCAAATTCAAGCATATTCTGCAGGCAACCAAAGAAAATATGAATTGGATTTCCTCTTCAGGATAGAAGAAAAACCTAGGCATTGACAATTTAGTTCACCGACAGGATTTACATTTTCCTCATTTCTTTTTTATTCAGCTTCTGCCAAGTTCTAAGTTCCTCCGTAATGGAGAAAAAGATCCTATGTTTTAGGTACGCGACACTATTCACGTTTGTTCTTCAAGCTAAATCTTGCAGCTAAGCCCAGTTGCAAAGATTCTTCTGTTAATGCAAAAAAGGTTCTCTGCTAATATTAGATTCTGTATGACACTAAGCAGACGTCCGAATCATTGCCTCGGCAGAATGATACAGCCTCTCATCTCCAGCACTTCTTACAATATCTGACTTCAGTTCTGCTGTAACAGTTGACTCAAGGGATTAGGATATCATAGACTGCGTAACATGTTCAAACGAAGCTTGATCAGGCCTCAACCACTTGAGGAAATACTTATAATTGAGGGCCTTTGCTTTTGAGGTGGATTTTTTGGAAAAGCGGCACAAATGCAATGGCCGCAAATTGCTCCGGAGGGAACATGTGATTAGCGGATGGAAGGGGTAGGGGAAAACTTAAAGGACCCAGAGGAGACGATAAAATTTGAAAAGAAATATCTCGGCTATTTGATCTCATAGAGGACCTGAGATGCGATAGAGGATAATGGTATCAAAGAATTCCTTAAGCCGACCCACTTAGGGGAACTAGACTTGAATAGTAAATAGTTGTTACTGGTTGAGGGCCTTGCAAACATGGATGACACCCCAATAGAATATATTCGCATCAAGAAGTACACCTTAACAGCCTCGGGAAGTCAGTAATTCAAACCGCACGATGCATTCAAACCGCACGAAGATGCATACTGATTTTGTAATGGCTGCACAGCACATAGTGTCTACATTTCCCCAAATACTTCCGCACCCAAACACGGTACACGACATGCGACAACCATGACCTGGCCAATAAAATTAGCCACTCGTGTCGAACGTTATAGTGGACATATGGCCATTAACAGAGGGCCACTCTAGCCAAACTCTGTCGGGCGGTGGAATAGATGACAAGCTACGCAAAAAAACCACGACCAGTTCCGAATCCGAATAACAAGGGTTGCACGCTAAACCATCAAAAGACTAGGCTGCAGTCCTCGTTATTAATCAGTACACATTGTGACTCCATCTTCAGAAGCATTCTAGGTATAAATGTGACTAAGCATTTCAGAATAAGAGACGAGAAACGGTGAAACATAAGGGTCTAAGGAACAAAATTACCTTCCCGAGGATGAGTTCCCCAGAAGGAAGGGGGACCACCAGAGGTGGCGCGACCCTCCCACAAGGTGATACCTCGGACAATGCACCATCTGTAGCATTCATGATCACGTACTCTCTCCTGATTGCCAAACATATGTTCTCGCCGCACCACGACATCGCCTCCACAGTATCAGGCACCCCAAACTCTTTCACCTCCACAAAGCTATTTCCCCCTACACCATAATGAAAGCAAAATCACCACCAAAACGGAGGAAGACACGGCCGCAATTCCACAAAGCTTCAGAATTCTTTCTCTGAATCGATCAAGCAGCAGTCTTCCAGCCACTTATCGATCTCTACCGGTAAAGAGGCAAACTTTTCCAAAGAAGTCGATCTAAAAATTGAAACGTAACTCAGCACCGCTATCTCCACTACTGGAGCTTCAAGTACGTTAACCGTATCGTATCACGATGATGAGTACCGAAATTCTCATTCCGAATCATTAATCAACTAGACCGACACTTAAAATCGGGTCAGGAAAGAACAATAACAAGTGGAAGATAGATTGGAATTACCATCGTGCCGGAAAATACAGACACTCTTCTGCCTGGCGAAGCAGAGGAACCCTCTCTTGTCGTCCCACGAGCACGCATTGGCACCTCTCGCCTCCGTCAGGACGGCCACGGTCTTCAAATCGGGGAGCCTGTGAAACGCAATCGACTCGGACAACGTGAGGAGCAGCTCCCTCGAGGCCAACACCTCCATCGACAGGAAGGGCCGCTTCGCGAAGCCGTCGACAATCCGCTGCAGCACGTAAGGCACCATCCGGTGCTCCGGGGGGGAGTCGGGCGGGGGCGGAGGAGAGGGGTCGGACCGCCGGCGGGGCGGCGGAAGGCAGACCAGGCGGGAAGGCCTGGGGCCGTAGACGCGGAGGGATCCGTCGGAGCAGCCGAGGAAGATCTCGGAGGCGTGGGACCCGACGGCCTCGATTTTGGCGGGGCAATCCGTGAGGAAATGGAAGAGGCCGTAGGCGCGGCGAGCCATGGCCGAAGGAATGCTTCTCTCTCTCAGAGGAGTTCGCGAGGATGGAGATGGAAGAGGTCGTAGGCGGGGAGCAAGGAACGCCGTCAGAGCGAGGGCCGGAGCAACCAGGAACGCCAGCGAAATTAGAGAGCGAAATCACAGATTAAAAATAATTTGAAAGCGAGAGAGGAAAGTTGCGTAGGGTTTTCTTCTTCAAGGAAAGGAAGAAGAAGAGAGAGAAGAGGAGAGAAGGATTAAATGCGTACACAGGGAAGAGAAGGATTAAACCGATAGGTATCGGTCCGGCTCCCAGTTTCAGATGTAGAACCGCCTCCTCACCCATCCCAACCGAACCGATAATATAATAATAAATATAATATATTTAAAAAACGTTTTCCTTGAATTTGTTTTAGAAATCCGTGAACATTGTAATTTTGAGGCATTTGCTAAATATCTAACATTGCATTTGATAGACCGGATAGGACAATTTTTATCCAGTGCGGTGTTTGGAAGAACACCAGATTGGGATATGTCCAGATATAAGTCGGACAGAAAAATCCCACATGGGATTGGGATAAAGCTAGATATGATATCTAATACGAAAAAATTGAGAAAAAAACAAAAAAAATAAAGAAGAGAAAAATCCCTTGGACTCGATTCGTTGTTCACCGCTCGATGTTTTCTTTTTTTTCCTTGATGGTGAGTCGACCGCTGCGAGATTTGCACATCTCAATCGATCTCTCTTCTTGCGATCGACTCGTCGCCGCCGCCCTGAAGGGGAATTTTTCAAAAGAATTCCGACGGATGCGTTCATCCTCTTTCGAGGAGATGGTTCTCTCTTCTCTGCTTGAAGCCAACATTCTTTGATCGATCGATTAAATGAGTCCGATTTGTGATGGCGGTGCCAAAGAATCTCGGCATGGATCAATATGGGCATGTTTAGTAACGCTTCAGATTCTCTAATTTTTTTTTCTTTTGTTTCCGAAACAAAAAAAGAACAGAAACCCGTTTGGAACAAAATCAAGAAGTAAAATAAAAACCCTAAATTCTAATCTCAATTCCTAAACCCTAAACACTAAAACCTAAAACCCGAAACCCTAACCTCTAAACCTCAAACCCCAAAATCCAAACCTCAAACCCCAAAATCCAAACCTTAAACCCCAAACCCCAAAACCTCAAACCCTAAATCTTAAAACCCTAAACCGCAAAACCCCGAATCCTAAACGCCAAACTCAAAACACTAAACTCTAAAATCTTAAACCCTAAACCTTAAATCCTGTACCCAATTCCAAAATCCGAATCCCTAAAACCTTTAATCCCAAACCCCAAACTCAAAACCCGAACCTTAAACCCCCAACCCGAAACCCTAAAACCTAAATCCTAAAATCATAAGCCCCAAATCCTAAATCCTAAATCCCAAATCTCAAATCCTAAAACCGAAACCCTGAACTCCTAAACCCTAAATTGCAATTTCCTCGACCGCTATAGTAATTTTCTTTATGATTGTGTTAAGGTCAACCAATTCTATATCCTAATATATTCTGATTTTATTTATAGTTCAATTTTATTCAAACGTAAAGAATTGCTAAGTCTCTACTCTCATTTTATAATTAAATGAAAAAATTAGGAGTAGAAATTTTTAAGATCGTACCGAATGCATTTCTGTTCTTTTTCTATTCCGGAAATAGAGATTTTGTGTGGTTACCAATCGCGTTTTTTTTCTTGGAAACTGTTTCCAAGAATAGAATTAAAAAATATTATTTCTGAACAGAAATTATTCCTAAAAACAGAAAGCTTGCCGAATAGACCCCATGCGTACCTAATTCAAGTAGGCCGAGCAATAGGAGGAGATGGTCCAGTTTATGTAGAAGCTAGTCGAATTGGCCATTATACTCACCGCTGACGTAATTGACTCGCTCAGAGTGGCATAGCGCATCGTCTCGTCCCTCAAACAGAGGGAAGCGTAAAAAACAAAGCCAAAAAATAAAAAAGCTCCCTTTAGATTTCTCTTCTCACGTTCGGCACCGATCCTCCGCCACCGCACCTCTTCCGGTGGATTCCATTGCAACAAAAACGAGCTATTTCTTCTCCTATTAAAGGTACAGCAGATTTCATGCTTCATATTTTGTCTTCTAACTTTGCTTGGATTTGTATTGGGCAAGCGAGATTTTCAAAAATCTTTCAAGATTTTATCCTAATTTGAATTGCACCAAACACGTGATGAGATTTTCTACAATTCGAAGGATATTTGGAGGATTCCTAATCCAACCTTATCCCGTTCTATCCGAATCTAAATCTGGGCAATCAAATGCAGCCTAAGTGAAGAAACTTTTTTATTACAAAACATATTTTTTCTGCATTATGCACAATCACTATCTTATAAAAAGAATTTCTTAGAGTTAATTAGCAGGAAAAAACCCCAAGTTATGTGTACTGTGATACAAACACCCTACCCTTTATTGTGTTACTAAAAATCCTAAATTTGCCCATTGTAACTCAAACGCTTTAAACTATTTTTCGTGTCATAAAAAATCCCAAACTTACACAAATGTGACAAATGTACCCTAGATAGAACCGTAATAGATAGGATATTTGGGCTTTTTTATTTATGTCGCATTGAACAAGTTTAGGTTTTTGGTAATATGAAAAAGGTTAGGGACATTTTGTCACGGTAAATATAATTTGGGGTTTTTGATGATGTTCACCAATCTTTTTCTTAAGGGAAAATTCCAAAGAAAGGTTTGAAATGCCCTTATTTTCTCAAATAAGATCTCGAAGTGTCATCATTTTCTCAAATAAGATTACGAAGTGTCATCGTTTTCTCAAATAAGGGCATGAAAATGGCCATGTCAGTGCTTGACCTCACCAACTTGTCAGGGTATTTTCGTCTTTTAATTTTTTTTATTTTTATGTTTTTTCTTTCCATAAAAAAACACAAAAAGAAAAAAAAAGGTAAAGTTTAAAAAATAGAAAAGAAACAGACTCCGACTGCTATCCCATCGCCGGTGGGGCGGCGGCCATGGCCGGCGACCCTTGCCGACCAAAGGCGATGGCCTACCGGGAGAGGGTGGCGACTATCGCCTCGATCTGGGGGAGGGCCACCGACCGTCGCACAGGTTTGGCCGCCCATCACCGCCGCCCCACTGGTGATGGGGCAGGGGCCACAGACGAGAGGATTGGCTGCTAGCAAACCCACCAGTCAATTTTTTTAATCTTTTTTTAATTTTAATATAATTTAAGTAAAATATATGTTAAATTTCTCTTTAGATGAAAATGTCCCAGACTCATCGGAATATTTGGCCGGTCGGTGAACCGGTGAAATTAGGCTTTCATTTGAAGCTGATATAGTTATTATGGGTTCTTATTTAAAACAAGATTCACTTCTGCTCCTCAATTTTTTTTTTCCTCCCTCTGTCTCCCTCGTCGCATGGAATCTGCACGTTCAGAGCCCGTCCTCCAACTCCAGGAACCTTCACTTCTCGTAATAAACAAAACGCCGTCAGATCGCGTCGCCGATCGACCGGAAACCGTCGAAGCTGGCTCGGAAGCCGGGCCTCGTCCTCTCCGATGAAGTGCGGCGA
Organism: Syzygium malaccense; assembly: GCA_031216405.1. Taxonomy (NCBI): domain Eukaryota; kingdom Viridiplantae; phylum Streptophyta; class Magnoliopsida; order Myrtales; family Myrtaceae; genus Syzygium; species Syzygium malaccense. The sequence goes on along the minus strand of CM062260.1, from coordinate 10,122,844 downwards.
CGGAGACGCGACGGCGACGGCTCCCCGCTCGTCCCCGATTCGCGCCCCGTCGACGATGACGGCGGCCGCCATTCCTCCCGTGATAGCGATCGCAATCGCGATCGCCCGCTCTGGTCGCACCTCCACCCCCACTGAGCCCCTCTTCCGATGACCCTAGGGTTTCCCCTCATAGCTCCGGGATCTCCTCAATCTTCCTGCTTCTCGTCGTCGCGATCGTCGCGCTGATCTTGATCTTCATTCTGCATCGCCTGGTGAGTGGATTTCGAACTCTTCGCTACGTCTTCGACTGCTGGATTTGAACAATGAATTTGGTGGCCGATTGCGATTGGAGTTCATGAAATGACCCGATCTTTCTGATGAACTGGGAAATGCTGCTGAATATTGCTCTTATCTCTTTACATTGTGAGGAATATGGAAGAGCTGTGACTCTGCGCTTAGGTGTTGAGCAGCTTTGGTGTTTGGGCTTCACTTTTCAAACTACACTTTCGCAGATTAGCAGTGTAAGTCCTAACTAAAATCTTTTGCAAGGCCTCGGGTGTATGAAATCACATCGTGGTTCTTCATGTTTAGTTTATTGATAAGATATGTCTTAGTTGATACGTACTTCCTCAGTTGAAGGCCCCATTCGTGCTCAGCTGGACTGATAGATGATTCTTATACTAGCAATGTACTAATTCCTCGTTGAACACCTTGCAGAATGCCCCATACCTTTGCTGGAAAGATGGCATCGTTCTTCATTGCCCTCGTGTAAGTTGTCGAAGGATCTTGTTTGAGCTTCTCCTTTTCCGCCATCTATATGTGCTGTGACAACGGTTATTGCTAAATAATCTGCATTCTCGTGCTAGGTCAAGGAGCCTCCTTCACCGTGGGAAAATCCATACTCCGCAGCCACATCGTGGAAGCCTTGTGCTGAGCGTCGTGATGGTGGAATATCGAGTACGTGGCCTGCTGATCCTAGGCTTTAATCAATACTTTATCACTCTTTATATACAAATTTATGTCATTATTACTCATTTGTCTTTTTATGTCTATACCCAAAGTAAAATGACAAAAATTGTCGTTTAAAAAGAATTAAAGAAACTGGTTTAGCGAGGGAACTTGGGATTTGCTATTCTTGAATCGACTGTTAGTACCATGGATGTCTTTTAATCAGTTACATCTGGAAAAACGATATTCCCCCAGTTGCTATCTAGATGGTTCTTGACCTGTGAAGATCAGCTCGAGCGCTTTTGTTTGCATCTGGAAATTTATCTCTTCCCCTTTGTTATGTTTGTGCGGGAAGACATTTCTTTCCTTCACGGTTTCAAGATCTCTTACTGACTTATGGTAAGTTTCTTCCCAAGAGCCAGCTATGATGTATAAGAACATCCAGTTATAGCAATGTCATTAGATTATTAGATGCACCTCGCGGGTAGGTGATGAAGAATGTTTCATACAATAACTGTGGACAGAAGCTGCACTTACAGAGTCATGATTGTCTTTAAAGCTTTTAAGTTTAACTTCGTGTGGGAATGGAATGATCGTGCCATTCAAAAGTATTCCTGCAATTTTTAGCATCATAAAGTAATGCGGAATTCTTTCCTTTTATCCTCTTTACAGATGTTCCTCCTGAGAATGAAACAAATGGCTACATATTCATCCACGCTGAGGGCGGTTTAAATCAACAAAGAATTGCGGTATGATATCTGCACTATCAATTTCTCAATCTGAATGAGAAAACTTAGCTTATTGGCATATTCTGTTGGATGTCCTTAATTATCCATGCCTCTACAGCAAGTGTAGGTTTCAGGAAATACTTTTCACTCCAGGGCAATAAATTTATGGCTCTTTGCATGTGAATGTTTTTGCTGATATGGGACTATAGAAGATCTTTATGTTCAATGAACTTTGCATTATTTTGGCCCAAACAAGGTTTTAGGTTCTCGCATATTTGCTAGTTGAGGGCACAAACTAAGTTTTTGCTCCACAAAATTGGTGGCTGTTGTGAAGTTCTCATTTGAAGGAAAAACCTCCTAAGTGAAATTTAGCGGTCTCTGATGCTGAGTATGCTTAGCATCTGCTTGGAAGATACCTCGGCTTATGTCCTTCATCTCTCATTTTGAACTAATAAGTAGAATCTTTTTAGGGGAGTGGAACTAGCACATGGAAACAATAAGAGGACAGATTGGTAGTTACTACTCACTCGTTCTTCTTTTCCTGTTTGTTAGGGAAAACTGAAAATAGATTCAGGCAACGCCAGCATAATTTCACACTCATGGGTTTGATCTATTTTGTGTAGAAGGAAATGCAAAGTTGTTATTAAGTTATTTTAATTGCGTCATGCTTTTCCTTATTCATTTCCTTATGCTTTTAATAGATGCTTTTGATGGATGGTTCTTTCATAGATTTTCAAATTACTATTATGTTGATTATGTCCCGGACAATTTCAGATTTGTTGCTTTACATGTTAATACGACTAGGAAACTCATAATCTTGCTTAATTGTTTTCTGTTAACTGGGGATCCTTTGTATGCCTATTGTAAAGCATGAGGCATTTCATTAGGCAGTATTTTTAGTCCTTTAAGCTATTCATTATGCAATTATGATATCTATGCAGAAAGAATCTATGAATTAGCCCAAGTACTTGGTGGAAAAGTCGAATAAAGTTTTGGGCTTCTTGATTGCCTCAGTTCCCATTTGAGTTTGACCTATACTATTCAGTGCTGGTTAGCATAGCATTCAGCATGGACAATTTGCATTGTTTAGACAGGTATTTCCTAGGAACAAATTACATTTGTATTGCTCATAAAAAATATACTGCATGTTAATTTAATCTTTTGATCTAGAGCTGGCTTAATGAGAATCTGTCTTATTCATATTTCTCTATGCGAATACGCAATGCTGTTGCTGTTGCTAAAATTTTGAATGCTACTCTTATTTTACCAGTATTAAAGCAGGATCAGATCTGGAAAGATCAAACGTAAGTTGTCTAGACTCTGCCCTCGTATCTTCTCCTCTTTCACCTTTTCCTTTTCTTGTTAATTAGTTAAACTGCAACACCTTTGCTGCACAACAAGGTTTGGTTCAGGCTTTTCTGATACTTAGGACACGGAGTTCATCATTTAGGGGAAGTCATTGAATTATTCTATGCATTTTCTCTTACCAACCCCACCGTTGAAATTGTATTGACACATTAGCTTTTCTCTAGTCATCAAGTTAATCTAAGTTACTGTATGTTAGACATCTGAATGGCTTGGCTCCAGGCTTCAGCTCTATTAGGAAAGTTTTTCCATATAATACTTCAGATAGTTGATAAGTGGACATGGCTCGACTCCCTCAATATAGAATTATATGCATTTTCTTAGTCATGCATCGTTGACCAATTACGTCAGTACCCAATTGCGTATTCTTAGATAGGATGGCATCTTGTGAAGGACAGCAAAGAAGATGAAGTTATGGAGGAACTTTTATTTGCTTTAATTGATATCTTGGAACTTCTTGCCTGCTTTTCAATAGATCTTTTTGTATCCATGCAGGAAAATTGAGGATATTTTCAATATGGATCATTTCATTGATTATCTGAAAGACGATGTTCGGATAGTGCGCGATATCCCTGCCTAGTTTACTGATAAGTCAGAGCCGTTTACAAGCATCAGGTCTGATGAGACTATGTTTTGCTGCTTCCGAATTATTTTTGCCAATCACAAATTGTTTTTCACTAACTCAAAGAAGTGATCCATGAAATAGGCTTTGCTAAATATGAAGTAGGCACTTTTAGAGGTGAAAAGAACAAATTGCCCACCTGATATTGTCTTGGTGAAGAAAGCATATTGCATGTAGATAAGAATAGTTTGTGAAGGCGCATGTTGGTCTCTTTTTGTTCACGTGTATAGAACATGCACGCACAGATATGCACATTGCTCATATGGACACTGCTTTAATGGTCGCTTCTAAGTTTCGTCGTAAAAATGTTTGCTTTTGTTGCAAAGTTGGCAGATGACAGATCATAGATTCTAAAAACTATGGCTTTTTTTCCCCAGTTTGCTAAGCAAGTCAATAAAAATGCGGCCACGTAGTATTCCTATACTGCTACCAATGCATGTGGTGACTCTTTTTATTTAGTCTTACAGTTGTCAAGTACTTGATTAGCGTGGCTTATGATGTGAATGGAATGATGGTCCATTAGCATGTCCTTAATTTGGATAAGCAGTTTAAGAGGAAGAAGTACGTGATGGCAGTGCCATTTTGGTTTCCTCTGGCTGGTGGATTCTGAGACCATATAATGTACTGAATAGAACTAGATAGAATGTATCGGTAGTGAGATTAAAAAAACTGATGGCCATATAAAGCATGTTGGACGCCGATTGACTTAACCTTGGGAAAGTGGGTTACTTTTTAAACCAAAACTACGAAGGGCCGTCTTAAGGGGATTGTGGGTTTAAGTTGTGAACCATTGAGTTAAATAGATCACTTCTGTGACCTGTTTCTGGCAGTAGCAATGAAAAGCTGTGTTTTTCACCCCGTGTTCAACTTGCAAGTATTACGATATGGTTGATGGTTTACTTAGAGTTGCATCTGGCATTAATGGCTTGAATTATGCTTGTCTCATAGACAGACAGTGAAGAATATTCCAAAATATGCACCTGCGCAATTTTACATTGACAACGTTCTACCTCGCATCAAGGAGAAAAAGATATTGGTGCTTAAACCTTTTGTCGATCGTCTTGGGTAAGTCAATTATTTATATATATGCATTGATTTTCTGTTACTCTGAGGTCGTCACGCGAAGTTTGTTTATTTACTTTCTTATCATTGATCCTTTCTTGATTAGGTATAATAATGTTCCCCCATAAATCAACAGACTTAGGTGCCGGGTGAATTACCATGCTCTGAAGTTTCTCCCTGAAATTGAAGAAATGTCGAATTTACTGGCATTAAGGATGAGAAACCGTACTGGCAGTCAGAATCCCTACATGTATGCAACTGGGTCACCTAATATTTGCTAAATCATTTATTGGGTTCTAATACCTCATGGACCTGACTGTTTTCTGAAGCAGGCCGCTTCATGTTAGGTTTGAGAAAGGGATGGTTGGCTTACCTTTTTGCGGTTTTGTGGGGAAAAGGGAGGAGAAAGCTAAAATGACTGAGTACAGAAAAAAAGGAATGGCCTTGGTGGTATAAAGTGAGTTGAGGGCAAAAAGTTTTGGCTCTTTATGTTAAATGGGAATTAAAGAAACTTGCACTCCATCACTTTCTTCGGTCGCTCTTACCTGCATAATGGTTCTCATCTATGGCGGCTGGCCCTGCAGAAGAGGATGGAAGGCCGATGTCCTCTTGAGCCAGGGGAAGTTGCTGTGTTTCTGCGAGCAATGGGTTATGCCAAGGAAACTCAAATTTATGTTGCCTCTGGATAGGTATATGGTGGTCAGAATCGATTGGCATCGCTAAGGAACATGTTCCCCAATCTGGTGAGACCTTTATTTATTCGTACCATACCATTTAGATTCTCTAATTAAGTGGGTGAGCAGCCAGGAAAATCAGATAGTATTTCGCCTTGACTTGCTAGTTTTTGTAAATCTTGTGAGGAGCAGCGAAAACTCATGTTGATCTTCTTGCCTGCGTGAATAATATTCCTTGTTTATTATTCTACAATTTTGCCATTTTCTCATGTAGTTGCAGTTTAGCTACTGAGTTACTGCTATTTTAGTTTTGGCACATCCAGAAAAAATTGTTACATATATTATCAAGGTAGATAGAGGCTTGGGGCCTGGAAATGCCTCCTTTTGAAGTATGTCCAAGAATACTTTAGTGGATGATATCGAGGCTTGAAAATTGAGCATAGGCTGTGAGTGGCAAAGGATTGAAAAACAAAGGAGATTGATTTGTTGTGCAGTTTCTTTGATGGTTGCTTCCTTTTGTCACTTATTTGGACTCATTGTTTCTAAAACCCGCAAGTACAATCTTATGCATACCGAAATGTATGAAAGTTGGAAGGACAATCAGATTAGAATATAGCATTTTTGATTTGGAACGGTCTTTTTATTCTGATAGAAAAAGGCAACATTTGAAACTCTGATGTTTTATGAAAGATTCGATTAAGATTGTCATTGGGGCTCTTTACTTGGTGACATTTCCATCTAATTTATGGCGAAAATTTCAAAAGTCTATAGTGAGCATGGATAAGAATCGAGTCTGATACTTTGAATGCCTCGCTTATATCACACCAAATTAACAGGTGACAAAGGAGGAGCTTGATAGTTTTAGAAAGCATGTAACAAGCTTGGTAGCCCTTGATTAATCTGGTATGCTTGATGTCCGATGTTTTTGTGATGACCCATGGGGGCAATTTTGCTAAATTGATAATTGGGGCACGGAGATACATGGGCCACCGGCTTAAACCAATAAAACCAGATAAGGGCCTTATGTCTAAATCATCCGGGGATACCTACAGGGGTTGGGCAACATTTGTTGAGGATGTTGTTATAATCCACCAGACAAGGACTGAATTGCCCTAGGAGACATTTCCTAACGAGGATGTATGGGAGAATCCTCTGACTCCTTGCATGTGTAGAGCTTAAAACGAGGATGTCTAATCAGAATTTTCTTGTAAAAACTAGCCTGGCAGATCATTCTTGTCAGGCGCGGTGCTGAAAAATAGGACATCGTGCAAGATGTGAAGAGATCGTGCCATAAACCCGACACGATTGTGAGTTGGCAGGGAAGGTTGGATCTTGGATTTGAGCTCATTTGTTCGAGTAACTGACCTGCAGGACTCGGGTCTCCACATTATTGCAGAGGGTTTTGTACATTACGGCCTTGGCTGATACTGTGCAGAGACTTAGCATCAGCAATCGAATGGTTTTCTAGCGTTAGCATTTCCTTTCTATCATGTGGGATGATCTCCTGTTGAACAACTTTGAGATAAGCAAGGGAGCAATTGTATTTTTTTTAGTTCTGTTGACAGAACGGAGCCGACCGTGCCAATGATGTAGGACGAGCGCGGCAGCAGGTCCTTGCTCATTCTTTCGTTCGGACTCGGTAATCAATGTACTGGTTCAGGAGTCGTGAGGTTACTGACACTCATTATAGTAATGAAATACAGTTGATCTCTCTCTCTCTCTCTAAAATAGATAGTTAAAACCTTACTTTTGTTGTGCTTATTAAGTTGGTGTTACGGTGTTAGTATGGTAAGTTACGTTGGAAGCAACTTACGTGTGGGAACCATCGACATGACTTGAAATGAATGGTAACATCAAGTACTGAAAAGTCTACAAACTGCATGGTAAAAGTACAAGTACACGCAATATTCTTTCTAGCAAAAAAAAAAAGTACACACAATATTCTGCCCCCGCCCCTCGCCCCCCCCCCCCCCCCCCCGCCAAAAAAAAAACAATACGCACGATACATAAAGTGATACCTCCATAAAAAGGAATAGCAAAAAATTGCAATTAGTTCTTGTGAGAAAGGGTCATTGACGAGGAAAAGAAAATGTCAGGTCTTCCTGTTTTGTTATTAGAAGTAAATATTATATCTCGGTCAAGAAAAGTAACCTTCGAATTATGATATGTAGGAAATATTTTCGAAGCAAATCCTGTAGATTCCTGTTACAACTTAATGATGTTCGAAACTTGTATTTTCAAAGTAATTCAAACGGGATACTAAATAAAATAACTTATTCTCTATAATCTCATCTCTCGTTTTTCTTTTTTTTTTTTTGGTCAAGTCATACCGGGTTGATCCGAACTCAACTCATCTATTTCGAGATTAGGTGGATCCAACTTTTCAAAGTAGAAATAGATTTCTAGTCACCTATTTTCCTTTTTTGGAAGGTTTCGAAGAGGGATCTCGTGCCCGGCTCTATTTTGCCTAATCTTGTCTCATAATGTCTAGATTTACAATCAAGTCATCATAAATTGTACTATACGTAAAATCATCTTTTAAATAACAAAAAAATATCCTTATTCTTAATGGAAATTTCATATCCATGAACATTGCCTACTAGCTCTATCGCTTTCATGCAACAAGTACCCCATTTGCGAAATTCTTATCCATTTCTCATGCTAAAAATTCACCAAAATCCATATTTAATTCTTGGATTATGCAGGTAATAATCCATATTATTTGAACTATTATATATAAGTAAAGAGAACATCATACTTTTAAGGGACGTCGATCTTATTTTTCTTTCCCAAATATCATCTATTAATTATTTTATAAATGTCAAATCATAGACAAATGCGAAAATCGATAATTTCATTAAATTCCTCACATGTTTTACCGTTAAAATTATATTTTATTTATTTAAACTCTTGAAATTCTTTCCATCATTTAATGTGATATTTCTTCATAAGTGCATTTGCTTAGTCTTTTTTATTTGCACATACACAACGAATGTGCACATTTCTAGTTAAATGCTATAAAAAGTTATGACTTCTCCTTTTATGCTCTAAATGAATTGAAAAAAAAAGGACTACTTTTGCTCCTCCAAAGACACAAAATCGCCTTAACTTTTACCAAGCGATCACGTGAAGTTTTTTTTTTTATGCTTAATCACGTGAAGTTAGATTATGAAGAAATAATCTTACACGAATCCCATGACACTAATGTGAAAGATCTGCTCTTAAATTGGTAGACGAAGTCATGAATGCTGAAAAAATGGATTCGAATCCTACTTAATTGTAATACCAAAATTAAAAACGAATACCTTAAAAAAATCAAAATATGTGAGGGATATTTATTTATTCGGATTGTTTGATCATACTATAATACTAGCCGATATTATGGGCCTTCATCTTTCCCAAGCGGATCTTTCTGCGAAAGTAATTCCCCAAATAGATCTTTCAAAACTATTTTTGAAAATAGACTTATAATTGCCACATCATGCCTAAAAGTTGCTTAGCCAATGTACTCCTCATCCCAGTCATATTTACATTTCTCCTAAAATATAGGAGTAACTCTTTAACATTTTTCACAATCTTTGTTTCTTTTGCATTTATTTATTGTAAATAATTCAAACCGCAGATGAAATTGCACAAATTGAATCACTAACTCTCTAGATTTAATTTTTTAGAACAAAATCAAGATCTAAAAGTTCAAAAAATCAACAATAAGTGGTGCGGATGGTCCCTTTGCCAGATGGCGCCAACATCAAATACGGGTTTCTCCAAAACCTTACGGATCACATCTTGATTTCCCAAGTAATTATTAAATTTGGTCGTGCTTCGGCGATCGATACTAATCTTTTATGGTCCAAGGAGGGCCAAGTAAGATGCAGGAGCTTGTTTTATGTTTGCGAGCTACAGATTCATGAGTAAGATACTTAATTAGGCTAGATTTGTTTGACACTGTTTTGATACTTTTTTCTCCTTTTATGAAATCGACTATTCACTCGATCTTTTCAATTTTATTTTTTCAGACATGCAAAACAGGTATGTATATAGTGCGGAAAGGAAAGAATCCGAGCCGTGTTGGGCAAAAATTTAAACATGGCCTTATTATTAAACCCCATGATAGAACCTTGTGAGCTATAAATAAAAACTCAATATAAACTCTCTAAAACTAACTAATGCTTGAAAAAGGAAATGCAAATATGCTTATGTAATATGCTATGCAAAAACGCACTTAAATGACCACTGGGAGTTGCCCCAGTGGCCACCCTTCTCGCTTGAGAAGAGGGAGGTGGGGAGTTCGATTCCCCACCTTCTTGGGAGGGTGAGGGGCGGGGACGCGTAGTTTCTAGTGTGGGTTGCGACTCCCACGCCCTGCAAGAGACAGGGCACATGTCTGCATGTGAACTGAGAGGTAGAGAGTAGGAGTAGGAGTAGGACCGACAAGAAAAAAAAACACACTTAAATAAATTACTTTCCTAAAATGATCTTCGAACAAATATGGAAATTTAACGCAACATAATCTGGAATGCATTATTAAAAGAATAATTAAAATATAAAGTAACTATGCAAATAAGTCTAAATTTCCCTAAAGTTTCTAATTTTTCTTTTTGATGAATATGCAATGCACAATTACTCATATTGCAAGATGTGATTTCTTATATTCTTTATTTTTATTTTACATTTGATCCACGGAAATAAATGTGCAAAATGTAGCAATTACGTAACAATGCAATCTAAAGTCCTAAATATGCATCAAAACATCTATTCAGGAAAATTCTAATTTCTCTAACATGGCAACGGTCATGGTGCGAATAGAATATGAAATCCAATATTCAGTATTCAACATATGCAAAAGTGTCAATATGATGCAAAGGTGAACGCAAGACATGCAAATATGAACTTTTCTGATTACGCAAACATTCAAGACGTAATTTCCTATATGCATAGTCCCAAGTTAATCTAAACATGTGATTTACTGAGCATGCCCTAATTAAAAATGTAAATCTAGCATATCAATATAATATTCAAATCTAGCAAGTAAATTTTAAAGATATGATATACAAATTACTACATGGAATTGCATACAAACACGACATGAAATATGATAACAATCAAAACATGAATACTTGATGAATTTTTATTTTATGGAAATTAAAGGTGATACAAATTGTATGACCTAATTAAGATTATGCGGTGAAATTAATCTAGATTAACATATGAACCCAAAATTTCAGAAACATAATTAATAATATAGCAAAAAAACAATCTCACGAAACACTCCAATCGAAATAAACTAAAACAATGCAAGTTACGACACCCATTGCAATATATTCACGAGAAAACATTAAACCAAAAGTAAACGCCAGAGGGAATTGATTCGGATTTAACCAAATTCAGACGAGTTGCTTCGCATTCTCGGTTCGAATTTCGAATACACTTGGGAAAAAAAAATTCGAACAGAATCAAAATAGATTATAAGTAGGCTCACGTAATTTGAATTAATCAAAACACCGGAAACAATTTTATCCAATTTTCTCACCTTTCCTCTTCTATTTCCAGTTGAGTTCCTTACCCTTTTCTTTCCTCATTTGGCCAAAATTCACATTTCCTATCTTGTATTAGCTGAAATTCTTTACCTTGTGTTGTGAACCTTCCAAATGTGGAAAACCCCCATGCATTGCACTTGCACTTTCAGTCAAGCTAATTTTGCATGACCCGGCCCGTGAAAAATCAAATGAATTTCGGACCACTTTTTTCTAAATTCAAGCTTATTTTGCACGTAGGACCAATTTAAGCGAAATTTTTTTTTTTGGTAAGAATTTTAAGCGAAATTTTAATGCCTAAAGGCAATAAAGAATGCAAGTGCAAAACTATGCGATGTGACTACTTTTGCTTAGGGTTCAAATTCTATAATTATGGATTAATTCGATCTCCAAATTGTTATGAAATGCATAAGAGATCTCTAGAGAACCAGAAATATCAAATTCCAAGATATGCAAACGAAAGTCCACATTAGAGATATCTTCTAAAAATAACAATTTTCGGAACAAAATCATTATAATCAGAACAATGGAGAGCAAAGCATTGCGCCTATGAATCAATACTGTTGCATGATCTACCAGTAATGCCCATGATGAACAGCTTTCTAAATCTCAACATAGCAAAGGTAAAAAGGAACCATTTCTTGAATAATGAATGTCTAGTTTTGTCACCCTCGATAGCATTAACCTCGTGATGTAATGAAGCTCTGAGTCATGCTATTATTGTTATAAGCAGACAACACGAACGAACATTTCTTGAATAATTAATGTTTCTCGTCACACTCGATAGCATTTAATTCATGATGCAATGAAATTCTGAGTCATATTATGAGCAGACAACACGAAACACCAGAACAACCCACATAATATATGGGCGAAAAACTTTGACCAATAAAGGAATTAGAAGACAATTTATCACCTTTCCACTCCAAGGAAATTAACCGATGAATGAGATTCAACAAAAGTACAAAGGCCTATTCAGCAGGAGGTCATTGAAATTTCAGTTTTTAACCCAAACCTGAAAATGATCAAGGGATACTCCTAGTCCACCAACCCAACCAAAGCTAGCTGTGAAGAGATCGTCAAATTTAAGAAAAGCTCAGTTATTATTCTAAGTTATAATTGATACCAATCCAGAACAGCTCGTAAAACAACTAACCAGAAGGAGCGTGAAGACAGACAATGTCCATGATCACGACCATGGCCACGACAGAGTTCCAAAGAGTCAATGCGAAAATGAAGAAATTAAGTTTCTGCAACAGGCCAGAAACTTCAAAAATTAGATCGAGACCACTCCTCAAAAACCACCTAAAGTATACAAATCATCTGATTAACAAGAACGTTTCACCAAAGGTTCTGTACCTAAACACGATGATGGTATAAAATGAAAGCCTAAGCAAACTAGGCATTGTGTGGAGCTGGAACTAGGAAAGAAAAAGCAAGATGAAAAAATCCCAAATAAACTATCTCCATGATTTACCAGGAATTGAATTAGTTAGTGATTGCAGCATGGATATAATAATGAAGAGAAACAAGCCAGAACTTGGTGGATCTTAAGCTTTCCTGACTTGTAAAAAATCCCCACGATGGAAGATAGTTAATGATTATTCATCTTCCAAATACAACAAAAATCAACAAAAGCTCAAAGAAAGGAGCTAGACAAATGAATAGGCTAGAAAGAACCATCTCAGATTGAAGACTATCCACATCGAGTCTGAAGAGGTTTGCATCAACCGAACTCTTGCCAGCGAAGGAAAAAGAACTAAGCCGCAACCGTCTCCCCTTAACCGAAAAAAACAGAAGCTGAGAACAAACTTCATTCAAACCAATAACTGCCTAGAATCCAAGAAGTGGTTGCTTATCCAATTTCAAGCAATCATCAACTCAGCCCCGCAGAAAAACACAGTAGATCACCACAAATCTAACCTGGCAAATGCAACATCCAGAAGGATTAGAACTTGACGATAATCATGTCATCACTCCCCAAAGATAATAAACTAAAAATGAATTTCAACCAAAGATAGAAAATGCCACGAAATCTTCAAAATTTCAGTCCATTGCCCATTCTTAAGAAGTGGTCAAAGACTAATCAGCTACTCGACCAAACAGTACAAAAAAAAAAAAAAAGAAACTCAACTAAACAGGACTGAAAAATGGGTCGTCACTCTACCAAGAAGCCCAAACGCATTACTCAATGTAAACTGACCAGTTTCATTGTATATATCATCCTTAAACGACATGCTCAGAGGAAGAGATCACTCATCCAACAACATCAACTATAAGCGAAAAACACTACATGCTATAACATTCAGTAAAAGATAATGGCAAAGCATGTCAGTAGACGTAAGTAACAGTGTGAAAACTAATATGTTTGGGAGCAAAACCTATCCTGCACAGTTCTAAATAATATAGAGGAAAAAATGGCAGTAGGTCATACCAGCATACTACCTCAGTGTAAAAAATTTCCGTCTGAATCACTCAATAACATCAATCTCATCTAATTTAAGCACAACAAAAAAACCAGGCAACAGTTCTTCAAATGAGCCAGATTTACCTTACTAAATTCAATCAGATTTACACACCAAGTCATAACAAATCCATACGCAAGAAACGTATTTCCAAGTGAATGTGCAACAAAGTATGTCAAAAGCAAAAAAAGTAAGTGAAAGAATGACATCCAGGATAGTCCCCTGAAAGAAAAAAACAAAAGGGAAGACGTACAAAATGTCATTAATAGAAGCATACAGTCACAGTACCAAGCCAATGAAAAGTTCTTCATCCAATCCCATAGAGAAAGGCTCTAATCTGCCAAAGCACAGCTGGTATTAGCTATCATCTTACAGCATTCAGAAGAGCTATCCAAAATCAGCTGACGGAAGATATAAATCGAAAGTCAAAAGTGCCGACCAAAGCTAACAATTTCCAATCAGCGATCCAATCAGTGATTGCAGTTCACATATGAGATAAGAATGGAGAGAAGCAAGCTAGAACTAATGTGGACCCCGTGCTTTCCAGACTCGTAAACAAATACTGCAATAGAAGAAAGTCTATAGTTATTGCCCTTCTAAAAACAACTGAACACTCAGATAGAAGTGCCAAAGAATCAAGATCTTCTCCAATAATATCATTCCTCTAATATCCAGCTAGGAAAAACCATTGCGGATTGAAGGACATTAAGTCAATGAGGTTTAGTTTTTAAATTAAGGAAATTCTGACCTACAAAAGAAAGAGTACTGAATAACGATCCTCTCTTACTTTGATGAAAATTGAAGGACCTAGATTCAATATTATTGGAACCATTCACTGTCCAGAATCCAAAAAATGAGAACTTATCCAATGTCAAACAAGCCCAATCTCCACAATTCATCAACTTAGCCTTACAGAAAAGGCAATAGATCATCACTAAATTTGGGTTCGGAACTACAAAAGAAAGGTCTTATCTCTATTTCTGTTTTGTCATTTCATCTAACCTAAACCCCCCACGCTAATAGAAAATAAATAAACTACCAAAAGATACACATAAAAATTTATGTGGTTCGGCCAATGTGGCCTACATCCACATATCAAAGAGAGAAAATAATCATTATGAAGCGAGAATTACAGTCTGGCCGCTGGCTAGATGACAAAATCAAGTCTATTGCTCCCTTGGCAACACATATCCTCACAATCTCAAGACATCCATCACTACTTGAGCAGCAACAAGTGGATCTGGTTCCGCTCTTCTCTGGGCACCCCACAATGAAGGCTCGACAGCTCTCATCTTCTTAGATGTTTTGGTGACTTAACTACGACAAACGAAAACAAAAGTGTTAAAAAGGAGCAGACAATTTTCAACCACAGATGGAATGTGCTCCGCAAATGGTATCGTTCTTTGAATCAGACAAATTGAACACTCTACACTCTATAGCCAACCTATCGGCAGCCATAGCGCTCTAATAGATTCAATGGCCTCCCCATTGTTGAAAATAGCCTTCCTCGCCGCAATTTTCCACCCGTTCTGAGGTTGGCATTATAGTCACGTAATCTACACATAAGAAAGGTGACATTGGACATGCGTGAAAGCAAACGTGGCGTTGGAAGTATGATCCAAACCAAGAAGCATAGCACATAAGCTAGTACAGAGGACAGGCATCATTTTAAATCTCACCCTCCACAAAGTCGAGTGAACTTGTCCAGCTCTTAGCAACATGAAAATGCAGAAAGTTTGTGAACAGTTCGGTAACGTTGGATTGACAATACCTTGTTGCAGTTTAGCCTGGTTCCGCCACCATACAACATAAGTAAGAGCAAAATCCCTGGTATTCCATTATCAACAATGCTCGAAATTTGTCAGAGATGATGGCTGGGGAACACACAAATCGATGCACCTGGCTACAGATTCAAAATCAGCAAGACAAACCAGAGATGAGGGACATGCAAATAGAAGAAAGTCCCTGTTTCTTCATATAAACAGATTGAGAATCAGCAAGACAACCCTCTTGTCCCACTGGCCATGCAAAGAAAGAGATGATCGTCAAGAGAGAAAGTCAGAACTATGTTCAGACTTCAAATTAAAGAGAGGGATTCTGAAAGAAGTCAAATACAGACATCAAACCTCTACAGATAGCTCCATCATCATAATCATGTGTCCTAAGATGTTTCCAAATCTGAATGTTCAAGTAAATCTGAAGGCAGTAGAGTAACATATGGCCGAAAAAATACTTCAGTCAGCGGAGATTTTATTGTGCTTAGCCAACCTTTCAAGAAAATCCATAGGCAGACAAAATCCCAATAACAGATTCAGGTCCCTTGGAGGCGAAGGAGATACACCAGGGCCTCTTCATCAGTACGGATAACTATAAATATGACTTACATCTTAGTTAGTTCTCAATTTTCATTACCTCTCTTGATTGATAACAGTGCGAATGATATAGCCTTGCAAGGTGCTTCATCAACGAGAAGGAAAATGAGTAATAAAAAATACCTTGAAATCAGAAATAGAGATAGCTTCATATGGCTTCATAACTCAAGGTAGGTAGCAAACTTAATCCTAAAATTCATTATATAACAAGAACCAGGTTACTATCACGAAAAGACAGAAGTGCTCAGCATTATACCAGGTTGCCAATAGTACCAGAAACCGGACATAAGTACATACTGCCGGATTTAATATCTTACAATAACCATGCTTGGTGAGCATTTCTAGAGAAATGATTATAAACCAATAACATAGCGGCGGGCAAGAATCTGTATAACCAAAATAGAAATATTACTCAGTACAATGGGATGAGGTGCCAACACTCTCTAAGATCAACCTCCTAACAACTATCTGGTGCACGCTATTGAAAAGACTATCATCCTCAATGACAAAAAAATATATAGGGAGTAACAAGACAGGTTTTGTGAAAAATCTCCATCGGGTAGGAATGTTATATCCATCACAACCGAATCAAGGCGATATCAACTGAATAACTAAGAAAAGAGCATGGACCAATCTTGTATCCAACTGAAGCAATTTCCCATAAAGGTAAGAATCTTGCCCATCTGCAATCAACCGATCATTTTAACCGAAAATACAAGTAAGGGAGTGCACCAAATCATAACTAGCCAAACTAAGGCGACTATTATCCATACGGTATCTGTGAAATAATTTGCGATTAGCAGATCTTCGCCGTCTGAATCAAATTTTATACCTATTGAAGACCAAAAAGAAACCGTATCCATATGAGAAGAAACTTGCTTCTGCATAGTCCGAGAACTTGAGTACTTTAACAGGTTGATCAATAAGCATCCTCACAAGATATCCTTAGTGGGATCACTCCAAACTGGAACAAGCACCCATCGATGACTGAACAAATCCATATAGTATGGAAGCCACTCATATGTCCGAAAGATGCTTCCAAATTGACCGTTCAAGTAAATCTCAAGACAGTTAACATATGGCCAAAAATACAGTTCACAGTCAGTCAAGATTATATCGTGCTTATGTATGCCTGCTTAGCTCATCTGCTAGCTCTCTTTCTTCTTTAAGTTGAAGGAGGTGAAAGCAAAAATGATGCTTAGCACTTCGTTGGTTGATCCCCAATTTGGGGAGTTTGCTTTTACATGGAAACGAAAAAATATTGGACAGGGAAGAAAAAAAGGGAAAAAGTAAAGTCTAATTGCACATGGCACGCAAGGGAAATCCGATTTCAGTAGCCAACCTTTCAAGAAAGACAATGGCAGACAAAGACCCAACAACAGATTCAGGTCCATAGGACGTGAAGCAGATACACTAGGATTTCTTCATCAATACGAAGATCTATTGGTATGACTGGCATGTCAATTGGTTCTCAATTTTCATTAACTCTCTCGATTGATGACAGTGCAAATGATAGAGCCATGCGAGGGAAGCATCAATGAGATGGAAAATGAGTAACAAACAAAAACTGAGAAACTGCCTCTTGATCAGATATAGAGACAGCTTTCATATGGCTACATGACTCAAGGATGTTACCAAACTTAATCGGGAACATCCATTGTATGACAAGAACCAGGTTGCTATAACAAAAGAATGCAAGTTGTCAGCAATATAACAGGTTGCCGATAGGACATAAGTAAATACTTCCAGATCTAATGGCATTTCCGATAGCCATACTTGGTGAGTATTTGGAAGAGAATTGACTATATACCAATAACATGGTTGGCAAGAATCCGTATAACAAAAAATATCTCTGTACAACCAAAAAAGAAACATCACTCAGTATAACTGAATGAGGTACCAGCACTCTCCCAGATCTTATGGCATTTCCGATAGCCATACTTCGTGAGCATTTCCGAGAGAATTGACTATAAACCAATAGCGTGGCTGGCAAGAACCTGTATAAAAAAATATAAAATCTTTGTAACCAAAAAAGATGCATCACTCAGAATAACTGAATGAGGTACCAACACTCTCAAAGATCAACTTCCTAACAACCATCTGGTGCATGCTGTTAAAAGGATTATCGACCTCAATGACAATAGAAGATAGCGAGCAACGAGTAAGACAGGTTTTGTGAAACATGTCCATCAGGTAAGAATCTTATATCCATCACCATGGAATCGAGGCGATTACCATCGAGAAACAAAGAAAAGAGAATAGACCAATCTCATATCTGCCTGAAGCAATTCTTAAAGAGGTAAAAATCTTCTCCATCTGCAACCAACCAGTCATTTCAAGCGAAAGTACCAGTTAGAGAGTGCACCAAATGCTAACCAGCCAAACTAAGGGGACTTTTATCCTTACGGTAACTGTGAAACAATTAAAAAACTCCTGCGATTAGCAAATCTTCTCTGTCCAAATCAAATTCTACAGCTATCTAAGACCAAAAAGAAACCATATCCATATAAAAAGCAATTTATTTCTGCATAGTCCGAGATCTTGAGTACCTTAACAGGTTGAACAATAAGCAGCCTAACAGGTCATCCTTAGTGAGACCACTCCAAACTGGAACAAGAAACCATCGATGGCTGATTAAATCGGTATAGCATGGAAGCCACTCAATGTGTCCTAAAGATGTTTCCAAATCTGAACGTTCCAGGATATCTCAAGACAATAGAGTAACATATGGCTGAATTTTTTTTTCACAATTTGTCGACATTATATCGTGCTTTAGCCAACCTGCCATGAAGAACCATTGGCCAATAACATATTCAGGTCCCTAGGAGGGGACGGATATATGGCAGGCCCTCTTCATCGTACGGGAATATAAAGGTATGACGGGCATCTCAGTTAGTTCTCAATTTTCACTACCTCTCTTGATTGATGACAGTGCAAACGATGTAGCCTTGCAAGGTAAGCATCAATGAGAAGGAAAATTAGTAATACGAACAAAAAGTTAGAAATCAGAATTGGAGGTAGATTTCATATGGCTAGATGACTCAAGGTAGCAAATTTAATCCAGAACATTCGTTATTTTAACAAGAACCAGGTTCCTAGAGCAAAAACACCGAAGTTCTCAGCATGTTAACTGTTGTCAATAGTACCAGAAACTGGACTTAAGTAAATACGTCCAAATCTAATGTCATTTCCGATAATTAGGCTGTCAATCTAATTAAAAGCATAATATAAAAAATAATTTCCAAGTCCAGCCAATCTGAACAGGATTCCACCAATTGATGCAAAAGTATCACCCCTGAAAAAATTCTGCATATGTGACACCAACTTCCGGAGAAGAAATTAGGAAAAGAGAATAAAAAAAGGAAAACCATAAACTTGAAGAGCAGAGAAGGGGGTCACCATTGTGGGTGCTTTAGATCAGAACGACTCAGGAAGTTAGGATACTATGTAAGGTCAGCATCAGTTTTCTGATGTCAGGACAATGCAGCTATTGCATTACAAGTATCTAGCAAGAAGAAATATAATTCCTAAAGGCATGATTCTATTGGTAAAAAATCAAAGATGGCTGCAATCCGAGCGAGCGTGTAAGGGCTGAGTTTAGCAACTCAAGCAAGCGAGTCGAGCGGAGTCTTAAACGTCGCACCGTGGTGATCTCCAAGTGTCGGGCCATGACAAATGGTATTGAAGCTATACTACGAGTGCATACCAAGTTTTTATGAGAGAATCAAGCTTCGGGGCCGGTTAACGTCAGAGAACATCTCTAAGATAATTCAGGGCAAGCCAAGAAAGCTAGCTCGAGGGACATTGCTTTCACCTTTGATAGGAATCTAGCCGAAGTGAAGCTAACCTACGGTCACTTGAAGGATAGTTTTTGGGCAAGGGACACCATTGAATCTCTTCCTTTTTCTTAAAGAACTGCACATTCATGTCAATCAATTAGTATTGTCAGAGTCATGTCCAATGGAACCAGCCCAAGTCCAATTGATTCAGTTAATAGCTTGCTCCAGCGCCCAGAATCATTTCATCCAAAGAACGATCTTGGGGAGGCAAGGAAACGATCGGCTAGAATGTAGTGTCTGGTAAGCAACATTCCCGCAAAACAGAGGAGGAACGTGAGGGAGGCAAAGGGTCCAAGCGTAGGATGTCGGACGATCGGCAAGTCCGACGTTGCTGAAGATAAAAGAGAGAAGTCGGCCAAACCAGCAGAGAGGGCTGAAACGTAGGGCTAAGAGACTCTTCTCCGCTTAATCGACTTAACTGAATAACATCACTGCAAATGGCCTTAAATAAGAACATAACAAACACCAACACAATTCAACATTTAATTGTGAAGACAACTCGGTAGAACTCAAATCAAATGACAGACTAATCATTCTGATCTCTAATGGCATTTGGTATAAAGAGACGGACTGAGGTTGAAAGGGAATGGCAGTGGGAGTGAAATATGACAACACGTTGAAATCAAATAACAATGGCTTCATAAGCCAAATTTGTACCTTAAAATAAGTGCTACAGAAAGCAAACTAGAGCACACTTGGAAATGACACTTCAGAACTATACGCCAAACATGACCTAAAGTAGGTCCAGAAGACATTTGCCAGTTCAAACCTACGGCATCGCCCTCATGTACAGAAGTCCAAAACTCTCACAATCGCTGCTCCGAAGCAGGGTTAGAAATGAGCACATCTGCTCCCGTCAAGGCTGACGCGAACTGCAGCAAGTCCTTGGGCGTCTTGCCTTCTACCATACTGTCGCCAAGCCGGATCTTCACCGTTTTTAGGTTGGGCAAACTATTGAGCAGAAATCTGATAAATTGCAGCTCCGGCTCACTTCCAGAAATATTGTCCAAGGATGCAATTTCAACTTTTTCCAGGCGACAGATGGGGTGGCTTTCTTGCCAAAAGTCGGCTATTTCCTGTCTAGTGTCTGGATCCCTGACTCTGAAGAACAAAACAAAACGTCTCTCTTCCTCCTTGGGACGAGCCTGTGTTTTTAACAATCAAACAGCAATTTTAATATAGATGCATGGAGAGCTTAATCTAACATTGGCAGAGAGCTTCCTTTTATGAATTATGATCCCTGGATTATTTTTGTGGCTGAAATGGATTACTATACACAGTAAACACTAATCTCAGAGATCAAACTCACCTGAAACTCTAATTTTTTCAACTCGGGAGATCTTCTCATCAGGGACATAATTGTCAAAACCTCCTCCTTAAACTTGAAGTCTATGCACGTGTACAGGCACTCCAACTGAGCAAGTGCACGAGGCAGCTCATCCTTTTTAACAGCCAAATACTGTATAAATAGGCCAAAATCAAGTAGATTCCCACAACTTAGAAATAGAAAGAAATTTTCATCCCAAAAATATTAGTCAACAAAGCCTAACAAATTTCAGAATTTAAAATGTACCTTCAATGAGTATCTTTCGATCTTGAGAATCTGAAGATTTGGAGCAGCTTGGAGGAACTTGTGCAAATTGGTCTCTCCGAGACGAATGTTTACTTCAGTATTATTGAGACCGTCCGTCACCGACTTCAAGTCCGCAGAACAAACGACCTTGACAGTCACATGACATCCTCCAAACTCAAGAGACTCGAGCTTGGGAGCTACGACGTCCATGCTGGAAACTGAAAGTAGATTCTTCAAACTCAAATGTTGAAGCTGGGGGCAGCGTGATATGAAAATCTGAAGTTCGTTGGGAGAGTCACTAGTAGCCGTAATAATCTTACGAAAGTCGATAGGCAGCTGAACATTGTCAAGGTACAAAGTAACCAAGCTCATGAATCCCTCAAATGAAGGTGGGATAATCAGCACGCATCCATTGAGTTTTAAATGAACCAAATGCCGGCACTTGTAGAGGTCGCTGGGAGTCTCGTAAGAAGGCGGTGAAGGATAAACATTGAGGTTGAGTACAATTTCTTGGATGGACTTTGTAGATAGAGAATGAATACAGCTGTCAAGGTACTTCGAGGGACGAGATAGCCATCTCGTGAGCTCGAACTTTCGTGGGTTAGGATGAGCCGCGATGGTCTCGCGAACTGCTGTCTCAAAAATTTCTCGCCAATCCCCGCGGCCCCAGTAACCTCGGTCATCAAACACAAGATCTTGTAGAGTGTACCACTTGTGCCTCCAATCACGTGATAAGATACTAGTCTTGACTGCATCCTTAATAGGCATGCGACACAGGATTTGATTTATTATTTCGGCTGAGCAGTCGTTAATCAGGTCCTTGCTAATCCGGTCCGCCTCTCGCTTCAATCTCTTACTCATTTCCGACATAATTTCTAAAATAAAGAGATAAGGAA